>LR990547.1:2533333-3800000 GCA_905147745.2 Phlogophora meticulosa | reverse complement strand
TTTCGTGGAGACTCTGTGGACAAAGCACAAGGTTTTATTCATTTAGAGCAGAATAGAATAGAATGGAAAGAATAGAATAATTTATTTGCATTGAATGTAGATATACAGGTGAGTTGTTACGATTATATTTAGTTCCAGGTACATTAGAATGTCCCTTTGGCATGCAAAACTGTTGAACTTATTTCAAGGCAGGGTAGTCATGGATAGTCAGTCACACAACTTAGCCGTTAAAACTAATTATATTTTATGCAGGATGCGGCAAGCTGAAGACAGGGCGCTATGGCACTCATTAGGAGAGGGCTATGTCCAGCAGTGGACTAGTATAGCCTGATGATGATGATATTTTATGCAAGTTACTTAGTTTTTACCTTGAATTTATATTGTAAGACCGAGTGTCGAAGGACAATAATATTAAGCTTTAACATTAATTGTATTCCCATGTAAGTGAAATGTAAATTTCTTTATGAGAATAAAATTTCTTTAACCAGACTTATAACAAGGAATATAAATTCTTTCTTTTTTTTCTTTTCTTTTGTTTAAAAATGTTGCCCCACACTAGGGATTTCTCTTGTGTCGTGGGTGCGTTGACAAACATTTAAAGTCACATACACAAACAGCCAGACCCGGAACAATTACCTGTAGGCCATACAAATACTTGTTCCGTGCGGGAATCGAACCCACGATACGCGATACGCAGTCGATCGTTCAGCCACTGTGCAAACGGTGTCGTCAATTAAATCTAGTTGGAGCAGATTTTACTGTTTGTTGATATATATTTTTAAATTCTTAACTATATTAAAACTATAGGTACTTATGTATAAAAGAACCGTTAAAACACAACTAAATTTATATATATTAAAACATGTCTATAGTCTGTCTTCTAGAAGTAGAAAAAGACTGCTGGTAATATCCATACATATATGTAATGTATTGTATTAAGTATATCAGGCATATATTCGCGCGTTATTCAATACAATACTATCCACCTATGTGAGACTCACCTCTTGAGTATAGGTTTGTAGTATCCGGTATGAGTCCTGAACCTGTTCCTTAAAGGATATGCTCTTCTCCAGCAACGCTTTACACTCCCAGCATACCAGCAGGCTTACAGCAGATAAACCTAACAGCTGAAACAAGTGTATAGATGTTTATCATAACTTTTACTGTCTTAGCAACTAAAGCAATGTAAACTTTGACGAAGACGTAGCCAGGACCCGGAGGGCTTAGGACGAGGTTCTGGTACCTCGTCCTAAGCCCTCCGAGTTCCCTACTCCAATTTTCCTTCTCCTTTCGGCACCTAAACAGCGATCATGTTTATATAGTCGTACGTACTGACATAATCTGACAGTGTAGAAATTCGGGTTTATAACTAGTAAATATTGCTTTAAAAACATACAGAAATGTGACCAAATGTTTCATTTAGAATCAAGGTGTAGTTAACAAGCAGATAATTACATTAATCTGTGTTTAATAGACGAAAAATCGAAATGTTTACTTACAGGGATTTCATCCAAAGCGTTTAAGTAATATTTTTGTGTTTTCTCATCTGTTATGTTGTGTAGCGTCCGCCCGACGCATAGGCAGGCATTGCAAAGCAGTTTATAAGCTACACCTTCTTTCTTGATATCCATTTTTTAATTGATAATATTGTTCATCATTCAAAAACATACAACAAAACAAATAACAAACTGCTGTATTGCTGCCATTTTCATACTAGTGATGTGAGGCACGCGTCAGCCATTATCGATTTTTAGTAAACTGTCACAAGGAAAAACCGGATATAAGCAAAAAAAAATTGGTAATTTATTATAAAGACTATGTAAAATAAAGAGGCGATGAGATAGCATCGCAAGCCTAGCAAAAAAGGCTGTGCAGAAAAATAAGAGGCCATTGATACTAAAGCGACATCTACATAGTTTCAGTGGTCTCTTCTTTTGCGATATGCTTACACTGCCTCCTTAGGTAGGTACATCCCAAGCAAGGAGACTCAGGCTTTAAACATTTGTCTACTGTTCTTCGCAAAGAAGTTCGTTCGGGGAACCAATAACACAACCCTTTCCTGACCAGGGTTTAAGTTGTGTGGCTCGACCGTCAATGCACTTCCGATTCTAAAAGTTCACATGCTATAGTGACCAGACAACTGAACAAAAGGTTCGAAACTCAATAACACAAAGAATTGATTATATACTTAGAGTTTCATAACTATGTGTTGCATTATTCAGTATACGTACCCTCATGATGAAGCCATGAGCGTCTCCACAGTAATAGTCAATTACAGACTGGTACCATCTTGTAAGGAGGGTGAAGAAAATCTTAAAAACAGCATATAAAAGACCACTTAACCACATGGGAAAACTCTTTTCAGCAACATATTCTTTTACTCAAGCAGGTAGTCATTCTCTCATTACCAAGGGGTTTTACCCTGTAATCTGGGCTGTGGAGTTCAGATAGGGTAGTAACTCCACGTAATTATTGATAGTCAGCTACATCCGCAGAGTGGTAGCCGACACTCACACATTAGAGTCAAGGCTAGGCAGATGATGACTCATTCTATAATAATTGTGAATCTAAATATATAAGCAAATTAAAAGCCCATGTAATGTAATATTGAAATCGTTTATTTCAGAAACGTATTCTTACAATGTTATCTAATTTTTATGATTAAACACAACATTCATATTAATAATTTAAACCTTATCAACTGTAATATCTTTGGGTACAATATTATAGAGGGTACATTTTTGTGCAACACCCAAAAACCGTACACTACCGCAATAAATATTTTACCCACTAGATTCCATTAACTAATACACGCAAGTTTAGTGCCTAAAACTTAAACACTAATCTGGGTGAGAATACTAAAAACCACAACAGTTCCTGTAGACCTGTTGTGGGATACAAATATTACGATATATTTAAAACTTTTTAAAGTTTTATATTTTGGACACATATGACACATAATAGATCTAGATTCCATTAAATGTAGGTTTAGTACCTAGAACTTAAGTACTAAGTAGGATTACAATAATAATCTCAACGTTCCCTGTTCCCACTGATAGAATGGGATTTTCTTTTATATATAAAGAAGTATATTACTTGTTTTTATATAGAAAATACCTATTAAAAAAATAAATGATAAAGATATGCAGCTATAAAATCTCTACTTTTAAATTGCGCACGTTTACACTAACACATGTTAGTTTAGTGCCTAAAAAAATAATACTAATCTGAGTAGGAAAACGTAATAAGTCCCAACACTATGTTGGGGTATGAAAATTTTATAATATATTTAAAACTTTTATAAGTTTCACAATTTGGACACATAATTACATTCATCTAGATGCCATTAAATATAGGTTTAGTACCTAAAACTTAAATACTAAGTAGGATTACAATAATAATCTCAACATTCCCTGTTCCCACTGATAGAATGGGATTATTTATATAAAAAAACTTTTTGTATTGAAATATCTATTAAAAAAAGTGTGTGTGTATTAATTCACACACGTATGAAGTGAAACCTTTTCATGATATACTAGTCATCTCTCACCTTCATTATTTATTTAAATGAATTTCAATAAGTCAATTTATTATATCATTAAAATATTTCTTTATAAGTCACTACTCTATTTAAGTAAAAACGCATGGCGCTGTGACGTTCCAAAGCGACAGAAAATGTGACGATTTTATTGAAGATGGCGTCGGAAAATGTGACGATTTTATTGAAGATGGCGTCGGAAAATGTGACGTTTTTTTTTAACATTGCTATAAGATTTCTCCCGTACATCAATAAAAAAGTTTCACTTCAAAAAATAAATTATGATGATATATTATTAAATCGACTAGTTAGAAATTGCGTAGAGTAACGCATTTTTTATTTTATTTGAATATGGAATATGTTATGTGCAGTGGAGGGGCAGGCAATTTATAAATTAGATCATTGTACTTACTTACTCGTAAAATAAATAAAGGAGATCACATACGATAAGAGATCATTCGTCAGTCGTAATACATCAGTCAAAATTAATTATTCATAAATTAAAGTACACAGCCACAAAATTGCATTTAACGTCGGTATGGTCAGCAACGAAAGAAAATTACCATTTAATTATGATTAATCATAACAAAATTACCCATAAATTATTTTAAATCAAATCCGAAAAAGATGTTATACTAAGATTTCAATCTAAAACATAAACTATTGCATCATATAATTATTTGTCAATTTAGATGACAAGTAAGACATGACATAACATGACGCCTGTATTTACCGAGTAAGACAGAGATATAGGTAGCGTGGTGAGCCTATTACCCAACGTCCAGGCTACAGGCTGCCAATGAGGAATCCCAGATGGAAAAACCCAATAACACTTTGCAGTAGGTAAAATCTGAGAAATAGCGCGTGCGTCCATTACCAAAGAGGCAGTAACAGATGTAATTAAATTTCGTTTCCGACCATAACTAACTAGAGCAGCCTGTCATCGTAGCATAGCTAAACTACAGGCTGCCCAAAAGAGCGGGAAAAAAGCAAGATTTGAATAAAAATAGTTGAACATTACATGAGTCAAGTCTTACTTTTTTCTTACAAAATAATAATAAAACAGCAAAATGGTGTGAATCAAGACGCAGGGGTGAATCTTAACCAGACTTTGAATTAACTTTAGGTTAATTCAATATTATTTGTTACCAACGACATGATTAGTTTTAATTCAGTAAATAATGTTGAGTACCTACTTGTCAGGGCCAGATTTAGGAAGAGGCTGTTTCATTACTTTTAGATAACAAAAAATCTAACGATTTCCAAAAAATAAAATATGTCAAACTACATTTAATGAAACGGAACCACCTATCCAAATTACTGAAAATGATTTACTCCGAAAACTAGATTACATCAATATTAAAAATGATTTTTGACGAAAAAAAATGGCAAAGTTGCATACGCTTAACATTTATCATTTTACATATTTTTGGTGCCATACAACGTGTAAAATTGGTAATAATTGGTTTCTTCCATTAATCCGGCCCTATTTAGATACCTCACGTGAAAAATTTAATGTTTTTTTTCAATTTGAAAAGGAATTTTCAACACCATACTATAATTTACTGTTAGGTTTAGTTATTTAGATTCACTGTCTTTATTTTTAAGACGTTTATACTTATACAGGGTATAGGAGTCATCGGCACACAACCTGAAAACATGAATTCAGTAACTACATGATTCCTACAGTATACCTACATGATACAATAAATTACAAAGGTTATTTCCTAATCTTTGCGTTTTTTTTTTACTGTAAGCTGTATAAAACTACGAATTCTACATATTCCAATGAGATTTACTATGAAATAAGTGAATTGTTTATGTTTTGAGGAAACTTTTAAATGTCTCACGGATGCTGAATCATGTACCTACTGAACTCATGAGTGATGGTATCAGGTTATACAGGCAGCACATCAAGCTGTCAACTGTTAAATCTTCCCGATTGTTTTCCGGTTGAACCTTATTGTTTTGTTAAAAAGTTGAAAACCTATCAATGAAACTTGACAGATCGGGGTAGCTTGGTGTGCTGGCCTCTGTTCATCGATGTCCCTTCTACCTTTATTGTTTTTTATTAATTTATTTAGTTTAAGCACACATATGAACAGAGAAACTTAAGTGAAACGTGAAAATCCAACAAAAAAAATGTTTTGATTCACCCCTGTGTTGTTTTAAGTAGTTTAACCATTCCAAAAGTCAGTCCAGCTTGTGTAGATGGCAGCACTGTCCCATTTCCCGTTCATTTAAAATGATGCCAATGGCGGATTGATCTCTGATACTTAATTTTTTTCGACTTCTTTTTAGCTTTGATTCCAAATTCAATATTGTTAGGGGCGCTTCCGATCAAGCAGAAAATAGTAATAATTGGACTAATGACGTAATACCAAGATACATATAAACCCACAACGGGCACAATCAACCATACCAGGGGAGATATTGCTGACAGTATATGCAGCATGATTAAATATCCAAAAAAGTGCTGCAAATATCTGAAACAAAAATATACTTCAATACCTATACGATATCAAATTCAAATACGTTTCGTTTACGTTTTACTTGTAATACAGTTATACAGTTGTATCCGGTTAAACTGGAAACCGACCGAATATAGTTGGGAAAGCTTAGACATTTGAGTCCTCTAGATAAAATCGCCATCTTGTATTTATTTACTTTTTAATCATTCCGGGTTGGCCCGGTTTCCGGGCAGTAAAGGTGTTAAAAAAGTAGCTTATAATAAAAGTACTTTCAACCCTTGAAGGTTGAGTAGTGTTTTACAAATTACCCTGTAAAGTATAATGCTATGTATGGATATATTAAATCCCGTACCATTTGTGCATCGAAATCATCCCCGACGCGTAAAAGGGTAAAATTAAAATACTTAATCAATGCTGTGCCCTGTCTACAACGGCTCTTAGCTTTAAGAGTTTTATTGACATCTTATTTTACCTTGTGGAACACAAATAAATGAATATGAATAAATTAATATGAAATTTATGCAAATAATTACTAAATATTTTTATTGTGATGCATTAGACTTTTCGACTACCACTTTTGGTCATTAGCCTTTATATCGAATTGTATACTTACTCGTCCCAGTCTCCAAGCAGGTTAAAATCATAGCCAGGGCTGGCCAGTTTACGTTCGAGAGCTTCTGAATATACCGGGGAACTCAGTAATTTCATAACGCAGTACATGCATATCACCAGGATTGGTATACCCATGTGTGTCAGCTGAAAAGGAAATAATAATAATATTATTAAAATTTATTTATTCCTCCTCACAAGATTAGAAAAAAACAGAGTAGAAATAGTTACAATTTACATCAATTTTCAATTTCCAGATTATCTGAGGATCTGGTGTCTGAGATAAGCTCAAAACACCTGTATTACAGATCACCAGAAAATAAAAAAATATTACATTTGTATAGTGACTGCATTGTTGGTCCAGTGTTCGCATCCGTAACTGCTAAGCATGAGGTCCTGGGTTCGATTCCCGGGTCGAGCTATGTGTTATTTGGATTTTTCTTTTTTTTTTTTAAGAATTTCTGAGTAGCATCCCGGAGTATGTGTGCCCTGTTGATGGCAATAGTACCAGTCTATTACTGTCCCACTGCAGGGCAAAGGCCTCTTCTCATACAAAGAAGGCATGAGCATTAATCACCACGCTTGCTCAAGACGGTTTGGCGATTTCAGACTTTATTCATTATATAAGTCCTAAGTTTCCTCACGATGTTTTCCTGCACCGATGTCAGTGATGTCCAAGATAAACTTAGAAAGTACGTATGAATTGAAAAACTCACATTGGTACTTGCCCAGGTTTGAACCCACAACCTCGTATGGCAATAGGTTCACCCCCTATTACATGGGACTTAACTGGTAAAATGTCGGTGTACAGGTATAACTCTGCCCAACCATTCGGTTAATACAGGCGTCCCTTCGAATTTTAACATCACTTCATATGCATTTAATAAAACCTGTCATTTGGTCATTACAAATAGACACTTAAAAAAAAAAAAAAAAAAAATGCTGGACAATCCACACAGCATCATCTAGCCCCAAGCTAAGCAGAGCTTGTGTTATGGGTACTAGATGACTGATATACTTAATACAATACATTACATAGATAGATATTTTTTATTATACATAGGAAATACTTACATTGTATTTATTTTTATAGAAGATTATAGCTGAGATTGGATTAATATTAGGTATAGAAAAATAACTCACGAATGATTCCTTGCTGATGAGGCTGTATAGAGTCGGCTTAACCCCGCTTATGGCGATTGACAGAAGCAGCCGAGCACAACTTCCTACAAGTGCAAAGTTCCGGTACACCGCTGGGGTTTGTGCGCTGAGCCTCAGGCCGTATTGAACCTCCCTCTCTCTCTCTCGCGGAGGTTTCCCTTTTGCTGGCTGAAATAGAATTATTTAACCTTTAATTAAATTTATTTGGGAAACTTAAGATGAATAATCATCATCTGTCTAGCCTTTTCCCAACTATGCTTTCCTAACCTAACCGGTTGCAGCTGAATACCAATATTTTACATAGAGCGACTGCATATCTGACCTCCACAACCCAGTTACTGGGCAACACGATACTTGAAAGGAGGCGCCCGTATTTCTTATTTCAGTGATCTCTTATGAGGACGAATTGAATAAGTTTAAACTGCTAACACTACACTCTAGACGCTTGTTGCTCCAAGGAATGATGCTTCATGGACTTGTACACAATAAATTTGACTGCTGTGATTTGATACGTATAATGTATTATATTGTACCTAGAACAGTAGTGAGACCAGAGGCGCGCTCTTATACACTGTTTGCTACAACTCCCTGTCGTACAAATGCAGGATTGAGAGCGCCGATCCAGAGATTGGTTCAAACTTACAATAATAACTTTAATGATGTCGATGTATTTGCCCTATCCAAACTTAAATTAAAAAAAAGAAATTGTTATGCGCCTTGCTCAAAACAGTTAAAAAGAAAATAATTAAATTTAAATTTGCTTGTCTAACAGTTAAAAAATAAATAATTAAATTTAAATTTAATTATTTATTTTTTAACTGTTAGACAGCGAAAAATTGAATTGTTGTTTTATATTTTTATTACTACATATTACATACTTATATTAGATACAGTTTCAAAAAAATTGTATCTAATATAAGCTAGTAATATGTGGAAACGTAGTGGATTATAGCATACTGTGTACCTAGATATAACATTCAGTGTATGATTGTTTGTTACCCAAATAAAATAAAATGAATATAAAAAACTGAGAGTAGAAATGTCAGAGTAACCCAGTGGTTACCCTACTACCCCGTCCCCTTCCCCTCGAACCGCCAATGTCAACAGTTAATATTTATAGTAAAATAAGCATTTACATACCTTACTGACCGGCATCGCGAACAGTTGCCAGTAGGCCGCGCTTCACAGAGAAAAGCCTCTTCACAAGGCGTAATACCCGTATAGGAGAGCTGGAAGAAAGAAAATATTGCTATTACAGACACACACAGATAATAAATATAAAACCTGTATGAATTATTATGGTTGCAAGAAGAAGGACGGTGCCGAAAAAGGGGGCGAGACGGCCTGGACACGTACTATGAGGGCTAGCTCTAGAATAAAAAAGTACCAGCCTATTACTGTCCCACTGCAGGGCAAAGGCCTCTTCTCATAAAGAGAAGGCATGAGCATTAATCACCACGCTTGCTCAAGACGGGTTGGCGATTTCAGACTTATATTATTTATAATATAAGTCCAGGTTTCCTCACGATGTTTTTCTTCACCAATGTCAGTGATGTCCAAGATAAACTTAGAAAGTACATATGAATTGAATAACTCACCAATGTGAGTAAGTAACCTGGGCAAGTACCAATGTACTTGCCCAGGTTTGAACCCACAACCTCGAGCTCGAGAATGAATACTTGAAAAGACTTGCTAATATAAAAAATTATAATACTTAAATAAAAATTAGTGGTTACTCAGTAGTTTAAACTCCACTGTTTTAGCTTTCTTCACTACTCCTCTATATAAATTTGAACTAAACCAAATCTCACACCTCCATAGAATACTACTAATACTCTGCAATATTTCTTAAAAGGGAACCAAAGTCCCTCCCAAACTGCCTTGTTGGTCTAGTGGTCCCAAGCGCAAATGCTGAGCAAGAGGTCCTGGATTCAATTCCCGGGTCAGCCAAATTGTTATAGTTTTACGAACAGAAATTTTCTTACTAGCGGCCTAGATAGTGGATTTGTGTCCGATTGATGGCAATAGGCTCGCCCCCTTTTACATAGAACTTAAGCATAACTGCCGAAATGTGGATGTTACTATCCAACCCTTCAGGGAATACAAGCATGATGTTATGTTAGGAACCAAAGCTTATGCTTCATGTATTCTAATAATAATAAAACCATTCTGTCACTATCCAACTGCAGGGCATAGGCCTCTTCTCATACAGAGAAGGCACAAGCATTAATCATCACACTTACGTTGGACTAGGTTGCCACGCTATATATTCCCTCACTGAAGTCAAAAACAGAATAACAGAATTGAAAAAGTCACATTCGGACTTTCTCGGATTTGAACCCACAACCTCATGCATGAGAGGTAAGGCCTTAACCTCTGACCCATCATGGCAATTTAATAAAATCTTTTCTAAACTGAAAAAGCAAAATAAAATATTGAATTGCATGATAAGTTAAATTCCATCAGGGCGTAGTTATTGTCTATTTATTATTATTATTAAGCATAGTGTAGGACACCCTCTGACTAAGTGGGATGACGATCTGCGAAAGGCTGCAGGCAGATGCTGGATGCGGCAAGCTGAAGACAGGGCGCTATGGCGCTCATTAGAAGAGAGCTATGTCCAGCAGTGGGCTAATATAGCCTGATGATGATGATGATGATGATGATGATGATGATGATGATGATGATGATGATGATGATGATGATGATGTAGTTATAGTCTAGGTTGCAGGCCATAATAAAACTAATAAATTTGCAAAAGCATAACAACAATAAGCACAATACCTGCAAGCAGCTTTACAACATGAAATAACACTTGCTTTCCTCGAGGGTAAGGTCTAATGTAATAAATAAAAATAAAATAAAATTTATTGCAATTTTAGTTTCACACAGCTTTGAACATTTGTCCCAAACTAGGCAAGCCTGTATCTTGGGTACCAATATGGAGGGTTTGCCCTATTACAATTTTACATTACATAATGTAACAAAAGATAAAATGAAAAAATGTAAAGTAGTAAGTATTAATAAAAAATAATAATCTGCTGCGTTACTTATTTGTAATAATGTACCTATTATGGTATAGTGGTTTGAATTCTAGGTAGGTACATCGTCTCCACAGATAATTATCTGATTAAAATATATACAAAGTATTGTAAAGAAATTTTTTTAAAAGGTATGTGTAGAGTTTCTTGCCCATTCTTGTCCATAAGAAACTACCATTTGGAAGGGACAACTAGAATTCTTTTAGTATTTTATTTTAATTGTGATTTTGATGTTCAAAAGAGTCTTTAAGGTCTGATTGAAATAAATGATTTGACTTTGACCCCCATTTCCCGAGTAATGTTACAAGTCCCATCAAATAGGGTGCAAACCTATTGCTCACACCGGGCACAGACTCAGGGCTGATATCTACTGAGAAAATTCTGATGAAAAAAAACCAATAGCACTTTGCCTGACTTGGAGATTGAACCCAGGATCTCATACTCAGCAGTAGCGCATGCAACAAATAAGCCAAAGATGCCTCTACAGCCAGGAGCAGCTTTCTTTGTTTTATCTAGCTTTTTATTAGCATTTATCCAGAAGCAAAAACTGAACTGAAAAAAATACACTAATTTCTTTGTGCATGATTTATTTTGTTTGAAGACGCACCCAAAAGAAAGGATAAATTTAAATTTAGAAAATATGCAAAAAGAAAATGGTGGAAAGGGGAATCCCCACGATGGAGACCATTTTATCATAAGATCATCTTAAGATGATCTTATGATAAAATGGTTATGGCTTAAGCCAGCATCTCAATGAACGCAATATAAGCTTTAGTATGACCAGAGTTAGCGCGGAACAAAGGAAACACTCTCACACACACACGAGCCAAAGTAACTATAAAAATAAACTGAATTTCAAATCTAGAAATAATTTCAAATATCGAACATAATAATTGACTTGCCTCTTGACACTTCACGTTTCTAAAAAATCCACTGGGTAGGGTCTCAGATGAAATGGATGATAGTTCAAGGAATGGAGTAGATAATCGATATTGCAGCTATGCGTTTTGTTTAGACATTTTCATTATTTATTATGTTTGGAAAAATATAAGAAAAATTCACACAAGTACCCCGAGCAAAGAGGATTTTTAAAATCTTCTGTCAAGGTTGTCAAAAGTCAAACTGTCAAATTTTCTTGTATCATTTGCAAAACAATCGATATTGAAATTAACGAAACGTAGCTCAACATAAGAAAGTATGGTGGTACGTACGTACCGTCTACGTACTAACCTAGTATTGTATGATGCTCTGTGGTACTAACTACTTCCATGGAAACTGAGCCATGTCGCAGTTTTTCCATCTTAGGATATTTTCCTCTACATTAATTCGAGCATTATTTTATGCCAAAGGATTGAAATTGGGAAATTGAAATAATTTATTTGATTGTTGTATAGTGAAAACATACCGCTACGAATGAGAAAAGGACACTAAAGGCTTTCAATTTATAACTGTAGATGTTTTTACAGTGTTGATGGACAAATCGTATTGTTTATTTAATAACATTAACCTGAATTTGAGTTTTTATATTCATTTTATTTATCAAGGATATAATTTACATTTAAAAAGTGACAGATTTTGGAGGTTTTCCGAAAGAGCTAGGGGAAATCTCAAATCACGGGATAGCAACACTTCCATTGTTGAGCTATTGGTCCTTAAATGTCAAAATGACATCAAAACACCTGTAAAAGTTGTTTTTAAAGTTAATATCAAAGTATTTATTTAAATAATATATGTGAATTTACCTACAGGTCCACGAATCTAATTAGATTCTAGTTAACTAACACTAATGTTCAACAACACTAGTCTTTTCGTCGTTTTCCGAAGAGTTTGGCTCTACTTACCAAATAAATTCAAAAATGGATCAGAATTTGTTTAAAATGTAACTGGCCCGTAATGTAATGTGAAAATAATTACATCGTAAAAGTGTTGTATCAGGCCCTTGTATCCTAAACTAAACTATTTTACAGGTAAGAAGTCTTAATTTGAAAATGATTACCTACCAAAACAATCTTTTATCAATTAATTAAATGCGCAAACATTTAATGTCTGTGCAGTTGACCGTTGAGGAGTATCCTCATCGGCAGCCACACCTGTGCTCAGAATCAGGTCATGCTTACCATCAAAACACACTCCCCTGGGAACTGAACCAATAACAAAATTGCAACTCAATAGGAGACCAAGAATAGTTATAATGGCCCAGTGGTTTAGGCCTCTTGAGCACGAGGTTATGGGTTCAAACCTGGGCAAGTATCAATGTGACTTTTTCAATTCATATGTACTTTCTAAGTTTATCTTGGACATCACTGACATCGGTGAAAGAAAACATCGTGAGGAAACCTGGACTTATAATTAATATAATTCTGAAATCGCCAACCTGTCTTGAGCAAGCGTAGTGATGTAATGCTCGTTGCCTTCTGTATGAGAAGAGGCCTTTGTCCTGCAGTGGGACAATAACAGGCTGGTATTATTATTATTTTAGGAGACCAGGTAGTGGGTCAAATTTAACGTTCATGTTTGGATTACAGAGAGACACAGTCACAGGTGAAACAAAAAAATAAAAGTTTGTAACAAAAATGATGGACGAAACTGAAATAAAGCATGAATTTCTTAATTACGAGGATCAGTGTTGTGTCTGCCTTAGCATCAGGAGGAAATTGTCGCCATTAGGAAAATATGTCGATGTTTTTAGAAGAATTACTTCTGACATACCGTATCATGTAAGTGTTATCAGTAGTTATTATTTAGTAAGTCGTAAGACAAGTTGTTTAAGCTTTTACTTATTTCAACTAATTCTGGGTGGAAAGGATTTTTTTTTTAATAAAGCTGGACAATCCACAAAGTATCATCTAGCCCCAAGCTAAGCAGAGCTTGTGTTATGTAAGATTTTACTTATTTCAACTAATACAGGGTGGAAAGGTTTTTTTTTTTTTATAAGTCTGGACAATCCACACAGCATCATCTAGCCCCAAGCTAAGCAGAGCTTGTGTTATGGGTACTAGATGACTGATAAACTTAATACAATACATTACATAGATAGATATTTTTTATTATACATAGCAAATACCCAGAACACCCGGAACAAATATTTGTAGATCGTACAAACATTCGATCGAACCTCAACCTCCGCCCATCGCGCCACATCGGTCGTCGATAGATCAAAATCAAAATCAAAATTCATTTATTCAAATTAGGCTGAGAATCAGCACTTTTTGAACGTCAAAAACGTTTACATAAGACAGTCCCCCAAAACGCCCACCCTTCACCACCTCCTAGTGTTTTTGCTGGGAAGAAGAAGTGAAGGAACAAACTCCCCAGCAACAACAGACCTACATCAAACACACAAAGACATCTACTACAAACTGATACCATTAGTTCAGTACATGATTCTGGACCAGAATGAACATGATTTAAATCAGATCATTTTGTTAAGAAAGTTTTGAGTACGAATTTACAGTATGGTCTTCCTTTACTCTTGTAACCCTCCACGGGTTACAAGAGTAAAGGAAGACCAAAGAAACGATGGATAGATTATTTGAAAGATAATACGGGTAGGAATCTTACCCATATAGTCATCTCCTTCCTACCGCAGGAAGGAGGTGACTCATGAGATGTATAGAAGAATGTTGATGTGTCCTAGGTCAGTTAAATTACCAAAAAATATTTTTTGCTTACTGAAATCAATAAAGAGTGACAAAGATATAGCACATCAAAGTATAAAAGGTGCTTGTGTCGTAACTTTTACGTAAAAGATGTAAGACCGTGTGACGTCACGCGAGATTACAACACATTATCGTAATTTTTAGTTTACGTGACAAAAGAAAAAAATTGTGTCCAGTATTTTTGAGTAATCTATCTTTCGGACCAAACAGAATTTTTAAGGACACTACCCTATTAAACTGAGAGGAGAATAAATTGGGATAAGGACTTTGGGACCTATACCTTTCTGTTCTATAGCTACTTTTATTTATTTTACAGAACCATTTACCTTCAGAGGAAATAAAACTTTGTTGGGAATGTAATGCATTATTACGGAGAGTCAGCGTGTTCCACCAGAAGATCTGTAAAGCTAATAGAATGCTTCAATTGGGACAGGTGATTATTTATAAAACTTATTATAAATAAAACATAATCACACCACTCTATGAACGGCTAGGCATAGAACGAAATTCGTTTTTAGTTATCAATAATCCAGTTGTTTGCATAAAAACTTAGGATTTTTGCTCACGCTCAGTTGTTGCGTTGTCAAAAACCATCGAGGTAGGTCAGTTCATGAGATACAGCCCGCTGACAGACAAATGGATAGATGAACAGCTGAGGCATAGTAATAGGGGCCGGTTGGCACCCTTTGTTTGCAGACAGGACCCTATAATAAAGGATCAGCAAAGTAATTAAAAAAAACCCAATATTTAATCATGTATGCACACAAATTTACTTTTTTTATGAATTTCAAATTCAGACTATTCTATATATTTTGTATCTGTGTTACTAGCTAGTTTCAATATACTTTTTAATTGTAATCTGTGGAGAACCTAGTGGGTAGCATAATTGTTCAAAATATATATTTAAGATAATATTATGTCTACTGACAAGTATTACTATTATGTCTAATTGCATCGTTTACTCGTACACTACGTATGTATATCGATACGTAGTGTACGAGTAAACGATGCAATTTTGTCCGAATTTTGCAGTTGACGTCGTCCTAATTGGCTATCGAGCCAGTTAACTGTCTTAGCAAAGCTTTCAAAAACTTAAAAAGAATTTTATTTTTCAGAACTATCTTTATGGCACCCAGTCCAGCCTTACAACAATAATACTGAATGATTGTCATCCGCACACTATATATGTAAACGATTTAAATGTAAACACGAATGTACAGTCAGACAAAAAACTGTATGCCAAAAATAGTGACGATGATGATGATCAAATTAACGATACATGCGAGTTGGGTGACGATATTGGTGATGACCGTCTTAAAACTGAAGTGACGAAGAAAAGTACAGGTACGCATTATTTTCTTTCAATATATGTATAGAAAAGCTTAAAGTCTTGCCAAGGGGTATCGTGTTGCCCAGTAACTGGGTTGTGGAGGTCAGATAGGCAGTCGCTCCATGTAAAATACTCGTATTCAGCTGCATCCGGTTAGACTAGTAGCCGACCCCAACATAGTTGGGAAAAGGCTAGGCAGATGATGATGATAATGATATGTATAGAAAAGCTCTATGTAAATAAAAACAGCCGCACGGGTTGATCGAAGTTTAAGCTACGCTTGCCAAGGTCAGTCTGTGGATGGGTGACCGTTCGTAACATATCGAGACTCCTCCGTGCCTCGGAAAACACGTTAAGCCGTTGGTCCCGGTATAAAAAGGAACCAAAAAAATAAAAAGTCATAAAGGCTCAGATCTTAGCATGATGCTGTGATATTTTGGTAATAAATAAAAACCGCAGCGCTGTCATACTGATAGGGCCCGCTGTGACGCCAGGATTCATCTAAGGACATACTCCCAGCAGCCCACTAATCTCCAAGTAATTTCGCGAAGAACCGACAACCGCTGGGGTAAACGTGTTCTTGAATGGAGACCGCGACTCGGCAAACGTAGTGTAGGACGCCCCCTGACCAGGTGGGATGACGATCTGCGAAATACTGCAGGCAGATGCTGGATGCGGCAAGCTGAAGACAGGGCGCTATGTTACACAGACACATATTTAATTTTAATATTTCTGTACAAGATACAAGATATTTTATATTGTAAAACATGAGTGTAGAATTATAAAGGTCTTAAAAATAATAAGAGGTGCTACATGTTTTGTCAATCATGGCGTACAAAATTAGTTGCATTAAGACAACTATTACAAAAAAGATAATTATAAAATCGTTAATAATAAAATGAAACAATGGCTTACAAAGAAAAAAAACATAGGATTAAATTAAGATGACGACCTATGTGGCGCAGCGGGCGACGGTCCGCCTGCGACGCAGGTGGTTGCGGGTTCGATTCCCGCCTTGAGACAAATGTTTGTACGATCTACAAAGATTTGTTCCGGGTGTTCTGGGTATTTGATATGTATAATCAAAAATATCTATCTATGTAATGTATTGTATTAAGTATATCAGTCATCTAGTACCCATAACACAAGCTCTGCTTAGCTTGGGGCTAGATGATGCTGTGTGGATTGCCCAGCATATTTTTTTTTATATATTTTTTTTTAAGATGTCAACAATTTAAATTCTATTCAATTTTAATTTTAATTTCTGTCTCAGGTGCATCTACAGACACAAATCTTGAATCCCCAAACCTAGCAAAAAATCTCAGGTTTAAAAATACCAGTTCCATACAACAATCTTCAGAACAGAAAAAGCGTAAAAATAACCGCTGGGCTAAGAAAAGGGCTTTACAGAATAAAAAGCCGAAATTCCAAATTGTAACGGAAAATACGAAAGAATGTTTCAGAAGAGTACAGATAGATGACGAAGTGCTACGGCGTTTGCTCAAGAGTGAAAGAGATAGCGCTTATTTTAAATCGAAAAGGTTTAAGTGTGAGAAATGTGTGTTGGCTTTTACGAGTCAAGAAATGTTGGACAAGCATGATAAAAGACTTCATTGTAAGGTAGTTGACATCTTGCCTTTTTTTCTTCAGACATAAAAGCACTCCACAATTACTATAGATATATTGTTTATTTAGTACACACAAAAGACACAGCACAACATACAAAACTCGATTAAAAAATATATAAACTTACTAGCTGTCCCGGCGAACTTCGAACCGCCTCAAAAGTTAAGTTACACTGCCATCTGTTAGAAATGTATGGAAATTATTATAGGAAAACATTTAATTTGCAAACAAAAAAATATTGAGGTCAATGATCGAAATAAAAACTGTCCTATCTTTTAAGTTTGACCAAAACACACACTGTGTGCAAAATTTTGTTAAAATCGGTTCAGTAGTTTAGGAGTCCATAGCGGACAAACAACGCGACACGTTATTTATATATATTAAGATTAAGACTAGTGGACCGAACAGACGTCGTCCTGCCTGTACAGCGCCACCTACCGGGTCCAATTGTGAATCTCAAACAAAATCAATCAAATCGGTCCAGCCGTTTAGGAGGAGTTCTGTGACATACACACGTACAGTAGAATTATATATATAAAGATAGGAAATAGCCTCAAGGCTGTTGCGGGATTCTGTAGGGCCTTAAATTATGCTGGCTCGCTGGAGTACGGGTTCCCGCCACTTAGCTGGATTGCAGTCTAGTCTCGACAAGACCAAATCTTACTTCTAAATATCTCTCTTCTATATATAAGATAGATATATATAAGATAGATATCTTACTTAAATATTTAGTATGATTTAGATTAGTCCGATCTGCAAGCTGTCGCGGGATTCCGTAGCACCTATAAGTCTGCTGGCTCGCTGGAGTGCGGGATCCCGCCAGTTAGCTGGATTGGATCTGCAATCTGGATTTTTTAGAGATCAGTCTCGACAAGACAAAATCTTACTAAATATGTATGTGTTCTTTTTTAGTCAACCAAATATACCTGTGATATTTGCACCTCAAGAATCTCAAGCAAGCGCCTACTATCTCAACATGTCGGTGACCATTACAGGAAGTTCTCCTGCACACTGTGCGACTTCTCTTGTTACGACATGTCGCACACAAAATGGCATCATCAGAGAAGGCATAGAAAAGTGTTTCAGTGCCTGAAATGTGAATTGAAGTTTGGGTGAGTTTTATCTAATATAATTAGGAATTGCAATCCGGTACTATTTTTATCCCGCGGCATCCCGCTGTATCGTTAACATCCCGCGGGATCCCGCACAGGCTCAGTTTGAATAAATAAAAATACTTTGCTATGATAATATGTATATATAACAAACAGACACTTCAATTTTATTTATTATTTAGTGCTTCTACTAGCCATGATGACGACTAGACCCTGTCAATATGTATAAAAGAACTTTAAATTCGTATTACCAGAAGCCGATGGGAATTCTTTAAGCATTACAAAGAATGGCATGAAAAGTTCGTCTGTGATTACTGCGGGATCAGCTTCAAGATGAGATACTGCATCAAGGATCATATCAGGTGCGTACTTTTATATCGCCAGTGACTAGGCAGTATACATGGTCGAAGAGATATTCACGCACAAACTGACACCTTGGGTTCAGTACGTGATTCCCTCCCCCAGCTCCCAGCAGCCCACTAATCTGCAAGTAATCTCGTGAAGAACCGACAACCGCTGGGGTAAACGTGTTCTTGAGTGGAGACCCCGACTCGGCAAACGTAGTGTAGGACGCCCTCTGACCAGGTGGGATGACGATCTGCGAAAGACTTCAGGCAGATGCGGCAAGCTGAAGACAGGGCGCTACGGCGCTCATTAGTAGAGCACTAATATAGCCTGATGATGTGTGTGAAACTCTTTCCAGAAAGCAGCACTCCCCGTTCGAATGCAAGCCATGCAACAAGCGCTGGGCTCGCTACAACGGCCTCTGGCTCCACAACAAGACGTCACACGGCGCGCACAAGGCCGCGTACTGCGTGGAGTGCGACAAGCAGTACCGCGACGTGTACCGATACCGGTGGCACCTCGCCAACAGCGCGAGGCACACGCAGCACAAGAAGCATAGGTAGGTAGCCTTGAGTGCCTTTCGTACCGTTCTAGGTCACTTTACCCAGGTTTAGGTCACTTTGTCCAACCCTAGGTCACTATATCCAGCCCTAGGTCACTATTTCTTTAGGTCGCTTTACCTAGTATCCATATCTTATCCTTACCTTATCCATTCTTAGATCAATTAATACACACTAGATCAATATATCTAGCTCTAGATCACTTTATCTAGGTAATTGTCCAAGCTTAAGTAACCTCATCTAGCACTATCCGAGCTTAAATCATCTTGTCTTGCCTTAGGCCACTTCTTCCAACCATATTAGGTCACTTTTTCCAGCCCTAGGTCACTTCTTCCAGCCCTAGGTCACTTCTTCCAGCCTTAGGTCACTTCTTCCAGCCTTAGGTCACTTCTTCCAGCCGCAGGTCACTTCTTCCAGCCGCAGGTCACTTCTTCCAACCATAGGTCACTTCTTCCAGCCTTAGGTCACTTCTTCCAGCCGCAGGTCACTTCTTCCAACCATAGGTCACTTCTTCCAGCCGCAGGTCACTTCTTCAAACCTTAGATCACTTTAAACAGCCCTAGGTCACATTAAACAACCCTAGGTTATTTTATTCATTATAAATCACTTTACTTCTTGGTTCCAGGATCCCCTGCCCTGGATGCGACAAGATCTTCTCCAAGAACATCTATATGAAGGACCATTATAATCTTGTGCATCTCAAGTTTTTCAAATACCGATGTGAGCAATGCGATAAGGTAATTTTTTATACTAAAAGTCTTTAGGAAATACATAAAATTTAATTAAAATAAATAAAATAGACTGCTTCGTTGGTCTAGTGGTCCCACGTCCGACTGCTGAGCGTGAGATCCTAGGTTCGATCGTCAGGTCGGGCAAAGTGTTATTGAGTTTTTCGAGTTTTTAGAAATTTTCTCATTAGCAGACCACAGTCTGGATTTTTGCCCGGTTGATAGTTTGATGGCAATAGGCTCGTCGCCTCTTACATGGGACTTAACATAACTGGTGAAATGTCGCTATCACTTCTGCCCAACCCTTCATGGAATACAGACGTGATGTTATATAAATAAAATATAAGTCGTTTCCCAGCGTCGTCTCGATGGCTTAGTGGTTCGCCTCGCATGTACGAGGTTGTGGGCTCAAATCCGGCCAAGGCCATGGTAAGGGCAAGTACCAATGTGACTTTTTCAGTTCATATGTACTTACTAAGTTTATCTTGGACATCACTAACATCGGTGAAGGAAAACATCGTGAGGAAACCTGGACTTATCATTAATATAAGTCTGAAATCGCCAACCTGTCTTGAGCAAGCGTGGTGATTAATGCTCGTACCTTCTCTGTATGAGAAGAGGCCTTTGCCCTGCAGTGGGACAGCAACAGGCTGGTGTTATATGAATAAACTATCTGTACACACGACTTCACCCTCGTGGAATTATAAAAATATTCATGGGTGTTTTCTTTCCGCGGATCCCTTATTCTTTTTCTAAATTAAAAGTCCTGTCACTTTTTTTTTTTTTTTTTTTAAAAAACGTTGCCCCACACTAGGAATTTCTCCTGTATCGTGGGTGCGTTTACAAACATTTAAACTCATATACACAAACAGCCAGACCCGGAACAACTACCTGTAGGCCATACAAATATTTGTTCCGTGTGGGGATCGAACCCACAACACGCGGCGCAGCAGCCGATGGCTCAACCACCGCGCCAACCGTGTCGTCAAACAACTAACTCTTAACTCTTAACTTCTTAACTCGTCAGCTATCTAGCCAGTGAAAATACCGACATAATCGGTCCAGCCATTTCGGAAATTACCTCAAACAAACAGACAGATATATAAAAATATTTTAAATTAGTTTCTGATATAACTATCGTATATACTTTCAAATGTATCCAATAAATATCTGATATTTGGACATAACAAAAAGACACTTCAATTTTATTTATTTGTATGGATAAAGAAATGTCAATGTATATATTTACAGAACTTTATACGTAACGCTGACCTGGTGAAGCATACTCGTCGGGTTCACGAGGGCATCCTGCCTCCGAAGAACAAGATCTGTTATATGTGTGGCAGAGGATTCTCTGTAAGTAAACTATTTAAGTTTATTTATTTGTATAGATGTACCTGTACGTACTGTGTGTAGTTGGGTAACTTTTTAAATTAAAATTCGTCATATTTAATTCTGCTAACAGTATTGAGATAGCATAATTAAGAAATCTGAAATAAAGAAAGAAAGAAAGAAAATATTCAGCACAGGCTTACGCACACAACGACACAATACTAAACATAGAAAACATAAAAAAAACGAGTAACAAAAATATATAAGTATACATTTGACGACCGATGTGGCGCAGCGGGCGAAGGTCCGCCTGCGACGCAGGAGGTTGCGGGTTCGATTCCCGCCTTGGGACAAATGTATCTACAAAGATTTGTTCCAGGTGTTCTGGGTGTTTGCTATGTATAATAAAAAATATCTATCTATGTAATGTATTGTATTAAGTATATCAGTAATCTAGTACCCATAACACAAGCTCTGCTTAGCTTGGGGCTAGATGATGCTGTGTGGATTGTCCAGCAATATTTATATTTATTTATTTATACATATATTATTAAGTATGTGCGCTTAAATAAGTGTAGTACTTACATGCTTTATGTAAATGTAACTAAGCTCGGTTTTTTTAGTACACATAAATAAATACAATACAACTCACGCCTTTTTCGCATGGGGCTAGGCAGAAACAACAGAGCGCCACCTGCTACGATCCATACAGTATGTAAGGACCTTTAACTCCGTTTACGTTCATACATCTGGTCAGACACACACGCCGGTTTTTTTTAGGAATCAGCCAAATACCCTTTACCAACAGACTTAATTATGCGGAACCCAAATAATCATTACTTTACTATTTTATGTTTATTCAATTCATTATTTAGCATTGTAAACTAAACTTAACTTTCTTTTATTCTTTGAGAATGGAAAAGATGTTTTTTCCCGCCAATATTTGACTTTTTTAAATACAACCTTCTTATTTTCTTTTCAGACCAACAAGATACTGGCCAATCATCTACGAACACATACCGGAGAGAAGCCATTTGCATGCTCAATATGCAACGCCCGCTTCGCTCAGAGCACCGCATTGTCCGCCCACGCCAGATCTATACACCATCTCTCTACAGAAACAAACGCACAGAAATGATTGCTTAACATTAGCGTAGCCTATCTAGGAGAACAGTACTCCACCCAATAACTAGATTAAGAAATTGTATGTGTCTGCCTTTGCTACTTTCAATGTTATTCAACCTAATCTTAATGTTTTTATCTTAGCTAAACATATTTCTGTTATACTTTGTATTTAATACCATTGTATACCATGTTGGACGCAAATAAATATTTTATTAAATTATATTTTTAAATATAAAAGTAAAACGTAAAAATATAGTAGGCCACCGTTATCAAAAACAGGGTCCAAGCTACCGGCAGACCTCCAGAGAGGGATCGCCTAACAACATAATTATTTATTTATTTAAAACATTTAACAACATTAAAACAAAGTATATAAAATAACATAATTAAAAAACTATGCTCCACAAAACCGTTTTTACGGTTTCTTTGGGGGAACAAAATAAACAGTTTTAACACTTTTAGTGCCCAGCACCCGGCTCCCGGGTCGAAAAATAGTTTGCTCATGTCCCAGAACTCGCTTCCCGAGTCGTACATGTAAAAAGCTATAGATGGGATGTGAACATGCCCATCACCCCCTACCATGTACCTACGCATTATGTAATTTGCCAAATATTATGACATAACTTGTAGTTATATCGTATTTTTGAACTGGGCAGCGAAAGGGTTAAAAAATATGGTTTGTTAGTGCGTGGACACTAAATTTAAAAAATTGCCTAAGTGCCATTATCTATAAGAACGGCAAAAAAATCATAGTGTTGTATGGGAGCCCCCTTAAATATTTATTTTATACTGTTTTTAGCATTTTTTATGAAAACGGCAACAGAAATAAATCATATGTGAAATTTTTTAGTGGAAATTTAAAAAAAATTGTCCAATTTGGTCATTAAGTTCTACTTTACAGTCTGCCCAAAAATAGCTAATTTTGGGCAAGATGATAAATCTAGGTAGGAACTGAAGGTGGATGCTGTAACTAAACTGGATGCTGTAAAAGGTTAAATTATTATATCATTATTAAGATTCTGTACTATACTTTTAAGATATTTACCACCCTGTATTATTTATTTATTTATTTATAGTTAATTAAAACGGTACATTACCAACTTGCTATATGTTTTGCTTTGACGGCACGGTTGGCGCAGTGGCTGAGCGATTGACTGCTGCGCTGCGTGTCGTGGGTTCGATACCCGCACGGAACAAATATTTGTTTAGCCGACATGTAGTTGTTCCGGGTCTGGCTGTTTGTGTATGTGACTTTGAATGTTTGTAAACGCACCCACGACACAGGAGAAATTCCTAGTGTGAGGCAACGTTTAAAAAAAAAAAAAAAAACTGCAATAATTAACATAGAAATATAAAATAAAAGAAAACAAAAGCAAAACATACAGTCGACAGCGTTCAGTGGTTAAATGAACTAACAGCTAACACGGAACAGTGGACACTTTTGCATACTTTCTCTCACAGAACACCAAACATACACATTAGGACGACCGATGCGCCGTGGCGGGCGAAAGTCCGCCTGCGACGCAGGAGGTTGCGGGTGCGATTCCCGCCTTGGGACAAATGTTTCTACGATCTACAAAGATATGTTGCGGGTGTTCTGGGTATTTGTTATGTACAGTAAAAATATATATCTCTGTAATTTATTGTATTAAGTATATCAGTCATCTAGTACCCATAACACAAGCTCTGCTTAGCTTGGGGCTAGATGGTGCTGTGTGGATTGTCCAGCATTATTTATTTATTTACATTATTGAAATAAAAATATTTAATTTTTACTCTGTTGTTTTCTTTATATTCTACATCTTCATTTATTATGGCTAAAAAGGAGGTGGCTATAAAGACGACGGTAAATAGAGATGTATTGAAGAAGAAGACGATGGAAGGAGGATGATGATGATCTTCACACACGTTAACACCCGAACCTTTTACTTGTACAGACGCCATCGCACATCAAGCTATCCCAAAACGTCAAATTTTCCCAATTGAATAAACCTTATTCTTTTGCAATTTAGTTGAAAAACTATCAGATACATTGGGGTAGCTTGATGTGCTGGCCTCTGTACGTATACATAAAGTTTTAATAAATAAATAAAACGCCGTCTAAATAATTGGTTGACATTTATTGGTAGGTAAACAAAATATTTTTTCATAAATACAATGTATGCCGAATATCGGTTTGTTTAAACTTAATTTAATTAGTGCCTATCTACCTACCTAATAACGAAATATAATTAAATTTTTGGTTAAATATTTTGTCTACTTACTGAGAAAGAGTTATTAAATACATATTTTCCCCCTCAAAATGTGGGTATGAGTCTTTTAAGGTTACCGTTGAATTATTAAAGTAATTATACGGTCTGCGGACCTTTTTAGAGTGAAACTTCTTTTGGGACGGTGTGAAAGAGACAACTATATTTTTTCTCCCTCTCTTTCTCTCTATTTACCACCTTCATATTATTTTAATCTCATTTTATTAAAAATTAACCAAAATAAAAAGTTACACTTCTACTTCACACTCAATTTATTTTTTAGTTCAGAGCAAAGTTATGCCAGAAGTACTCTAACCTCGAAAAATGGAGAGTTGATCTAAATGTTACACTAGTTGTAACTTTCGTCAGCGTTCATAATAAACTGACATGTTCAGCGACGGCCTTAGCCCTTACTCAAGGTAGAGCGAGATTGTCAACGATTATACACCTTAAAATGCATTATTACAAACAAAAAGAAATATTTTTGTTAGTACAACAACAAAAAACTCTATTTATTTAGTAAATCGGAGTAGCTACATATGTACCCCGAAATATATACATATAGATATAAATTGATTGAATTGAAATGTAATAAAGTAATTGTTTATTATTATCTTAAAAACATCGTTACATTTAAAACATTGTTTATTTTCATTCGGGCCAGCCACCGCAGCAGCCTCTAAAAGGCGCCATAGAAATAAATTGCTCGCTCGATTTTTCCCATCTAGAATTTTGGCGGCCCTTACTAACTGACGCTTAAAGCGATCGCAACTCTCGCTCTACCGTATGGCCGACGCTGGAAATCTTCCGCAGTCAGACAAATAGAAGTTACATATTTTACCATTGGGATCATCGTTGAGACAACATATTTAACGCCTTGTAATGTGCTCATAGCAAACTGTTGGTCTGATACACATTCAAGGCATCAATAAACAACAAGGCGTACCATTCATAGTTGGTATAAATATACCTACGTATGCTCTTGTATATATAATTATTAATAAATAATTTCATCTTGGTAAAACACTACTTATAGTCCATTATTTCATAATTTAGAATATCAATTTATTTTTAATCTAATTTAAAATAATTATTTTCTCGTATTCTATAAAGAATAAGAAAGATTTGAACATACAAATGTTCGAATCTTTATACATACTATTTTATCGGCAAAACAAACTAAATAACAAAATATTTTTTTGAAATAATATGTGTACTAAAAAATAGTGCTCTGCCCGCAGCGAGGTGGTAAAACCCAAGCTTACGGTGGTTAGGGATCCAGAGTGAGGAACCCCTCACAATGCGTGCCGTGTCCAAGGCAACTGCCATCTGCATCAGCTGCATCTGACTTTTGACCCAGCTGTTAATCGAAAGTTTCTCTAGATGTTGGTTCGTTATCAAACCATTAACTGATACGACTATATTTAACAAATCAATATTATTTTTACCACAGATAAATAATACAGAACTAACCTAAGTTTAACATATTTTTAAAATTATGATTTGTGTTTTTGACACAGTAAAAAGTTTTTTTTTTATATGTAATGGGTTTGCTCTTGACTCTAGTCTATGCCAGAGGTGACAGAGACAAAGTCAACGATGGAGTGAGCCTGTGGAACTCACTGCCTGCGTCTGTGTTTCCGAAGGCATTCAACCCGAATCTATTCAAAGTTAGACGGAACAATAATTATGTAAAAATAAACATTTTAATATATTATTGGTTTAGTTTTCTCATGCCACGCAATATGGGATTTCAAGGTTGCTTTATAGACAAAACTTTCCGCACACAAATTACATTTGTAAGGTTGATCGCGTATGTGAGTACGAATATGCTTCCTGCGGTCGCTCGCATCTCTGAAGGTCGATTTCAGACAAATACTGCACTTGTACGGTTTCTCATTTGAATGAATACGCATGTGCCTCCTCCAGTGTCCCCTCTCCTTAAACGAATAAGGACATGTGTCACACTTAAACGGTTTCTCATTCGTATGAACGCGGACATGCTTTTTCAAATCCTGCAAATCTCTGAATTCCTTTTGACATGTGTCACATTTGTGACGTTTTTCACCGGTATGTATACGGTAATGTTTCTTTAGGCCTTCCTGTTGTGTGAACCGCCTCTCGCAGACATCGCATTTATGCGGTTGTTCATCGCTATGTGTGCGGAAATGTGTTTTTAGAGCATCAGCAGTGGTGAAGCTTTTTCCGCAAGTATCACACATATGGTCTTTTTCGCCCGTATGGCTCATGTTATGCTTTTTCAAACCGTGCAGCTGAGTATAACTCTTATCGCAAATATTGCACTTGTAGGGCTTCTCACCGGTATGTGTCCTCATGTGCCTGGTCAAGTCCCCTGGTTGTCGAAAGCCCATCTCGCAACTCTCACATTTATATGGTTTCTCACCTGTGTGTGTATAAATGTGACGTTTCAAATCAACAGGCAACATAAAACTGCAATCACATAAGTTGCACTTGTGTGGTTTTTCATTCTTGTGCGCGCTTATGTGTGTGTTCAGAAGATGCTCGATTGTAAAGCTCTTTACACACATGGTACATTTGTACGGTCTTTCCTTTTGGTGCATACTATTGTCATGGCGAACTATATCGCATAACTTGTCGAAGCTCTTTTTGCATATCTCACATTTGTACATCTTGTCATCGGCATAAGGTCGCCAGATTTGAGTTCTTGATGTGCACTTCAGTACCTTCATTTTCCTGGGGACAGTAGTCCTTCGAGGCTTCAAAGACTCTGTCTCTGGTAAAGACTCTGTGTCTGGTGATGGGGGAGGAGTTGGCTCTCTCTCCTCGCTTGGTGGAGGCGTGGAAGGTCTATTGTCTGTTGGAATGGAGTCTTCTCCACTCCTCGTTGGTGCGGGAATGGAGTCTTCTCCACTCCCCGTTGGTGCGGGAATGGAGTCTTCTCCACTCACCTTTGGTGCATAGCAGATGACGGATGGCCTCATCTTTTGAAGAAGATCTTCGTAAATCATTTTGGTGGATTTAATGTCAATTACGCCTGCTTAAAGTTGGATGGGTGACGCCGGTCGCTGCAATCCACGTCTAGGAGAGGTCGTAATGATAACGTCCGGCAGATGCTTTTTCTAAGCAGATGGATGTGGTAAAAAATATGATGATGATGTCCAAAGCCAGGAATGTTAATCAGGCATCGTTGGTTGCATTTTAATAACATAACTATGACTTAAATTCAGCTTTTTATAATACATTAGACAAATTAAATAATTACGTGTTGTTTGTACCATTTTGTTTGTGATGCTGTGATCTCATGCTTATCTGAAACAAGAAAGAAAACACTGCTATAGACGATACATATAATAAGTAAATCACCAGTAAGACACCATCATCAGTATCATGATCCTCCTGCCCTTATCCCAATTTATTTGGGGTCGGCGCAGCATGTTTTCTTCTTCCAGACATCTCTATTTGTCGTCACCTCATTTCCCTTAACCCTCCACATTCAAACTCAAAACTTTCCTCACAACATAGTTCTTATTCCTCCGCATCACATGCCCATACCATGACAACCGATTTCCACAAAACTTCACTGTCACAGGCAGACTCGAATATATTTCTTTAAACATATTTTTTGACTGACTTGAATATATTTTTTTATGGCCAATATCTTTTATTACCAAAAAACCTAATACCGAGCTTCAAATTGCAGAAAACGCAAGAAAATCTGAATTTAGCAACACACAAGGGCGACATTTCATTAAAAAATTACGCACCAATACCTACTTACACTATTAATTGAAATTAGGTAAGACTTTTAAAGGATTTTAGAGCAATTTGTCTAAAAGTCTTACCTACAGCTAAACAAAACAGACTAAGAAATTGAAAATGGGAATTACAAGCCTTGCTTCACATAAACTTAAATAAAAGAATAATAAAAAAGAAATCTGTGTTAAACACAGTACCAACTGCCAGGAAAAACAATGAACTGCGATATTAAAATTGTACATTATTTTTATAAGTATAATACCTAAGTAGATACCAATTCAGAAGTAAAACTCAGTTACCTACTCAGGCTAATATAATTAATTTGAGCACTAAATCTTAACAAACAAAACAATTAAAATGTATCATCATAAGCAGTGATTGCGAAATTAATTATATTACTCGTACACCCGCCATTTTGACAATAACTAATTTTGGCGGCCGGTGTTAAAATGTGACAATCGATAGAGTACTTACCTATATTCTAAATATAAGTGATGTGATTAGAAACAAATAATATTAGGTCTTTACCTATGAAATTGCCGTTCTGCAGTACTGGCCATTTCAAATCAAAATATTTTTTGTTTGGCTAAGAATTCTAATTTCAAATTAATTTTATTTTAAAAACATGGATTTTTTTTTCCAAAAGTAGTCATTTGTTTATTGATTAGTGTTACATTTTCATCGCATTTAAATCTTTTTCGTCATCATGGATACGTTAAAAATTAGAGTAATTATGGAATATGAGTACCGTCGTGGCAGCAACGCGGCACAAGCGGCACGCAACATCAACGACGTTTACGGAGCTAACACTACAAACCAACGCACTACCTGTTATTGGTTTGCTCGCTTCCGTTCTGGAAATTTCGACCTGAAAAATGAACCTCGCGGTCGTCCGAAGACTTTGGTCGACAATGACGAATTAAAGGCGATTGTGGAAGCTGATGATACACAATCTACGGCTGAATTAGCAGCAGCTTTCGACGTTAGCGTCAAAACAATATTGGTCCATTTGCGTCAAATTGGCAAGGTAAAAAAGCTTGACAAATGGGTGCCCCACGAACTCAATGATCGCCAGCGCGAAGTACGCGTCGAGACGTGCCTTGCACTGCTCAACAGACACACAAATGAAGGAATTTTGAACCGCATTGTTACCTGCGATGAAAAATGGATTATGTTTGATAACCGCAAGCGCTCAGCAAGTTGGTTGGATCCTGGTTCAGCACCTAAACAATGCCCTAAACGAAAAATTACCCTAAGAAAAGTGATGGTCACTGTTTGGTGGTCTAGCGCCGGTGTGATTCAACACAGCTTCTTACCAAACGGGGTGAGCATTACTGCAGATGTGTACTGTGAAGAATTGAACACAATGATGGAGAAGCTGGCACATCTCCAACCAGCATTGGTCAATCGCTCGTCTCCGCTGCTCCTGCACGACAACGCGCGACCTCATACTGCACAGCAGACGGTCTCCAAGTTGCAAGAACTGGGGTTGGAAGCTCTCCGTCATCCGCCCTACTCACCAGACCTTGCGCCTACAGACTACTACTTTTTCCAGAATTTGGATAACTTCTTGGCGGGAAAAAAATTCAATACCCGAGAGGCAGTACAAAATGCCTTTGAAGAATTTGTTGCCTCCCGTCCAGCTGATTTCTTTAAGAAGGGCATCAATAAACTGCCACTGCGTTGGCAAAGATGCATTGATTGCATGGGTGATTACTTCGATTAATACAAATAAAAAATACATGAAAAAAATTCATTTAAATTTTTTCATACAAAACGGCAATTTCATAGGTAAAGACCTATTATAAATGGTGATTGATCTCGTGCACGAAGTAATTTCTGTGTTATTTGGGAACAAAAACGTAAAAAAATTGTTCCATGTTTTTGAACTCAAATATATCTCAGAAAGTATATCACTAACGACATTCATTATTAATTTATTTTTATTTGTTGTTTACAATCAGTTACTCTACCGATTCACACTTGTTCCATTAGTAGTTAAGTATGCCCAGCACCCCCACAAAAATGTAATCTAGAATATATTTCTCTACTTGAAATCATCATAGTTTTGATATAAAACTTGATATACCTAATGATTGATTGAAAAATACCTAAACTAGATAAACCACTTATATCTGATGTTGGCTATATTTTTAGCTATAAATAAATAAGTAGGTACCTACGTATGATTATTTACACAGACTTTACAGTGTAGGTCTATTCTGGCAATAAATGGTATGATAAAATATAATATGTAAGTAATGTTCATATGCATTGGTTCTCATAGTTCCTAACATCTGATCTACGTACCTACTAGGTATACGCGGGCAAAATTCAAATTTAGTCAATCAAAAAAAAGAAAGATTATCACGACTGGGGGACAGATTTGAGGACAATACCCAACCTTTCGTGTCTTTCCTCCGTGTATGACGTGGTTAAACACAACAACACAACAGCTTACCATATGTTACGCGAAGGGTTCAATGTATCATCTCAAAAATTAAGTTGTTGGAAACATAGGTGAATTTTCTATTAGAAATGATGAGTTGCATTTTTTGATGCAATGTTAGAAGCATTGAGAGCTTACTGTTAAAGCATTTTACTTTTAATTTTAACGAATAAGGTTTTATTTGAATTGGCCTTTTTTTGCAAATTTCTGGTAAGTAACAAAATAAAAATGTAAATGGTCCCAGGTCAATAACAAAAGTAGGGAGCCACTGCTGTTGTGGAATATTCCCATCCACAAATCAACCAAGTCAAACAGGACATCTTAATTAAGAACGAAGTATCTAGGATACATACTAGGTACTCACCAGACATAAATAGTAAAATTAATCCTTATAATGACATCTCAAATGCCGCTGCTGGGTAGAAATAGTGTAATCAGAAACTTATTCACATTGTCTGAGTAATATTAAAAACACAAACAAAAAACACCGGGATCGGCGTTCCCCTCTCCACAAATTGGTTTATTGATTGACGGGAAAATAAGTAGGTGAACTGTCAACATTGTCAACACCAGCAGCGCTTCGAACATTATTTCAATCCAAAGTAAACCTTATGGTATGGCGGTGTTATTTGCTATTACTCGTTAGATGGCGCTTAAATAAATTTTAAATATTTTCATGGTTTCATTATTTATATTTTACAGCGCTGGCAAGTTGAATAGGAGGAGAAATGAATTCTCCTCTTATTCAATGTACTCTGTAACCAGCAGTAATGTTCTTTACGGTGAATGCGTAGTGGCAGCCTGGTCGCGAAAAACATTTAACCTAATATGCTAAGCTAAGCTGCACATTGCAAATATTCTATGAAAAATTTAATTATAACTTTTACAAAATGCTAGTTCTAGAAACTACCATTTCGAAAATAAGATTGAACTTTAAGCTTGACTGAAGTAATTTTCAAAGCGACCGTTAGTAGAAGTACCTTCTTAAAATTCTCCCCTGTATCCAACTCTTGAGTAATTATAAACCTTAATCTGAGAATACTTCTGCAAATTTGTAAGTTCTTAGTTGAATTAATTTTAAAATGTTCCATGAGATTTAAGAAAATATAATATTATCTATATTAAGTATTTTTAAGTATATTTTACTTAATCTCATCTTTAGATGAGATCTTTAGTCAAAAATTAAAATTTAAATGTTATAGTCTAAAATGAGTTTTCTTATTTCGTACATTGCAAGGAGTTCGTATTAGAAGTTGGCAGCACTTTAAAAGTGACAGCAGCTGTCATTTTCTATGGTTAACAGTTTGTGTCAATTTCCATGACAATTATTTTTTTGTGTCTGGCACAATGTAGATTGAAACCCCTTGGAACACCCCCGGTGAACTGGAGCTTAACACGTTCCCTGTCCCAGTACAATGTTATAAAATGTATTCGTACTTCCACCTACAATCTCGCCCTAACTTGACAATAATCATTCTAAGGGAATAAGCTCATTTCAGAGGCAACCTTCAAAATTAGCGGGTATAAAGGCTTCTCTTTAGAAGCCTGATAACATGGTGCCCCAAGTATTAAATAGTACTCTACCGTCCATGTAATAATACATAATATTGATTAAAATTAATCAAAATCAAAGCCTACAAAAAAATCTTAGTTTTATGTAACCCTGTTTCATATATGGGAAACTGGCAACATTTTACGGCGGCTCTTTAAATTTTCGGTAGCCTTGTTATTTAACCATACGTCCATGAAAATCTTTTTCTCTTTATTCATACTCTTGGATTATGACTCCAATTAATAAAAAGAGTGAAAGAGAGATAAGGCTGAATGAGAGTTGCTGCAAAAAGCTTATAAAAATGTTTTGATGGTTGGAGTATTCGTTGGCGTGAGCGTATCGTTTCTGAAGGAGCATACTTGGAAGGTGATAAAACAAACGATGAATATCTATTATTCTGTGTAATGATCTTTTTCCTTTCTTGACAGAGTAGTTTAAAACAATAGATTATGATAACATAGTAGATGAACGTATAATCTTGCAGCCGGATCGTAGACTTTCATGCTTACTACTAATTTTATTTAAATAAAATGGCTAAATGTCTTCTTTTTTACAAGCACCCGATTAGATTGCGCATCGTCAAAAATGACGATTTTCCATAATAAGACATTCAAATAACTGTGTGAGTAAGGATATAATATTATTTTGTAGCAAATAATGTCACTTGAGATTTAGAACAGTTTCGACTCAGTAGATGGCGTTGTACAAATACGTCACGTTTCTGAATCGCGGTGTTAAGATTCTCCGCGGTTGAATCACCCTCTCGCCGTAGCAAAATTTAAAATACTTACCTAACCGGCAACCGATCGGAAACCGTGATCGGCGGTTCCCCAGGGCAAACCTTTCGTATACCTGAGTGAGGTTGGCCCTGCGAATACCCTTCATGTTTACGAATCGGTTGCCTTATTTTTGGAAGAGGGGAATGCGTTCGCGCTTTCTCCCTTATAATTCCTGATATCATGACTGCTGAGTCGGGCTCAGTAATAGTCGTTTACACCATTAATTGGAGGCGATCACTGGAATGTGTCACGTTTCACGAAAGTCCTACTTTAATATATATCGCCATGTAATTTTACAACTTGATGTTCTTTTTATCTATTTACCAAGTTATGTATTTTTTTCCCCGTTAAAACTATAACTTTATGGAATCACTTTCATGTAACATGTATATGTGTAGGTACTACTGTACAATACAATATATTATTTTAATATTACAAATGGGAAAGTGTGTGTGGCTGTTTGTCCGTCTTTCACGGCAAAACGAAGCCACGTATTGACGTGATTTTTGAAGCGAAAACTTCTTTAGCATCGTTGTGATTTGAAAGTTTATGAAACGAAAAAGCGACAAAGAGACAGACACATAAATTCATAATATTTAACGTGGGAGAGAATGAGAAAGGAAGCATTATACAGTGTTTCTTATGTCGTGGAAATTTTATATTATACAAATAAAATGTTGTAAAACGTAGTGTAGGACGCCCTCTGACCAGGTGGGATGACGATCTGCGAAAGACTGCAGGCAGATGCTAGATGCGGCAAGCTGAAGACAGGGCGCTATGGCGCTCATTAGGAGAGGGCTATGTCCAGCAGTGGACTAGTATAGCCTGATGATGATGATGATGATGATGATGATGAAATAAAATGTAAAATAATTATCATACTTTGTATCACTATGATCATGACTAAAACCAACAATTATCCTCTTCCCAAAATATTACATTCGTCTCATTGTCTTGAAGCCAAAATTTTTGAAAGTTTCACTTCTACCACGTGTGAATTGCACACATGTTTTTTGTGTTTTAATTGGAGATAGTTGAAGGGATGGAGAGTGACATAGGCTACTTTTTGTCTCTTTCTAACACCCCACTTCCTAACGCGAGCGAAGCCGCGGGCAAAAGCTAATAACTAATAAAGGGGATAATAGTAATAATAAAATGACTATTGATGGGCACGTGTATTATAACACAAACTGTATGTTTTCTGATATTTCGCTGCTTTAAATTCGAACCAGTTTTGTAAATAGCGCGAGAAAGATTTTGGTAGCCACCTTCTACAGAGGCCAGCACGCTGCCATGTGGTTCGACCACCATAATATGGCAGCGAGAACGTATGAACACCAAAAAGCCATTTAGCCAATTTATTTGGGGTCGGCGCAGCACGTCTTCTTCTTCCATACATCTCTATTTGCCGACATCTCAGAAGTCTGGCCATATCATCTTTCACACAATCCATCCATAGTTTCCTAGGTCTCCCTCTGCTCTTGTAACCTTCCACATTCATACTCAAAACTTTCCTCACAACATGATCATCATTCCATCGCATCACACCATGACAACCGATCTCCACAAAACTTGTCTGTCACAGGCGCCACTTTCATTTTATATACCTACTCATTTCTTATTCTATCCATTCGCGTAACACCACACATCCCCCTTGGCATTCTCATCTCAGGTCTAACTATCGTTGATTTTTATCTATCAGGTATAGTGGTTCAAGTTGCTACCTACTCTATCGTGGTGACTGAGTTTGTGTCTTAAATATAGTTATGGTAGGTACAATATCATTTATTTAAACAGCGGATTCCTCAATTCGTAATCATTTTCTAAATCAAATATTAAGTCATCTCCGTCTTCATCGCTAGGTCTATCTATAGATCGAAGTGCTATGCTCTCCTGCGCCTTGTCATCTGCTCCAATGTTAGATCTAAGTGTTTGTCCGAACTTATTATAACCTATATCAAAATTACTGGATCGAAGCATTCGTTTCAACCCTTCTAAGTCTACCCCTTTGTTGTTAAAACGAAGAATTCGTTCCTGTTCCTCATCGTTAAGACCCAAAGAATCATAGTTGCTGTCATATTCATCATTCAGCGCCTTCTTTTTGTCTGTGGTTTTTCGAAGATGTTTCCCTGTCTTGTGTCTTAGATGTATCTTCTTCGCGTCTCTTAGAAGCATGTCGACAAAGTTGGTAATGTTCAAGTCGTCGTTGATTGTGTTTTTCGAATCGGGTTTCAATCCAACTCTTGCTGCATGTTTTTTTGATGCCACGTCGTGGATAACTGTTAGGGAATTGACAAAGAGGTTTTATTACATAACATGACGTCTGTATTCCCCAATGAGTTGGGCAAAGGTGCATTTATACTAACACACACATTACGCCAGTTATGTTTAAGTCCCATGTAATAGGTGGAGAGCCTTTAGCCGTAAACCGGGTGCAAATCCTAACTCTGGTCTGCTACTGAGCAATTCTCGATAGAAAACCCCAACTACACTTTGTCCGACCTAGGAATTCAACCCAGGACCTCACGCTTAGCAGTCCACTAGCTTGGTACTTGGTAGCTAACCACTACCAAGAGCCTTGATAGTGGTACCAAGAGCTTCGTTGGTCTAGTGGTAGCTAGACCATGGTTTTATGTAGTTATGTGTCTGTTTGTGGTGTACAAATACAGAAGATTGTCGAAAAGAATGCAATAGGAAATGCTAGGTGTCGTTTAATCTTTTGACAGCCAGAGCATAAACGCATTCGTGTTTGCGCTCCACGCCAAGCCTTTTTAATAAAAATGTTCAATTTCTTCTTTCTTTTCATGAATTTATCAATATCCGTAGTGTATTTTATTTTGTTTTATGCAAGTAAATACGCACGGGAGCTTCAAATTTTAAGTTATATAAATAAACATCCACATAAGTAATGATTCAATTGTTTGTTTCGTGTTATAGGTACTTAAGGTGTACCGCGTTTTATGTCACGTATTTGTGACGTTGGCGTACAAGGCATGCGTTCGCTTGTCACGTGTTCGTGACGATGGTGGTCAAAGGGAGGAAACTAGCTGCGCCCCATGGTTAAAAGTCTAACAGGACAGTCTTCAGGATAAAAAGTAGACTCTGTAATTAATCCAGGGTACAAGCTACGTTCATAACAGTTTTCATCCAAATGCGTTCAGCTGTTACAGAGTAAAAGAGTAAGAAACACACACACACACACACATTTACCGGCAAACTTACGCATTTATGATACGGTATTGGTTTGAGTGTGATAGCAATGATCAGAGAAGAGCGTAGTGGAAGGCTGTAGAGACCTTTACCCAGCTGTGGGACAGTAAATATTAGCTTGTTATTGTCCCATTAAAGGGCGCATCACCAATGCGGGTTATCGATTTCAGACTTATTTTAATAATAAGCTTAGCTTTCCACAAGACGTTGTGGATGCCAGTGCGATGTCAGTGATGTCTAAGATAAACTTAGTAAGTAAGTACATGAATTATGAATGAAAAAAGTCACAATCATAGTACAGAAGCCAGCACATCAAGCTACCCCAATGTGTCAAATTTCTTTGATACGTTTTCAACTTTATGACAAAAGAATAAGGTACATGTTCAATTGGGAAAATATGACAGTTTGTGGTAGCTTGATGTGATGGCGTCTGCCCTTACTTGATGATATGAATAATAAAAACAAGTGGAAATCGATTGTCATGGTATGGGCATGTAATGTGGAGGGATGAGGAACATGTCGTGAGGAGTGTTTTGAGTATAAATGTGGAGGGTCATAAGAGTAGAAAAACACCAAAGGAATCGTTCCTTTGGTGTTTTTAGGAACCGAAGAAAAGACTGTGTTTCTAGTGTTAGTAATGAGTATATTGAGTATGTAAGAGGAAGTCTGAAAGTGGCGCCTGTGACCGAGAAGACGAGGAAATCGGTTGTCATGTGATGCGAAGTAATGAGAATCGTGTAGTGATGAAAGTTTTGAGTATGAATGTAAAGGGTTACAAGAGTAGAGGGAGACCAAAGAAAAAATAAATGATGGAAGGATTTTGACGACACGGTTGGCGCAGTGGTTGAGCCATCGGCTGCTGCGCCGCGTGTTGTGGGTTCGAGCCCCGCACGGAACAAATATTTTTATGACCTACAAGTAATTGTTCCGGGTCTGGCTGTTTGTGTATGTGAATTTAAATGTTTGTAAACGCACGCACAATACAGGAGAAATTCCTAGTGTGGGGCGAGGTTTTTTTTAAAAAAAAAGAAAAGAAAAAGAAAAAAAGATTGTGTGAAAGATGATATGGCTAGGACGGAGGTTACTTTTGAGATGACGTCAAATAGAGATGTATGGAAGAAGAAGAAGACATGTTGCCAACCCCAAATAAAGTTCGGTAAGGGTAGTTGAAGATGTTGACTTACTAATCAATAAAATCACACATAGGAACAATGTATTACTCATCGTATTTTCTTGTAAACACTGTTAAATCTATGATTTGTAATCATTAAAAAAGTCTCTCGTGATTAAAAACAAAAAAACAATCAGCAAGATCGCCTTCTCGTATGATTCAGTGTGAAATTAAATTCGTGTTTGTCATCAAGCAGTCGGTCATGCGGATTAATGACGCTTGTACGATCTACAGATATTTGTCCTGGGTGTTCTGGGTATTTGCTATGTATAATAAAAAAATATCTATCTATGTAATGTATTGTATTCAGTATATCAGTCATCTAGTACCCATAACACAAGCTCTGCTTAGCTTGGGGCTAGATGATGCTGTGTGGATTGTGCATCATTATTTATTTATTTATTAATGCGATATGGACACTCCGGTTCTTAGCATATCACTGCGACGTGTGTGGCAGCTTGGATGATGTGCAGGACTTTCTTGCAGAATGTCTTGTGAATGAGAGATGAATTGATGCCAAAATTTAATATAAATAAGTATGATCCAGGGGCCTTTTTAAGTACTCGTACATAAGCAGAAGCAACGCAGCTAAATTTATAGTGGAAAATATATTTTTGCATCAATGATTCCCACACGGAAGAACTCGTGGCTACATAAAAACAGGGGGCGAACAACGGTTAAGCTACGCTTACCAAGGTCAGTCTGTGGATGGATGAAAGTTTATTACATATCTCTAGAGTATATAATATATTAAGCTGTCGGCTGTTATTTGTAGATCTTTGGCAGTCGTTACGGGTCCGAAAAGACAACAGTCCTACCAAGGGATACCGTGTTGCCCAGTAACTGGGTTGTGGAGATCAGATAGGCAGTCGCTCCATGTAAAATACTGGTATTCAGCTGCATCTGGTTAGACTGGAAGTCGACCCAAACATAGTTGGGTAAAGGCTAGGCAGATGATGATGAACTATCGACAACTGTTAAGTGAAAAATCGGATGTGCGATTAACGCTTGTGCAACAAAACTGTACGGCGACTCACGTAATGCATTCCGAACTGATACATTTGGTTCGTTACTCTGTTTGAGCTGGTAACTTTAAGCAATGTAACTCTCCACTGAACGACCGACCTACTGGCCGTGCGACCAACCAACCGATCGGACGTCTGGCTGACTACTACTACTAACAACTTATAATGTCACTCCATATTATTTTAATTATTGATTTTCTTTATTTAAAAAATCTTTTAATAACCATCAATTGACGGCACGGTTGGCGCAGTGGCTAAACGATCGGCTGCTGCGCCGCGTGTCATGGGTTCGATCGAAATATTTGTATGGCCCACAGGTTTTTGTTCCGGGTCCGACTGTTTGCGTATGTAAGTTTAAATGTTTCTTAACGTACCCACGATGCAGGAGAAATTCCTAGTGTGGGTCAGTGATTGTTAAAAAAAAAACTTTCAACAGCCAATCTCATCGCTTCAATTGCGTTTACTATGTGACTAATTGAGACGCGTTGATTAAATTATTTAAAAGAAAGAGCATGTCACAAAGGCTTGACGTAACCTTAAGCCAATTTGAACGACTTAAAAATTGAAAACGAAAATTTTCTGTAGCATTTATTTGGAATAATATTTATGAAGCAAGCAACATTAGTATCACCCATAGATTTGAATAAAGACTTTTTATTTTATTTATTTTTATTGTAATTCACAAAACTGATATACAATCACACATGCAATAAAAATAAAGTAATTGATTTACATACATAAGATTGATATCTACTAGATGTGAATCCAGCATGCACACTTTAGGTAGGCTTTCTATATAATTACAAATAAAAGTATCTTAAAATTAAATAAAAGAGGAATAAAAATTTGAAGGAAACACAAAGAGTACACGTATATCATTAAGTAATTATGTTTCTGAGTTTAGTTCTTACTGAGGCTACGGAACCAGCAAATATATCTATAAAACTAAACTTATAAAAGAATAAATTTAAATTCAAAACGAGTATTTTTAAATTTGAAATGGTTCTAATTGACATTACGATTACGTCAAGAATTCGTACTTACTGGGCACATTAAATTGATGTAAGCCTGTGTAAGTACTCGTACTCGTATCACGGCTAGAAATGATTTGACGGGGGATACATCCGAATTCTCTTTGAATAGATTTAAGTGGCCCGTAATAACATTTATTTTTATTATAAAACTGCCTATCCCGAACAAAACTGTAACAACTAGCAAGCAATCGGCATTTAAATGAAAAACTGTTTGCCACTGCATTTTCATCTTTATATCTTTCACACTAAGAGTTATAAAAACTGCATATCCAGGTAAAACTAAATCAGGTTAAGTTCCCAAGCCCTTTTCTTGGGAAATTGACCTGTCATTGGCCAATTTGGATGTTGCGCGCGCATCGTTATAGTGATTTTGTGTTTATTTTCTGTTACACAAAGTTCAGTGGTTGTTTTTGTGTAGGCAGTCGTATTTCGTTCAGTGTTGAGGCAGCAATGGATGTTGAGTAGAAAAAAGTATTGTCTACTTCCCTTTCGACAGCAAAGCGCCTTTTTCCAATGCAAGAGAGCCTGCTTAGTTGAGTTTCGCAATTCGTTGCATTTGGATACGAACAAAAAATGTAACAAAGAATTATTTCTATTTTTAAAATGTTGAAAAATCGCGCGTGCCTATACGAGTGCATTTATTACAATGATAAAATAAATTGTATTATTATTTAAAACAATAATTAAAGTGCCTCATGTTTTTTATACAAATACGAAACATTAAAAAACGGTCGTCCATTTTGAAAAATTTCGAATAGTGTTACGTAAATACCTAAAACTTTTGGAGTTTTTTTTTTTAAATCAAAATGGCGAATGTAGGCAAAGTGTTGGCTACTATAAAGGCAGTCATAACGAGATTAGTTTTTGCTTGCCACGGTATTATAGCAATATGGCAAGTAACAGTTTTCAAAGACGACATCGAATACTGGTATTTGGCGTCGCCAATAATGCTGCTGATATTTGAAGGAGTTTTTACGTTAACTATTAAAGAAAATCAAGAATGGAAATGGTAAGTTTTGTAAGAAAAATGTACCCTTTAAGTAATAAATGAGGAGTTCTTGCGTAATATTGTTACAAACAGTATAATTTATAACCGTCCAATTAAACATACAATTTTCGGAGTATAAGTTTGGTTTAATTTTACTCCGAAGTTTACTCACTTATACGGGTTTAAAAGCACTAACAACTTAAAGTCTCTATATAATTATTTGAATGTATTTATTTTACATACCAACACACAAAGACTCACGCCTTTTTGGCCAGTGCCCATGAGGGTAAGCAGAAACTATAGAATGCCACCCGCTACAATGCTACGATTCTTACATAAGTTTTTCTTGAACTCATTTATTTTTAATGTTTTTTTATTTAAATGTATGTTATAAGTGTATAAGTAGGTACAAAGAAATGTGTAGAAGCAATAATCTTCGGATCTATTATAAGAATACTAGCTGACCCAGCCAACGTTGTTTTGCCATATACTTAGGGGTTGGTGACAGAAGGGTGAACATTTGAAGTTGTATGTATTTTAAAACAATTTATTTTGTCTAAAAAATAAATATTTGGGGTGGACCACTCTTAAAATTTATTTTTTTTTTATTTTTTTTTTTATCTTTTATTTTAGGGGCTTTTATTCTTGTATGAATATGTCAGCCCCGTTAAGTCATATCTCAATTACACAACATAACAAAATAGCAAAGGTACTCATAACAGAGGCATAAGTAACAAGATATCACTGACGCGTGAACATCTTAAATAATGAGATGGCAGCAGATGACGTGGGATTTGCTAACACTGATGTAAATGTACCAACATCCATCATATTTAATTTAAATTCACGCACCAGTAACTCCCTACTTCTCACATATTTTTACAATCTAAAATTAAGTGCTGTACATCATCGAGTACCCCACATTGTTCACAATTGGGGGAGTCAACTTTTTTCATTAAATGACCAAATTTTTTGGAGGGATAGTGTCCTGAACGTAATCTATTTGCTGTGACTATAATATTCCTACATATTTTATAGTTAAAAAACCATGGTATTCGAGGCGGCTGACATTGTATGGTTTTAAACCAAATTCCTTTTTCTTTACTTCTCTCATCAAAATACTCTTTGAATATCTCATAACATTTATTTTTAACTTGCGTCAAATATTCAGTATAAAATAATTTTACCTCATATTCACTACCATTAGTTGTAGCTAACTTTGCACACCTGTCAGCCTCCTCGTTACCACTTAATCCGATGTGCGATGGAACCCATTGCAGTCTAAGGTCGCGGCCACTGTTTTTAAAACTATGCATTTCCTTTAATATTGCATAAGCTAGCGATGCACCTCTGTGACCAGAGGCGCAACGAGCTATATGTTGTAAAGCGGATTTGCTATCAGTGAATATCACGATTTTATTGCATAATAACAAATTACTGCTACTGTTAATTGCTTCTAAAACTGCAATGAGTTCCAACGTCATAATCGATGCATTACAATTATTAACTTTAAACGAAAGTGTTTTTTTCTGAGTTGCATCATAACATGCGGCTCCCTGACCATTATCAGTTTTGGACCCATCAGTAAAAATTTTATGCCATCCCTCATACTTTTCATATAGTTCCTTGACAACCTCAGAACGAATTACTGAATTTTCTAAATTCTTCTTACTTTCTTTAACGCAAACTAGGTTACATTGTATAATTTCTTTTTCATCTATATATGCCGTCCAAACGTCTAATGAGAACATGTTCAGTGGGTAGGAAGAATCAATCTCATACAGTTTACAATCATTGTACACGATACAGAATAACGGCTTTCTTTTATTCCGCCAGTACTGATTATGTCCTAAAGTGGTTAAGTCCTCCATCAGTTTAACTGTATCATTATTGGTCCAAGACATACACTTAATACAATATTTATAGGCGAGATATAACCTTCTGTTATGTAGTGGGGGTAAAGCTAGCTCGGCCTCCATAACATGTATGGGAGTACTCCTGATATAGCCACCAATAATTCGGAGTGCCTGATTTTGAGTTCTGTCTAACTTGTATAAGTGGGATTTTGCACTACTATCATATAAAAAGGAGCCGTAATCGATCCTACTTCGTAATAAGGCTATATAAAGATTACGCAAATGCTTAGGGTGCACTCCCCATAAAGGACCCGATAACACTTTTAATAAGTTTAAGTTTCTTAAAGTTTTCTGAGCAACTTCATTAATATGTTTACTCCATAGTAAACCTTTGTCTATCCACATACCTAAATATTTAATATTATCAACAGACTCAATAATGTTATTATTTATCGTCAAATCTATTATGTGTTCTCTGCGTTTCCTGGTAAATATACACACTTTAGATTTCTCTGAAGAGATCTCAAGGCCAATACAGTTTAATTTATCTACTACAGATCCCAATAATATTTGCAAATTGTTTTTGCAGTTGTTTATGTCTTTATGACTCATATAGAAGACAAAGTCATCTGCATATTGGGATATTATGATTTGTGGGTTCCCATTACATTGACATATATCATACGTAGCCAAATTAAATAACAGCGGAGAAAGTGGATCCCCCTGGGCCAAGCCCATACCAGTCCACCTAGAACAAGCAACCTCATTCGTAAATCTATCCTTTATCTTTAAACATCGTGCACTTAGGAATGACGATATGTAATTACAAATGCGAAAGCCGAATTTCAAATCATCCAATTTTTTAATAACTTTTTCAGTAAGCACATTGTTGTATGCATTTTTCACATCTAAAAAACAAGCCACAGTCGATAGCTTCTTCGTGAATCCTATTTGAATATGTGTTATGATTCTGGCCAAGTTATCTAAACACGATTGACCTCTGCGAAATCCTAATGTGTTACGGGACAAAATTAAATTCTTTTCTACGTACCATTCCATTCTTTTCAACAATAAATTATGAAAAATCTTGCACAGACATGACATCAAAGAGATAGGTCTTAATTTCATATCTGAGCTGTTATTATTAGTTGGTGCCTTTGGTATTGGGATAATCAGAAAGGTTCTCCACTGATCCGGTATTGTGCCAGTTGCAAAGATAGTATTGTATAAGTGAAGTAGAAAGACTTTGCTAACCTCTGGTAAATTATATATCATGGAATATGTTATCCTATCATCTCCTGGAGCAGTATCCTTTTTCTTTAGACATTTAACTAATTCACACATTTTAAATGGTACTTCCAGCGATTGATTATTAGATACAATAAAGTGTTGCCTATTCGAGGCAATATCTGGTGTGAGACTATATAACAAGTCCGTACTTTTACATGACGGCACATAAAATGTGGGTTTACGATGATTTTTTTGCCACCTCATTTTATTCCACATATCTGACGTTGATGTACACTCATTAACACTAGAGCAAAAGTCCTTATAATCTTGAGAACGGTATTGTGTAATTAATAAGCGAGCTTCGTCAATTTTCTTTTCCAATTTTGTTAGATTGTCTGGAGTTGGATTTTGTCTAAAATTTTTAAGCGCCAGTCTTCTTAACGCTACCACCTCAGACAATTGTGGTTTCCAGTATTTTTTTGGCTTAAAATTCTTAGTCGGGTTATTGCACACTTTAATTTTGGGTATATGTTTATTAGCAGATATATTAATATGTTTTTCTAAAAAGTCATACATATCTTGGACATTACTGTTTGTAAAGTTATGATTAGAGAAGTGGATCTGAAGGTAGTCACTATATGCTTTCCAATCAGCTCTTTTAAAATTACGATTCTCTATAAGAGGGAATTGTTGCTGATGGTTCAATGACATCTTGAGAATTAGGTGATCACTACCTAAATTCTCGTTAAAAACTTGCCATTTAATTTTAATTCCTAAATCTGTAGACACAAAAGTTATATCAGGAGAAGTTCTTTGCACAACACCCCCAACGAGCTTCACTCTAGTAGCATCTCCATTGTTTGTGCATATGAAACCACAATCCAAAGACGAAATCAACAACTGATTCCCTCTTTGGTCAGTTTTATACGACCAGTTACTATGGTGACCGTTAAAATCACCAGCGATTACAGTCCTCTTAGATACTGTAGAAAATAAATTGTCCCAATCAGTTTGTTGAGTGCGTATCGAGGGTGGGCAGTAAACAGCTATGATGTTCTCTAAACTGCTACAATTATAAATTTTAACGTGAACAGCTTCAATACCTGGATTACTCAAAATAATATTGCATGCATTGGATTGTAGTGATTTATGTACAAAAATTGCTACCCCCCCATATGAGTCATCTCTGTCTCGCCTATAAACACTGTAATCACTGATATACAAGTCAGAATCAGAGTTTAACCACGTTTCACTCACGATGGCAATGTGTATTTTTTCTTGAACCAATAAAGCATCAAAACTAGATAGTTTCGGTTTTAAACTTTGTGCGTTCCACTGACATATATTAATCGAGACTTTTTTATTGCTGCTATCCATCAAAACAATTGAATATTGTCTTTAACATTCCTCTCCCACAAAACATATTAACAAAATAAGACTTACACTCCTCATACAGAATCTTTATCAGCAATATTAATTTCTCTAAAATGGTACTGTTTTCACTTATTATAACTTCCTCGATTTTCTGCATAAAACTTTTCAGTTTGTTCTTCCTTTCTTCTCTCCCCCCTTGAGTTTCCTTTGAACCAGTATCTACAGTTGGTCTTTGCTCACACTCTGTTGTGGCTGTTGTTATATTGTCCAATTCCATAGCAAAAAGGTGAAGATCATGGCTCTTTTGTTTGTTCCTACCCTTTCTAGCACTGTTTTCATTTTCATCACTGTACAAACTTTTCTTTTCTTTTTCTTTCCGCTGAGTGGTTTGCTGATTTACGAAGGTAGGTTCATCGGCTACGTTAACAAAAGTATTAGTTTGTATCTGAGTAGTACTATGAGTAGCAGACTGTTCAAAAGTATTCGCAGCTGCTTTATTAAACGAGATGTTAACATTATCTTGATTTTTGTTGAGACTTTTCTTATCAGACCTGAGAAACGCCTCATAAGCTTCCTTATACGAGAGATTTTTGTCACTCATGATTAACCGAATGTTTTTTTCCTTTAAATAAGCCACACACGATTTATCTAGGGCTATATGAGGTCCTTTACAGTTGGGACATGAGAAAGTAACTGTTTCGCAATTCATATGATGTTTACCACACTTAGGACATATGACAGTCCTGCTCGGACAGAATCTTTTGATGTGACCAAATTTCCAACAGTTAGAACATTGATTCACTGGGAATGTGTAACGTTCTACTGGAAATCTGCAGCCGTATGCGTACACAAATAAGGGCCGTGAGCGACTTTTAAAGCACAATCTAACTGTCTCACTGTCTATCCAATTTCCCTCCGAGTCCATGCGTCTAAGCCGTTTAACAGACAGTATTTCAGATGAGCTGTTCAAAGCCTCCAGAAATTCTTCTTCCGACATGTCTAAATCCACACCTTTAACAATCCCATACGAAAGAGTGAGATCACTAGTGAGTTGAGTTCGCATTCCTAATTGGGCTATTTTTTGACAATTTATAAGATTTTCTGCCTGATTTTTATCATTGAACTGAATGAAGACTTTATACGGATTTTTGTATTGAATCCTTATAATATTATTGATTTTTTCATTCCTGAGTATCTTTGCTAAGGCCATTTGTTTAGGCAACACCTCTGCAGAAGTCAAACATACCTCGATTTTTTCACAACTACCTTCTTGTTCCATAACTTCTAATGATTTATCCGCTGGCAAGGAATCACTTCTTATTAACCTCTTTGGTTTCCTACTTCTCATAACTGTAATAAAACCTTCCTCACTGCTCTCTTCACTAATTTCTCGCAATCTTTTCCCTCCAATCAATTTCTCGCTATTATTCTTTACTTCACCACCCGCCACAGCACTCCAGCTACGTTGTTCAGATTCTTGTATTCGATGCATTTCCTTTTCACCATCCTTAATTATCTCGGAGTCACTTTTATCATCATCATCATTACTACTAACTTCCGACATCATTCAGCAAAGCTGAGAGTATTAATTACTCGAACGTAAAAACAAACAATAACAGAGCGAATAAAATGTACGAGCGCGCGTAACGATGTCTCGCTAAACACTGTGCTTAAAATTTAGGATATTATTTATTTTTCTTAATAATTTGTATGTCAATTGGCAAAACATAGCGCACTACATAATTTTTGAACAGCTTGTATATAATTGTCACCCATGTTTATGAAATACTTTTTATTTCATTAAAATTATACAATTATTAATATATGAAGAAATAAAATAAAATAAATAATCATAGGGCATCAAAAAATTCATCCGCATCGTTGTCAACGGGAAAAGTGCCCAGAAGGCTGGCAGCATTGCCACGTTGAATGGCAATGCTGATTCTTTGGCCAAAAAAAAGGCCAGCCCTCTGGTCACATGAAGAGTCGACTTATTTATCGACCTGTTTATGATTCTGATTCTGATTCTGAGGATGAAAAATAGATGTTTTCCGATTCGCAGACAAAATCTATATGCACACAAAATTTCACGAAAATCGGTCGAGCCATTTCGGGGGAGTTTAATTACAAACACCGTGACACGAGAATTTTATATATCAGACATTGCTCGAGTTTTAGATTTGGCGTAGTTAAAGTTTGTATGAGAAGAAGTGAAAAAAGCTAAAGCAGTCGAATTTCAATGACTGAGCGACTACTAGTATTTATAAATTCGATTTTGACCCTAAGATTAATTACCGATTACATAAGTATGATAAAAATACAATTAATATTAATATACCTATCTATTAAGAAGCTTAAACTTATACTGACCCGCCCCGGCTTCGTACGTCACAAAATTTGAAGAAACAAAAATACACGCCCCATTCCGTCATCTCCTAGCCATATCATCTTTCACACAATCCATCCATCTTTCTTTGCTCTCTCTCTCCACTCTTGTAACCCTCCACATTCATACTCAAAACTTTCCTCACAACATAGTCCTCATTCCTTCGCATCACATGCCCATACTATGACAACCGATTTCCACACAACTTCTCGGTCACCGGCGCTACTTACAGACGTGAATGTGTAAGTAGCTCGTCATTACCTGCCTAGCCTTTTCCCAACTATGTTGGGGTCGGCTTCCAGTCTAACCGGATACAACAGAATACCAGTATTTTACATGGAGCGACAGCCTATCTGGCCTCCACAACCCAGTATACCTAGCACGATAGGCCTTGGTAAGACTGGTTGTCAGACTTTCGGACTTCTGACTACCCGTAGCGACTGTCAAAGATCTACAAATGACAGCCGGGACCAAACGGCTTCTACGTTCAAATATATAATTAAAAATAAAAACAATTATACATCTCTAACACACTAAGTAATTTTGTATGTAGGAACAGAATGGTACTTATAATGAAGTGTTCACATTTTAATAGCTAAGAAAATAAAAAAGTACGCCCGAACAGGGACTTGAACCCTGGACCCTTGGATTAAAAGTCCAATGCTCTACCGACTGAGCTATCCGGGCCATGACTTCAATGCTGAAATAACTAAATAAAAATATAAGTTGGCTTGTACCACGACTTGTTTGGACAGATGTATCTTGTAGGTATCTAATATTAGTCATTATGATTGTCTTCGTAAAAACACGAACGCCGTTGGTCCCGGTTGTCATTTGTACACCTTTGACAGTCGTTACGGGTAGTCAGAAAACCGAAAGTCTGACAACCAGTCTTACCAAAGGGTATCGTGTTGCCTAGTAACTGGGTTGTGGAGGTCAGATAGACAGTCGCTTCATGTAAAATACTGGTATTCAGCTGCATCCGTTTAGACTGGAAGCCGACCCCAACATGGTTGGGTAAAGGCTAGTTAGGTGATGATGTTAAAACACGACTGTTTTGCTTAAATACACAAACTATCGCGTTCTTGAAACACAATTTTCTCCTTAAATATTTAGTTATATAAATTTTCTAGTGTTGCGCACATCTATTATCCTCCTGCCCTTATATTTGGGGTCGGCGCAGCATGTTTTCTTCTTCCATACATCTCTACTTGCCGTCATCTCAATAGTCACCTCTTTTCTAGCCATATCATCTTTCACGCAATCCATCCATCTTTTCTTTGGTCTCCCTCTACTCTTGTAACCCTCCACATTCATACTCAAAACTTTCCTCACAACGTGGTCCTCATTCCTTCGCATTTCATGCCCATACCATGACAACCGATTTCCACACAACTTCTCGGTCACAGGCACCACTTTCAGACTTCCTCTGATATACTCATTTCTTATTCTATCCATTCGCGTAACACCACACACACGTGTTAAGCAAATTCATTTAACATCAAACAACCTTCTCTGCACCAAACTACGATGAAATAGGTCTTTTGATTTCCCAAAACTGCAACTGTTTTTACACATGTTCAACCTACTTTCTGAGTTTATATCCGACATCACTGACAAACGCCCAAAACAAAGGAAAACGTGGGCTTGTAATGAATATACGTCTCATTTACCACCCGTCTTGAGCAAGCACGGTGATTAATGCTCGTTCCTTCTCTGTATGAGAAGAGGCCTTGGTTTTGCATTTGAACAATAGGCAAGGCTGGTTACAATTTTTTATAAAACTATAAAGTTGATATTTGTTCGAGTGGATCAATAAGGAACAATTTATTGGCCTCGGCGTCCGTAAAATTACCAGTTTTAGCTTACCGGCGTTCCTCTCCTCTGACCACAGCACTGAGAAGTTAACCAATCAAATTGTAGCCCCCTCCTTTGTTCTCTTTGAAGTGCCGTGCTTGACCGATGCGGTGAACGCAGCATTGCCATTCAACGTGGCAATGCTGCCAGCCTTCTGGGCACTTTTCCCGTTGACAGTAACGCGGATGAATTTTTCGATGCCCTGTGATTCTTTCTTTTATTTTATTTCTTCATGTATGAGCTGTATCGTTTTAAAGAAATAAAATATATGAAACATAGATGTAATGTGACATAGTTAAACTTTAACTGGTATACAACTAAAAACAGCTTTGAATAAAAATAGCACTAGCTGAAACCGCGGGGGTATCACCCACTCTCGAGGTTGGAGTGTGATATTAAATTAAGTCTTTAACCTTCCTCAAGATATTGGCTATCGGATGCAAAAAAAATCTTTCCAAATCTGACTGGTAGTTCTAGAGATTATTTAGCGCATTTAAACAATCACAAACTCTTCAGTTTTGACATAATAGTAGGTACTAATACTTCGTCCGCGACTTCGTCCGCGTGGACTTCGGGCTTTTTCCCGTCGAACTTTAATTAATCCCCTACAACCCCTTTAAAGCGTTGTTTTAAGAATAAAGTATAGCTTATGTTATTCGCTGATACTGTAGCTTTCTATACAGGTGGATTTTTTAATTAGATTAATTAATTTTCAGGTTCCATTACAAACAAACAATCAAATCTTTCCTCCTAATATTATTTTAGATATTGAGATTATTTTTGAAGACTTAAAAAAAAATAGGCAGGACTGTCGATAAAGTCAAAACTTAAAACTTTGTATTAACTGTGTTTTTGACACACACGTCAATTTAGCATGTCGGTGACGCGAATTGCCCCTGCCAAAAACCGTAAACGCAGCTAAAGAACTTAAAAAAAAAAAACAAAAAAAAACTCAATATTTTACCGTCTGAAATAACACATGATATTTTTCTCAGAACGCAGAACATATTGTCAATATCATTTAAAAGTAATTTTGAACAAATAAACACATGAACCAAAAGTAACGCCCGAACAGGGACTTGAACCCTGGACCCTTGGATTAAAAGTCCAATGCTCTACCGACTGAGCTATCCGGGCTGTATCGGAGTAAGCGAAATTATGAATCATATTCAGTGGGCTTTTTCATCTGACATCGTTTTAATTTGCTTGGAATATTTATACAAACTGTAACCGAATGGATTTATTTTAGATTAAGTTTTGCCCGCGACTCCGTCCAAGTGAATGTCGGTTATCGCGGATGTAGATGAAGCCACGGATTAAAAACTATCATAAATCCAGAGTAGCATGACCAATTCTATATCTATTGTACCAAGAATAGCCAACGTTCTTCCTTTCCTACTTGACATCTCTTCTAACCGAGCACGGGGCGCCCCGTACACTGTAGAGAATAGAAAACTTTCTTCTCTTCATTTTTAACATCGCCATGCTTAGGACGTTAGAAATCTTTCAACAATCTGTCATGTAGTCTATTCTTCCGTCGACAAAACCCGTTTCTATGGTGGTCATGCTACGCGTGTTGGATTATCTATCTTCTTGCCCAATTTAATTACAATTCAATCAGCCGTTAAAAGGTAGAAAACAGATTTGCTTTCGCATTTATAATATAAGTATGGATTTTGATAAACTTCGGAGATAGGTGGGGGTATTTTTACAGTCATCGTTTATCATAAAGTTGTAATTTTAAAACATAATATATGCAGCCAAAATGAAATATTTTTAATAATATGCAAATGATCGGGATCCAAGACAGTTGAATCGTATCTCCGGGACTCGTCGGCCTTCATTGTGGCGCGGCGGGCGAAGGTCCCCTTGCGACGCCGGAGGTTGCGGGTACGATTCCCGCCTTGGGACAAATGTTTGTACGATCTGGAAAGATTTGTTCCGGGTTTTCTGGGTATTTGCTATGTATAATAAAAAATATCTGTCTATGTAATGTATTGTATTAAGTATATCAGTCATCTAGTACCCATAGCACAAGCTCTGCTTAGCTTGGGGCTAGATGATGCTGTGTGGGTTGTCCAGCATTATTATTAACGTAAAACACATTTTAATTTCGCGGACTGCCACTAATTCGCAGTACCGAAATACTACGAGTATATGCACTGTCTACGAACCCTCTCTGAAACAATGTATTTAATACAAATCACCCCTTAAGCTCGACACACATGATTAGTCTTTCACAAAGCTCGCTCGTGTAACCTTTCCGTTAGCACCCTCGCGAAAGGGTGCAGTTTAATGATCGATCGATTGTGTAGTCGACCTCGTAGTTGCTTTACCACTTTTGACAACGATTATCTAGAAACCTCGTCATGTTGAGAGGATGAATACGTGGTCACGTAAGGTCACGAACAAAAGGATTTATTAGCCAGATGTAAGTGGTAACACCGGGAGGGGACGCCCTAGAAGGACATTGGACATCATCATCAGGCTATATTAGTCCACTGCTGGACATAGCCCTCTCCTAATGAGCGCCATAGCGCCCTGTCCTCAGCTTGATTGGACATACACTGACCATATTGGTGATGTTCTTCAAAAAGGTCAGGTGCGTAGTACTCGCAACCGGCGTGCGTGTATGACCAGATGTATGAACGTGAGTGAGCGAAAGGAGTATTATAAGGATGTCGTAAATGGTTCAAAAGCAGAGAGATCATAGATTAGATCAACACTCATGCCCACTGTTTTATCTATATAGTGTCAGATTTTCAATCGATTTGCAGCCAAAAACAGAGAAGAAGCATCGGCTTTAATCCTATTTGCTGTATGCTGGTATGCTAACTTTTTTTTTTTTTTTTCTTAAATAAACGTTGCCCCACACTAGGAATTTCTCCTGTATCGTGGGTGCGTTTACAAACATTTAAACTCACATACACAAACAACCACAACAAATGCTACGTTCAAATGTGTATTATTTAGACCGAGCTTTACTAAGTAGGCCGAATGAGGAGCGACAATTCACGAATTGCTGTTCGTTTATCTGCTTGGCCAAAGTTTCGGCTGGTTTAAGGCCGAAAACGTAAATATAGCCGAATCATGACTTATTGGCCGAAAACGAAAACGAAGCTAGTTTCCAATTATAGATCACTATCTTTTACCCGCGACTTCACCCGCGTGGAAGTCCTTATCCCACGAGAACGTTCTACCCATATAAAAGGTATCCTATTACTTAACACAGGCTATGATCTATCTGTGTGTCAAATTATATCCAAATCCGTTTAGCCGTAAACGCCTGAAAACGTAACAAACAAATAAAACTCTCATTCGCATTTCTAATATCGACTTCGTCCGCGTGACTGCCGGGTATACCAAATGCAGAGAATGTCGCGGATTAAAAACTATCCTGCGTCCTTCCCTAGAGTATAATCTATCCCCTTGCCTAATTTCATTACGATCCGATTAGCCGTTCAGTCCTGTTTCAAATAAACAAACGGTTAGTTAGTTTTGCATTTATAATATTAGAAAGAAACGGTGCTGATCCATACGTCACGTTCGTGAGCGGGCGCCGCCAGTAGGGACTGGTCATGTCTTAGCTGCCACGGCCTGTTTTAATTTCTAAAATGTCAATTGGTTTTGGTTTTTAATACGGAAGCTTTTAATGTGCACGTCTTTTACATCGTTCTCACATTGATAATTTGAACATAAATGATGTAACCAAATATTTGTAACAAAATCATGACTTAAAAAGAGTGACCATGGAGTTTCTTGCCCGTTCTTCTCCATAGGTACCTACGCTTTGGAATCGGCGACTAGCTTCATTTTTCCGATTCTTTGACAATTCAAAAGTACCTGTTATTGGTTTATTTGAAATAAATGCTTTGACTTTGACTTTGAGAAAGAAAGAAAGATTATTTGGGACACGCACAGATAATAAAAAAACAACAAAAGATTGTACTATAAAAGAATATTAGTAGGTACCTATCAATGGATTACTTAGGATTACGTCCGGGGTGTCCTCACAATATTTCTCTAAACAACAAAAACCTAACAAAACAATGCACAATTCTACGTAAAAACATATAAATAGATACAAAACAAAGATATTTGGCCTGACCGCGCGTCGTCACCGTCGTTAGGCAATCAGGGCGCGTCAGGAAGCAGGGATGACGCGCTAAGTAAGCAGCTGTCTACACCTAATGCTTCTTTCTAATCAAGTGACTTACGAACCAACTATGTTGGAAAGGTATTCCAGTTAAAATGTTCCGTATACTTCAATTGGAACCTCACCCAAGACAGAAATCACAAAATAAATAGAAATATTCTATTTAATAATAAATAAGTAAATAATGCTGGATCATCTAACCCCAAGCTAAGCAGAGCTTGTGTTATGGGTACTAGATGACTGATATACTTAATATAATAAACAGTTTATTAGTACAATAAAAAAAGAAGTACATTACATACATAGATATGTTTTATTATACATAACAAATACCCAGAACACCCAGAAAAAATCTTTACAGTATCAGTGTATCGTAAGGTTTAATAAAAATATACGTATAATATGTACATTGTACATATTTATTACGTACTTATACATATATTATACTGTAGGTATACATATTATACATATAATTTGAACCTCGGAAACGGCACCAACGATTTTCATTAAATTTAGTATACAGAGGGTTTCGGGGGCAATAAATCAATCTAGCTAGGTTTCATTTTTAGAAAACGTCGTTTTATCCGAGCGAAGCTCGTTCTTCCAGGTACTTTAAACAAAAAAATATAACTAAAACAAGTTAAATCTTAAACTATGCTAGATAAGACTTGAACTATAACTAAATGAAACAGGACAAAAATACAAATAATCTTAGAGATATATTCTAAAATAGTGTGTCTATGTGTGTGTCTGTCTGCTTGTGTGCGTGTGTGTGTGTTAGTTAAATAAATAATAATAAATAATATGTTTTAGCCATTCAACTATTACCTTTGCAGTATTTAGTAGTCATTGGATATATTATGTTAATTATTTTATTATAAAGAGCAGCAGAATTTTCATTATGAATTGTCGTTTGGCATATTTATGCAGTTTTAACGAATTTTACTGGAGCAACACTGTAATTTCGTCTTCTTTCCTGATGGTGAGGGTCATAGGTTAGGACTTGCAGTAATTATAAGACTGCAAGCAGGATGTCTAATTTTCTGAATATGATGATACCGCTAAGGGAGTATAATTCGTTGGTATGGAATCTGTAGGGATTGGTATATATGGCCTTGATAAGAGATCTCTGTGCTCGCTCTATCTCAAGAAACTTTGTTTTTATTGCACTTTTACCCATCAAAACAGAATGTCGCTATCGTAAACATTTATTGATCACACAAACAAGAACCAAAAGTAACGCCCGAACAGGGATTTGAACCCTGGACCCTTGGATTAAAAGTCCAATGCTCTACCGACTGAGCTATCCGGGCCGTATCGGAGAGGGCGAAATTATGAACCATATTCATTGGGTTTTGTTGCCTCCTATGTTTTAAGCTTGACGTGGCTTTACAAATTGATCCTAAAGTTAGTATGGTGTTGGAAGAGCCATTGTGAGGGAGGCTGATGGATTGAAAAAGCTGAAGATATTCGACTGTTTTAGCTTTTTGCACCCCTTCTCCATATAAACTTTAACTATGCCAAGTCTCACACTCCACCGTGTACGCAAATATTCTAACATAAAGATCTGAAGTCATCGGTTCATGTATAAATATAGTAACTATAGTATTTAACCTCTAGTAATTCATCAGTGAAAAGTGCATTAGATTCCATGCAGTAATTTTTGCTTGATGCGTGTACAAACATAATGATAAAATTACTAAAAAAATGTTGTGTAAATAGCTTCTGTTGCTCTAATAAAGTTATAATAATTTTCCAATTGTAGTCAATATTAATAATAATAGAATTTAATAGCAGTTATTTTTTAATAGTAGTTGTTCGATATTAGTTTTTTCAATATCTATAATGTTCAGACCTGTTGTTATTGTTTAACTTTTTCTAGACTAGCTAAGCCCACGACGCGACTGTGGTAAATTTAGAGGGCACGGTTGGCGCAGTGGCTGTGCAATTGCCTACTGCGCTGCGTGTCGCGGGTTCGATTCCCGCACGGAACAAAATTTGTATGGCTGGCTGTTTGTGTGTGTGAGTTTTTAAATGTTTGTGAATGCACCCACGATACAGGAGAAATTCCTAGAGTGGGGCAAAGTTAAAAAAAAAAATATTTTGAGGGTATTCTAGGCTTTATATTTCTTTCCTCTTGCCAGTGTAGTGAGATATTTATATATGTATACTAGCTAACCTGGCAAACTTAGTTTTGCCATTTTAAGTCAAAAAAACTTTTGGGGTGTTTGGGGTGGACCACCCTTATCACTTAGGGGTATGTAAAATAGATGTTGGCCGATTCTCAGACCTATCCTATATGGATACATAATTTCATACAAATCGATACAGCTGTTTCGGAGGAGTATGGTAACTAACATTGTGACACGAGAATTTTATATAAAAGACTAGCTGACCCGGCTAACGTTGTTTTACCATTTTAAGCCAAAAAACTCCAAAAAATAAAAAAACAATATTTAGGGGTCACCCTTATCATTTAGGGGTATGTAAAATAGATGTTGGCCGATTCTCAGACCTACCCGATGTGAACACAAAATTTCATAAAAATCGGTCAAGCCGTTTCGGAGGAGTATGGTAACTAACATTGTGACACGAGAATTTTATATATAAGAAGACTAGCTGACCCAGCAAACGTTGCTTTGCCATATAGGGGTTGATCGTAGAGGGGTGAAAATTTAGGGTTGCATGTATTTTTGTATGAAATATCATAAAAAAAAAACAAAAAAAATTGTCTGAAAAAAAAAAAATAGGGGTACCTACCCTTAAAATTTAGGGGGATGAAAAATAGATGTAGTTCGATTCTCCCCCCTGGCTAATATCCTCGCTAATTGCTCAATAAATTATTATTAATAGAGGTTATAGATGTATAAATTAATTTAATTATATCTGTTTTTGTCCACAGGTTCTGCCCGTCAGTATTTATCTACCTCGGCCTGGTCGTGCCGGCGATCTGGCTGCTGGAACTACACAAGGTGGACCTCAGACTCCAGAAGAAGATGGTCAACGACACATACGTAGAGGTATGCTATGTATGTACGTGTGTGTATTGTTCTGCTTTCTTACAAGCTTTTATTTAACTTGTCATGCCTTGACCTTTTGTATACAGGGTGGAAGGGATCATCGAGGCACCAAGTGATACCTTGAGTTCAGTACATGATTGACCTGTACCCCACAGCACTGAAATTTTTCGTGGGTTTTCCCAAAATCCAGGTTTTTTTTCGATGTCCCTTAAACCCTGAGTACTTAGCGTTGCCAGGCGTCCGGATAAAGCCGGACGTAGGTAGGCTTTTTGATTAGGTGTTCGGCCAAAATGAACGGTGTCCGGCTTGTCCGGATTTTGTAAGACTAAGCTTAGCATTCTTAGACCGATATTTCTCAACTGCCCAACACGATAAGACAGATATTTCGTTTTTATTAGTACAACAAACCATATGAATACTATTTATATAATTTTTTTTTGTCGTACTTATTAATACTAAGACAAATTCTCAACAATGTAGGGAGTGCGGCCTTTCTACCCAAATGTCCGTTTGGCCGGTCTGTCCTGCTATTAGGTTTGGCGACCTGGCAACCCTACGTGTACTTATGAGTTTTTGGTATATTTGAGGGTGTTACCTAACAACAACATAGCGATTGCCTCTCAGACTTCCACAACCCATTTACTGGGTAACACGTTACCCCTTGGTAAGACTGGTTGCCCAACTTTCGGGCTTTTGACTACCCGTAACGACTGTCAAAGACCTACAAATGACAGCCGGGACCAACGTGTGGAGTAACGTTTAAAAAAAAATGTCGTTGTGTAGATAACAGTATGTTGCTGGGAGATTATTTTATCATAGTTTACACTTCATGGCTCTTCAGAGAACGAACTCGAGTCAAGAGCTCTTGACGTCGGCTCTATATCAAAGCGTTATCCTTGACAAAAGCTTTTAAAACGTAAATTGCGACCAGCTCAAATCAAGGGTCTAAAGCTCTAGAACAAAAGTATAGACCTGATAAAATAGACCAGGTATACTTAACAAGTTAATGTACAAATATGTTAAGTACGTACATTATTTATTAATGACATCATCCGTCGTGCTCTTGCCACCGCCGGGGTACCAGCTATTTTAGAACCCAGTGGCTTGGCACGCGACGATGGTAAGAGACCAGATGGAATGACCATAATACCTTGGAAGATGGGTAGGCCTTTGGTGTGGGATGCAACATGTGTCGACACCCTTGCGCCATCCCATCTTCCTAGTACGGTGGATTGTGCAGGTGCGGCTGCTGCAGGTGCAGAAAACCTCAAACGGCGAAAATACAACAAACTAACTGGAAATTATATGTTTGAGCCGTTTGGGGTTGAAACACTAGGGCCACGGGGTCCGTGTGCCCATTTAGTTTTTCGAGAAATCGCGAAACGTTTGGTCGACTCTTCACGTGACCAGAGGGCTGGCCTTTTTTTTGGCCAAAGAATCAGCATTGCCATTCAACGTGGCAATGCTGCCAGCCTTCTGGGCACTTTTCCCGTTGACAACGATGCGGATGAATTTTTTGATGCCCTATGATTATTTATTTTATTTTATTTCTTCATATATTAATAATTGTATAATTTTCATGAAATAAATATAGTACGTACAAGTATTGAAACAGACACACGGGGTGATCGAAGATTAAGCTACGCTTGCCGAGGTCAGTCTGTGGATGGGTGACCGTTCGTAACATATCGAGACTCTTGGGTGCCTCGGAAAGCACGTTGAGCCGTTGGTCCCGGTTGTCATTTGTAGATCTTTGTCGGTCGGGTAGTCAGAAACCCGCAAGTCTGACATCCAGTCTTACCAAGGGGTATCGTGTTGCCCAGTAACTGGGTTGTGGAGGTCAGATAGGCAGTCGCTCCATGTAAAACACTGATATTCAGCTGTATCCGGTTAGGCTGGAAGCCGACCCCAACATAGTTGGGAATAGGCTAAGCAGATGATGATGTTTTAATAGTTTGTATAGATGTATAGAAGATGTTACAAACCTGTTCTGAATTCCCCCCAGACGGATCTCCCCATTCCTGGCGCCACAAAGATACCAACAGATATGTGGGTCACTCTTATAGAGCAGTTCCTGATGCTCACTCTCATTGTGGGCCGATGGCTGCTGCCCAAAGGAGACCTCACAAGGGACCAGCTCAGTCAACTGCTTCTGGTTTATATCGGTAAGTTTTCATCTATCATTCTGGGTGCATCAAAAAGAAATAAACTAAATACTTCATGTATGGACTACAGGTAACACTTGCATAGAGTTTAGAGGGCAGTCATCTTCTCCGCGCCGCCCGTGCCTGTACGGGGGCGTCCATTAATTACGTGATTAATTACATTTTGTAACGCACGGTCGTTTTGACGACCGTGCGTTACAAAAATTGTCCACTCTGTATGTTGCTCATTGAAAGATATTTATCTTTAGTCTATGCCCTATAACAAATCCTTGACGTAAACATAACGGTAATTTCGAACGTTTTCAAATAGAAAAACCTCGATTACAGCATAGTATTTACATAACATCACGCCTGTTATCTCGAAGGGTTAGGCAGAACTATATTATATGTACATTTCACTAGTCGTGTTAAGTCCCATGTAACAGGGGCGAGCCTTTTGCCATCAATCCAGATTCTGGGCTGCATATTTAGACAAGTGATCACTTGTATGAATAAAGTCTTCAGAGGTTGAAATGACTGCATCATTTGTCCAGTACAAGTGCTACTGCTGAGCATGAGGTCCTGGATTCGATTCCCAGGTAGGGCAAAGTGTTATCGGTTTTTCCATCTGGATTCTCAGTAGCAGACCCTAGTTCGGATTTATACCCAGTTAATGGCAATAGGCTCGCCTTCTATAGGTACAATATGTAGAATTTCCACCTCCAGACCCATCCCATTTACCATTTAATTTTTCTCTTACCCAGGTACCGCCGCAGACATCATTGAATTCTTCGACTCCTTCAAAGACGAGAAGGTGGCCACTGAGAAGGTTTTAGTCCTCCTAACCCTGGCCATTTGGTCGTGGTCTCTGATGCAGTTCACCGTGGTCCTGACTGCCACGAAGAGTAGGAAGTCCAGAGGAACAGCTAATAGGTCCGACATGTATGTACGTACTGTTACACTTGCACGCAAAGCTCATTACACACTTATAGCACCTCTTGTAAGTCGGTTAAGTGGGAACAGGGAGTGGGGAGTGTAACTTAGAATTGTAAAATTAAGCCCATATTTTAAGTTAGACCTCTAGCCAATACTTCGGTGAAAACTGCATTCGATTTCATGCAGTAGTTTCTGCGTGATGCGTGTACAAACATAAAAACAGATAGACAAACAGACAGACATTCTAATAACTGTTGTTTTGGCTTCTGTTTTGTTAAAGACCCCTTAGATATTAGTTTTTCTTCAATATCTATAATATACAGGTATCCGAATGTTACAATTTTGTTATATCTATAGATAGATCGGGCTAGACGTGCGCGCGACTGTGGTAAACTTTTTGAGGGTATTACTATTGACCAATACCCTCTTAAAATTACTACGTAGGTACAGAGGCCAGCACAGCAAGCCACCCCAATGTCAGATTTCTTTGATAGTTTTTTTACTTTATTGTAATAGAAATAAGGTTCATGTTCTATTGGGAAAATCTGACACATTGGGGTAGCTTGATGTGCTGGCCAGAGGTCAGCACACGCTTAGCTCATACCATAGATTTATAGAGAATTGGACTGCCACTGTCTCTATAAATCTACGGTTTGAGCTGAGCTTCGTTCATTGCCCGTGGCGTGAGATATTGAAACAAAGACAAAAAACGCATTCTTAAATAAAAATTGGAATTTCAATACTAACTCCCTTTTTCCATTCAAAACGACGTGTAATATTGATGTACATGATAATATTTACATTTTGTATTATATAACAAATATACTCATTACTTAATTTAATATTTTGTACAATGTACACTGTGTCCATGGTCAATTTATCTTTAGGTAAGTATAAAGATAAACTGAGACGGTGCTAGCCACAGAACAGTAAACTATGTTACTGATCTTGAGGCTTAGCAAAAATCCTTTTCTGTGAGCATTAATGCCAAAATCAAAATTCATTTATTCAAATTAGGCTGGGAATCAGCACTTTTTGAACGTCAAAACGTTTAGAAAAGACAGTCCCCCAAAACACCCACCCTTCACCAACGGAAATGTCAAATTGTATGGAGTTGACATTAGCTTTAGAGATGTCACTTGACTCCTTTACACATGTAATGTTTTACGACATTTTACGTTAACGTCTGACGTCTTACGCTACAGAAAAACAAATTGTCTTAGCCTGGTGTAAGCTGACACGTACTCGTAATTATTCTACCGGATAGATTGAGTTCTTTTAACTTATCAGATAGATGTGTTACTAGGAATCTTTTTACGCCACTTCTTCTTATTGTGTAGCGCGTTTTGGGGGACTGTCTTTTGTTATTTTTGACGTTCAAAAGTGCTGACTCTCAGCCTAATTTAAAGAAGTGGTTCTTGATTTTTGTGTCCCTGGTAGAGGTACGCGTGGGAGGGGTGTAGTGACGTGTCCAGCACCCCTCCCGCACCCCGCAGCTACCCCAAGCACCGTCTCAGTTTAACGATAGCCAATTTCTAGTAACTTTTTCATGTATTTTCAGGAAAAATCAGGTGTTTCTTACATGGTACAGGGTGTACATTTGATGAACTACTTTTTCAGGTGTGAAAAAGTAGTAGTACCTAGTAGAAGTTACAGTGTGAGACTCGTGGCAAGCTACGCTTACCGAGGTCGGTCCGAGGATTGCCAGCCATTACATATTAAGACCTCTTCGTGCAGCGTAGTTCTTTGGCAGTCGTTACGGGTTGACAACCAGTCTTACCAAAGGATATCAGGTTATGCCTACCCCAACATCCAAAAAGGCTAGGCCAATTATGACTTTATCACACCTCAAATATACACCCTGAATGAAAAAAAATGTGTCATATTTTTCATGCTTTGCAGCTTATTTGTGTACATTTCACATCGATTTTAGGAACCCAAGAAAAACAGTGTTTCTAGTGTAAGTAATGATTATGTAAGAATAAGTCTGAAAGTGGCGCCTGTGACCGAGAAGACGAGGAAATCGGTTGTCATGGTATGGACTTGTGATGCGAAGGAATGCGAATTATGTTGTGAAGAAAGTTTTGAGTATGAATGTGGAGGGTTACAAGAGTAGAGGGAGACCTAGGAAACGGTAGGCAGATGTGTGATAATATGGCTAGGATGAAGGTTTTAGATGATGACAAATAGAGATGTATGGAAGAAGATGATACGTTGCGCCGACCCCAAATAAATTGGGTTAAGGGCAAGGGGATGATGATCAAGTAGTAAGTATTACTGGGAACCAGTTTGAAGAGTGAGGGTAGAAAATCTGAATGGAAACATGTCCATAAAAGACACTAATGAATGGATGGATTGTGAGCTCGTGGCGCAATACAAACAGCTGTACCGGTTGATAGAAGGCTCATAAAAAGTTTAAAGTGGAAAAAATATTGATTGGTTTAGTGGATTGGTTGGTTGAGGAGGTTGTTGGCTGAATAAAAACAGCCGCACGGTTTGGTTGAAGGTTACGCTACGCTCGTTGAGGTCAGTCTCTGGATGTGTGACCGTTCGTAACATATCGAGACTCCTCCGTGCCTCTGAAAGCACGCTAAGCCGTTGGACCCGGCTGTCATTAGTAGATCTTTGACAGTCGTTACGGGTTGTCAGAAGCTCGAAACTCTGACGACCAGTCTTACCGTGTAATTGTTGCCCTGTCAATGGGTTGTGGAAGTCAGATAGGCAGTTGCTTCATGAATAATACTGGTATTCAGGTGCATACGGTTAAACTGGAAGCCGAACACAACATAGTTGGGAAAAGGCTAGGGAGATGATGATGATGATGATGGATGGATGGACTGTGTGAAAGGTGATACAGCCAGAAACAGTGTGACTACTGAGATGCCCGCTGATAGAGGAAGAAGCCAAGCTGTGCCGACCACAAAGAAATTGGGATAAGAGCAAGAGGAACAGTATCGTGATCACAGGAGATTTCACTTTTGTCATAATTTAAGCGCACTTCAAACAATATCTATGTCTAGTTTAAGTTACTTAGCAATACATTACTCAGCACGTGTTATGGCTTCGGTTCCTTGCAAATTTATTTCAGTTTAACAGTTGGGCTGTCCCATATATATTAACTCAGTAAGTGCTTCCAGGAAAAAAAAAAACAGGATAACGCAGAAGCTTATATTGATGCGTTTATGCGGTATACCCAAATGTTCTTTCTTTGGTATTGTTCGTCGAGCCGTTGAGCTCCTTAGTTCTAAGTTGAACTCTTCAATTTTTGACAAATACTTGCCCTGAATAGACAGATACTTGCCCTGAATAGACAGATCTACTCATATCTGTGTGGTTCTTTCCTCAAAAGACCGTCACAGCCACTAATATGCGTGCTCCTCACATGATCTGACCAAGCCGACCTATGTGGCGCAGTAGGCGAAGGTCCGCCTGCGACGCAGGAGGTTGTGGGTTCGATTCCCGCCTTGGGACAAATGTTTGTACGATCTACAAAGATTTGTTCTGGGTATTTGCTATGTATAATAAAAAATATCTATCTATGTAATGTCTTGTATGAAGTATATCAGTCATCTAGTACCCATAACACAAGCTCTGCTTAGCTTGGGGCTAGATGAGGCTGTGTGTATTGTCCAGCATTATTCCTAATATGTGTCCCTCTTTCCTTACCAACAGAAACAGCCGAGCTTGCTGCTGTTCCATAGAGGTCTGTGCGATAATAATGAACATAGCCCTGCAGGACGCACCGTTCCTGGCGTTTCGGTTACTCATTATCTGTCATTACAAGATCATCAACTACATGAATATATTCTTCACCTGCAAGAATACCTTGGTAAGTTTTCATTAAATTGTTTAGCGGATTTTTTTTGGGTAGAATGCATCTGAAGTTTTAATAGCTACCCTATTTTTTTTTATAAATTATTACTTTTAAGAAGGCTTACAGGCTTATTACATAACAATGGGTAAATACAATACGTTATCCAGTTGCTCATAACAAGCCTCCACAGATGGATAACAAATTTCGATTAATTAAAGTTGAACAATTTAAGTATATTGTGTAAGAGGTAAGTTTTATTATTGTATGTATTTTGCTACCTATGAGTTTGAGGACCACTAGCCGGTGCATCACTCACAAAGATGATTTGGTTAAGAGCATTCATCAGCATTACATTAGCTATACGTCAGTGAAAGTCCCGTCAAACTTGGTTCAGAGGTTAAGGAGATTAGCCAATACAAACAGGCAGACAGACACTGTCTTATGTAAACGTTTTGACGTTCAAAAAGTGCTGATTCTCAGCCTAATTTGAATAAATGAATTTTGATTTTGATTTTCACAAAAGGCAAAACAAGAAATGTTGTTTGGTAAAACTACCGTATTTACATATATATTTTACCGTATTTCAAACGCATTTATTAAAAGGTGTTATTTGGCATTGTCAACAGACACAACAATATTATCAGAGGTAATTTCAAGGACCACTCCTCCTCTCAGCTAAAACACTGGGAAGTGGTAAACAATAGACAGTCCCCCAGAACGACTACCCTTGGTCGTTCTGGGGGACTGTCTTTTGTTATTTATGAAAGTCCAAAAGTACTGTTTGTCAGCGTATACGATTTTTGATTGCGCAAATGCTCTTATGCCAAGAATCATGATCATTTGGGCCACGCCTATAAAAAAACAGTGGTGTTTTTGACATTTTAAGCCTCATCTTCTTTTTCTGTCGCCCAGGTAATACTGCTACAAATATACAGATTGTATGTATTACACCTGGAGACTGTCGACGAAGGGAGCGGGGGCTCCGTGTACAGGAAGAAGACGAAACATAGGAATCCTGACAGGAAAGAAAAGGACAAGAAACATAGGTAAGTAGGAGAGGGTTCCGTTTTAACCTTTTGAGAAAAAATAATATCTTTAGTTTTCGAAGTCGGTGTTCATAAGTTTTCATCACTTTGCAGTAGTTTTTTAGAAGTCGATTGGTGACCATGCATTGATGTGTAAGAGTGTCTGAAAAGATCTTTATTTCAGAAATAATTTATGTCATCTTTTCTTATCTACATATTATTTTTAGTAGTACCAGCCTATTACTGTCCCACTGCAGAGCAAAGGCCTCTTCTCATACAAAGAAGGCTCGAGCAATAATCACCACGCTTGGTCTAGACGGGTTGGCGATTTCATACTTATATTAATGATATAAGTCCAGGTTTCCTCACGATGTTTTCCTTCACCGATGTCAGTGATGTCCAAGATAAACTTAGAAAGTATATATGAATTGATAAACTCATATTGGTACTTGCCCAGTCGAACCCACAACCTCGTGCACAAGAGGCGAGTCCTAAACCACTGGGCCATCATGACTTGACGTTATGACATGACCTTACCTTACATGACTACATATTATATTATATTTATATACGTATTTATATATCTCTTCTCTTTCTATATAGGAATGAATCCTTATTTCCCTTGGTCACGGCATCACACGTGAACGGCTGGAGCAATTTGGCTAATTCTTGTTTTGTTGTGTTTAGTTATTAAGGTTCTTACGGAAGATAAAACTAAGACAGTTGAAAGAAAATTTGAAAATTAAAAAAAACCTTAACGATTATTTTAACGTCTCACGTTTGACAGCTCGCACGCCGCGGGTCACACCGCGGGGCGCAGCTAGTTCATCTATGGAACCAAAACTTGGATTTGAAAAAATCTTAAGGACTTAGTGGTTTATTAGTTTACTTCACTGTAAGATGCGGGTGAATACGCGGCGCAAAGCTAGCCATTTATATTGATATTGTTTTGCAGTAAACACAAATCGAAGAAACACAAGAAAAAACACGAGATCGGTGAGACTTCTATATCTGTGATCAGCGACAGGAGACATGACCGAGGCGATGGTGGTCGGATCAGGTCAGTATTTACAACGTCAGATTATATGGGATGGAAGGTACATCGACGCACGAACGGAGACCCCCCTCCGTTAAAGTATGTCGTCGGTTTTATTTTAACTTTTACGTTTATTTCTGTACTGTGATTTCGTACTTTTCCCTTTGATCTTTAACATCCCCGCACCCTCTTTAAAGCATAGTTTCGAAAATAATAATAGCCTATATCACTGAGGAATAATCATCATCATCATCAGGCTATACTAGTCCACTGCTGGACATAGCCCTCTCCTAATGAGTGCCATAGCGCCCTGTCTTCAGCTTGTCGCATCCAGCATCTGCCTGCAGTCTTTCGCAGATCGTCATCCCACCTGCTCAGAGGGCGTCCGAGTCGCGGTCTCCACTCAAGAACACGTTTATTCCAGCGGTTGTCGGTTCCTCGCGAGATATGGCCAGCCCACTGCAACTTCAACTTGCTAATTCTTTGAGCTATGTCGGTAACTTTGTGCTCAGGAATAATGTAGCTTTGGAAATGATGAATGAAGAAGATTGTAAATATTATCATGATTAGATAGCATTCTATTAAAACTCAGTACTACGTTAGCTCACGATGAAAAGAATGAAAGAAAGAGAGAAAAACATTGTCACAGAGACTTTTTACGTCACGTTCAAAAACCTTAATACCTACAAGGAGTTTCTAATAGTGTCAGTAAATATTTTGCTTAACTTGTGTTAGTGAAGACAAACACTGAATTAAGGCATAACTAAAAATAGTCGACTGTGGCAAGAAGGATACCACTCAGCATGATGCTGTGCCCAGGGGACCCACAGCACAGGTCTGGTTTTCAGTGGTCACCTAAATACTCTACGCCTACCACTGACATGGAATAAAAATAATCTTATAACCAGTCCTAGGTCATGGCTTATCCTGTTTAGGCATGTCATATTAGTAACACAATGATTTATTACGACATTACATTATTACGCATCAATACTCTTATATTCTAGACTCTAATTTGAACCTAAGCTATCACCATTCGGCGTACACAAGGTCTGGAGCCTTAAAAGACTGCACCATGGGAATAATTTTTGAGGACCTGTTAAACCTTCAGTTGGAAATCTTAGAAGAAAATGCTCACAACGAAAAAAATGAACCTAAAGATCAGTTTTTTCTCTAGTAAATATATCAACATATTACACCAAAATATTGCAGGTTTACTAAATAAAACAAATGCCCTTACAGTGTGCTTGAATGAATTATCTGATGCAAATATAAATGTAGATATTATATGTATTACTGAACATTTCATCATGAAGGGTCTCGAGAAGCAACTATGCATACCAAATTTCAGTTTAGCTGCATGTTACAGTAGACAAGAAAAGAAGAGAGGGGGAGCATGTATAATTATTAATAATTGTCACCAATGGAGGGAAATACCTCAAATAACAAAACTTTCATCACCAGGGGTTTTTGAATGTTGTGCTGTCGAGCTTATTAATTATAAACTAATAGTTGTCTGTATCTACAGAGTACCAAATGCTAAGAATTTGAATGACTGTTTTGATAAACTTGAAATTTTACTCAAATCTATATCTAACAGGGGTTCCAAAAATGTTGTAATTGCAGGTGATTTTAATATTAATGTTTTAAAACCGAGTAACAGCTCAGTTACACTTGAGCGTCTGCTACTAAGTTTCAATTTGAAACTTGCTCTTAAGCAACCAACTCGTTTGGCTAGCGGGACATGCATAGACAATTTTGCGCATAATTTTAAAAAGAGTTGTAAGACGGATGTACTAGAATTTGCATTGTCAGACCATACAGCACAAGTACTGCAATGCCCGGTTCCCAATGTATGCAATATAAAATCCTGGTATATAACTAGAAGAGATTACAGTAACGAAAATATAGTGAAATTTAAAAATAGCATAAGTAGTCTCAATTTTTCTGAGATCTATTTTACTGATAATCCCAACGTAGCTTATAATGAATTTATCAACACATTTAAATTATTTTATGATTTATGTTTTCCGTATAAAGAAGTAAAAATAAACTTAATTAATAAACCAAAATGGCTTTCACGAGGCGTTAAATTATGCAGTAGGAAAAAACGAGAACTTTTATGGCAATCAAGGTTGAAACCTACTCAAGTAAACAAAAAGAAATTCAGTACTTATTCTAGACTTTATAATAAAATAATCTGTTAAAGCTTCAGTTCAAGTCAACACTGAGCAATTTAAGTTAGTCAGTTTCAATTAGTAACTTTAGCTATAAGTATTTTATCAGGCGTTAACCTTGGTGTCCTTGGTTTTCGTTTGAATGTGACCAGTCATTATTAAAAGGGTTCTCTGCGTGCTACGTCCTGAGTTTATTTTTAATTCCCAATTTCCTAAGAGGTTCCTTCAGTTTTTGTACATGGTCCATACGAACCGGATATTATTAGCTTCATACTAGCAAAGTGGAATGAGCTGGAATTGGATATTCTGGAAATTGGATTAAATGAGTACCGGAGTGACGAGGTTACGAACACGTTTTGGAAGAAAAGTGGATCGGACATTAAGTGACATAAAACAGGAAGTGTTTAAGTATTGTAATATTAATTAAAGTCACCCAACACTCATTAATGTTAAATCAGGTAAAATAAAATACAGGAATTAAAGTAAGTAGGTATTGATAATGAGAACTTAATTAAGGTTAGTAAAATATTTTTATATCACATTTACAAAGTTATTTACTTGTGTTTTCTCTTGTTTATTTACAAGGAATTATTTACAGAGCATTAGGTTAAATCACAGTTGTAAATTAATATAGTTAACGTGTGCCTAAAATACAGTACAGTAGTGTTAGTGTTAACCTACATTAGTTAGCTATTTATATTTCAATATACAAATGTTATTTACTTATTAAAACCTTTAATATTAATTGTTGCTTTGTAAACCATTTAACCGGTAGATAATTAATTTGTTTATTAGGTACGTTATTTCTTTGGAGTAGTAAACATTACATACTTTCCTTCGGTTCAGTGATAGAACTTAAATTCAAATAATTGTATAATTATCGTTATTAACCTAGGCAAAGTTTATTGCAGTCTCATTAGACCATACGATAGGTATATACGTTAGTTTGTAACGTATAAACGTTATTAGTTATATAGTTAAAGTTTCATTGTTTAACATTATAATTGTATAATTTACAGGTCTACGACACTATCCTTTCAAAATGACTGAGATTAATGATCTTAAAAGGAAGCGAAGCAGTTATAAAGGAAGGTTAACAGTATTTGGAACCTATTTAAGCAATCTAAAAGACGCTGAGATAACCCCCTTTCAGGTAATGGAGTTGCAATTGCGAGTCACCAAATTGGATGATCTTTTTAATGAATTTAACGAAGTTCAATTGACATTAGAATGCATGTGTGATAATATTGATACTGAGGCACTCGAAAGAACTACAATTGAATCTCAATATTATGGGTTGGTAGCTCAAGCTAAAATTATGTTAGGTAAGTTTTCGAAACTTGAGCAAGATGAAGTAAAATCGAATTGCAGTAGTGGTAAGCGTCAGTTCGTCAAATTACCTACAATCCAATTACCCAAATTCACAGGATCATATGATAACTGGCTTGAATTTCGCGATACCTTCGCAAGTCTCATTCATGGCAGTGACGATATAGACGAGATTAATAAGTTCCATTACCTAAGGTCATCATTAGCCGAATCTGCTGCTATCGTGATCCAGTCAATCGAGTTTTCTGCTAAAAACTACAACGTGGCATGGGAGCTTCTATGTGAGCGATTCGATAATGAAAGATTATTGATTGAGAATCACGTTACTGCGTTGTTCAATGTCGAAACAATCACAAAGGAGTCCTCAACTGCATTAAAAAGTATTGTAGACAATGTAAACAAAAATATCAGAGCGTTAAAAACATTAGGCGAACCTGTTCATAGTTGGGACACATTACTTATCCATATAATTCGACAAAAACTAGATACTACAACATTCCGAGAATGGGAGGAATACAAAGGGCGTATTGATAAGTCTAAACGAATCACTTTTGATCAGTTCATTGAATTTATGCGTAATCGCGCTGATTTAATAGAAACACTGGAAAAATCACGTCATTCTATAACTAACATTAAACAGAACACTAAAATAAAAGCCTTCATTACAACGAAAAACACCAGTAGTTCTTCTTCATCAAATTGTCCAAAATGTAAAAGCGATCATAACCTCAATTCATGTCCACAGTTTCTATCATTAAGTGTCAACGATAGAATGTCTTTACTACCTAGCTATAAGGTATGTTATAATTGTTTGCGTCACGGTCACTATCCCAATAATTGCAAGAAACCAGGCTGTAAAATATGTAAACGCAAGCACCACACGCTTATTCATAACACAGATTTTAAATCACAACCTGTTTCAAGCAAATCAGCTGACGGTACGACCGATAAGGCTAAGGTTGAGTCATCCTCCACTGCCGACACAAACAATAGTCACGTTGCACTCTCAGCTAATATCTCTGCGCATTCGCATACGAGCAGCACAGGCGACATCCTGTTGTCGACTGCCTTAATTAGGTGCTACGATGTCAATAATAAAGAACACATCGCTCGAGCTCTTCTCGATTCTGGTAGTTCGTCGTGTTTAATGACAGAGAATTTATTTAATAAGCTGAATCTGCCTCATTTAAACACAAACAAATCTATACAAGGTATAAATAATTCTCTATCTCATGTGGAGAAAATGTGTCGTGTGCACATTAAATCATTGCATGAATCGTACGCTAATGATTTAATATGTTTTGTCCTGCCCACGATCACCGATAACGTTCCCGCTAGACAGGTACATGTGAATATACCGTCAAATATTCACTTAGCTGATCCGTATTTCCACATACCGGCTTCTATTGATATTATTATAGGAGCAGACGTATTTTGGAGTTTATTAGGATCAGATAAGATTTTACTAGGTGATGGGAAACCAACACTTTATCAAACTAGACTTGGTTGGCTAGTTTGCGGCCCAATTAACAGCGGCTGTAGTAATAATAATTCATCTCAATTCTCATCAATTAAATGTAACTTTACTAATGTTAATGAAAGTTCTTCCAGTTCGACTGAGTTAGATGACATCCGAAACCAATTATCGCGTTTCTGGCAGGTCGAGGAAGTTTGTCATGAGTCATCAACTTATTCAGCTGAGGAGAAGATGTGTGAAGAACACTTTATAAAACACACAACGCGTTTGGCTGATGGCCGCTTTAGCGTTAAAATACCGTTGAAGGAATCTTCAAATAGTTTAGGCGATTCATATCATCGTGCAAAACGATGTTTTCTGTCTTTGGAGCGCAGAAATCTCAGCCAACCTTCACTCGATAAAATGTACAAAGATTTCATGACTGAGTACATTTCTTTAGGTCATATGTTCGAGTGTACTATTCATGAAGATCAGCGGTCATATTTTATTCCTCATCACGGAGTACTGCGCGAGAGTAGTAGTACTACTAAATTACGAGTAGTTTTTAATGCTAGTGCACCCACAACCTCTGGTCTTTCATTAAATGCAATACAGATGGTCGGGCCTACCGTCCAGGACGATCTGACTGCAATACTTCTTAGATTTAGAATGCATAAATACGTCCTCTCTGCTGACGTAGAGAAAATGTACAGGCAGGTGTCTGTACATCCATCAGATAGGCACCTGCAGCAAATTATTTGGCGTGATGATGCTTCTAGTCCTCTTAAAGCTTACCAGTTGCATACAGTAACTTACGGTACGGCTAGTGCACCGTTTCTCGCTACTAGGTGCCTCAAACAGATCGGTCTTGAATGTCACGATCAAAAGGTCGCGGAAGTTATCCTTCATGATTTTTACGTAGATGACCTTTTGACCGGTGCGGACGTGTTTGAGGAGGCTCTAATGTTGCGTCATCAGGTGACTGATGCTCTTGCTTCTGCTTGCATGCCTTTAAGGAAGTGGAAATCTAACGAACCCAATTTAATTTCAGAACCATGTGGCGGTAGTCATTTTGATTTCCACAAGGAAAGTGATGTTGTCAATAAAACACTTGGTCTTAGTTGGCAAACTGACACAGATGATTTGTGTTTTCCTATTAGTGTTCCTAAATGCATTGAAACTACTAAGCGTGGCATGTTAGCAGTAATCGCGCGAATATTTGATCCACTAGGGTTGTTAGCACCTTGTGTCGTGAGTATGAAGATGTTACTTCAGAGACTTTGGCTAGACGGGCTGAAGTGGGATGACCAGTTATCACCTGAGGTTAAAACAATATGGGCAAATATAATTAAAGCCTTGCCTTGCCTTAATAACTTACGTGTTTCACGTCGTGTGGTCTGTGACGCATACTCGTACAAACATGTAGAATTTCATATTTTTTGTGACGCTTCAGAGCGAGCTTACGGCGCTTGTTTGTATATTCGCAGTATCAATGAGCAGGGTGACGTCGACGTGCGATTGTTAATGGCTAAAAGTCGCGTAACTCCTATTAAACCATTAACAATACCGCGACTTGAGCTCTGTGCTGCTGTGCTTGGTGCACGTTTATATCAAAAGGTTGCTGGTTCCCTTCGCATTAAACCATTTAGTGTAGTCTTTTGGACTGACTCCATGATAGTGCTGGGTTGGTTAAAGATGTTACCTATTAAATTAAATACTTTTGTTCGCAACCGTGTTGCCGAAGTATTAGAGTTGTCCGGTGCAGGCACCTGGAGACATGTGTCGACACACGACAATCCAGCTGATTTAATAACCCGCGGAGCGGAACCTACCGCTATGCAATCACTGGATTTGTGGTGGTTCGGTCCGACTTTCTTAAAGTCTGACAGTACTACATGGCCATCTCCAGGTATGAACCCAGGAATCTTACCAGACATTAAATCTAGTATTTTAATTAATTTAGCCCAAGATCATGTTACTGAAGATTTATTTAAATCATTCATCGAGTTTAATCGTTTTTCCAATTTTATTAGATTACAGCGTTCTATTTGCTACGTTTTCCGTTTTATTAATGCATGTAAAAGGCGTTCAGCGAACACGTCCTATTTAAATGATGAAGAATTACAAAATTCATTAAACTTAATTATTATTCAGTCTCAAAAGGAGTCATTTTCTGAATACATTTTACTGTTAAATAATAAAAAATTACCACATAAAATCCAATTATTAAGCCTAAATGTGTTTCTAGATGATAATAAAATTATTCGTATAGGTGGTAGATTACATAATTCCGAATATTCATTTGAAAAGAAACATCCAATTTTATTACAGTCCACTCATCACTTTGTCAAACTTTTATTTAGATTTGAGCATATCAAATTAATGCACGCAGGTCCTCAGTTATTATTAAGTACAATTAGAGAGACTTACTGGCCACTTGGTGGTCGTAATTTAGCCAGAGCTTGTTATCGTCAGTGTGTTCGATGTCAGCGTCTAAAGCCGCAGACAGTTGTCCCTCAGATGGGTAATCTCCCATTGAGCAGACTCTCACCAGCAGACTTTCCCTTTCAAAGCGTAGGAGTTGACTACGCAGGTCCTATAATCTCGGCTAGTCGTCAAGGTCGTGGATGTAGATTGGTTAAGGTTTACATTGTTATTTTCGTGTGCTTCACTACTAAAGCCATTCATTTAGAGTTGGTGGGTGACATGACGAGCAGTAACTATTTACAGGCTTTACGTCGGTTTATGTCTCGAAGAGGAAAACCTCTGAACATATACTCCGATAACGGAACTACGTTTGTAGGAGCCTACAATGAGATAGCTGATTTCTTGAAACGCAATTGTGACTCCATAACTGATAGTGTGGCTCGAGATGGTATCAAATTCCATTTTATTCCTGCTTACGCTCCACATTTTGGTGGTCTTTGGGAGGCGGGTGTCAAATCGACCAAATTTCATTTGTATCGAGTGTTGGGCAATTGTAACCTAACTTACGAGGAGCTTAACTCCGTTTTAGTTCAAATTGAAGGCATTTTAAATTCTCGACCACTCACACCATTATCGTCAAATCCAGAAGACCTGTTGCCTCTCACTCCGGGTCATTTCTTAATTGGACGACCCCTCACGTCTCTTCCTGTAAAGGATATCCGGGACTACTCCACTCATCACTTGACGCGCCATCAACGTATCGAGCAGTTGCGTCAGCATTTCTGGTCAAGATGGAGCAAGGAATATGTCTCCGAGCTTCAGCAGAGAGTTAAGTGGCATACCGGCAACGACAGCCTGAAATTGGACTCCCTCGTGGTCGTAAAGGAGGATAACCAACCACCGCTGAAGTGGAAGTTGGGCCGCGTTGTTGGTCTTCACCCTGGCACAGATGGCATAAGCAGAGTTGCCGATATCAGGACTTCAACTGGAACTGTGAGACGGGCATTCTCCAAGATTTGCCCATTATTAAAAGACAACTGTTGAAAGGCGAGCTTCCAACGGCCGGGGGCATGTTAAAGCTTCAGTTCAAGTCAACACTGAGCAATTTAAGTTAGTCAGTTTCAATTAGTAACTTTAGCTATAAGTATTTTATCAGGCGTTAACCTTGGTGTCCTTGGTTTTCGTTTGAATGTGACCAGTCATTATTAAAAGGGTTCTCTGCGTGCTACGTCCTGAGTTTATTTTTAATTCCCAATTTCCTAAGAGGTTCCTTCAGTTTTTGTACATAATCAATTTAACACAAAAAGCTCAAAATAATCACAAAATACAGCAATCAAAAAATAAATCAAAGACCACATGGCAGGTAATTAATCAGACAAAATACAATATGCCTAAACAACAAATCGAGAAACTTAAAGTTGGTAATCAAATTTTATACAAACCTTTGGATATTGCTGGTTCTTTTAATGACTATTTCATAGATAAAATACGCCCAAAAATAGACGCTGAATGTAAGCCGCAAACATGCATGTCATCCATGAAACATAATTCAATGTTTATGGCTCCTAGCACACCACAAGATTTATATAAAATAATAGTGTCGTTAAAAAACACTAACAGTGTTGGTTTTGATGGAATCGCCACAAAGATACTGAAGTCTGTGTCGACTGAGATATGCGAACATTTAAGTCACATACTCAACCTTATTATTTCTGCGGGTATATATCCAGATGCCTTAAAAACATCTATAATAAAACCCTTACTTAAAAAAGAAGATAAGGAGTTGATGGAAAATTATAGACCCATTTCACTGATACCAGTTATTTCAAAGATATTCGAGAAATATATTTGCAGGGCATTATATAATTACATGGAAAAATTTAATATACTTTGTGAAGAACAAAAAGGATTTAGACAGCATAGAACCATTAATATGGCAATATATGACTTTTTGTATACGATAATTAGAAACATGGATAAACGATCTCCCATATGCGCTATTTTTTGCGATATGACCCAGGCCTTCGATTATGTCCATTATAATACATTGCTAGGTAAATTGGAAGTCTATGGCATTAGAGGGAACGTGCTTGAACTTATAAAATCTTATCTAGAAGACAGAACGCAAATAACCGAGGTTAGCCGCATTAACGTAGTTAGTAAACATGAAGAGATAACAAGATCAGGAGAACGTAAAATCTCATACGGTGTACCACAAGGAACCGTTCTGGGCCCGTTTTTATTTATAACTTACGTTAATGATATGCCTCTGTCCCTTGAACATCCTATAACTATGTTCGCAGACGACAGCACATTAACAATACCTTGTATAAATTCTAATAATTACCAAGATGACATTAATAATTCCCTTGACTCGCTAATTAAATGGCTAGATGACAATAATTTAAATATAAATTTAGGTAAGACAAAGATAATGTACTTTAGACAGCGTACTTTCGACGCAACTAATCTTAACGTTAATTACAAAAATCATAAAATAGAAGAAGCAGATGATACCAAATTTCTAGGGTTACAAATAGACTGTAATTTAAATTGGAAAGCACATATAGATATTTTATGTAAAAAATTAAGTTCATCCGCATACGTACTATATAAATTATCCTCAATAGTAGATGTCAAAACACTTCTTGCGGCTTACTACGGAATAGTTGAATCTCACTTGCGGTATGGTATCATTTTCTGGGGAAACTCAACTGATCGAGATACAGCTTTTAAGGCCCAAAAAAGATGTGTTCGATCATTGTTTAAACTTAAATCTACAGACAGTTGCGCGCCCTATTTTAAGCAACACAATATGTTGACACTTCCTAGTATTTATATTTTTGAAGTAGCTATGTTTGTTAGGCAGAATCCATCTCGTTTTGAACGCCTGGCTGACGTATTCCCAAGAAATAGGCGTGACAACAGTAAATTATGTCAAGTTTCATGTCAAACCGCTTTAATGCGCAAGAGCGTTTTTTGCATGGCCCCAATTATTTACAATAAGTTACCAAGCAGTTGGAAAGCTTTGAATACAGCACTGTTTAAGAGTAGATTACGGAAGTTTTTGATAGACAAAACATACTACAGTGTAACTGAGTTCATATCGGAGAAAAATATTTGTTAATGGATAACATTTTGACATTTTAATCTATTCAATGACAATTATAATAATAATGTTATTTTAAATATTTTTGTTTTTATTAATAATCATTTATATTTGTGACATTCTTATCTATTCTTTGACAATTTTAATAATAATGACATTTTAAATAGTAATGACATGTTATATATATATTTTTTTATTTTTTATTTAAATAATTATTTATATTTGTGACATCTATTCTTTGATAATTGTAATAATAATGATATTTTAAATTAAATAGTAAAAACATGTTATATTTGTAATAGTAATGATATATTATAAAATTTGTGATAATGGTATGACATTTGAAATAGTGCGAGATATAAAAATCTATGTAAAAATATGTAGTAAAGTTAAATATAGTAAGTAACAATATGAAGTAACAAAAATTGAATAATAATAATGTGTAAATTTATCTAGTAATTTGAAGAAAAAATTTAAGTATAATAATCAGATAATAATTTTTAAATATTTGCATGCTGAACGGTAAAATGTGGCTGAGCTGTAATGTAATCCTAAGAACTATGTACTACCCATATTTGCAAAATAAAATTCTATTCTATTCTATTCTATTCTAATGGTTGGAAAGCGTTCTGCGTAACCCCGCTACGACGGTGTAGCTGCGTAGCGGATGAGATACGTATCGGCTACGGCGTAGCACTCATCGACGAGTCTCGTAGCAATAACGCTAAAATGGCTGCTGCAAGTTGTCAAAAAGTGTTCGACTTTCAACTTATTGTTCTAATTTTAAAATCATTTGTTCTACATGATAGTATAAAACTACAAGGTCATAGACAAATTACTCTTTTTTTCTTCGTATTATGACTGGAAAGATGCATGGAATGTAAGTCAGTTTCAACGCATAGTATTTATTAGTTCCATGCATTTTTTAATGAAAACCTAACCTATTCGCGTTTTTATAGACGAACTTTCATTGTGTTTCTATCTACTTCTTTTAGCTCTTATCGTTATAAAACATAACGCTTAAGTAGTTATTGTGTTACATTGCACCAATATGTACCCTAGTGTTATTTATTTATTTACTCTGGAAGATTTACAGCTAAAACAGACCAAGAAATCATATATAAATAACAGAAAAGTAATGATCAGAAAAGATCTTTGGAAGTCGTTACGGGTAGTTAGAAGCTCGAAAGTCTGACAAACAGTCTTACCAAGGGGTATAGTGTTGCCCAGTAACTGGGTTGTGACTTATACATACCAATTTTGGTGGAAATAATAACTACTAACGAACTACTCAAGCTAACATAATAATTTGAATAGTTGGTACTATCAAGGAAAAAGTGTATTACACCACTATCAATCTCCTATAACCGCAAGACAAATACAAAATAGGCAGTCCTGGGGACTGCAGTCAGAACTGAAACTTTGAATGAACTGTAATTTTGGCACACGTCACATTAGCATGTCGGTGACGTAAACTCATAAGTTTTGCCAGTACCAACAATCGTTCAACCAGGCTAAAGTATACAAATATATTTTTAACTTTCAATAACTCTACCAGAAACAATTATCTAGACACTATGCAGCGTTACAACTAGAGAAAAGAGTGTTTTCGATGAACTCCGACACGAAGAAGAAATAAATTTTAACATAAAAACATAAACCTCTTTTCTAAAATCCTAAAAAAAAAGTTCTTCCAAACCCAGTCATTCCATTTTCAAACATATCAACCGTCGCTCTGAGTCACCTCAGTATAATTCCCTTTCAACAGCTTTCAAGCGAACAAAGGCTTGACCCCACAACGATTGCCTCGGATTAGCTATATACTTCTGCTATAGCTAAGATTATAATACGTATAGAGCTGTGGGGTCGCGAGGGACGCACGGTCATCACCTTGACATAAACCCGTTCAAATCAACCTTCGCTAGTGATGGGGGAAAGTATCGATGGCCCATCCATCGATGCTTGCAGGTTTTGATTCAAATTTAGTAATTGAGTGTTACATGTCGGGAATTAGTCGTACCTCTAAATACAATATACAACATTTATTTGTTTTGTTTAGGAAAACAAACAGTTACATGTTTCTTTTTTACAAGTAATGTTTTAGAGAAATAACATAATGTGTACCTCACAACGTTTTCTACATTATATCCGATAAATAATGCTTACGAATGGTCGAAATATTATACTTAACATCTATGTGTTTTCACTAACTCAAAATTGTATGAAGGAACTATCGACATCTCAATCGTCCCCTCACTAGCAGGGTGCGGCAAACGATGGGGTTGGTATCAGCAGGTATAGCTATAACTAGTCTGTTTGGATAGCCGTGTAGACCATTATATGTATATACTCCCTTTGTTTAGTTAATTTACACCTTTCAACGTCCCTGATTGAGTGTTTGGCTATTAAGGCATTACATGGGCACTTTAGTACACCTGAGAGCTTCACTAGTCTAGGTTCTATATTGTACAAGCTTTTGGCCGCGAGTTCGTTTGCGTGAATGTAGATTATCGTGGATGTAGACGATGTCGCTTATTAAAAAGTAACCTATATTCTTTCTAGAATGAAAGAACCCCACGAACTTTCTCCTGTATTGTGGGTGCGCTAACAAACATTCAAACTCATATACACAAACATTCAACCCCGGAACAACTATCTGTAGGCCATACAAATATTTGTTAAGTGCGAACACGTGGAATCGAACACGCGACACGCAACGCAGCAGCCAATCGCTCAGCCACTGCGCCAACCGTGCCTACTATTCATTACTTAAACATATTGTTTGTTTCAGAGCAATAATCCTCACAAATTCGGACGAAATCAAAGAATTGGAGCTATCGAAGTTATTCAAAGACCAAATATCTACAGAAAATGAAAAGAAAAAGGGGTAAGTGACCTTTTTATGATCGAAGCGTTCTCCCATACCTATGTGTCCACGGTTATTCTTAGAGTAACGTCGTATCCGGCGTATCTATCAGTAGCGAGGCGGCCATTTTTGTAGTAGGGAAGGCTAAGATAGTGAAAATATTCTCTTTGGTGACCATGTTGCACCACTTCTTCTTCCCAGCAAAAACAGTAGGAAGTGGTGAAGGGTGAGCGTTTTGGGGGACTGTCTTATGTCATTTTTGACGTACAAAAAGTGCTGATTCTCAGCCTAATTTGAATTAATTTTGATTGAGATTTTTTTGATTTTATGGGTATGGTGTTACCATCTAACCATATATACTTACCTTCAGTGTCAGTTTGTTTATTATTTGGCAATAATAGACACTGTTGACGGTGAGTGTGTAAGAGGAAGTCTGAAAGTGGCGCCTGTGAACGAGAAGTTGTGTGGAAATCGGTTGTCATTGTATGGGCATGTGATGCAAAGGAATGAGGACCATGTTGATGACCATGGTTACAAGAGTAGACGGAGACCAAAGAAAAGATGGATGGATTGTGTGAAAGATGATATGGCTAGGAAAGAGGTAACTCTTGAGATGACGGCAAATAGGGATGTATGGAAGAAGTAAACATGCTGCGCCGACCCCAAATAAATTGGGATAAGGGCAGAAGGATGAGACACTGTTGAAAATGCCAATGGCAGTAGAGTTGGTCTTATGTCATTCCAAAGGGAAACCGATAGGGATCTAGTTGTTTGGACATTTACCCACTTGTATCTAAAAGTGGTAATACGTTTAGTATTGTAGGCCCTAGGGAATTTCTAGCAATGCATTTGCATGAGATATTCTTTATAAAAGAAGTTTGGCATTTATTTGAAAGGGGAAACTTTCGATTCTAGTTCATAAAATACGTAAAATATATCGCATTATTCAAAAAGGTTTGATGTGCTGGCGTCTGTACTAAAGGTCCAAGACAATTTTAGCAATACAGTAGATTGGTAAAATATCATGTTGAATGCTGAATTTTCTTTACGTAGAAACAATGAATTGCTTACAATTTTAAGGGGGGTACAATTTTCGACCTAAAAGTAAAAATTATAAAATTCTAATTTCAGACACAAGAAAAAGCAAAAATCAGAAAGCTCAGAAGAGTCGCTAAATAACATTCACCACACGACCGACGACTCAGGCATTTGACATCATCGGGTGCGCAGGGACAGCCCGAAAAGAAGTCCTAGGCATAGAGATAAACACGACGACAGGCACAGCAGAGACAAAAAAAGAAACAAAAAGAAGCACGAATCTAGTGACAGTGACAGTGACAGCTCGAGTTGAAGGCTGCAAGGTATTGTACCTTTGCGTTTAAATATTGTTGTCTCTGGTTGGAAAGTTTGAATATTGGGCTTTTTGGATTTGGAAAAATGTGAAAGTCTTGACGACAAATGGACTTAGTATAAACAATATTGAGTAATTTGTTACGATGGAATACTGTTGTTGAATTATATGAAATTATGTATTATTGATAAGATATATATATTATAAAAAATACGCCGCAATACTAAGACGGCGTTTGGTAGTTATAAACATTAGATAAGTAATTAAAATATTAATATTTATTACTAATAAAAATATAATGTATTAGTTCCATCTTGCGCTAACTTAGTCTTTATAAGTATCTCAATGAACGGATCATATCTTCGCTTAAAAATAAGTGGAAATAATAAATATTGACGCGACAACGTATTCTTATTCGATGAAGCTGGCTGCACGCACGAAAAAACATGACGCATGCGGCGTTACCTCGCTCTGAGGCGTTCCATTTAAGGCTTGAAGTGCAAGCGAGAGCGCGGAACGAGCGACAAAGAGGCACAATCGGCCTCCGCGTTCGGCAGCGTTCGATATCTGTCTCTCTCCTACTTGAGTGAGCGATGCGTCCGCGTGGACAGCTGCTATACAATAATACATCATACAAAATATCTATCAAACAAATAAAATTAAAATTTTCTTTTCAAAAATGCAACCATTCCATCAGTATTTTCTTATGACGTTGTCACGTTCAACTATCGCCAGTAAACCGACGATGGTGATTGCTACTGGAGAGCATCAGGTCCTGGGTTCCGACTCCCAGCTCGGGCAAAGCGTCATTACGTTTTAAAATACCATCTTGAATTTCTTAGTGACAGTCCGGGATCTGGATTTACGCTCGGTTCATGGAAATAAACATGTCCCCTATTACACGGGGTTTAAGCCTACTAGTACTACTTAGGGTGTACTCTTCTGGATCGGGTTGTGTGTACCCATTAGGTAGGATGGACCCACTTCGCTCGCGGTGCCGCGTGGTAGAACCAAATTGTTATAAAAAGCCCCCTGACGTGAACAATGAATACACTTAATTTGTTCGCTGACAGAATAGACTAACTGTCACGTTCTCTGAGTAAGTTCGCAAGTATATCTATGGTATTTGTAAACCTTTAACTTAACCTTTCTTTTATTGTATTAATTATTAACTGCACTATCGAATTGGCAATACTAATGGTTGCTGTTTTGATGTAACTAATGAATAAAAATGTGTAAGTTGTTGTTGAGTTAAATATTATGAATTTTAACTTGCGACTACGCCAGGCTTAAAGCTCTGATTGAGTTTGAAACTAATTAAGAGTACTCGTCGGCTTCGACAAAAATATACTAGGGCCACTAGGTGTTATAGCAGATTTGTAAATTTAAATGTAGTAAAACCTAAGTAATCATTAAATTATAAGGATAACGTTTTTAAATTTGTTAAATGTAATATTTTATATCCTCGTAGATCTAGAGTATATTTTAAGATTTGCACAAGGAAACAACTACTTATGTATTTTAATATTTTTGCGTAGATTTTTTAATAAAAATTGTCGTAGGAAATCGTGATTTTTATTTCAAACCCTCTTCTTTCAACCAACTCTTTCTTTCAACACATCTATTTGCAGCCAATGCGCGTTAAATAAAAAGATTTAACAAATACTAATTACATAACCATTTATTTATTTATCTACACACATCATTTTTTAAATAAAATACTTCACTAAAAACAAAATGCCCGCCTACCATAGACCACACAGCTGTCAGTTTTCCCGCTCAATTTCAGCGCCATATTTGTAATATAGAGTGCGCCAAAAGTAAGCTCGTTCCGGGGTCAACGGCGCTACGTACTGTGGTTCCAATGTGATAGCCAGGTTGTGTGGATATGGTAACCATTCACCGTTGTCGACTTCTGGAGTTGGTGATCTGAAGAATAAAAACATTATTTTAATAAAGCAAGCAACTTTTAGACATCTTCAGAGAGGTCGCCGATGCCGACAGATGTTAGCACCAGCCAAAGTTATAGATAATGGACGTGGACCTCACAAAAGTGTCCGATCTTTAAAAAGATTACCTTGATTCATCTGCCCAGTGAGAGCTTCCTCAGTTGTTTTGCTAGGCTCTTGGCCATTAAGCCATTGGCTGATACGACATAGGCCGAACGATTGCTGAGTCCACATACTACATCCCCCATATTACTATTATTATTAAATACCAAACGGCTCAAACATATAAAATATCAATTAAGTTGTTATATTATCGCCGTTTCAGGATTCATCAGGACTGGCCCGTTCTTTGGCCAAAGGATCAGCATTGCCATTCAACGTGGCAATGCTAAAGCCTTCTAAGACTTCTCGTTGACAAGTGATACGGATGAATTTTTCGATGCCCTGTGATTCTTAATTTTATTTTTTGCTTCTCATGTATTAGGTAATAGTTTTAACATTATTAAATACTAAAACGAACTTACCCATATTTAGCGAAGTTAGTCCACATCATAGTCATGAATGTCACGATTCTTGCGTCATCTTCGCTCATCGGTAAAGGCAGTCTTTCAAGTTCAAACAGATAGAACAACTCATCCATATTAGTTGTAGCAGGCAAACTTGTATTAGTCAGTAGTCTTCCTAAATTCCTATACCCCATGTAATTAAAAATATACTGAAACACATCTACATCGGAATTATTCGTATACATTTCTACAAACAACGACATTGGACCAACGTAAGCGAAATCCGAATTCAAATTGATCAAGCCACCGATGATATTTTCTTCTGAACTTATGTTGGCGAAATACGTGTCTTTTAATATCTCTCTGATTTCTTTTTTTTCTTTTTTCGTGACGTTGAAACTCCTTTGGTCGAGTACTGTGAAGTCTTCGTTCTTTATTCTATCCATTTGACTCGTGATTGTATAATAATCTAGAGTGCAAGTTAGTCCTTCGACGGTATTCATACCAAAAATAGCTGGAGCTGCATTAAAAGACTCTGTTGTCATTATATTAAAAGGTGTATCGCACAGGAAAGGGTCATCGTCTAAATATTCTTCTACTGAAGGTAGGAACACAGATTTGCAATTCATTTGATTCCCTATAGCTTCTTCCAGCTTATTGATTGGTACATCAGTGTATATGTCCAACAGCTCTTCAGGATCTAGGGTGTTTACTCCAAGAGATTTAGCAACCTGAGATGCAGTAGCTAGAGGGTTCGCGTCAAATGACTTTGGTGTAAAAAGACTACCACTTTCAGATATAATTCTCTTAAACAATCCATTGCAAGACTCAGAAAGAGTCAGATAAATAGCAGAAACTCCGCCGCTTCCATGTCCAAAGACAGTGACATTGTCTTCGTCTCCACCGAAATTTTCAATGTTATCCTTAATCCATCTCAAGGCAGCTCTGATATCCTTTAAGCCAGCATTCCCTGGGGCTTCTCTAATACCTAAGTTTAGGAAACCTAGAGCGTTGAGCCTATAGTTGACTGAAACAACGATGACCCCATGGCTGACCAAGTAATGGGGGCCGTAGAAGACAGGGGAACTGCTGCCGACGCCAAAGTCTCCACCGTGGAGGAAGACCATGACAGGTAAGGTGGTGTTATAAGAATGCGGAACGTAAATGTTCAGGACTAGACAGTCTTCGTTTTCGCTTGGGATAGACAGAGGATCGTTGGCTGGGAATTGAGGACATAAGACTAAGCGATTGTCTGCGTTGAAGATTCCCTTGTGTGATGGCGGTTCTTCGGGTGCCTGTGAAAGAATTCAAATGTTTAAATGACGTAAGGACGTAAAGTTGAGCAATCAGAAAGTAAAATACAAGTCTCCCTGCCATAGACATACAATAGGAATAAAAAAAGGGACAGAGTGAAACCACAAGAAATAAAAGGGAAAACTAATTTAAAAACTGCACTGTCAGTTAACAGACAATAAAAATGGCGATGGACGGGTCATATTCTAAGAGAAGTCGGACTGAACGGTCTAAATTAGTTACAAAAAGGTATCCAAGAGGCAGTAAAAGAAATAGAGATAGCCAATTAAAAAGATGCGAGGTTTACTTCAAGAAAAAAGGAGGTCCAACATGGAGTTACCTATATAGCAAGAGACAGGATTATGTGGAAATCTTTGGAGGAGGCCTTTGTCGATAGACAAGCTGCTACAGACAAAACCAGCAATAAAGGCTTACTTTTTATTTACGTAAAAGTACATTTTAATGAAACAGAACTATACAGGTTAAATCGAGACTAAGACGTATCCTATTTCTGTAGAAATTTCCCCGTGGAAATGTAGGTAGGGTGAACGTGATGTGAGCTGTCATCTTATACTAATGCTAGGAATTGATAGGTCACTTCACGCTCTCGTTACGGAACGTTTCGGGGGATTTAACAGAGTACGAGTATACTGGTAGGCTATAATTATTTACGTTAGCACATTAATTAAAATGTAATAATCATTATAATATAAAAAAATAAAATAATAGCCCAAAGACACCGGGAACAGGGTCCAAGACCGATGGTAAGGGCTCTTAAGAGAGGAAACTCCTAACGAGTACTGCTGTCTGGATCAAACCCTTGATCCAACTGCCCAACGACAGCCTCTTTAGACGTTGGTTGAGGCTCTTGACTATTATGCCATTGGCCGTCACGACTATCGCCACAGTGATACCTGTATTCAAATCCCACATGTTGAAATCCTTGCAGGCCAAATCAAGATATTCCATCAATCCTCGAAGTATGCACTCTGGTGCCGTTTTGTGTGGAAAAAAACTACTTTAAACCACTATAAATATTTCTATGGGTGAGGTGAAGTGTTTAACTTTAATCCTTTTAGTCGTCAGTTGGAATATTAATTAATTGGCATGGAAACAAGTAGTAAAATAGGTATACAACAACCTGTTAGTACATTTAAGAATTTACATAATTAAAGTTATGCGGGCCATGAATGCCATGATGCACACACCTAGAACGTTTTAATTATCGAGTTTACGCAATGCATCACAGAAGCAAGGTTGATACTCGTCTATCAGAGAACAATTGATTTATTTTCTCAGAAGAAGCTGGCTGATACGCACGTACACGATTAATATAAAAAGAAAATAACTCACCCGATATCTGTCTTTGATAACAGCATACTGAATGCCACAGTATTCGTAATACAATTCATTTGAAGCCAAATACCCCTTGACTTTTCCCTGCTTCGTATTCACGATCTTGGTCTTGTCTATGCCTAGAACTTGACTAACATCGATGAATAAAACAAAAAGGCTGAATGTAATTAGGCTGTAAGCCATTTCCTTGGCCCTTCAATCAATAAATAACTTAGAACTATATTTTGATTTCAAGATGGCCGTTTTTATACAGCTGTTGTTGCATAATTTTTGTTATTGCAGCACTTAACGTTAATTTCTTTGTAATTTTGATAGCAAGGAGTTATGCGCGAACTGATATACGAGGGCTGAGGTTCTGTCCGTTTGATTTTAAGTGGTCAGAACTTTGGTCAAGCTGTCCTTACGCAGGTGTTTTTTTTTTAGTAAGGAAAAATCCGAAGAAAAATTTCAACTGTAGGTGGTCCAGAATCATTTGTTAACTGAACTCTTGGTATCAGTTACATCCTGTATATTATTACGTTACAGGATAATTGTAATAATACGACCTAATATATTCCAACTAAGTATGGTGCGATATATTATTTAACACTTAGATTAACAATTCTTTCTTTCTTTTCTTTTTTGAAAAACGTTGCCCCACACTAGGAGTTTCTCCTGTATCGTGGGTGTGTTTACAAACATTTAAAGTCACATAAACAAACAGCCAGACCCGGAACAACTATCTGTAGGCCATACAAATATTTGTTCCGTGTTTGTGTGTTGTGTGTAATTAGTCTGGTCAAAAACTGGGATCACTCATCAAGACTTGGAATTAATAAAAATAAATAAATAAATAAATAAATAAATATTGCTGGACAATCCACACAACATCACCTAGCCCCAAGCTAAGCAGAGCTTGTGTTATGGGTACTAGATGACTGATATACTTAATACAATACATTACATAGATAGATATTTTTTATTATATATAGCAAATACCCAGAACACCCGGAACAAATATTTGTAGATCGTACAAACATTTGTCCCAAGGCGGGAATCGAACCCGCAACCTCTTGCGTCGCAGGCGGACCTTCGCCCGCCGCGCCACATCGGTCGTCAAGCAATTACCTACCTACTGTCTCGTTGGTCTAGTGGTCCCAAGCGTGACCGCAGAGCGTTCGGTCCTGGGATCGATTGCCAGTTCGGGCAAATATGATGATCTTATTAGCCAATAACAATAGAATACATCTATTTGTTTTATGATCTCCATTGGTCAACATACTTTTCTTTTTTAGCATTAAGTACTTATTTAACAACCAGTAGGTATTTAGTATTAAACTTGCAGAAAATCGTACGGATCTCTAAAAAGGACAAGTTGCAATAAGTAGGTACGTGACATTAGAATAAATGTTGCTATCAGTATTAAAATCAATACTTGAATGAAGTAATATGTAGGTAACTATTACTTAATAATATTATCAGAGATAATCTTGATAACTTTTTACATAATCATTTTCTGCCGTCCTTTAACTAGAAAGTCGTTAACCCTCAAATGGTGAATTTTACTTTTTAATAGACAGTGATAGAGTTCAAAATTATCTATCTTTCTGTCTATGAAACATTTTTACAGTATAAATAGTTCAAGAGATATGAACATTTTGTAGGCCGTTAGGTAACATAATTTATGATGATTCCATCACTTTGAAGCGTCTAGAAACCACACTTCTTCGCTTAATATACGCTAAAATGCCTTAACTAAAAATAAAAAAATATCAATTGATGCGTCCAACAATCATTAACCAAAGTAGGTATAGGTCATAAGAAATAACGATTTACGAAACGACGTTTTTTGCCATTATCTCGGAAACAACTTTTTGGGCTAAACGGCCTTCTAGTTAAAGAACGGCAGAATTGTTGGTAGATCGTAGGTACAGAGGCCAGCACATCAAGCTACCGCAGTGTGTCAAATTTCTTTGATAGTTTTCTACATTATCGCAAAAGAAATTGGTAAGGTTCATGTTCAACTGAGAAAATTTGACACATTGGGGTAGCTGTTGTAGTTGATGTGCTGGCGTATGTACACGTTCATTAAATTTTGTAGGTATTTTATAACAACATCTTTTAATATTAATCTCTTCGTTCATCATCCTGCAGCCACTAGCCTAATTTATTTGGGTTCGTCACAGCATCACAGATCTTCTTCTTCCATACATCTCTATTTGCCGTCATCTCAATAGTCACCTTGTAGAAACAAGGTATATCATCTTTTACACAATCAATCCATCGTTTCTTATGTTTCAGGCAATTATTTTATTTGCTGAAATTACAAATTTCGTAGGCTACCTTGACTGAACTGGTCAACTGTAGCCTACCCTACCCTTGGAGGAAAAGTTCGGCTGCAGATGCCCCCAACTGTTCAGGTTTGTGTCCCAGGTGAGCAACAACATTTTTTTTTGTATAACGAAACAAAAATGGCCCCACAGTAGGAATTTCTCCTGTATCGTGTGTGCGTTTACAAACATTTTAATACACGTAACAAACAGCCAGACTCAGACCGCTTTAGAAATATTTGACCCGTGCGGAAAACACCCGCGAAACGCAAAATCAAAATAAACGACACGGTTGGCGCAGTGGTTGAGCCATCGGCTGCTGCGCCGCGTGTTGTGTGTTCGAACCCCGCACGGAACAAATATTTGTATGACCTACAGGTAATTGTTCCGGGTCTGGCTGTTTGTGTATACATATATATATATGTGTATATCAACGGGAAGCGAAATCATTATTAAAGAGTCATTATTTATATACACAAACGTACATTATTATTTTAAATCAATGTTAAAAGGATGACCATGAAGCCTTACTTTTATATAGATGCCAGTTATTGAGAGGAAATATATATGCATTTCAATCGATACAGTAAAATTACAAAGTTTATTTTTCACATTTAGCGGGTCGATTCCCTGGTCTATTCCCGATTCAGACAGGCGATGACTAAAAATTCTTTGGATGCAGTTCGTATTGTTATTAAAATAAAAATGAAGTCTTCAATCAGTAAAAATCTATCTACAGTATTTATGGTACTTTCTCTCCATGAGGCAAAGTCGTGTGACGCCCTGTCCCCTGTAAAAAGTTACTTAGCATTATGTTGTATGGATTTAAGTTTTTCCAACTTCTCAAACAGTAGGTAGTTTTGTTGGGGAGTTTGTTGAGCCACTTCTTCTTCCCAGCAAAAACACTAAGAAGTGGTGAAGGGCTGTCTATAATTATTAACTTTCAAAAAGAGTTATTCTCAGCCTATTTCGAATGCATAGATAAATTAATTTTGAACAGTGATGGTATGAAATTAATGCAAGTTTCAAATAAAAGGGAAATTATGAGACATATCTCTGTACTTTAATTTATTGCCGTTGTAGTCATTAGGAATTCTGCCAAGTCAGTCAAAACGATGCTGACAGTCGCTGGTTATTTTATTCATTACAAGGCTACAAGCAACCAGATTCAGTAACATCTGGCGAACTAAGTACCTACCGCACTTTATTCGCCAGATGTCGTTGACTTTTGCTAATCTGTGATAAGATCATAAAGCAAAGAATATCAGAGAAATTAATAATCATTTCGGACAATTTCATTGTTTTGGGTTTTATTGTTATACCCTCACATGATTCATTATAATGATGCTCGTTTGAAAACCTGCTAAGTAATTATCGTAATCGTTAAATGCCGTAATTATTTTTAATAACAATAATATTTTTTTCATACAGGTTCTGAATGGAACAAAACTATCTATGCAGGTTTACGTTATCGGAATATCACAGATTTGTAAGCGATAAAGGTGTTTTCTATAGTTTCAAAACTTTTTCATTACCAGTAAAGTGAAAGTTTACCGACATCAAGTTTCAAAACGCACACCAAACTTGCGTTTGACGTCCAAAATTGTGGTTACATCGAATTTATGAAAAATAATACATAAAATACTCAAATATTTACTAGTGTTACATAATTTATAGCCGAAATATACATGAACTAGTTTATAATATAGATTTCAGTGCAATTTTAACAACAAAGCGAGAGTGAGAAAGATCTTAACAAGTGTCTGCCTACGTGTTGAAAATCTATTAAAACTTCGTCCAATTATATTATGAAAGCTTGTTAATTCGGCATAGTTATGAATAAAAAACCTGTGAGAACCGGCCCAAGGATCAGAATCACGAGACCAGCTTTGAAAATACGAAAAGCTGACGACCCAGTTTCAATTTTCGACGATCGAAAATACATATATTCGTGCCAGTATTGTCGCCTGAAATTTACTCAGAACAGTCAGTATTTCCGCCACATGACTTCGAATCACGAGATCCAGCAGAAGGCGGCGACATTTGAGTGCAATGACTGTCAAATTGTGTTCAATAGGAAGAGTAACTTGGACCTTCATTGCCAGACTCACCATCAGATGAAAAGCAAATCTAAATGCGAGAGCTGTGCTATTACATTCAAGTCCAGGTATTGTCTTCGTCGCCATTTAAAATTGAAGCAGCTTCTACAAGATAATGCTTGTTTTAAGTGTCATAAAAAGTTCACAAGCAAGGAGGGTTTAGCCAAACACGTCAACAATAAACACACATTTAAAAACGTAACATTTCAATGTGATCTGTGCTCATTGAGGTTCAAAGCTGAAGAGTCTTTGCGGAGTCATTTAGCTAGGATTCATAAGAAATTATGATTTTTTTAGGAAAATTTTCGTTTAGGTTAAGTTTTTTGTAAGGTATTTTGATGTATGAAAGATTTTGTATACAATTATGAGTGTAGAGTCTATGTAAACAGTTATTTTTATTTATAATCATTTTGTATTTCTGTTATGGTATTATCATTTTATTGTAGCCGAACTTGCTATTTTCGTGTTCTTTTTACATTTCCTGCTAATGTGTGCTAGACAAGTTGTACTCCAGTGGTAAAAGGTCTCTTTGGAGGGGAGGGCAACTTTACTGCTATTGAAAAAAGCACAGACAATAGTGTCTACTGATGCCAAATAAAATAGCATTTTTCTCTAAAGTTTATACAAGGTGGAAGGAATATTCACACAAACTGATACCACTGAGTTCAATACATGATTCTGGACTAGACATAGATTTTTCCTATTATGAAGGTTTTTGTTTTCATTTGAACTAAAATGTCATGATTTTACATAACCCAATGAGATGAGAAAATTTTCCACCCTATATACCATAACTATCTATATTATTTGGCAATTAACACCATAACATTTTATTTTTATTTTTTTATTTTTTTTAAAACGTTGCCCCACAATAGGAATTTCTCCTGTATCGTGGGTGCATTTACAAACATTTAAAACTCACATACACAAACAGCCAGACCCGGAACAATTACCTGTAGGTCATACAAATAATTGTTCCGTGCGGGGATCGAACCCACAACACGCGGCGCAACAGTCGATGGCTCAACCACTGCGCCAACCGTGTCGTCAATTTCTCTTAACATAAACTCAACAGATTTCTGGTACATATGTTTTGTCTGCTTCTCTTCTTACGTAAAAGACCCTTTGCCACTGCTGTACTCCAGTATCTCTGGTCACATTATACACTAATACTACTAAGAAAAACAAATCTTATTGCTGATCAATAAGAGTACTTCCTCCCTATGTCATAGTCCCAGTGCTGGGACACTGGCCTCTTGAAGATGATAGGGAGTGGGCCATCATCCACCATGGAGGCCCACTGTGGGTTGGTGGATGTCATAAATCATCGAAATTTTAGTTATAGAACATGCTAGTGTTGTCACAATATTAACCTTCACTATTTATGGTTGTGGTAACACCCATATCTATAAAAATTGCAATATAAGTAATTATCAGAGGTCGGAAATAGGTAGAGTTATTTATTTACGATTTCATACAGTGAAAGTTAACAGGGCTGACATATTCATACAAGAATAAAAGCCCCTAAAAGAAAAGATTTAAAAAAAAAATATAGTGAAAGAATAAAGTGACACCAGAAAAATCCCGTGATTTATTAAATAAAAAAGAAATTTACTTCTACACAATTTAAACCATCCAACATTGGATGTCCGAATGTCATATCTATCTCTGAAGTTATTATTATTATTTATTTGTAATATTGTTGGCCACATGGGATTGTATTATAAATCCCGGGAAATCCCAGGAAGATCCATATTAATATCAACATTTCAATGCAAGTACACAAATAACTCTACCTAATTCCTACCTCTGGTAATTAAACAGTCTTTAAATTCACACATTGAATGCCCCACCATAATCGTTATATAAAAATTATTGTTAACACAAGTAGTCTGGCACTTAACGTGTTCATATTTCTGAAAAGGTTTACAACTGTATAATGGGATTTCCATTCAGCAAATATGAAACAAACTTATATGCCTATCAAACCTCTTTTGGGAATAAAGAAAAAACCTTCAGATGTGCTCACATTTATTAAATGTAGATCTCTTGAGTCTTCATGCTTTCTTTCACAATATGTGCTGTTTTTAAGAGAATGATTTTGTAAAAATAATTAGTAGTTTCTAAACTGCCTTTAATTATGATACAGTAATGTGTAACAATGGATACAGGTGGCTTTTTGTACGGAGAAATTAAGAATTTCCTTTTGGTTAGGAGTTATTAAAAAAAACTCAAAAATTGTTAACTCTTAATTTTGTATTTGATCTGCATTATAAATGCTACGCTCATATAAAATACTGGTACTGATGCTAAAAGAACTGAATTCATAATAAACTTTGACTTGCGCAAGGGATTAAACAAAGATAACCAATTTGTGCCTTCGAATACTATTTCATTATTTATAATACTTATTACTATGATATCAGTACCCTGGAACTACTCCTGTAACAAGAAATAAATGTCTAGGTCTATTAACACTTTCGCTGCCCAGTTCAAAAATACGATTTAACTTTATATGTCATAACGTTTGGCAAATTACATAATGCGTAGGTACATGGTAGGGGGTGATGGGTATGTTCACATCTCATCTATAGCTTTTTACGTGTATGACTCCAGAAGTGAGTTTTGGGTACATGCACAAACTATTTTTCGACCCGGGAGCCAGGTGCTGGGCACTAAAAGTGTTAAAAGGGATTTTCGGTCATGCATGTTTGTTATGTATGGGCATGCATTCAGGCAAAATTACATTAAATTTGTTTTATATATTGGGGCTGGTGACTGTTGCTCCACATCCTAGGACATATTTCCCGTAGGGATGGGAGAATACCCTATTCAATCCACCCTAACTCTTGAATGCCAGCAGCGATTTGATGTTGCTGGCGATCTCTTGATATGCAGCCTCTCAATCTCTAGGCAGTGAAGGAGCACTCTGGCTGCTGTCTCGTCTTCCTCCATACATGCTCTGTATAGTGGGCTGTCTGTAACTCATATGACAAAGAGCTGTTTGTTAGATACCGCTTTGTATAGATATTGTTTTGGTAGCAACCTTTTTTCCAAAACTAACAACATGGCGAGTTCTGTAATTTTACGCTTATTCTTTTAGGGAATACAGGCTTGGTGTTATGTATTTGTAGTTCTTTAGATTGTGCATTCAAATGGTTGTAGACTTGTTTTAAATAAAATTTATAGATTAATTTGTTTAGTTAGCTATAAAAATGAGAAAATACTATTACTTCTAGCGGTAATTTGAGTCAAAGTAATTGGTTTTCTACTTGTACTAATGCCTTAATAATTCTCCAGCTAAGGTGTTTATACAATTTTATACACAACATTGTACTTAAATAAGTAACACTTAAAAAACATTGTAAAGCCTCCATGGAAACACGTATCAAGTAAAGCCACACTTGTGGCTTTATGTATACTTATACATACTGTAACTTGCACGAATGTGTGCAAGTAACTTGCATACCATTGCCTTATGACAACATTTGGGGCTGCAAAATGATGTACTAAAGCTACCATCATCTTATTTACGGCCGATCTTAGTTTTGTACAAGGATCTTTTTGTGCGTGGCCAAAATCGTAACTACGCTATATTTTTAAATACAGTTTTAGAAATAAACAGAGCAATGGCTGCTATTCACACAGTACAGCCCCATCTCTCTCTTGCACTGACAGCGGCTAATTAGGTAATGTTAAGCCAGGATTACACATGCCAGTAACTTGTACAAAAGAGTGCAATTGTCTTGTATGCCATTGTGATATTCACACATCAGAAGTAGTTATGGCAAATGTCATGCAAGCCACTTATATACTCTAGTACAAGTTACTTGTGTGTCTATGCCTAGTTTTACCATGCCATGCAAGCTTGCACACTTTTGTGCAAGTTACACATAAGTGTATGTGGATATCCATAATGGGCTTTTGTATAAAAAATACTAGTATTGGAAACTAATTACTGCAATGTAATCAAAGTAGGTATATGTACTAGCCAGCCTTCTTTGTATTCTGGTTTTCAGGAGTTGCAGTGGTTTGGGAATAGTGGGGCGGGCTTGTCCCATAAAAAAATCCCTTGCACAAGTAAAAGTATTATTAATTAATATAATAAATAACTATTGGTTGATTCTGTATTTTTGTAATACATTTGCACACAGTAACAAAAAAACGTAGTATTTTTTATAGGCTGAGTTGTAATATTTGAATACTAACTTAAATTTACTATAGTAAGTACTTGTTTGTATTTATTTTTGTACTTAAGTTATAATGCTTTACTTACGTTAAATCTAAGTTATTTTTGTAGTTTTTAATACCCATGCCTAGTGTACTGTTTTGTAAATATATTTCATATGATTATATGTAGTTATCATGTATACAATGCAAGATAGTTCAATGAGTATATACATAAGGTAATTAGTAATATTTTTTATGAATAATTAATTTCAATAACTTGCTAATATTTTCAAAAAGTATATATAGCTATAACCTCTCTACTGCCTCGTTGCCGTGTGGTTGCCAGCGCTACTGAACACGAGGTACTGGGTTCGTTACCCTTTTTCCATCTGGAATTTCTTAGTATAGTGGCCGGCACGCGCCGACCGCTGACCGTGGGTTGCGCAGTAGTCTATTTTAATGTAAACTGCGCGAACTTACCCCTACTACTGGGGGTTCAGCGTTCGAGGCCCGTGCCGGTTCTTTAAAGCAGCCCGGAGTCTGGATTCGTGCCCCTTGATGGAAATAGGCTAGAAACCTGTTACATGGGACTTAAACAGCTGGTGAAATGGTTGTATCAAAGGTACACACCTCTGCCGAAACTTGCATATTTTTTTTAATAAAAAATAGTCATTTATCTTGCATTGCCGTATCTTAATGCCTGGTTGTCAGATATATTGTATTGTGACCTACATATTAGGGTTTACCTATTATTAATTTCTACAACTTTTACAAGTATTTTTACACTTTTTTTTTTTGTATATTATCTTATGATTACTGTGCTTCCTTATAGAAAACCTCTAAAACCTTATGTTTTTGCTTCCACAGTCCAATTCAAGTGGTGCAATAAAAATATTAATCCATTAACCGACTAAGTCGTATTTACCCAACCAATATGATCGTGTCCATTCCGCCTGAGTCGTACTTATACGACAAAAATATTTTGTTTGTTAATTTGATTGTTAAGTTCTATTTTACAGTCTACCAAAAAATGCCTAATTTGGGGCAAGATGATAAATGTACTGACGATTTTATAAGCTGGGTGCTGGGGACACGGAAACTGATATAAACTCAGCCGGTTAAAAGGGTAATGTTTCTTGAGTATTAGATAAGTAACAAGACTGTAACAACTTATAAGGATTTAACAGTAACGGTTGTGAATATGACTTGTCAAGGTTTAAAGAAAGTTAGGCTTTGTAGTAGAGGTGAAACGGATAGCTGTTTGACTGAATACAGAATACCGCATATCCGGATACTCACTTATTATCCGGTAAAAGCGGATAGTATAATTAGGCTGGATTAGCCGGATATTCGTTTCATCTCTACTTTGTAGTGTTCTCTCTGTCACTAATACATATGTTCTCTTTCTGATACTTGATGTCTTATTAACGGCCCGGTATAGTGTTGCACAAGGATCTTTTGGCGTGGCTGAAAATGGAACTAACACTGCCGCCTTCTTTTTGATTTGAAACATCTATAGGCGCGTCTTGAGAGTAAAACTAACTCTGCCCTTTTCACCGCCGTGGCGCGTATACGATTTTTTTTACTTATTACATATACATAAGTATTATTTTATTGTTTTTTATAATTATAAATTATTTTAATAACCATACATTTTGATGCCACATCACATATGCCAGCCGTACCGTGCCGGCCAACTTTTTTAATAAATGGGAATTTTACAAATAGATTAATATTAGATAAAAAAAATAAAGAAGTTGGCACAGCGCATCAGCGTAGGCATCAATCAGCGCCCTCTATTAGTGTCATTGAATCGTCAAGATCCTTGCGGCACTGTACTGATTATTAATTATCTTTTTTAATTGACGTATGTATTGTCAATATTCGTTGTGTATGAAAAAATGAACCCACTGAAGTCTGCGATAGGCACAATTTTTAGTTTTAAGAAATGTAACAACGAATTGAAAATCACTCAGACGTACTTTACAGTATTTATTTTATATTTAAATTAAGTATACTTAAAATCTTTTTGTAATTTCATTTTTTATACTTACCCTACCAAATTGACTAGATAATTGGATAGAATGCGTCCCGCCCGTTTTGTTAAGATTAGCCATAGACACGGAAAAATGGCCAGAGCGTTTATACAAATGTGAAAACAAATGCGGGCAAGAAAGTGTGAGAGAGACAGCGAACGTGCGGCCAGGAGTCGTCTATCAAATGAAAGAGACAGGTATTGGTCGCTTTGTCTCTTTCTACAGAGTGGTATTGCTCAGCCTATTTCTCCATGTCAATAAGATTGGCAGATGGCATCGTAATTGACAGTTGACTAGTAGAAAAAGCCGCTAGATGGCGCGCGGCGACGACATCTGATTTTCTATTATTTGAATTGATTAAAACCGTTGATAATTATTGTACACATTTTAGCAGTCAGATACGATTTGAATACGAGAATTTAACAGTGTCCTATGAAAAATAAAATACTGTTTAGAAAGATGGTATTTTCCCTTCAGTTTTTAGTATATCTTGTTATGCTGGAAATAATGCTACGCTGACATAGTTTGCGTATAGTATAGGGGTCAGTACATCAAGCTTGGGATCTGTCAATTTTCTTGTTTAGTAGTTTTTCAACTTTATTTCAAAACTATAAGGTTCATGTTCAATTGGGAAATTTTGACAGTTTGGGCTTGATGTGCTGGCGTCTGTACACCGCATGTCAGTGGTAACACTGACTAACAGCTGGCCTAGAGTAAATACGGAGTTTTAATAGAGAAAGAGACCATCTTATACTGGTGTTCGTACTGCTGACATATGGCCTACTACGAAATAGAAAAAAAAAACAAGTGAAGTCTTCATTTTTAATTAACAACAAAAAAGTTTTACGTCAAAGTTGAATTTGTTCTGCGTTTAATATTAAGACTGCACACAACTGAGGGAAGTCGTTATTATTTTACATGTTTTTCCGCATAACTGTGACACGAAAGAACAAATTGTGTATGTTTAGTCAACAAAAGAAATACTTAAGTAACCAGTCATGAAGCTAACATATTTAAGTACTCATCTGTTTAAGCTACATTTACTTATTACTGTGCGAAGTGCCGACATTTAAGCCAGGAATAGTAAACTCACGAAGACGGGTTGTGTGTCTTCATGCACGTACACATTGTTTCTGTGTGCGAGAAGGCGGCTCGGCCGGTACTGAGCGTTCCCGAGCTTACTTAACGCAGGACACACAGAAAAGACCTAAGACGAGGACGGGACGCCGCGACGCAAAACATATAGGGCGCGGACACGAGGCTTACTCATCTGCGCCCTATTGTAAAGGCCAAATGAAGTCGGTTGAAAACCGTAATTTCTTGCGACGCCCAGCGTCACCTCCGTGCCCCGACTTTCCTATATGGTTTTACAATAGGTCCCAGACGAGTAAGCGTCGTGTCCGCGCCCTGTCTTTTCTATAATGTTTTGCGTCGCAACGCTTCTATAAATTTTGTATGAAAGGGACGCGGAAGAGACACGTCCGTGACCCGTCTGCGTCTTACGTCTTTTCTGTGTGTCCAGCGCCTTAAACACACGTAGAAAATTGTCTACGCCCAACAGACACACAACTTCAACTTCGTGAGTAAAACAACTGTACATAAAATACGCAATCTTACAAGTTTTTTTCCAAGTAACTGGCATATTGTGTAGGCGTTTCTGGGTTTATACCAAGCTATTCTGTACACTTGTAAGGTTTATAACCTGATTATGAGATTGTAACTTATGTAAATTTCTTTAGGAAATAAATAGTAGATAAGGTATATGATTTAATGTTTCATTACTCCTTTGTACCCTATAAAGCAGTATGCAGATATTAACAGGTGCGGTGGAGGGCGGTTAAATTTTCTTACTAACAGCAATCACAAAAGAAATCGCAGTATCTATTTTTGTTAGTATTTATTATTAGTGTTTTGTTACCCTTTTTTTGAAAGAAATTGTATAGATGGTGTTTGTGATGGAAATTTTATAACTTTTAACACCTTACACGTCAAGTGACCGACAAACAGTAAATTTTCTATTGTGTCACGTTTTCTGGCAGTTTTTTTTTTTTTTTTTTTAATCTTTTATTTTTATAAAAGGGGTTTTTGTCCAATAAGGATATGTCAACCCCATCATACCTTATAACAATGTAAATACACTTTGATATAACATACAAGGAGCAAAATAATTTAAAATTACCTTAAGCTACTCACTACTGAACAACTAATACTAATTTACATAATTTTTTAGCTGCTTCCGATTTAGGATTTGCCAAAATGCTTTGAATCATACTTTGAATCAATACATCCAGCCTATTTAACTTTAATTGGTACATCAGCAAGTTGCGTTCATCTTGATTCCGGACACATTCCATCAGCAAATGCTGAACATCTTCAGTTTGATTACAAGTTAAACAGTTGGGAGAATCAGACTTTTTCATTAAGAAAGTAAACTTTGCTGATGGATAGTGTCCAGATCTAAGTCTAAAAGCTAGTTTAACATAATTTCTACTCAAATTAATGCCATCAAACCAAGGGACACGAGGAAGCTCACCCTGTATGGTTTTATACCAAATACCTTTATCTATAGATTTACTATCAAATAGTTGTTTCCAATCATCAAAACATATCGATTTAAATCTAGGTACTAATTCCCAATGGTCCGGTAAGTACTCAACTACCCTGCCGTCCACTGCCGCCAACTTAGCTATACGGTCAGCTTCCTCGTTCCCTTTCAGACCAATATGTGCTGGAACCCATTGCAACTTTAAGTCTATACCCCTTTCATTAAAAATAATAATAGCTTTCAGGATATCATAGGCTATCGTTGCCCCTCTGCGTCCAGAGGCGCATCGAGCCACATGTTGCAAGGCACTCTTACTATCTGAAAAAATAACAATTTTTTTCAAGTTATGATTTATTCCGTAAGATAAGGCCTGATATATTGCAATAAGTTCCAGCGTCATTATTGATACTTCACAATCGATTTTAAATCCTACTTTATGTTTTAAGGTTTTGTCATAGAATCCAGCTCCTAGACCCAGATTACTTTTAGACCCATCGGTGAAAATACTATGCCAGCCATTATATCTCTCGTTTAATTCGGCGATGACATTGTTCACTAATATATTAGGGTCATAACAAATTTTAGAACATTTAATACTCTCAAGATTGATACTAATAATTTTACCAATATCAATTGCTGTAACCCAAACGTCTAAATCAAACATACTAAGAATACGAACAGAATTAACATTAAATTGGCAAACATCCCTGTACGTTTTCACAAGCAAAGGTTTCTTCTTGTTTTCCCAATACTTTATATTACGAAGAGCACTTAGATCCGAAATATTATTAGCAGTTACATTATTGGCCCACGAAATTAATTTCAAACTATATTTATATGCCAAGTATTGCCGTCTCAGGCATAACGGTATTATACATAACTCGCTTTCCATTACGTGAATCGGTGAACTTTTAATAAAACCCCCTATTACCCTCATGGCCTGATTTTGCACTTTATCTAACTTCTGCGTATGTGTTTTCGCACTGCAATCATAAATAAAACAACAATAATCCATTCGGCTTCTAATTAACGCGATATACAATCTGCGCATGTGCATTGTATGTATTCCAAACGAGCTACCAGCAAGCATTTTTAATATATTTAAAAGCTTTGAGCATTTTTCAATTACTTCATTTATATGTTTGCTCCAACGTAGACTTCTATCTAACCAAATACCCAGGTATTTGATGCATTCAGAGAAACCCAAATTACATCCATATATCTTTAAAGTGGGTAATATTCTTCTGCGACCCCTACTGAAAACACAATAATTTGACTTACTCGGAGATAATTCTAAGCCTAGTTCACATAACAACGTAACTATGGAATCGAGAGCATTTTGCATATGCCTTTCACATTTATAGATATCCTTGTCTCTAATAAACAGTACATAATCGTCTGCATATTGCGACAATACTACACTTAGTGGTAATTGGCCTATTCGATAAGTTATTAAATTAAAGATTAGAGGGGATAGAGGATCGCCCTGAGCTAAGCCTCTATTGGTCCATCTGGTAAGAATTGAATCACTATTATCATTCAACTTAATATTTAACCGTCTTTCACTTAAAAATGACCATAAGTACTTACAAAACTTTGATCCTACTTTTAGTTGGTCCAACATGTTCATGGCTACGTCAACAGACACATTATTGTAGGCATTTTCAATGTCCAGGAAACATGCTAGAGTTGGAAGGTTGTTAGAGAATCCTATTTGTACATATGTAACCAAACGTGTAATTGCGTCCAAACAGGAATGAGATTTCCTGAAACCAACAGTATGAGGTGCAAGAATGCTTTTCTTTTCTGTGTACCACTCCAAACGTTTAAACAACATTAAGTGAAACACCTTACAAATACATGAAATTAAAGAAATAGGTCGGAGCTTCATTTCAGAACTATTATTATTGGGTTTAGGTATAGGTATTACTTGGATATTTCGCCATTGATGGGGTACAATACCAGAACTGAAAATTTTATTGTATATGTTAAGTAAGAATAATTTGGCTACATCAGGTAAATGATAAAGCATGGAATGTGAAATCGTATCCTCACCAGGTGCTGAATCTTTTTTTTTGAGGCAGCATTCTAGCTCCTGAATACTGAAATTGCACTCTAAAGTTTCATTAACTGAAGCAAAGTTGGGCATAGAATTTAAAACATAATCGGGAGTAAGTGAATACAACAACTTCTTTTGTTTATCAGGAGGGGGATAACTTTTTGTTTGCCTGTAACCTTTTATCCATCTTATGCGGCGCCACATTTCAGGCGCAGAAACTGCTTGATCAATGGAGTCGCACAATTTCTGCCAACCTAATGACCTAGCTTTGCTTATTAGTTTTTGAGATTCATTTGTTTTTTCTTCTAGCTTACTTAAATTATCTGGTGTAGGGTTACGACGAAACTGAGACAGCGCCAATCTCCTCTGTGCAACCACTCCAGACAATTCCGTGTTCCAGTAGTTTTTTGGCTTAAATTTATTTGTGGGTCTAAAACAACATTTAATATAAGGAATATGTTTATCTCCCGCATAATTAATTAGGTTTACAAAAAAGCTATACATCTCCTGAAGATCATTATTATTGTTATTAGAATGAAAATTGTTTGCTAATGTATTATGATATTCTACCCAATTAGCCTTTCTATAATTTCGTTTTTTAGTAGAACTGAAACTATTTGCAATATTAATTGACATTTTAATAATTAAGTGATCACTACCGATATTTTCGTTGAACACTTGCCAATCGAATTTTATCGCGATATCAGACGATACAAATGTAACATCTGGCGAAGTTTTTTGCAGATTCCCATTAACCAACTTCACCCGCGTAGCCATTCCATTATTAAGATAAACGAATGAATTATCTAGGGCTGAGTCCATAATTTGTATACCTCTTGTATCGGTTTTTACCGACCAGTTGGTGTGATGTCCGTTAAAATCTCCCGCTAATATAGTTGATTTGGTGAATGATGTAAAAATTTCATCCCAATGGGATTGTTGGGTGTGCACAGAGGAAGGACAATAAACACTTACCACATATTCCACGTCTTTACAATTCACTAATTTTACACAAACTATTTCTATTCCCGAATTAGAAACATGAATTGGATACAAACAAGATTGAATGGACTTATGTACCAGTATTGAAACACCCCCATATGAATCTACTCTATCTGATCTATATACATTATAACCATTAATACTAAGGTGAAATTCATTATCCAGCCATGTTTCACTTAAAATAGCAATATGTATTCTTTCTTGATTTAAAAGCTCCCTAAATGATATTAATTTGGGACTTAAACTTTGTGCGTTCCATTGAAATATGTTTATAGGTATACTATCTAGAGCATTATTATCCATTTATAAAACTAAAAAACTTTTCAATGAGCTCACCTTTAGAAATCACTAATATCTTCAAAAATTCCTCCCATATCATTTTTAAAACCGATACAACTTTACTTTCTAATTTATTTTCCGACATAAAAATGCACTTCATTTTTAACATAAGTTTAGTAAATTCAAATCTATACCGTAAATTTTCATTTTGTTGGTTACCCTTTTCTCCCTCTTCTTTTTGCGTTATTTCAATTTCTTCTTCCGCTACATGTTCCGATACAGATTGAGCTACTTCTGTTCTCTGCTTCGCCTTCCGGGGTTTATTAGACTGTGCTGCTACGGCCTTAGTAAATCTTGGTTCTACAGGCGCCTCGTTGGTGCATTCCATTGAGTGTATATTCAATGGCGTTGGTTCTCGATGTACTATCGACTTAGCGACTATATCACTATACGTTTCCACGCCTCTTGCTGCACTTGTAGCAAAAGCAGAACTATGTGAATTTTGAGATAAACTCACTGTCTTTTCGCGATTCTCCATAAATGAATGAAGAGCTCTTCGGTAAGGTACCTGTTCCTTGCTCATAATTATTCTGATTTGCTTTTCTTTCAAATATAAAGGGCATGTTTTATCTAAAACAAAATGTGGACCTTTGCAATTTAGACACTTAAATTCTTTTATGTCGCAATTTTCGTGATTACCTCCACATTTTGGACATATCTTCTTTTTTGTTGGGCAAAACTTAAGAACATGCCCGAACTGCCAACACCCTGAACATTGAGTCACAGGGAACACGTACGCCTCAACTTTAAAGCGACAGTCGTATGCGTATATGTGTGGTGGCAGGACGTTTCCCTTAAAACAAACCCTTACGGTCTCACTGTCGGTCCATTTACTCTCTGCGTCTAATCTTTTGAGTCGGTTCACAGAAATAATTTCCGTCTCACTTTCTAATACATTCTTTAGCTCATTTTCACTTAATTCCATGTCTATTCCTTTTACAATTCCATAGGATAATGACAGTTCATTCACCTTCTGACATCTGAAACCCATCTCTTTAAATTTTTGACAATCCAGTAATTTATTGGCCTCCTCCTCTTCATTAAACTGAAGTAGTACTTTGTTGATACTTTTATATTTAATTCTGATGATCCCCTTGATGTTCTCAGATCTAAGCAGTTTAGCCAAAGCCATTTGTTTAGGCAAACTTTCCACTGTCGTAACACACACTTCATAAATATTAGTATCTTCCAACGGGTCATTCTGATTTTTATTTCGGTCTACCCTCTTGTTACCTTGTATTTCTATGGAATTACTTCGAATAAATCTCTTAGGCTTCCTTCTTACAACAGTAATAAAATCATCTTCCGCACTATTATCATCTTCTCTCTCTTTTCTCTTAATCACATTCCTTCTCCCTTCTTCGCAAGTATTTTCATCATCCACATTATCCATTTGTGTTTCTTCACGGTCTCGTTGATAACTAGCTAAAACCTCCGAATCACTGACATCTTCATCATCGATAATTTCCTCCATTAAAAACTATTAACGTAGGTACACGTAAAATACTTAATCTCTCGGCAGAAACAACAACACGCGTGCGCTTCGCGCGCGATTCACCGGGCGAGTGGTTTTCTGGCAGTTAAAGTGTTATGCAGTAAGTTAGTACCCCCCCCCCCCTAACCTTGCAGATGTGGAAATGTGGAACTTCCGTAAGAAATGAAGCATAAGTGTTTATTTAGAACAGGCTCAAGCAAAAATTCCTGGAGAACGAACAATAAAATAAACACAGAGCCCATGCGGATTAGTCTGGGAGTCTTTTCAGGAATGAACCATATACAGCGTGGCGCTACAATGGTGACATTAATTTAACACACATATAAGTTTTCACATTTTCCTTTCATGAAGAAATTATGTTTCCATTAAACGTTATTATTTGCGGATTTATTTAAAGTTTTATAAAATGGCATTTTGGAGCAACCTGTACTTAAAGAACTGTCGCGCAGCGGTCATTTGCCGAGGTCACGGATCATAACATCGCATCAATGAAATTAAAATGAATAAGCAATACTTTAAAGGAAAGAGATATCCCTTTGTCGGCGAGCGGGCGGCGCAGGCGACGCGTGGAGGGTACGCGTCGCAACGAAATCCAATTCTTTTTTTGCATTTCTAGTGCTAGCCTAACTCGTGCCCTTGACACACTTCTTCACAGTAGTGTGCATAATTATTTCGACTAATTTTGTTGATGTTTCCGTGAAAAAGACGCTTACCTATTGTTTTATTTATTTATTTTTGTGTAATGAGTAATTAGATTATGGTACTGCGATAAAGACGCTTTGTTTTGTTTTCGTTTTCTAATTTAGTAGGTACGTTGACATCTCTTGCCATACGGACGCTTTTATTTGTGTTATTAGTTCTTGTGTAAACTTGTGATCGTGATGGCAAATATCTACACATCTGAACTACACAGCAGCTAAATATGCGGACATGATCCTAATTTACGGAGAATATCGTCAAAATGCCGCTCTTGCAATAAGGACATATCGCGAGAGATATGGCGGTTCAAGACAATGTCCTACTAATCCTCGCACTATTGTAGGAGCTCTTCAGCGTATCCGTGGAAACAGGCCAGTGGATCCTCGGTCTGTTTGGGCAGCTATTTACGGTGACAACATCATCGGACCCGTATTCATTGATGGGGCTTTGAACGGAATAAATGCGTTTGAGAAATTAAGGGAAATGGCTTTAAGTGACAATTTATTTTCAAATGTGCGGGAAAACATGAAACGCCGTTTAGCTCTTTGCGTCCGCCAACGCCACCGCGTTGGCGGACGCTCTCTTCTCATTGAAAGTAAGAAAATTAAAAAAATAAAGACAAATAAAAGCAGTGATTAGTAATGACAGTTATAACTAATATTAGTAACAAGAGAGAGTGATATGATTTCTTTGATTATACGCCGTCAAAGAATCGGACCGATCACGAGTATGTACAAAACGCGTTGCGCGGTTGCCAGCGCGTGAAGCGACGCGTTGCCGCTCCGAGTCAACGTAAGCCAGCTAGGTAAGTAATTTCATAAATGTTTTTTAGCAAGGCTGATCCCAATTTTAGTTACATTTTTATCATTTAGTACCTATGTTTTCTAAATGTTTTTTTTTTCAATTTACGAGTTATTTTAACCTATTAAAATTAATATGATTAAAGGGCACTAACCCTATAACATTATACACGTGTGTTAAATTAATGTCGCCATTGAAGCGCCACGCTGTAGATATAAGTGGACCTGTCCAGCAAGCGCAAGCATTTGTCAGAAATTTTAGGGCAAGCAAGGATAAAACCAAAATCGCAAAACTTTGATTACCTATTACCAAAAGATAGGTCGATATGACTTTAATTTATACTTACACTAGCTGTTCCGACGAACTTCGTACCGCCTCAAAAGTTAAGTTACACTGCCATCTGTTAGAAATGTATGGAAGTTATTATAGGAAAATATTTAATTTTCAATCAAAAAATATTGTGGTCAATAATCTAAATCAAAATCTGTCCTATCTTTTAAGTTTGCCCAAAATACACACTGTGTGCTAAATTTTATTAAAATCGGTTCAGTAGCTTTGGAGTCCGTAGCGAACAAACAATGTGACACGTAATTTATATATTATATTAAGAAGATTAAGTGACGCGTTCTTCCCATACAGCAGAAACTATAGAACGTTACCTACTGCGATACTAAAATATCAATTATTCTTCGTTAATATTCATTCATATGATAGGATTTTACACGCACGTCGGTTGGGAGACCTAGGCACCTGACCTTTCTGAAGAACATCACCAATCAAGGTCGGTGTAGGTCTTTGAAGATGGCCTCCAGTTATGTGTATGGAGCAACGAGCAGACACCACTCCACATTGGTACCACTTGCTGGATTACAATCCCACGGGAGAAGGATCCCACAGGGCGGAGTCCTGTGTCCTAGTAGGAGAGCGGAGTTCATTATTTGCTGATTATGGTATGTAGTAACATGAATGGGTATTTACATATTTAATAAAACAAGAATATATCATTATAGTATCTGTCTTTTATATTACTTATGTGCTCAAGCAAAAATACGAAAAAAAAATAGTTTTCTGTACAAAACATATCTATTCACATCTACATCAATATCTCTTATCATATAAACTATGAAGATGGAGCTGCCAACTTGTAGCCCAACATAAATAAAAAAATAAATTAAAAATAAAATAAATATCGTCGCCTAAGTGCTAAGACCACGTAAGTCAATTTTGCGTAAATAATTTGGACAACTATCTATCTACATATTTGGTATCATCAAAAACATGTGGTTGAATTAAATTAATAAATAATAATCCTGATATAAATAGATCTAATTAGAAATAGACTGATAACTAATTTACATTAATTATGCAATTTTTTCACAATCCTGTAAAGTTGCTATTTTAGATTAAAGTGGTGTTAAAACTTAAGCGACGCCATGGAACATAGCGTTTGAGAACACAGTTCGCCTTTCTAGAGTGAAGCGGACGTCTCTCTCACTCTTACTTGCGTGAGCGTCTCTTTCTACTCGATATTCCATATTCAAGACAGGGCACTGCGGCCTTAGTACGAATTTCTAAAACAATTTCAATATTTGTACTGAAACTGACTAACCGCCATCTGGTGACAATAGTGAGAACTAAAATGACTTCATACAAATTTAATGACGTAATAGATTACGTTTAAAAACTCGCCCTCTGTAGATTACTAGTACAGTTTCTGTCCATACATTTTTATAACATCACGCCACTATTCTCTAAAGAGTAATAGGCAGGGGTGTGCCTATAGTACACCCATATTTTCCTAGTTATATTTAAGTCCCATTGGACGATTGCCATCAACCAAGCACAAATCCAGACTCCTCAAACTCAGAACCCAAGACCTCATGTCCAGAAGTAGTGCGTGTGACGACCAGGACAACGAGACGGTCAGTTTCTGGCCTTACATTATTATTCTAGAATTTAAATCTAATAGTTTTTTTTAATAAAAACAAAATCACATGTCTGCACATACATCAGGAAGAAGGGCACTGAAGATCATGATGTATGTACATATAGATACCTTTAAATTAAATAATAGGTAATTTACACTAGAATATAATGTGAGATTTTTATGGTGAGATTCAAATATTTTAGACCCTTACTTAAATAATCATCACTGTGAAAAGCTTGTGGCTATACAAATAAACAAGGGCTTGAATGGTAACCATCTATTACATACCAAGGCCCCAACCAGCAGTGGTCCTTGGGTAGTGCGAGAGGTGCGTTTGCTCCAGACACCAAAAACAATTGGAGGAAAATTATAATCCTGTTGGTGCCTTTTAAGAGACACGGGGCTGGCTCAAATGAAAATGATCATTAAATTCAATAAAATAATTAACAATATACAAAAATGATTTACAAAACAAAAAGTACCCTGTTGCACTAACCAAATTTATATTTTTAAGTAATACAATTTATGGTGTAAAGAGGCCAAAAGGGTGCCCAAAGACAAATTTGCTGTACTCTGATGTTATATGGGGCTTCCTTCCACAACTGTTAAAGATTGACAAATGACAGCTGGGACCAACAGCTTTGTGTGCCTTCTGATGTACAGAAGGGTCTCAATATGTTTTAGGTGATAAACCTTAGCTAGCATTGCTTAACCGTGGAGATCATTCTGTGAATCTATTATTGCTTAACCAAAAGCAACGTAAAGATGGCTAAAGTTTACAAAATAAACTATTTTTTTAAATATACCTACCAGTTCTAAAACAAAACATTTGAGACACCCATTCGAAAGAAGAACTTATCACACATTTTTTTTATTTATAACATTGCAGCACACTGCCAGCATTTTTTTTCACCATTCTTGCACTATTGGAATAAAAACTCCACATTTGCTAAGAATCTAGACTTATACAGCCCATAATATGCTTCTATAATATCACTGGTATTGTGTTTCTTAAACCATATCAGCAGAACTCACAAGTTTACCATTCAATAAGCCCATCTTATGTTTCTCCCTGACATGCCTTACAACATGATCCTTCCTCTTATAAGACTGCCTGCAGACGGGGCATTGTACTATTTCTTTCATATGCTGGGATTTCACATGCCTTAACATATGGTCGCGCCTTTTAAAAGTAGTCTGGCAATGAGGGCATAAATGCCTGTCCATAGACACGTGAGTAAATTCGTGTTTTTCTAATTCCAAATTTGTTCCACATTCAAATGTGCACTCTCTGCAGCGAAAGACTTCTTTTGTGGTAGAATGTTTTCTATTTATATGTTTTTGTAGCGTATCTTGACGTTTGCAATCTTTCCCGCATACGGGGCACACGCAGTATTTCTGATTGTTGTGTAAACTGTGAATATGGCGTTTCAAATGATCTTGCCTCCGAAATGTCGCATCGCAAAGGTTGCACGTTAGAATCTTCTTTCCACCGTGTAGTTCAATGTTGTGGTGCTCATATTCAATATTGTCTACAAATGGTAAGTTGCAGTGTGAACAGAACAGCGAAATTTGCTCGGTTATTCTGTTTTTCAATAACTCTCGTTGATTCGTAGGTTGGGAGCTCCCGAATGGATTTATCGCGAAATTCGAGCCCTCTGGCCCTTGCAACATAGGGGTCGGAACATAATTTGCTGTATTTTCAGCCATTATTTCGTTTGTTTTTGTTACTGACTTATATTCATTGGAAATTGCAGCACACCCAAATTAAACCATAACAAGGCAGTGCGTTTCATGACTACCAACGCAACGTTATGTTTTCTGTCACTTTGTCATGCGCTGTTGTCTCTTTTGCTCTAATAATATGTGTATCTAGCTATCTCTTTCGCATGCTGTAAACTTGATATTACGGAATATGAAACGCGATATCAATCAATGAGAGAGTGACATAACATCTCTGTGTTGCTAGTAATCGGTATAAAATTCTACTAAATAAGCCCTCAAATTACTTCTCCCACGTACTTATTTTTCCATCTTTTATGTGTACCTATTCGTATTTCTAACAACAAAAATACAAACTGTAAGTTAATATGCCTTATTTCACCGCAGTGCAAGTCACGCGAATATGCGAAGAAGGGTAGGATGATTCTTTCTTGATTGTTTCACCAGCCTAGGAGCTTAATAATCATATGCACTGCGTAGAGATTGCTAAAAAACACTCACGCTAAGGCAACGTATGTTTGCGTGAAGGCTGCGCCGTGGCAGACCGTCAAGAATAAGTTTTTCAATGATATTTTTTCAATATTATTTAGTAAATATCTTTACAAATTCTTTACTAAATGTCTATATTGACAGAACCTTATTTTTTAAGATACTTTCTGAGATCTGGCTGATCGTCTGTCGTCGTCGAGAACTGAGGGACCACATTTTATGGGTCGTACAATTTATATATCTTAATATATATAAATCTCGTGTCACAATGTTTGTCCTCAATGGACTCCTAAACCACTTAACCGATTATAATAAAATTCGCACACCATGTGCAGTTCGATCCAACTTGAGAGATAGGATAGTTTTTATTTCGATTTTCGACCTTAATATTTTTTTAATTGCAAATTAAACGTTTTCCTCTAATAAGTTCCATTTATTTCTAACAGATGGCAGTGTAACTCAACTTTTGAGGCGGGACGAAGTTCGCTGGGACAGCTAGTTTATTATAGTTTTTAATATATTTGTTTACAAATTCCCAGATTCGTTCTACATTTGTTTGAAGTCTACTACTAAATGTAGGATTTTCATTTCGCGAATTCCCAGTGTGGTCCCTCAGTTCACACGCACATTATTCTGATTAGAAAACCCGCGTAGTCCACCCACTAACAGTGACATTTGACATTACGAAGACCGATAAAATATACCGATAAAGTATATATCGGTGTCCTAAACAGTTGTCTAAAAACAGCAGTAAATGTGCGTAATTTCTGTATTTTGTTTGAAGAGAGCCCCTTTTTTCAGATATGTATAAAAATATATCTTTATGATTAGATTTCGAAACTCGTCATCTTGTATCAAAATATGATTGAGTTGTTAATATAAATATATCGATATTTATCTTCAACAAGCCTCTTTCAAACACACACCCGGAGTTGGCCTCGGATAAGTTCAGACTGTAGAGCTGTGACATCATTTATATAAATCAATTTATGCAGCACTCAATCCCAAAAATGTATAAAAAGTAAAACATTTTAATAATACTTGAAAATTTTCGTATTTTAATAGGTACCTATACGATTTATACCTATGGCTTCACTAAGCTTCCTCAATGTGACGTAGGTACCTAATTCATGGATGGCCCCAAAAATCAATAGTATGTCAGAGTACAATAGCGATACGCCCTCGGCCAAGCGCTCGGTCACCTGTAGTGCTCTTTACACTCTCTGCTCGGTACAGTCAACCGCATAGTCATTACACTCTCTGCTCGGTACAGTCAACCGCATAGTCAGTGTCACTAAATCTCTGCCAGCGCCTGCATAGCAGAGATTTTAGTAGTATATGTTTTAGTAGTGATTTTAGTAGTAACCAGTGAAGTGCGGTTGGTTGACTGTACTAAGACACTAGTTTGTCAGTTATTGGACTAGTTTTCATTTTAACTTATTCAAAATTTACCAACGTTTCGAGGTCTCTATCGGTTCATCATCGTCACCATAGTCTTTTTCATCAATTGTCTTGGTCAGCAACGCAGTGACCGAAGCGGAGACAATTTGGCAGTCATTTAAAAACTCATGCTTGGTTAAGGCGGCAAACATTTTTTTAAAAGAATGTTGCCCACACAGAATTTCTCCTGTTTTATGGATACGAACAGCCAGGCCCGGAACAACTACCTGTAGGCCATAAAAATATTGTTCTGTGCGGGAATCGAACCCACGACACAAGGCCAGCCATACCCAACCATACCGCTTTCTATTATTTTAAATTTATAGAAAATAAACGAATGCTTCGATTGTAGGACACGCTGGATAATGTACAAATTCCATCTTGATTTATTTATTGTGTCCCTATGTCATATTCATATAAACCAGCGAGACGATCGCCTTATATGCACAAGCGGAGCACGAATTTGCCAATGTAGACTAAACGGCCTCAAACGCTACGCGAAATTCATGCTCCGCTTCACATCTCGTATTCGGCTCGCCTCGCGCAGACGCAGCTCTAGGACACTGGAATTTCCTTCAATGATTGATTAAAAATTCACTTCTTCAGATAAATTTCTCAGGTTCAAAATAAAACAAGCATTAAAGATTTAATATTGGACTAATATTTAGTAAAATACCATATTATATTAATAAAATTCATATAAAAATTCAAGTATTTCAGTTTTTAAACAATACCTACTGGCCTATTGGGGACTTTAGAGGGCATTGCATACAATTACTTTCAAATCTGACGTCAGCTTGTGACTTTTATCCATACACGAATAACAGATGTAATACCATAAACAAAAATTAAGTACTTATATAATACGAATAAAACGAATAAATATTTAATAAACTACTTAAATATTATTTATATTATACATAATATTCTGATTCGATAATACATTTTATATCTTCAACAAAATACTCCTATTATTACTATAATAATGATACATACATATACTTTATATATAATAAAGTTAGGAACATTACAATCGTGTATAAAATTTCTGACCGCCGTCAGATTCAAAAGAATTACTCTACGCAGTCCCCAATAAGCATAACACTAAGTAATACTATCAAACAACAAAATAAAATTAAAAAAAATCACTCTTAAAATAAGGAATAACGCAGGTAAATCCAAAACTACTTATCTACAATAATTATGTAGTTTTTACATAAATACAAATATATAAAAAATCGTAATACATTTTATTTATAATAGAAATAAAAAAGAAAAAACAATAAAGCTCCGTTTTTTAGAAATTTGAATCTAATTTGCAATATTCAAACAGGTTTTTTTACATTTTTTCTATTTATTTCAAGTTAAATATACATAAATATACCTTATTTTACGGCCAACGTGCAAAAACTTTATATTCGCTGAAAGCTTATACTAATCCGTGTAAAATTACCTATAATAGAAAAAAAAACTCGAAAAAAAATACTGAAAAAATGTAACACTAAAACTACTAGTGAATAAAACTACTAATCGATAAAAAAGTTATACAAAAATTGGTAAAAAATAAATAGGAATAACGTCAAAAATACATCAAAACAAGCGGGTGATTAAAAAAAAGTTTACAAAAAGCGATTCTTCACCGGAAATTAAGTAAAAAAATAGGAATCAATTATGTCTTTTTGGTAGGTAACTTTGGGCCGCACACTGTCTTTGGTCGAAACTAGAAGGATGTAGGTAATAAAAAAAATATGTACTTAAAAAAATAATCTGTGACACTAGGCTTAAAGGAAACTGTGCTATGCAGTTACGATCACTTTCAAAGAATGATCGTCAGATATGAGCGTATTTTATCTGTAACTCAAACCCAAGGCTGTCAATTACGAAACCTTGAGCTAGCTACCTTCTTTGAGGACAAGTTTCATTTCGTTTTCCGTCCAAACTATTGGCTTGTATCATTGATAGTAGATGTTAATCTCAAAATTGGAATCTGACGTCTATAACTCGTGTGTACCTGTACCTACACAGCCTAAAACGCTGTCTAACGCTTCATCACTAACACCATTAACTGCAAGCCACAGCCCCAGCCCCAGCCCCGCAACAAAGGCAAACAATTGCACTACCCCAGAAAGCAAACTACAATACAAACACAGGGCGAAAGTTTCAAATTCATTTTAATATCTCACAATAGTCGTAAAGTAAGTCACGGGCGTGAAACAAGACTAAGCGAGTGTCGTGGCCAACACAAGGGGCACGGTACGCCGTTTGGTGCCGTTGGAGCTTATGTCGAGCGCGTGGCGGTGAAGGGTAATACGGAAGCAGATGTGTAAGAATTGGGGAAACAAAGATGCTTAATGTAGAGGCCTGCAAGTTGTTTACAACAGTGACAGGCACGCATTTGGTTTTCAGAAAGTTACAAGTCCCACCCAATTGTGCAGTACAGATAGTATGATGCAACATGGTTCCCTGTCACTTTTTTCCGTATTCCAAACTTCACCGGCACTGCACAGTCATTTAGAAAATGTACTTAAGTCTAAAAAGAAAGCTTAAAAATTAATCTTAATTATTTCTCACTAAAGCTGTCACTAGGTATCGTAGAACGCATACAGAACAAACATTAGACCCAAAGGCACCAAAGAAAACGTTTGGCGAAAAAATTTGGTTTCTTCATTTATCAAGTATCAACAAAATTGATTTTATAAGTATAACAATGAATGAAACAACTGCATATAAAAATATATAAATCTTATTTTAAATCAATTTAAATTATATTATGGGCTCGTAGACACAATCGTGTCTGTGCATCAAAAAGATCATTGTAAAGATAAAATTATTTCTACTAAATTGGTAATAATAGGTAATAAATCTTTCGAGTGTGATGTTTGGTAGAAACTTGTGAATTTTAGTGAAGCACAGACACGAAATGCTTGGACACTCGAGTAGTTCAAACGAGTATCAATTGGATATAAGTAAATACTAAAAGACTTCATACTTTACTCAATCTTATACCTACATTTGTCTATAATGAAGTCTTGGATATAATAATGGTTTAGATAAAGCTTCTAATCGTTTGACGCGTACTCGAGGGTCCACACACTTACACAATCGGAACAAGAGTCCATTGAACATCGAAAATACTATTTAAAAAAATAAATTTAGATCCACCGCAACTTTCGATATATTAAATTATACAAACAGTGAAAAAACACCTGAAGATAAAACGGTGCAATCATTTTTTATTATTTAAAAAACACAATAATATTGTCCTAGCAACGGTACAAGATATTAGGTACATTATTAGACTCAACTAGGTTAGTTTAAATTGCGCTACTCTTTGCTATTCTTTAATTTCACTAAAAACTCTAGCACAAGAATTTACAAAACCCGCCCGGGCGATACGGGCGACGCTAAGACGAAAAATTTTTACTAAATCTGTTCCGCCATCGACATAATCGTAAAAAACATTATTTTTTTGCGGATTTTTTAAAAATTTTGTTTTACCTAACTCCTATTTACATGCAAGTGAAGTGCGAAACTCACTCGGGAGTAACGTGGGGGACGATACACCGATCAACAACAACAATTCATTTATAAAGATACAAATTTCACGTCAAAAAATGTATAATAATGACACCGCGACGCCCCCCTGCTGTGACCGCACGCAGTGATATGCAAACGACAAAATTACGATCTAAAATTAATGAGAACAGCACACCCGTCCATAGAAAAAACAGACAACGTACAAACGTGAGCGAGGGCCGCTTAGCGACGGCGCCGACAAAACAACAACTACAAACTAGCGACTAAAGGTACGTGCGAGAATACGGCCGCCCCGCCTCAACAAACTAAACCACGCTCCAAATTAACTAAAAAATATTTTCATTCTCAAACGCTACATTGCCATCAAAAGTAGACGATTGCCGTGGCTTACTGCCGCAATGACGCAGGATTAACACACTAAGAACCCTACTTCAATTTAACTAACATTACCACTATTGCTGCCCAACTCTTCCTTATTTAGCAGCATCAAAACTTTACTGCGTCATCCAGGCATAGAAGCCACAGAGTAAGAAACTAAACGAGAATCAAAACTAAAATAATGCGAGGCGACATCAAGAAACTACAACAAACAAGCGAAAACAGGTTATAAAAACCTCAAGAGAAAACAATAATAATAATAAACAAGGGAGGTCGAATTGAAACTTTCCCCCGCGCGATAATATTAATTCAACTAAATAGCAAAATTAGTTACTAAAAATCCTCCGCATTCTACTAAGTTGGTAGATTAGCATTCGGCTGGTCACATTCAATCATAATATTGTAAGCTATGTCTCTGTCATGGCAAACTGCATTGTTCGTTAGCAGTTTATCGCGAGCTCCTTGTATCATCAACAAATTCGGTTATACCAGCCTCAAAGCAGTCAAATCATACAGCATAGAACTGGGACAGAGGTACATAGTTTACTATAAAGCTGGCGACCAGCGATACGTGACGGTACAATCGTCACAAAGCCCTAAACATAGTGCAAATCTAGCCCACCGCTCGCAGGCAGACCACATATCCCAAACACACCTCGGTTTTATACTAACACCAATTATTAAGTTTCTTTTTACCGCTGGGTTGAACAGATCTTCAAGGTTTTTTGTTTTTAACGTAGCTAATAGAAAAATAATAGAGATATCATAAATGATTAAATGCTTTCTTTGCTCGCAAAGTCTTTTTATAAAATAATTGAAATCGATGAAAATCGTTCAATGAATTTGCAGTTTAAACGATTAATCTCAAGATAATTTTTATAAAACACATTTAACTTTAAAGACAGTAATTAATACCAATTGTTGTCTAATAAATAATAATAAACTGACTTAGTAACGTCCAAAAAATTTTAGTAATGTTACTTGAAGATCTGTTATAATTTAATTTTATAAAAATGTCTTAAACCCAAGCGTTCACTACAACGTTGCGCGTAAAGTAAAAAAATCACATCCGAATTCACATTATTTACGTTTTTTTTATTATAAAAATACAAAAATACAAAATGGGACAGTGCGACCATACATTCAACCATCGCCCGCCATACTAATTTCAACTAGGGGGGGGTAGGGAGTACTAAACAATTTTACAAAAAAACCATTGAGCAATTTCATGAAAAGAACCACCAAAAACATCGAACGAGTGTACGCAAATCACAAAGAAAACCATAAAAATAAATTTTTAGTAAAGTCTAAACTCAACGCACAAACGCAGAATCAAAACGCTACAAACAAAAATTTCATTTTCAAAAGTGTTGCCACAAAATCGTTGAAAAAAACTACCAAATTTGAAAATGCAGATAGAAAAACGAAGAAAATCAGTCGATCAAAAATGAATTAATGATACAAAGTGCGCAAGTGAAAATGTTACCTATATAAGGTGTTTGGGGCGATCAAGGCGTGTGTTATTTAATATTTTTCTAGGAAAATTCTATTTTTATTTAGAGAAATTGTATTCGCATTTACTATTTATACTGAAACTATTAATTTACTAGAAGATCCGACGTCCACCTAGAAATTGAAGTTACCAGATTATAATAATCTCAAAATGATGAATATGTTTGCAAGCTATATCACAAGACAAATAAATATAAATATATATCAACAGAAGTTTTCTATTATAAACTGGCGTCTTCTCATTTCTAGAATAAACACGGACCATTTTATAAGAGATTTACGCACAGTCGCGTGCGACTTTATAAATTCTGTTCGCGTCATGAGACTTTTCATATCGAAATACTATACATACATATCTAAACCTTACTAAGAAAAATATAATATTAATATTATTTTTCTTCAAATATTTTGTCTAATTAATTGATTAATACTTGAACATTTTTCAACGACATAAAAAGTCTCGCAACGCGTCTATATGGCAATTTTTTACTAAAATGCTTCTACTATTAATACAAATTGTACCTACTTAACGTTTAGTGCTGGCCAGCCTTATCCCGGCCGCAATGATAAAGAATAAAAATAGGGAATTTAGAAGTAATACCAACCCATATTTCGACTGAAATGCGAGCCAGACGGGGGAAACGACGATTTTAATTTTGACTCGTCACAAGTAACAGTGAAAGGACCCAATGTTGGAGGTCCGTGAGACCTTCTATATTCGAGCTACGTCGGGAGGGGTACACCAAACTCATACGCCACAACAAGGCACTATCAAGCCTCATGTTAATTTCCGAAAAAAGGTACCACACAACACGAAAAACCGCATCGAAATCATGAAAAAAATCATCAAAAAATCCGCGCAAGTCTTTTTACTACAGTCTATTTTAATTCCGTGGTCTTTCGGGATACGTTATCTAACCCCATACAGTGTGTATCCGTTGTTATCATACTTTAATATTTAAGTACACGTTATACTGAAAAAACATCGAAAATTTTGCGTTAAGCTCTGCCACACTTAGTAAGAGAGGCATTAGGAAGCACTTTCTATTCCTTGAAAGGACTATTCTGTTACAGAAGAACTGCAGGTGAAAAACGCACAAAAGTTAAGCAAGTGCTCATGCAAAGGTCTTGGTCTTGTTACCAATTAATCAATCGGTCTCCTAATGCCACTAAATCCAAGTGCGACAGAGTCCCGACCATAGAAACATACTGAAATTTGTAAGCGTTGTATTATCTTCCAAACCATTACTCTAATCAAACTGATTCCCATACTTCCAGCCTTTGCCTACCAATCATGAATGGTGTTCCACAAGGCACAATGCAAGGTCCAACGGAGATAATTAAAAAAATATTTAAAAATCTCTTCCTCCCTCGATGTTAAGACATTTCAACACAAACAATTTCAAGACGTTCCAAGTTCATAACAGTACCAATGAATCAGCATCATTCGGTCGATGCTCGCGCGATTGGTCCATCCGGACAAACGTCACGATGAAATAAAACATCGGTGCAAATAAGCGTTTACCACTATTAAGCATATATATTTTAGCTGGTGGAATGGACTAGCACTGTATTAAACGACATCTGGCAAAACAGAAATGTAGCCATGAAATTGACTGAAAAAACGTAGGTCTTTTAAGACCGCAATATTATTGTATGTTATGATCGTCCTAATTGGCAAGTACATTAAAGTGTTAATGTGTCACCACATAATTGTCAGGTATACGAAGGTCTCTAAGGTGTAAGATCTAATGTGTTCGTTCGTAAACAGTGCTAATTTGTGGACTTTGGTCATGATGGAGAGCTGCAACAGCCTTTCTCGTTACCTTAGCTAAAATATAATTGCTTCAGGTAGTAAACGCAATCATCTTCATCAAAATTTATTCCATCTCAATCCCAAGTGAACGAGCGCGAAGGCAAAAATTGTGAAACCTTCCTATTTACACTAGGTTTAATAAGGTTAATATAATCTTAAATAGTTTCAAATAAACCTACTAGCGGCCTTAATTCGCTGACCACTGAGGCCGCTGGTATGTCTTGTTAATTAGATACTATAACTACCATCTATTGCACTACCCCGGCGAATTCAAAAAAATAGTTTTTTTTTAATATATTACTTTTTAACGCTAAAAATAAAATGTGGGGACGGGTTGGAGCGAAAGCGAACGTAGTTGAAATATTGCTGAAAACCCTTAAGTGGCAAGACGAAAAACGCCACTAACACACGCGAATTGCGAAATTGACTCGTCGACTTTCGAGAGGTCTACACAAAACGAACTATAACGTCTTCGACTCACTACTCTTCTAAATCTTATGAACACTGAATTCTCCTAACTTGTCAAGACTTTACTGAACCAGTTCGCCTCGCACTCTCGTCCCCACGAAACTTGCAGAGCAAGACTACAGCCAAATTGGTAACCGTTTTGTTAAGTTTGTACTAAAAACGTGTCCCTACCGCCTCCCTTTGTCGAAATCAAAACGAGCCCATAGTTTATCCCTCAGCTGTCCACGTTCTAGAGCGGTATGGTAGGCGTAGCCAGAAGGCATAAGGCATAGCCCTAAATTTTGCGACCCACCTAATTTTAACTACAGAATCTCTCTTCTGATATTGCCAAAGTAAAATTCTGACTACGCCTGTACGTTGCATGACAACTTTTGTAAAGGTTAATATTATATTTCATAAAGGACTCAAACAGGGAATGATTGGAAAAACACAAACATTGTCAATGCAACGTCAAATGACTCTGATCCCACTCTGAGATGAAAAATCTGATGAAAAGACTTGCAGTTAGAGGTCTGCACATAAAATCAGACATTTCAAATGTCGCCTTACAATCGCACCGACAAGTCGCAACCATGAACGGGACAACAAGACAACCGCAACAATATCCAAGTCAAGAATCTCTAATCAAATGTAAAATAAAGGAAAATATCAGGAAATTGTCTCTAGCTACACAGGTACAGTTATTTTCAAAAAATTAGACATTTCACTTATGTCTTACGCTTAGTATCTTACGATAAGTGAGCGTACACAAATACGATTGTCATGCGACAAGTCGCGGATGCGTCACCTCGTGACAGATAGACCTTACCTATCCACAAATGACAACGGACATCTAGCTAAGTTTTTGGATACATATTTTTTTCTTAAATCGAATCTATTACTGTCAAAACACACGCTTTTGCAGAAACTACCAATGCAGCAAGATTTTGTTACTTGGCAACATTTATTTGAAACATTTGTAGGGTACATTTTCAGACGTGTCAAAGGTAAAATTGTTCTTCGCTAAAGTTAAATTGCAACGTTCTTTCATGAGAAAGTATAATTATCTACCTATTTGCTAATGTAACACAGTATTCTAATAGCACTTCAAAGAAAATCTTTTTTTAATCAAGTCATGAGATATATCTACAAAAATTTCAAAATAGCGGTTCCCGCAAAAGCATGTCCATTGAATCGACGCGACGCCTTGTACTTCCATCCTAAAATATTTTGCTTACATTAAACATTGGATAATGTTGCAATTTTAATTTTCTAGGCGCCACTGGCATCGTCCGCAAAATGAGGTGATGGATGAGCATCGATTTGAATAACCGACCTTTCATAAAGTCGCTTTTGGCTAGATGCCGTCTTCTTTAGAATGCCATTAATCGTATATGTTGCAATCCGATTTGAAGGACAGTATCGAGTCGAATATTCACACTAGTATAATAATCAAAAATTAGTTACCTACTAAATTGCTTCTATTTTTATAGCACTTACAATTACTATCGGCAGCAACATATCCGATTAATCGAGTTTTAAGTCGATTATTCTTGGAATCGATGTCCAAAGACCACAGAGTCATAAAATGTCCGTTTAGCTTAGCTCAACTTTTCACAATGTGAAAAATGTTGCCATCACAAACAATCCTAGCCGGTTGGTGCAAATTCACTGAAAACTAGTCTAAATAATAATGCTAGTGTATGTATACCTTCACGCCTGGTTTAAAACGAGGGCAGGAGAACTCGAAGTGGTAAATACTAGATACCGCACTAGACAGCCAGCCAGCAGTCAATCCGGTACATCGTAGGCACGTGTGGCTAAAATAGCCTGGCTGCGGCCGCAGGTTTGGATAACGATGGGTGCGCGGCCTGCTGCTTGCTGCTGCCTAGTGCGTTATCTGCCAAAGTGCAGTCAGATATTTTTATTTGAACATTTTATAAAAATTACTAATTCTAGTAATTCAATGCTCTGCCAAACTCGCAACGAATAGCATGAAGATTGCAAACTTTTTTATTCGATAATGTTACCAGCAACAAAATTACATTCAAATGTTGCCGTGCTTAAGTGTTGCATATTTTTAAGACTAGTTTTTTTTATATTCCATACTATATCTCGATGTGTGAATTGGGCAGATATTGTTTGCAAACTTGAAATGTTTTCAGTATAGTTGAAAATATTTCATCTTTGCAGAGAGACTGCGGCTTGGGAGGTAAATACAGACACCAGGCCGTAGGCGTTGGAACGGGTAAAATAGAAAAGTATTTTAATATCATTCATATTAAAGTTGGGTAGTCGACAGAATATTTAAATTGCTGGCAACATTTATGTGTGGGTGGTATTTTAAATTACTCCACGTAAAATCAAACTGAAATTGAACAAGAAATTCGACTACCCACCCAATAAGGAAATACATTTTCTCAAATCGAATACTTGCTGAAGCAATAAAATTGCAATAACAAGTCTCGACAGTAAAAATTACCAATGAACATTTCAAGATTTCGCGACATTCATGGTGCATAATCTCATCATAAGCACATTGTAAATGAAACTATCCTGCACAAAATAGATTCTTGCAATTAGAAAACCTTTGTTATAATACCCGTTCCAAAATGCCCTTGGCACCGTGTCGGTATAGACAAGTACTGTCCAGTGTTAAAAGTACGACACGTTTAGGTGACAACACTATCACACAACACGCAGAGAACACTGGTATGGCTTTATAAAATATATCTTAATAAATTAATACTGAATCGGTTTTGGGTAATAATTTTTGGCTTAAGTTGTATTTTGGGTAGATTTCTTGGTTCTGGTGGGGCAAACTTGCTTTCAAAGATGGATAGATGTCACAATTGCGTATTTTACATGGAGCGATTGCCTATCTGACCTCCACAACCCAGATACTGGGCATCACGATAGCTCTTAGTAAGACTGGTGGTTGTCAGACTCTCGGGTTTCTGACGACCATGGCCATCCATTCCTGGATCGACCTCGGTAAGCGTAGCTCAAACCTCGATCGGCCCGCGTGGCTGTTAAATTCGGTACGTAGCCACGAGCCCTTCACCAGGTTCGGAACATACTATTCCACCAACAGTTAGCCGTATTATGTAGTTTAAATGCCATCATGAATCTAGTCCGTAATAGGGATGGCGCTATAGGTTATGCATAGCTCCGTCTCTCTCTGGCACTGGGTTCATGATGGCATTTAAAACGTCACAATACGTCACCAGTTTAATTTAAAAAAGCCGACCTAGGCTTCCAAGATCATTTTTACTGATCGATATAAAGTATGTTAGCCCCACCAGAAATCAAAAAAGTACCCCAACATATCCCACACACTTACTATCCGACCGACGCAACCAGACAACTGTCGAATATGACGTTTTCAGGGTTACCACAGATCAAAATAGTTCTCCCCGTTGTCTGGGCGCGCGGGCCCGCCAGTGTTGCCAGCGTGTGGCGTGTGGTGTGTGGTGTGCGTGTGGGTGTGGGCGTGGGCGCGCATAGTACAGAGAGTGACTAACACCAGCGGAAGGGCACGGCGCGCGGGCGGTCGGCGCCCTCCTTGACGAGCGGCTTGTGGAACTCGCGGCCGGGGCGCGAGTGGATCGTGGCCCAGCAGTGCTCGCAGTAGTACTGGGGACAGGGCCACACGTTAGCACGCCACCTACACACTACAGTAGGCCGGACCTCAGTGGAACACTGACCTTGTACTAGCCTAGCGTAGTGTGTAGTTTCAATAAATAAAAAAACAGTTCCAACTTAGTTCTGCTAAAATGTACTTATCCATAATTTTTCATTAATTTAGTTATTTGTGTCGAATAAATCAAATATTCCAAATATTATCATCACAGCAAGTTAATTATACAACGTGTAACATAATAAACGCAATACCTTTGGGCCACTGTACTAATCTTTTTTTTTTTAACGTTGCCCCACACTAGGAATTCTCCTGTATCGTGGGTGCGTTTACAAACATTTAAACTCACATACATTAACAGCCAGACCCGGAACAACTACCTGTAGGTCATACAAATATTTTAGTTCCGTGTGGGGATCGAACCCAACCAGTTATGCACAACTTTTACAATAAGACCAAAACTGAAAAATAATGGACTTAATACATTTATGTGATACAGCAGATTTTTTTTGGTAATAAATGTTGATAGTGGCGAGTATACATCGACCCTTTAAGAGGTATTGCGTTAGTTCTGTTACATGTCAAAGATAAGATAAAGATAGTTTTTAACTGTCCAAAACATGAGTATACATACAAATGGCATGCAAGATGTTAAATAAAATTATGTCACAGTCAGGCAAAAGCCTGAACGGCGTACACATATAAATATGTAGAATGTTACACTTGACAAGCATAGTCATTTTAGATTAACAATTTTGAATATAATTTTAATTTTAAAATGTTGTAAATAATAAAATGTTGTATAATAATATGAAAAACTTATGATTATGAGAATAGATTAAATATTATTTATTAATTATTTAATATTTATTATGGTATTAATTAATATTGCTCCAGGTAGCTTTAAAAGTTTGTTGTTCACGATTGTTTGCCAATAAAATATTTTTTAGATTGATTTTGCTACTACCAAGACAAAATGTACAAACGCCAGCACATCAAGCTACCACCCCAAAGTGTCAAATTTTCCCAATTGAACATGAATCTTATTTCTTTTGGGATAAAGTTTAAAAACTACTAATTAAATTTAAAACATTGGGGTAGATTGACGTGCTGGCCTCTTGTATCACTGCAAGAAAACCACCATTAAAATTCCCGGATATGGCAGTACATACCTGCAGACAAGTAACGTTGGCGCAGAAGAAGGGCGCGAACTTGGAGCCGCAGCGTGCGCCGGCGCACTCGTCGCACATCTGATCGTCCAGCACGTACGGCTTCACCTGCAACGTGTACAAGGCGCGGGTTACACTTTGTATTCAGAGGAGACTTTTGGAAGAACCAGCAAATTTTGTGATTCTATATTTGGGGGGACCGGTTTATTTTGGAATTTGGAGGAACCAGATAAAATGGAGGAATTAATTTTCATTTTGGAGGAACCATCAAATATGGTTGCCATAACGAATAATATGTGAAGATGCAACTACGGTACCCTAAATTGCGCGTTGCTTGACACGCACTTGGGCGATTTTAGTGAGAAAATATTAAGAAGGGAGTGTATGTAGTACATTGTTAGGACAGACAGGATTTTTTTTATAGGGGATGTCATCATCTGCATAGCCTTTTCCCAACTATGTTGGGGTCGTCTTCCAGTCTAACCGGATGCTGCTGAACACCAGTATTTTACATAGAGCGACTGCCAATCTGACCTCCACAGCCCAGTTACTGGGCAATACGATACCCCTTGGTAAGACTGTTTGTGAGACTGTCAAATATCTACAAAATACTTTTTATAGGGGAAATTATAAATATAGCTCTCGTGTTATAATTTCTGGGTGAAGGTATGGTGAAACGATGGATGCCCCAAGGGCATGATGGCGACGTGACAGTAACGTGACAGTGACGTCACCCGAGTACGTTACCTCGACGCGCTTGTCGATGTCCCCGTGCTGCAGCTGCACGAAGCGCGCGGAGATGGCGGCGATGTACGACTGCTGGTTAGAGAACGCCACGCGGCCCGCGCCCTGCACACACACATGCAACATATGGTACTATTCCAATCACGTATTGCTACTTAAATGTCAACTTTATAGCACTGGAAATTAAATCGATTTTACAATGGCTGGTTGTTCTAGGAAAAATATAATAGGTCTATTTGGTCCGTCAGTTACGATTACCAAAAAATATTGGACTCGTATTTTTTGCACATGAACTTTAGTTCAGTAAAAAAGGCTTGTCAAGTCACTTCGTACGTAAAAAGTGTGAAGTCACACGAAATTTCAACGCACTATATCGTCGTCATTTTTGGTTTACGTGACAAAAGAAAACATACGTGCCCAGTATTTTTTAGTAATCCAACTATCGGACGGAACCGAATTTTTAAGGACACTACCCTATTGAATTCTGGTCAGGCAGTATTTTTAATCATGGAGTGAAATCACATTTCAGTGTATTTTACATGACAATTGTTGAATAAGGTACTGCCACCATTAAAAATTCAAATGAGAGAGGCTTGCTATACGGAAAAAAATATATTTGAAAGTTGCATCTATCAATTTGGTAGGAGATATCCAAATACAGGGTAGACTAATGATTACTGACCTTAGGGTACTTGAGCTCAGGGTCGGTGTCGATGCCGGCGTAGCACACGCCGCCGTACAGCCGGTCCATTATCATCGCCAGCTCCACTGGAAATTAACATATTTATCATAAGCATTGACTAATTGGAACAAAGCCGTTAAAGGGCAATCCACAGAAATTGTTCGGCAGGAGGGGGGGGGGGGGGGCCAGTCGGCAAAATATAAGCGTGTTAACTTGGTCAGATATCCATCTATGATCAGGGCACGAAAATTCCACCATTATATTGCCTAACTAAGCTGTCAAGAGACGTGATCCTCCGAGCGATTGAACATAATATACAAGAACCCGACAGCAACCCCACGACACACCAAGACAACACCCGTCTGGTTGGAAAATTATCCGTCTTCAATGGCGGATGAAGAACTTTACACCCTGTTCCACATACCGCCAAAATTAGACCCTGAAGACCATCAACCTTTGAATAAACTCACCAGCTTTCAACGGACGCGGTACTCCTCCCACGAAGACAGTCTTTCTGGGATCCAGAGGCATGCTAGCGTCGAGCACGAAGTCTGCGTCGGCGAGCCTCCACGGCCGGATCTGCACCGGCTTGTCCCGGATCGTGGGCGAAGATACGCAGAGATACAGCTTGTCATCGTCCGTGATGCAGGCTTCCATTAGGGCGGCTACTGAGCTCTCGTCCTGGAGATTGGTGTAAGGGATAAGATTAATCACTGGAAACTAATGTTATAGCTTTCTGCATAGCAATATACTGAAAGATCATAGCACACAAACGAACTCGGAAAGGTCGTTACCGTATCGCCTTACGCCTAGAGCTTGTCCCGAGGCGAGGCGTGGATGTTACGTTTCCGATTAGTGTGCGTTGCCGTAGGTAGTTTCATACGAAGAATACTGCACGGCTAAAGTTGATACGGTGACGATCCTTATATTATATTGAGTTGGTATGTGTGCTATGACTTTTATAGGGGTATAAAGTAATTGTTTACGTAATAATATACGAGTATAGATAAGCAAGTTTTTCTTTGAAAAATACTGTGACACCAGCAATATTGGGAGTTATTTAAAAAAGATGAAACGGGCTATGACATTACGCTCTTGGTAAATAAATAAACCAGACTTTTTCCAAATGAGTTGCAAACAGGCCGTAAATGTCTTAAAATCTAATGATACATTACACTAGCACATACCTGGAACAGTAGAAACGCGTAACCCTTGGGCGGAAAGTAGCTCTTGCTCTCGGCTTTGTGCGGCCAGTCGACCACGAGCGGCCCGAACCGACGGAACGACGACGTTATCTCATCTGGAACAAGTTGAATAACAAAATGTTAGATTTTCAGTAAGAGTCTTAATAAAAAAAACAACCTTTTGACCGCCAGAGCATAAACGCACACGCGTGCAATCCACGCCAAGCCTTTATAATAAAAACGTCTACTTCTTCTTTGTTATCAAGAATTTATCAATTTCCGTGGTGTACTTTAATTTATTTCATGCAATTAAATGCGCATAGGAGCTTCAACTTTTAATATATAAATAATTAAACACATAAGTAATGATTCAATCATTTATTTCGTGTTATAGTACTTAGAGTATACCGCGTTTTAAATGTCACGTATTTGTGACGTCGGCGTACAGGGCATGCGTTCGCTTGTCACGTACTTATTTGTGACGATGGCGGTCAAAAGGTAAATGGGCTGTTCACATATCAAAATCACTTCGCCGAGCCCAGATATCCGGAGCCAGGAAAGCTTTGACCCGTAATTATGAAGCTAAAGAGCTTTGATGCCAATTCTCACTAAAGTCAAGCAAAGTAAGTAATGCTTAACGTCAGCATTTTACTAAGTAACCACTCTCGTATCAACATTCGAAATGTGGGTATAGGTACTAAAAGAACACCGCTGCCTAACCCTTCAGGAAATAGCGTGATGTAACGTTATTTTAAATAATGGCTCACCCCCTATTACATCACATTTAAACATAACTGTATAAACAGGGGTGTAGGTATTAAGGTCTATCTGCGTACCCCTATGATGAATACGAGTGTGTAAAGTAAATGTTTTGTAAAGAGTTTAAGAAATAAGCACATGTCCCAATTAAAGCATTATATTAGCTTTAGAGATTCCTTTGGTGAAACATAGTTACTGTGTTTACATAGCAATGCATTACATTTCCCAACAAAGCTTTATTTCTTCTAAAGGAAGTAATCAAACTAATATCCCCGAAGGGCAGGGGTGCCTAACCCTGCGGGGATACCGATGTGATGTTACGCGAAAAGTTAAGAAACGAAAAGTTAACTCGCATATTATGTCATCACCACCGATGACAGCCTTGTTCCAACCACAACCGAGTATTAAGTATGTAGGCCACCCGCCCTCCGTTTCCCTCTTTCTATTACCTAAATACACAGAATACAACATAATACTGTCTCTTTTGCACCATGATAACTTACAAATTATGACTAAGAGCTACATACGATGTTACAATGGGCGGCCCGCCTTACTATGTCATAATACATCACTATTTGAAATACTTAATATATTACTGGCTTCCGCCCGCGGCTTCACCAGCGTATTTTGATAATAAAAAAGTAGCCTAAGTCCTTTCCCGGGGTGCAATCTATCTCTCTGTCAAATTTTATCGAAATCCGTTCAGTGTTTTAGGCGTGAAAAACGGACAAACAGACGCACACATTTTCCCATTTATAATATTAGTAAGTATGGATTACACAAGCGGGCCTAGACAAAAAAATATCTATAGCGTTAAACACAGACCCTAACGTCAAAATGTATGGCAATGGTATTACAAATGTGGAAAGGAGTCACGTGACATCTCTAAAGCTCTAACTAAGTAACTCCATACAATTTGATATTTCCGTTGGCGTTAACGCTTACAACAGTAGCCCCTAGCACGAATATATTCTTGCGTGAATTATACCAACCGAAAACGTCAACAATTAGTATTAAGATTGAAAAAACGCCTCTACATTAAGTATATGAAAATAATTTCGTTGTGATTAATAATAACTAGGCGCTGGGTCAGACTGTGTCCGGTTGATGGCGATGGACTCATCCCCCTATTAAACGGGACTTGAACAAAACTGGTTGAATGTGGGTGTACTTTAGGTTCGCCTCTGCCTATCCCTCCAAGGATTACAGGCGTGATATTATGCGCATTTTGCTAGTTATTACTAGTCCCACTTTATCTGATGAGTCTTTTCTTAACTATTGGAGTCTACTTCCAGGCGTTTAGCCTGGAAGTAGACTCCTGAACACTGCTACACAGCCTATGCTGTGTAGCAGTGTTTTACATGGACTTCCAAAATCCAGTAATACTGGGCATTGGGCAAAATGATACCCCCTAGCAGGGAACCCGTAACAACTCTCAAAGATCTACGAATTACCAACGGCTTTACGTTCTTTCCGAGTCACGGAGGGTAATGGATGATCTCACATCGATAGACTGAATATAACTGGTGAAATGTGGGTATACTGCATGTAGGTACACCTCTACCGTCTACCCAGCCCTTTGGGGAATACAGGCCTGACGTTATGTACTTTGAATAACTAGGTAATTTGACGTTGTAAACTTCTAGCAAGAAATTCATGCTAGTTGCTACAGAAAAGGGATTCGGCCTAGGTCCCCAGCTCTCACTCACGCACAAAACCGGTGCATATTAGATTATTAGCACACACTGACTTCCCATTAGAGTATAAAGTGTACAAAGTAAGATTGCAAGCGGCCCACGCGCGTCCTTGTTACGTACGATCGTCGCACGGCTACGCGTATCGCATCGAGGAGGCTAGCAGCACTAAATGGGCACGTGGACCGACGATGACATTAGCTGCGTTATGACGTCATTCAGTTTGCATTGCGTTTAGCCGATTGGAAGAAATATGTTAACTGACTCGTGGCTAGGGAAAGACCTCCCCCGCATTGGTTGATAGGTCACGCAACGCTTCGCTTATAGAGGTCAGTCCATGGATGTGTGAACATTAGGCCCCGTGGCTCGGAAAGCCGTTGGTCATTTGTAGATCTTTCGACGGGTTATGGGTACCAAAACTGTTGCCAAGGGGTACCCCGTGTTGCCCAATGCCCCAGTAACTGGGCTGTGGTCCTCCAAGTAAACACTGGTATGCTGCATAAGGTTAGCCTGGAAGTCTACTCTACTACTGTATACTAACTATGTTGTATTTGAGAAAAGGTTCGGTTGATGATGAGAAAGCGGGACAAGTAATAACTAGCAAAATGCGCATAACATCACGACTGTAATCCCGACAGGTTAGACAGAGGTGTACCTATAGTACACCCACATGCCGCCAGTTATGTCTAAGTCCCATGTAATGAGGGTCGAGCCTATTGCCATCAACAGGACACAAATGCCGACTCAGAGGTACTACTGAAAAATTCCAGATGCCAAAATCCAATAACACTGGCCGACCCGGAAATCGAAATCAGGACCTCGTGCTCAGCAGTAGCACTTCTGACCAGGCAATCAATAAAATACGGATCAAGTAAACCTACTACCTACACATCTACCCAACCCGCCCTTTAGAAAAATACAGGAATAATGTTTCGTTAGTTATAGTTAAGTAATCAAATTCAAATCAACCCCTAATAGTATGCATTTCTCGTATTAAATAATTCACTCGTCGAAATTGCTTCGCCTTACACAACGCCGGTTGCCAGGCAACGGGCCCCACAACAGTCTTTGACCACTGCAGCGTAATGGCGGCACCAAGGCCGCTACATGGACGTCGATACTGACCTGGATATGAATGTGTGTGGAACTAATAATCGTTGAGGCTTCGCTCTTTATGTCCAAATCGATTGACGGAGTCGAATGTGTCCGGTACTTATGTAGATTCTTTTCTGTTGCTCTTGATTTTTTTGTGCAATAGTATTTTGTTTGTTTGCGTTACACAAAAGCATCTAAGAGTGATGAAATTCGTGAAGCTACAAGATTAGCGTAGGCATCACACATTAGGGGACCTAACCCTGCCAGTGTTGCGGGATGTACGAAAGAGTAACCATGAGCCTGGAACGTAAAGAGCAAGGACGGAACACGGATTGGTTTTAGTCAGTCGGACACGCCATCCCGTTCAATCCAGAACGGGAATAGTCATTGGATGATTTCCCATCCTTTATAAAAGCTATCACACATAAGAGTTTCAGTCTGTTTTGTTAACCTGCAGACAATGACAGATGTACTTACACGAATGCTCGTTTTCAGCAACGATCAGTTTGTGTGAGTTTATTTTTTTTTTGTAAACGCACCCACGACACGAGAGAAATTCCTAGTATAGGTCAACGGTCAAAAAGATTTCAAACTTAATTCTCCTTTTAAAAATTATATGCGATCATCATCTGCCTAGCCTTTTCTTTACGCTGGGGTCAAAATCCAGTCTAACGGAAACGCGATTTCCCCCACCAACGATCTGGCTACATTTCATGCCATTATCCCTTACTCGGCAACACGAGACGGGTGAAAAAGGTATGCCATTCCAACTGGCATTGCGACTCCTATTTCTATCAAATCTCATAAGTCATTTGAATGGTATCTGTGACCCAGTTTACACAAAGCGCCGCGCCGCTGGGCGCGTCAACCTGTCCAGATAATGGTCGCCTGATAAATGGACAATAGATGAATGACTATTGTTGGATATTTACATCTGGTGGATAGTCCAAAGTCGGGATTGTGTGGTTTGCGGAATAGCGCGATGATTATATAATTGAAAATATATAAACTTAGGCGATTGGCACACTGCACCGCAGCGTAGCGCGGGAAGTGCGTACTTAAATTGTTTGCAAGTATCTGTGTTTGTATAGAAAACAGGCGTACTGCAAGACAACACGTCACCACGTACCCCGCTGCGTGATGCGGTGCAGTGTGCCAATCGCCTTATAGCCCGCTATAGACCTGCCCACGACAAAAACAGCGAAGGCAGGCGTCTTGTAAAAATGTACTGAGGTTTAGCGGAGACTATATTTATTAATTTACTAGTTCTGCCCGCCTGCCTTTTGCGGTAAAAGCCGCTTACAAACTGTTTCAGACGGCTTTATCCTTTGCCCGTCTGGGCTATAAGTTTCCAGCAGTTTTTACGATGTCACTCCATCTTTGTTTTGTAACTATAATTGGATACCAATTCATAATTATTTGTGACCATCTATAATCCCTAGCTCTCTAAATGTGACCTGACCATTTCCATTTCGAGAGCAAAGAATATATGTGTATGTATAGGTAGCGCAAAACAATTGGTTGTTCGAGAGTTATCCAAAAATGTCGACGACTAAAATATACGCATTTAAGGAAGAATGTGACCAATGATACTAAAAATAAATTGGGCGTTATAGGAATGGCAATTACTGCGAACATGACCCTTTATTATACCTATGTGATGTAAAGCATTCAGTTAAGGGCGTGTTGACAGGGTGTGGCGGGTGGCTTGTACACTCTATCGGTTGGTCGCACACAGGCCTGATACGGTACAGACTACAGTACATCGTATCCCATGTGTAGAAACACGTGGGATCTATCGAGATCCTGTCTGTGCGAGCTTCAGAGAGTGACGAGTCCACATGGCAATCATACGGACCAATACCTGGTTGAGGGAGCGTGACAAACTGTGTCAGTCTACCAGCACCCCAGCTAAAGGTTGTTGAAGAACAACATGTGGTTTTGCTATGCAGATTTCCAAATCGTATTGCCATTACAATCTAGAGATCGATCTCTGTTTTGTAACTGTGACGTGTAAATCAGTGACAGAGTTTACAATATCTAACCTGGAGAGGGCGAATCAGAAGCAGCAGTTGAAGATCTCTGATTGAGATACGTTAGTAAAATTGGCAGTTAGTAAGAGACTGACGGTCCCCTCCAAGAGTTGATTAGCTTCTCTGGGACTCGGAGCTTCATTGACATTGACGCTTTTCTGGTGGTCGCCACTGATTCAGTTGCAGTGGTTTGGAAATAGTTAGGCGGGATTAATAGAAACTTCCCTCCGCTCAAAAACACGGTATGGCTGGCCATATTTTTCCCAGTGACATTTTGCACCCGTGAAATAACCTGAACCTTGTTTAACAAGACACATAGAAGTAGGTACTCACCCTCATCAATATCTGGAGGCAGACCACCCACAAAGACTTTGCGGCTGAATCGCTCGCCGTGCTCAGAGCCCGCAGATACTGGCGAAGACCGGGCCGGCGAACCCAGTGCGCTCACACACATTGATAGACCTGGAACAAGAAACATGGTTGTGAGAAGGTGATGATTATGATAAGGTCAAAGGTTTGAGGGAAGTAGAAATTATATATTTTTGTAACTCCCCCGCTGTTCCTCTCTGATTAATTTCGCTGCGGGATTCGGCGAGCTTCATTGACCCAACGTTTTTCTGATGGCCGCCTGATGGTTGGAAATAATGAGGCGGGTTTGTCTCGTAAAGTAAAAGCCTACCCGTTGCTATTTTAAAGCAATGGCTATTGTAGCTAGTCTAAACAGTAAACGTGCTTAATATGGCTCATCGATTTAAAGAAAGAGACAGGTTTGAGAGATAGAGACCACGCTCTACAAAGTCAAATCATTTCTAAAGCCCTGTTGGGCCATATAACGGCCGCGTACTATAAAGAGGGATTACATGCAGGAGCGTTACCAGGGTACTGTGGTTCAAGTTTCAGCCTGCAAGACGGTAGATAGTAGATAAAGATAGAATATGCTTTATTTTACACCAACATTAGGTAAATGGTAATCGCCATCTATGGACAGTTACCATCAGAAGTGTTACATGCCTGGTGGCAGAAATAGGTTTGAAATCCTTCCCCGGATTCGCTTCACCAAAGAGTTCCACGCATCATCTGCTTCTTCAAAGCCCTTTGCTGTACATACGGAGACCATTAATCTTGATCCTTCACAATGAGCACAATAAAGAGTTGCAACGGCTTGCGTATGTGCTTCTGAAAGCATCTACCCAGAATCTCCTCAAAGTTAGAGTGAACAGGCTTCTTCTGGGTAAGCTCACTCCATCGTCGACTTTGTCTCTGTCACCTCTGACCTAGGCTAGAGTCAAGAATAAACCCAACTCAAATAACAAAAAAATCCTGAGCAACTATTATCTGCTTAGCTACTGATGGACGAGGTGTACTGACCTGCAGCCGACAGCCTGGAGACCACATCCTGTGCCTGGTCTGGCACGGAGGGCGAGCCAGCTCCGGCCGCACCCCCCGCAACAGCCGCTTCCTCCACGCCGGGGAAGAATGGCGACTTGCCTGCGGACAAAATAGATTAAATTAAGTCGTGGTTTCACAAATTTATAGAAGCTGTACCCTGCGGTTTTACCCGCTTACAAGGGTCGTAGAATAATATTACCCTTGCTCAAGAATTGGCCTATCAAAGGCAAAGAGATTTTTACAAATCTGTCGAGGAGTTCTATAGAAAAGCGCGTTCACACAAACAAAGGATATGTGTGCTTAATCTATGTATATAAATAAAAATCGATTGCCTACCCCGCATAAATAATATTAAATAAGATCTTTCTTCTTTCTTTCTGGATTTTCTATAAAAAAAAATCACGTAATATTTTTATTGGAAAACCTACCGGAAAAGTCGGAAATTTTGACGATATTTTTGTAATAAAATGTCGGCATCCTTGCGAAGCCGGGATTGGTCGCTAGTAAATTATAAATACGAAAGTAACTCTATCTGTCTTACTTTCTGATGAATGAAATTGGCCCACAGACAGATACCTAGGTTAAGAAATAGGGAGACTTTGTATCCCAGTAGTAAGTACGTTCCCGTGGGATTATTTATGATCACCATGCGGGTGAAGCCGCGGAGATTAACTAGCCATTTTTCATACATTTTTCATGCTTCTTGAGTACCTAGGATTCTAACAAGGTATGTAAAGTTTGAAACCATAAAAAAAAACTAGTCAGCATGGCAGCATGTACTTTTGTGGACACAGACGTGACCCCAAGTGACCCCTACAGAGGTCAAAAATGTAACAGGTCATCGAACTACAAATCCAGTATGTCCTGCCAATGAGGGTGACATCGTTTTGGATAAAAATTGGGAACAGAAAAAGGGGAGTAGAATTTTAATTATAAAAGTGTAGCTTGGTAGGTATTCCAAGCGCAGTTTTTTCAAAAAGACTAGATTTTGCTTGCGTCTTCGCTTGCGTTAATATAATATACATTTTATCAATCACTCGGGTTTAGTACTTTTTCGGGATGAAAGATATCTTATGTCCTCACAACGTGTATGCAAATCTTTTGAGTAGTAAACAAGTTCATGCGTAACAAATAAACTCACATTCGTATTTTTGATATTACAGCAATATTAAGTCCTGTATTACAGAACCACACTGAACAGTCAAAGCATTGCTAAAAACTGGCTTCCACCAATGAAATGGCTTTAATCTAATTTAACTAATGCTTGAGTCATAGACGAGATTTAGTATATTTTACTTATACTGTTCAATATTTTATGTACAGTCACGAGCATAAACACTTCACATTTACTCAAGATTCAAAAGCAATTTTCTGCTAAAGTATAGATAGAAATGTTATGGTACGAACATAATATTTTAGAAACCATACAACCATGAAATAAAGTCTTTTCTCAAACCGTTAATTCACATGAAAATTCCATTCATTTGTCTGCAGGCCAGCACATCAAGCTACCCCAATCTGTCAAATTTCTTAGACTCTTTTCCAAAAGATAAGGTGCATGTTCAATTCGGAAAATTTGACAGTTTAGGGATAGCTTGATGTGCTAGCGTCTGTAGTTTCTACGTTTGTCTTAGACATCACTGACATCAGAGAAGGAAAAAATCGTTAGAAACCTGGACTTAATGGATATAAGACCTCCCACCCGCCAACAAGCGTGATAATAATATGCTCATACTTTCTCTGTACGAGATGAGACATTTGCCCTGCAGTGACACAGTCGGCTTCTAGTCTAACCTGATACAGCTGAATACCAGCATTTTACATGGAACGACTACCTATCTGATTACCACAATTATTGGCCGTACTTATATAGTATTTATTACCGACTGCATTGCTTGATACTTTAGAAAAATAATAACTTATTGATTCTAGATAACCTTCAGTTGCCTCGCCTACAATCTGCTTTACGCTATATTTCACAGAAATCCCAATAAATTTGCTTAGTAAATCATGGTTGCCCTACTGAGTACAGAATTATACGACGCCAGCATTGACACCGCAATCACTACTTATTATAAAACTAACTTGCAGTCTGTCCGTCTAAGCTTATCTACCAAACTATTAGTCGGATTAGATCGTAAACTTTCAGGGATTTAGAGAAAAGTTTCGGCTGTCTAGAACACTATATACAGCTGTGGTTCGGTGTGGTAGTCATATCGGCTTGTAATATCGGTGCTCGTGGCTAAATAAAAACAGCCGCACGGGTTGATCGAAGGTTAACCTACGCTTGCTTGAGGTCAGTCTGTGGATAGGTGACCGTTCGTATCATATCGAGACTCCTCCGTGCCTCGGAAAGCACGAAGCCGTTGGTCCCGGCTGTCATTTGTAGATCTTTGACAGTCGTTACGGGTAGTCAGAAGTCCGAAAGTCTGACAACCAGTCTTACCAAGGGGTATGCCCAGTAACTGGGTTGTGGAGGTCAGATAGGCAGTCGCTCCATGTAAAATACTGGTATTGAGCTGCATCCGGTTAGACTGGAAGCCGACCCCAACATAGTTGGGAAAAGGCTATGCAGATGATGAACTTCTAAACATGGTGACGGAAAGATAGCTCATACCCTAATCATCCTCCTGCCCTCATTCCAATTTATTTGGGGCCTGCCTGCAGCAAGTCTTCATCTCTCTTTGCCGTCATGTCAACAGTCACCTTCTTGCTAGCCATATCATGTTTCATACAATCCATCCATCGTTTCTTTCTTAAGCCAATATCCTAATTATAGTTTTAATTTATTGCTATGCAATCAGCTTGACACCTAAACGAAGACGTCTGCCAGCTGCCTTATTGTGAAACTTTGATGATAACTTGTTATGGATTGTGTTTGCCAGCGAAATTAAAATGTCGTTGTTTTACGTTTTATGCTAATTTCGCGATAATTATTATGAATTAGAACATATTTATACAATATAGCTTATTAAATTATATTAACTGGTAATAAGAGCATATAAGATCATTTTTAGCCATTTTTTATCTTATTTTGAATTAACATAACATTTCGCCTTTATTGACTGTGCTAAATGACTTTACCTACAGTTTACCCCCCCCCCTCCCCTAACACGATACCTAAATACCTATATATACTAGTACTATGTACAGAGGAGGCCAGCAAATCAAGCTACCCCAATCTGTCAAAATTATTTGATAGTATTTCAACTTAATTGCAAAAAAAAAGGTTCATGTTCAATTGGGAAAATTTGACAGTATGTGATAGCTTGATGTGCGGGCATCTGTACATAAGTACATATCATATATCTCCCTCAGTATATTTGCTTTCATTCACCGACACGATCATCATAATGAAAGTCAATGACATACATAAAAAATGTCCACCATTTTGGAAAAGCGCCAAATACTAGTTATGCAGACGCGAGTTAAATAGATTTGTTATTCAATATGTGTAACATTGGGTTACACAGATTTAATTAAATAATATCTATACCTACTAAAATTATAAAGCTGAAGAGGTGATTTGTTTGATTGTTTAAGCGTGCTTATTTCTGAAACTACCAGTCGAATCTGAACCCTTTTTATCTATCATCATCATCATCATCCTCCTCCTGCACTTATTCCAATTTATTTGGGGTCGGCGCAGCATGTCTTCTCCTTCCATACATCTCTATATGCCGTCATCTCAAGAGTCACCTCTTTTCTAGCCATATCATCTTTCACACAATCATTCCATCTTTGTTTTGGTCTCCCTCTACTCTTGTAACCCTGCACATTCATACTCAACCGTTTTTATCTGTATCTGGTAGCAATTCCTGAGGGAGGTTATAGGCTATTTTAACACCACGCCACGACCCTTAGGTGCGAATAAAACTGCGGGTCAAAACCACTCTTTCATAATCTACTACTTACTTATAAAAATCTTACAATTCATTCACTCACTGACAGCCCACTCTCAGCCTAAAAAACCGCTCTATCGAGATGCATGAAACTTTGCACAAGGGTGAAAGGGATGTCGACGCACCAACTGATACCATGAGTGCAGTACATGATTCTGATCCCTCCAGGGGTTGAAATTTCCCGCGGCTTTTCCAGATTTCTACGTTCTTTTATGTTTTTTTTTTTAATATAAACTGTACGCCTGTGTCTTTAAAATACAGATCTACTAGCTTCCTCCCGCTGCTTCGCCCGCGTTGTTTGCTAATAAAAAGTAGCCTATGCCCTTCCCCGGGGTGCAATCTAACTCTCTACCAAATTTTATCGAAATCCGTTTAGTGGTTTAGGCGTGAAATGGTAACAAACAAACTTACTTTCGTATTTATACTATGAGTTAGGATTGAATATCGAATAATATTTCACGGACTGGGCAGAGTTCCAAGACGTCATGATGCCGAGTGACTTAAGTAATGATTGTTGTTATTAATTGTTGTTTGTAAAAATCTAATAGTTAAACAAGGTTTAAAGCTGCTGGGAAAGCACATATCGACGACGAATTATCAATATCTTCTATCCACAATATTGAAACAGTACAGGAGACAAGAAAATCGTCCATTATCCTTTAGCAATTGGAAGTATACCGTACCGTATTGGTGTTTTATGGGATAAATAGTTCAATATCGTGTTAGGTTTTGCCAGTATACGAGAAATATCATTTTACGTCGATTGGCATTCAAAACTAAAAATCGATGAAGGTACTTAGGAGGTATTGATACTTCATCGTCGCTATGACGCGTGCTTGGCATTAATATGCATTTTAAGGAAATCGCGGGAATGCTAGGTAAACTTATTTACCTGTTCTCAGAATGAATTAAAAGATATACGTAGTAAGTTAAATAGACAATGTTATTAATTAAGTTGTAAAAATATTGGTAGAGACCAACCTATCGATTTGGGGTAGGGGAGACCGGGGCTGGTTGTGACATTTTTATTACAAACTGTCATATTTTTTCATTGGTTTAAGTGTTGTACCTGAGTATAGGTTCGTTTGATTAAGTAACTGTTCAGGAATATTATTTAAAATAAATTTTATGTTGCAGACTAATAGTAATAACATAAATGTATGAATTCTGAAAAAAAAGCTGTGTAACTTTCAACCCCGTGCTTGGGGCTGGTTGTTACACTACACGGGGCAAATTGTTACAATAAAAAACAAACGTATTATAAGAGTTTTTATTAGGAACAATTATCACAATCAGTTACTTTTCTTAATTTAAATAACATAACATAATGTCTATAAAGCAGTCTTTTGCCTCATTACAACAAAAACATAATAATTTGAAATGACATAAAATTACAAACTTAAATTTTGGTCTTCTTATTCGTAAAAACAAAATATAGATAATTTCTTACCTATAAGATAATAAACCTTTCTATTAAACAAAACCTTTGTAATGAACAAAACGCATTTTAAAATTGCAAATAAACTACACTTTTTTCTAGGTTTCAGTACTGTTGTCACACCTGTTTCGTCTACATTCCAGATGCGTGACGAAGGAAATTTATATCTATCCAACACGTCAGCCAATTTAGAAAAGAAATTTTCAACATTCGTTTTATTAAATGACGTGGCTCTGCTCAAGCTAGTAGCCTCTGGTGTTCTTATAGATAACGACTGGTTGCGTTTAAGAAATGCTGCTAGCCAATCAGACCCTGCTTCCTTTTTGTCAAGCCACGATTGCGGCATTACAATGTTGTGCTTAAGTGCACAAGCAAATGCCAGCTGCCTGACATCCTTCGGCGTCAATCCGTAATAAATTTGGCTGCATTTAATTAAGTAACTCACCAAAACGGCTTCTTGTTCGTTTTTAAAAACTTGCCTATTCCTCTGGTACCCGACTGTGAGAGATTCCATAGGTGTGCCCTTCTCTTTTGCTTCTTTTCTTTTCCTTAAGTATCTTGTTAGCGACATATGACATAATCCGAAGTCTTTTGCGATGCCACGAATTTTTTTAGTTTTGTCCTCCTCCAAAATAGCTGCTGCTTGTTCATAAATATCTTTAGATATTTTTCCCCGCTCTGTTTTTCTTATATACGTCCTCATCCTACAAAAAAAGACCAAAACAATATAGCACAAATTTTATCAGTCGGTAACAAGCACTACGGGGCAGGTAGTGACAAATCACAACCTGCCCCGCGCAAATGTAACTTTTAGCCCCAACGCCAAATCTGACCTTTTAAGGTTATGCAGTGAAAACGCCAGTAAACATAGCTGTATAAACGTAGATTCATTGTTAAACGAAAGCATAAGGGCGTAAATATCACTACATGGACATCTTTGTCTTTATGGAACATAGGTTGCAAACCAATATTACGAAAAGTGTAAAATTTTACTAACCTGCGATTTTAATGGCGGCACGCGCGGGCTTCTCTCACAAAAACGTTGGCGCCACTGGCTCTCGCGGTGTGCTAGCCGACGGCGGCGGGAGTATTTGTCCCTTTCTAACGTCAGTATTGCGTTCTCTGTTTCGCGACCATTGCCACTGTAACTACCTACCCCTGTCACTTCCAGCCCCGGTCTCCCCTACCCTGTAATGTCAGTTGTATTATGAAAATAGGAAAATAATAAGCAGTGTGTGGGAAAACCATTGTTTTCATGTCATCTACAAACGTGACTATTTGAAACGTACGTATAATGGCTATTAAATTCCGCATTCATTTATTTAATTCAAAGAAAGCAACAAAAGATAAGTTATTATAATCAAAAAAACTATTGTGAAAAAAATATAAGCAGATAAAAATGCTGGTACTTTTAGTTGACGACGGTTTTAGTATTTCGGTAGACTAATAAAATACTGAAATATGGTCTTTCAGCGTAAAATGTACTTACTGAAAATATTTCACTAACCAGTAAAAATATTGACGACTGTTCCCTTTGGGATAGGCAGTGACATTTTAAAATGCATGGCGCATTATGTGTCGTTGCTATAAAATAAAAAAGCTACATTTTCTTACGGACAAGGTACGCCTCTGCCTATTCCATTAAGGAATTTGCGTGAAGATTAAAATAAAATGAAAGAAAAATAAAAATCACTCACTCTTTCTGTACGGGAACCTCGGGCCTCTAATAAAAGGTGTAACCAGAGGAATAGTATGCACCGACATAATATTTTACACGATTACTTTCGAAAACGCGGTTTTAGAATGAGAAAAAAATGCAAAAATAGTTTTTGTATTTTTTCTTCGAAAAATCGTGTGACCCCGCTGCGACGGACTAAGCGAATGGAAAAAAAATAGGATCGACAAACGTTCCAAATTTGAAATGTTATTTTTTGAATCTAGCATGCCATGCCAGCGGTATTCGATCGAGTAACGATAATAACCGTTTTAAATAACTGGTGAATAACGTTAAAATAACTTCGTTAATAATGTACGTGATGGTATTTAATTAACGATTAATTTTATAGTTTCAATGCCCGCGGTAATGAACTTATTAAGAAAATGTTTTATGTTGTTTTCTTTTACAATTATTAAGTACAACATGGTTCATTATGAATACAATGTTGTTTTGCTAAAATAGAAACGTGCACCTGTGCCAGTCAAAATAAAAATGTCTATGGCCAATTGGCTATATTTTTCACGGATTGACTGCAATACGCGAATACCGATCGAAACAACAATTTGTGGCAAAAAAAAAACTGTAACAAAAAACTGCTTTCTTAGGTCTGGTAAATGTGTGATATTTGATTTTAAGATTATCTTCTTTTTAAATAAATCTCAAAACGATTGGTTGTCGCTTCCCGCGCTGCGTAATGCCGCTAGTCTTTTGGGAACTTTACCAGTTGTCAGTGATGTGAATTAAAATTATCTCCGAAGCCTTGTAATTTACTACTTTTGAGTTAGATAAGAAGTTTTTTTCTAAATTTATTTATATTATGTAAAATAAAAAAAAAGATTTATTGTTTTTTTTTATTGCGTTATAATCTGCAACTAATAAGTGCGTTGCTCTTCTGCCTACCCAAAACGATGCATTCGCCTTGACATACACGTATCGCATATAGCACATAGTCAATGTCGTATTGCAGCACCCACTAACACGCCAAGTGTCGCAATGCCGATCCGAGTTAACGCTAGCCGCAGACTCGCGATTTGTCGCTGCGACTGGTTGAGGACATTTCAATAAGTTATTAGGGTCGTAACCAACCCGCACTGGCAGTGCTATTCAGCTAAAATGTCCCCGTAAAAATGTGAAGGCGCAGTGGGCTGTCATTCTTTAGTAATGACAGTTCTCTTCAAGCTCACTTCACTTAATTTTTCGCGGATATATTTTAGAATAAACCGACAAGTAAGCCTGTTGGTTCACGGGCCACTTTCAGGAGTTGAGAATAGTATGGCACACTTGGGTAACAAGAAACTCCTTGGTAAGACTAGGTGTCAACGAATGTCAAATATTCTACAAATTACATCCGGATAAATTTGATTACCTAGTAACTGGGATGTGGATGTCAGGTAGGTAGGTAGTTGCTCCATGTAAAATACCAGTATTCAGCTGCGTCCGTTTAGACTGGAATCCGACCCCAACATAGTTAGGAAAAAGCAAGGGAGACCATTTACAAAGGCCACAAGATTTATTTCTGTAATACCGCAGTATTAGTAGGCACAATATCCGTATTGCGGCATATAACTTCTTGGTAGTAGTAGCGCATTGTTAATTACTGGCGGGTCACCTACACACAAGCAATTTGACGCAAGAGTTACGGAATCCATTTTTAGCATAAGTAATCTATGGTCAACGCAGAATGAAAAACGAAATTAAAACTTGTATACAGTACTTTAATTTTCCATACATTTCTTTTTAACGAAAAATGGTCAATGTTGTATTGCAGCCACAAAACGCAAAATGTCGCAATGCGGAGTCACGATTTGTCGTAGGCAATCTTTTTGACACTTAGCACATTTTTGTGTGTGAACTTTGAAGTCTGTGTCGTTTGAGTTTTTATGCATACCTTGACCACAGTTTTGGGGGCATCTTGAAAAAGTATCCGTATACGTACCACTAATTTTAGGACCATTCATTTGATGTGGTTGGCGCTGCCAGATCTGCAATATGTTGACGAAACCAGTATAACCTGGCCTTGCATCCTATTGAAATTCCATACTACGCTAGACCAAGTTTACCTACTTTATTTACCAGAAGTATTTGCTATCTCAGATGCAAAGCTGAAATAACTTATGTCTCTGTAACTTTACGAGCATCATACTTTTTTTATTTTTACGCGATATAACTTTAAAAATGTCGAGAAATACGTGCATTTGGTAAAAATAACCTTAACACCAGCACATAAAGTTCAGTTTGCGCTTACACAATTTCAAAATGATATTTCCCATAGTATCTACTAGTTATTGAAAAATCGACTTAATCTACACTGGCAAATGGTGAATATTCGTTTAAGTGGAAATAATGTCAGCTGGAATCAAAGGTTTGAATATGGAATAGTATGTTTCACTTGTGCGCTCAGTCTTACGATGCCTCTACCACACTAAACTTTGACCTAGTCCGAGTCACTTATTAAAATATAATTTATCCATTGTTATGTACAATAATAGTATATAAAGAAAATATTTACCTACTCACCAATAAGACAATTATTTATGTTATTTTTGATGATTTTAATGTAAATGTAATTGTGTTGTTTTCACGAATAATTTTGTTTCTTATTTTTTAGCTTTTGTGACTTAGATTTTCAACTTTTTGCTGTGCCCTGACAGGGTCTACAACGGCTCATCATCATCTGCCTAGCCTTTTTTCCAACTATGTTGGAGTCGGCTTCCAATCTAACCGGATGCAGCTGAATACCAGTATTTTACATGGAGCGACTGCCTATCTGACCTCCACAACCCAGTTACTGGGCAACACGATACCCCTTGGTGAGACTGGTTGTCAAACTTTCGGGCTTCTGAGTACCCGTAACAACTGTCAAAGATCTACAAATGACAGCCGGGACCAACGGCTTAACGTGCTTTCCGAGGCACGGAGGAATCTCGATATGTTACGAATGGTCACCCATCCACAGACTGAACTCGGCAAGCGTAGCTTAACCTTCGATCAACCTGTGCGGCTGTTTTTATTTAGCCACGAGCTCCTTGGGTCGTAAGGGTCTACAACGGCTCTTAGCTTTAATCATTTTTTAAACATCTTGTTTTACCTTGTGGAACGTAAATAAATGAATATGAATATGTAACATTATAACACTACGCCCGAGACTTCTTCCGCGCGGGTTTAGAACTTTTCCCATCGAACTTTAACATCCCCTCTTCCCCCTTTTAAGTACAGTTTAGGAAATAAAACACAGCCTATGTTACTCGCTGATAATGTAGCTTTCTATAGGTGAAATAATTTTTAAAATCGGTCAAGCGGTTTTTGAGTTTATCCATTACAAACATACAAATCTTTTCTCTTTATAATGATGATGATGATTTAGATTACATGTGCCTGCGGCTTTGTCCAAGCGGACTTGAGATGTCATTTTTATGAGCGGAACCTAATTGTTACCTAAAATAAAATTAACAAAAGTTACTCTATAAAACATTAACTATTTGCCAGTGAAAGTCCCATCAAAATTGGTTCATCAGTTTCGGAGATTACCTCATACAAACAGAAAGACCAACAAACAAGCAAAATAAAAATTGTTCTTTTAGTGTAACTATCGTATTGACTTCCATAATGCGTTTAGTAAAAAACTGTTATTTCGACATCACAAACTGACACTTCAATTTTATGTATTTGTACCTACAGATAACTTATTGCTGATTCCGCCATGTCATTGTCTGTGGGACACCATACACCTGCTGTACATATGACGTGGTTCTATTCCACTTAGGTCATTCAAATTAATAGTAAATGAGTTAGGCTGAAGTTGAATACAAAATGGACTGCAGTAAACCTAATTCCCACGGCGGTCGATACGACTCAAGGTAGTCAATGCGGTATTATTTGTTATGGCAACACACACCACAACAATAAAAGAAATGCAGTCATGGGGACTTAGAAGTTAGAACTATGGAGGTTAGATGTAAAGAAAAAGTATCCGTCTTTTTCAAATTTAGTGTCTGCACAAATAAACCATATTTTTAAGACTGTTTTGTTCCCACAGGGACAATCCGTAAAAACAGTTTTGTGGGGCATACCTGTTAAGTTCAATTTTTTGTATACTTCGTTTTTAAAAATGGCGCCAAAAGTTGTCCACATTATGTCATAGCAGATTTTGAGGTTATTTTTACTAAATTATTTTGTAGTCCGTATTTAAATAGTTTAGGTTTTATATGCTGCTTTCATCACCTACACCAGTCACCAAAAATATTACATTTGTCAACTCAGCACACTTCACTCTGTTCAGAACGACTAAATTCATATCATTCGCTATTGCTACACTAGCGTATTTTGGTGGGTTTTCGAGTTGTAATTTTCTGCTTACAACTGGACACTTTTGCCTTCATATAAGACGGTCCTCCTTATCTCTACCCATCATACTTAGAACATTAATAAACTGTGTCTTTGAAACACGTCACATTACAATATCGGCGAAGCGAATCCATAAGTTTTGCCTTACAAAAATCACTCACCGCGGCTGAAGAAGTGTCACTTCAAAGAGAACGTTTCGAAACTTAACCTAAAATCACGCCTATAATCCCTGAAGAGCTGGGCAGAGGAGCACCTATAGTAACACCCACATTTCGCCAGTTATGTTTAAGACCCATGTAATAGGGGACGAGCCTATTGCCATCATCCGGTCACAAATCCAGACTCCGGTCTGCTAATGAGAAAATACCTATTGGAAAAACTCAATAACAATTTACCCTACTTAGAAATGGAACCCAGACCCTCACGCTCAGCTGTAGCACTTGGAACCACTAGACCAACGAGGCTAAACCTATTTACAGTAAACAAATAATATCATTTCATTTAATCATAAACCCGGAACCACAAACCAACACCATTCTCATACAACTGTCATACACAAACGCCCAACTCCCCTTTTCGGATGCCGGCTAGCTCAGCTGAGAGGATGTCACTCATTATGAGCGACCTCCATTGTGAATGATTATTACCGACTGTACATAGTACACGTAGCTGCTTATATGTGTGTATAGGTACGTATACGACATGTTGTTACAACACTGGCTTTAATAACAGCCGCACGGGTTGATCGAAGGTCAGTCTGCGGATGGGTGACCGTTCGAAACATATCGAGACTCCTCCGTGTCTCGGAAAGCACGTTAAGCCGTTGGTATCGGCTGTCATTTGTAACAGTAGATCTTAATACCAAAAACCCGTTATGACAGCCTATCTGATCCCCATAACCCAGTTATTGGGTTCCACGTGGATGAAGAAGAGGGTTTCATTAAATAATACTTCTCATGTAAAATTAATAAGTCCTTGTCACAATGTTAGATACGTGGGAAGTTATTTCGCCACGTGTAAACTTCTATATACTCGTACGATATTATTTAATCTCAGGTTATTTTCTTTTACTTACCTTTTTCCTGGAATATCTTGTGAACAGGTTACTCGTACTTATCTAACTATAACAATCGGAAAGCACGTTAAGCCGTTGGTTGCGGCTGTCATTAGTAGATCTTTGACAGTCGTTACGGGTAGTCAGAAGCCTGCAAGTCTGACAACCAGTCTTACCAAAAGGTATCGTGTTGCCCAGTAAACTGGGTTGTTGAGGTCTGTCTGATAGACAGTCGCTCCATGTAAAATACTGGTATTCAGCTGCATCCGGTTTGACTGGAGACGACCCCAACATAGTTAGGAAAAGGCTAGGCAGATGATGACTTAGTATCCAACTGATAAGATGAGTATCTATTACTTTTATTTATTAACATTTGGCTGAAGGAGTCGCGGGAGACCTCATCGAAGATGGCTGGACGAGCTAGACAAAAACTGACGACCAGTGGCCCATATTAGCCCTCGATCGAAACAACTGGAAGTCATGAGGAGAGGCCTTTGCCCAGCAGTGGGATGACCGAGGCTAACAGTATAGGCTGGTAGTAGTATTGACATTTCTCGGTACCTTAGGTTCTCGTATATTTGGAAGTCATACGCGGGGCACCCACTCGCAAAGGCCCCTTTGACGTTTTTACTATAGAATTTCTCGGTAAGCACTATGCAAGTGCCTAAGACAACCTCAATTGGTGCTGGACTAGCCCGCCACACTATTCCCAGACCACTGCAACCCCTGAAAACCAGAATCAACAGTGGCGACAACCAGAAAAGCGTCGAGACAATGAAGCCCGACGAGTCCCGAAGAAACGATTCAAATGGCCTGCATCTGGATTACTGCAGACTTCGGAAACAAAGGAATGGAGTGAAAGGGTGGCTTAATAGTAATACGGAAAGACTATGGCTCCTGCCACGACATTGTAATATCCTAATCCTAACTATAATCTCATATATAAAATACTCGTGTCACAATGTTAGTTACCATACTCCTCCGAAACGGTTCGACCTATTTTCATGAAATTTTATATGCAAATTCAGTAGGTCTGAGAATCGGCTACTACTTTCATACCCCTAAATGATAAGGGTGGCCCTTAACATTTTTTTTTACTTTTTGGGCTTAACATGTTGAACGCCAAAGTTGAACGCCAAATGACCGACAAACAATACATTTTCTATTGTGTCTCGTTGTTTGGCAGTTAACGTGTTAAAATGGCAAAACAAGGTTAGTCGAGTCAGCTAGTAATTATATATAAGTCAGTCATATCGGGGATTAACTTAGAAAGAACGTATGAAAATTGACAATGTCACATTGGTACTGCCCCGGATTTAATCCCACAACCTCGTGCATGAAAGCCAAGGCCACACCCACCGAGCCATCACTAAAATTACTCTAGCTATCATTAAATACATAGACTATATGCATGGAAACATTTTCTAGGTCACAAGCGAGTAAAAATCAATAGTTATTGTCTATGTTACGATTGTGGCGGCAGTTGGACGTGCCCGGAATAAATTAACTCAACTTACTCGTAGATGCGTATTATGTATGTAGTATTATAAAATAAACTCCGCTCTTCAGGGGTAGGTCATCATCTGCCTATTCTTTTCCCAACTATGTTGGGGTTGGCTTCCAGTCTAACAGGATGCCGCTGAATAACAGTACTTTACATGGAGCAACTGCCTATCTGACCTCCACAACCCAGTGACTGGGCAACACGATACTCCTTGGTAACAAACTGCTTTTCAGACTTGCGGGCTCCTGAATACCCGTAACGACTGTCAAAGATCTACAAATGACAGCCGGGACGAACGTCTTAACGTGCTTTCCGATGCACGGAGAGTTCTCGATATGTAATAAACCCATCCACAGACTGACCGCGTTAATCGCACATCCATTTTGTTGAGCTCACATAGTACACTCGCCTGGAGTGACAGATCGATATGTAAGGGATACTCACCCATCCACAGACCTACATCGGCCATCGTTGCTTATCGTTGAAGACTGACTCATACGGCTGTTATTAGCGACGGGTTCTTCTGGAGTAGAACAGCCAGATAAAAACAGAATGCAGCAGTCACAAGCAGTAAAACTTGCTCCAATTAGATTTAATTTTTATTCTTAGTTATAAGTGCTAAATTTTTGCATGCCTAATAGTAGAATGTAACTGGAACCAAATATAATTTGTAACAACTCACCTGCATACCTACATGCAACGCAAAAAAGGCCTTATCGCTAAAAGCGATCTCTTGCAGACAACCTTTGGATAGACTTGATAGAGAAGAAGAAAAGATATGGAAGAAGACTGTGGTCAAGTGTGTTTTGCACGAACTCATGTTTTTCAGTAACCAAATAGCCTATACTCCAGTTTACTTGGACAACACAAGCATTAAGGGGGCTCACAATAATAGGATTGTACAAGAATAGTACAGCGTCTTGCAAAACGGATTATATGATGTGTTGACTATCGTGTTAAGTTCTTAGCCTTATTCACGCCCTAGTTTCTTTTAAAACTACCTATCTTGTGGAAGTAAACATGCAACAACAGCATGCTTGTTCTCTGTAGGGGTAGGCAGACGCGTCCGCGCGACTAACGCAAGTTTCACAAGCAATTCTTTACTATTGACAAAAATACGTGTTAGAAAGAAAGGTAGAAAGAAAAATCATTTATTTGGGACACGCACTGGTAATATAAAAAAACAAAAGAAAAAAGGAACTAACAAATAAGTATATAACAAATTACCGGACGCTTTTAAAGACCTACCTTTGCCCATGTTTAAAAAAAAAGTAACGTAATGGTTGAAAGACAAATGCTTTTATAATCTTAATGAATACATGTCAGATGAGGGAAATAGGAATCAATAATATTAGTATATACCTTATAATAATTTATTGATGTTCGAATTAATATTTATGACATTATCAATTACAATTTAGGTACTATTTTTTTTACTTAAATTCTTAATCTGACATTTTATTAAACTTTATATCTGATGACATAGTAGGTACCTATAACTTTGACATCAATGAAATAATTTTTTTTTTTCCTATATATCGATGCATGAGATCTTACTGATTTTGCTGTTGCTGACCATTGCTGACTATATATTGTTCTTATTTTATTTTGTTATAAATGCACATAATTAGAACAAAAACCTGGTGCAGATTAAAATTAAATATTTGCACACCATATGTAATGGTAGAATGTAAAGAGCCCATTATAGTTTTAAGATCATACTTTGTAAACCTACATTCTGGCAAATAAATAGATTTTGAGTTATTTTTTATTTTTTATCTAAACAAAAAAAAGGACCTGTGAGAGGCCAAACAGCCTCCTATAGAATAGAATACTCTTTACTGTACACCATGAAAACTTACAAATAATGACTTTAAGAGCTACATAGGGTGTTACAATAGGCGGCCTTATCTCTATCTCTTACAGACAACCTATGGAAAGACTTGATAGAAAAGGAAAAAAGATAATGTTGGGACAGAATCATTGTAACATCACACCTGTTTTCCAGAAGTGTATGTCTGTGTCGACTGGTAAAGTGCCCAAAAGACTGGCAGCATCCACGTTGTATGGCAATGCTTAGCCTCTGGCCAAAGTAGAAGCCAGCCTTTGGGTCTCCGGAAGCGTCGACTAACCGTATAGAGATATCTTTGAAGAGAGCACTCGGACCCCACGGCCCAAGAGTCAGACTGGCAGCATTGCCACGTTGAATGCCAAAGTAGAAACCATCGAGTCTCGGGAAACGTCAACAAAGCGTCCCTCTGAAGAGATGATGAGCACTTGGACCCCACGGCCCGAGAATATAAATACTATTGTCCTAAAACAGTACCCTTAATTGACTGCCCGAATGCTCTAAATCTATACTTAGCAAAGAGCAGACACACTGCAGGATTTAATATCGAAATAACCATCCGATAATAACCTGAAGTGGAAATTTGAGCTTGAATTGGGTTGCATTTCAGCTGGCAAAAGGCTTAGGTAGCTTGGTAGCTAAATTCGTAGCACTATTTATAAAAATACCCTGTCGACAGTCGCCATGCTAAGCCGTTGGTCCCGGCTGTCATTTGTGTATCTTTGACAGTCGTTACAGGTAGTCCGAAGCCCGAAAGTCTTGATAACACTGTCTTACCAAAGAGTATATAGGTGTGGAGTTTCTAAACTCCGTGGTGTCGAGATTTGACAAGCAGTCGCTCTATGTAAAATACTGGTATTCGAAATTACCACAACATAGTTGGGAAAAGGCTAGGTAAACGACGATGAAACAGAAATTGAATTAAACAAGAAATATACGAGTACTAATAGCTCGTGACTTATTAATTGCTGCCGGGCCGAAGCCAACCTTATGCTTTCCGAGGCCGATCCGTGGATGGATCCATTACGTAAGTATCCCTACCTCCCCAGTATAGATCCATCTGTTGCCACCTAATCATCTATCAAAACACCAAACTTCTTAACAAAACGTGCAATGTAAATCAAAAATAGGCCATTCCGTGCAGCAACGATTTTTTTAACTTGTATCAGAAACGTCTAATCGTAGCAAGGTCAGTGACCCCGCACGTGCTTGCGGCGCGCATGCGTACTGCGTCCTTCCCTAGATTTTGTAAGCATTTACGCAATCCCGAAATAGGTTAGGTTTTCATTGAAAAATTACGAAGTTAGGAAATGAAAAAACGGAATGAGAATTCTCTGTGACATCGCGAGGGGTGTTATGATTGATTGAGAACACTTTTTGAATTTGGAACCGCGTGGGTTTTTAAATATAGAACTGTGACATCCATCTTGTTTTGGAAAACGATACGATATACGAACCCTATGCATGGAAAAAAGTTTACCAAGAATGAACTCGCTGTCACTGTTAAAAGTTTATAAGGCTTCGCTACTGATCAGCTGATTGCCAAGCAATACATTCATTGTAAATGGGGAGCGGCGCGCGCCGGTATTTGTCCGTTATCAGGTATGATAGCCCCATTCTATGCAGGGAGGAAGGTCTATTGTCGCACAACCTGATACCATGAGCCAAGTAAGTATATGATTCTATATCCCCAGCGTTGGAACGTGCCGTCGGCTTTATCCTAATTTTTACGATTATTGCTGATGTTTATTTTCCTAACTGTAAAAATCAAGTCAACATTCAAATTTCTATGTAACTAACTAAAACCTAAGTGGAAAGTGGTGGTTCTTTTCTGTTTAAGTTCGTTGCGGCATCTAAGACAGTACAATCGTTTCTCCGGGACTCGTCGGGCTTCATTTTCTCGACGCTTTTCTGGTTGTCGCCACTGTTGATTCTGGTTTTCAGGAGTTGCAGTGGTTTCGGAACAGCGTGGCAGGCTTGTCATATTAAAAAAATTTTTTTTTTTTGTTTTACTTATTTCATTCAAAATCTTAATTGGTTAGACAGAAATTACGATTACAGTACTTAATTCTTTCACGTTAAAGTCTCGTGCCACACGATATAGGTACTTCTCCCACGAGGACAAAGTCGCAGACAAAAGCTAGTAGTACAAAGCGAACAATATTTTTCCATAACTTCCCTCAAAATCCAGTTTAAAAGTTCCACACGAATGAAATCCAAAATGGCTGACTTAACATAGACGATCTTCTCGTTCAACAGTCTAGAACTACGTAGGTACGTAGGTACGTTAGCAGGTAACCTAAATGTCAGCTGACCTAGATTTGAACGTTCAGCCTAGTATTTATTGATGGATGCACTGCGGCCAGTATTTATAGAACATTTTAAAATGGCGGATAAAGTAGGGGGAAGAATTTAAAAAGTAGTGTTCGTGTATAGGTGGCCGTTCATTGGATATCAAGAGCCCTACGTTAAAAGCACGTTAAGCCGTTGTGTAGATCTTAGACAGTCGTTACAGGTAGTCAGAAGCCCGAAAATCTGTGTTACCCAGTAAATAGTTTTGGAGATCAAATAGGTAGACTGGTATTCAGCTGCATCTTATTAGATCGCATACCCTAACATATCTGGGAAAAGGCTAGACAAATGACTATCAGGTTGCAACCCAAACCAGTCTCTTAGAGCCTGTCTATACCATAGTCAAAAAGTAAAGTACGAAGCGACTTAGTACGGTTTACAATGAAAATATTAAAAACTACGATGCACTTTGACTAGCCTTCTACATCATCTGTACTGCAATAAATAATTATAGTAAGATCCACGGAACAGTGGAAGTAACTACGCAGGTATATAACAAGAGATTACGTCGATGGATTGATTAAAATGTGACATGACGTCACGCCAATATAGATTTTTTACTGAGCTGTGACGTAGCGAGCCTCCACTCCTCAAGTAAAATGCGTTTTCTTTTTCTTATTAATTACTTCTTTTTCATGTTTTTCTTTATGTTTTTTTTCATGTTTTCTATATTTAGTATTGTGTCGTTGCGTGCCTAAGCCTGAATGCTGAATAAATTATTTTTCTTATTAATATTATAAAGCAAAAAATAGGTGTCCAATATTTTATTATTATCTGATTGATGGACTAAACACATAGGTATATTTACTTTATTTTTACCCAGGTGTCATCCCTAATACGCAGTAAAATACGTAAAATATTTACAACCCTCGTCAGTTGTTATAAGTATTAATTTTGTATGAACAAAAAACTCAACTTATTTGTTCAACATACAAAATTTAAACTTTTTTCCGTTCCATGGTTGTTTTAATACACAGGGGAGATTGCCGTCAAATATGGGCCTTCAAATATTTACCTACATACCTGTATTTAAAATATAAACCTAGCATAACATCACCCCCGTATTTCCCAGAGTGAGAGAGGTGTTCTAGCTAGAGTACACCCACATTTTATAAAAAGTCCCACGTGACAAGGGGGCGAGCCTACTGCCACCTACCGGGCATAAATCTAAACTCCGGACTGCTACTAAGCAATTCCAGATGGAAAAATCGAAGAGCACTGCCCTACTCGGGCATTGAACCCAGGAACTAATGCTCCGCAATAGCGCTTGTCAACACTAGACCAACTAGACAGTCAAATTAAGAACTAACAACTGAAACAGTTGAATTATTTGTACGATTATAAGAGAGAGAGAGTCATATGTCCTGTCGTTGTGGCATACAAAATTCATTCTTATGTATTAACATTAAAAACGTTAAAATCGCCGGATGGTGACGCCCTAGAAGGACGTACAATGACCGTATTGGTGATGTTCTTCAAAAAGGTCAGGTGCGTAGTACTCGCAACCGGCGTGCGTGTACGACCGGATGTATGAACGTAAACGACGCAAAAGGAGTATGTAAGTATCGGAGGAGGTGGAGTTCTATAGTGTCTGCCTACCCCCATGGGTAAAAGGCGTGAGTTTATGTATGTATGTATGGGTATTAAGATTAAATTGCCATACAATACATTTATGATTACAATAGCATTACATATCCTAAGTCAAATTACAATTTAGTCATCTTAAAATAGTTTTATAAAAGAAAAAACATCGTTTAGTTTGTCGTGAAAAATCGGGTGATGACTTTAGCAAAGATATTAAAATGTTACACAATCAGAGTAACTTGATACAGCATAGCATGACCAATTCTATATCTATTCTACCAAGAATAGACAACGTTCTGTCTTTCCAACTTGATATCTCTTCTACCCGAGCACGGGGCGCCCCGCACACTGAGTAAGTAGAGTATAGAAAACTGTCTTTACTTCAGTTTTAACATCGCCATGCTTAGGACGGTAGAAACCTTTCATCAATCTGTCATGTTTTCTATTCTTCTGTCGACAAAACCCGTTTCTATGGTGGTCATGCTACGCGTACAGGTAGTACCTATTTAAATATCTACAGGCAAAGGTAACATAGGCGCGATCAGCTGACTGCCACCCCGGAGCGGTACGGCCAAGTCAAAATCAATAATTACAGAGAAGCACTTTGATACGTGCGCTGACATAGATAAGGATTACGTTTTACTAGCATAGACAACGAATTACTTTCAAGAAGTTTGCAAGTAAAAACGACAAATTACCTAATTATTACATGCACAACAACGCGTGTAATCCCCGAGGGCTTGGGCAGAGGTGCACATATGGTATCACTCACATTTCGCCAGTTATGGTTAAGTCTCATGTAATAGGGGGCGAGACTATTGGCATCAGGCTACTACAGAGAAAATTCCTATTGAAACAACTCAATAACACTTGGCCCGACCTGGGAATCGAACGAAGGTCCTCACGTTCAGCAGTCGCGCTTGCGACCACTAGAACATCGAGGAACCTAGTTATTAGTCAAACGAAATTAGTTTTACGTACGTAATGTAGAGGCGCTGTTTCAATCTCAGCACAAATTGTTGTAGCCTTTTCCCAACTATGTTGGGGTCGGTTTCCAGTCTAACCGGATGCAGCTGGATACCAGTTAGTGTTTTAAATGGAGCGACTGCCATACAGAGCATAAATACAATCTGACTGGATTTTGGCATTGATTGTCGCTGAGATGAAATTGCGACTAGATTAAGAAAGATTTTTATTCGGGAATTGGCCTAAAGATCGTCAGTCCACCTTGTGGGGTCCACGGTCACCGTAGGAGAACCTTTTCGCACTAACTACCATCAGTTCTGCAAGCAATGTCCCCGCCTACTACCATTTAAGTTTGTTAACTACACTGTAAGTACTTTATCAGCTTACCCTTTACATGTACTTTTCTGGAGGAGCTCGTGGCAAAATAAAAACAGCCGCACGAATTGATCGAAGGTTAAGCCATGCTTGCCGAGTTCAGCCTGTGGATGGGTGAACGTTCGTAACATATAGAGACTCCTCCGTGCCTCGGAATGCACGTTAAGCTGTTGACACCGGCTGTTATTTGTAGATCTTTGACAGTCGTACGGGTAGTCAGAAGTCCGAAAGTCTGACAACCAGTCTTATCGTGTTCCCAAGTAACTGTTCTAGTTTGTGGAGGTCAGATAGGCAGTCGCTCCATGTTAAATACTGGTATTCAACTGCATCCGGTTAGACTGGAAGCCGACCCCAACATAGTTGTGAATAGGATAGGCAGATGATGACATGTGGTTTTGTGATACGTACTTATTTATTATATTAGTTAATGGTAGATTTGAGGGCCGTTTATTACAGTGAAAACCCCTTCCAAACCATTCCAGATTGCTCTATCCTTTCCCTGTCTGGACCTGAAGTTTCCGGCTATTTGTAAGATGTCACGTCACTCCATCTTTTGAACACTATACCATACACACAATGACGTTTAGTCATGTAATAGTTTTACCCTAAAGATCACAAGTTTGAAAGTTAAAAGGTTGACCCAGATAACTACGAACTTTGACTGTGTGCGCTGATCCAAATTTACAGTTATTGATTTGCTTGACGGCCCCACTTTTTTAGTCTACTTTAGCTGTTAACGACTTTTGTGTTATTATTTAACAGGTGAATGTGGATGTAATATGGGTACGCGTCTGCCTAATCCTTTGGGGAATAGATGCGTGAGACTTATGTATATAGAGTGAAAATCTCGTATATGCGAAAGAGATAACTTTACAGAAGGCAGTAAAATTTTATTACTATAACTTATTTACACTCGCGACTTCTAACGAGGTATCTCACTAACCATCATAGATAGCATTACAGGATACTAAACTTTTTTTATGAAACTTGGGCGTGCTTCCGAAATTGTAATAAAACAAAAGTGAACTAAATTGCATTCTCGAGCTTTTCACTCTAAGACGAACTACAAGTACAGGTTTCCTCACGATGTTATCCTTCACCGATGTCAGTGATACCCAAGATAAACTTAGAAAGTTCAAACGAATTGAAAATGTCATACATTGCTTCTTGTTTGAATTTGAAACAACAACCTATTGGCCATCACAAATTCTCATTCAATAAAATAGACTATCACATTTATGAATGAACCTATGATGTGAATGATAAAATGGCCACCGGACACTATTGCCTTACAATAATTTGTGCCTATCTCCTTGTTTTAGAGACAACCACGCCACACTATTCCCAACCACTGCAACTCCTGAAAGCCAGAATTAACAGTGACGACCACTAGAAAAGCGTCGATTCAATTAATCTCGACGAGTCCCGGAGAAACGATTCAACTGTCTTGGACCCCGCAACGGAATTAACCAGAAAAGAACAGCGGAGGAGTTAGAAAAATACGTAATTTCTACTTCCTTGCATATCAAGCAGGAGACAGAACAGAGCTAGGCCAATAGGCATAGAGGACGTTTATAACTGGGTTAAGCCCAGTTCATTTTAATCCGTGGTGTGCTAGGCTAGCACACCACGGATATTAATGGGTCCTAACTTGTGAGCTGTTGTTTTTGTGCTGCTGTTGAGCCTATCCCTTTGACTTAATTACCAACATTAATATAAAACAAAGCAGCATCGTGGCTTTCTATGACCAGCTGATTGTCAATCTACAACTTGTACTAGTCTCTTTTCATTGAAGTTTTAGCTAAAACCACGCTAATTTGAACCAAACTCCATGTTATTTCAGCCAGATTTCAGAAGCTTTGTTGCTTCCATTGACAGATCCAGGCATTCTGCTAACTATAATCGAAAATAAAAGGAGCATTGACCATTCAAGTATCCACTACACCCGCTCAAAGCTACATACATCTTCTATCAGACACGCCTATAACAGCGTCGCGCATGCGCGTTTCCATGGTAACCGCAAGATGGCTGCCGTTGTCATGGCAACCGAATGTAGAACACCACAGCCCGGATGACCTAAATACGTTGCTGGTATTAAAGATATTGACGTCTGTAGTATTGTGTTGAACCGCTGTTTCTGGAGCTACTTACCTATATGGCTGTTCTACAGTCAAAAATTACTGTGTGTGCCATTATTTAAAGTTGGCTTGCCTGTTTTGTCGCAGTTCCTGTAACTATTTACTATTCTATTTTCAAATCCTTGTTTCTGTAATACATATCTGCTTAAACTAATACCAACTTTGTATCGGTGTAAATTTAGTTGAATTCAGATTGACGTCACGAAAATTGGTTGAAACTGTAGCGCAAATTAATGTTTTAAAGTTAGATTTCGTAAAACTCATTCTTGTTAACATTTTTGGCCACTATGTAACGAATGAAGGACTGATTTGTTCTACAATTTTAAATGTGTCACCCTTATATAAAGACTGAAGACTGCAGTGTCGTGCAGAGGCTTCCACCGCAGTGCGGATGCCATTACACACAGGGTGATTTAACAACGTTCTTTGTTAAAATTCCTGGACATTTTAATTAGTTCATTTAGTATAACTAGTAATAGCTCAGCGGTCGAAATTCAGCCATTTTAGCTTGATATATAAGTCCTCTAAGTACTTCTTTAACAATACCAAGTCTCACAATCCTCCGTACGCGCATAATCTTGAAAATTGATCCGCAATTTACACATATTAATCTATAAAGAGGAAATATTTGTATTTCTTTTTAACTTTGTAACGAATAAACTCAAAAACTCCAGGTCCAATTTCAAAAATACTTTCACCATTAGAATGCTACATTATCTCTGAGTAACATAGGCTATGTTTAATTTTCAAAACTACTCTTTAAATGGGGTGGAAGGGATGATAAAGTTCGAAAGGAAAATTACGAAATACACGCGGAAGAGAAGTGTTAAAGTTGTATAATTAGGCTCTCTGGTGACTTATCCTAGCATTTTAAGAGCCAGAAAAGCTAGTGCTAGCTAGCTGTACTCCTCTAGTAAAACAAACAGCGTTATAACCAAAGCTTCAGTCCTTTCAATGGGTTATACACCCACCTGCGCAGATCTTTTAATGGGTCACAGAAGTCAGGCGACACTCCCTTTTGCTGCACGCTCGATAAATTTACCTGCCAGTTATTTCTCTTAACAAATTGTGTTAAAACGGGATAGTGTGGAGGATAATCTGATTTTATACAACCTCTTCGGTGATGCTTGGTTCAGCAGTGATATTCCGTAAAAATTCTCCCTGTAAGAACTTTAGTGACGTCAGCGATGACGTATAGCTTTGACACAGTTTAAAGAAGAAAAATAATTATTAATATATTTTCGACGCTGGGGATCTAGAATCATTTGCTAAACTCTTGGTAGGTTTTCAGTCGATGTGTTACCCTGTTCGCAACACAACATTTATTTAGTTTGATTATCTGTATTCATCATTACTGTCAATGTCACTCTTACGTCAACACTGTACTAGATAATAATAAATGAGGCACACGTATTTTGCATCCGATCTCTATTTTTCATTGACAATTATTAAAAAAAAACAACCCTATATTATTAAAGTATCAATTGATTTTGAACTTACCATAGTAGGCCATATTGCTGACCATATGTTCGTTAATCATGATATCCAGGGTGAATTTGTCACTGTCACAAATACTTCGTAAAAAAAAACTCATAAACACATTTTAAAACCACTCACTGAAAATTAATACACGTTTTTGGATTTAAGAAAAGTGGATATTAAACAATACCGATATAACGTATTTGTAGTCTTAAATATATATTTCAATGGTAAAGATAGTTCCGCCAATTCCCTTCTTTAAGATCTTATCTAAATGTAGACCATTTCCATCTTTTTATTTCTTATTAAACAAGACAGAGACACACATATAATAGCCGTCCATTTAAGTCATTTCCATATCTTTCCTTCTTATAAAACAAGAAAGAGATAGACACATAGGTATAAGAACCGTCAATTTTAGTGTAACTAAAACTTCCATACAACCATGGTTGAGATTTCATTTCAGGCATAAGTTCAAGTTATAATAACCGAATTTGACATCTCTATCTTGCTTCTATCTGTCACCGTCCCCTTCACGAGCTATCTGTCATCAAGAGATGACAATTTTCTCATTTTAGTTTAGTTTGGTTTGTGAACTAGAGTATCAACGCCATTTAATGGTACAACAATAAAAAATGCCTTATAATTCTCTAATTGAAATAAATAATTTAAGTTGGCTTTGACCGTGGCCCCATCCTGGTCAGTCCGCCGCGCTACCCTGCTATTTGACCTGCTGTCATGCCTCGTGCCGTGCCCACGAGCATTTACAAGTATCATGGTTCTTTTCATTGATGCTGTCATATGTAGATCTTTGACAGTCGTTACGGGTAGTCGGAAGCCCCTAAAATTTGACAACCAGTCTTACCAAGGGGTATCGTGTGCCCTAGTAACTGGGATGTGGAGGTCAGACAGGTAGTCGGTCCATGTAGAGTACTGGTATTAAGCTGCATCTGGTTAGACTGGAAGCCGACCCCATCATGGTTGGGAAAAAGGCTAGGCAGATGATGATATGGTTATTTTTATCTACTTAGGTATTTGATTTATTACTAAAAGAACTGTAGTTTCACTAGCTCCTTTTTATTATTCAGAAACAAAGTATCGCATTGTCGAGTTGCTCTATCTGCCTTAGCTAGGTCAAATAGGCAGTCGCCCCATGTAAAATACTGGTATTTAGCTGCACCCGGTTAGACTGGAAGCCGACCCCAACAGTTGGGAAACGGCTAGGCAGACGAAGATATTCAAATATTTTTTAATGCAATTATATGCAAATTTAATAAATGAAGGAAATAATAAACAAACATAACCAACTTAATTTACGTAATTATTTAAATATTTATTTTTCCATGTCAAATTAAGTATTTATTACCAATAGACACCAAGGTGAGAGATGTCAATTTAAAAATGGAGATTCTTTTTTTTAAAGTTTATTGGGACAATGTCAATATAGATAAAATATGATTCCCATCATAGCCAATTCGTATTAGTGGTCATATATAAGAAATCGTTATCGTAAATAGTGATCAATACTGATTATTATAGACTATCGTAAAACGTGAGATTATGTATTGTTGAACACACGTACAGTGATGGGAGATAGTAATGAAGCGAGCAAGTTTGAACGCTTCGCGAGAGCATAGTATTACCTTTGAAAACTGGCATACAATATCTAAGAATGCAAGAAAAATTAATGTTTGAGTTTATTGGAAATAAGATCAATTTGCACACCTTAAATTACATCACACGTTATACGATAAATCTTATGACGTGTGATTCAATCATTGTCTCTGGTATTACTTTGACATAAAACCTTTTTATCGGTATTATTTGTTGGTCTGACTTTTTGTGACTAAGTCAAGCATTGTGTATGATAATTACAAATTTTAAGACCACAACAGTATTTGCGCCGTTTGAGGGTCTCAGCACCCGCCGCGGCAGCGCCAGCACAGCCTGCCGTGCTTGAAACATGAGATGGCGCAAGGGTATCGACGCAGGTTGCGTCCCACACCAAAGGCCTACCCATCTTCCAATGCAACAAAGTCATGCCGTCTGGTAAAAATAAAAAATAATCGGCGCAAATACTGTAACCTTATTGGTAACTACAGTTTTGAGCCGTTTGGGGTTGAAACGCTCGGGTCATGGGGTCCGAGTGCACGTCATCTTTATAAAGAAATTTCTCGACGTCTGATCGACACTTCGCGTGACCAGAGGGCTGGCTCATTCTTTGCCCAAAGAATTAGTATTGCCATCCAACGTGGCAATGCTGCCAGTCTTTTGGGCACGTTTCCAGATGACAGCGATGCGGAGGAATACTTTGACGCCTGAGTGTCCTTGTCGGCTTTTTTTGTTTTTTTTTTGTTTTTGTAAATATGTATATACCTAGTTAGTTTTATAGTATAATTGTATATATGTGAATAAAAAGACCACAACATAAACAGTTTAGTTTAATAAGCAGCTGTGACCAACTGTCAAACAGACCAAGTACTTCGCACCATAAGGTGTTCCTTCTTCACTATTTTGGTATGGAACCCTAATGACCTCACGTTGCGCTATCAGACAATTGTCTCCTAAACGACAAAGCAACCATTCATTGACTCTAAGGTACAATGAGCAACCTTGCGCTACTTTACAATGGTTGGCCACAACCAGTGGTCTGTATTATAGTAGCACTATTTTAAGGTATTTGCATGTATTTTTTTCCAAATATACTTTTTTGATTTGTAACCAAAAATAGTTTCAACACAATCGGACTACAGTCTAAAAGGCTATGGTCATTTATTAAAAAAAAAAAACATATATGTACCCACGTGTCGAATTGAGAACCTCCTTCTTTTGTTGGTCGGTTAAAAAAGATAAAAACAGTCATGGGGGGACTGTCGACAGAAGTGAAAACTTAAAACGTAAATTTTTGCTCCTACCATAAAACGGAAATTATGGCTTTTATTATCTTTATGTGCCTGCGCCTTTGAGGTGCTCGTGGCTACATACAAACAGCCACACGATTCAATTGAATACGGTTAGTTATGCTACCTGGGACTGATACGTGAATCCATTACTTAACGAGACCTATTCGCGCCTCAGAAAGCACGTTAAGCCATTGGTAAGACGTGTCGTTACGGGTAGTCAGATTTACACGGAGCAACTGCCTGTTTGATCTCCGCAATCCCCTTATACGATTCTGCTTGGTAAGACTGGTTGTCAGGCTTTCGGGCTTCTGACTACTCGTAGGTAATGATTGTCAAAGATCTACTAATGACAGCCGGGACCAACGGCTTAACGTGCTTTCCGAGGCACGGAGGAGTCTCGACAAATGAGAGGATAATACTCACATTCAATGCTTACACTCATACACAAGAAGTTTTAAAATATGTAGTTCCAAAAAAATCAAGGTCACAATTACGCATAAAATTACCTAAGTAATAATAATTTGGCAATGACCATGAACAAGATAGATCATAGAACGCAATACCAACCTAATAATCTCGAAAAAAAAACAAAAGAAAAGTTAAATAAGAATGCAATTAGTAATAACCTTCACCTCACTAACGCATTCGAAATGCGAAAACGTATTGAATTTTGAATCGGCCAATGAGCACATCGTATTGCGTAACAAGCGTAAAATATATTTAGTAGACGCCACGGGTAGTTACGCGGGTTTTCTATGCAGAAGATGGTAGTGTAGGTATTATTTATATATTAATACGTGAAGAGAAAACTTCTGATCCCTTTAGAAGGAAATTGCGGGGACGGAGGAGTCCGAGGTTTTGTATAGTTGAAAGTTTATATGGAGAAGGAGAGTGCGGAATAGCTAAAACAGTCGAATTTTGACTACTGAGCGATCATTATAGTTGTCTTTGTTTTTAGATGTTATACAACTCGAACTAAGTGCGAATTTATGAGAGGGAGGATATCTACTGATTCACTCTGAGTATCATCATCTGCCTAGCCTTTTCCCAACTATGTTGGGGTCGGCTTCCACTCTAACCGGATGCAGCTGGATACCAGTATTTTACATGGAGCGACTGCCTATCTGACCTCCACAACCCAATTACTGGGCAACACGGTAACCATTGGTAAGACTGGTTGTCAGACTTGCAGGCTTCTGAATACCCGTAACGATTGCCAAAGATCTACAAATGACAGCCGGGACCAACGGCTTAACGTGCTTTCCGAGGCACGGAGGAGTCCCGATATGTTCCAAACGGCGACCCATCCACATACTGAGCTCGGCTAGCGTAGCTTAACCTTCGATCAACCCGTGCGGCTGTTTTTATTTCGCCACGAGCTCCTCGGAGTACTGATTGACTCTGAGTACTGATTGATTAATAACTGTCAGCTCTCTCCGAAAAAGAGACCTGAACGTCAGCAGTGTTTTCTAACGCTACTGTGTCCATTACCAGAAGACCTTCCTCATGGAATGAGGCACGTTGCCCTCATAAACAAAGCCATGTCTCACGTGCCTATAATCGAATCGGCCCACTTCGCCCTTCAAATTGGAATATTCACTTCTATTGCATTTTTAGCTCAATCAAAATCAATATTTATGATTTAATCCATTAAGTTTTAATGAGTTTTAATCGTTATCTGTGCAATTTAATTGATTCATCTAGAAAAACACGATGAAGCTAAGAATTGAGACTGCTGGCTACATTGTTTTGTATTAAGATTTAAGTAATTTAAGCCCTATATAAATAATTAAGCGCCATATTTTTAGAGTGGCTGCTCAAATAATTATTTTTAACACAATTGAATAATAACCTGTTGACATGTAATATACTGTGAGACATTATACACATATTTTGGTGACGCAACATTACAAATGTCTGCCAAATACTATGTCCTACAACGACTTACGTAGCCACTGGGTGCTTGTAAATAAATAAAGCGAATGTCTCGAGCGAGTAACAAAGACAACAGAACACACATAACATTATTTTTTTTGGAATAGTCATCTCGCAGTTTATCCTTCAGGGATATCTACTGCTTAACCGAACTTTCCTGTGGGGACTTAATTAGGAATTAAGACCTCCAGCCAGGGCGTAACACATATAATACCCAAGATATCTATATATATACCTAAGTATCCAGCCCCTAACACAAAAAAGAAGGTGTGTGCTCATGACCTCACACACGATATAAGTGAAATCTTATATGGTTATGTAATTTAAACATATGTGTAGGTAAAACATATCATAGCATGAGGAGCTCGTGGCTAAATTTAAACAGCCGCACGAGTTGATCGAAGGTTAAGCTACTCTAGCCAAGGTGTATGTGGATGGATGACCGTTCCTGTCATACCAAGACTCCTCCGTGCCTCAGAAAGCACGTTAAGCCGTTATTTACAGCTGTCATTTGTAAATCTTTGACAGTCGTTACTGGTAGTCAGAAGCCCAAAAGTCTGACAACCAGTCTTACCATCGTATCCAACCAGTAACCAACCAGACGGTATCAATCAGTCACTGCCAGTAACTGGGCTGTGTGTGTCGCTCCATGTAAAATACTATTTAACTGCATTCGATTAGACTGGAAGCCGTCCGCAACATAGTTGGGAATAGGCTAGGCAGATGATGATACTGTGGTCCGTATATTTAGAAACATATTTTAACCCACTGGGTCTCTTAACCAGCAGAAAACACACAACCTTAATGCTTTTAAGCACGCTACTAAAATACTAGGGCAATCAATTACCAAAATAGACAACAATGACATAGCGTAACCTAAGTATGTTTCTTTTGCGTTTACTTTTCGCAACGCTCAAGGTCGCCATTGGCCACAGGCAGTTTGGATGTTTACTCTAAAAATTAGGATGGCGTCGCCAAATATATTGTCAGAAGAGGGAATATCTTATTTGAGAGATTGGAAAGGTACCAGTTATTTTGTAATGTGAATAAAAGGGTTCAAAGGTACAGAGGCCAGCACATCAGGCTACTAAAATGTGTCAGATTTCTTTGATAGTTTTTCAACTTTATAGTAATGGAAATAAGGTTCATGTTCTTTTGGGAAAATTTGACAATTTGGGGTAGCTTGATGTGCTTGCGTCTGTAATATACGGAAATTTTTCGTTGGCTGTTTCCATAACTTTTATTAACTTTTTTTTGTGATGTTTTTTTTTAGGTAGAGACTTTAACTGTCAAAAATAATTATCTTTGCGTGTGAATTGTTTACTTACTTTTTAATTGACGTTTTAATAGTACAGACTAGTCCAGCGCATCAAGCTACCTCAAACTGTCAAATTAACCTTTATTTCTTTTAACATAAAGTGTTAATTATAACGGCAATTAGTGTTGAATTTGATCAAAACATGAAGAATCACAGGGCATCGAAATTTATCCACATCACTGTCAACGGGAAAAGTGCCCAGAAGGCTGGCAGCATTGCCACTTTGAATGGCAATGCTGATTCTTTGGCAAATAAAAAAGATAAAGTTAAAAAACTATCAAAGAAATTTGCAAATCGGGGTAGCTTGATGTGCTGGCCTCTGTACATAGCAAATAGACCGACAAATACATAAGAAAACGTTAATATAATATGATTATTGGTCCAAATACGGAGTAGCTATAACATTAATAAAGTGCTCAACAAGAAAAACAGTACAGTTTTTATTTTACCTCAACCCGAAAACACTGGGTATTGTTTTTGCGTGTGTTTTTAAGTAAACTACGGTAGCCATGTCAAGGTCGGTTGCGACAGGTAAGTACCTAATGTATATTCTGTGACATTTGTAGGTACTCTGTGCAAAATGCTGTTTGTCTGTGGTTCGTTTTAGCTGACTGTCAAGACGGGTTGTGTTTTTCGCGGGTTTCTATCAACACATTTCTTTTTCTATTTGCTGCATTGCTCATTATTGTAATAATTTGTACCTATTTTGTACATTTAAGTACATTATCATCACATTTTTTTTTTTATATATGCATACAAAGAATTGTAGGCTATTTTATAAGAGGAAGTATGGAGTTTCTTGCCCAATCTTCTCCACAAGTAACAATCTTTTGGAGAGGCAAATAGAATCATTTAAGTATATTATTTTAATTTTGACGACCTATGTAGCGCAGCGGGTAAAGGTCCGCCTGCGACGCAAGAGGTTGCGGGTTCGATTCCCGCCTTGGGACAAATGTTTGTACGATCTACAAACATTTGTTCCGGGTATTCTGTGTATTTGCTATGTATAATAAAAAAAATCTATCTATGTAATGTATTGTATTCAGTATATCAGTCATCTTGTACACATAACACAAGCTCTGCTTAGCTTGGGGCTAGATGATGTTGTGTGGATGGTCCAGCATTATTTATTTATTAATTTTAAAGTTGAAGTTTAAAAGTGCCTTTATAATGTAATAATTGAAATAAAAGATTTGACATTGATTTTGACTTTTGCGCTTAGATATTCTTTTTTTAATTTGTTTTTATCTTTAAATGAAAAAAAAAACTGGCTGTCAAGGAGACTGCCGATAGAAGTGAATACTTTGTAATCACTGTCAGACAGCGTAACACGTCACATTAGAATTTGGGAAACGCGAACCCATTAGTTTTATTTACATCGAATTAGAAAACGAATTTCGAAGATGTGCAAATGACAGCCGGGACCGAGGGCTTCATCCGTCACCTCAGTACCTATTACTTGTCTAATCATACCATCTTTAACACTCCATCAATCGTGTCTATGGTGTCCTTCTACTTCCTCATTCATACTCACAAGGAGGTTTTACCATAAATATTTATCTATACGTCTATCATCATCAGCCTATCCTTTTAAGAACTATGTTGGGGTCGGATTCCAGTCTAACCTGATGCAGCTGAATACCAGTTTTTTACATGGAGCAACTGCCTATCTGACCTCCATAACCCAGTTACTGGGTACCACAATACCCCTTGGTAAGTCTTGCTGTCAGACTTTCGAGCTTTTGACTACCCGTAACGACCGTCAAAGATCTACAAATGACCTATCCCCTGATGATCTATTTATGAAGTTACAAAAAAGAGTTTTTTTGTCATTCTGTTTGTCTGTTTATTTATTTGATACTTTAAGCACTCAAAAGTACAGAGGCGGACTTAATGCCATAGGCATTTTCTACCAGTCAACCTTTGGGTGGTGCAGAGACAAAGAGTGGCAGGTGCAATTTCTTAAAAGAAAAGGGAAAACAAATATATATAAACTATAAATATTATACCTACATAGAATATATGTATGTAACACAAATAGTCTGTTTGTTTGAGGTAATCTCCGAAACAGCTGTCATAATTTTGGCGGGAATATCACTGGCAGATAGGTGATGTGTTAAGGAGTAACTTAGGCTTACTTTTATTTAAGAAAAATAATTAGAGTTACGTGCAACAACTATAAAACACATCTTTTGTTTAATTCCACGTGTACGTATTCGCGTTCCCTAGTCACCCTAAAACGTTTTTTGAAACGTGTTTTTACGATATTTATACATTTCAATTTGGGAACAGTTCAACGTGCGAGATTGTATGGGCTCTTTCCGACTTATTGTTACACCCCCTTGCTACTAATGAATGAATAACAAAAACGAAACGGGAAAACTGTTAAAAAACCAACCCAGAAATTAATTTGAAACTTTTGTTAGGCTTATTCTAGAGAATCCTGTCAAACGCAAACTTTTTAATTGTGTATTTTAAGATTGAAAGGTTACGTGTTTCACAATACAGGTTGGATAGGCCATTTTTTGTTTGTTGAGAGTTGAAAAGCTCGTGGCAAAATAATCAAAATCAAAATTCATTTAAACAAATAAGGCTGAGAACCAGCACTTTTGAACGTCAAAACGTTTACAAAAGACAGTCCCCCAAAACGCCCACCCTACACCACTTCCTAGTGTTTTTACTGGGAATAAGAAGCGGCGGAACAAACTCCCCAGCATAACGTCTGTCTGATAGGTTTGAAGAATCTGTACAACATATGTCAAAAGATAAAAGCCGCACGGGTTGATCGTAGGTTAAGGAAGTCAGTCTGTAGATGAGTGACGGTTCGTAACATATCGAGAGTCCTCCGTGCCTCGGAAAGCACTTTAAGCCGTTGATCCCGGCTGTCATTTCTAGAACTTTGACAGTCGTTACGGGTAGACAGAAGCATGAATGTCTGACAACCAGTCTTACCAAGGGGTGTCGTGTTGTAGACTGGAAGCTGATCCTAATATGGTTGGGAAAAGGCTAGGCAGATGATGATAAGGAAAGAGTCAACGAAAAATTTCCAGGCGGGGTTTCCAGAATCATGTACTAAACTCATGGTATCAGGTGATGCGTCGATGTTCCTTGTCCCTGTATTTTACACAAAACATAAGGGGCAATGTTTGGGCTGTTGTGTTGAAAATTTCTTGAGAATTTTGCTAAAAATGACTTCGCCTGTTTTCGTTGCGTGATTGAAACGATTGGTGTAATCAATAAATTGATTGATTGGAGAGTAACACTGATGCTCTTGTACAGAGACAAAGCATACCATTCTAGACTAATAAAAAAAAGCAAAGAGTTCTATCGTGTTTTTGTTTAAACGCTTAAATATCTGACTAGCGTCTTCGTCTGCGTAGGTATGTTTCTTTATAAATTATAGCCTGTGTGTTATTCAGATGTATAAGCTATAATACTGTGAAGATTCATCAAAAACCGTTCAGTCGTTTTTTAGTGAAACAGCATCAAACAGTCATAAATCCTCACAGACTTTCACATTTATGATATTTATTAATGCGTTTGATAGCCCAATTCTTTAGGAAGCTTATAGGCGATGTTTAAGTTGACACGGTACGGTGCGATTACGACACGGTTGGAGCAGTGGTTGAGCCATCAGACATGCGCCGCCTGTTGTGGGTTCGATCCCTGCACGGAACAAATATTTGTATGACCTACAGTTAGTTGTTCCGGGTCTGGCTGTTTGTGTATGTGAGTTTGAATGTTTGTAAACGCACCCACGATACAGGAGAAATTCCTAGTGTGGGGCAACGTTTTTATTGAAAAAACAAAAGTATGTCGACGAGGTTCTAGCGGGAAATATTTTCTTTAAATATCTTTACCAACGTGGCTTAACGAAATAAATATCTCTTTCTTTTTCTTTGATAAACTCCAAACCATCTTACTCAAGCGCCTTCTTCATCATCATCCTCCTGCCCTTATCCCAATTTATTTGGGGTCGGCGCAGCATGTTTTCTTCTTCCATACATCTCTATTTGCCGTCATCTCATGGGTCACCTCTTTTCTTGCCATATCCTCTTTCACACAATCCATCCATCTTTTCTTTGGTCTTCCTCTACTCATGTAACCCTGCACATTCATACTCAAAACTTTCCTCACAACATGGTCCTCATTCCTTCGCATCACATGCCCATACCATGACAACCGGTTTCCACACAACTTCTCGGTCACAGGCGCAACTTTAAGACTTCCTCTTACATACTCATTTCTTATTCTATCCATTCGCGTAACACCACACATCCCCCTCAGCATTCTCATCTCAGCTGCATGTAACTGCCTTTCATTCATGCCTTTTGCGGCCCAACATTCTGATCCATACAAGACAGCAGGTCTAACCATTGTACTCAAGCGCCTTCTTATCTATCTATATTTTTATCCACAGAATTTTATAAAAAATATTTCAAGTAGGTATTTCAGAATAGATGATACGAACAAAGATACTAACTTATGTAGGTATATCGCGCGACCATTCCGGGAAAATGGTACCCTAAATATTATGGAGGGAAAGTTACATATTATTATTTCACAGGACAGGTTAGGTTGACATTCTGAGAAGGTACGAGATCCTGTAAATAAACTACAGGTACAAACATCACGCGTGTATACCCAAAAGGGAAGGGCGAGGGTATAGGTTTATTCTTACGTATGTCATGATGGTATAGGCCTCGCCTCTTGTGCACGATGTTGTGGGTTCAAACCTGGGCAAGTACCAATGCGAGTTTTTCAATTCAGACATTCATGCTTCTGACTACCCGTAACGACTGTCAAAGATCTACAAATGACAGCCGGGACCAACGGTTTAACGTGCTTTTTGAGGCAGGGAGGAGTTTTTTCCTAGTTTTTAACTATGAATTATCGTGAGAAAATCATTATTTCTATCAAAAGATTTTCAATACAAAAGTAAATAGGTACTTCAGTTTTTCCATTAAACATCTCATTGGGTTCGATAGAATTTATGTTTTGTTGTAGGTACAGTATACAGTAAGAAAATCATCCGAAAAATACGTTGAAATTAGGGAATACTGAAGAGTTGGGACCTAATAGGTACCTGTATAGCACTTGGGACGTTTCAATTTTTTTGTATGTAAATCTCAACGAAATTTTGTTCGCATCCGAGATAAGTTACTAATACACAATAAAAATACAAATTTATGTAAAAAATACACAGTTATAACCGCATCTCAATTATTACAAAAGACAATGACTGTATTTAACTTATTACCTCATAACTCTACGTGATTATTGAGTAAAAATTTAAATAATTAATTACTAATATGGCGGACTATTTGAATCGTCATATAGCACCGGGTGAAGAAGGTACTTGGATTTAACTAGTAATATTGAAAAGTCTAGGCATCATCATACTGCCCTTATCGCAATTTATTTGTGGGCGGCGGCGCAGCATGCCTTATTCTTGAATACATTTCTACCAGCCGTCGTAGCCTCACAATAGAGCCCTTTAGATTAAATTATCTCATGAATAATGCTAAAATTCAGATGGCCTCTCCATATCTACATTTTTTATTGTGATAAGTCTGATTTAATTTTTTCTTATGCATCTCAGACTTGTATTTATAATCCTCAGTTCAACTACAACTATTATTTAAACAGTCGTATAATAAAACTAATTATACCAAGCAACTATATTTACTCCCTCATTTAAATGGTAATCATGTCTGCCTAGATACACCTGGCTGTAATTCTCAGTACTTATGCCAGTCCTAGAATAGAACAAATAAAACAAAAAATATTGTCTCTGCCTAGGAGTACGCGCGAAAAAATAAACAAAACAGCGCAGCGTGACAAAATACCATTCATATTTAAAAATAACTTCGTAGCACGCGTTTTATAACGTTAAACAATATTTATTTTTGTTTACAGTAGAATAAAATTACTGTTTGAAATCAACCTGACGCAGGTTGGCGCCGTTTATGTTTTTTCATGAATTATTAATTCAAGGCAAAGGAAAAATGTTACATCCTCACCTCGACTCACTAATCGATTACCAAGTATCGATTTAATATTCACCTTCGAGGATGCAATTAATATAAAAAAATATATAAAATAGCCAAAAATATTACTGAAAAATCTTGAATTTTCCTATTTAATATCCACTTTTCTTCGCACACAACAGATTAAAAAAACACCAAAATTTTGTAACAGAGTTCACTGCACTCCAAACGGCCCGCACAATATTTTTTTTATAAAAATAGACCGAACACGCAACGCCCACGGTTCTAATTTCGTATATTTTAAAAAGTTACAAACGCATGCGCTTCGTTCGCGCGCGCTCACCTACTGACAACGTACATCACAGATTCTCACTCGATTGTTATCGCTTACCCGGCTATTTCAAATATCGAATCACCACCGCCGAAAATGCTCTATGACGTAGCCTCTCCCATTTAGAAGTATAATACTAGGCGAATAACTCGACTATTTTCGGTAGCATCTATTTCTGTTGCAGCGGAATGAGGGTACATACATTTTTAATTTAGTCGGTTGCTATGGAAATTCTAAGCGCGGTGGTAAGTCACGAGGTAGACGACAGTTTTAGTAGCATATAGTTATTTTTAACTAGATTTAGACTAGCGAGCCAAACGAGAAAATGTCAGCCGTCCCAATGGTTATTTTGCATTGATATTAGAGTTTATTAGGTCTTATTTTGCTTAAAATCTATTAAGAGACAATCAAATGATGTATTTTTGACCTATTTTCGAAATGTCACGTTCTATTGCGAAATGCGATGTGCTCTCTGGTTTTTTTCTTCAATGCTGTTTACTAGCAACCATTGCCACAACGAATTTAAGAAATACGTCGTGAGTTCAAGAGTTATTTATCTAAATACGATAAGGAATGAAGGCTAAAGTGGATTACTTATTACATTGTATACGAAACTAGTAAAAACAAAATTATTTTGTCAGTTGCAGTAAGTAAATTAAACCAATACAAAAAAAAATAAAAAAACAATTGTTACATATTTGAAAAGTCATCACATAGGAACGTTACGACTGATTTGATGTTACGGATGATTTTCAGTGACAGTTTGTAAGAATTTTTAGGAAAATCTACTGGGAAAGGTGGAAATTTCGATGGTATTTTCACTCAACAAAAAATATTTGCAACCGTACGAAGTCGGGGTGGGTTGCTCGTCTGGTATATAAATTGCACATCAAACAGTGATTAGTAACGCTTCATTAGAATTTGGACATCAATCTTTGTCTCGAACGCCCACTATGCGCAGATGCCATTAAAAAAATCACGAGAAAAACATCTCGATAGCTACATAATGCTTGACACAATTTTTCATTCATTCAGCCAAGCATACCTATGTATAAATAAGTACGTATATCCCAACGAACAATGCCAGAAAAAGTACAAATGCGCGCCATTTCTTTTTAGTCTATGGTTTTCACAACTTCCGCTGATAAAGGGCGTAACTACGTAGCCTTTCGGAGATTAAGTGTTTTCTTAAATAGGTCTCGATTTTTCCACAGAGTATTCATATTTATTAGCGTTCCACAAGGTAAAAAATAAGATGTTATTGAAAGGCTTAAAGCTAAGAGCCGTTGTAGACCCCGACAGGGCACAGCTAAGTAAAAGTAAGTAGGAAGAGAGGAGGAAGAACAGTGTGTATTAAATGCAATAAGTAGAAGGTGAGGTATAATTTATTGGGCGCTTCTTTTATTTTATTATTTACAATATTTTTTTTTGTATTTATGTGTAGGCGTATACCTAGTGAGTATTTATTTGCAGGCAAATTTACATAAAAATTAAATAACTTCATAACTACATGAAGTTACTTATAATTTTTCATTTAAGTATTCACTTACACTATAGTAGCATTTGATTACAAGAAAAAGCTTCAATTTATTGATAAATTTCCTCACTTAAACTTACACACAATCACGCCATTTTCTCATGGGAGTAGGCAGCAGCTACAGAACGCCACCTGTTACGATCCTTACATACTTCTACTCACTTCGTTTACGTTCATACATCCGATCATACACGCACGACTATACACGTACTACACACCGACTACTACGGCCTTTCTGAAGAACATCACCCATAAGGTCAGTGTATGTCCTTATAGGGCGTCCCCTCCCGGATTTTCCACTTGAATAACTGACGGAGACTAAATATGGGTCCAAAGTGTACACTTCCATCTTTTTGAATAATCGTCACATACAGGTGGCGATTTGTACATCTGAGTACCACTGTTACATAGAGCGACTGCCCCATTGGGGAATATGATCATCATATTGACGACCGATGTGGCGCAGCGGGCGAAGGTCCGCCTGCGACGCAGGAGGTTGCGGGTTCGATTCCCGCCTTGCGACAAATGTTTGTACGATCTACAAATATTTGTTTCGGGTGTTCTGGGTATTTGCTATGTATAATAAAAAATATCTATCTATGTAATGTATTGTATTAAGTATATCAGTCATCTAAAACCCATAACACAAGCTCTGCTTAGCTTGGGGCTAGATGATGCTCTGTGGATTGTCCAGCATTATTTATTTATTTATTTATATAATGTTTATTTCACCACCTTGCCTCATTGCTCTAGTGGTGGGAAGCACTACTGTCGTGAGCATGAGGTCGACTGTTCGGTTACCAGGTCGGCCAAAGTGTTATTGGGTTTTTCCATAAGAAATTTCTCAGTAACTGCCCGCGAGTCTGGATTCGTGGTTATAAACTCCCCCCTACTACATAGGACTTAAATATACCTAGCGTGTATTACAGGTACACCTCTGCCTTACCCTTTTGGGATCACTGGCGTGATGTTACGTTATGTTTACCACAGTAAAATGTAAGTAAGACAAGTGGATATGTAAAATAGTATCACTCAACAGTAGCGCAGGTTAATTGGTTAAAAAAACACTCAAGGTCAGCACGAAGGCTGTCACAGCGTTGTGTAATGCGCGTGCGCATATCGCCGCTAGATGTGGCTTGAGCGTACTCGTGAGTTGGATGTGTATACACACAGAGAAATGGACTCGGTAATATCGTATCCTATTTTAGTTTTTAGTTATTTTTTTCTTTTGTGTTATATTACCTGTGCTTGTCCCAAATAAATGTTTTCCTTTTTTTTTAATAAAATTACCACTCCGTAGAAAGAGACAAAGCTACCGTGAGGTTAATACCTGTCTCTTTCATTTGATAGACAACTACTGACTGCACGTTTGCTTTGTCTCGCTCACACTTTCTTGTAATAAATAATGTTGAATCAACGTTTAAATCTCATTGAAAGTTTTGTTTCGATTCACCCCGACGTTTCGATTCGCCCCGTTTCACCGTACATCTTCTTTTAAACCGTAACCCAGCAAATTAGTTACAATCCAAATATTATACTGAAACGGCCATTTTAAACATCATTGCAAAATAACGAGACACAGTTTAAAATAAAACTTTATTACAACCTTTTATAAAGGAAAGCCTTATCACCACTCGTTAGCGGCAGTCGAGCTAAAAAAGACTCAAATGAGTATCCAACACGAAGGTTTAATCTCCATTTTTATGGTGATGTCAGTATAAAAATAAAAACGGAGTGTTTCTGCCCGTTAGTGGTATGACATAGGATGAAATTTCTTTTTTGGGCGCTATCAGAGGGAAAACATGATTTCGTATGTGTTTTTTGTAAAGATAATACTGTAGGGTTATGGTTTGATTACCTTCCTGATATCAAGTCAAAAGGTATATTTACATAGGTACATACATACATACATACATGAACTCACCCTCTTTTTCCACAGAACGCCATCTGCTACGATCCTTGTTTTTTTTTCTTTTTGGAATGGGCATCTCGCAGTTTATCCTTCAGGGATATCCACTGCTTCACCGAACTTTCCAGTGGGGACTTAATTAGAAATCAAGGCTAAGAGACCAATCGCTAAAAGCACCCCCTGCGGGGTACGAGCCTCGGCTTAGGACGTCGCTGGGAGAGGACGGCAAGGGACGGGCTGGATCTATCCAGCCCGTATAGATATATATTATTTGGGGACTAATTTAATCATTTACTGGCTACGCGAACTGGCTCGAGCACAGTCATACACGCACGCCGGCTTCTGAAGAACATCACAAATAATGTCAGTGTATGTCCTTCTAGGAAGTCTTTAAATAGACGAGTTGTCTTTGTGCTAGAGGCCTTAGGCTTCAAGGTGGCAATCCCGGCAATGTTTTGGGAACTTTACCAGCCGACAGCGATAAGGATGAATTTTTCGACACCGTAGTATAATTTACTGTAATGCTTGTTTTGTTAGGTTAATTCATTGCTTTCATTTTATTTTTATTTGTTTGAGATGTGTAGGCTCTACACACGTACGGGTAGGAGATAGCACTTAATGAAAAATTATTTATTGTATAGATATTTTGATAAATAATAATTAATAATCCTAGCCCCATCCAGTATGTTAGTACATCATAACATCCGTGTAACTACTTTGCCGCGCTAACAATTGTTACGGACTACACAGTACAGTCAACAAAACAAACTGTGTCAAGTTTAAAATAATTTATTACACTTTTTTTATTTATTGTGGAGTAACTCTCTGACCGAAATGGAGATATTTACTACATCACTTTAGACGCGTCAAACTCAAAAACTACTGAACGGATTTTTGTGCGGTTTTCAGCAATAGAAAGAGTGAGAAATTTGAAAGGTTTTTGTATATAATTTTTCACGGGCGAAGCCTGGGTGGATCACTAGTCTACTAATAAACTAACATCTTCATAATGATCTGCCTAGCCTTTTCCCAACTATTAACAAAGGGGTTGGCTTCCAGTCTAACCGGATGCAGCTGAATATACCAGTATTTTACATGGAGCGACTGCCTATCTGAACTCCACATTCCAGTTACTGGGCAACACGATACCATTTGGTAAGACTGCTTGTCAGACTTTCAGGGTTTTGACTCCCCGTAACAAATGTCAAAAATCTACAAATGACAGCCGGGACCAACGGCTTAACGTGCTTTCCGTATTTAGTACAAGCCTTAGACATGGATTGAGCAATACCCTCAAGAAATAGAAAGAGACAACGCGACCGTGCCTATATATCTGTCTATTTGATTCGCTAGACAGCCACTGGCCGCACGTTCGCTTTGTCTCTCTCACATTCTTGCCCGTATTCTTTTCACAGCTGTTTAGGGAACGCTCTATCCATTGTTATGTGTCTATGGTGTTGGGGTTTTGTGAATGGATCGTGTTCTGTTGACAGTACCTCTTGTATAGAGGCCAGCACATCAAGCTACACCAATGTGTCAAATTTCTTTGATAGGTTTCCAACTATAGCACGAAAGAATAAGTTCATGTTCAATTGGGAAAATCTGACAGTTTCTGGTAGCTTGATCTGCTGGCGTCTGTACTTCCATACTCTTTGTAGTATTATAATGAATGGTTCTATATTAATGACAGTATCTAACAACTTCTAAGTATATCACGCCCAGTTTAAGTATGCAGTATAGCGTGGCGCTGTTTGTCAAAGAAAAATGCAACATTCAGTTATAAATCGATGCATTTTAATTAGTTCTGTGTTTTCCCGACTGCAGAATAGATTAACGGTTACGGAGTTACGCTGTGCCGAGGTCAGTCTGTGGATGGGTGACCGTTCGTAACTCCTCCGTGCTTAGAAAAGCACATTAAGCCGTTGGTCCCGGCTGTCATTTGTAGATCATTGACAGTCGTTACGGGTAGTCCCGTAAGTCTGACAGCCAGTCTTACCAAGTGGTATCATGTTGGCTAGTAACTGGGCTGTGGAGGTGAGATAGGCAGTCACTCCATGTACAATATTGGTATTTAGCTGCAGGTGAAACTGGAAGCCAACCCCAACATAGTTGGGAAAAGGCTAGGCAGATGATGAGGTCTGCTGTATTATTTGTTCAACCGTACCTGTAGTGTGTAGCTGTAAGTTATTTTGTTGACTGTACCAGTTGACGATAAAAAGGAAGTCACGATGCATTAACATGGGGATATTATGTGTATGCGGCCATGAAAGGGGCGTATAGGAACACGTAGGGCCATGGGCGCCGGCAGATTTTCTTATAGTGGGGTGCATCTTCAGCAAACAAAGAAAGCTAAACTTTTTTCACCTTGATCTACTTTGTCAATATGGAGATAAAATAATGTTGTTTTTTTCTAATTCCTCCGCTGTTCTTTTCTGATTAATTTCATTGCGGGGTCCAAGACAGTTGAATCGTTTCTCCGGGAATTCTCGACGCTTTTCTGGTGGTCGCCACTGTTGATTCTGGTTTTCAGGAGTTGCAGTGGTTTGGGAATAGTGTGACGGGCTTGTCCTATTAAAAAGATCAAATAATGTAGGATGTAAGAGCTAGCTAAGCAAACACCCAGTAACTGGGCTGTGGAGGTCAGATAGGCAGTCCGCCCCATGTAAAATACTGGTAATCAGCTGCATCTGGTTAGAATACAAGCCGACCAGGCTAGGCTGATGATGATAAAACCGAGCTCAAACAAATCGCTCACTCTCTGGCCCATCATAACATCGCTTCCGCCTATACTAAGCTCAGTATCTATAGTTGACCAACTGTATGTAGCGCTGTCATAATCACGTCTAACTTATTTGTTATGTGTAGACGTGTGGCCCGTTTACCATAGAGAAATATAGAGCTTGCTGACATGGGAAATGTTGGGTAGAGTCTACATTATCTTTGTTACTAACATATAGATTGATATGACGGTAAATAGAGATGTATGGAAGAAGAGGGCATGTTGTGCCAGCCCCAAATATTTGGCTGGAGGATGATGATGATGATATAGATTGATATTTAGAGCAGCTCTCAGCTCTAAATACCATAAGTATAGTTGGGAATCCTCTTTGTGCGGGTCAGATATCACTTGCCATTCCTTAAGAATTTCCATCAGCATCACCGTTTGGTGAATAGTGTTGAACTGCGGTGTAGGTATGCGCAAAATTCCTAACTTTGTTTTTTAAATATCCCAACTTACAACCCATTTCCGTTAAAATATATTCATTTTTCAAATGTGTTTTTTCCTTGCCCATTTAAAAGTAGCAGCATTTTATTTCAACAATACATTATTGTAGGTTTAAAACAGTCTAAAAACATTCGGCATTGAGGTATAAAACGGAAAAAGGATTCTGACTTCAAGTCTTGCAATCTAGGTACACGAAATTACTTCATAATACTTGCATTGTTTATTCAAAAGTAATTTATTCATTGCCACACATGCGATGCATTGCAAATATAACTCCGGATAATTTGCATTTTACACGGCACGGTACAATTTTAATTGAAACGCCATCTGTTATTTTCAATGTGAAACTAAGATGCTTTGTAGCTGCCAGAAGATGGCGCTAATAATTTAATTTATAATTTTTATTATTTTATGGCGTGACCTAATTCGAATAGCTTGAAAAAGCTTTCTCTAAGTCTAAAGATTTGCAAAATATTCCATTTTTTATTTCAGTGGTTTTGAAGGGAGAGGGAGAGAGAATGAGAGTAAGAAAATGACCGTTTCTCCTAATCACCAAGGTTTCTAAAGCTAAAATTTTGGTTTAAATAGGGTTAGTATTGCCAGTAAATGATGAATCAAGTATGCCGTTTGCGACATTCTACCTAATAGTTAAGATATTGTTTAGGAGATATCACATATGTATTATTTAACAGCGATAGATGTGTAAACTGCCAACACTCAGTGTGGTTGAGTTCGCAACCCTAACTTTGCGAGCGCATCTCGCACTTGGCCGATTTTAATTGTTATAAAAATGATAATAAATTATGTTTATTTCTCCAAATTGGTTTTTATAAACACTTTTATACACGTCAAACAATAAATAAATGCGTTTTTTGGACTAAAGAGGTCTGTGTTTCCCTATCTGACTAATCTAAGAAGAAAATACCGAAACAAACTCATTGGTCACAGTCTGTTTTAAAGTCCAGACATCTTGGTCAGATCATCATGTGAGGACCATGCAGATTAGTGTCCGAGATGGTCTTTTGAAGTAAGAACCACACAGATATGAGTACACCTGTCCAGTCAGTGCAAGCATTTGTCACCAATAGGGTCCTTAAAAATTCTGATTGGTCCAGAAGTTGGATTTCTCAAAAATACTGGACACGTATTTTTTCTTTTGTCACGGAAACCAAAAATTACGACGATGTAGTGCGTTGAAATTACGGGTGACGTCACGCCGTACTACACTTTTAACGTAACAGTGACGTCACAAGCCCCTTCTCCTGAACTTTGATGTGCTATATCATTGTCACTTTTTATAGATTTGAGTAAGCAAAAAATACGTGTCCAATATTTTTTGGTAATCTTACTGACTGACTTAATAGACTTAATATATTTTTACCTAGGACACATGCCTATTGTAGATGTAGAGTTCGACTCAGTACTGATATTTTAGATACTTATAAATATTTTACCTTTCATGTGCTCTGATGTATCCGCCCGCATAATGTCTGTTAAGTAGTGTTCTAGTGACCGCATATTGTCTAATCCACTTCTTTCCTGTAACAAAACAGAATAAAACTTTAATAAATTACATATGTACCTCCTTGGAGATGTTCTCCAGATGTACTAATCCGAACGTGAGCGAAGCGAAAGGAGTATGTAAGGATCGTAGCGGGTGGCGTTCTGTGGTTTCTGCATACGCCCATAGGAAAAAGGCGTATGTTTAAGTTGTATGTATAAGTATGGTTGAAAATTCCACTGTCTTCCCAGCAAGAACACTCTGCACAAGTAGCATGACCACCATAGAAACAGGTTTTGTCGACGGAAGAATAGACAACATGACAGATTGTTGAAAGATTTCTACCGTCCTAAACATGGCGATGTTAAAACTGAAGAGAAGAAAGTGTTCTATTCTCTACAGAGTACGGGGCGCGCCGTGCTCGGGTAGAAGAGATGTCAAGTTGGAAAGAAAGAACGTCGTCTATTCTTGGTAGAATAGATATAGTTTGTCATGCTACGGGTGGGCGTTTTTGAAGACTGTCTTATGTCGTTTTTGACGTTCAAAAAGTGCTGATAATCCGCGTAATTTGGAAAAATGTTCTTTATTTATTTTTTAATAAAATTGATTTTGACTATTACCTTCACAGGATTTATTATGACTGGCGAGATATGTGTATTCTAAACCCATTTGCGAAACACAAACGATGTAGTATGGTCACTTTAAGATAAGTATCATATAATATAGGTGGCTAGTTATTTATTATAAGACAATAGTTATGACCAACTGATCAAATAAATGTGGCTTATTAATTAAATGTATTTACCTTTTTAAACTATCAATAATTGAAACGAACATAAGCGTTGTAGTGAAATCTAATGACCGTGGACGAATTATCAAAATCTTCTATCGACGAAATTGAAACTTCACAGGACAAAAAATAACGTCTAATTTTGTCCTTTAGCAATTGGAAGTATACCGTACTGTATTGGTGTTTTATGAGATAAATATTTAAATATCGTGTTAGGTTTTATTAGGTCAGATAGGCAGACGCTCCATGTAAAATACTGGTATTCAGCTGCATCCGGTTAGACTGGAAGCCGAACCCAACATAGTTGGGAATAGGCTTGGCAGATGATGATCGTGTTAGGTTTCGACAGTATACACGAAAGAGCATTTTACGTCAATTGACATTCAAAACTATAAATCGAAAAAAAAGGTACTTATAGGTATGGTAGTACCGCATTTTTCATCCCTTTTTATAGGGTTCCCCAAAAGGTGCCCGAAAGGGACCGTTATACCATTCGTCTGCCTGTCAGCGGGCTGTATCTCATAAACCGGAATAGGTAGAAAGTTTGAAATGTTCACAGAGTATGTATTTTTATTGTCACTTTAACAAACAAATAATAAAAATTCTATTAATTTAAAAACCAAGCGGTGCCCCATACAAGAAACCTGTATTTTTCAGTGTTTTTTCAACTTGTTCGATCTTGATAATCTCTCTATTTCTCTCACAGCACGGAACCCTTTGTGTGTGAGCCCGGGACGCACTAGGACGGTTTAATTTATTTCGCTAAGACTAGGTCTTAACCTCGATCTTGGCTGATATTTTCATTGCTCATTTTACGCAAGTTTTTAATGGAGTTTTATACAGAATGGACCGGCAGGGCGGGAAAGGATGAAAAATCTCGTGAAAAGTGAAAAGCCTAGATTTTTCTGGTGATGTGGAAAAGAGTTTTTGGTATGGTACCGACTATTGTTAACCACATTCCTAATTCTGTAATAGAGGAACTAGTAACATGTTTCAAACGAAACTAACTGCACATCTATCATATACCTTTAAACGAGCAAATCTTCTATATAGGTATGTACATATATATATAATCTGAATCTCGGAAACGGCGCCAAAGATTTTCATGAAATTTAGTATGCAGGGGGCTTCGGGGGCGATAAATAGATCTAGCTAGGTTTCATTTTTAGAAAACGTCGTTTTATCCGAGCAAAGCTGGGTCAGCCGGGTACTGAAATTAATGTACTAATCCGTATCTAATTCTCTAGCTGATAATATTTATACGTTATCAATAATTGTGTTTGATGATGAAGTGTATCAAATTTGCATGCCAAAATTGTAGAATGATTCAATGTTAACCTACTATTATATTGTAAATACCTATATTCTGAGCAAATAAATGAATATTCTATAGTTTTCCATTCCTAAAATCGCAAGTGAAGAAGGTTGATCATCAATGCTCCTTTCTTCTTTAAGAAAAACAGCGGTGTATCGTGACACACGTCAATGCAATTCATTTTGACGTTTCATCAATATTCATTGCGTGATTCTTTCAAATACACGAAGCAAAAGATAACTAATTTCCTTAAAAGCCCTCCAGATTGTGATATAATGTGTGTTTTCTTGTTCAGTAACTCCTTAACTTAGAAGATTGCGAGTGTAGATAGTTTAAAGCAACGAAATTAAGTTATAATTCTGGTTTCATCATGCGGGCTATAGAGAGACACAGCGACTGTCCATTTTCTAAGTTAAATCAATAATATCCACTTGTTTTAGTTCCCAGAACCACCGCGGGTTCAAAAGCAACAAAAAGTAATATTTTTCAATAAATCCAATATGGCTACCGGGTTGAACAATATAACAAATCAAAAGGCAATTTCGCAAAGGTTGAATTTATATCGCCGTAAAAAAAGTAATAAAACAAATATGTTTTCAGTTTCCACGTGGTTTCACAAACAATTTAATTTCGTGAACACGGTCAATCGTGTTATGCTGCAGCACGACTAAACTAATTACGATTGGCTGATTATGGTACCCCGGTTTAAACTGGCACCCTCATTGGTTAATGACAACACTAGAATATTTCCTCGACCTGAGTGACCCAATTTGAATTTGGAATCTGAAATCGCATCGCGTTGACCTTTCAACCTATGTGCTCCTATGTGCAATGTTTAAAAAGAACTAGACTTTTAAATTGCTCTTTCATATAAAAGCTAACCTTACCCCATTGAAACAGGGGTGATTTTCTTTTACCAATGAAACCTTTGGACGTTTGCAATTAACATTCCACTTTATGACGTAGGAAGTAAGATTCAATTTAGCTTGCGCCTTCCTCCGCGTTATGGCGCAATGCTGTACTGACGTCACACTGCGTAGCGGGAAAATAGGTCAGTAGGTTTACAGTATGGCTATGTAACCAGTTAAGTTAGACCTCTGTTGTAATAAAATTACTAAGCACAAGAGTTCTTTGTAGAGTGGGCATCTTTTTTTTATAATGGCGCCTGAATGATTGATTCCATATTGATTATTTGAATAAAGAATGAATATTCAATGGAAAAATAAGCTTTGGCGTAGGTTTTTCTTGTAATGACAACACAGTGGAAATTCTGCAGTCCAACATGCAAATTGGTTTGAAACAACAATGATTGCGATCGCATGACACATATTATTTATGTTATCTCTGAGTACAGACCTACATGATAATTTCAATGCATAAATTATCTTCCCCTATTCATAAACATGAAATAGGAAACATATGTTTGCGTCTCGCTCTTTTGTATACAAAATGACAGTGACAGACATAACAAGTGTAACGAGTCGCGATTTTATCGATATGCAGAAATATCCTTCGACTTGTCAACATGAAATGAATATTCCTTAGGGCTTTCTGAAATGTTGGGGTGTTTTTGTTATATTGGCGCCATCTTGTTATTGTTGTTCGTAACTCAACTAAATGAGATAACTATTGTCATCTCTTACCGACATAGGGCTTTTGAAAAGGACGGTAACAGATAAGAACCAAGTTACGTCAATACATTTCATAAGTCAACCCATATTTGTAGGGAAACCTTAGTTCACTAAAAACAACTCTTAATATGTGGCGTCCCTTTCTTGTTCTATGAGAGAGAAGAAGACGGAAATACTTAGTCTAAATTAAGTTTAGCTTGTGAACACAGAATTCTGCACCATTATCGGCATTTCTGAACTAGTAGATAGTATTATAAAGAGGAAAGATTTGATTGTTTGTAATGGATAAAGATAAACTCAACCGATTTTAAATATTCTTCCACCTATAGAAGCTACATTAAACAATGCATCGAACTTTAACATCCTCTCCAACCCTTTAAAAGCGTAGTTTTGAAAATAATAATAGCTTATAGCACTCAGGAATAATGTAGCTTACTAACAGCTAAAAAAATTTTAGAATTTGTTCATTCGTTCCGGAGATTACCCCCTACATATTAATTGTACCTCATTATAATCTAAGTATAGACGAGTACCACTATGATACGTTTGGTTAAGTCCAGGTTCCCTCACGATGTTTTCCTTCACCGATGTCAGTGACGTCCGAGATAAACTTAGAAAGAATGGCAAAAGAGTTCGTAGTCTACAACCTACTTCATTCTGGGGCACAGGCCTCATTACTGTAAAAGGATGCCCCCTACCTGCCTTCTACCATCTAGACGTACTGCTTTTTACCCTCCTTGCCTAATTTCTATTCCACCAATGCGCGCGCTTCCAAACATCCTTCATAATGCGCACAGCTAAAGAGTGGAACTCACTGACTGCGTTTGTGTTTCCGAACGCATTCACCCCGAAACTCCTCAAAGTTAGAGTGAACAGGCTTCTCCTGGGTAAGCTCACTCCAACGTCGACTTTGTCTCTATCACCTCTGACCTAGACTAGAGTCGAGAGCAAACCCATCTTAAATTAAATAAAGAAAGGAGGTTTATTACCTACTCCACAGATAATGAATATCTTCAACAACCTACAAGATCCCAAAACTTACTAAAGAACTCCCTAATTACACTGTTCCGATACATAGGCTGGCCCTAATCGTGTATATACAGGCTGCTCTTATTCGTGTACATACAGGGTGCTCCTAATCGTGTATATACAGGGTGCTCCTAATCGTGTATATACAGCGTGCTCTTAAGTAGGTCGCCCGTAAGTATTTAGGGCACTGCGGATGTTACAAAATGTATGGAAAGTGATGAGTCTTCCAAATTTCGTACTTAATTTAACTTTTGGGGTATCCTTACAGTGTTTAAAGACTTATTAAGTGCTTTTAGAAAATTTATGACGGCCGACATTTTATAACTTTTGACAGCGATACGCAGGTTAATTTATAATAATCTGCCTCGTTGGCGTCATTGGGATTATCCATCTGGTATTTCTCCGTAGCGCAGTTTGCTTAACACCTTTGGTTATACGAAAATGAACGTTAAATTTATTACAATAAAGTTCATATTGGTGTCGAACAATAACTTTACTTCAATAAAAATAGTTGTTATAATAATTTAGTAAATTAATATTAAGGACAATTTCTAAAAACTAGTTATTAATTAAGTACTTGTTTTATAATTAAATATTAATTTTAAACTTTTTACTGTACCCTAAAGGGTCCGTAAGTAGCTTAGCTTTAAGCCTATTGTAAGATCCTCACACATTATGGAATCGAAATAAAGATATGAATATGAATATTTATCCACGCGACTGAGTATATATACAATATATAAGAGCCCGACAACATCCGTCGGGCAGTAGCCCACCAGACACGACACCCGTCTGGACGGAGGATCCTCCCTTTTCTATGGTGGATGAGGATCTATACACCCTGTTCCTCATACCTCTAAAGACGTTTCTATCAATATTATATAGTGCCCTAACAGCTTCTTAAAAATAGTGTTGACAGATGATGTTGTTACGAGAATAAACACAACTTGGGTCGGAAATGACACTGTAAGGAAACTGTAATGACAGATAGATCCTGTCATAATGATCCTTTGACAGTGAAAGTTACATTATTAATTCTTCTCCATCTTTTACATCGTTCTCACATTGATAATTTGAACATAAATTATGTAACCAAATATCTGTAACCAAATCATGACTTAAAAAGAGTGGCCATGGAGTTTCTTGCCCGTTCTTCTCCATAGGTACCTACGCTTTGGAATGGGCGACCATCTTCATTTTTCCGATCCTTTGACAATTCAAAAGTAGGTTACCTACCTGTTATTTGTTTATTTGAAATAAATCCTTTGACTTTGACTCTACTACTTTAGATAGACTGTGTTCGGTACGTCTGCACTGAAGAAATCTCCCTTTCCCGTTCCGCAGCCTCCCTCTGCAAGATCACCGTCTAGCAAAAGGACACCACCGCGTTCCAGGCCTCCTCGCTGCCAACCATCGATGACACGACGGCCGGCAGCGACAGGTCCCTGCCTAAATCCATATAATCCTGGCTCAACCAAATAGCGATGATGCGAAGAGTCTGTATAGGTTTCTGGCCCAGATATTATGACCAGCGTTTATTTACGGTACGATGGGATTGGCATACGCATTGCGATTATAAATAACCCAAAAAAAAACTACTACTTTTGTAGCAGCCATTTTATGGTGCTCCGAAACCTTTACCAGAACTATCGGATATCATCCGCCTAGCCTTTCGCCAACTATGTTGGTGTCGGCTTCCAATCTAAACGGATGCAGCTGAATACCAGTATTTTACATGGAGCGATTGCCTATCTGAACCTCCACAAACCAGTAACTAAGTAACGCAATACGCTTTAGTATGACTGTTTGTCAGACTTTCAGGGTTCTGACTACACGCAACGACTGTCAAAGATCTAGAAATTACAGTAGCCGGGACCAACAGCTTAACGCGCTTTCCGTATTTAGTACAAGCCATAGAAATGGATTGGGCCTCTCAGCCTATGAGTTGATACCCTCAGAAACGGTTAAAAAAAACCCTATTACATGGGACTATTAAACAAAGCTTAGGAAATTTAGGTGTACTATAGGTGTACCTTTGCCGAACCCTTCAGGGAATACATGCGTGATGTTGTTACACACGGACATAGCATTGTTGCCAGCAAAAAAAAAATGTTTACCAATTAATCTGGCATCCTAAGAAACTCGTAATTGTCTTGGAATCTACATCAGCATTGTCTTTTAATACTCCGAGTTCCCAGTATTATGAATTGCTGGCAAATTGATGTAGGCACTGACTTGTTCTTGCCTGCTGTCTTGTATGGATCAGAATTATGGGCTACAAAAGGGATGAATGAAAGGCAGTTGCATGCAGCTGAGATGAGAATGCTGAGGGGGGTGTGTAGTTTTACGCGATGGAAATGTACTCATTTGTGTACCACCACACATCCCCCATAAGAGGAAGTCTGAAAGTGACGCCTGTGACAGACTGTGTGTGGAAATCGGAGTTGCTTTCTGTAAAATACTGGTATTCAGCTGTATCCAGTAAGATTGCGAGCTGACCCCAACATAGTTGGGAAAAGGCTAATCAGATGATGATGATGTAATAGGGGGCGAAACTCCCATCAACCGGGCACGAATTCAGTCTCCGGGATGCTACTGAGAAATTCCAGATGGAAAAACCTAACAACACTTTGCCCAACCCGGAAATCGAACCCAGGACCTCATGGTCAGCAGGAGTGACTTACGACCACAAGACCAACGAGCCATTATATACACATGACAATATCTATCAACATGTCAGTGTCATAAGATCATATTTCGTAAAGATAACAATGTTTTTGAACATTTTAGACACAATGTTGCGCATACGCAGCCATATTTTGTGTCAGCCTATAAAACGGCCACATACAGTTGAATAGTAGTAATTAATATTAAATTAATGAGACTTTTACGATTAGACCCTAGGGCACAGTTACACTTCGCTGACTGCCTTTAGATTTACTTTTGTATCTATATTTAGTCTTTAGAGAGAGGATCTCGTGGCTAAATACAAACAGCCGCACGTCTTGATCGAAGGTTGAGCTACGCCAGTTGAAGACAGTCTATGGATAGGTGACCGTTCGTAACATATCAAGACTCATCCGTGACTCGGGAAGCACGTTTAAGCCGTTGGTACCGGCTGTCATTTGAAGTACTTTGACAGTCGTTCCGGGTACTGAGAAAGATCACCGATCAGAATTTGTTTGGTATATTTTTAGTTCCCTCCTGCACTAAAGATAATCGCTACATGTTCATGGGAATGTTAAGAAAAGCCCTTGGTGAGCATATTAAATAAATAAATAATGCTGGACAGTCCACACAGTATCATCTAGCCCCAAGCTAAGCAGAGTTTATTCTTGGAATGGTAAACCTGTCTACATCACGGACAGAGTATTCTTAACAAGCCTCCAGTATTACTAACTTTAAATTGACAGCATCCACAATGCCGCCAATCGCACAACGCGACGCGGGAAATTATGTTAGCTTAGCTATTCGAAAATAGAATGGAACGAAGTCGGAAGTTGTTACTTCTTTTTCCAAACTGTAGATATTGTCGTTTCTCTATGCTGCGTGTTGTTTTTTTTATTTCTTGCGTTTTTCATTTACATACATTGGCTTTTAGCAATGAGGTTTTATTTTCTTATCTTGAAATATGTATCTGGGAGCCTAGTTACATAATAATGGGTCGGTATGCAGTAGTTTACTTCTTGTAGGTTATTTCCTTTGGTATTTGGGGTCGTAAAATACAACAGATCAATATCTACGACGCAGTGAAACCAATAAGTTACCTATGAGGGGACAAGAAATACCCTAATCGTGCCTCAGCAAAATGCTTCTAATAACACATAGGTACATATTTTCTCTGAATGGGTCAGCAGAGGAGAAATAACACCCACTCATTTTGGTTATGATAAGAAGCTATTCCCAGTGCACAAATCAAGACTACAAGCTGCTGCTAAGAAAATCTTGAAGGAAAAATCAATTTAACAGACCCGGGGATAAAACTCAGAACTCTTCACTTGGGAGATGCCCTTGCGATGACTAGATTACTTCCTAAGTAAATAATAATAGCTGTTTTAGCGCTTACAAGCGCTTCTGAGTACTGCTGCACAGTTAAAGAACTGTACAAAGCTCTTCTTCTTCATACTTAGTAACAGCCTGGAGTCTGTATTTGTGCTCAGTTGATGCAATAGGCTCGTCCCCTATTGGGGGCGAGCCTATTGCCAGTTATGTTTAAGTCCTATGTAATAGCATAGGACTTAAACATAACTGGCGGAATCTGGGTGTACTATATGTTTGACGACCTATGTGGCGCAACAGGCAAAGGTTTGCCTGAGACATAGGAGGTTGCGGGTTCGATTCCCGCCCTGGGACAAATGTTTGTACGATCTACAAACATTTGTTCCGGGTGTTCTGGGTATTTGCTATGTATTATTAAAAGTATCTATCTATGTAATGTATCGTATTGAGTATGTCAGTCATCTAGTACCCTTAACACAAGCTCTGCTTAGCTTGGGGCTAGATAATGCCAAAAAAGGTAGATATCAACATGGCCCTTTTAAAATAACTGGTATCACACAGTTTTGTCGACACATACCTGTTTGTTTCCCTTATCGCGTCTTATCTACTTATCAGGCGTTATCATAAACCTGTTATCACCGCTCAGATGATCTCTCAAACTAATATCTGTTTTCTACTCTTAATAGGTTGGTTGTTATTTCATACATAATATCCCCCAAATATAAAATTCCTCGAAGGCTTTTCCCATGGGGGTAGGCAGAAACTACAGAACGCCACCTGCTACGATCCTTACATACTCCTTTTGCTTGGTCAACATATCAACATATTTAAAAACAACATTAAAACACTATTGCTAAAAAAAGCATATTATTCTGTTACTGAATATTTACAGGATAAACTTATTTAATGTTACTTCATACGATATTCTAAATAATGTATTTTATAGTTAAATTCTAGTTTCTTAAATATAATAATAAGTATTTGTAAATTTGCATGCCTTATGGTAGAATATGGCGAATGGACCCTATTATAATATATGTCTAAGACCTTTTCTTTTGTACCCATATTCGCAAATTATTAAATGATTTTGATTTTGGTTAAAGTTCATACGAGTACATCCGGTCATATACACACGCCGGTTGCAAGTACTACGCACCTGACCTTTCTGCAGACCATCACCAATAAGATCAGTGTATATCCTTCTAGGGCGCCCCCCCCCCCCCCCCGGGTTCCGCTCACAATCTGCTTTATAGATTCCTTTTGTTAGTCCTCCTTCATTCATCCCCTCAACGTGACCAAACCATCTGAGCATACTCTTTTCAAATTTGTCTCTACATCTTCTTTTAAACCACCATGTTTTTTTATAACAACATTCCTCAATCTATCATTCAAAGTAATCGGGATGTGTCCTCGGTAAAAATATATTAAGTCTATTTAGTCCGTCAGTAAGATTATCAAAAAATATTGGACACGTATTTTTTGCTTACTCAAATGACTAAAAAGTAACTGATATAGCACATCAAGGTCCAGGAGAAGGGGCTTGTGACGTCACTGTTACGTTAAAAGTGTAGCACGGCGTGACGTCACGCGTGATTCCAACGGACTATCTCGTCGTCATTTTGGTGACAAAAGAAAAAAATGTATCTAGTATTTTTGAGTAATCCAACTTTCGGCCCAAACAGAATTTTTAAGGACACGACTACCCTATTCAATAGTTTGATTTCAAATGTAATAGTTTTGTAATAAGTTGGTACCTCATTCAAAAACCCAATGGCGGCAAAGATACAAATGTTTACAGAAACACCCTTAATTTTGACAGCTGTCAACATTGTGAAAATCCCGGAAAACAACGTCATGATTGTGACACATAACGACAGAATTAATTTCCCTTGAAACCGGCGAACGTGACAGACTTTTGTTATTCAATATTTATTATTTAAATACGTGAAGGGAAATTTTCGGATCCCTTTTTAATCGACGAAAAAAGAAGGAGGTTTTCAATTAGACACGTAATTTTTTTTAACACTATAAAGTGTACTTAGTAGTAAAACATGAATCAACCAATCTTTTTTTATTTTGTTTATTTTGTACGAGTCTACTCATAACTTTTTACAGCTTAGTCCAATTTCGATAATTATATTTCAAAGTTGGTTTTATTTAAATGAGAAACCACCCTAAGTGTAGAAAATAGGGGATGATTGACCAAGAAACTATGGATGGATTGGGTGAAAGATGAATTGGCTTAAGAGGAGATCACTATTGAGATCACGGCAAATATAAAGAAAGAAAGAAAAATACAGACACACAACGATACAATACTAAACATAGAAAACATAAACAAATAAAAAAAATACTGTATGTAACTGAATAAGTAACACATTCAAAAAATATAATTTATGTGAAAAAGTATGTAAGTATGTGTGTAGTGTGTTGTGTGTGTATTTAAATAGAGATGTATAGAAGAAGACTACATGCTGCGGCGAACACAAATAGATTGGTATATGGGCAAGATGATGTTGATCACCAATTTTACATTTTTTTCTAAAACAGTGTATCATAAAATCTTCCTACCAATAGATTTGCGTGTGTCATTATGTACATAGTCCGTCGTTCTCTTATAAAACGAGGTTATACTAGATAAGTGACCAATCTGTCATACAACTGTCAATGAATTAGGAAAGACTCGGATAAGATAAATAACATATTTATGAGGCTGCCGAGACAAAATGTACAAATCACACGACCTTATATCTATCTATCTATCTTCTTCTATATTAAAATGGATCCCTATTTCCCTTGTTTACGGCATCACTCGTGAACGGCTGGATAGATTTTGCTAATTATTTTTTAGTAGTGTTTGTTATTGTAAGGAGATGGTTCTTACGAAAAGAAAATCTTAAGAAAATTGCGGAGAGAATTGGAAAAATTTCGAAAACTTTACGACTATTTAAATTTCGCGCGTTTGACAGTTCGTGCCATTGACAGGACGTCTGCCAGATCAGCTAGTAATATATTTATGGAATAGAATACTCTTTAATGACTGCCTCATTGGTCTTGTGGTAGCAAGCGCTGCTGCTGAGCATGAGATCCTGGAACTCGTGGTTTCGGAGGAAGGGATTCCGACCTGTATTTTGTCAGTTCAGTTTTGTACCAAAATATTTCACAGCTTTTTCAGACGTTGCTAACCACAAGCACTAGCCTTTTAAAGTAGCCTAAATGATCGCAAATCCATTTCGTCCTCAACACATTCGAATTTCAAACTGACGCGTGACGTTTCGAGAACAATGTTGCCAGATTTCGTTGTATTTTTATAAAATATTCATAAAGACAGCGTTTACTGCCAATACCATAAAACAGCACGAAATTTATTTCCAAGCTTCGAGTCAAAATGTGTGACCTCTTGTTTTGAACTGTTTAGTGCCTTGGAAGCTCGAATCGTGACGAATTTGCATTCATATCAGGTCAACGCACGATAAACATGTGACTTTGCTGTCAGTACCCCTAGCTTCAACACGGTTAGCGTGACGTTATCGTTAGCAGTTTTACCATATGACGACCGATGTGGCGCGGCGGGCGAAGATTCGATTCCCGCCTTGGGACAAATGATTGTACGATCTACAAAGATTTGTTCCGGGTGTTCTGGGTATTTGCTATATATTGTTAAAAAAAATCTATCTATGTAATGTATTGCATTAAGTATATCAGTCATCTAGTACCCATAACACAAGCTCTGCTTAGCTTGGGGCTAGGTGATGCTGTGTGGATTGTCCAGCATTATTTATTATTATATTATTAACAGCTTTTATAAAGCTGATCATCTGTCTATCCTTTTTCTAACTATTTTGGGATCGTTTTTGTCCCTTTGACGGGTCGACAAGACTTTCCTTAAAACATTATTCATTTCCTCCTAAAGGTTCATGTTCGATTGCTTAGCCTTTTCCCAACTATGTTGGGGTCTGCTTCCAGTCTAACCAGATGCAGCTCAATACCAGTATTTTACACGGAGCGACTGCCTATCTCAAAATCAAAATTCATTTATTCAAATTAGGTTGAGAATCAGCACTTTTTGAACGTCAACAGAAGACAGTCCCCTAAAACGCCCACTCCTCACCACTTCCTTCCACTATGATTTCTCTGACCTCCACAACCCCGACAAGGGGTTTTAACACGATACCCTTTGGTAAGACTGGTTGTCAGACTTTCAGGCTTCTGACTACCCGTAACGTATGATCAAAGATCTACAGACAAATATTTTTGTAAGTGTGTTCACCGATTTCTCCGTCAATTGAGTACCGATTCTGACGTTCAAGTTTTGTTTTAAGGATTTTAAAACTGTCGAGGTGGTCCAATTGTAACCAAGTCAGGATGAATTTTTTTTTTTTGTTTGTTGCCCCACACTAGGAATTTCTCCTCGTCCGCGTCGTGGGTGCGTTTACAAACATTTAAACTCACATACACAAACAGCCAGACCTGGAACAATTACCTGTAGGTCATACAAATATTTGTTCCGTGCGGGGATCGAACCCACAACACGCGGCACAGCAGCCGATGGCTCAACCACTGCGCCAACCGTGTCGCCAATTGATGATGGGATCCTGGAGAAATCGAGGGAAATCTTTAAATATTATAGGCACACCTATAGCAATGTGGGTATTCTTTATAGTAACTCGTGCATTTGCTCAGGGTAAAAACTAAACTACTTGCTGAGGTGGAACTGAAGAACACAGATGGCCACCGGAACTAGTCAATAATGAGTATTTTACGGAACACGATTCGATAACTTTAATATGGTTGCTAAGCAATGAATGCTCTTCACAATGCATTTGGTGAAGTGGAGCTGATGGTGACGTAACACTCCTCAATAATCAGCGTCTCTGCATCGGGAAAAGCAATATTTTGTATAAGGTGATGAGATGTTGACACTAGGCCATTGTATCTGAGATAAATTAAGTCTGGTAACCAAGGGGTATCGTGTTGCCCAGTTACTGGGCTGTGGGGCTCCATGGGAAACACTGGTGTTCAGCTGCATCCGCTTAGACTAAAAACCGACCTCAACAGTGAGATACAAACCGACTCACAAAAATGCAGGAAATAAGTACTTTTTTTACAAAAATAAAAACAAGTGACTCCTAATAGAACACAAAAATATATATAGTTTCAGAAGTGTGGCTTAAAATCACCGTTGATTGTTTTTTCTAAGAGTCAGTTGTATTTTTTCCAAAAACCGAGCGCTACTAAACACTTCTTAAGGTCTTCCGAACTCCAAAATCCCAGTTTTTAACCCAAAACTCCAATTTTAATTAGAAATAATATGTGTGTTGACAATATTTGGTGCGCTCGCGTCCCAAAACATAACGATAACGTGTGTTTGCGTATGATGTGTCAAGTGCTCTGATAACCTAGATATTACACTAACGTGTGGTAAGCAGAAGTGACGGATACATATTACATACACGAACTCAAGCGTAGGCTAAAATACAGAACACCACTTGCTACGATCCTTACAAGCTCCTTTGGCTTCGTTAACGTACATACATTTGTGCCACACACGCCGGTTTTGGATACTACGCACCTGAGATCTTACTCTGCAAACTAATTTTAATTCCGATCTAAAACCAATACGATTTCAATGTTAATTTTGCAATCACGTGATTATATTATTTGGCGAAATACACGGCTGTCTAAATAAACTCAAGATTTGGATTTGGCGAAAGCGTCGAACTCAAGAGTACCTACGTTGTAAGCCCGCTGACCTTTCTCAAGAACATCACCAATAGGATCAGAAACAAATGATTGGGAACAAAATATTGGTCAGTCAAACCTGACGACTCTAATACAGAAAGTATTTAGAGAATCGTTTTTAATAAAAGAACAAAACTAGAACCATTAGTGACAGATATTGAAAAGGGCATGCTCAGATGGTTTGGTCACGTTGAGAGGATGAATGAAAGACGACTAACAAAAGGGTCTATAAGACAGGTGTAAGCGGAAACGCCGGGAGGAGACGCCCTAGAAGGACATACACTGACCTTATTGGTGATTTTCTTCAAAAAAGTCAGGTGCGTAGTACTCGCAACCGGCGTGCGTGTATGGCCAGGTGTATTAACGTAAACGAAGCAAAAGGTATGTAAGGATCGTAGCAGGTAGTGCTCTGTAGTTCTGCTGTACCCCCATAGGCAAAAGGCGTCAGTTTATGTATGTATTTGTAAGGGGACTATATTTCTTGTCACCAAAATTTATATTTGTCATCAAGTTGTCGAAAATATTATCGAACACGAAATATTATCGTTCTCAGACAAACAAAAAGTGTTCCCAGGTATGAATTATCAAATTAATGTTAATATGTATAAAATAAGAGATGGATTACCAATAAAATTGTAGTGCATTAGATGAATATAAACTTCGTTCTTATAATAATAGTTTTATTACTTAAATAATAGCTTTGTGCTCAGAATGGTAGATCTGTCACCAAATAAATCGATTATCGAGGACTGCGACGCGTCCTCTTTATTTCTTATTTTGTTAGGTTAGGTTATTGGTGATCTCTTTAAATAAGTTTTGTTTAACACGTTGAACGCCAAATGACCGACGAACAATACATTTTCTATTGTGTCTCGTTGTTAGGCAGTTAAGGTGTTACATACTTATTAGTACAAACCTATTATAATACATACAAAAACATTTATTTGTTACTAGTCCCTATATCTCCATGATTTATCGTGGAAATGATTTTATGTTGTTTAGTGACTACATTTTGGTGACAAATCTACTATTTTGCGGGCAAAACCTATTATTTAAGAAACACAAAAGTAATTAAATTGACGATAGCTTAAATGATACCCTATTTATAACAGGTGACGTTGAATACGATCAGCTAATATTGGTTGTAGATAACGATTCTGTATATGTATATCCGCGAATTTAATCGGTTAGACGGAACATTTCACACGATGGCGCTAACTTCGAGCTGGCCTAGATTTCAGTTCTCCCTATTATTGATAGGTTTAGAAAGAGACATATTATGAGTGACAGAGACGATGCTCTACAATGAAAAACTTTTTCGCAAACTCTATATAGTACTGCATGTAAAAATGTATTTCAAGTCAATACTAACTATAGCATGAGCAAGAGGTCATGTTCAATTCCTGGGTCAGGCAAAGAGTTATTGGGTTTTTGAATCTGGAATTTTTTGACAGCAGCCCCGAGTCTAGATTTACGCCCGGTAGATGGCAATAGGCTCGCTCCCTACATTAATGACGAAATGTGGGTGTCTATAGATACACCTCTGCCTAGCTCCTTGCGGATTACAGGAATGATGTTCATACGAGAACAGAAGTGTTTCATAACAAGATGCGTCCCTTCTTTTACCGTAAAAAGATACGTACGTACATATTATCGCATCCTATAACATGATCAATCAAAAAGTAACTCTTAACGATACAAGTTCCTAGAGTTAGGGTGCCTCTATGATCGATAGAGATACTCGCACACAACAACACACCCGTATCAGCTTTAAGATATCTTCTTCCATAGCCCACCTTCTTGTCTCGAACTTATACGATATAGTTTTAGTTTGAAGATCGAAGATCGATGAATAGGTAGATTGATTAATAGTTTATTTGGTGCATACAACAGGAATTGTCACAATAAAAAAGGAAACGAGTCATTTCTGGGACAACATTATAGGCTATAACAACAAAAGTACAATTTTTTATTTAAAAGAAAATTTACTCCACACTAGTTAATCTTATGTTATAAATGCGTTTACAAACATTTAAACTCGGTATCCGTGTCCTTTGAGTTACCCTCTACCGACTTTAGGGTAAGCCTACCCTTAAGCCAAAGATATTAAGGTCGTAATTATGTCAGAGACAAAGAAATAATCGAAAATTGTTTTTCTATACTAAAATACTCTTCGTATTTCCAATTTTCTCTCTACCGCAAGCCACTGAAATACTGGCACATGAAATAAAAAAAATTTACCAAGCAACAAAAGAAAATAAACGATTTCAGCATTGTACTCGTAAAACTATACACATCTCCCTTGAACTTAGTACGCTAGAGTGAGACGGCAAACATGTTGTCAACACGTGAGATGACGAATTCAAAATGGCTGGCAACCTTGAATAACTATGGACTGATAACGAAGAAATTTCTAACCACGAGTTAGTGCACAACCTATATTTCCCTTTTTTTAACATTTTTGTTTCAGTTTCAGGAAAATTTAAATAGTTGTATGGAGGTTTACAGGAGAATAGAGGTTCGATATATGAAAGTAAACGAAGCAAAAGGAGTTTGTAAGGATCGTAGTAGGGAGCGTTCTGTAGTTTCTGCCTACCCCTCTGGAAGAACAGCATGAGTATAGGTATGTGAATGTAATAAAGATTCTATTTTTCTTTCTTGAAGTTCTCAGTAGCACTCCGGAGCCTGGATATGTACCCGATTGATGGCAATAGGTACTGCCTCTAATACATGGGACTTAAACATAACTGGCGATATGCTATAAAGGTGTACTATAGGTACACTTCTGCCTAACTCTTCGGGGATTACAGGCGTGGATTTATAATACAGAATTGGTCATTGAAATTAAATTGTTGATGTTTTAAATAATAATATCGGGGGAGCTCGTGGCTAAATAAAAACAGCCGCACGGGTTGATCGAATGTTAAGCTGCGCTTGCCGAGGTCAGTCTGTGAATGGGTGACCGTTCGTAACATATCGAGACTCCTCATTCGTACCTCGGAAAGCACGTCAAGCCATTGGTCTCGGCTGTCATTTGTAGATCTTTGACAGTCGTTACGGGTAGTTAGAAACCCGAAAGTCTGACCATAAGACTTAGCAAGGTGTATCGTGTTCCCCAGTAACTGGGTTGTGAAGGCAGTCGCTCGATGTACTTATATTGGTGTTCAGCTGCGTCCGGTTAGACTGGAAGCCGACCCCAACATAGTTGGGAAAAGGTTAAGCAGATGATGTTTAAAATAATAATATGCTTGTGACTATAAGGCTTTTTCCATTAAAAAACAATGAAACACCTGTAATAGGTAAGTACATATGCTTGATTACATGTCGAACATAATAATACAGCGCCTCTAATAGCCGAAGGTAAGGCAGAGGTGAGTAGTTCCAGCTACAGTTTGTTATAAGTACAGGTTTACCGACGAAATTTCAAAAAGGAGGAGCTTCTCAATTCGACACGTAAGTATATAATGTTATCTTTGTATGTACCACCACGCATAACTTTTTACGGTGTAGTCAGACATCGATAATTGTTTTTTTTTAAAGGATATAGTATACCTCAAAGTTGCCCACTGTAATTTTAAACAAGAAATCCGCCCCAAGTGTAGAAAATAGGGGATGGTTGTATTTTTGTCAACCGTGAATTATCTCACAACTTCAGGTACAGTTGAAAACCAGCGTCAGACACTAGGCGTTTTTGCTGAACTGGACCCATTTGATGCAGCCAAATGCCATATGAAACAACAAAAGACTACCAATATTCCGAAATTATATTTAGTAATTTTACAGTGTTAGTTTATTTCAGTGTTTTTTGAAGTCGATTGAATTTTGGTTGAGTTTCAATTGTTTTTAGCCTTTTGGAACTCTTCAGAGATCTGTGTTCCCAATGCTGAAATAAATAATCAGAAATTTAGTGTTGGTTAGAAGATCGTACGTGTATACACAAGGATTTTAGTTGTTAGGTATGTTTCCCGCTGTTTTTCATATCGGAAATTGGCATGACGAAGCGTTTACTACATCGCATTTACTACATTACATATCATTACGCCTGTTTTCAACGAAGGGTTGGGCAGAAGTGTAAGAAAGAAAGAAAGAAAGAAATCATTTATTTGCTGATAATGTAGGTATACATATAAGTTGGAATATTTATTAAGTGTCCCTATACATTTTACCTTACGGCATGCAAAATATTAGGTTTGAATTAAATAGTACTATAGATACAGCTATTACGATACTTATTAGCCATAGTCGAGTTTAATTGATTTTTACAGATCAGACAACATAAAAAGAAAAACAAAATAATTAATGAATTACCTATAAATCTCTCGCAAATCATACATACATAATAAGAATATAAATGTCGTAATGTGTAATGTCAAAAAATTTAATGTCACAATATTCAAAACAACAACAATCAAAATTATTATTAGATAAAGAATTTATATAATCTGGTAACATCAAGATCTGTTATGTCTAATTACAATATAACAATGTACCTTTATACACCCATATGGGTCATGATGGCCCAGTGGTTTAGGCCTCGATTCTTGTGTACGAGGTAGTGGGTTCAAACCTGGGCAAGTACCAATGTGAGTTTTTTAATTCATATGTACTTTCTAAGTTTATCTTGGACATCATGACATTGGTGAAGGAAAACATCGGGAGGAAACCTGGACTTATGTAATTAATACAAGTCTGAAATCGCCAACCCGTCTTGAGCAAGCGTGGTGATTAACGCTCATGCCTTCTCTGTATGAGAAGACGCCTTTGCCCTACAGTGGGACAGTAATAGGATGGTACTTTACTTTACTGACTGGGCAACACGATACCCCTTGGTAAGACTGGTTGTCAGACTTTCGAGCTTCTGACTACCCGTAACGGCTACCAAAGATCTACAAACGACTGCCGGGACCAACGGCTCAACGTGCTTTCCGAGGCTCGGAGGAGTCTCGATATGTTACGAACAGTCACCCATCCACAGACTGACCGCGGCAAGCGTAGCTTAACCTTCGATCGACCCGTGTGGCTGTTTTTATTTAGCCACGAGCGTCTCAACAAATAACATATCAAGTTAATAAAATCAATAATAAAAATCACGACAGTTCGCTCTTATCGCGGCAATACCAAGTTATCTACGAATCTGTTTCACTGCACTGATATGTAATGTACATTTTTGTTATGTTTAAAAACTGTCGATATATCGTGTTGTGTCTCCCGGAAGAGCTCGTGGCTAAATAAAAACAGCCGCACGGGTCGACCGAAGTTTAAGCTACGCTTGCCGAGGTCAGTCTGTGGATGGGTGACCGCTCGTAACTGACTTCAACACACCTGACTTCTGAAGACTGTAGGATTTGATGGACGCTACTGATCGCGCTGTACTGATCTGTCATGATGGTTTAGGCCTCGACTCTTGTGCACGACGTTGTGGGTTCAAACCTGGGCAAGTACCAATGTGAGTTTTTCAATTCATATGTACTTTCTAAGTTTATCTTGGACATCACTGACGTCGGTGAAGGAAAACATCGGGAGGAAACCTGGACTGTGTATAAGTCTGAAATCGCCAACCCGTCTTGAGGAAGCGTGGTGATAAATGCTCGTGCCTTCTCTGTATGAGAAGAGGCCTTTGTCCTGCAGTGGGACAGTAATAGGCTGGTACTTTACTTTACTTTATTCATCGCGCCAAGCTCGTAGCTAATTTCTGGACCGCCTCTATGCAGAGTTGAAGAGGCATCGACGCACAACTTGATACCATGAGTTCAGTATATGATTCTGGACCCCTAAGAGTAACCGGTTTCCGGTTCCTCATTTTTTTACTGATCCTTTTTGGGTTCCGTATGTCAAAAAGAAAAACGGTACCCTTATAGGATCATTTCGTTGTCCATCTATCAGTCAAAACCTTTTTTCTCAGGAACGCGGTCAAGTATCAAGTTGAAATTAATGTCAAATACGCAAGTTTACGGTTCCTTAAAGCTGTGGAAAAGTCAAGCTTCTAAGTCAACGCCATTGAAAAATACGGCCATTTATGTGAATTGTTTTGATACTCGCAAATAAATCAAAACCTATATAGGGACAATCAGTATTCTCAAGGGGTATCGTGTTTCCCAGTAACATGGGGCGACTGCCTATCTGTCCTAGATAGGCAGTCACTCCATGTAAAATACTAGTATTCAGCCGCATCTGGTTAGACTGGAAGCCGACCGCAACATAGTTGGGAAAAGGCATGCAGATGATAATAAAGATTCTAGGTCAGTAAACGCGGTACAGCAAACCGTGACCAATGGCTTAATGTGCATTCCGAGGCACGGAGGACTCTCGATATGTTACGGACGGTCACCCATCCACAGTCCTCGGCAAGCGTAGCTTAATCTTCGATCAGCCCGTGCGGCTGTTTTTATTTAGCCACGAGCTCTTCCTAACAAGAGGCGTATCAAAATTATTATATAACCCGGAGTAGACGGTAAAAATTCTAAAATATCAACTAGAGCGATAAGATTAATTGTTTATAAGGAAAATAATGATCAAATATTTATGTAGGTACAAATTCGTAGTTTGTACTTACACTAGCCATATAAGTACAAATAACATACTGCCTGTAAAATGTTCGATTCTAACAAAATCCCCAAAACAAAAAAGAAATTCTGTTCTTAGATAATCAGGGATGTCCTAAAGGAAAAATTAATAATTCTCCAGAAATATAAATTTAATTCACAAAAACTATCCTTTCAGAGAAGTTCCAAATACAAATTGAAACATAAACTATAAAGATTACATTCCTATCCCACGATTTATTTTTATAACCAAACATCGATCTTTTCTACTGCACCATAGGCGGAGTTGCCAGCATAATAAAGTATATGGTAGTTAAGTAGAAATTTTTCGCGCGCGCAATCTGGGCTCTCGAGCGGCGTCGCACTGCGGTGCGCAATGTAGGTCAGAGCCAGCCTTGAAAACATGTTATATAGGCCGCCCTGGGCACTTCAGAGGGAGATACTTGTGTTATATATATTTATGATATTGGTAGAAAGAATACAGAGAGATTTTAGGTGATTTCGTGGAGAGAAAATTGATTTGTTGTTATAAACTAACTGACAAAATGTGTATAGCATACACCTCTACCATACACTTTGGAAAATACAGGCGTGATGATGTATATAATGAAGATAGAATATGAAAATTCATGTACCAAGGGTTTTTTTTAATCAATATATTACGCAAACAATAATTAGATTTCACTTTTAACGCTTATTATCGAGTCTTGCAGACTTTTATAGCCGAAATTAAATAACGGCCGGTATAGTGAATATACCCCCAATGCAGGGAAACATTTGAAATTCATTTTTTGAATGACACATGTCATGGAGAAAGCATAAAAGACCATGACTACACAGTAAAGAGCATATATTATAATCTACTACTTCGGTTTTCCTTTGGAACAACGACTGTACTATTACCAAATAATACGCAGTCACATTAAAGGTTTTCAATGCACCACAAAAAAAAACAATAATTTTGTGTTTTTGTATTCCCAATTATATCTAGATCTGACCAACTATTGTTTCAGCTTTCCATTTACAAGAAGTCACTTCACTCCTGCTACGTAAATTATCATTATGCAGATGTATGCTTCTGCATACGTGGTATAATTTAAAACTATCTTCCACGGCCCACGCTGCCATTTTGTTTTCTAGCTTTAACGGCGACCCAGCTTCGTATGAAGAAATGGCGCAGAGCTCCGCAGTGACTAAGCCTGGAGTAGGTTCTGTGAGGAGGGCGTGTGTTGGTTGTGTCGTAATTAGTGCAAGTGGTGTGTTGCCATTCTAATTAATCTTTTATCCTCATAAAACACCCTTTACTTTATGCCAGCATAAGGTCAAAGTATAACCTTTAGTTGATCAAAATCAAAATTCATTTATTAAAATTAGGCTGAGAATCAGCACTTTTTGAACGTCAAAAATGACATAAGACAGTCCCACAAAACGCCCACCCTTCACCACCTTCTTAGTGTTTTGACGTCGGTACGAGAGCTTAATTCTCTTACTAAGTATGATTTCCTTTACCATATTGTATGTAGCTTTGCTCCGCGGTTTCATCCGCTCCTAAGGATCGTAGCGAGATGTTAAATAGCTTATAAAGTACCTCGAAAATTGATCTACCAAAAGCAAAAAGATTTTTTGAAATCCGTCCGTAAAATATTACTGCGTTCTATATAACAAATAAACTCTTTGAGCTTTATGGCATCATATTAAGCCAAATGGCGACTCCCTTTTTACCAGATAATCATATATGTACACAGGTTAGAAGAGACATCGACGTACAAACTGATAACATGACTTCAGTTCATGATTCTGGCCCCAGAAGCGTTGAAAATTGTCATCGGCTTTTGCTTCACATTTACGTTTTCTCTGATTTACAGACACCAGCACATGAAGCTACCCCAGACTGTCAGATCCACATTGAATATGAACCTTATTCTTTCGTTATAAAGTTGAAAACCTATCAATGAAATTTGACACATTGTGGTAGCTTGATGTGCTGGCACTACGCTTCATATTTTAAACTGTAAAAATTCATGAGAAAATCAGCTGTTCTATCTAACCCACTGAGATTTAAAATTAAAAAAGGATATAGTTCTCGTCTTTCATTAAAAATCTTATTGGGTTAGATAGAAACAGCTAACAGCAAAAAAAACCTTAGAAATTAGAAAAAAGCCGATGGATAACGCTAACGCAGTTTTTGCGTCGATGTGCCTTCCAATCTGTATACCCCACGCCCTTTTAAAAACCGTCATAAAATCAATGATAAAACCGCGCATCAGTAATGCCAAACTAACAAATCGTTACCTAAGGAGAGTGGGTCACCCCGGGCCAGGGGCTGCCTTCAATGGCCGTATGTAGGCCACCCGGGCAAAGGGGTTGTACATAGTTCATAAAATTAATAACTCATTGCCGGGACGTTGACATTATGTGTTAAATTCTATGTTAAAACGTAACGGGTAACCAGCTTGTAAGTCTTACCAAGGTGTGTATGAACGTAAACGAAGCAAAAGGAGTATGTAAGGATCGTAGCACGGGGCGTTTTGTAATTTCTGTCGGCCCCCAGGCGAAAAGGCGTGAATTTATGTATCGTATGTAGAGACAAGAACTTAATAAATATGAAATCAAAGTACGTTCAGTCAAATAAAATAATCATTGATAAATATCATAATGATTACGTCTTACCAAGGAATATCCTATTGCCAGTAACTGCGCTGTCCGCTGTGGAGGTCAGATAGGCAGTCGCTCCATGTAAAATACTTGTTCTTTTTTTTTTAAACGTTGCCCTAGGAATGTCTCCTGTATCGTATATATTTAGATACGTTGCCCCACACTAGGATTTCTCCTCTGTCGTGGGTGCGTTTACAAACATTTAACATCACATACACAAACAGCCAGACCCGGAACAATTACCTGTAGGCCATACAGATCTCGAACCCACGACACCTGTCGCAGCAGTCAATCGCTCAGCCATTGCGCCAACCGTGCCGTCGAAACAGATAGATTACACAATTATTGGGTCGGGGAGGACTGATAGGCAGTCACTGCATGTAAAGTACTGGTATTCAGCCAGCATACAGTGTTTTGTTTTTGCTTTAATTATGTTGCCTCACACTAGGAATTTCTCCTGTATCGTGGGTGCGTTTACAAACATTTAAACTCACATACACGAACAGCCAGACCCGGAACAACTACCTGTATCGGCCAATCGCTCAGCCACTGCGCCAACCGTGTCGTCAAATTACTAGTAATAGTAATTAATATTCAGCTGCATAATATTTTAAGTATTCAGCTGCAGCTGGTTCTTAGACTGGAAGCCGACCCCAACATAGTTGGGAAAAGGCTAGACAGATGATGATATGTATATTAGTTTAGTTTATATTATTTTAATTTTAGTAGGAATAGATGCCTGAACCAAACACCCACATTTCGTCAGTTATGTTTGAGTCCGATGTATTAGCAGGCGAGCCTATTGCCATCAAACACACATGTGCTTACTCCGAGATGGTACTGAGAAACTCCATATGGAAGAGCTCAAGAATTGAAGAAAGAGAATATTGTAAAAAGTGATGATCAAATATTTATATTTTCCTCAAAAGACCATCTTAGACACTAATCTGCGTGATCCTCACATGATCTGACCAAGATTATGTCTGGACTTTAAAGGGCACTGTGACCTCTGAGTATTTTCGGTCTTGCTTCTCAGAGTAGTCAGGTAGGGAAACACCGACCTGATCTAATTCTCATTTATTTATTGCAATTTACGACGGTTAAAAGTGTTTTTTGAAACCGTTTTTACAGAAATAAATATATTTGTACGATAGAATAAAATTACTTAAGTTAGACATTAAAGTATCAGCTATCTGCTAGTGAAAGCCCCATCAAAATCGGTTCATTGTTTAGGAGATTACCTCAAACAAACAGACAGACAGACTTGTTTAGAGTTTTTTTGGTATTACTACCGTAAAAACTTTCATATGCTTATGCATTAAAGTAAAAATCTGTTATTTGACATTACAAACAGACACTTCAATTTTATATATTTGTATCGATTTCCATCAACAACATCTACTTAGCCTTTTCCCAACTATGTTGAGGTCAGCTTCCAGTCTAACCGGATACAGGTGAATACCAGTATTTTACATGGAGCGACTGCTCAGATAAGCATGTAAAATACTGGTATTCCACCTCCACAACCGAGTTACTTGTCATCACAATACTCCTTGGTAAGACTGGTTGTCAGACTTACGGGCTTCTGACTACCCGTAACGACTGTCAAAGACCTACAAATGACAGCCGGGACCAACGGCTTAACGTGCTACACGAGGCACGAAGGAGTATCGATATGTTACGAACGTTCACCCATCCAAACCGTGCGGGTGTTTTTACTTAGCCAACTGACTAAAACCGACATTTTTACCACATTTCTCGTTCGAATGTGTACAATACATTAAGTGTTACATTCTAGCATCCGTTGTGATCACAAACAACAGGTGAACAATAGGACTGGAGTGTTAAATTACAGAAACCCACACATAAATGTTGTGTAAACCGTTATAGTCTTGGATGATATACTTGGAGGAAGAAAAGAAAGAAAGGTTTGAATCAAGAACGCTTAGCATCGCGCCAGTGGGACCCAGTGTTGCCATCTGTCCGGGATTCCCCGGATTTGTGTCTGGGGAATTTAAGTCCGGGTTGTTAAATTTTAAATTATTGTTTTCTATATAAATAATACAGCTATTTTACTTAATTCATATGAAAGATTAATATCGGATACATATGTATAGTAAAAAATACTTTTTTTTTTGGTCCGACTGTCTGTTTGAGTTAATCGCCGATATGGCTGGACCGAGGATTTGGACGGGAATTTCATAGCTGAAGTGTTAAGGAGTAACTGCGGCAACTTCCATTTAAGATTTTTTTTAAAACTTTGCCACACACTAGGAATTTCTCCTGTATCGTGGGTGCGTTTACAAACATTGAAACTCACATACACCAACAGCCAGACCCGGAACAATTACCTGTAGGTTATACAAATATTTGTTCCGTGCGGGGTTCGAACCCACAACACGCGGCGCAGCAGCCGATGGCTCAACCACTGCGCCAACCGTGTCGTCAAACCTGGTTTCCTAGCACAATAAAATAAAATTCCACACGGATGAAGTTAGCTAGTATTTAAATAAAATGAAATTGTTAGACTGCTCATAGTTCCTAAAAACTTTAAGAATAATCTAGTTTCTAGAAGACCTTATTAAGTTTAAGTTTGTATGCAAATGAATAAAAACTTGCTTTACGCTGTAGTCAAGTAACTTAAAAAAGAAACCACTGCTGTCGTATCCGAGGTTTCAATCTCCAACACCCGGGAGATTTGCGATCATTGTACTGGTTGGTGGATTTAGTTATCAACAACCCGTCTTTATACCCTACAGTATTCTTAAAACAAAAGCAGATAGGTAGGACGCCCCCAGGCTGAGAAACTGGATACGCCTCCGTGCTACTGTGACGTAGTCTAAACAAATATTACTCCCCCAACTTAGATCGCGTGGAACTTTGACGACCGATGCGGCGCGGCGGGCCAAGGTCCGCCTGCGACGCAGGAGGTTGCGGGTTCGATTCCCGCCCTGGGACAAATGTTTGTACGATCTACAAAGATTTGTTCCGGGTGTTCTGGGTATTTGCTGTGTATAACAAAAAATTATATCTATGTAATGTATTGTATTAAGTATATCAGTCATCTAGTGCCCATAACACAAGCTCTGCTTAGCTTGGGGCTAGATGATGCTGTGTGGATTGTCCAGCAATATTTAGTTATTTATTTAATTTAACAAAAACATGGGTTTTCATTTCTTTGCGCGGAACTCTGTCTTTTTCTAAAATAAAAGTAACCTAGGCCCTTATACCAGAAGCTATCTGCTAGTGAATCGAAATCGGTATAGCCGTTTCGGAGTTTAGCCCTACAAAACAAACAGACAGACAAAAAAATCATTTAAAAAATTGATGTTTTGGTTGTGTATACTTTCATATGCATTCAGTAAAAAGTTGATATTTTTTATTCTACGAACAGATTTTTAAATTTTTAAATTTATGTTTGTTTGTACAGGATAAACTCAAAAAGTTCTACACCAATTAAAAAAAATCTTTCACCTATAAAAAGCTACATTATCAGCAAGTAACATAGGGTATATTTTATTTTCAAAAGTACGCTTTAAAAGGGGTGAAGGGATGTTAAAGTTCGAAGGGAAAAATACGAAATCCACGCGGACGAAGTCGCGGGCGAAGCTCTAGTTATATATCCGTCACAAACGCGACCCCCGGCGCACCCTAAAACACAATTATATTTTCGTCCTTGTACAGGGGTGTATCACAAGGGTTGATCCAAATTTCCGAAAATAGGGCGTCAGATTCGCATCAGAAACAGCTGATTTGATTGCTGTGAAGTTGTCGGATTTAGTCGTGCTCTTGATAACGTGTCAGATGAATATGGATCTATATAGCGAGTTTTCCGTAAAACAAAATACCTACAAGCTTACCTGGTTACCCTTATCCCAACTGTGTTGAACTGTGTTGGGTCGGCTTCCAGTCTAACCGGATACAACTGTAGTACCAGCCTATTACTGTCCCACTGCAGGGCAAAGGCCTCTTCTCATACAGAGAAAGCACGAGCATTAATGACCACGCTTGCTCAAGACGGGTTGGCGATTTCAGACTTATATTTATATTTATAGGATACAGCTGAATACTTATTAATTACTATTGCTAGTAATTTGATGGGACGGTTGGCGCAGTGGCTGAGCGTATGGCTGGTGCACCACAGGTAGTTGTCCCGGGTCTGGCTGTTTGTGTATGTGAGTTTAAATGTTTGTAAACGCACCCACCATACAGGAGAAATTCCAAGTGTAGAGCAACGTTTACAGAAAAAAAAAAACAAGTATGTTTACATGGAGTGACTGCCTATCTGAACTACACATCCCAGTTACTAGGCAACACGATATTCCTTGGTAAGACTTTGCAAAATCATTATGATACTCGTATTTATAATTTATTTTTGATAATGATTGTCCAGCATTACTTATTTTATTTATTTATTTTATTTATTTATTTTATTTATTTATATTATTTATTTATTTTATTTATTTATTTGACTGAACGTAATTAGATTTTATTTATTAAGTTCTCTGCCCAAAGAATTAGTATTGCCATCCAATGTGGCAATGCTGCCAGTCTTTTCGGCACGTTTCCAGATGACAGCGATTCGGAGGAATACTTTGACGCCTGAGTGTCTTGGTCGGCTTTTTATTTTAATCTGTTTTTGTAAACATGTATGTATAGTTAGTTTTATGGCATAATTGTATATATGTATTTAAATACTTATAATTTAATAAATAAATAAGTAAATGTTTTACAGTTCTTGTTACATACGATACATAAATATGACGACACGGTTGGCGCGGTGGTTGAGCCATCGGCTGCTGCGCCGCGTGTTGTGGGTTCGATCCCCACACGGAACAAATATTTGTATGGCCTACAGGTACTTAGTTGTTCCGGGTCTGGCTGTTTGTGTATGTGAGTTTAAATGTTTGTAAACGCACCCACGATACAGGAGAAATTCCTAGTGTGGGGCAACGTTTTATTTAAAAAAAAAAAAAAAAAAATCACGCGTTTTTCTCCTGGGGGCCGATCAAAATTACAAAACGCCACTTGCTACGATCCTTACATACTCGTACCATACTCATACTCTAACCTTTCTAAGGAACATCACCAGTAAGGTTAGTGTATGTCCTTCTAGGGCGTCGCCTAAAAGCGTCATACTTACTTTGGATAATAGAAACAAACATGGGAAAATCACCTTTCTTGCTTTCCACAACACAACGATGGAATTAAATGAAAATTATTAAATGATTTTGATTTTGGAATCGGTGGCATTATGTCAAATAAAATACCAAATAAAAATATTATTATAATCAAATAACTCGTTGGTCTAGTGGTTATAAGCGCTACTGCTGAGAATGTGCTCCAGGGTTTGATTCCCGGGTCAGGCAAAGTGTTATTATGTTTTTCCATCTGCCATTTCACAATTGTCAATGATAGCAATTGGCTCGCCCCCTATGACATTTGACTTAAACATAACTGGCGAAATGTGGGTGATATAGTTACACCACTGCCCAACCCTTCAGAGTATACAGGCGTGTTGTTATGTTAGGTTACACTACCCGGGAATTCAACAAGATATCGAGTAGAAGAAAGAGACAGAGGTATGAGTGACAGAGATGGATATAATATTGTAAGAAAACCTGACTTAGGTAACAACTGAGCAAGCGTGGAAGTCAATACTCATCTCTTCTGTGTATGAGAAGTAGCTTTTGCCTTGTGTAAGTCAGTTACAGGCTGATTACAGGGTGGGAGGTTGTACGTCGATGTACAAACTGACTCGTAGCAATCGGGTTTTTTATTAAACTTTACGTTTTTGTTATGTCTTTTACTTAAAAACAATAAAAAGTCTTAAGATGCATCTTTACGATCTAGTCTATATCATCAAAAACCCTTTGTATTAAGAATAAATCATTACTTTTTACAGATTAAATTAAAAAAAAAAAACATTTGTAAAAAAAAAAGAGAAGAGAATCTCGACGAAATTTTTTTACGCTGGCGGTTATAGAAGCATCTTCGTATTTCGGTCAGTTCGTGCGTAGAGGTGCCTTTCACTAATATATTTCGCGGTTTCACCCGCCCCTGAGCATCGTAGCATTATGTTAAATAACTTATAATCTTCCTCAAAAATTGGGTTTTAAAATGCAAAAAGATCTGTCTAGTATTTCCAGAGATTTGCGCGTTCACATAAACAAACTCCTCTTTCTTCTTCTTTTTTTATGTTCTTATATTTTAAGTTAGGATATTCAAATAACTCAATTTGACATCCTAATTATCATTTACTTACAGGTACTGTATCCCGCGCGACACTAACAACACTATAACTCTAAACTGGCCTTGCGTAGCACGTAGTTTCAATACAACAAGAGACCAACTTATACTGGTTTTGTTACCACTGAAAAAACACTTACCGTACTTGGATAATTTTCGTAATTCTAAAGCATAAAAGACAGTGAAATGATTGCAAGTTACTTTGCTGATAAATACGTAATAAATTGTGTAATGAGTATTTGTTTATCTTTTTTTTTATTAACATTGAATCTACAATCGGTCAAATTCTTTCATGTGATAATACATTCTGATTAGATGTGTTTATGAATACAATTTTAACTGACCATGACAACAAAAAATATCTCTTTCGATATTTAAACATTAGAACGAATTTGAATTTTAAGAAAACAATAACATAAAAATCAGCCTGTACCCAAAATGTCAATCGCCTATCTCAAACAGACAAAGAATGAGTTTGTTGCCAATTTCAGACTAAGGAGTTAAAATGTTGTGCGTCGGTTGTCGATAACAAAAGGTTCGCCCCCTGTTAACATGAATGGCGTAATGTGGGTGTAACCATCTTGATGTTAGTACCTACATATTTCTTTTGAACATTTAATTTATTTATTTATCCATTTATTTCAGGCATCAAGGCCCATAGAAACGTATACAATACTATATTAACAATATAAAACTTAAAAATACTATAAGTAAATATATATTACATAATAACTAAAACAAACGACTAATGACGTCAATGTCATAATTTCAGGCAGATGATTACAAGTACTACTGACCATAGTCAAATAACGAAATATGTTCGATATTTGAAAATTATTGTATTCCGTTTCTCACCACATCAGAAGCTAAAATGGACATTGTATCAGATAGATAATTCCTAAAAAAAATCTTCTAACTTAAGCAAAACAAACTACGTAATATTTACTTACTTACAACTTCATAAACTTAATTAACCCTTCACGCGTATTATAGAATGTTAAAACGTTTCGTAAATAGGTTAGAAACTCACAAGTATTGATTTAAGCTTCGAGGGAAAGAGATAGAGAATATCAGCTGGTTGTCAACCCGCGCGATGGTAAGGACGAGTTTACACGATGGGCCACGCTGGTCAGTATTCTTTGTTGCTCTTTATGTCATGTATAAAATAAGTTATGTAAAAAGGAATTTTTTTTTAATAGGTCACGAATGATAGGTTTGGAAATTTGCTCTTCAACTGTTACCGGATATAAAATACTATTTAAAGTCAAGAAAATCACCATATTTCTCTTCCTCTTGCCTTTATTTCAATTTATATGGTGTCGGCGTAACACGTATTTATAATAGCTAGTGTTAATCTAATTAACGATTTGGCTAAACACCTCAACATAAGCGTGGGTTAAATTTATATGATAAAAATTTTGTTCCGTTTTACGGACACTGTGAAAGAGGCCTAAACAATGGAATTATTATCAATGTTTTAACTTGGATATTTAAGCAAAATATTATTTAAAATCTTAGTCAAGTTTTGTAGGTTTCTTATCCTAAATCTATCATGTTTTATGTACATTTTGTTTGAACAGTAAACAAAATTTTGTACCGTGACGTAAAAGTGTAAAGTGATAATGCTACGCGCTACGAAGCTACGAATTTAAAGAACTACAGATTGGCTCTTTAGCTCTTTTCTATATAATATTAAGGTTTATATTTTCATAAACTTAGGTATAACAACATATTCTTTTCGAAAAAGGATGGGCTCATTTTATTTTTGAGATTTGTAATCTATAATTAAAGCGAAATCTTATGAACGACGATTTGGCTTATTTGAAGTTTATATGGAGAAGAAATGCAAAAAGTTTATACGGCCGAATTTCGACCACTATGCGACTACTCGTACCTAATTAATTTAACAAACTTTTCTATTTGCTACCGATTTGAATCTTTGTCTAAGATAGGTATTATGTACAAGTAAACTACTAAACCTTCGAATGATAAATACTTGAGGGAAGATATAGCCATATAAGTACCTATAGTTATTAAAATACTCTTTGGTATTATGTTTTTACAAAATTGAATGATCTACTATTTTCTCGTTGTTTTTACAATTGCTGTAAAGTCTTTTTAATCTGTATGAAGAGCGGGCATTAAAATTTTTGTCTGTATGAAGAACGGAAAACGGTCCTTAATAGTAACAAAAAAAAAACAAGTTTAAATTAAGAACATTGTCATGCGATTGGCCGCGTGGGACGTACCAGCCAGTAACAAATGCGTTGTAACAGCCACGTGCCTTCGTTGCGTGTAAAAATCAATATTTGTATAAACAGAAGTGGAACTGTGCTGGCGACAACGTTTACACGATCGCTTCAGGTGGACTTAAGTAGTTGACCGAAATATCATTTTGAAAATGGAACTGTAGGTTTTTTATTACAATTTGTTTTTATGTTACCTGTGTCAATTAAGTTCGTCTAAGAAGTCTATACTCTAAAACAAAATTAGTTCGAATTTAATTCTGTATAAAGTAAGAAGGGAAATATAATTTTGAACAAGGAATTGTACTTTTTTAATGATTTTATGTTACCTGTTAGAAATGAGCTAGTCTAGGAAATTATTTGAGCTGTAATAAAATTTGTTAAAATTTTATTCCGTGTAGATTAAGAGGGGAGTTTTTTTTAGTTAAAACATAAAATGGAGGGGTATGAGGTCAATACCTACTAATTTTTGTATTTTATTTTACTTGTAAGTTTCACGTTAAACGGCCATTTTTATTATTCTAAATGAAATAAATTATATGACTTCGAATTTTGACTTTGATAAAAGGACCACTATTCAAAACCGTTTTTTTATATAAACAATTTAATTCGGCCCAAACACTTGTACATATTTTATAAACCTGCCAAACTGCTTATTTCCAAGTGCTAGCAATTTCCTATTTCCCTGCAGGGTTTGAAAATAGGTCACCAATAAAATCCCCCGTTTCCCCCTCAGCAAACAAATTACCAGCTCCCGTTATGGGACCAACAAAATTAAAATATCAACGCATCCGCCCTTGGTTAAAAAAATACTTTTTACGGCCAGTAGTCTCTATCATTTTCTCAGAAAAATGTTACGTCTCTCAGAAAAACCGTTAAACGTTTTAACTATCGAATAATCACTCATTTTTTTTTCAAAAATAGAATCGAAAAGACGTTAGAATCAGGGGAAAGCTGTATACAATAAAAAGTACCTAACTAGGTAAAAAACTCAATTTCAGTCACGAAAATCTGAAAGCCACTCCTTATAAGTACTGATTTAAGTATTTGACAGGTAAACGTTAAAAATAATAATTCAAGAGCTGAATAATTCTTCTTAATCTGTTATGAGATATAATCCACACTTCATTTCTAACTTTTCACACATTTTCAGATTTCTTCACTAGTTTCGATAAAAATCACGTGATTTTCATTTCGATAGTAAATTGTTAGCCTAACGTATTTAAGATATGGTTACAACTTAAATTGTTTGCAAAAGATTTACTATCTTAATACTTATTTCAATAAATAACATAATTAGGAGCACGTATTTAAGCCGAAAGGGAATTTAAAAGTATTAAAAAAAATGTTCAAGACTATCGGAAGATAATTTAGTGTCTGAAGCAAGTTAATAATGGATTACAATGCATCAATTTGTATGTTTTTTTTTAATATAAACAGTTTTTAGTAGTATTTAAATATAAAAACCGTTTCTTTAAATTTTTAATTCACATCACTAGACGTTCAAGACTATCGGAAGATAATTTAGTCTCTGAAGCAAGTTAATAATGGATTAAAATGCATCAATTTGTATTTTTTTTTGTTATAAACAGTTTTTAGTAGTATTTAATTATAAAAACCGTTTCTTTAAATTTTTAATTCACATCACTAGAACAAGTTTTACAACCACGACCCTTTATCGATTATTTTCTTTTAAAAACAAAAATATCTTTCAACCAATTTACATTTTACATTCAGCTTACCTCTTTACAGCAACAAGCCTGAACGTTCAAGTATTGATAACACAAACTGAAACTAGACACATCTGTCAAAGCTGCGCAGTCGAAATATGCTAAACATTTGACAAACGACCTAAATATCAGTCTACCTAGACCATAACTTCAGCCTATACTACAAAATAACCAACTCTGATGATAACACGTAGTAAAAATTACCAGCACGCACATGAAAAAAAGAACACAATTTATTTTTTTATGACATACGTGGCTGTATGAGAAAATGTTCGTGTCATAAAAAATTATATTAAAAAGTACATACCTGGTAGGTTTCATCAGGTTTGCCAGGGTACGATGCACTTCGACGGTAATCGGGAGGTCGTGGTGGGGCCGGCGCCCTCCTCCAAGGGGCGAAGGCTGAGGGCTGGGGTGGTTGGGGCGCGGGCCACCTGTACTGTGGCGCCCGACGGAACGGCGCCCTGTACTGTCTCTCGTCATCAGCAACGCTAGGGGCCCCTGGGTATTGCAGTTCGCCCATTGAGGCATACGTCCAACCGATGCGGCGGTCGGACCTAAACTAGCGATAACATATCGGTCGATGTAGGATGCGCGCGCACGCCGCGTTCCGTATTTGAAATCGGGGGACAAAAAAATATAAATTCGTGTTTTTTTTTTACTGTATCTTTCTCTAATGTTATATGGAAGCTTTTTTGTAAATTTTGGCGCATCCCTATTTAGAATACTTGTTTGAAAATTGCGTCAATACTTTCGTGACACCTTTTTTCCCTTAATGTGAAATTCTTGTGATATTTTCAGGTTTCAATGCAGTATTTGACTATACACATGTACGTATATCCGCGCTTTAGCCTTAAGACGGGAAAAGCATATTTAAAATTGCTTAAAACTGGCTGTAATCAGAGTTTCATGAATGTAAGATGTAAAATAGAAACAGATGATTGTCTAAATGCAGTAAAAATATACTAACTTATCACTTAATATGACTAATTAATTGTTTAACCTGAATTTCAGTGGATTTGCCATAAATCCTTCATACTCCACGACTACTTTTCAATGAAGCAGAGGCTTACATAACTCTTGTGGTCTCTTTTACTCTCAATGATGCTGTTTCTTTTCCTCGGCATGAAAGAAAACGCCATCAGTTAGGTATTATGTCAATAAGTTTTAAAGCGAAGAAATAACCTCTTATTAACCTATTTATGGTGTCTTCTGAAGCGACTGACACTATTACAACCAGTTTCAAAATGGTTGTTCTTTTGTCATCATTGGACAAGAAATTTTAGTTTGAATGTAAATAATTGTAGTACCTAGTTCATAATTATTAATTAGTAGTTAATAATTGTTGTAGTTGGTTGTATTGTATTGTAATAAGGCCAGGAGGATGATGATCATTGGACAGGGCATCACCCTGCCAATCTCATGTAAAGTAATTTTTTCACTAATTGACTGTACAAACGTTTACCTACTCGTCATCTGCCTAGCCTTTTCCCAACTATATTGGAGTCGACTTCCAGTCTAAGTTGATGCAGTTGATTACCAGTATTTAACATGGAGTGACTGCCTATCTGACAACACGTTACCGGTTACCCATTGGTAAGACTGGTTGTCAGACTTTCAGCCTTCTGACTACCCGTAAAGACTGTCCAAGATCTACAAATGACAGCCGGGACCAACGGCTTAGCGTGCTTTCCAAGACACGGAGGAGTCTCGATATGTTACCCATCCACAGACTGACCTCGGCAAGCGTACCTTAAAGGAACAAAGATGAATATCAAAAAAAAATGTGTTTCATACGCCAGTATTATGTTACAAGAAACATAACATCACGCCTATGCTTCTGTACGGGTCAGACAGATATGTACTTATTGTACGCCCACATTTCACCAGAAAGGGGGCGAGCCTATTGCCATCAACTGGGCACAGAAACAGACTCTGGCTTACTACTGAGAAATAGCAGATTAGCACTCGACCCGAAAATTGAACCCAGGACCTTATGCTCAGCAGTAGCGATAGATAGATACCTAGATAGTTTTATTTATTTGCTTAGAATGTAGGTAATTAGTACAATTAGGTGTTACAATAGTTTTGATCCTTATACATTCTGCCTCGTGGCATGCAAGATTGTATTTACTTATGCTACAATTATTCTATTTACTACTTTCTTAATTAATATCATGACATCATGATAGTTTTACCATTCTCGCTCCATGTAAAACACTGGTATTCAGCTGCATCCAGTTAGACTGGAAGCCGACCCCAACATAATTGGGAAAAGGCTAAGCAGATGAGAATCGTTTCATCTTTGTTAAAGAAATAAATAAATAGATGGAAATATATAAAGTATGGAAATACTTAAGTATTTTTGCAAGCCTTTTTCAATAGTTCTCATCATTTTGTTTCTATCGTTAGACAAGACTAGACTACAATTGGTAATAGACTCACCCCCTATTACATGGGACTTAAACATAACTGGCGAAATGTGGGTGTTACTGTAGGTCCATCTCTGCCCAGCCCTTCGCGGAATACAGGCGTGATGTTATGCTAAGCTTTGTCGTTATAACAATTTCACAAAACACCGTCTTGCTGTTTATTATAACAAGAAATTACGAACTATTTCCAAACACTATTTCTATTTTATTTTTGCTTCCATCATCATCTTCCTGCCCTTATCCCAATTTATTTGGGGTCGGCGCAGCATGTCTTCTTCTTCCATGTAACATCTCTATTTGCCGGCATCTCAATAGTCACCTCTTGTCTAGCCATATCATATTGGTCTGCTAACAGCTAGCTATTTTGTATAATAATTTGTGGATAACGTCTTGAGTAGTGTATTTGTTACTTTTATTGCAAGATTTATATTGTATACCTACTTTGTAATATACTGCTGTTTGTTATCCCTATCAAATAAAATAAAATAAAATATCATCTTTCACACAGTCCATCCATCTTTTCTTTGCTTATTATTATTATTTTTGCTTCTAAAAAGGTTTTATTTTCAGTTTATTTCCATTGTAAAAGCACATGTAGTGACAGATATTGTAAAGAGTATGCTTGAGATGGTTTGGTCACGTTGAAAGGATGAATGAAATGCTGGGAGGGACATACACTGACCTTATTGGTGATGTTCTTCAACAAGATCAGGTGCGTAGTACTCGCAACGTATGAACAGATGTATGAACGAAAACGAAGCAAAAGTATCATGTGAGGATCGTCGCTGGTGTCGTTCTGTTTTTGCCGGCCCCCAGGGGAAAATAGGCGTGAGTTTACATTGTATATGTATGATAAAAAAAGGTGAATTGAAAAACAATACTTTTATTAACAGAGTTACAAGAAAATACATTAAAAGTCTGCCAAAATTCAATGGAAAGAAGCATCTTGGGTATAAAAAGGAGTGATAGAGTAAAATTACAAATAATTAAGAAAATACCAAATCTAAAAATACACACACAGCCTACAGATAGATCAAATGCCGTTGGACAGGACATATGTCGAGAGAAAATATAGTAAAATGGAGTAGATTAGCAACAGAATGGTATCGAAGGAATGGAAAAAGAAGTTGGGGCAGACAAAACAAAAGATGGGAAGATGACTTGCGGAAAATAGCTGGCCCAGTATGGAGTCGAGTAGCCAGAGACAGGAATACGTGGAAATCTTTAGAGGAGGCCTTTGTCGACAGACAGGCTGTTCAACAAAAGCAACCAGTTGCCGATCACTTTAATATAAATTATAACTAGAATGTACATTTAGGTTTTAGCAAGTAGGCATGTATTAATATACTCTAAAAAAGTAACAGCAATAAAGGTTATATATATTTATATTTATACCAAAGTTACCGACATAGCTCAAAGAATTAGCAAGCTGAAGTGGCAGTGGGCTGGCCATATCTCGCGAAGAACCGACAACCGCTGGGGTAAACGTGTTCTTGAGTGGAGACCGCGACTCGGCAAACGTAGTGTAGGACGCCCTCTGACCAGGTGGGATGACGATCTGCGAAAGACTGCAGGCAGATGCTGGATGCGGCAAGCTGAAGACAGAGCGCTATGGCACTCATTAGGAGAGGGCTATGTCCAGCAGTGGACTAGTATAGCCTGATGATGATGATGATATTTATATTTATTTTCACTTTTATTGAACACCATGTAAACTTACTAATAATGACTTTAAGAGCTACATCGGGTTTATGATAGAGGTATACCTAATACTACAAGAATCAAAGTCGTGACTTACTCAAAAACAAGTCATTTAAAATTAGGCTGTGACTCAGCACTTTTTGAACGTCAAAATGTACTTAAGACAGTCCACCAAACGCCCACCCTTCACCATTTTCTAGTGTTTTTGCTGGGAAGAAGAAGTGGCGGAACAAACTTCCCACGTGACACGTCTTGAAGAACTAACGGCTTCAAGAACTTGAATCTATACAACGTATTATTATGTCAAAGAAAAAATATAAATCATATTTTAATATTATACTGACAGACAAAGCAGAGCCTAAACTGGTCTTTTCAAGGAGCGGAGAGCCTGCATGGAGGAAGACGAGACGGCAGCCAACGTGCTCCTCTACTGCCCAGAGGTCACTGCACACAGGGCAAAATACTTCGCTAACCCAGTTACTCTCCGAGAGATCGCCAGCAACGTCAGATCGCTGCAGGCCTTTCTCGAGTAGCTGGGGTGGATCGAATAAGGTATTGTCCCACCCGTTACGCAAAATACCTACGCGCAGAGTGGTGGAGTTGCGGATATCGGCCCGTTAAACAATACAATACAAACCGCTGGGCGTAGAGACTTGAAATTTGAAGGATGTATTCGTCTTGATGCGAAAAGGTGTGCTAAGAAATGAGTTTCTGAAATTCAACCTTCATATTTAGGTTCGTGACTTTCTTTTTTATTTCACGGTGCTAAATTGGATGGTGTTGAGTGTATCTTTTTCCACATCCACGAGGACAAAGCCGAGATCGAAAGCTAGTGTAGTTATATCAGGGAAAATAAATCGATGTCTTTAAATATCTACAAAGATTTGTTCCGGGTGTTCTGGGTATTTACTTTGTATTGTATTAAGTATATCAGTCATCTAGTACCCATAACACAAGCTCTGCTTAGCTTGGGTCTAGATAATGCTGCGTGGATTGTCCAGCATTATTATTTTTATTATAAATAATACTGTTTTTTAGTCATCTGCAAAGAAACCCTTTACATACAAACTTAATTCAATTGAATCATGGCAAAAGGCTAGCCCGCCCTATTACATAACTGGCGAAATGTGGGTGTACTAACGGTGCACCTCTGCCTTACCCTTCGTAGATCACAGGCGTGATGTTAGGTTATGTGTTAATTAAATTAAACTTTGAAAATTGCACATTTTTCTTAGTAGGTAATGCCCAGAACGCTCAGTGTGTGAGTCTGACTCACATTTTGCATAATCTAGAAGTGCTTCTAATATTTTCAAGCTTCTAATATTTTAAAACATATTTTTCGCCAGATATGCAGTAATCAACTTTACAAATCTACTAAAAAATATAATATTTATTGATTTATTTATTAATAGTTTAGCCTACAATTGTCAACACATTTCATTTCATTAAAATTACACAACAGACATTTATAAGTGCAACAATTCATTACATTATAATTACAATATTTAATCTGTATTTCCTCCAACTCCCATAAACACAATAAAAATTTATAAGTGCAACAATTAATGACACTATTTAATTTGTATTCCCTAAAATGTAATATTTAATCTGTAGGTATTCCCTCTAACTCCCATAAACACGATGAACATTTAAATAAGTGCACCAATTAATGACAATATTAACCTAAAATGTACGTTTTAATCTGTAGGTGTTCCCACCAACTCCCATGAAGGACGCATTGGGCTTTGCGAACTTTGCCCGCATTATGTCTACTGCATACACAGTATAGGAGTTTCCGCAATCCACTGACCTGCTTTCAGTCGTTTCGGGCCATAACGGCGGCGTACGGCGGCCCGGATGTCGGCCGGACGGCGGAAAATTCGTGTTTTATACTTCTATGTAGAGAATGTTAGACGATTTAGCTTTGTAGGCTTTCTTAATGTGATTTATTGGTAGATAGTTCAATTATTTTGCTGTTTTTTAAACATAAAAAAGTATTTTCTACAGTTCCAATAATATTGATAATGATGAACTGTTAAATTTGCACATCAAGCTAACCCAAACTGTTAAATTGAAAATGAACCTTTTGCAATAAAATTGAAAAACTATAAAAAAACGGATATATTGGACTAGCTACTTAATGTAATTAGCCTGCAGTTTTACGTAGTCAATTTTTCAGTGACCTCAATCCTCAATAATCATACAACTCTCTTCTGCATACCTACCATATATAAAAATACAGATTATATACGAATACAATGAGTTCAGTATAGGTACGATTCTAGACCTCCCCAGTCTTAAAATTATCCGTCGGTTTTTCCTTCGTTTTTTTCTGATATTCTTTTACTTAAAACTATACTGTAACTGTACTGTATAATGGAGCAAAGGTAGAGGACCTTTGCTCCATTATACAGTACTCTTCATAAAGATAATTCAAACACTCGCAGCACTGCAGTGCTACAAAAAATGTTGCCCACCTTCTTACATTCTGTGCCAAATTCCAGGCTGCTTTTTTTGCCGTTTTATAGGTAGGTACAGTGGTCTAAAAACGACTGTTTTAGCATTCTGTGCTACCTTTCCATGTAAGCTTTAACTATGCCAAATCTCACAATCTTCTGTGCGCGTATTTTTCTTACAAAGGGTACTGAAATGTTTGAATCACATATGTATTTATATTATAATAATGAATTCTAGCTTCATTGTCATGGTATGGGCAAGTGATGCGAAGAAATGAGGATCATGTTGTGAGGAAAGTTTTGAGTATTAATGTGCAGGATTACAAGAGTAGAGGGAGACCAAAGAAAAGATGGATGGATTGTGTGAAAGATGATATGGCTAGAAAAGAGGTGACTATTGAGATGACGGCAAGTAGAGATGTGTGGAAGAAGAAAATATGCTGCGCTGACCCCAAATAAATTGGGATAAGGGCAGGAGGATGATGATAATGATGAAGAATTAATTCTAGTTTGAATCATGTTATACATACTATGAACAGACGCCAGCACATCTGTCAAATTTCTTTGTTAGTTGTTACTTACTCACAAAAGAATAAGGTTCAATGTTCAATGAGAAAAAAATGACAGTTTAGCATAGCTTGATGTGCTGGCGTCTGTACTGTTAGGCAGTACGACCAGCTAACAGTACTGCCTTACAACACCGGGACGAGAACTAACAGCTATGAAGAATAAGGCACCCACCCCGGAACGTAAAGGGCAAGGACGGAACACGGATGGGTTTTAGTCAGTAAAAGTCTGACACGTCCTCCCGTGTCACCCAGAACGGGAGAAGTCATTGGATGATTTCTCATTCTTAAGACACCTTGGATTTCTACATATATTTATTTAGCATTATCTGTGCCCGTGATCTTGGCCGCGTGGAATGTAACTCAACATGGGTTTCCATTTTTTTGCCCAGAACCCCAATTCTCTTTCCAAAAGAAAAGTAGCTTAAGTTACTCCTTATCACATCAAATCTGGCAGTGAAAATCCTGTCAAAATCGGTCCAGCCGTTTTGGAGATTACCTCGAACAAACAGACAGACAAAAAAAATGATTATTTGTATCATAACTACCTACCGGATATAACTACAGTATAAACTTTCAGTTGCATTTAGTAAAAAACTGTTATATTAATATTGCAAATGGACGCTCCAATTTAACTATTTGTATTCCTCCAAAACAAATCTGCTACACAATAACAAACAACACGTTCTATATTTCAAATTATTCTAGAACCACTTGAGTGTTCGAATCCGGCCAGTATTACTATTTTGCCAGACTGTATGCAGTAGGATTCCCTTTAGCAGTAAAACCAAACAGTACCTATTTATTTGGAAGAATCTACATAGATAATAATTATATTTTAAGCCCAAACCTCTTTAAGTTTTATCCTATAATTGTTGGTTAGGCAGAGTGCTACAATCTGGAGTGCTACGAATTTTAATTACAGAGTAGGTAAATAGTAAATAATTTGTTGGTACGTTGTAGAAGAAAGTAGTATAGGAATTTCTCCAGCAGTGGGTCATTAAGGTTGATTTAAAAAAGAAAAAAATATAGTTATATAATCCTTACCTAAGTACTACTTCAGGGCTTTTGCGGCTATATACTGGATGGAATGGACAACGACGAGAAACCTGATACGATATAAAAAAAATAGTAAATCATTTTTTCATTTTAAAAAATCACCCATAACTGTAGTGCTTCACGTATGTTTGCTGAGGCGCGCATCGATTGCTTCTACGCTACTCTGCGCAAGCGGTGCGCGTCGATGCTGAGCAGAGTGCGGGCTAGTCGCAACAGCGTTTTAAGTATGATATCCGGTAGACTTGACTGTCGGTACATGAATCGATGTATTACTGCTCACATGACTATTGATACATCGATTCATGGGTCGGGCAGGGGGCGAGTAGATTAAGGTTGTATTGTTACTAACACTAGTTATAAGTTATTGTACTACTAACCAATTGGATCCTAGTTATCTTAATAAAAGTTTTTATTATTATTATTATTATTATAACCCAGTGGTGAGACAAAAAAGCTATCAAAAAGTTTCATTTTTACCCATATGTATCTACCTCATCGCACAAAGATGCCTTGGCGGCCTCTGCGGTACCTAACTACCTACCATTTGTTAATTTCGATGAATACTTGCCAACTGCCAACTGCAGTGCGATTATCTCAAGGTGATCGTATTGCAGCTTTTCTTAATGCAAAGAGAGTAAAGACGGAAATACAAACAGTTTTTATTAAGATTTTCATTCCTGAGATAGGTACCTACTCTTTTTCGTAGTCCACTAAAGGTCTGTAAATATTTAACTATAATTACTTTCAAAGGAAAATCTACCCCAACTCTACTTCTCGTCCATTTTTCAAACGTTATAATCACTAATGTCGCATAATGCCTTCGATACAGCTTATACAAGCAAAGTGGGCGTGTGACGTTCAGAAATATACGTAATATAGGTACCATACATAATAGAACTAAGTCAGTGTGTCAATGTAAACAGCGGTATAATAATGATTTGTTACCGCACATAGCACGCAGCTGACGATCGGCCATTGCAGATGCGAAGAACAATGGCCGCCAAGTTGCGTGGAAATGCCGGCAGGTTGTGCTGGTGGTTGGTGTTTTGGAAAAGCGATACTAGATGGCGCTGTATAGTTAACTTTAAAACTGAGAAATGGTTCTTGAAGTCGCTCCTTTTGATATTCCAAGTCTATCCATCCAAACGATTAACAAGAGCATTTAACGCTAATTTAACGCTCCTTATAACTCTTTAAAGTAACAACAGCCCACAGAGTCATCTCTAATAGATGACTCTGTGGGCTGTTGGTACTTTAAAGAGTTATAAGGAGCGTTGTGCTCTTGTTAATCGTTTGAAGATGGAAGATACATCATTATAATTTAAAAGTTTAGTAACTTAGGTGATCGGTCCTAAATGCTGAAAAGTAGGAATAAGTAAAATAACTGTATGAGTTTTTCAATATTAGTGTTGCTTCAGATTTTATTTTATTTTAAAATTTATACTGAATACGGGCTAAGTCAATGATTAGACCTGCTGTCTTGTATGGATCAGAGTGTTGGGCCACAAAAGGAATGAATGAAAGGAGCATGCAGCTGAGATGAGAATGCTAAGGGGGATGTGTGGTGTTACTGAATGGATAGAATAAGAAATGAGTATATAAGAGGAAGTCTGAAAGTGGCACCTGTGACAGAGAAGTTGTGTGGAAATCGGCTATCATGGTATGGACACGTGATGCGAAGGAATGAGGATCATGTTGTGAGGAAAGTTTTGAGTATGAATGTAGAGGGTTACAAGAGTAGAGGGAGACCCAGGAAACGATGGATGGATTGTGTTAAAGTTGATATGGCTAAGAAGGAGGTGACTTCTGAGATGACGGGAAATAGAGATGTATGGAAGAAGAAGACATGCTGCGCCGACCCCAAATGAAATTGGGATAAGGGCAAGAGGATGATGATGATGATGATGACTGAATACGGGCTGGCATGGCATAAGGGCGTAAAGATGACGACTGTCAACTTTGACAATTACATTCCCAACTAGTATTTCAAAAGATTATCATTAATCGTGAAATCTCGTGATTTGGGCTTACGTTTTGGGTAGAGATCCCATGATTTCCTGCATCATGCATTGATCATGTTTTTAGTAAATTATTGATAAGGATATCTTAACAAATTAATAACTTGATTATTTTGAAATTAATTAAACATGGTTAATGAGTTAAACTACTCCGTTATTATGTAAAAAAATCTCGAGAATTTCTCACGATTTTCAGCTGGCAAGTCTTGTGATTTTATAAATCTAACTTTTGCAATACTGTTTCCAAAACGTCAATTCTACTGACGTGAAATGTGAAGAAACGTCACATTTCAAAACAAAGTCGATTTCAGTTTACGTCTGCGTTTAGTCACAATGACTGAACTAACAACGTTAGCAACTTTAAAATGCAAGCAACAAGCTATTCGCGCTGTCAGATTTAACGTTGACGGCTCATACTGCCTAACATGCGGCGCAGACAAGAAAATAAAACTCTGGAATCCCCATCGGCAGATACTGCTGAAAACCTATGGAGGACACGCAAATGAGGTCTTAGATGCTGCAGGATCATGTGATAGTAGTCAAATAATATCCGCCAGTGCTGATAAATCAGTAATTTTATGGGATGTCACGACGGGACAACCGTTACGAAGATACCGCGGCCATGCAAGCTCTGTAACATGCATAAAATATAACGAAGAATCCACAATGGCAGTTTCAGGTTCAATAGACAATACTGTTTGCTTTTGGGATGTGTTAAGCCGTAGACAAGAACCTGTGCAAGTTTTAAAAGATGCAAAGGACACCATTACATCCATACAGGTTACGGACCATGAAGTTTTAACTACATCAGTGGATTGCCATGTTAGGTTGTACGATATAAGAATGGGGAAGATGACTTCTGACTTTATAGGCCATATTGTGACTTATGGAAGCCTAACCAGAGATGGCCAGTGTTATATTTTAAGTTGTGCGGATAGTACTGTAAAATTATTTGATAAGGAATCGGGAGAAATACTTAACACATTTACAGGTCATGAAAGTAGAGATTATTCGTTAGAAAATGCTGTGAATGAGAAAGATAGTCATATTATTTGTGGGTCAGCAACAGGAGAAGTGTTTTATTATGATTTAATTAGTAGCGCATGTACACAGAAACTAAAACACAGTGAAAATAGGCCTGTAGTATCTCTCAGTCATCATCCGACCGATAACTGTTTAGTTACTTCATGTGAAGATGAAATTAAACTATGGGGTGTACAAGCTATGGAGGAATAAAATATTATAAGGAATCAAATCTTTTTTTTTTACAATACTTGCAGTTTACCGATGACCATAGATTTTTTTTTAGGTTTATTCAATCTTACATACCTCCTTTGGGAATTGGCAAAAGTGGTATACAGTAAAAAAATAGAAAAATAACAAGTAAAATATCAAACTAAACAAGATAAGACTTGAACTAAAAAAAAAAACTTGAGAGGTGTCAAGGGACACCCGGATGGCACGAAGTTCCTTTTGTTATTATTTTTTATTATTTATTATGTACAAAAAACCTGTATACACTCAACAAAAATAATCGTCGCGACACCACACTGTTCAATGCGAAATAGAAAGATGAAACGAAAATAACTGGCTTGCTTTCTATGAGAGAGAGAGAGAGAGACAAGAAGACAAAAGTGTCGTTACAACTTTTTGTCTTAATTTTTTCCGTCTAGCCCCCTTTGGCAACGCGCGATAAGGAACTTCGTTCCAAAAAATGTTTCAAGATTAAAAGTTTCATCACAAAAAAAAAAAAAAAAAGAGGAGCAAGTATTGTATGTTACTTGTTTTAGAAGTGTCTAATGAAGATAGATAATCAAGGTTCATGGTGGTCCAGTCAGTCACCCGCAAGAGGTCCACCAGTAGAATTCCCGTCTAAATCGGTCCAGCCGTTTCGGAGATTACCATTACAAACAACAAGACAGACAGAAAAACATTTTAAATTGTTTTTTTATTGCACTACTATTTAAACTTTCCTACGCATTTGGTAAATAGCGGTTATTTCGGCATTACAAACCGACTCTTCAATTTTATTTAGTTTAATTATTTGTATAGATTTAGTCCACAAATTATATCAGACTAATACTTTTCCCGCGACTTCATCCGCGTGGATTTTGTACTTTTCCCTTTGGACATTAACATGCCTACCACCCTCTTTAAAAGGTCGTTTCGAAAATAAAATATAGCCAACGTATGCTACTCGCTGACAATAGACCTTTCTATGGTTAAAGAATTTTCAAATCGGCTAATTCGTTTTGAGTTTATCCTTTACAAACAAACATACACATAATCAAATCAGATCAATAAAAAAAAAGAGTTATCCTAATTTGTTGTTTGTTTATAAACTGAACTTTACAATTACTGTAAAATTATTAAAGTCAAGTCTAAAGACAAGGTGTCACAGCTATAATTTCCAGACGAAGCGGAATTTAAAAATTTTAGAATTTTAATGTCAGAGTGCGTCAATCGACCCGCGTTCCGAATCACTCATTACGTAAATTCATATTTATTAGCATGATGGCACTGCATTGGCAATCGTCTATATCTAAAAGTAGACCTCGAAGGGTCTAATAAATAGTCCTAATTAATCACCCGAATGTTAAAAACCTTTTGAGTGTTACTAGTTTAAGTGTTTCAAATGAACTACTGCGTTATTTATCCCAAAACATCAAATGGCTTCAGCGCTATCTTGTTTCAATAAATGCTAAATAACATATTATGTGTTGAACTGGAACGTGTGTTCTATTTAGTTTTTATCCACCGTCCCTACGCTTCTGTCTGTTCTGCTACTTTTCGAAGCATTTGCGTTAATTCGCCTAAATAAACAGTCTTAGACTAAATGTAGTGAATAAAATGGGAGCCAAAACACCTGAACTGGTGAAGCAGAAGAATAAACCTCGTTCGACGGTGAAATGCGATGTATGCGGCCGTAAATTCCTCTCCATATCAGCGTGGAAGTCGCATTACAAATTTGTCCACTCTAAAGCGGAGCCTAATAAACGTGTGGCATTTAAAAAACAAAAAAATGCGAGGCAGATTAAGACGAAGATGGTTCCTTCACATATGTTGAAGAGGGTCAATCCTCCAGATTCGACAGAAGCCAAGAAAACTGAGGAATCTGGTAAAACGTCACAGTTAGCGGCAAAATCTCCGAACGTAACAAAAAAGGCTGAGTTTGAGTGCCCTGTGTGTGCGTCAAAGTTCCCTGTATACTTCACGGCTTTCAGACATATACAAAAGAATCACTGTGTTGATGAAAAGGGAGAGAAAGTGTAAGTAAAAACATTTGGTGTTTACACTATGGTCTGAGTTGCCTTTGTAAACATGTACTTGGCATTTCTTGGCTGTAAAACTTACAAACACAATATTGAAAAAAAAAAAAAGTATATTTTTGTTTATTAATATTTTCCAATTTCAAAACTGATGGTAACATTCTATCTGCCTTTTTGGTCTAGTTGTCGCAAGCACTACCACTGGGGCAAAGTGTGAATGGGTCTTTCCATTTGGAATATCCAGTAGTGGCCCGCAGTCTAGATTACGGCTTGTTAGATGGCAATAACCACGCCTCCTATTACATAGGACTTAAACATAACTGGCTATATGAGGTTGTATTATAGGTAACCCTCTGGCCAACTCTTCAAGATTACTGGAGTGATACTATGGTGTTACTCTTGACAGCATTAATCTAGAGCATAGATCCTTAATTATGTTAAGCCATTTTGGACCTTACTCCTGGGACAATATGACATGTACTCCAACCCCCACCACTCCACCAAGAGCTCAAGTAAATGCTGGCAACTATATATTATTTATATCAATGACATGGTTGGCGCAGAGGCTGAGCGATTGGCTGCTGTGCTGCGTGTCGCGGGTTCGATCCCTGCACGCAACAAATGTTTGTATGGCCTACAGGTAGTGGTCCCAGGTCTGGCTGACTGTGTATGTGAGTTTAAATGTTTGTAAATGCTCCCACGATACAGGAGCAATTACTAGTGGGGGGCATATGTTATTTAAAAAAAAAGAGAATTTTTTCATTATTATTTGCTATGGATCTCTGGTATAAAGTTTTATTATTTTTTTATTTCCTTTTTAATTTTCAGAGCCCTAAACTCCCCGAATCTAGTGAAACCAATACGCATAGAGACATGTGCATCCTGCAATCAAGAGATTCGTTCAACGACACTGCATGACTGTCCTAAAATGCAAGCTTACAAAGATCAGTACCTATGTCTGGGATGCGAACAAGTATTTTGTGGACTTGTATTATTTCAACATCACGTTAAAGGAATGCATGCAGATGAAGTGCAGAATTTTTTCTTTCCCAGTAAAACTGGTATGTATTGCTTACTGGTATGTCCATTAATCACGTGATGTTTTCTTAAGCATTCCCCATTTGGTTACACCGTGATGAGGTTTCAGACCACCCTCCCCCCCCCCAAATCTCATGAAGCTGCTGAAGTCACACTCTTCCCGCTAATGATTACTTTCAACCCATCCTCTAACTGTTCACTACTGATCTCGCACAAAAACAAAAAACACATAATATGCTGCAGGCTATATGTACAGGGAGCTCACCGTGACCATCAGTCATTATGCTGAATTCTATGATCCATAGGATAATTCCTAGATAACCTTCCCGCAAGTGACACTAACCATTTGCAGCCCAAGCCTTGTCGTGTCCTTACCCAATTTATATTAAATACCCAGTTTGTCCAGTTTGTACTTTACACTAAAGTATAGTACAACTTAAGGAAAGAGACCTGCTAACCCTCAGTACATCTATTAAACAAATGCTTATGTACTGAGGCCAGCACATCAAACTACCCCAAATCAGTGTCAGAAATTCCAAATAGAACATGAACCTTATCTCTATTAACACATTGGGGCAGCTTGATGTGCTGGCCTCTGTACTTCCAAGCTCAATGAGTTGATGATTCATAGAAAACATAATAACTTATTACAGCCTAATATAGTTGCCGGCATTTAACTTGAGCTCTCAGCGGAGAGCTAAAGATTCATGCTAGCAACTGTACTATGTTGTATAAAGAATCTTTATCTAATCTGATAAATGAATGTGTCGCCAACCACATTCAAAATGTACAGTTGTGTTATTAATAGGTTGAGCAATTATCATACACATTTCATTTCCTCATCGCAGCCACATTGGTCTTTTAACCAAACCAAATACTGGTTATTTTTATTTCATTAAAATTATACAATTATTAATATATGAAGAAATAAAATAAAATAAATAATCATAGGGCATCAAAAAATTCATCCTCATCGTTGTCAACGGGTAAAGTGCCCAGAAGGCTGGCAGCATTGCCACGTTGAATGGCAATGCTGATTCTTTGGCCAAAAAAAAGGCCAGCCCTCTGGTCACGTGAAGAGTCGACCAAACGTTTCGCGATTTCTCGAAAAACTAAATGGGCACACGGACCCTATGGCCCTAGTGTTTCAACCCCAAGTGGTTATTTTTAATTGGTACTAAAATCACATGTTTATTCTTATGATGTGAGATACAAATCATTGTCACTGTCAAAAGAGTGCTGATTTATCATTATAAAACTGACGATATACTGCCCACAAGTTTCTAAGTGTAGTTGATACAAATTTTAGGTACGAAAGTTACAGCACATCAATTAACCGCATCAGCATGTCCTGGCCTCCTCCAGCTTATTCCACTCCGACCTGACTTCCTCCGACTTTTCCAGCTGCAATGATTATTATTATCTGACCACCTTCTGAGCTCCACGTTTTCTTTTGATGTTGAACCTTGGGGTCCATTCCAGGGTCTACCTTGTCTATTTCTCCTAGGCAGGCAGGCCATGGCCCGCCGCCATTTCATATGATTAGTTTTAGATACGACGCCCTCAAACTTTGTGACTTTTCTAATGTCTGCCTGCAGTACCCTAGGATGTTTCCCTCTATGTGTCTTAGACTGGTTCTTAGTTTGTTTAGCAGTGCAAGCAAATATAAAACTTACTTGTGCTGGACCTTATCTTTCTTTGACTGTACAATAAACACTACATTAACAATCGCATTAATTTCAGAATTCGAAGCTTGGAAAAAAGAATTACAAGAATCAATAAACACAGAATTTATTCGGCTCAACAAACAAAAAACAAAAGAGACTTTCCACTGTTCTCACCAACCCACTGTCGTATCCACCGCAACGAAACTATGCCCATCTACGATCACAGTCAGGGAATATTCTAGAGGCATTCACGTATGTTACTTCAGAGAACATTGTGGTCACAAAGCTAACGAGACTGTGCCGCTGAAACATTATGACCAGTACAGCATAGCATTATACACAAGAGAGACGGAAGATCTAAAATTGGAATCGGATTATGACAATGATCTTTACGCAGAGTTCAAGGACATGGTTACATGTATAACGAATGAAGCGTCAAAGGCAGATGATGACACGCTGAGAGATTTGATAGGCAGAGCGCTTGATATGACCACAGTATTAAAGAATTTTAATAAAGAGCATCCTGAACTATTGGTGACGGGTAAGAATTTATCCGACGACCAGATTTCTAAGAGTTTAGACAACTTGAAAACGAAGAGTAAACGCAAACAAATGTTTGAGAAGAAAACTGAGAATATGGAAGCAAAAAAGGTTAAAAAAACCCCGTTATCTGTAGAGAATGGTGTTACTAAGAGGCACAATAGAAGCAGTAATGTTGTTAAAAAATCTGGCTCATTAATTAAGAGTAGACCGAGGAAAAGTCAGAGTACACTTGATCAAGAATTTGAAAAGTTGTTAGCGGAAGACGGTAGGAGTACACCTCAAATAACTACACCAAAGAAAACTGATGAACTGCTAAAGACTGTACACAAAAAAGCAGAGGAGCTACTACCTGCAGCTGATTTAGAGGTGAAGATGCCTGAAGAACAGCCTCTCCTCCAATCCCCATCGTCCTTCAACGATTCATACAAAAACTTTGTAGACCAAAATTTTAAAAGTGCTGCAGAAAAGAGTAAAACTAAACTTAATGCGAAGAAAAAAGAAATAATGAAAACTAAAATAGGACAGTTCAAAGTTAAACCGGCGTCACCTAAGAATGTGTCTCCAAGATCACCTAAAATAGTGAAAGATGATATAGAAGCAGAGCTAGAAATTCCTGTGGTCTTTAAAGCGAAGCCAGATATTAGGTATGTAGTGAAAGAACAAGAAAACGATTGTAATATACTAATATTGAAGATTTGATTGGGATTGTTGGACTTTGTTCTAGTATGGGTTGTCTGAGAAAGCAGGGGTCTTCCGTGAAAGATAGGGTGGAAGCAAGCGATCCACAAACTGATATGATGAGTTGAGTACATGATTCTGGACCCCACAGAGATGCAATATTTCTTTATTACTGAACTCTTTGTATCAGCTTGTTCGTCGATGTCCCTTCCCCCTTTATATTGACTATTGTCACTTTACATTGTAGAAAAAGAGAGCAATAAATATTAATTTTGTTTTGATTATATTTTTTAAGAATTGATGTAACGCTTGGACTACAAGGTTAATGAGGTACTCCAAATTGCGCGGCAAACGTGGAGTCACGGCTGTGTGGTCCGGGCTTTACGCGTTAGAGTAGGGTTTTATAAATAGTCCAGATTACTATTATTTAGGTATTATTGAGTAACGATGTTTGGAATTAAAAAAGAGAGGATAAGCTTCCTCAAATGAGGTTATAACAACCGAAGTGGCCTATCATATTTTTTTTCAATGTTTTGGCCTATAATATAACGCAATACTAGGTAGTAGATTGTTTTAAAAAAACAGTGTAACCTAAGTTTAACACGCTTGACGCCAAGTGACCGACAAACAATACTTTTTCTATTGTGACTCGTTTTCTGGTAGTTAAGGTGTTACGAAAAAAATTTACTTAGGCCACTCTGGTTCTCATGGCCTCAAATATTCTTGGTTGAGGTTCAGGATCAGTTGCAGATGTCTTGTGCCAAATTTTATTTTTTTACTAGCGGCCCGCTCCGGCTTCGCACGGGTATAAAATATATATATTATACATATAAACTTTCCTCTTCAATCACTCTATCTATTAAAAAAACCGCATCAAAATCCGTTTCGTAGTTTGAAAGATTTAAGCATACATAGGGATATAGGGACAGAGAAAGCGACTCTATTTTATACTATGTAGTGATGATACTCGTCGGATTAGGCTGTGTGCTGTTATCTATGAAATATTTGACAGCACTCAGCCACAAAGAGAAAAAAAAAGAAAAGTGAGAAGGACGATGAATTACCAATACCTATAGTCACTGGCACGTAACTTGGCAAGAGTCGTTAGATGCGCACAAGTCGTTTTTTAGGTCTCTTTGGTAGTCAAGCGGGACGCGGGGTATGAGGTACGTCAATCCGAGCGCGCGATTGGTGCAACAGTCGACTGTTGCCTCCCGAATTCCCGATTACACTTGCGTGCACGAAAGTTGTACCCTTTGTTTTTGTTGTGTTTATGTTAAAGAGTTATTGTTATTGTTTTTAAATTTAGTTTTTGTTACGAGTTGATATTATTGTTGTTGTTTTAAATTACAAAATTAAGGCAATAAAAGGTATGCCTTTTTTCGCATACTTTTTGAGCATACTTTCCTCGTATGCATATTATTTATAACTCCCAATAAACTTTACGAATTCCACTCCCTTCTTCAACTTTCTTCTAATCAGATATTATTAAATATAAATGATGGCAATAACCATAAAATAATGAGGGTCGATAAAAGGCACCACTTTTTTGTTCCACTAAGTGCACGATGCGCGAACTTACCCCCACTACGCCAAAACCTTGCCAACTTACGTACCGGTGACTATACCCCTGTTCCTATTTTTAGTATATAATGCCAATCGACGTAAAATTATATTTCGCGTATACTGGCAAAACTAACACTGTATGATAACCTTCAAATTATTCATTAAATTAATAATTGCCAAAAATGAGTCAATTTTTTAGTTTTTTTCAAAAGTTACAAAAAAAAGTTACAATTTTTAAATAAAGGAAATTGGTAGTTCGTCATCGATATACAACTGTCTAACGAATACGGGTAAGAAAGTGTGAGAGGGACAAAGCGAACGTGCGTTGCAGCTAGTAGTTGTCTAGAGACAGGCATTTGTCGCATTCTCTTTCTACAGAGTTTTGTTGAGAGAGTCTTGTTTCTATTGTATTTTCAGTTTTCATGGTAATTCTATTCTATTTTTATGGGTATTTCTCGTTACACAGCATAAGCTGAACTCTCATTGTGTGGAAATCCTATACAATGAGAGGTTAGCTTATACTGGATATGTATAGTTTGATATGTAGCCTTGTATACATTGGTCTTTGTCTATGGTTGTATGTCAATGATTTCATTAATTTAAGTTGCAGAACCTACAGTACCTGACAAATTTGTTTATATAGTTGTGTTCTCACCGCGATCAGTCGCCTCAGGTATTTGTTACGCGGCGATCATTCGTTTGCGAGCATAGCTGTAAGAATGTATTTTACGTCTTTGTATTCTCGTACTCGTTAAACGATTTGGTTACGTGAACGAATGTTTGGCGCGTAACAAAAACTCTATTAGCGAATACTCGCGATGATTTTGCTACGTTGGTTGATTAAAGATATGAATTTTGACAATAAATTGTTATATTAATCTGTTTGCATGACATATTTTATCTTAACTTATTCAGTTATTCTATGAGTGTCAGTGGCGCCATCTACCAAGAAACGAGACAAAATTAAAAATGGCGCTTATCCTCTTTTTTAATTTATTTAACAGTCGTATGTATAAAAAATATGTACAGTACCTAAAATAATTAAATAATTATAATTTTATAATTAAATCTTTTGTTTTATTATTATTTTCATTTTTAGTGTTGCGTGTAAAAATGGCACTCTTATCGTGGTTTTCACACATTTACATCAAGCTACCCTAAACTTTCAGATTTTCCCAATACTGAAAAATCATGTAAAATTCATTGTTATTATATATTGTAGAAGCTTATGAAGGATCTAATTTTCAGCTGTGGTAACACATAAAATAGCTTCATTGTTTATTACAATTCTCCACGCGTAATAGGCACCACAATGAGGGTTCCGTTTTTACGGGTCACCGTATAGACTCCACGGGAAGGGGATGAAGCTCCGTTACTGCCAGCTACGCGTCACGAGGGCGTTACAATTCATACTTTAAGTTCTTAACTTATGATGAATAATGTTCTTAAAAATACCATTCAGCCCTTTCTTCCCCGTATCTGTAAAATTTTCGAAGACAAATGTATGATAAAATGATGTTTCCATCTAGCTTAGCTTTTTATAATCATCTTCATTCAATAACAATAATCAAAATAGAACCTCAGTGGAGGAGTCTGACTCGCTCCATGCTAGTTTTTGGTCGCATGACAAAGAAAGTTTCTGCAGATAACCAGTCATGATTCAGTCTCTACAATTGAGAGCCAGAATTGGCGGAACGGTGTTGCCTCCTTTAGGGATGAAGATTGCAAAGAAGGTGGTGGATATGGAGCGGGAGGACAGGAGTCAGGACACAACTACAGAAAAAAACACGCGTCCTTAAATTTCAGAACGAAACGCAAACGTCAGATTTAAATACAAAAATGACAATTTGTCAACGGTAACGCTCTACACTTGTTTGTTTTGATAAGGTTTGAAAGAATAGTGAAGTTATCAATTATTTTGAATTGATATTAGCAATTATTATTGTGAATAGGAAATAGTTGTCCGTTGAATTACGAGACTAATTATATAACGGACAAAAAATGCAGGGCGCCACCAAAGACAGTAAGTAATACCAAAACTACACACTAATATTACCACGCAAATGAAACGCATGAAACTTTACTCAAACTAAAGTGTCAGTGTTATTGTAATCAGTACTTACTAACTTATAATTGGTGTTAATTATGAATAGAAGACCTTTATTTACCAACGCAAGGTTTGCATGTATTAAGTTGAACATTTTTAGTATGTATTTTACTTAAAAAGATGTTCCAATGTTCTCGTGTAAATTCTTGGTCTATTGTAGTCTATAATTTAAAGTTCGTAGTATCTCGACTGATAAGTTTTGCGCAAGTTTTCATACCGTACTGGAAATAATAATTTTGAAACGATGGGGCGTGCCCAGAAGCCTGCATACTGCACGATTTCATGGACGCTAGTACGCTACGCGAGTCTATACAGATTGCCATAGACACTCAAAGTTCGGAATAAGACCTCCTTTTTAATTTTCAGAGCTATCAGAACTCCAAAGCATAATAACCAGGATGCCTCTAGAGGTGTTCTGTGTTGCCGCGTTGCCGGAATTCGGTGTTCGATGGCGGGAACTCTCGAAAGCCGTCCGTAATGCGCGGCTGCCGATGCAACCAGCCAGCATCGCCAGGGTGCTGTGTAAACATGTATCCAAAGCTCTCTCAGCTGATGAGCTTGAAGATATAGTCTCCAGATTGAGGTTGAAATGTATGTATGATCTGCACATTAGTATTTGACCGCTCAAAACGAACAGTGATCAGATGGATGTGTTGCTGGGGAGTTGTGTTATTCTTTCTTCCCTATGAAGCGGTGAAGGGTGGGCATTTTATGGGACTGTCATGTAATTTTTGACATTCGAAAAGTGCTGATTCTCAGCCTAATTTGAATAAATGAATTTTGATTTTAGTATGAGCTGCTCGTTTCTATTTCATGGCTCAAATCAAATCAAATCATTTATTTTTGCAAACATGGGTAATTTGTACATAGTTGTTTTGGCTCATTACTAACATTGATCAGACAGATGTCTGTAGGAGTTTGTTGCGCTTCTTCTTCCCAACTAAAAGTGAGGGGGCTGTCTTATGTAAATTTACATTCATAAAGTGCTGATTCTCAGCCTAATTTGAATAAATGAATTTTGATTTTGATTTTTTGAAATGACTAAAACTGTGTTGCTATTTTTTACAAGACGAGACTATACATTTATTTTTAGAAACATGAGAATCATAATATGAAGTAACATCAAATAAGTTTATCCTGTAAATATTCAGTAACAGAATAATATGCTTTTTTAACAATAGAGTCTTAATCGACGATCGACGACCTATGTCGCCCGGCGGGCGAAGGTCCGCTTGCGACGCAGGAGGTTGCGGGTTCGATTCCCGCCTTGGGACAAATGTTTGTACGATCTACAAATATTTGTTCCGGGTGTTCTGGCTATTTTCTATGTATAATAAAAAAAATATATCTATCTATGTAATGTATTGTATTAAGTATATCAGTCATCTAGCACCCATAACACAAGCTCTGCTTAACTTGGGGCTAGATGATGCTGTGTGGATTGTCCAACATTATTTATTTTATTTATTTATTTATAATGTTGTTTCTAAATATGTTGTGTGTATAAATCAAGGCAGCGTGGTGATCACATAGTCCAAATTGGGAATTTTTTATTAACATACCATGAACGGTAGTCCATCCTCAATGCAGGTGGGCGTTTTGGGGGACTGTCTTTTGTAAACGTTTTGACGTTCAAAAAGTGCTGATTGTCAGCTTAATTTGAATAAATGAATTTTGATTGATTTTGATTTTATGATAAATCAGCCATTTTATGATAAATCAGCCGCAGCTTCGGCCAAGCTTCGGCTTCGAAAATCACAAGTTTGTGAATTGTCCAGCGTCATTCGTAAAGCTTGGTGTTAAAGCTTGTTGTATATAATATAAATAAAATAAAATTAATATAACCAGCACTTCGCATGTGACTTCGGTCGCGTGGATTTCGTATTTTCCCCTTTGAACTTGAACATCCCCTCCGCTCCCTTTAAAGCATAGTTTTGAGAATAAAACATAGCCTATGTTACTCGCTGATAATATAGCTTTCTAAGGGTGAAATATTTTTTTAAATCGGACCGGTTGTTTTTTAGTTATAAACATATAAGATTACAAATCTTTCCTCTTTAAAATATTAGTGTATAGTCCCCGGCAAGTAACTTGGCAAGAGTCGTTAGATGCGCACAAGTCGTTTTTTAGGTCTCTTTGGTAGTCAAGCGGGACGCGGGGTATGAGGTAGCGTCAATCCGAGCGCGCGATTGGTGCAACAGTCGACTGTTGCCTCCCGAACTCCCGATTACACTTGCGTGCACGAAAGTTGTACCCTTTGTTTTTGTTGTGTTTATGTTAAAGAGTTATTGTTATTGTTTTTAAATTTAGTTTTTGTTACGAGTTGATATTATTGTTGTTTTAAATTAAAAAATTAAGGCCAAAAAAGGTATGCCTTTTATCGCATACTTTCCTCGTATGCATATTATTTATAACTCCCAATAAACTTTACGAATTCCACTCCCTTGTTTAACTTTCTTCTAATCAGATATTATTAAATATAAATGATGGCAATAACCATAAAATAATGACGATCAATAAAAGTCACCACTTTTTTGTTCCACTAAGTGCACGATGCGCGTACTTGCCCCCACTACGCCAAAACCTTGCCAACTTACGTGCCGGTGACTATACATTTCATTATGTTCAAAATGATCTAAGAAATCATTTTAGGATACATTTTCCTCCAATAACGAATTATATCAGAATCAAAACAATGTAGCTTTCTATCAGTGAAACTTCAAATGTTACAGTGGTAGCCACCCTGCCTCGCACCTGGCATGTGATCAGACTGTCGGAGAAGATGTTAGATGAACCGGCGACGATGACCCTGAGAGCCGTCCCTGGGAGGATCACGCAGGCGCTCCGGAAGAATAAGAGGAGTATGAGACCAGAAGTAAGTTATGAAGTCATATGCCTCCCACTAGGATCGATCCTGTGCAGCACAGGATCGTGATTGGGCATGAAATATGAATAAGATAAATAGGAGAAAGTATTTCAAGATGGTGGAAATCATTCTTGTTTTTGATGTGGAACATCTACAGGCGCGCCTTGTGTCGTGTCGTCATACCCTCTCTATGCCACCGCTCTCGACTCCCTTGTTTGCGCGCCCGCATACTATACACTCCGTTGCTTCTCTGTATGAGCTGCTTACTATATGCCCCCTCTACGCCACCGCCCTCGACTCCCTTGTGTGTGTACGCGCATACTATACACTCAGTTGCTTCTCCGTATGAGCTGCGTACTATATGCCCCCTCTCCACTAATGTTTTTTCATAACCGCGCGCTCATTGGTCGAATCAAATAGCGCGCTTCCCAGGCTTCTTTCTTCTTACACACTTCTCTCGCTTTTCACGAAATCACTCCCACAGATAAATGAGAGGGAAGATACACATCAATAACTATACTTTTTAACCCATATCAATTATTTCTTTTATTAATTTTTCAGGTACAAACAGTTCTTCTCGGCGACCTTATGTACTTAAGTATCCAACTGGTATCGGATCAGAAGGAGGGCTCCGCGCTGTTCGTGGCAACACCTCCGGGCGAGCCAGTAGCGTTGGTGTCCAGTGTCACCGCAGTGGGGCTGCTGAAGGCTGCTGTAGAAGGTAAATATCATCTCATCTCATCTGCCTAGCCTTCTCCCAACTATGTTGGGGTCGGCTTCCAGTCTAACCGGATGCAGCTGATATTTACATGGAGCGACTGCCTATCTGACCTCCATAACCCAGTTACTGGGTTACCCCTTACTGGCTTCTGACTACCCGTAACGACTGTCAAAGATCTACAAATGACAGCCGGTAGCAACGGCTAAACGTGTTTCCCGAGGCACGGCGGAGTCTCGTTATGTAACGAACGGACTGACCCATCCACAGACTGACCTCGGCAAGCGTAGCTTAACCTTATATATTTAGCCACGAGCTCCTCCAAGGTAAATAACATCTATACTATTATAATTAAGGTCAAGGAAGACCCCATATGTCCAGTATGAGGGGAGGCAGAAGTTAAATATCAAATACGTAGGTCTACGGTCCCTTGAAGTAATTTTAAAGATTTATTTTTGTGTCTTTCAGGTCTCGGCTACAAAAAATACGAAAACGCAAACCTCTACGGTCGCGACATAAAATCACTCTTGCGCATCAACGACCGCACTTGGAACGCGAACGCCGAACATTTGGCGGAAATACCCGAGTACGCGCCGACACCTGTCATCACTAACACAGGCATAGACTATACCAACAAAACTTATGACGAAAACTACGTAGAGAACATTCTAGGGCCCAACCCGCCAATCATAACGGACCTTAATATAAAAACGACTAAATACTTCTTTGACAGGTCGCGTTTGAATAAAACTATTAATTTATCTGTGAATTTGAAAACAGAAGATTTGGCCAAGACGTTGAAAAGTTGGGTGGCAAAAGGCGCCATTGCTCCCACATCGGATTTAATCCAGATTTTCCATCAAATTAAGTCTAATAAAATTAATTATAGTAGGCAGGATTCTGATGAAGACTAAGTTCATTATATCTAGCCTTTTCCCAACTTTGGGGTAGGCTTCCAGTCTAACCGTATGCAGATAAATACGAGTATTTTATTATCAACTGAGCTGCACAACCCAGTTACTGGGTAACCCCAAATACCCCTTGGTAAGACTGGTTATTAGCCTTTATACTTCTGACCCGTAACGAGTCCTTTGAGGAGGTATGAGCTAATTAACGTTTTTTTTATTTATTTAATTGAAAATATAAATAATTTTGTTAATCATTTCATTGTATTTATTAATGATAGTTGAGAACTTTTGTGAGATGTCCCATCTCGTATCGCGTCTGTCTATTTGACGCCAAATCTCGTGGTGTTTGCGGTCATGAAACGTGCGAGCAGGAGGACGATATACTGTAAAACGGGTTCAATAGAAACGCAGGGGTGAATAGAAACAACAATAGGATTTTGGCATAACATTGTTACTACAAGGAGTCTTATATTTTGAAAAAAATAAAATGTTGACTTCTTTAAACCCGGACAATACGACGCACACACAAACTCCCACCACTCCGCCGAGGGCTCAAGTTAAATGCCAGTAACTGAGTCGCGTGTCATATTGCTCCCGTTTTTATGACCCTCGCGCTTGTCACATAATACATACATATTACTTTTGCCCATGGGGGTAGGCAGAAACCGCAGACACTACAGAACGCCACTCGTTACGATCCTTACATACTCCTTTCGCTACGCTCACGTTCGTACACCTAGTCATACACACACGCCGGTAGCGAGTACTACGCACCTGACCTTTTTGAAGAACATCACCAATAAGGTCAGTGTATGTCCTTCTAGGGTATAATAATATATATGACCCAATCTTTTATTTAAATTAATACAAATTAATTAATAATTCACCACAGTAGGCAAGTGTCCTAGGTAAAAATATAATGAGTGTATTTAGTCCGTTAGTTAGATTACCAAAAAATATTGGACACGGTATTTTTGCTTACTCAAATCAATAAAAGGTGACAATGATATAGCACATCAAAGTTTAGGAGAAGGGGCTCGTGACGTCACTGTTACGTTAGAAGTGTAGCACGGCGTGATGTCACGCGCAATTTCAACGCGCTGGTCACATGGTCGTCATTTTTGGTTTACGTGACAAAAGAAAAAATACGTGTCCAGTATTTTTGAGTAATCCAACTTTCAGACCAATCAGAATTTTTTAAGGATACTACCCTATTGTTACGGTTTTAAGAATAGAAATAAAACACATGATTTGAAATATCGATAAAAGTTTCTTTTTATTGAGGGATCACAATCGAACTGGTTCTTTTGTACATCCACTTAACTAGGCTTGGCCGAATGGGTTCACTTATCAACGAAGTATTCCGGTGAGTGAACAAACATTTGTTACAAATAACACCAATATTGGTCGGAATAATCATTCTTGAATTATTCATCATTCACCGTCCTTTTTTATTGCTGTGTGTCAGAAAGAGATGTCAAAGTCTCTTAGTTTGTTTTAAACAAGGATCGCAATCACCACGGACCACACTTTACGGTAAAAATTACTTTCAGGGTTCCGTACTGAAAGGGTGTCAGCGGGACCCTAATACTAAGCCTCCGTTGTCTCTTCGCCTGTTTGTCTTTCAGCGGACTATTTCTCATGAACCGTGATGGACAGACAGTTGAAACATTTAGTGAGTATTTCTATTATCGTGCAATTATAAAATAAAAATTGCCCGAATAAGCCTCCACTGCCCTTCGACCGCCCGTCTGTCTGCTACCGGGATGTATCTTACAAACCGTATTAGATAAGACAGTTGACATTTTCACAGAGTGTGTATTTCTATTATCGTTATAACATATCCCTGGTTTGCGAGAATATCGACAAAATTCTGTCAAATTGAATTCTGAACGCCAAACAATCATAAATCATTGATATTTTATCGTGAATAGAGACGCAACGCCAATTTCGCCCCAGTTTTCGTTTGAAAGAGACAGCGTCATTATTCATTTGAGACAAAAAAGATTGAGATCAAAGATTCATGATTGTTTGGCATTCAGAATTCAATTTGACAGAATTTTGAATTACGTCGATATTGTCGCAAACAAGCGATACATAATGATCTTTTCGACGTGGTACGGAACCCTTCGTGCTACAGAATACATGACTCACACTTGGCCGGACTTGACCTTCAAATATTTGTTCACCCCTCATAGAACAACAACAATTTATATTAAAATTACAACGTGGCAAGATTACCTAGATTTTCTTCAAAATTCACCTATCTATTAGAATTTGACAATAGAAGTTATCTTATGAAATATTGAGCGAATCTGCGCTTAAAAATGTAATAAAAAATCGATTTTCCAGACACGTTTTTACAAGACTACAAATGCTGGCAACACTTGCGTGTGATATTGGATATTGTTGCCAGATAAAAAATGGCCTATTTTCACCTGAGCGCAAATTTGCATTGAATTATCTTAGTGGCAGATTATTCTAGATTAAAATTTGTGCCTGAAGAATAGGCTTGCCCCTATTGGACGAGACTGCCAAAATGAAGGCGTGCTATATACCTCTGCTTTTTTATGATATGGTTTTAGGTAAAGCCGTAATAACGATCTCCAATTAACATCCAACACTTTTGTCTAATAAAAACGTGACTAAAAAATCGACTAGTGTATTAGTAAAATACAACATCATCTAATAACTCGACTATCAATAGTAAGTCGATTCAACAAGCAACTATTGTAACATCGACTGCAAATGAACCGTAATATTTCTAAAAGCTGTTGACTGACTATATATGACCACTAGAAATGGCATTAAAAATCGACTAAATCGTCAATAAAGCCGAGGGTACACTCTTACCAGTCACTTGCATTTGCATTGTGCCTTAAATACTCTTGATAGGCGAGTGTAGACAGATCTTAAAAATGCACGAGTAATTTACTGGGTACAAAGGCCAGCATATCAAGCTACCCCAATGTGTCAAATTTCTTTGATAGTTTAACAACTTTATCGCAATAGAAATAAGGTTTATGTTTAATCGAGAAAATTTGACATTTTGGAGTAGCGTGACGTCTTTACATTGTAAACAGGACCGTATTACCATAGCCTAAAGTTCAAACGGGGCGCGATTAAGCGCGCGAGCCGGTTTTTAAACAATTTTTCTACCTTAGGCTACGATAATACGGGTACCATGGGTCTGTAACAAAGAAATGCAAGTTACTTACATAAGCTTGTGCAAGTAATTGGCTCGTGTGTACCCGGCCGAATAGTCAAATCGACTGACATTTAAAACTTAATGATAAATGGTTTAACAAAAAACCGTTCTTATAAGAATTATATCGAAATATATCCACACCATTTAACGCCTTAACCAAAATGAACAGATTTTAGACTAGATTTACTTATAAAAATCACCAATTCAGAAGTTTGGGAGCGCTGAAATATACGTATGTTAGTAACTATGCTTAAGAACCATATACAAGGTCAATTTAAACTGGTGGCTCTTCTCAGATGATGCATAAACGGTTATTGGGTATTTTATCGATACAGTTGCCCGGCATTTCTCTTGACCTCTGATCCTTGATTACTTTTAGCGATTTTAGACCTTACTCCTTAGACAATACGATGCGCACACAAACTATGGTTTGTGTGCGCGTCGTATTGTCTAAGGAGTATAAATATTGAGTATAAATATGATTATATATTGAGTATAGATATGGAGTATAAATAGTTACACAGCGGAGTGGCTTATGAGCCACTCCGCTGTGTAACTATACCGGTCGGTCAATTCTGTAGAAAATATCTGCCTGCGAAATTCAAAATTTTCATGTTTTTTGCAATTTCCTATATAAAATTTGAAATATGCAAAAAAAAACCTAAGAAAATATGAATTTAGGTGTATTTTTTTTTTACCCAGCTACGACGAAGCCAAAAAGAAGGGTAATGTTTTAGCACGATATGTACTTCACATCGTTAAAGTGATAGTTAGCCAAAATACGACAGGAGCGCCCCCAAATTTCTCTTATTCAAAAAATAAACCTATTCATCTATATACCACATATTTTTAGTATTTCTTCTTGCTAAACATTCTAAAATTCCTTCTTTCTTTTTCTATCTAAAACCACAGCTTGCTCCTTGTTTATGGTATATAGACGCTGAAAACTTAAATTATCAATTCTATAACAAAAAAAAGAGGAAAAACATAAAAATATTCTATATAATAATAATAATTCAAAATGTATTTTTTAACTTAAAATGCTGATTGTAATAAAAACTAGCATATTAAATATAGGTGCAATATATGTCTTTGTAGACTAGGGGGCCCAGGATCATATACTGAAGTCATGGTACAAGGATGTCCATTGATTTCCTTTCCACCCTTTATTAATAATAAGTCCTGGTTTCCTTACAGACATGCTAATTTTTATTTCAATTCAGCACTCTTTTTAACAATACTATTTACAGACAAAACAATTTTAATTAAGGAACAAAAATTATAAATGCGCAATCATTACTTATTTAAATTAATAAGTTTTATCTTTCTTAGATTTAAACGTAACAGGAAATTGCGCATTTCAAACATCAACCAATCATTTTCTAATATTAAATAAGTAAGTAGGTCATATCTCAAAATACCCTTTCAACATTTTCATCTATTCAATAACAGAACAAAAATCATTTATTGCGCAGTATAAGCAAGAATTAATAATATGGAAAAAATATTTTATCTAATATTTCCTTTTTAATAATAGAACTCTTAAGTAACTATAGGAAAAAAAATAAAAATAGTATTTTTTTTTAATTAATAGTATGGCAACACCCATAGATTGCACCAAAAAGATCCGATGACACGTACTGGAGATCATTTGAGTCAATTATTTATTATTAAATAAGTTTTTGATGTTTACTACATTCAGATACCACTTATTGTGAAAAAGACCTTCAAATTTTGTTTATTGCTCAAAATAGCTGAACGAGAGATAAGGTTAGTTCACACCGAGACGCGTCACTTTGTGCCACTGACTGTGGTTTTGCACGGAGTTTTTGCTGATAGAACGGCTCAGTGCTTATTCATGTCTAAAAATTCTACCTTTTTGTGTAGAGTAAATGGTATTTGACTTGGTTTTTTCAAAAAGAAATCCCGAAACTTAAAAATAAACCACGCTATTTTATTTTAATATCTTACAAAATGGCGACGTTGTAAGTGTTTTAAATTTTAAAATCTATGCTGTTTAGACAACACTGCTAGCACCAGACGTCACTACACAGGAACGCCATAGTGACTTCGCACAATTCAGTACAAAGGCCGTTCAAGTATGGAAGAAAAACTTCAAAAGCGTATAACTTTTCCATTTTTCCACCGATTTTTTTGACTAATCCAAGTCTATTTAAAATAAATTACTTGTTCATGTATATTTTCGATAGGCTTCAAATACCCTATTGCTATCTTTAAAAGTGCGTAGAGCTTCGTGTTGCGAATCCGCGTCTCGGAGTGATTTGACCCTAAAGGCGCTAATAATAATAATACCAGCCTCTCACTATCCTACTGCAAGACAAAGGCCTCTTCTCAGACAGAGAAGGTACGAGCATTGATCACCACGCTTGCTCAAGGCGGGTTGGCGATTTTAGACTTTTAATTACAAGTCCAGGTTTTCTCAAGATGTCTGACACTGAGCGACGCCTAAGTTTCTCGTAGACTAGATGCCTTTAATTTTGAAGGTCCCCTCCACCTAAAGTGTAACTGGTATATATATCGATATACAGATTGGCTTAATTCCTTGGTTATCTTTCATGGGGTGAATAAATAAAAATTGGTTGTCTGTAAAGTCGGTTTACGGACGATAGATTTACGTGATAACGTCATAATCATTATTTTATGTAATCGTTTGTTTTATCGTACCTCTCCATCGCTTGTTGCGCGCTCTCGCTTGCACGCACAGGCTCAGGTGGAACGTTACGCGGAACGTTACTATTTTTCATGAGTGTTGCTGGTATTCATCAATTTATAAGACGTTATCACGTCAAAAGAAAATTTACCATGGGACCAACCTCAAAACAAACAAAGTGACCCCCATAAGGGTGCCGTTTTTGACTTTATCGGTACGGAACTCTAAAAACGGCTCTTTTCTTCAGTTATACGAACATAAATCTCCTGAAAACCATTTTTTTTTCATATTTCATATAGTTGATCTATAGATAGTGTGAAATATGATGTGGCTAGGAAGAAGGTGATTATTGATGACGGCAAATAGAGATGTATGGAAGAAGAAGACATGCTGCGCCGACCCCAAATAAATTGGGACAAGGGCAGGAGGTTAGTGCTGATTTCAGAGGTGATCCCATAGTAAATGATAAAAAAAAAAAATGCTGGACAATCCACACATCATCATCTAGCCCCAAGCTAAACAGAGCTAGTATTATGGGTACTAGATGACTGATATACTTAATACAATACATAACATAGATAGATATTTTTTATTATACATAGCAAATACCCAGAACACCCGGAATAAACTTTGTAGATCGTACAAACTTTTGTCCCAAGGCGGGAATCGTACCCGCAACCTCCTGCGTCGCAGGCGGATCTTCGCCCGCCAAGCCACATAGGTCGTCGTAAAAGTTGTTTATAAGTTCTTTCACCCCCAGAAAGATAGCAAATGAATTAAAACTAAGTCTGTACGCAAAGATATCACCATAACCTTTTAAATTATGTATTGTAGCAATTTTCAACCTTTTGGGATCAAAAGAAGAATTTTAACAATTTCCTATACGAAGTAAAAATGCTTTTAAAATTAGGAATAATAACTAACGTCGAGATTTTCAATACACTTTATAAGAAAATGGTATTTTTTTTCAAACGAAGTTACTGAAATCTAACTTTTGACTGTTTTGTCGGTCTATCGGACAAACAGCGACAGCTGAACGTGAGGTCTCAGGATAGATCCTCAGTTCGGACAGTTTAACTGTATTTTTTTTAACAATAATCATGCCTGTTTTCATTTAAGGGATAGGCAGAGGTGTACATATAGTATACCCACGTTTCGCCAGCTATGTTTAAGTCTCATTTAATAGGGGGGAGAGCCAGGGACTGGGCAGAAATCCAGTCTCCGGTCAGACGGGCGTGACAACATGGTTTTGTCTACTATATCAGTAACTTCAAAAAAGTACCATTTTATAAACATATATGCGCTAGGAACAATTAGTGGCAAACATGTTAAACTGACTAGCTAATATCCCGACTAAAAATAAAAATAATAGCACCGCGTTTACGAAAAAAAAAACTTTTTTTTTTCCATATTGCAACACCCTTAATATTAACCTTAACTGGCAACACAGCTAGACAGATCGAAAAAACGGCTGGTTTCCCTTTTTGAATCCTTATAACTATGTATAGAAGAAGCTAAAATCTAAAATTTATTTTTTCGATTCCTTTTATGATTTATGCTTTTTAGAAAAATGACTGTTTTTTTTTCTCTTCCTTTGTTTACTAAATAGAATTTTGTACTTGTATATGCCGAACCATTTTTTATTCATTCAAAAATTTTTGGACATAGGTTTATTTTTTATTAAAGAAAAGTAATTTTTTAAATGGCTTTGCCAAAAGTTAAACTAAGATGATATTAATTTTTGTTACATAAAATTGTACGCATTTTAAATCGTGAGCAATGCATGATAAGTCCTAATGAGTCCGAAATTAGTTGAACTATCCGGTAACGTGACTTTACTTAATATTTTTAAATTTTCTTTTTTTTTTTATTTAAAAAATAAACCGATGTCCTTCCCTTCATTTTTCTAACCTACATCACAATGCGCCAAACGATCACAGATATTTTCAACCCTGCCACTAAAGTACCAATGCTGTCATAATTTTGAGAAAAGTACCACAATTTTTATTTCTTTTTTAAAGATTTGTTGCAATTTCATCTTTAATAGAGCTACGTACGATTTTGTTTTACTCGTTTTTTAGCAATCTGTTCTGAACTAAATATTTGAGAATTTAATCCACTAAAGTTTTTAACCTTAGTTCGATTATTATTATTTTAAAAAAAACGTTGCACCACACTAGGATTTTTCCTGTATCGTGGGTGTGTTTACACGACCCAGAACAACTACATGTAGGCCATATAAATATTTGTTCCGTGTGGGGATCGAACCCACAACACGCGGCGCAGCAGCCGATGGCTCAACCACTGCGCCAACCGTGCCGTCATTATTGTGCAGATTACTTGTAATCTATGTCGAAATTTTTAAAGTGAAATTTTTTTAGACGCTGTGAGCCATTTTTGGTAGGGGGCAAAGCTTATACGTTCGCGTCGACGTTATTACAAGCTTTCATTACAGTCGGCAGTCTCCATGACTGCCTATCCTTTTTTTCCTCCACTTGTTTTACCAATAAAACTTTTGATCTAATAAATAGGCCAGCATCTACACAGTAAATGTCACTGTCATATTTGTATTTAATGAAAATAAATGTTTGTTAAATAAACCCTAAAGGATCAGCAAAGTAATTTGAATTAGCACAATATTTAATCATGTATGCACACAAATTTACTTTTTTGTTTATGAATTTCAAATTCAGATCCATATTTCTAGGACAATGACTGTTCTATAGATTTTGTACCTCTGTTACTGGCTTGTTTTAAATTCTTTTTAATTGTAATCTGTGGAGAACGTAGTGGGTATCATAATTGGTTAAAATGTATATTTAAGATAATATTTCTATATCTTATTGTGCTGCTGTTTATTTTTCCTTAAATAAATAAATAAATAGTTATTATTTTTAGTGAAAAATTCACTAACATTTATTTTTTTATCTAGCCATATTTAGTTCCGGTCGTAATCTGTTCTTTTATGCATATTACTTGTGTAAAATTTGATGTTTCACATCTGCCAGGCGTCCGGAGACGGCTCACATTTTTTTGGAATAAGTAGTCTCTTTAAAACATGTTATTCAACTTTCTCTTAGAGAGCTTAGTACCGTATAGACGGGATTATTATCATAACAGCATTGGAACTAACACTTTTTTACGAGGTACCTTATTTCAAAAAGTACTGAGTGCATATGATGATTGTGTGATTACACTTTTAGTGCCAAATAGATAATATTTTTTAGTAAGATCATATAATAAGAGATTTAGCAATAATACTTAATAAATTATAAATCATCACACTTTTAGTATGATTTTAAGTATTGCAATTATTGCGACGTCATGGATTCTTTGCATCAGTAAAAAATGCACCTAAATTATTTTAAAACGAGATAAAAATGCCTATTTTTCATTTTGAGTTTCTTCCTAGTTCTGTGGGTAGCGATAAATTTGTGCCGTACACCTAACGTCAACGAACGCTGACGATTTGAAAGGAGCCACATAAGTTTTTTTTATAGTAAACATTTTTCTTTCCTTCGAAATTAATATTATCTATGCACTCAGCCTTTCGTAAAAAGGTCCGCTATTGCACGCCATCCCACATCCGAAACACTTTAATTTTACAATTATCTTAATAAAATTACCAAAAAACTTCAAAACTAGCTTTCCATAAACTATTTTTAAAAAACATTTATAATATTAATATTATAATAATAAAAACTTTGACAGGTCGCCATTTAATTTTTTTCAAATATGGTACTTCACTTGCAATAAAAACGTGAAAAAAAAAAGTACCAAGTTGAGCGTAGAAATATACAAATATTTGTATAGTTTCGCACTTATCTAGTAAAACAAAATGGCGGCCGTTCAATATGCATATTACCCATCTAAAGCGGTTTTATCTCGTTGTTCCGGTTTGTTGGACTTTTTATTTTCTTCTTGGTTGATAATATGTGACATGGTCACGTGACGTCTGAAACAATAAATGGTATTTTAATGATATCATGTTTACCATCACAGTTTTATTAGCTGAACATTTTTTTTTCGTTTACCCCTTACGACTGTCAAAGATCTACAAATGACAGCTTAACGAGCTTTCCGAGGAACGGAGGACTCTCGATATGTTACGAACGGTCGCCCATCCACGATGCCTGGCTGGAGGCCTTAATTTTAATTAAGCCCCCCACAGGAAAGTTCGGTTAAGCAGTAGATATCCCTAAAGGATAAACTGCGAGATGCCCATTCCAAAAAATAAACGGCTTAACGTGCTCTACCCCCTGACCTCGGCAAGCGTAGCTTAACCTTCGATCAACCCATGCGGCTGTTTTTATATAACCACGAGTTTCTCTTCAAATCATTTGTTGCTGGGGAGTTTGTTCCGCCACTCCTTCTTCCCAGCAAAAACACTAGGAAGTGGTGAAGGGTCGACGTTTTGACGTTTAAAAAGTGCTGATTCTCAGCCTAATTTGAATGAATGAATTTTGATTTGATTTAATTTGATTCGTCTTTATAATATTAGTATTGATACCTCATATCTTTATCTACACTAATTATAAAGAGAAATTATTTGTATTTATGCTTGTTTGTAACGAATAAACTCAAAAACTTCTGGTCCGATCTCCACCATTAGAATACTAAATTATCTTTGAATAACATAGGCTATATTTTGTTTTAAAAACTACGCTTAAAAAAGCGTAGAGGGGGTGTTCAAGTTCAAAGACAAAAGTATGAAGTCCGTCGTGGGCGAATTGGTAGTACTCTTCACTAACAAATAAAATTGGAGTATCTGTTTGCAATGTCAAAAGCACTAAACGCATATGAGTGTATTAGTACCAGCCTATTACTGTCCCACTGCAGGGCAAAGGCCTCTTCTCATACAGAGAAGGCATGAGCATTAATCACCAAGCTTGCTCAAGACGGGTTGGCGATTTCAGACTTATATTAATTATATAAGTCCAGGTTTCCTCACGATGTTTTCTTTCACCGATGTCAGTGATGTCCAAGATAAACTTAGAAAGTACATATGAATTGAAAAACTCACATTGGTACTTGGCCAGGTTTGAACCCACAACCTCGTGCACAAGAGGCGAGGCCTAAGCCACTGGGTCATCATGACATTTATATGAATGTATATACGGTAGTAATACCAAATTTTTGTTGTGTGTCTGTTAGCTTGTTTGAGGTTATCTCCGAAACGGCTGGACAGATATTGACAAGAACTCACTGGCAAATAGCTGATGTGGTAAGAAGTAACTTAGATTACTTTTATTTTAGATAAAAAAATAGGCATCCCCGCTCAAAAAATAAAAACTCTTGAAATTTTGACAAATTCCATGTTGACGAAGCCACAGACACAGCTGGTAAATAAATAAATGAAGTGAAAACACTCTTACCTTATCTTTGAATATAAATAGTTGTAATAAAAGCATTAAGAAATTCTTAATAAATAAATGATAACGAATTTATGCGATGCGAATTTAAACGATTAAATGTTGACGAATATTTAAATGATGTAATTTAGACAATTTTATTATTATTTTGATTTCTGTACTTTTAATTTAATATTATCTGATTATGTATTTGTACGCCTTTCTATGCAAAACATGTTTAAACTATTATTTTTTTATTCTTGTAATCGTTCCAACTGATTCCTAACCTACACATGTTTTTGACAAATAAAATTATCTTATCTTATCTTACCTCAACCCCCTCTCCCCTCTAAAAGACAAACTGCACATGCTGCAGTTCTTCCACTCACTTCTCCCCTTATCTTCCTTCACACGCACCGGTGCAGCGACCACTTCTACCTCTTTCTCTTTCTTCTTTAAAGGGTAAGGTGTGGCTGTCTCCTTCAAGGGGGGAGGTACTGTCGTCTCTTTCTTCAGAGGCAGAAGCAGCTCTGTCTTTGTTAGTTGTACGGTTAGCGTTTTGAGTGGGAGTTTCTTGTCAGTGGCGATTTTTGGTTTAAGATCTGCGGAAAGCAAATAAATAAATAATGCTGGACAATCCACACAGCATCATCTAGCCCCAAGCTAAGCAAAGCTTGTGTTATGGGTACTAGATGACTGATATACTTAATATATAAAATATAATAAACCTCTGTTTAAGAAGTACTAGCTCCCGCCCGCGGCTTCGCCCGCGTAGTTTGTTGATAAAAAAGTAGCCTATGTCCTTTCCCGGGTTGCAATCTATCTCTCTGCCAAATTTTATCGAAATCCGTTCAGTGGTTTAGGCGTGAAAGACGGACAAACAGACACACACTTTCCCATTTATAATAATAGGTCTTTACCTATGAAATTGCCGTTTTGTATGAAAAAATTTAAATGAATTTTTTTTATGTATTTTTTATTTGTATTAATCGAAGTAATCACCCATGCAATCAATGCATCTTTGCCAACGCAGTGGCAGTTTATTGATGCCCTTCTTAAAGAAATCAGCTGGACGGGAGGCAACAAATTCTTCAAAGGCATTTTGTACTGCCTCTCGGGTATTGAATTTTTTTCCCGCCAAGAAGTTATCCAAATTCTGGAAAAAGTAGTAGTCTGTAGGCGCAAGGTCTGGTGAGTAGGGCGGATGACGGAGAGCTTCCAACCCCAGTTCTTGCAACTTGGAGACCGTCTGCTGTGCAGTATGAGGTCGCGCGTTGTCGTGCAGGAGCAGCGGAGACGAGCGATTGACCAATGCTGGTTGGAGATGTGCCAGCTTCTCCATCATTGTGTTCAATTCTTCACAGTACATATCTGAGTAATGCTCACCCCGTTTGGTAAGAAGCTGTGTTGAATCACACCGGCGCTAGACCACCAAACAGTGACCATCACTTTACTTGGGGTAAGTTTTCGTTTAGGGCATTGTTTAGGTGCTGAACCAGGATCCAACCAACTTGCTGAGCGCTTGCGGTTATCAAACAGAATCCATTTTTCATCGCAGGTAACAATGCGGTTCAAAATTCCTTTATTTGTGTGTCTGTTGAGCAGTGCAAGGCACGTCTCGACGCGTACTTCGCGCTGGCGATCATTGAGTTCGTGGGGCACCCATTTGTCAAGCTTTTTTACCTTGCCAATTTGACGCAAATGGACCAATATTGTTTTGACGCTAACGTCGAAAGCTGCTGCTAATTCAGCCGTAGATTGTGTATCATCAGCTTCCACAATCGCTTTTAATTCGTCATTGTCGACCAAAGTCTTCGGACGACCGCGAGGTTCATTTTTCAGGTCGAAATTTCCAGAACGGAAGCGAGCAAACCAATAACAGGTAGTGCGTTGGTTTGTAGTGTTAGCTCCGTAAACGTCGTTGATGTTGCGTGCCGCTTGTGCCGCGTTGCTGCCACGACGGTACTCATATTCCATAATTACTCGAATTTTTAACGTATCCATGATGACGAAAAAGATTTAAATGCGATGAAAATGTAACACTAATCAATAAACAAATGACTACTTTTGGAAAAAAAAATCCATGTTTTTAAAATAAAATTAATTTGAAATTAGAATTCTTAGCCAAACAAAAAATATTTTGATTTGAAATGGCCAGTACTGCAGAACGGCAATTTCATAGGTAAAGACCTAATATTACAACATCCATGTTCAAAGTATAGCTCACCTCTGGTCAATATAACAATATTCGGCACACCCATCACATTATCTGGTGACTCTGCCACGGTCTTGCTGTCCACCTCCACAATCCTGCTGAGGGGCAGAGCTTCATCGCTGGACCCTTCAGAGTCGCTCCTGGTGCATTTGGTCTGACGTTTCTTCACTCTCTTCCTGAATCTGGAAAGGTACCCAAATATGTTTTATTAAGATTTTTGATGCAAGTCATAACATAGGGTATTTGACGCCTATCAAAAATATACATGAACAAGTGATCTATTTAAAAAAAGATTTCTAGAAAGTAAAAGTAAAAAATTCGACGTAAAAATGGAAAAGTTATACGCTTTTGAAGTTTGTCTTCCATCCTTGTAACCTAGAACGGCCTTTGTACGTGGCTGTGCAACAGGGTTGTGTCCTATGTAAAAATATATTAAGTCTATTTAGTCCGTCAGTAAGATTACCAAAAAATTTAAGACACGTATTTTTTGCTTACTCAAATCAATAAAAAGTGACAATGATATAGCACATCAAAGTTCAGGAGAATGGGCTTGTGACGTCACTTTTACGTTAAAAGTGTAGCACGGCGTGATGTCACGCGCAATTTCAACTCATTATTTAGTCGTCATTTTTGGTTTACGTGACAAAAGAAAAAATACGTTTTAAAGACACTACCCTATTGGCTGCTGCGCTGCATGTCGTGGTTTAGATGCCCGCAACAACGGAACAAATACTTGTAAGGCCTATAGGTAGTTGTTCCGGGTCTGCATGTTTGTGTATGTAAGTTCCAATGTTTGTAAACGCACCCACGACACAGGAGAAATAGCTAAATCGGGCAATGTGTTATATCTATGTGTCGAATTTAGCCTCTACACCCACCACATAGAAATTGCTGGCATAACAAATGTTTTATATTGTATTTACAATAGTAGATACCACTATCAAACAATACCATGACACACCGATTCAAAGGAATGTAATAAAACCAACAATAATGTTTGTTACGGTTCACGCCCCTACTTTCAATACCTCATACACACATAGTTTTATTACAGAATAGCTGTGCGCACTACTTTGAGCGAGTTGAATTTACCAAAACATTGGTTTTCATTTTTTGCGCGACATCCTCACTATTTTTCTATAATAAATAATGCTGGACAATCCACACCACATCATCTAGCCCCAAGCTAAGCAGAGCTTGTGTTATGGGTACTAGATGACTGATATACTTAATACAATACATTAAATAATAAATAAATAATGCTGGACAATCCACACAGTATCATCTAGCCCCAAGCTAAGCAGAGCTTGTGTTATGGGTACTAGATGACTGATATACTTAATACAATACATTACATAGATAGATATTTTTTATTATACATAGCAAATACCCAGAACACCCGGAACAATTTTTTGTGGATCGTACAAACATTTGTCCCAAGGAATACATACATAATATGAATACACTATGGAGGTAGTTAAGAGGGAGAGAGAGAGAAAATAACTTATAGTTGTCTCTTTTTCGTTTTATAAAATCCAATTCACACTTAAAAAAAATTAAGAAAGCCCTGGGCGGGAATCGAACCCGCAACCTGCTGCGTCGCAGGCGTAATAAAAGTTGCCTAAGTTACTCCTCATAACATTAGCTATTAGCAAGTGAATTTCCCGTCGAAATCGGTCCAGATGTTACGTAGATTAGTCGGAAGAGACAGACAGACAGGCAAAAAAAAAAAAAATTCTTCTCCAATTAGAATTTTATTTGCATTTATTAAAACGCTGTTGTTCTGACATTACAAACAGACACTTGTATGTATGTATGCCGGCTGGTAGGGAAGGGGAACTGAGCTGTCATCCCATACTAATTATAGGGGATTGACAGTTTATATTGTATTCATTAAAAATAAGAGTTGATGTCGCGTGGTTAGAGCGTTTCCTCTCATGTACGAGATTGTAGGTTCAAATCCTGGAAAATACAGTGCAACCTCGATATAACAAATCGGAAGGGAACAAGTAAATATTCGTTATATCAAGTAATTCGTTGAACTGAGGTTTGTTATGTTGAGGTTTGGTCTAAAATTCGTTATAAAGAGGTAAAAAAATAGTTTTTCGTTCACCTTTTACGTTTCTGAGCCATTTCAACTTGAATCTTTACCAATAGTGACGAGCAGCAGTGTTTACATTACTTTCCATCAAACAACAATGATTGTTTTACGAACAAAAGCGTGTCGAAACCTGTCGCGACATGAATCACATACTATGAGATTAAGAGTCATACATTGGTGGGATCTTTATATAAAGGTTTTGGATTGACAATATTCGTTAATTAGAGGTATTTATACTTTTTCTTGATAGTTGAAAATTCGTTATAAAGAGGTTGTTCGCAAAAAATGTTCGCAATGTAAAGGTATATTTTACATTGACTCTTATGGACAATTCAAGGGGATTACGAAGAATTTGTTAAATCGAGGAAGTCGTTATATTGAGGTACGTTATATTAAGGTTGCACTATACATACATTTACCTAGCATACATTTTTACAGTTTAAAATATAGGGTTCCAATTCTTACCGTTTCCTGGGCCTCTTGTAGACAGCGCCAGCCTTCTTCATGTTAGTCTCTTCATTATTATTGATGTTGATGTACTTGTCGTAAGTCGCCGACGGTTTCTGTGCCTCATCGCTACTGGATATGGTGTCACTCTTGTCACAGGCAAACAAGTCAGTTTCATTGCTGAGATCATTGCTGTCAATTTGGTCGCTGAAAAGAAAGCATCACACTTATTTTATTACCGAAGAAATATGGATACACCTGACCAACTGTAAATAATAAATAAATAAATATTACTGGACAATCCACACAGCATCATCTAGCCCCAAGCTAAGCAGAGCTTGTGTTATGGGTACTAGATGACTGATATACTTAATACTATACATTACATAGATAGATATTTTTATTATACATAGGAAATACCCAGAGCACTCGGAACAGATATTTGTAGATCGTACAAACATTTGTCCCAAGGCGGGAGGGAATCGAACCCGCAACCACTTGCGTCGCAGGCGCACCTTCGCCCGCCGCGCCACATCGGTCGTCAAAAATAAAGTGGTTTTTTTTTTTTTTTCAATAGAATACTTTACCCCGCACTACATATTTCTCCTGTATCGTGGGTGCGTTTACAAGCATTCAAACTCACATACATAAACAGCCAGACCCGGAACCACTACCTGTAGGTCATACAAATATTTGATCCGTGCGGGAATCGAACCCGCGACACGCAGCACAGCAGTCAATCGCTTAGCCACTGTGCCAACCATGCCGTCAAAAAAAATGTCTAAATTAAATAAAAAAATAACAATAATTTTTAAATTCAAATTTCTCTGACAGTCCGATAGTCGAACAGACTACTGTCTGTTCGACTATCGGACTGTCAGAGAAATTTGTTATGAAGGTAGCTTATACCCTGGATTAACACATAGGCTTCTTATTATGGGGAAAAAAGTGATGTATACCCGTGGGAACGTCGAATCCTGTCCTGCTAACTTTTCAACCCTATGTAAATGAAATATATTATGGGTAAACAACTATAGACAAACAAGAGCGAGAAGTTGTGTGGAAATTGGTTGTCACAGTGTGGGAATGTAATGCGAAGGAATGAGGACCAAGTTGTGAGGAAAGTTTTGAGTATGAATGTGCAGGGTTACAAGAGTAGAGGGAGACCAAAGAAAAGATGGAAGGATTGTGTGAAAGATGATATGGCTAGAAAAAAGGTGACTATTGAGATGACGGCAATAGAGATGTATGGAAGAAGAAAATATGCTGCGCAACTCCAAATAAATTGGGATAAGGGCAGGAGGATGATGAACTATAGACAAACAACTCTGTGTAACCCTTTGTGGAATATAGGCGAGATGTTGTGTTTAGATATTACATTTACTTCTTAAAGAGTAACAATAGTTTTCAAAACAGGTCTAAACATAAAACAGGAAAAAATGGAGGACTCAACAAATTCATTGTAATAACTAATTTCTATTCTATTCACTCACTAATAATACCAACAAACTAAACTTTACATATGCAAATATCCTTATAACATAATATGCCAATCTACATAATTATGTAGATACAATGTCTTCATAATCATCTGCCTAGCCTTTTCTCAATTACGTCTGGGTCAGCTTTGTCTAACTGACGTTTGACAGCACAGTTGGTGTAGTGGCTGAGCTATTGACAGTTGTGCCGCGCTGTGACGTGGGTTCGATCAACCACAGGTAGTTATTCTGGGTCTGGCTGTTTGCGTATGTGTGTTTGAATGTTTGTGAACGCAACCACAATATAGGAGAAATTCCTAGTGTGAGGCAACATAATTAAAGCAAAAACAAAACACTGTATGCTGGCTGAATACCAGTACTTTACATGCAGTGACTGCCTATCAGTCCTCCCCGACCCAATAACTGTGTAATCTATCTGTTTCAACGGCACGGTTGTCGCAATGTCTGAGCGATTGACTGCTGCGACAGGTGTCGTGGGTTCGAGATTTGTATGGCCTACAGGTAATTGTTCCGGGTCTGGCTGTTTGTGTATGTGATGTTAAATGTTTGTAAACGCACCCACGACAGAGGAGAAATTCCTAGTGTGGGGCAACGTATCTAAATATTAATATATACAGCAAAAACTTCAGATCCATTTTTAAGAATGTTACACGAACAGAGGAATTATAGAGAGATTGAAGTGCAGAAAGATAAAATGGTGGAACCTTAACCACCAATCAATCACTAGCATTGTTAAATTATTCTTCTAACTTATTTATTTATTTAATACTTTAAGCACACAAATGTACAGAGGCGGACTTAATGCCATAGGCATTTTCTACCAGTCAACCTTTGGGTGATGCAGAGACAAACAGTGGCAGGTACAATTTCTTAAAAGAAAAGTGAAAAGAAATATATATATTATTATAAACTATAAATATAATACCTACATAGAACATATTCACAAATAAACATATACACAAACACATACATAAACAATAACAACAGTTAATGAGAAAACATTAGCGCTGTGATGAAACCACTGCCAACTTCTTACGAACTTATGTCTGGTTGTACAATTGTCTAGTATTATTCAATTGTATTATTTGACGGACCCATATCGGCAACTCCACAACTATGCGTGTATTTTGCGTAACGGGTGGGACAATACCTTTGAGTATGAATGTAGAGGGTTACAAGAGTAGAGGGAGACCCAGGAAACGATGGATGGATTGTGTGAAAGTTGATATGGCTAAGAAGTAGGTGACTTCTGAGATGGCGGGAAATAGAGATGTATGGAAGAAGAAGACATGCTGCGCCGACCCCAAATGAAATTGGGATAAGGGCAAGAGGATGATGGGTGGGACAATACCTTATTCAAACCACCCCAGTTCCGTGAGAAAAATTGTCTGCTAACTTTTGTCTAAAGAATAAAAATGACAGGAACATCACGGCTATATTCCTTGAGGGGTTACGCAGAAGTGCACCAACAATTTGCTAATTATGGTTACATCCTCTGTTATAGGGAACAAGCCTATTGCCATCAACCAGTTGCGAATCCAGATTTTACTGCTACTGAGCAATTCCAGGTGGGGAAATCCCAATAACACTGCCCCACCAGGAAATTGAACCCAGGATCTCATAGTCGGCAGTAGTGATTCTGTTCAATAGACAGTAAACATCACAGTATGGCATATTTTATATACAATAGCTGTCAAGCGGTGATAATTATTCCTCAGATGAAAAAAAACGTCTGACAATTGAAAAATTTAACATAAAATGAAGCTTCAAAATTGACACAACAAATTGTGAAATATGTCCTTGAAATCTACCAATGGATTTCATGCCACAACTCATTAAAAATCAGCTTGCCCAATAATGTACGATAGTGTAGGGATTTAGAATACATAAATAAATACTAAATAGATGGTGGATTTATAAATTTGAACATAAATATATGATAAAAATAAGATGTAAGTTGTACCTGTGATCGGACACCTCACTCTGAGCTTCTGTCTCCAGTTTCTTAATTTGAAATGTTATATTTATCCGTTTATATATCTCCTCAGTTATGTTACGACATTTTTCATACTTAGAATCCAGCCGATCGCCAGGCACCGACCAAATATCTTTGTTGTCCCCCAAAGCAGACATTTTGGGAGTTTTACACAACTCACAAGAATCTTATTGGATAATTAGTGGAGATTTCTTGTTTCTTATTCCTTTTAGACGGTTTTCACAACGAGAATTGAGCAACACAGCCATATTTGTGACGACAAACGGATAATGTTTTATGTCGAAATGGTCAACAACTGCCGCCTAGATACCAAGCTAAAATAAGCTTGTCTGACCACTTTTCACACTTGTTTCTGACAAAGAACAATAAAAATACACCTTAAACGCCACCCAAACGCGTTTTCCGCACCGAATTCAAGAGAAAACACGAAGAAATAGCTGTTTCCCAAACAAAGGACTTTATATCAACAATTTTATTGCTCCATAAAGCCGTCACAAGCACAGATATTTGCAATTAAATTACTCTGGACATGAAATAAGCTCTAAGACTAGATAAAATTATGGTTGTTACTATTAACGTAGTAATTTAACAATAATTAAACAAATAACAATAAAAATAAAAACTAAGTTGCCTTCCGGCTTTTTTTTAGAATTCTTGACGTTTTTAATATAGTGTTGCTGCTTGTTTGATTAATTGCACATAATTTTAATATATGTTTTGCCATAGACAACCTTATTTTTATTTGGAACAATGAGATCATGAGTCTGGACAAAATAGACTTTTGTGGCGGGCAACATTGCAAGGAAAGTAGTGTAAAGCATTATGCTTTTCGTTCGGAAACCATTTTTGGAATACAACAAAATGAGACATTGTTCTTTTTGTATTATTGAGAAGAATAAAACAAGTGCAAATCAATAATTTTATAACAATAGTAAATTATTCAGTGTTTATTCAGGTTCAAACCCAAACAGTATAATAACTATAAGTGGCACTGTTTTTGTCAAGAGTTTCCGGACGAAAGTTAGATATAACACAAATTCCCGCCATATCATATCAAACGCAAACGCCATGTTTGATGATGTTTGTTGATAGATAACCAGCACTCACTCATATGATTAGCAATTCTAATTATTTTCCTCGGTTGTGAACTAAAATTTCACCTCAAACTTTGTATTAAATCAACGTTTCGATGGAACTCCCTTGTAAATGTGATGGCTTAATCTAGAGATTTGAAATAGTGGGTGCTACTTCACTCCACGATGGCACCACGTAAAAGACTTGGGAAAAGTAAGATTGTAGCTAAATTAGTGACTGGAAAAAAATTGCCGTGTGGTTTCTGCCAACGCGCAGTGGACGATGAGATAACATACGGAAAATTATACGCCATTGGAGACATACAATGTCATTATTTCTGTGTCGTAAGTTATTTTCTGTATACTTCTGTTATTTTCCTTCTTACGGGCAATATCGATCCACACCCACGCTTTCAGTGTAGGCTACAAGTGTAGCTTCCATACAGCATAATTCAACATTCTCTATCTTAAAATTTACTCAAATTCTCCAGCAGTCCAGTGAAATAACAGTTACTGGGCAAGCATTGCATCAATATTCGGTTTGTTTTAAGGCTACTTTCGTGTTTCTTGCTTCACATAATTATGTCGTCTTTTTAACTTGCTGTTGTATGTGGACCTATTTTCAGTTGTGTCAAATTTAACTGTTAATAACGTCACTGGTATAATATCATATCATTATATCATACATCACCGAAATTAGACGTGAAATGTATAATTCGTAGTCTTAGTAATTAGGCAGTGGGAGGTCTAAAAATCGATCAACTAGTCTTAATGGGTCTTGTGCTAGAGGTTCAGCTTCTGTACCGAAATTTTAACAATGGGTTTTGTGCTACAAGCCCTCACTACTATCCCCACGCCACTTGAACTCCTGAAAGCAAGAATCAACAGTGGCAACCACCAGAAAAGTGTAGAGACAGTGAAGCTTGACAGGGACTGTATTGTCTAATCAGTAAATGGCCTTTTGAGGCCAGATAGATAGGCTATTCTGATAGGCTGGGTACTGGTTTTAAGCATCCACTTTAAGGTACACTAGAAACAGACTCCCAACATTTTTTTGTCCAACTGCTGGGCAAAAGCCTCCCCCATAGCCTTCCAGTCCTCTCTCTGTGTGGTTTTCTCTGGCCAATCTTTTGCAATCTCAAAAATCAGATCTTTTGCAAACTCAGTCTCTTAAGATACAGATTTACCTAGTTTAAGATGCAGGGTACAATACTTGAGTTTAGATTTAACATAGAACCAGATTTATACAATGTGTAGTACTTATTTCATAAGGAATCACGTAGGCTCTCATCTGTATTTTTGTTTTATGGCAAATACATTTATTTATTATTATTTACTCCCAAAAAACCTGCTGTGGAAAACCTAGGCAAATGTTGATGGTGATATTGTAAAAAGAGTTTTTTAATTCCAGCTTTTGTCTTCATGTTTGGTGCAGAAAGGTAAAGATGAAGATGGACTCTTTGGGTTTGTCTATCAAGATATCATCAGTGAAATTGAGCGGGCAAAGAAACATGTGAGTATTACATTACTATAAGAATAAGAAATTTAATTTGCTCAAACATGTGTATACATACAGAATTCAGATATAAATGCATAGAAGATGGGCTTGCGGACGACGAGCAATGGCTGGCTCGTCGTCCGACCGTCCAGTAACCATCCGGATCGAGCCCAAGTCGTCGACGGCGCATATTGTTCCACGCGCGCCTCAAGGAGATGTCAGCAACTGTAGGGGCCCAGCAGGGTCGAAGCCTACTGGGGCCAAGGGTCTGATTCTGAAAGGAAGACTCAGCCTTGGTACGAAAGGCAACGAAGGAACAGGAGTGGGTTTTTAGTCAGTAAAAGTCTGACACTATCTCCCGCCCCACCCAAGAGCGGGGGATGTCATAAGATGATTTTCCCACCGGAAAAAGAAAAAAAAAACATGCATACAAGATCATAAATAAGAATGGCTCATTACGTGTCTGCCATTTCTCATGGCGTGCAAATATTATAAGTACAATTATGATTACTGATTTTTATATATAGCACATGCAATTAATTATATTTTAAGAGGCATTTCTTTCTGGTTTGATGGACAAAAATTGTAATAGCAGAAATAAAATGCACAATACATATATAATTTATAGCCTTTAAAGCACTCGGGAATAATGAAGCTTTCTTCCAGTGAAAAAAAATTTAGAAAAGTATCATTTGGGAGATATATTGATTTTTCTGATTCACTACCTTTTTAGTTACAAAATTATGAATAAAAAGATCACCTTGATTGTAAAATGTGTACATTATTGTTATATATAAATGATGTTAGCTAGATTGCCCAATACTACTGACATACAAGCCTGGCTTAATTAATAACGTAAAATCTCAATTTTACAGGATGAAACAAATTAAAGATTTTTTGTTAACTGTTGTTGTGTAGTCAATATGGAATATGTTGTTAACTAAAACTAAACTCTGACATTAAAGTATAATAATGTAATTTTGTCTTCATAAATATTATCATAGAAATCGAATTTGTCATAACAGCATGAAGTCAGTAAAAGAATATTATCCTTTCATTGGATGTGGAAATCAATATATGTTTGGTAAATTATTCAAGAGGCATATTTATCATAGTTTCGGGATATTGTAAACAACAAGTCTTACGAGTATGTACTACTCTGTTACGAAATTAAAAGATCATTTAAAATACATAAAATGCTTTAATAGATGTAACTCAAACTCCTCAAACAAAAACAAAAGAAAATGAATTTGGAACTATAAATAACCATAACCAACCACCAAAAACCATAATGTATGTTTGTATATGTCTTTTATGAGTCAGTGATACTCGAAATAAATTGATTTAATTTTATATGTATAAACAAATCATCAATTCCCGATACTTTTTTGACTGAATGTAGGTAAATTCATGGGAATAAACAGTTATTCTTTCTTTCTTATCTGGGTATACCCTGTTATCACAATATCTTCATAAAATTTTCAGAGATGTTCATACTGCAATCGTGGGGGCGCCAACCTGGGCTGTTCCGTATCACAATGCAGGAAGCAGTTCCACCTGCCGTGTGGGAGGGAACGCGATGCCATGTCGCTGTTCTATGGGAACTACAAGTAAGTATTCTAACTGCTCTGCTGTTATTTACTGTTTTTGGTTGACGTCATAACGTCTTATAAATCGATGATCGATTCACGTACGAAAAAGCAAGTCTCACAGTCACGGTCCGCCTGAGGCGAGCGTGCAAGCGAGAGCGTGGAACAAGCGATAGAAAGGCACCATCTGGCTTACGGCTTGTGACGCATCTATCTTTCTATTCATAAAAGTATGGAATGTTTCAGCAATGTTTTCTTATGACATTATCACGCAATTTTATCTTCCTTTAAACCGATTTTACAGGTACCATTTTTCTTAAAAAAAGAACGTTTCCCCACACTAAGAATTTCTCCTGTATTGTAGGTGCATTCAAAAATATTTAAACTCGCATACACAAACATCCGGACCTGGAACAACTACCGTACGCCGAACAAATACTTGTTCCGTGCGGGAATCAAACCCGCGACGCGTAGCGCAGCAGCCAATCGCTCAGCCACTGCACCAACCGTGCCGTCGAAATATATTAGTATACTAGCAGCGATTGCTGAAATGCTTGCACTAACTGGATAGATCCACTCATATGTGTGTGGTTTTCTTCTCAAGAGTCCACCGCAGACACTAATCTGCATGGTCCTCACATGATCTGACCAAAATAGTGTCTGGGATGTAAAAGATACCCATACAACTTTTTTTATACCACTTCCAGGTCATTCTGCCAGTCCCACGCACCCAAACAGGACATTCCTATCGTGATAATGGTGAATGCACAGGAAAGGAAATCTTCTGATATTAAAGCTCTGAGGAAGAATCCTAACTTCAGAGACTTGAAAAAATTGTCCATCAGCTGTGATCAGGATGATGGTAAGTTGAAGTACTAATACCAGCTTATTGCTGGCCCAGATCGTATTGTATTGTTTCATCATCATCATCAGGCTATACTAGTCCACTGCTGGACATAGCCCTCTCCTAATGAGCGCCATAGCGCCCTGTCTTCAGCTTGCGGCATCCAGTATCTGCCTGCAGTCTTTCGCAGATCGTCATCCCACCTGGTCAAAGGGCGTCCTACACTACGTTTGCCGAGTCGCGGTCTCCACTCAAGAACACTTTTACCCCAGCGGTTGTCGGTTCTTCGCGAGATATGGCCAGCCCACTGACACTTCAACTTGCTAATTCTTTGAGCTATGTCGGTAACTTTGGTTCTCTGTCGGATGTATTCGTTTGGAATGCTATCCTATGTATTGTTTGACAGGCCGATATCCGCAACTGCACGACTCTGCTCGTATTTTCATCCACCCCAGTTCCACGAGAAAGGCCAGCAGCTATCTGACGTTGCTGGCGGTCTCTCAGAGAGTAACTGTAAAGCCGAAGCTACTTTATCGGTTTCTTCATTATCATCTGCCTAGCCTTTTCCTAACTATGTTAGGGTTGGCTTCCAGCTTCTGAATACCAGTATTTTACATGAAGCGACTCCCTGTCTGGCCCCCACAACCCAGTTACACGATACCTCTTGGTAAGATTGACTGTCAGATTTTCGGTCAACGTGCTTTGCGAGGCGGAGGAGTCTCGATATGTTACGAATGGTCACCCATCCACAGACTGACCTCGGCAAGCATAGCTGTAACTTCGATCAACCCGGGCAGATGTTTCGTTGTCGTACACTATAAATAAGACTTATTCTTTGTCTTCTAGCTTGTCACGCGTACAGTCAGTGTGTTTGCGTCATCTGCTATGAGGCAGTGGACGGGTACCCGACGATCAACACTTTCTGGCCTCCGTGCTGCGCGCGGGACGCGTGGTTCCACAGGACTTGCTTACAGGTAATCATCTCTTAACACTTTTAGTGCCTAGCACCCGGCTCCCGGGTCGAAAAATAGTTTGTTCATGTACCCAGAACTCGCTTCCCGAGTCGTACATGTAAAAAGCTATAGATGAGATGTGAACATGCCCATCACCCCCTTTTTCGCTGCCCAGTTCAAAAATACGATTTAACTTGTATGTCATAATGTTTGGCAAATTACATAATGCGTAGGTATATGGTAGGAGGCTGCTGCAATGGGGGCAACTGCCTTATTCTATTATTTTGTTTGTCCCCAGCGCATGGCCCTCAGCGCAGGAATGCACTATCTGAAGTGTCCACTCTGCAATGATAAGGATAACTTCTACCAAGCAGTCATCGCTCAAGGATACTATGTACCCGACAGGTATGATATTTCATAGTATATTTTTTATGTCTTTCTATGTTTATCTTGGATATCACTGACATAGGTGAAGCATAGCATCGTCAGGATACCTGAATTTGTAATCTCATATATAAAATTTTCTCGTCGCTATATTTGTTACCAAACTCCTCTGGAATGGCTGGACCGATTTGTATTAAATTTTGTGTGCATATCGGATAGGTTCGAGAATCGGCCAACATCTATTGTTCATAGTGATAAGGGTGGTCTACACCAAATTTATTTTTTTGGCTTAAACTGGCAAAACAACGTTTGCCGGGTCAGCTAGTGATTATATCTAAGTCTGAAATCGCCAACCCGCTTTGAGCAAGCGTGGTGATTAATGCTCGTGCCTTCTCTGTTTGAGAAGTGGCGTCTGGCTTGCAGTGGGACAGTAATATTATTACTTCGATGCAAGCGTGCCGAAGTTAGTATTGCCGCCGGGAGTACAGTGCCAAATAGAAAAAATATTTAGGAACATTAAAATTAAACATTATTTCGAGACATCGCGAAACGTTTGCTCGACTCTTCACGACCAGAGAGCTGGCCTTTTTTTTGGCCAATGAATCAGCATTCAGCCATTCAAGGAGGCAATGCTGCCAGCCTTCTGGACACTTTAACCGTTGACAGTGATGCGGAGGAATTTTTCGATGCCCAGTTTTTTTTTTCATTTATTAAAAGTTTTATCGTTGGTTTTTTAATTCTTGTGATAAAAAGGAACAGAAAGACATTTACATCGGAAGCCTTCTAATACCTTAATATTATAAATACGTAATCTGAATATGTTTATTTATGAAATTATAATGCGAACTGATGACATGGATATAGACAGATCCAGTATTTATTTTATTTATAACCTACTTACAAAATAAATACCATTTTTTGTGTTGTTGTACCATGTTATAAAGAAATGGGACAAGCCCGTCATACTATTCTCAAACGACTGCAACTCCTGAAAACCAGAATCAAAAGTGGCGACCACCAGAAAAGCGTCGAGACAATGAAGCCCGACGAGTCCCGGAGAAATGATTCAACTATCTTCGATCCCGCAATGAAACTAATCACAAAAGAACAGTGGAGGAGTTAGAAAAATATATTATAATAATTAGAATTATTATTTATTTATCTATGATATGTTACAGAGATGCTGCCTGGGAGTTGGAACAGAACGCCTTTGCGGAGATCTACGACAGAGACATATCGTGCTCAGCAGACAAATGCCACTGTCTCTTGGGGCGCAGGCATGATGCGGATCAGGGGTAAATATCTATCGTATATGTAAAATTCTCGTGTCACGGTGTTTGTAATTAAACTCCTCCGAAATGGCTCGACCGATTTTCGTTAAATTTTGTGTGTATATTTACGACTAGGTCTGCGAATCCGACAACATCTATTTTTCATCCCTATAAATGTTAAGGCTGGTCCACCCCAAACATTTTATATGGGAAAACAACGTTTTCTGGATCAGCTCGTACTATTAAAATAAAGCTGAAGAATTTTTTTAAAGTGCTTATCCCTGGAACTACGGAGGCTGGCCAAATTATTAAGGACAGTGCCCATCATCATCTGCCTAGCCTTTTCCCAACTATGTTTGGGTCGTCCAGTCTAACTGGATGCAGCTGAATACCAGTATTTCACATGGAGCGATTGCCTAGGGGTGACCTCCACAATCCAGTTACTGGGCAACACGATACCGAGTTCGTAGACGGTCAGTTGAGGAGAACCTGATTGATGTTCCAAGTCGATAAGAAATTGAGAACAAATAAACTTCGTCGGCGCCATCTTGGATTTCGATTTTAACCCCCATATTGTTATTAGGGACTTCAAAAACACTGAAAACGACACCTATGACGAAAAGTCAGAAAATTTCATCGCCGCCATCTTAGATTTTGTTTTGATCCCTTTATCGTTATTCGCGACCCCGCATTAATCGAAAATGACAACCATGACGTAAAGCAAGTAAACTTTGTCGGCGCCATCTTGGATCTCGATTTTGACCGCTTTATCGTTAGTAGCTACCACAGAACCCCGGTCGGTCGGGGACGGTCGGTCAGTATAAACACTGACTGATTATGAGAATAACGTCGAATTGGTATGTGCAGAACCGGGAGTTGGTAACACAATATATTTGTATGAATTCCAGCTGCTGGTCCATCAAGCTGTGCCTGCTGTGCGGCAGCAGCGGCGCGCACGCGGCCTGCCTGCGCGCCGCGCCCCGCGCGCCTCCCGCGCCCCCCGCGCCCCGCGCGCCCCCCGCGCCGCACGTGTGCGCCACGTGCGCGCCCGCTGCGCCCAGCCACATCGAGCAGCTCGCCAGCTGCATCCAAGCTGGTAACTCGCATTACTAATACACATCCTATACGCGCATGACCAATTTATTCTATATCTATTCTACTAAGTTTTCTCTCCAACTTGACATCTCTTCTACCCGAGCACGGGGCGCCCCGTACACTGTAAAGAATAGAAAACTTTCTTCTCTTCAGTTTTAACATCACCATGCTTCGGACGATAGAAATCTTTCAACAATCTGTCATGCTGTCTATTCTTCCGTCGACAAAACCCGTTTCTATGGTGATCATGCCGTTTCTATGCTAAACCATCAGACAATGTAACACGTTACTTGTATGACCGTGTGTAAGAAGTATGTGGGGATGGTAGCAGGTGGTGATCTGTAGTCTCTCCCCATGGGTAAAAATCGTCAGTTTATGTATGTATTTATTTCAGTGATTAATCGGGAGCATCAACAATCGTCGTCTCGCAGTCGTCACGGGCCCGTCATGCCTTCCCGTATGTCGTTGCGGCGTACTAAGCGACATAACTACAATCAAAACTTGTAAGTATACTATATTACCACTGACATATTGTATTTTTTGTCTGCGTGTATTTTGCATAACGGGTGGGACGATACCTTATACGTCCACCCCAGCTCCTCAAGAAAGGCCACCAGCGATCTGACGTTGCTGGCGATCTCTCGGAGAGTAGCTGGGTTAAACTGGAAAAGAGGTGAGTCTTGAGATGACGGCAAATAGAGATGTATGGAAGAAGAAAACATGCTGCGCCGACCTCAAATAAATTGGGATACGGGCAGGAGGATGATGATAATAAATGTACTGATGATTTATAAGCTGGGCGCTGGGGACACAGAAGCTGACGTAAAATCGGGCGGTTAAAAGGTTCCATGAACAAGAATAGGTATTATTTAGATGTATATATTAATATAATATATTTTGACACATCTCGAGTCCATGGGAACCCAGGCATACAAGGGGCCAAATAATAGAACACAATACTCTTGATTGTACACCATGGAAACTTACAAATAATAACTTTAAGAGCTACATAGGGTGTTACAATGGGCGGTCTTATCTCTAAAAGCTATCTCTTACCTGACAACCTTTGGTAAGACTTGATAGAGAAGGAGTATATATGTATAGTAATATGTTGGTACTTTGTGGTGTCCTATTTAAATATATTTATTTAAAACTTTAAGCACACAAAATAAATGTACAGAGGCGGACTTAATGCCATAGGCATTTTCTACTAGTCAACCTTTGGGTGGTGCAGATACAAACAGTGGTAGTGGTATATACAATACATAACTTTAAATTTATATTTGAAAATTACATTAAGACATTTTTACATTTTCATGCAAAACCAACGGATAATGGCATTTTTGGAGTGAGAGGTAATGATGAGTGATCATAATTTTAAAAGAAGATAGTGTTTGAGCCCGTCGCATCGACAATGGAAAATTATTCCATAGCCAACTCACAGAGGCTCGTTGGGCACTTGAAATGAAATGATGCACCCACTGTCGATTATCCTTGTATGCACCCAAGGACGGGAGTTCCCGTTGGATGCAGAACTATTACAGGACATGAAATTTAAATAAGGTTTGGGTGGTTGTAGTCGACTGGATTCATAGAACCATCGAAGGACTGGCTCCTGCATCATTAATGTTGTGACGACCTATGTAGCGCGGTGGGCGAAGGTCAGCTTGCGACGCAGGAGGTTGTGGGTTCGATTCCCGCCTTGGAACAAATGTTTGTACAACCTACAAAGATTTAGTCTGGGTGTTCTGGGTATTTATTAATAAAAAAATATCTATGTATCTAATGTATTGTATTAAGTGTATCAGTCATCCATAACACAAGCTCTGCTTAGATTGGGGCGAAATGATGCTGTGTGGATTGTCCAGCATTAACAAAAAAAATAAAAATTGCATTTGTATTAAAGTGCTGTAAGTACTTTACAACAGTTATTGTAGTTTGTTGTTGTTCGACAACAAACAACTCTGCGTGTATTTTGCGTTACGGCTAAGACAACCTTATTCGATCCACCCCAGCTCCTCAAAAAAGGCCAGCAGCGATCTGACGTTGCTGGTGATCTCTCGGAGAATACCTGGGTTACCGAAGTTTTTTGTCCTGTATGCCGTAACCTCTGGGCAGTCAATTTTGTGACAATTTTGTTAATACTTCAGTGCATTACCAGACATCGAACGAACCGGGTGCATTTAAAACATTTAACATGACAATTTACTTTGAACTTGAAGAGCCTTAGATGAACTCTTTAAAACTAAATCCAAATAGTGTTTTAATATTACCTATGACCTTGCACGCTGCACAACATGGATTGACGGTTGGCACAGTGGCTGAGCGACTGGCTGCTGCGCTGCGTGTCGTGGGTTTGATTCCCGCACGGAAAAAATATTGGTATGTCCTACAGACAGTTGTTCCGGGTCTGGCTATTTGTGTATGTGAGTTTTAATGTTTGTAAACGCACCCACGATACAGGAGAAATTCCTAGTGTGGGCAAAAAAATATGTATGGCAGGGGGTGACTTAGTTACTTTATAATAGGCCCCCCGAATACGGTCAAATATACCTATAATATTTTCTCTATTTTCAGACCTTCGTGTTCATCTTCAGGACTTCCGGAAATCAAAACTGAAGTTAAGCTAGAGAGTGAGTTGATTTATAATAATATTAAAATAATAAAAGTATTTATTTGGAACTTTTGGGAGTATGAGGAACAGGTTGTAAAGCTCCTCATCCTCCCCCATAGAAAAGGGAGGATCCTCCGACCAGACGGGTGTTGTGTCTGGTGAGCAACTGCCCGACGGTTGTTGTCGGGCTCGTTTATATATACTCAGTCGCGTGGATAACTTTAATATCGCGATGTAGGATACGTCGATTTAGTTCTTACGTGGCGAGATAGATGTCGCGACAAACTTAAAAATATAAACTATCAACGCCCACCTCCAGATAGCTCCAAATTGTAACTAATAATAAAAAACTATATTTATACCATTACTTGCCTTACTTTTATTGTTTAACATCGTGGGAAGGAGCTCGACAACCCCAACACAAATAGTATTTATTACTTACTGGGACTGTTTCATTCAAAATAAATTGTAATCAGTTGAAGTGTCATGATGGCCCAGTGATTTAGGCCACGCCTCTTGTGCAGGAGGTTGTGGGTTCAAACCTGGGCAAGTACCAATGTGAGTTTTTCAATTCATATGTAATTTCTAAGTTTATCTTGGACATCACTGACATCGGTGAAGGAAAACATCGTGAGGAAACCAGGACTTATATAATTAATATAAGTCTGAAATCGCCAACCCGTATTGAGCAAGCGTGGTGATTAATGCTCGTGCCTTCTCTGTATGAGAAGAGGCCTTTGCCCTGCAGTGGGACAGTAATAGGCTGGTACTACTACTACTAATTGTAATCGTTTGATACCCAATAAACATTTTTTGTTTTTGTTTTATGTCCTTCATCGAAAAATACCTTTGATCATTCTTTTAAGCAATCACAACAAAATAGAAACTGGGTCTATAAGTATGTAAAAAATCATATTATTCTTATCTTGCTATCCCTGCAACAAACATAACAGCACGCCTGCATTCCCCAAAGGACTAGGCAGAGATGTACCTTAGTTCACTCAAATTTCGCCAGTTATGTTTAAGTAGCATGTAATAGGGGGCGAGCCTATTGCCATCAACTGGGCACAAATCCAGACTCCGGGCTGCTAATGAGTACACAAACTAATTACAACTTTTACTATGGATGCTGAGATATGCATTCATTGCATCCTCAATGAAAATCAAAAATTCAATGTAAGTCATTTTTATTTTTCAGTCCCCACGACTAACACTGTATCAAGCCGTCAAGATTTGAACCTGAAAACACCGAAAAAACTCCAAGAAATAGGCTCTAGAACAAAGTTGATACCAAAAAAAAGGAACAAATCGGCTTCCAAAGTCTCCAACAACCACAAAAGTCAGTCTCCCTGCAAAAGTTTAGAATCCAAGTTTATTTCTCCTACTACACTGCTCGAAGATATCTTGAAGAATCGAATGGGAGGGAATGGTGTCGTTTTAGATCAAACTATGGTAGATAATTTAAGGTTAAGGTGCAAGAAACCCAAGCCTCTGAGTGAGAAGAGGAAGATTGTGAAGTAAGTATAATATAGCCTATTATTGTCCTTCCTTAACACGTTGAACGCCAAATGTCCGACAAACAATACATTTTCTATTGCGTCTCGTTGTTTGGCAGTTAAGGTGTTACAGTCAAATAATTCATTTTAATCAAATCAGTGGTACATTGATTCCTTCGTCAGCTCCAGCAGTAGTACTTACTTTTAATGAACGTATTTTTGCACCCTTAAGATCTGGAAACTATGGATCTGGACCTAAGAAGGTTGAAATACACTTATCATCAGCCTAGCCTTTTTCCCAACTATGTTGGGGTCGGCTGAATACCAGTATTTTACATGGAGAGACTGACTAACACGATACGTGAGACTAATTGTCAGACTTTTAAGCTTTTCGGACTACCTGTAACAAGTGTCAAAATCAACAAATGACAGACGGGACTAAAGCCTGCTGCTACAGATGGACACCCATCTACGGGCCGACCTTTACAAGCGTAGCTTAACCTTCGTTAAACACGTGCCGCTGTTATAGTTACCGGCTCGAATCTCGAACGCTGACCTTGAGTTGATCAGTAGTTGATTTAAGCATTAAGTCCCTATGCTACACTACTGCGTAGAGCGCTCAAGATCCATGCCGCCAATCGTACCTAAGCCCTGAATAATAACTATCTCACTGTTGCTCCTTCACGGTGGATCCCTCTACTTTCCTGTTGCTATTTATTTTATGATTTGTTCTATATTATTATTTTTGTTATAAAGTTATTATTTGCTACACTTAAACTGCACTACCACCCCTGCCTTCTCTCGCGGGGATCAGTGTACCTTTGTGAGTCTACTTTTACAACTAACACTGGTACTCATAACACAAATTAAATCTTACTTTGAGTTACCAGAGTTCAAAATACGCTAGTTTAATATTTTATTTTCCCTCTTAGAGTATAATTACTTCTTACTAGTGTTATTATTACACCTTATGCATATTATAGAATATTTAGAAGCACTACGTACATACATACAAGCATTTCGTACTTTCCCTTCAAACTTTAACACCCCCCCCCTTAAATCGTAGTTTCGAAAATAATAATAGCCTATAGCACTCAGGAATAAAGTTGCTCTCTTACAGTGATTGATTTTTAAGGATTGTATCATTAGTTCTGGAGATTACCCACCTCAAACTTACAAACAAATTTTACCTCTTTATAATATTAGTTTAGGTACATATAGATTTAATTATATTTTTTTTGACGACCTATGTGGCGCGGCGGGCGAAGGTCCGCTTGCGACGCAAGAGGTTGCGGGTTCGATTCCCGCCTTGGGACAAATGTTTGTACGATCTACAAATATTTGTTCCGGGTGTTCTGGGTATTTCCTATGTATAATAAAAAATATCTATCTATGTAATGTATTGTATTAAGTATATCAGTCATCTAGTACCCATAACACAAGCTCTGCTTAGCTTGGGGCTAGATGATGCTGTGTGGATTGTCCAGCATTATTTATTTATTTATTACACCTTATGCATAATATAGAATATTTAGAAGCACTACGTACATACGTACAAGCATTTCGTACTTTCCCTTCAAACTTTAACACCCCCTTCTCCCCCCCTTGAAAGCGTAGTTTCGAAAATAATAATAGCCTATAGCACCCAGGAATAAAGTTGCTCTCTTACAGTGATTGATTTTTAAGGATTGTATCATTACTTCCGAAGATAACCCACTACAAACAAACTTACGATTTAATATCTACTTTATTCGCTAAACATTCTTATAATTGACATTTTTAAATATACAAAAACATTTAAAATATCGAATATAGTGGTCCACCAATAGCATGAGTATCGGGACCATGGGCCAAGCTACCAGCGCTCACTGCCGTAGTTATTATTATTATTTATCTTTTACAGTGACATCCTGAACGGTGTGTTCGACAGTTTACTGAAAGAGCCCAAGCAGAAGGAACCCATCAAACAGTGGTTCTCACCTAAGAAGTGCGATATAGAGCAAGAAGATATCCAGATACTAGATGTAAGTCTTTAGCTGATGTCTCGTCTTCACTAACATTACTTTAAGTTACATTTATGTTACTAACACTGTTTTAATATAAGAATTACTTTTTTGGGATTGTCCAGTCATCACGTGAGGGTCGTTGTGGACCCCTTCGACCCCTGAGGGTTCGGTTAGTCACGAAACATCCAAAGGGGAAGGTGGGTGTAGTGAGATCTCACGTGTATTTAGTTTTACGTTAAGCGCCCGATTTTTGAACCGAATAGCTGTGCGTGATTTTGTCTAGTTTGGCACCAACTAGTCAAAATCACGCACAGCTATTCAGTCATTAGTCATTAGTAATGTAAAGTAAAAAAAAGAGAAGTAAATTAGTTGAGTTCAGAATTAAATTAGTTTGAAGACATTTAAAGATATAAAATAGGAAGGAAAGGACATCCCCTACTTTGTCACATGATTCTGGACCACCCAGCGTTGAAGTTTTCCATGTGATTTTTACTTGTAAACTGTAAAAATTCATGAAAAATAACAATCTTCTATCTAATCTAACAAGATCTTTAATTAATAAGTAAATAATTCTCCTCCTTTATTAATAATCTCACAGTCTATGCTTTTACCATTTAAATTGTGTGGGACAAGGTTTTTAGAAAAAAATTAAAGACGTTGAACGCTGAATGACCGACAGTACATTTTCTATTTTGTCTCGTTGTTTGGCAGTTAACCCTTTCGCTGCCCAGTTCAAAAATACGATTTAACTTATATGTCATGATGTTTGGCAAATTACATAATGCATAGGTACATGGTAGGGGGTGATGAGCATGTCATCATTAGTGCCCAGCATCCGGCTCTCGGGTCGAAAAATAGTTTTTTCATGTACCCAGAACTCGCTTCCCGAGTCGTAATATGTAAAAAGCTATAGATGCGATGTGAACATGCCCATCACCCCCTACCATGTACCTACGCATTATTTAATTTGCTTAACATTATGACATACAAGTTAAATCGTATTTTTTAAATGGACAGCGAATGTGGTAAGTATTGGTCACTAATTCACCAGTCACCTCACATGTGTAGAATTGAGAACCACCTCGTTTCTATCATCAGAAAAAGGAACTAGTATTGTACGTTACTTGTATTAGAAGTATCTCATGAAGATAGAAAATCAAGTTCTCGTGGATGTCCAGCCAAGTTAAATCGTATTTTTGAACTGGGTAGCGAAACAGTTAATAAAAAAAATTAGTACATTCGTCATATTCAAATTAAATCCGTAAAACATCATTGTATTACATATCGCCAACGTAGTAGAGACACTTATCCAGTAGAATTGCTTGTAGCTTTGTTTTCAATGAAGAAGTATAAATTAAGCTTTTTAATTCTAATGGTAACTTATTGTATAATTGCACTGCTTGATACTGTGTACTGTGCTTCACTATCACGTGATTATTGGACTACCCGTTATGTCTTATTACCAGAGGTCGGAATTAGGTAGAGTTTTTTATGTACTTGCATCGAAATTTTGATATTAATATGGATCTTCCCGGGATTTATAATACAATCCTGTGTGGCCAACAATATTACAAATAAATAAAAATAAAAACCTCAGAGATAAACCCGATGTGGGATGGTTTAAATTAAATGACTTTTTTATTTAATAAATCACGGGATTTTTCTAGTCTTTATAATTAATCCCGGGATTTGAGGCATATCCACTTTAATCTTTCGCTGTATGAAATCAGTGTGAGTAAGTACATAACTAACTCCAACTAATTCCCTCTGCTTATTACCTATTTATAGTATGCATGTCTGAGTCAAATAAATATTTCTTTTTTTTTTCTTTATTTATTTCACCCTCAAAGTGTATTGTTGTCTTTCTCTGACGGAAAGACCCTTTAAAACTTAGCCTTGCACTCAACATAGCGCTGACGACCACTTCACCAACGAGGTACTTGTGCATACTAGACTAAGGAACTACTCACACTTATTCAGCTTATGTCCATAGAAAACAACCATTTTGTATGGAGAGGCGTTCGCATCGTTCAGCTGAAAGTACGATTAAACAAAACTGGTGTTTTCTATTGACAAAAGTTGAATTGAGCTGAATAAGTGTATTCAGTCCCTAACTATACAGACATACGAACGTGTCGACGAATATGTATTTCGTCGTGTTACGAGTGAAAAGTTCGGGAATGCAATTTTGTTTTATTACATGATTGGAAAGAAAGCCTCGGGACGCAAACTCACAAAAAATGTTCCGTAACCTGTAATGCTATCTATGATAGCTTATGAAAACCTTTTAAAACTCGCTTGTGTGAATAAGCTGTAGTAATAAAATTATACTAGGTTTCTCTCTTCCTCCTGTAAAGTTGCTTCTCGCAGACTTGGTTTTCTCTCTAAGACGACGATTTATAGAATGTAATAATTGAAATCATTAAGGCGAATACGTAGTGGTAGCCCGCGAAATTCAAAGGAGATGTTTCAAAATGTCCTTTGCACATTATCTCGATAGAAAGATAAAAATCCGTCGGAGAAGACATCGGGATGAATGTAGAAAATTCATTTAAATATAAACTGTTATGCATACATATATTGACCCACGCCTTTTTCCATGTAAAGCACAGAAACCACAGATCAACAGATCCTACATACTCACATACATACGAACATACTCCTTCTGCTTCGCTCACGTTCATACATCTGGTCATACACACACGCCGGAGTACTACGCACAGTGACGGATTAACCCTTAACACCTTAACTGCCAAACAACGAGACACAATAGAAAATGTTTTATTTAGCGTTTAAGGTTGTAGCGACATCTATCTCGCCACATACGAACTAAACCGACGTATCCTACATCGCGTGGATAACTTTAATATCGCGATTATACGTCGGTTTAGTTCGTAAAGTTCCTCATCCACCATTGAAAAGGGAGGATCTTCCGACCAGACGGGCAGTTGCCCACCAGACACGACACCCGTCTGGTCGGAGGATCCTCCCTTTTCTATGGTGGATGAGGAACTTTACACCCTGTTCCTCATACCTCCCATAAGGTATTAAGCAATTGCCTAGGACATCACGTCTGGGGGGCACCAGAAAGAAGCAAAAAAAAAACCGTCCTTAGAGCATCACATCTCACTCTCACGTCTCTCTCTCACAAAACAAGTTTGTAGGACTAATTTGACAATTCGCGCGTTTTGCACAACTAATTTTTTTAGGCTGTAAAGGTTTAAAAGACCGATTCTAGTTGACATACGGATAGGGGGGCACTACGCACCTGACCTTTTTGAAAAAATTAGTGTATGGTCACGCCCTAGAAAGACATTATAGGGCGTCCCCTCCCGGCGTTTCCGCTTACATTTTCCTCATACCAACAACCAACCAATACCTTAAGGTGCGTCCAGACTATAAAACAGTTATATAACGTGTTTTGTATGTGTGCTAATTGCAAAAAGTTGTATAACATGTTATGTTATATTGTCTGGACGCACTTTTACTCTTTTCAATTTTTATCGCTACGCCTTTACTGTTTATTCTGTTATGGTAGATAATTCACATTTATCAATTGACTTAAAACATGGCGTCTCACAGATTTAGTCACTCTGTGCTAAAAACAATGACATTTAACCATAGATAGTCTATTCTCTATTCATCTTAGAAAGAGAACTGTCAGCTGCCACATAGGGATCGATATTTGCAAAAAGGAATGGAGGGTAGAGGTTACGAGAAACATCTCAGTATCAGAAAAAGTGACCGTGTAATGATGGTGTCGCCCCGGTAGTGTGTGAGGAACCAGGAGTGGGTTAATTTTGACCGCCAGAGTATAAACGAAAGCGCGTGCCTTCCACGCGGAGCCGTTTAATTTCTTCTTTGTTACCATGAATTAATCAATATCCGTGGTGTATTTTAATGTGTTTCATACAAACGGGAGCTTAAACCTTTAAGATATATAAATAAAACACACAAAAGTAATGATTTAATTGTTTATTTGGTGTTGTACTACATACTTCGAGTGCGCCACATTTTTTGTCACGTATTCGTGACAAAGGCGTACAGGGCGTGCGTTCGCTTGTCATGTATATGTGACGATGGCGGTCAAAAGGTTAAACTTTAAAGCGATTCATACATAGTGACAAATTCAAAGGAGATGTCTCAAAATGGGCCAGGTACCTCAATAAAAGAGAAAAACCCATAGAAATCGGGATATATACAGATAATTCATTTAAATGTATACTGTGAAGGGTGGGCGTTTTGGGGGACTGTCTTTTGTAAACGTTTAAAAAGTGCTGATTCTCAGCCTAATTTGAATAAATGAATTTTGATTGTTTTTTTTTTTTGTTAAATTAGTTAATTATGGGAGTAAAGAACATTATACGAAAAGAAGGGATCTTTTCGTATAATGTTCTTTTTCCTAATACACTTTGGCATAGTTATTTTGGCATAATTTTCTTTGCCATATTTTGTTTTGGCATAAATTTAATTCGCATAATGACTTTATTATTAGACAAATAAAGGTTAAACTGCAAGATGCCCATTCCAAGAAAAACACACTTTTTCGACTTATCCCTCTTATGAGACGTTCTCCTTTTTTTTTTTACCTCTACCCATAAGCATCTGCGTAGCCTTTTCCCAACTATGTTGGGTTCGGCTTCAGCGTATACAGGTGTACTCCTTACCTCTCTACCCTTAATACTAAAACGTTACCTACCGTCTTTTGTTGGCTAATCCACATTTCACTATCTACAAAACGTCGAAAGATTCTCAGGGGTCAACCATTAAGCTCCCGTTTAAATAGTAGAGCAGTACCTAGTAGTCTGTGCTCCACATAAATATAGGTACATGTCAAATGTGACTTGACATAAACGTCAGTCAAGCAATCCTATTTAGTCTGTGAATCAATCAATACGACAGTCCGCCATTACGGGTTTTTGGTGTATGATACAATTTCAAGTGATATTTCTTATGCTTTACCTCCAAACAAAGCCATTTTTATGTGATTGTATAGTTGAGAACTGTGTTTCTTTATTTTTAAGTATAGTATACAAGGACCTAGCCTAGGCTCCATACATTTTGGAACATCTTTAACCAACCAACCGCCCAAGTGGGATTTATCCAACCAATACTTTCGTGTCCATTCCGCCTGAGTCGTATTTATACGACATAAAAACGTTTGTTTGCCTAATTTGATAGTACTTTAGAGTGTGCCCAAAAATAGCTAAATTCCGGGCAAGAGGATAAATGTACTGACGATTTATAAGCTGGGGGCACGGAAACTGAAATAAACTCAGCCGGTTAAAAAGTTATTAAAATTGTAGCCCGCCTGCCTCTACGCATTTGCCTTAAAACAACTCTTTGATTTTCCAGTATTTGTCTCAATCACTTTTAATCATCTGTGAGCATAGCACGACTGAATGTGAATTCTAAAAGAAATAGTGTAAAATGTATATATTGTAAAACATGAGAAGGTACAGAGGCCAGCACATCAAGCTACCCCAAACTGTCAGATTTTCCCAATTGAACATGAACCTCACTCTTTTGTAATAAAGTTGTAAACCTATCAAAGAAATTTGACACATTTGGGTAGCTTTATGTGCTGCTATATTATTATATAAAGGTCTTATAATAACAGGTAAATCTGCATGTTTTCCTTTTATGGCATACAAAACAGTATATTTTTTGTTTAAAATTCACCATAAAAATATTTGAGTCTATACAACTATGAAATAATAAATCTAATATCTTTAAGCAAGCTATTCCTGCATATATATGCATATATATAATCTAAAGCTCTGAAACGGCTTTCGAGGGCGATAAATTGATCTAGCTATGTTTTACTTTTAGATCATGTTTTATCCGAGCAAAGCTCAGTCATCTAGGTACTGATACTTATGAGCAGAAGTTCTAACAATGCATTTATTCTATTACAGGACACCCCACCGTCCAATTCAACCAAAGAAAATATAACACCACCGGCCAAGTCAAAAATAGTATCGGAATACTTCGAGACCCCAAAAAAAAGTGCCAACTCTGATTCACGAGTCAAAATCAAAAGCGACGCCGAAAATATATACCCCATCTTCAAAACACCTAAAAAACTTAAAACCGTCGACATTTTAAAAGATTCCAGCTTAGAAATATCTGCTAAAGATGAAGTTATCAATATAGATATCATACAGATAGAAAATAGTAAGAATGATGATTTCTTGAAGCAGCTTGAACTTAAATCTCCGGAGAAAAGCAAGACATGCGCATTCAAATTTAGCCCTTATAATAAAGAGGTTTTGGACAGAGAAAATATTGATATTGATATGGAAAGTTTTAAGGATCAGTACCTGAATGAGGTCGGTCTACAGAGAGTTATTAAAGAGGTCAAAATTGAAGAGAAAGTCTCTGAAGACAAGTCCTCGAAGAAAAGTCGCAAACGAAAACTGGCTGATGACAAAGTGGTCCTAAAATACGAGTCGAAGAAACGGAAAAGAAATAGAAAAGGGATATCAATCGAAAATAAAAATATGCAAGTGAGAATTAAATGGAGGCGAGAGCAATTTAAATTGAAAATTACTGATACTAAGAAGAAAAAGAAGAAATCTGTTCACTATAGACAGTACATTCTAGAATGCTCGCCTGACAAAGGATCTACAATAAAGCCGACTAACAATATCACTCCGATGAAAAGAAGAAAACGTAGAAAGAAAATTAAAACTCCGGATAATTTGATACAAACATCAATTCAAACGTTTTTTAAGGTCAAGACTCCTAATAAGGAGTGACACACAATAGTAATAAGTCATCATTTAATTACTGCAGTGCAAGGGCTTCTTCTCATACAGAGAAGGCACGAATATTAATTAATTATTTATATAATTTCACACTTATTATTAAGCAAGGGTACCTCACTGATGTCAGTGATGTCCAAGATAAACTTAGATAGTATGTATAAATACTAATAGCCACATTGATACTTCCACAGATTTTAATCCATCAACTATATCATCAACATCATCTGCCTAGCCTTTACCGTACTGTGTTGGGGCCGCTTCCAGTCTAACTGGAAAACGCTGAATACAAATATTCTACATGTAACGACTTGCCTAACTTAAAACCGGAATTGAAACAGGAAAGAAGACATCCTCAAGAGAACGTGAATGAACGAGATACCCTGAAGAACTGCCAGAACTAAGTGGCGGGCCACATTGCTGGCAGTACCGATGGCCTTTGGGGCGGAAAGGTTTCGTGCGGCAATCGGTATCAGAAAACGCAGCCAGGCTACGCTGCATTTTCTGATATTGATCGCCGCGCCCGCCCCCCCCTACACGAATCGACGATCTGGTGAAAATCGCAGGAAACTGATCTTTGGCGGAGACGGAGACCCATGTCCAGCAATGGACATCTTTTGGCTGGAATGATGATGATGATGACTGTCTAACTGATATTTACTTTAATAATACTTGAAGAAGCCTTGTATTGTATATTGACCTGGTGAAGACGCTCCACGTCAAAGCGTGTATTTTGCCTTCAGCACTCGTAGCATGACCAATTTATACTATATCTATTCTACCAAGTTTTCTTTCCGACTTGATATCTCTACTACCCGAGCACGGGGCCCCCATACACTGGAGAGAATAGAAAACTATCTTCTCTTCAGTTTTAACATCGCCACGCTTAGGACGGTAGAAATCTTTCAACAATCTGTCATGTTGTTCTTTTCTTCCGTCAACAAAAGCAGTCTCTATGGTGGTCAAGCTACGCCTGCTGGTGGGAAGATACCTTTTTCGATTTACATGTCGCTGGCGATGCTGGCTGCCAAGGTACTTTGCCCTGTATGCAGCGACCTCTGGGCAGTTGAGGACCACACGGGCTGCTGTCTCGTCCACCTCCATGTGGGCTCTGCATAGTAGGCTGTCTGACACTCCTATGACAAAGAGGTGTTTGTTAAATGAAGGCAGAGGGATTAGTGCCGGTGTTAAACGATAGTAACTGTATTTGAAAAAATGTGAGCCTCACGGGATGCGTGCATATATGAAACATCCAAATTATTTTGTACAAGTAATATGCATAAAAGAACATATTGTTGGGTATCGATATCATATATATATTTATTTTTTTCATTTTTTACTGGCGACGCGTCGCCACAGTAGGCGTCGCCACGCCATTAATCGGTTTTACCCGCAACTATAGATGTTTCACATCAACATTTGAATTATGTTGATTTATTTGGAAGAAATATTTTTGTTCTGATATTGTATAAAAGACGATTTTTTTTTCTTCTTATTTACTTACGTGACTACGAAGCGCTCAATTTATGGTCTATTTTAAATATATATCTATTTTAAATATTATAAAAATAAGAAATACCGAACATCATGATGATAAAAAAAACAAGTTTATTGATTATAACAAGCCAGACCATTTGAGATGGATATAGGATTTATTATATACTAAATATATGCAATACTATTATATGTAATACTATTAGTGCCCTTGTATATATGGCTATCGAGACTAGACTAAGAGACGTATTATTTTATTTACTGTTTATTGTGTTTTCAGATATATCATTAACATATTTACATCACAACGCAATTTATTATTACATTTAGAGTAACAGGATTATATTTCAACGACATGGTTGGCGCAGTGGCTGACCGATTGGCTGCTGCGCTGCATGTCGCGGGTTCCATTCCAGCACGGAACAGATATTTGTATGCCTGCAGGTAGTTGTTCCGGGTCTGGCTGTTTGTGTATGTGAATTTAAATGTTTGTCGTGGGTGCGCACCCACGACGCAGGAAAAATGCCTAGTGTGGGGAAACGTTAAAAAAAAAACATGTTTTTCTATAACATTACTTGTTGATTCATTATATATTTTTGTCATCATTATTTGTTAAATAAAGACAGGGTCAAATTTAAATAGGTGGCAAAACTCCACCCGCGTGATGGGTATCGATATCAAAAACACGAAATCTATAACGTATCGAAACTCCTCCGTGCCTCGGAGAGCACGTTAAGCCGTTGGTCCCGGCTGTCATTTGTAGATCTTTGAAAGTCGTTACGGGTAATAAGCGCGAAAATCTGACAACCAGTCTTACCAAGGGGTATCGTATTGCCCAGTAAATAGGTTGTGGTGGTCAGACAGGCAGTCGCTCCATGTAAAATACTGGTATTCAGCTAGGTAAAGTTTTGACAGCTAATTTAATTTGACCCTGTATATCCGTCAAGGTGTTGCAACTATAGGTGTCTCTTTAATTGTTTCGATGCAGTTTTGAATGATTTTCCAACTGCCAACTAATTCAATCTCAATTTTCAGAAGATTTATTGCACACTATGTATTTAAACAAAACGTTAACGATGATTTGTGACTATTTTGTTGTTCTGTTTGTGTTTATACCCCATTTAGGGTGGATCTAAGATGTTTTTTGTTCAATTCTTAAGACTGAAGACTGAAGAGCCATCGGTTTTTTCATATATTCTTGGTATACGAGTCCATATTTACCACAGTACGCATACTAAGGTCTGTATCTTACTAAGAGACCGTGGGCGAGCTGGCAAAAGTTGCATGGTCCATAGAACTTCATACATATTGTTGGTGGTGAGATTGGACGCTTCCCCACTGATGTCCTAGTGAAATACAGGCCTCAGTCGGATGAGTTTCTAATTTGATTAACATTTTCTGTTATGTTTAGAACCAATTATGTAATTGTATTTTTTTATTGTTAAGGATATATTAAGTATTTCTTCAGCATAGCGACCTAGCTATTTACATATTAGGTACCTATGTTTAGATGTAAGTAAAGATAAATAAAAACATAAAAAGTAATGTTATTTTGCAATTTTTTATTTAAACCTTCCTTGGCCTGACTTGATTGTGTGAAAGATGATATGGCTAGAAAGGAGATGACGACTAATAGATGTATGGAATAATGTATGAAAAACACCAAGACTTTTACGCTAAACGAAAAGACACAAACAAGATATACACTCCGACACGACACAACGTCCCGCTTAAAAATACATTCAACAAGTCCTCTGGTTATGTAGGGTGGGTCTACAATGGATACGTCCGTCGCCCCCCACACATGAGGACCCGCGTCTGTCTTGGACGTCACGGGGGGGAGTCGAACACCAACGGAAAAAAAAACTCGCATCTATTCACAAACAAGTTTAAAAGTTATTACTGAGCAAATGTTACTACAGTGTCAATAAATATTTAAATGGTAAATTCTAAAAACTTGAAATATAATGTTTTTAGTAATGTTAGTGTCTATGTTTTTAGAATAAGTTAGATAAAATACTAAAATGAAAAGTCCTCTCCAAATGTCTTACTTTTGCTTTGCCCAACCGGGTCCACGACTGTTTCCAAAAAAATTGTTTACCACCTAAGCCTACATTGTGGAATGCAATAAAGAATTGAGTACATGGAAGAAGAAGACATGCATGCTCTAGGAGATTGCGGGTTCGATTCCCGCCTTGGGATAAATATTTGTACGATCTACAAAGATATGTTCTGGGTATTTGCTATGTGTAATAAAAAAATGATTATTTATGTATTGTTTAAGTATATCAGTCATCTATCACCCGTAACACAAGCTCTGCTTAGCTTAGGGCTAGATGATGCTTTGAATTTCTCCTGTATCGTGGGTGCGTTAACTAACATTTATACACACACAAACATCCAAAATAGTTTACAAAGACGCATTACATAACGATGTGAAAGGCTACAAATGTCTAGGACCATAGAAACGATGGATGGATTGCATGGGATGATATACGTAGGTATATATAGTCGGCTATATGCCGCTGCTGCTTATATGAGACTGATGCACGCCACGCGGTGCGTAAGGTGTGTCGTCAGGTGATGCCAGAGCTCTACCATTGACCCCCTTCTGTACCGCACAGGTACCGCAGGCGATGTCTCATTTTTTTTTTTTAGTTATGGCCACTCGCAGTTCAGCACTATAAGGCTGTTTACTGCTTAACCGGTCGATCCTGTGGAGACCTTTCAAGAAGGTTACAGGCGATGTCTCAGTTAAGCGGTCGGTCTATAGAGAGAAGGTCTGTAGAAATGACACAAATAGAGATGTATGAAAGAAGACATGCTCTGCTGAGATTAAAATAAGGGCAGGATAGGGTAGTGATGATAGTACAGACGCCAGCACATCAAGCTACCCCAAACTGTTGGATTTTCCCAATTGAACATGAACCTTAATCTTTCGTCATAAAGTTAAATACCTATCAAAGAAATTTGACACATTGGAGTAGCTTGATGTGCTGGCCTCTGTACATTTACGATTCGAGCATTTTTCTGACGCGACGTCAAAGATTTTGGGGAGTGTCAAAGCGGTGGAGACAATGAGTGACAGTATTCTATTGTTATTGTCGAATCGGGTCAATATAACACATATTTACGACGGTCTCGATTTTCTTGTTCACAGATTTATGAAAATTATTTTGGTTTAACCATGACTTAACAAAAAAATCTTTTTCATGAAAACTGCACATACCTATAATTTAATACGTTATCTTTCATTTTTTTTGTTCTCTAATTTTTCCTTTTGTTGAAGGAGATTTGTTAGTGGTCAGTAATAAGGGCTATCACGTATGAATTCGTCGCTAGTGTAGCGTGAGGTCTCTGAAATGTCAAATGTCACTTTTTTACGCAGGACGCAGGTTTATTTCTAATTAGAATAATGTTGTGATTATTTACTATACCTGATATTAATTATGGCAAGTAAAGATAACTTTACTTGCCATAATTAATATCAGGTCAATTCATGTCGAAAGAGCAGAAGTTAAAGGCATTTTTTTGCATTTACTCCGAACAAAACTGCTCGATATTGTCACGGTACGGTTTTAAGATATTAAATATGATTTCAGTGTACTCTTTGTTTTCACGTGCCCGTACTAAGAAACTTTTAATACAGGACCTCACTCGACAGCGGCGACAACTGCTGATCGCAAAAACGGTAGCCCTTTTTGTCTAAGAATTGTCCGAAGTATGAACATGTTTTTCGATAGCGTTCCGACAACGTTATGTCAAGATTATGTACGACTTTTCGCGGTATCTCGTATGAAGAGACTTGCATTTGTCACATCGTTATGGCAAGCGATTTCTTTCGTTATAATTTAGTGATCGGTACTAAGCGGCAGCGTCACTATGAATGTTGAGACTGCAGCCTCAGTCCGGTCCCACTGCCGGTCCCGTTCGTCCTTTAAATGCTGTAAGGCATTTTGTTTTGGGATTCTCAGTATTCTTTATGATTTTGAGGAGTTCCGCTGTCTCGTGTTGATAAAATTGAGAATCTCCACCTTTTTGAAGATGTCGTTTTATAAAAAATAATATAGAATTCAAATTATAGCAAAACGGATTTCTATGTGTTTCACAATATACTCGAATAATTTCAAGTATAGCAACCGTTGAAAATGGTAGAAAATATTTCTTATTTGAATGGCAACACTGACCCCCATTGTTTACAACGCCAGAACAAACGAAACAAAAACAAGTTCATAGCGAGTCAGTTATTTTTGTACCTTGTCCCGATACGCGTCTAGAATTTTCGCCGTTTTTAACTAATTATACAATTTAAACATCGTTAGCTCAATTATTAAAACAGATTTTGTTGAATATTGCGACGTGATTTAGTAAATTTCTTTTAAAATAAGGAAGCCTTTGTTCCAAGAGTGTTGTAAAGCGACGTTGCCGTCCTTCTTACCTACTTTTCACATAAGAGAAATCTATCCTAGAGGATATTCTACGTTTAAGATTAGCGTTATAAGTTAAACCTGTGATAATTTCGTGCGTGAATTTTTAAGTAATGCTCCAGTGTATTGAAATGTGTATCTCTGAACGTTATACACTATCTGACGCAATAGCAATCTGGCAACAGCGCGAAGAATCGGAGTGAATAATTTACTGATGTATTAGCGAAACTCAGTTGGATATTATTTATTATCACAGATCTTTCTACTTTTTATGAGGTAAGTGATTTATATTCATACATTTTGTTGTTAAATATGCAAAACTAATATAAAAAGGAAGTGTAACGGTCGTTTCAATTTTCCCGCGGAATGACGTAATTCGTCGTTTCTAGTCGGCCATCTTGGTACCATCAGTCATCTGTCAGGCATTCTTGGTTTAGTTCGTGAAGGGTGTGAAACAAAAAAAATCATCACATAGAGGGGTGGTTTTTATACAAAAACCCACCACGGAAGCATCCGGGTGAGTCTTTATATACTTTATTTCATTGAAAACTGCGGCCATTACACTTCCATTTTGTGTAAAATTTTCTTTGTTAAAGTTAACCTCACTTGGTTGCTAAGCCAGTTTTTAGGTCAACCAGTGTCTTTTATGGCGAAATTCCGTATTTGCATGTGTTTTATTTGCATAGACGACGTGTTTATGCGCTCGTGGGAGAGAAATCTACAGCTTTTTATTAGTTTCTAAAAGTTTTTCTAACTAGAAAGTTGAACTCGAAATCTTATGTGGGATTTTGTCTTTATATATTCTATAACCTTGATAACGTCAGGATCCTATTTACTACGACTTAACTTATTTGAAGCAAAACTTTTTGATAATGTCACAAAGTAGGTACCTATGTTTATTTCAAAAAGTTTTGCAATTACCTGCCTACCCAAAAAAAAAACTCTTTATGACTATGACTACTATGAGTATTTACAGCAGTGTTCTAGAAATTTCCAGAGACTTGTACAGTTACTGCAATAAGTTTAAAAGTAAAATTTCGGTGTGTTTAAACCGTAGCTAATATTAGCCCTACATGTTGAAACCTGTGAGCATTGCATAACCTTTTATCTATCCATGAAGAATCTTTAATTTTAAATTGTGGTGTAATGTATGGTGTCGAAAATTTTCTTTACACATTATTTTCAATATAATTGAACCTTGTCTCACCATTTTTAAGCAAGACTTTTAGACTATCTACTACTACTTTTTTTTCTATTTCATAAGTTTGTTTGCCCAAGACAAACTAAGCAAATCATCTTTTTCAATCTTTTAGGTGGAAATAATATAGTAAAACAACACTTTTATAGTTGATAGTGGTCAGTCAGTAATTGAAATTAAACCGTTTTAGCATTCTGCCCTTAAGTCTTCTTTTCCATATGAACAATCAAAAAAGGGATTAAAATGGATACAGATATCACTCTTGGTTGTGTTCCCCAGTAACAGGGTTGTAGAGGTCAGATAGGCTGTCTCTCCATGTAAAATACTGGTATTCAGTTGTACATAGTTGGGAAAAGGCTAGGCAGATGATGATGTCAACCTTGATAGTCCTCGATAAGCAATGTATCACATCAACCAGTTATAGGTTTTCAAGGCAATCTATTCTGTAATAAAGAGTAGAAGGTTTTGGTACCTAAATCAATTTTTTTATACCAACAGTAAATAAAATAGCACACAACACCTGAAATTGAATCTCTTATACCCTGGGATCAAAGTCCACCGAATAAAATATTACCTTATAATCAATTTCAATTTCACAGAGGGGTTTCTAAGGGCTCATTACTATTAATAGACAAGTGTACAATTGATTTAAGATTTAACTGACATGTTGAACACCAAATGACCAATGAACAATACATTTTCTAATGTGTCTCGTTGTTTGGCAGTTATGATGTTAAAGACCTTTGAACTGGCAACTAGCATATTGTGCCATAGGCTTATCTTTTACCTACATTATTTTCATCATCTGCTTAGCCTTCTGTGTAGGGATGACAGTATTTTACATAGAATAACTACCTATCTGATGAAGTTCAATGTACTAAAACAAATATTCTACTTTAGTCTTTTTAGACTTCATCGCCATCCTGCTTCCCCAACCTGGTTTATTTGGGGTCACTACATCATATATTTAGAAGTGTCTTTCTTTCATACATCTCATAATTGATATCTATTGAGATATCAGCATTAGGTGATGTCTCAAATGTCACTCACTTTCAAGAGATATATCTAAGCGTGTTAATACTGTTTTACACTCTATTGATATTGGTTTAAAGTTTAATTTACGTTAATTATTTAGGGTATTACGGTGGTTGAGAGGTCTTGCTGACACATAAAACTGAGTACTTAAAATAACTATTGTAACTACTTCATAAAGTATGCCCTTCTTAGCTCTACTGTGAGTCATAACTTCACGATTTCGAAATGATTCATCATATATTTTATTTAAATTATTTTTGATAGTTTTCTCAGACTATTGGCCAGACCAAAGATGGCTTTAATTTTCAAGTTGTAAGTTTTTTATTGTTTTAAAATAGATCCTCTGCCTTACTACAGGGCTATTTTCATTGCATGGGCCTGCCCTGCTATAATTTTGCATTATATTACATCAGGATATGTTTAAAATTGTTTGTTTAAAATTAAAAAAAAAAAAAAAAAAAACTCAATATGGTTTATGAAATTAATTTCACAGTTATGAATCAGGAATCTAATAAATTGCGACATATCTGCCACAATCTTATCATTACTTGTTCACGATTAATGCCGTGACCAAGGGAAATAGGGATTCCTTTTTTATATATTTCATATTTGGTACTATTCAGTAACCTACTTTCTATATTTTAAATACAGTTAAATTTCCTATTCTGTGTATCAAATGGCTGTAGCAATATACAATAGTTGTTTAAACATGTTTGCAATGACGTCAGAGTAAACAATAGCTATTCAAATTCATAATGCGTAGATTCACGCCAATTTTCATTATCAATAATAACACGACATTATAATTCAGAAGTTTAAGTTCGTGCAATAGACGATAATGGAAAAATGTATGCTTTTAAAAGAACACAATTCTTTGTTGGGAAGAGATACCTAGTCACGTTTCTTATCAGTTGTTAAATCTTTGTTAGCTATTGTGGTTTATTGGCAAAAATAACTAACATGGCGAGATACTAGCCTTGTTGACACTTAAATGCATAGAAGGGCAGTGCCAAAGTCACCTTATTGCCGTTTTAGCTTAGCAAATGACACTCAAACTGCCCAGGGGTATAGTGTGCCGAAAGGTCACGTAACCGAGATATTCAAAGTCAAATAACGCTTATTAAGAGCTTTAGGGCCGTCGTCGCCTACGGGCGGCACGGCACGACTAGTGATTATAGAAGCGCAAATGGTTTGAGATCGTTAAGCTGTTGGTCTCATTCGTAGAGCTTTGACAGTCGTTACAAGTAATCAGAAGCCCGAAAGTTGGCAACTAGTCGTGTTCGTGTTATCCTGAAACTGGGTTCTGGAGGTGACGTAGGCAGTCGCTTCATGTAACACACTGGTATTCAGCTGCGTTTGGTTACACTGGAAGCCGACCCCAACATAGTTGGGTAAAAGCTAGGACAATATAAATTAAATTATCGGTCATAGAATGACGACCATGCTTGAAAAACAAAAAGCAATCGTGATCACAACCTTTATAAACGTCTATCACAGCATGACTTATTGAAATTCAACAAATACATTTGACTAATTTTATATCTTCTTTATCGTTCAATACCTTTACGGTATCATGTAATGAGTAAATAGGGTTGTCAGTCACAGTTGTCTAGCAGTATTTTGCAATATAGCTACATTTCACGTCAAGTAAGTTGGCCTCTCTGGAGTAGACGCAAATGACTGCGCAGTTGTCAATATCGGTACTAAAATAGCAGCGGGACATGCTCTTCGAAAAGCCTGGTTTCAGAGCGGCTAGCTAATTATAAAAATGCATACGGTTGTTATCTCAAACTAGAGTATTTCTTTTTTCAAACGATTCAATCGGTCTATTTTGTGATAATCTCCCCACGAAAAGATTGAAGTGAAGTGGCCGTGGGGTGTCCGTAGCATTAGTTAGTATAGGATGCTCAGCTTACTTCATCGACATTTTCAAAGGGAGATTTTTACAGAATAGCACTGCTGGTTAGGACTAGTGGGTTCGTGACAGATTGTCACACAAAATGTGTCAATACCACACAGTCAAGAGACCACTGAAACATTACTAAATTTGTGATAATAAAGCCCAATTCATTAACATTTAAATTGCACCTCAATATTTATATTTCTTTAAAAGTTACCCTGAACAAAATGTCGTAATAATCTTACTGAACGTACCGATTCAAACTATATCATTAACGCTATAAAGATTAAATAATTTTCACATGTCGTAAATGTGAACGCTATTTTAGGGTACCGTTGCCAAAATGATAAAACCTTAATAATCTCTTGTCTCCTGTACTTCGGATGTCTGAAAAATTGGAGGGAATGTGAATTCTGTGTACTGCTAAGTAATGGTGCTGTAAAATTACGAAAATGGCACTCAGGTGTCATACATTTAAACGAAGAATAAAAACCAACTGTGCATGAAGCGTATAGGGAATCCCATTAATTCAATAAATATGATGTTTCTTTGTGATTCTGGGTTCAATTCCCAAGACAGGCAGTGTTATTGAGTTTTTCCAATAGGAATTTTCTCATTAGCAACCCGTAGTCTGGTTTTGTACTCAGTTGGTAACAATTGGCTCGCCCCTTATTACATGGGACTTATACATAACTGACAAAGTGTAGGTGTTACTATAAGTTCACCTCTGCCCAACCCTTTGGGGAATAGAGGCGTGATTTTGTGTTGTTTCTTTGACAACCACAAATTCTTTTCTGTGCTTGCGTAAGTACTCGTGCTACCTACGGAACCCAACACGCAATTGGCTGGTTTTTTATTTCGGCTGTTTAATTATAATGATTAGAGGAACTCGTTTTGCGATTGTGTGCGCACGTTTTCGCGCACGTTCGTTTTTCTGTCCGCCGGTCGCAGAAATGTGTGGACTATTTATAATTAGGAACAAATAATATGGGCGATTGGAAATCGGAAGCTTTCAGGCAAGTCTGGATTCTAACTTCCTATTTTGCTCTTAAGGTCTGGAGAGCCAGAGCCACAGATTAAAAAAAAAAAACACGTTTATTGCCAAGCCAAAATGCTGGTCGAAATAAAAAATCGTTGAATGTGGTTTTTATTGGTTCAAAACAAATACCAGAACCCAATACGCTGCGTCCGCCATCATATGGCTCATACATAATTGTAAAGCGCGTCGCGTCAACGGCCACGGTGTAACAGGTCGTTTCTTCAATTAACGTGTTAAAATATGCTGAAATATTATAATAATATCAGCCTGAATTGCCCCACTGTAAGGCAAAGGCATCTAAGACACAAACGTTTTTGACCATACGTTCTCAATCAAGGTGCGTTAGCGATTTCAGAGTTATAGAACCTTAAATATGTAACTGAAGTCCAACAAAGTCGGTATGTAACAGTTACGTAAACTTTAATTTGTTGAATTTGTCTCCACTTTGAATAGAGTAGCAGTAGCAGAAAACATCCTAATAATTCAGACAGACACACGAACGGATAGCGGAAGCTAGTAGGTCCTGTTTGGGCACCCTTTGCGTTCGGGAACCCTAAAAAAACTTCCTTATTACTGCCATAATTGATTCAAAACGAAAGGTGGTCATTTTGCATACATTTCGGGTATCAATGCCCTCGCACACGATTGACTGGATCAGGGCATATGGTATGCGGCAGATGGCCCGTATCGAATATCAGCTGTTCGATTACTTTATATTTTTTGTGGAGCTTTGTTTGGCTTCCTTTGATTGGGTATCGAAGCTTCCGAACGGGAAGGGTTAGGGCTCGTGTTTCAGTCAATTCCGTCTGAATTAATTACACGGGTAAGTTTGTGTAGATAGGCAGTCAGGAATGAGAATGCTAAGGGGGATGTGCACATCCTCCTTAAGATATAAAAATAGACATATAAATCGGTGACGCGAACACATAAGTTTTGCCCCTACCAAAAATCGCTCAACGCGGCGCGGCGCTCAAGTTCTCAATTCAAAAAAACTAACATACCGATCGTGTTGCGTTAAACCCTTAATCGCTGTGGCTCACGTTTCCCAACACCATCGGCATTCTCAATAATCTTCTCGCCTCTGACGTATAGGCAGTAGATGCGTAGTAAGTCAGTAACGTTTCAACACGGTGGTGTTATCTGCCCTAAATTCTGCTTATCGGTTTAAAACGCGGGTGTTAAACGAAATTTGTGTTCACTGGCAATTCGGTGAACGTGACTCTAAAGAGGTTTTATGTGTGTGGTATCTGTAGTAGACGGCTGAAGAGTATTTATTCAGCTTGTAAGGTGAGATCTAAGAGGTTTCACACAACAATATCGTCTGTTCAGTAGATTTACTCCCGTTGTCGGTATATGAGAGAACAAGAAAGAGTTTCGTATCTGGTAGAGTCCAGAATGCAAGATGCTCGTATTAGCGTAGCCCGATTTCGATATGGTCCCATTAATATTTGAACCAAGAAATCCACCACTTAGTGAAGAAAATGGGGTCGATTGATTTTCACAAACTGAACTCTTGTAAAAGGTGATGAGCAGTTGATATAATTAAGGCTATTGTAACCTAAATTAATTATTAAGTTACCCACTAAAAAGCGAAAAATAAAAACTTTTCCAAAAAAATTCAACCTACCAACAACTAAAATGTGTAAAATAAGTATTACTTCTGAAGCCGAGTGGCAAAAAATGAAACAATCAAAACCGACTTCAGAATTAAATTTCAGTATATTTACTGTCTGAAGCTGTATGCTTGCAGTCACGTAGTCACATAATATGGACAAACAAGTAAGGCGCGTCTTTATGAGAAGCTCTTAAAAAGGCACTGGCCTCAATGGAAATGCGGCCAATGCTTTGTGTTCCGTAAGCGGCGTTATTTAACTATGGAAGAATCGGCTCTTGGCTATGGTTATGCTACGCTAGCCTAGGTCAGTCTGTGGATGGATGACCGCTCGTAACATATCGAGACTCCTCCGTGTCTCGGAAAGCACGCTAAGCCGTCCTTCGAAGATCTAGAAAGTTATGACTATCACATGACACTAGTATTATAAATGCGAAGTCACTATATTGTGTGTGTATGTTTCTTATTCCTTCACACTGAAACGGCGTAACGTATTTTGATGAAATTTGTTATGATGGTAGCTCGTACCCTGGATTTTCCCCATGGGAAATTCGAATCGTCTCATGTTGACCTTTTAACCTCGGGTAACGCCACGGGGCGAAGCTAGTTAACCCATATATTTCTACTGCGCATATCGCTTTATATGATGACGTTTATTATCGCTTATAAAAACCACATATTCTTATAATAACGCGTATTAACGTGTTTGATCAACTGCCTGGATTAAACATCGAGTATTTTGTGCACAACGAATTCGCCTTGAAATCAATGTTCCAATAATGATCGGTATAAATATTTAAAGGACCTTCGTCAGTATGATTGTGACGCATATTTTTTATTAAAATTTCTTTAATTAACGGAAATAATGCATTAGTAGACTTATTTGTTAGTCATTAATTACGTTCTCGAAAAAAATACGATTAGGAAACGGTATGCAGGAAGTCAACTTTATATGAAGAGGGGCAAGTCGATATTCAGTAGTCTATTTATTCCAATTATGCTTAGAATCAGCTTTTACATATCCTTTACCTCAAACATTACAAATCCCTCAAAGGCCCTTCACCACTTCCTAAAGAAAGAAAAGATAAACAAAACATTTATTCAGCACAGGATCAAGAACACAACCACACAATGCTAAACATAGAAAACATAAATAGGAACCCGATAGACAAATATAACATAAAAATATTATTAAGGTACCTTACGGCTGCGTTAAAAGGGTCCAGTTCCAGCAAAAATGCCAGACAACTGGTGTCTGATGCTGGTTTTCAACTAGCCCTGAGGTTATGAGATGTCACGGACGTAAATCAGTTGTATAGAAGGAAAGAAGTGGCGCAACAAACTTCATACAATATAATTATGTGTCTGAAAAGTTTTATAAACAGCCGGACCCGGAATTACTACCTGTAGGCCATACAAATAATGAATTATTCCGTGACACGCGCTGCGCCAACCGTGCCTTTTAAACCACAAGTTCCAGAATTCATTTAAAAATAGTTTATCAACTAATTATGACGGTTATTTTTTTAAATTCCAACCAGTTGGCGGTACGCCATAATAATTGATAACCTATGTAGGTTACATGTGTATGGGAAAGGAGGTTGTCGCTCTAAATAGGAAAGACCTTGTGATTGGTCTCCCCATGTAGGTAGATTGATAAAAAGTAACGATAAAAAACGGCCAGTTGGTTGTTGATAACGCGAGTAGTGTCCGAGAACTAGTTTTAATATTACAGATATATGTTGTATGTGCTACAGAATCATCACGTCTCGATGTCTGGTATTCCAAGGTCTTAAGATATTGAAACAAATCTCATCATCTGCCTAGCCTGTTCCCAACTATGTTGGGGTCTGCTTCCAGTCTAACCGGATTTAGCTGAATACCAGTAGTTTAAATAGAGCGACTGCCTATCTGGCCTCCACATCCCAGTTACTGGGCAACACGATACCCCTTGGTAAGACTGGTTGTCAGACTTCCAGGCTTCTGACTACCCATAAAGATTGTCAAAGATCTACAAATGACAGCCGGGACCAACGGCCGAGACACGGAGAAGTCTCGATATGTTACGAACGGTCACCCATCCACAGACTGACCTCGGCAAGCGTAGCTTATACTTCTATCAACTCGTTCAGCTGTTTTTATTTAGCCACGAGCTCCCTGAAACATTAATTCATCATTCTCCTGCCCCTCCTTATACCAATTTATTTGTGGTCGGCGCAATATGAGTTCTTTTTCCGTACACCTCTATTTGACGTCATCTCAATGGTCATCTCCTTTTCGTGGAATATATTCATCTGCTATTTCTTTTTTGTCTCGGCGATTGTTTTGTTGTAATCAGCGAATAAATTATTATTATTAATTCCTTATTTCTTATATTAACTTATTAAATACATTTTTGTATTTGAGTATGTAAAAAAACATTTGAAAATATAAAAAAATAGTAGCCCACCGGCATCGGGAACAGGGTCCAAGCTACCGGTGGTCAGGGCTCTTGGGAGAGGAACCTCCTAACTATGCGCGCCGTGTCCAAGAGTACTGCTTTCTAGATCAAACCCTATGGTTTGATCCAGAAAGCAGTGCTCAGAGGCCCTCGTGTGGCAGTTGGATTAAGACCCAACTGCCCAACGAGAGCCTTTTAGGTGTTGATCGAGGCTCTTAGCTATTATGCCATTGGCTGTCACAACTATCGGCACAATGACTGCTGTATTCATATTAACTTATTAAATACATTTTTAAATATTTAAGTAAATATATAAAAAAAACATTTAACAGTATAAAAAAATAATTAATATAAATGTCGTGTGCATTGGTCTCAAGTCTTCGCAAGCCAAGATATTATTAAGTTATCGGAAGGCACATACCAGGCAACGTGCGAGAGTCGTATGACAGTAAACGTGCCTGTGTTATTGACACAGCTTTGAATGTCCGTGTCGCGAAGAAAAACTGACAAGTAGATGTGAGAAAATACAACATTTCTTAGCGAGCTAATCACGTAGTATTAGATAGTTGAGACTTGACCTAATTCTGGTTAGTGTATCGAATAATCTGACGCTCAGTTAGGGTTGCCATTTCAAAATTTGATTTGATTTGCCAAGGTCGGACTATCCCGGACGGATGGTAAAGTAAACACTATACATAGATAAGAGGGTTAAAAACAATGAGAGTTTTAGGCAGCTGATTTTATTTGAACGTTTCTCAAGAACTTGTTAGGTATTTTCATCAGGAATTGGTCTGTAGCGGCCTCGAGTCTGGATTTGTGCCCTTTTAAGTAGTTGAGACTTAAACATAACAGGCAAGATGTGAGTGTAATATACGTACAGAGGCGAGCACATCAAGCTAGCCCAATCTGTTCAATATTTCTGATAGGTTTTCAACTTTATCAGTTTAGAAAACAAAAGAATGAGGTTAATATTCAATTGGGAAAATTTGACAGTTTGGGTTATTTTGATGTGCTGGCGTCTGTACATCTATCTTACCCTTTTCGAAGCTTTAATAATCCCTGTTTCTACAAGACCACTTATCCGTATTTGTGTTAGGTTCAGTTCGATTGCTGATGCAATCGGAAAACCGCTAGAATCACCAACGAAATTCCCGTGTTCCAGCTTTGGGTAATATGATTACGTCAAACATACAAAATTAAAGCAGAGTAAGCACTGGCTTGAATTACCGTCTGACGTCATGGAGTATTTCGTAGTACGTAAGGCCTTGCACTCGTCCCAAGTGTTCCTCACGAAATTCATTCACCGAGACATTAATTACACGGTAGTGCTATTACTTCACTACTTAATATAAAACAAAGTCCTCCGCCGCGTCTTTCTGTCTGTTTGCGAGAAACTCAGAAACTCCTACACCGATTTTCATGGTGTCTTCATTAATGCATAGAGTGGTCCTCGAGGAAGGTTTTATTGTATAAATAACTTGTCAAGTTTGTTGGACGTGTTAAAAAAAATCATGAAGCCGCGAGCATCAGCTAGTATGTTGGAAATAAATAAAACAAGATAGCCTTGGTGTCTGAACGTGTTGTTTTTATATGGTAATGGTATTGATTTCTCTTTCGCACATAAGTATAAGCAAACCTTTCGATTGTTCGCAAAAACTGCGTTATTCTTTGCAAAGTTTGTAGAATACGGAGAGAATAGATCAGTAGAGTGCTATTATGTAAGAAATCTTACGTGAAAATTTGGGTGAAGTAAGATTTTCACCTACAGAATTTTTGTAACCTAAAACTTATATCTAAAATTCTCGTGTCACAATGTTACATACCATACTCCTCCGAAACGGCTTAACCGATTTGTATGAAATTTTGCGTGCATATCGGGTAGGTCTGAGAATCGGCCAACATCTATTTTTCATCCCCCTAAATGTTAAGGGTGGTCCACCCCAAACATTTTATATGGCAAAACAACGTTTGCTGCGTCATCTAGTAATTTATAAAATGACCCACTGCAAGCGAATAATAAAATTTACTTGTTATTTTGCTGATTTTAGTAGGTCTGTTAGTTGGAGTACAAAAAGCACCTCAGAAACATCCTTTTATATACATATTTAAAACAGCCAATGTTTCTCCAAAAGGAAGTAAACAGAACCCGTCGTACTCATGATCTATTTATATTCCCCCCCCTCTCCCCATCCCCCTCCTCGATTCCATTAGCTCACGTACACGAGCCACTGGCCTTGTTTGTGGTAGTTTTTATATTGACTGTAATTGTAGTCACTTAATTATTATACGACTAACAAAAGGTATTTATAAGGCAGATGAAAGCGGAAACGCCGGGAGTGGACGCCCTAGAAGGACATACACTGACCTCTTTGGTGATGTTCTTCGAAACGGTCAGGTGCGTAGTATTCGCAACCGGCGTTCGTGTATGACCAAAACGTAAACCAAGCAAAAGGAGTATGTAGGGATCGTAGCAGGTGGCATTCTGTAGTTTCTGGCCGTATGACTTATATGTATGTATATATTTTTCGTCTTATCGATAGCTCGAATGAAAAATATCGATTAGTTTTCGACAAGGACACAAGCCTACACTTCTTATCGCTAACGTAAACGCTCATTGCCTAGCAACGAACGTGTCAACGTCAGGGTTTGACGAGGACGATGCTAAATACATTTCCGCACACACGTCGCCTTATTTAAACTGTAAGGTCGAGATGCTGTAACGCACAATTTCAAGCTATATCTACCAGTGCTTTTTCTTCAGACTTTGCATTTCTACTTCAGACCATCTCAAGAAGGAATTATCGCCACAAGGGGCCCAGAGGTACATAAACTGACCTTGTTGCCCTAGAATCTATGGCGTCCACCCTCCCGGCGTTTCCGCTTACATCTGCCTTTTTGTCTCTTTCATCCCTCTCAACGAAACCAAACCTTCTAAGCATACTCTTATTCATTTTTGTCGCTATATCTTTTAAACCACAACGTTATTTTATAACGTCATTACTATGCAAAGGATATCCGTAAGGTTACACAATAAAAGGAAGGAAAACAAACGACTAAAGGTCGACCTGCCTAAAAACAGATTGACCTTTATTAGCACAAGCCGAAAAGTTGGTGAGATATAAAATACCTGCCTCTTTATAAGATTCATAAGTGGAAATTTAACTTTTCGTACGAATATGAACCTTATTTTCAAGCAAGAAGGTTCACGAAATAGGTCAATTTTCGAAAGAAGCGTTTTCTGGTATTGTCACAGAAATATGTACATTATTTGCTTGTGTAAACGGTTCGTTTTTGTAAAAACGCGAACAGTACGATCTTTTAATCTTGCTCTTAGTGAAGGAGCTTGTATTGCGAAGTTCTAACACCTTTTCTCCTGACGAGTATGCGTTGCTATGTGCTGCGGAGTTGAAAAGTATGGGACATGAGATGTTTGAGCTTAGTCTTATGAGGTGGGAACACACCTTTGATCCGTTTGATGTTGAAAGCCGCGAGGTTTTGGGGTTACAAATATGTGGGTTGATTACCAATGTGCTCTTTCCCAGTCATATGTACTTTTTAAGTTTATGAAACATCGTGAAGAAACCTAGACTTTTATAGTATAGTAAATCAGAAGAGCGCCCAAATTTCTGGCGAATTCTTTTTGCATTTGATAGCTCAATTCTCGAGGAAGGTTGTAGTCTTTTTAATAAATATAAGTCTGAAATCGACTTCCCGCATTGTAAAATGGTAGTAATCACTGCTCGTACGTCCTTCTCTGTATGAGAAGAAGCCTTTGTCCTGCAATAGGACAGTAAAAGGCTGGTATTAATTATATATATCCATCAGCCCGACAAACAAGCATCTTTTATAACATTTTTCTGTCCATTGCGTCAGACTCAATGACGTTGTTTACGAGTACTTTTTTCCTCCCCTTCATAACGTGCTGTTTTACCTAAAAATTTCATTAAAACCGTTGTACAGTTAGATATGGCGAGATAAAACCCATGGAGAATTATATCGCAACACAGCTACGGCTGTTACCACTTGGTAACATAGTTAAGTAATAATGTACGTATACACATAATAAAGGCCGCCGTCTACTAGCGGCACCGCACATCAAGGGATTTTACTAAGCGCAAATGATTTGAGATCTTATTTTATGACGCTTAGAGTTCAAATTTCGGTTAGCCACGGCATGAAGGATGCCAAAGCGGGCTGTGACGTGCCAATGAAATGTGAGCGTTAACAGTGTTAAATAAGGTTTAAATCATCTGTATTACGATAATCTCTCGACGTGGGGGCCGGCCTTACAGTGCCTGGTATAATGTTTTTCATGGTCTAATTGTACACTTAATAACAAGCACTAATATCGTGTCAATGAAACTGCAAGTTTTATTGGTATAACTATATGTATTTAAATCTTCGTAACAAAGATTTCTGTAGGATTGGTACAAGTATCTGGGGACGTATAGTCACCGGCAAATGAGATGGCAAGATTTTGGCGTAGTGGGGGTAAGTTCGCGCATCGTACACTTAGTGGCACAAAAAAGTGGTAACTTTTATTGATCGTCATTATTCTATTGTTATTGCCATCATTTATATTTGATCATGTCTGTTTAGAACAAAGTTAAAGAAGGGAGAGGAATTCAAGTTTATTAGGAGTTATAAATAACGTGCATTTAAAATTCAAAAAAGTTTATATATAAAAAAAAAAAAATAACTAGTCGTCGTCACTATCCGTTAATAAAACTACCCTTGGCATCATATTGAAAGTCGCAATCGCAGAACACTATGGTTGTGTTCTGCAAGTGTTTGGTCAATGCTGTATGTTTTAAATTGTTCTTTTTTCAATTTTATTAATTTGTATAACTCTGGTTTGAGCATACTTTCCTCGTATGCTATGCCTTTTCAGGAACTCTATCATAAATTTAAAAACAATAACAACACTTAAGTTTAACACAACAAAAACAAAGGGTTCAATTTTCGTGCACTGAAATGTAATCGGGAGCGAACGGGACGAAGGCGCGGTGCGGGAGGCAAGGGTCGACTGATGCACCAATCGCGCGCTCGGATCGACGCTACCTCCTACTACCCCGCGTCCCGCTTGACCACCAAAGAGACCTAAAAAACGACTTGTGCGCATCTAACGACTTTTGCCATCTTATTTGCCGGTGATTATATTAAATACTCAAAGCTACAGGCGATCTCATTTATATTTTAACTAGCACTTCATCCCTTTGAGTTTCCCACAAACAACCATCCCCTACACTACACCCCTTTTTAAAGCGTATATTTGAAGATAAAATATAGGCTATGATAAGAATTTTCAAAATCGTGAAGCAATTTTTGAGTTTATCCATCACGAACTAAACAAAAGCAATCTTTCCTCTTTATATTATTTTGTTTTAACTAGCTTCTGCCCACGACTTCGTCTGCATAAAAGTAGTAATTACGACATATTATTAAAATTGTGGAAACTGTTTCCACAATGAAGCCTTCTACACAATTCTACGTGTTGTAAAAAAAATAATGGTCAGTTATTGATTTTTCACACATCGTGCCAAATCACATGTTATGTGTCGTGCAAACCTTCCTTGCACTGATTGATATTTGTATCAAATAGAGAAAAAATACAATGCATTGCTGGCTTGGCGACAAAGCAAAAAACATCTTCGATACAATTGTATAGTTTCCATGAGTAAGTAATTAATCTGAAGGTGACATTTTCATCTACGCAATTATAATAACGTCAGCGTAGAAACATGTGTGTTATTATTACATTCGAAATTGATAAACCTGATTATGAACGATAAAGATTGTTATGAACTACGCAATTCAGTGTACACTACGGTCGAAAATAGATGTTTATCTTTCTCTTCTATATATTGTGTAACATATGTGGGTGGAGGATGGGTGGGTGTACTATATAGCTAAAACCCACTGTGGTCAAGCAGGGTGTGTAAGATATTATGGAAACAAGGTCTCTGCTGATTGATTATTAATAACGGACTATACGGAAGTATCTAATGAATAATTCAAAATTAAAAACCTGCAACTTTTTTAATAATCTTTACTTTAATATAATTATAATAAAACGTATGGACTTCTGAGATGACGGCAAATAGAAATGTATGGAAGGGAATTGGGATAAGGGCAGGAGGATGATGATGACATAGTATAATAAAACCTACCAGTCGGATTCAATAAAATATTTATGCAAGTTATAGCCTAATTCTTGAGGAAGATTATAGGCTAATTTAACATCACGGTACGGCTCTTAGGAACGGTTGAAACCGCGAAGCACAGCTTGTAAAACATATTATCAAATGACGCTTCGTAAGCAAAATATTATAATCTTCCAACAACATACGACTTTGTCGACGTCATTTACCAACACAAGAATATATTCTATATACACCCACACACATACACACAAGACGATCTTTCGAGAGTATGAGATCATAAACAAACTGTCTTACCTTGAAGTCTGACTGAAGAAAAAACCTGGGCAAATGTCCATGGCTTTGAACCAGTACAATCGCCATTGGCACGTTACTATTACGAAATAAGGTATTACGTGTGGAAACGTAAATATTTTCTTTAGCTTTCCCCTCTCCAAGGTTATTTGTTGATGTTGTGTGAAGATGCCAAATCTTTTGACTAAGATGCGTTTGTTTGCACGCATACAATTTGTACGGTAAGCTCCGATCGTCCTGTGGCAAGAATGGAACACTCTTTAGTGTACACCATAAAAACTTACAAATAATAACAAGCAACAATGGACGCGAACTCTTACCTTGAGATGGAGTTGACTTGTAAGCACGACTGCTGAGCATGAGGTCCATGGTTAGATGCTCAGGTCCGGCTAAGTTTTATTGGGTATTTTTCCATTGTTAACCTGCCTTATTGTGACCAAGTTTTCGAAATAGTTGTAGGTTGAAAAATTGTAAAATGAGCAAGATTTTTTGTTTCTAACATTAATCCCATACAAAATCTGTAGGCATACATATCAGAAGCAAATTCAGTATCTCTATTACCAATAGACATTACTCGTTGACACATTTTACCTATTTAGTATGCCACACGCGGACCAAACAACAGTGTTGGATTCAAATATCGCAAATGGCATACCGTATAAGTTTGCTAAATGTTCTTCAACTAAGTTTCACTACGTTGGACGACTTACATAGATTAGTAACTAAGAAATGAGGTAATCGGGCACCATCACATTTGCAGAGAGTCTAATTCCATTATGAGACGTTTTCAAGCGTCCTGACTTGAGGTCCTGGATTCGATTCATGGATGGACAGTACTACATATTAGGTTTTTCCGTCTGGTACTTGTCTGTCCGCCCTGAGCCCAGATTTGTGTCCGGTTAGTGGCAATAGGCTCGCCCCCTATTACATGGGGCTTGAATAAACCTGGCGAATGTGGTTGTAACTATAGGTGCACCACCTCTGCCCAGCTCTTCGCGGAATACAGGCGTGATGTTGATGTTATGAGACTCATAAATATGTAAAAAACGGTTGCTTATAAGAGATGGCTTTAATCGACAAGGCCGCGTTGAAACACATTATTATTCGTTAGTATTATATTCTAGAAATGTACAATTTTTGAAATGTAAAAAATTAAAATTCTCAAGGTGGGATTCTTCAAAAGCTAGAAAAGTGACGTTTCCTCAGTGATAGCTCTGTCAAAAAAACCTCTACCAATATTTTTTGTTGAACACAAAAACACGACCTTGATTTGTGCGTATCGTATTCAAAACGCGATGTGTCGATGTTGTAACATGTCTGTGTACCAATACTTACAATGTGAGCATTTGTGCATGAGTCTATATCGTAAGTTAACACTACAATACATATAAAATCTGTACGCAATGCCTTGAAAACGGCCGTGGATTTAGTTTCCTATCGAATCGAGCGATAGCCATGTAGCATGTAAGGTCATAGAATGGCAAACATATTTAAGGTCCATATATGATCAAACATTAGAGGAGCTCATGGCTAAATAGCCACACAGAGATTTTTAATAAATAAATAGAGGTTATCATCATCATCTGCCTATTCTTTTCCCAAGTATGTTAGGGTCGGCATCCCGTCTATGTGGATGCAGCTGAATACCAGTATTTTATGTCTTCCACAACCCAGTTACTGGGCAACACAATACCCCTTGGTATGACTGGTTGTCAGACTTTCGGGCTTCTGACCACTTTTGACGACTGTCAAAGATCTACAAATGACAGCCGGAACCAACGGCTTAACGTGCTTTTCTAGGCTAGGAGTCTCGATATGTTAAAAACGATCAACCATCCACAGACCTCGGCAATCGTAGTTTAACCTTTGATCAACCCGTGCGGCTGTTTTTATTTAGCCACGAGCTCCTCACACACTTTTCTCCCGAGTCTACTTCTAAATCTGTTGCGGCTAGTTGTCAACATGTTTACCACGAAAACAAACGTATTCCTTGATGTTTACAACAAAGTCCCTTGACCAGTTTCATTGACAACATTTAACATATTCCTACATGCGGGCCAAGGTGCCCAGTTATTTCTGAACGACCTCAGTTAGCTTGACTGCATTCATCTGTCTCCTGACAGAACGATTACTGCTCCCCCAGCCTGACTAGACGTGGATTGATGGGTCAACTGGTACTGAAGGATTTGTGTCATGATTATACAATTGAGTTGGATTAGAAAATGTGATCTAGATCGCTTGGTGATTATCCAAAGTTAAACCGCTCGTTTGCTTGATTTGATGGTCGCTACTGATGGCGCCATACTCGTTACGACGTTGACGAAGACTTTATATAGATCGCTATCTGCACGCTATGAAGAAGAAGCGTTTGTGCGCCTTGCACGCACTAAATGAAAATGGTGAAAGGATCGATTTGTTTTCCAGCTTCTCAATTCACAAAAACAATATTGTATGTGTTATGTTATTTAAGATAGTATATAAGAAAGTTCAATTAAGGAACACGCCAACGCATAAGGAATTCCCAGTAATGTTAAAAGTGTTTGTGATAAATAAATCTATCGAACCTGCGTGGTTCTGATTTAAGCATTAGATAGTTTAGGCTCTCGTTAGTCCCATGAGACAACAAATTCATGGTGGGTAGAGACTTATCATCTGCCCTGCTTATTTATTATTGAGATGACGGCGAAAAGAGATGTAGGGATAAAGAACACATACTGGGACGACTCCAAATAAATTGGGATGAGGGCAGGAGGGTGACGATGATGACGACTTCCAACCTCTTTTAACCGCTATACTTTCACTTTTAGGTCACTGTCCTTTATAGCAACCGTTTCTTCATTCCCTATTACGTCATCAGTCCTTTAAAAACGGAACCAATCGGCCATGGCACCAGTTATTTTTGTGTGCCCCTTCTGAACTTGAATACGTCCGCTCGTCCGGCCCCTTCGGTTGCGATTACCTGCTTCTAAAAATACAAGCACGTTAAAACTAAAGTTTCTTGTTTGTGCCAAATACTTAACGTCATCATCATCTTATCGTGAGCGACAATAAATGCTTGAACAGTGATAGTGTTATATAACAGTTATAAAATGACAAAAAAAATACAATTGGCCCCAAACTAGGCAGGCCTTGGGATTCTGAGGGTTTACTTTTAAAGTACAAGTTTTCGGTGACAGGAAAGTAAATTCAAACTATTCTCTTCAGCTTAAACGAAGCAAAAAACAAAAAGTAAAGAAAACAACAATCGTATTAAGAATAACCTGTACAATTTCATCTACAAATAAATCGCTTAGTCATGGTTCTGAAGTTATGTAGAGCTAACAGCCGATTCCGATCTCAATCCCAATCCAGAGATCGATCTTTGTTTTTAACCAATCAATGGACGAGTCTGCAATCTGTATCCTTGTGACTCTCTGATTCCCCATCAGAAGCAGCAGTTGAAGATCGCGGATTGGGATTGAGTTATGTCAGATTTCCTTTATTGTTTTTCAACTTTATCGCAATAGAAATAAGGTTCATGTTCAATTGGGAAAATCTGACACTTTGGGGTAGCTTGATGTGCTGGCGTCTGTATGCTTTGTTTTTGATAATTGAAGTTAGTTGGCTGATGGACGTCCTGATGGTATCTACGGTAAGGAAGAAAACGTAGGTCGGTCTTGTCATATCTTCTTCTTCATCTGTCTTTTTGGGGTGGGTTCTATTTCGCTTATTTAACCGACTTCAAAATAGGAGGAGGTTCCCAATTGTTACGCGATAATTCCGCCAATCCTGAATATATTTTTTATTTTTTAGTAGGTTATTTTTATTGAAATCGGTTCAGTAGTGTGGTGTTATATTATTATATATTGGTTCAGTAGTGAAATTAAAATAGCTGTCCAAAATAGCTCCAAGTAAACGAAATTTCATAATATTATTTTTATAAGTATACATTTACTATATATTTTTGTTAGTATTTAGTATATATTTAAGTGTAAAGTACGTGAGGAAATCAAAGTACATATGTAAATAGTTTTATCATCATACCTTGGCGGTATGATGTCATCGAGGTATATTTTTACCCGAAGCAAAACGTCTGATGTCTCGCGATTATTCTTATCTTTTCTTTATTCTTGACTATCATGTTCCGGTATCTAAAGTACTGTGCTGATTTGTGGATTGATTTACATCTGAATGAAGTAAAACTTTAGCAAAAATATTCTAGAAATATTTTCTCTTCCAACTTGTTTTTTTTACCAAGGTTTGTTTGTTCTCAAACATAACAAAATATTTATCAATTCGCTACCGGTTCTCTAAAAGCCAAATGTCAGATCGCGCAACTTTAAAATTAAAAACGATATTATTATCGACATGTTGTCATTGTCGATACACATTATCTGAGCCAGCCTTAGCGGGAGATCAACACTTAAAAATAATCATGAAAACCGACATGTTTATGACCAACAACACATGCAAATCATAAATTCAAAGACCAACGCAGCAACAATTATTTTTCATAACAGTACCGGCCCAATTTCGCGCCTTTAACTACACATTATGCTCCCGAAATAGACGAACGTTTGAATTTGGAACGCTGTTGTCTATGACGGCGGCCATCTTGTAACGGTTAATTGTTGACATAGTAGCACTGTATGGTAATATTTTTTTTAAAGAACTGTTCTTTTGGTTACTTGTTAGGACTCTAAAGACAGTACCGAACCGATTCGTTTTATTCAGAAATCGGAAACTGATAAATCAATGATTAGGTATAAAAAATAGTTGAGTGTTGATCAACAGACTATACGACAAAATGCTGATTAGAATAGGGGTCATGAGTTTGAATGCTGACAGTGAATGAACTACTAGAGTTCATAGGTTTTGATGACAACAGTAGGAATATTAGTATTTACAGCAGTAACTGTACTTTTTAAGTTGAAAAAAGTAGAATGTTTCACCTATATGTTAGTAAAATACATCATTAAGATCCGAAGAGCTATAACTAATTACCTATTCGATATACAAGAATCGATAACGACTTTTTTCTACTATTCGTATCAATCAACATGGTATTGTGTCAAAACAATATGTTAATTTGTGTTTTCATTTACTTTAGTGGTGAAAGTAAAAACAAAATATACTTAAGTAATTTAAATTCCTTGTTGGAAAACCAACTAAATAATGTTTCTCAGTCCAAAATGTTAGTTGCGGACTAACATTATTTATTTATGGAGGCAACAAAAAAATCGATTAAATTCATAACTAAAGAATCTGTAATCTAATCAAGTCTGTTCCCTGCTGCACTCTCGCCGGATCAATTAGGGGGTGCCCTTTGGCGTTCGCTTGGTTAATAAGTTTTGTGCTGTGGCTAAAGGCCTTAATTTTTAAGCTAGGCAGCTTAAACCTCATTGGTTGACCTGGAAGATGCCATACACAAAAAGAAATTGCTCTCAGGAGTGTGGTTTAATCCGGGCAGTTAGCCCCGTCACCATCTTGCTGATTGATGCTCAAAGGAGTCATGCAGTTTCCCCGTGAAATAATTCTCAGACTAATGCCGGTTTCCACTAACACTATGCGACACCTAAACACGATTGTGCTGTTTGATTTTCAACTCACGGCGCTAAGTCGAACGTCTAAAATCCAACAGCGCGCTTGCAGGGCCGAAGTCTAGAGATGCGTGTGCGCTTACATAAATGTCATCTTCACCTTAAGCGGCTGTCGCGACTTTCTGTGACGTCACAGTTGTGTAATTAACTTGCCACCACTTAATATGCGTGCGAATAAGGACGGTGGCTTTCCAAAATCTTTTGAAATCTGCTTTTTGTTTTTTTTTATTAAGTTTTTGAAAGAAAAAAATGTTTTACTTAACTTAAAATTGTCTTTATCTACTTTGGATACAAGTTATCCTATAAATTACAGTTTTAGTGTATTTTAGCAGAAACTCGTAGAATTTCCGATGTGCTATTTAATTACTGTAAAGGATAATTAAGACTAAATTGTTGACTCTAGATATTGGTCCGACAATTCGGTTAGAACTGACTACGTAATCCCCATTGGTTTTCCGGGAAAATAACAAATATGGTGTCATCGAAATCAACTTAAATGATGACAAATATGACTAAATATTTAAATTATTTCAAGTGTAGGTAGGTACTCGAAGAGTACATAGGCAAAATTTAAAATTTTAGGGAAGCTTGATGTGCTGGCGTCTGTACCCAGAAAAGTGACAATGATCTCATACATTGTTATCTATTAGCCAGCCATTATGTTTGAACAATGATCTAATTTTGTCGCTTTTCAATAAAATATTATTAAAACCTGTCTGTGGAAGTGTTACGCAGTTTCCTGTAATATCTGAAAACATTGTAACTATGTATACAAACATACAATAATCACGGCTTTTTTCAAATAATAAACAATTTAGCCTATTCTCGCTAAGCGCGAGTTCCCACCTTCAATGCGTGCATACATACATACAGTTATTGATAATTACGTTATTTTCCGCATACAAACCGTGTGTGTGTTAACTTGAATTTCTCCGTAACAATTGTCTGACAATGATAGTTGCACGAAGCATGTCCACTGCAGTTAGGGTTACCATCTTTAAAATCCGCCAACCGGGACAAGAACCTCTAAGTTCGTCGGATTTTGGAGCTTAACCTTTAGAACGTCAGAGAAAACAGATTCAACTTGAAGTTTTAAAAATCAATTAGCAGTTTAACAAATGTATTTAAATGAACCAAAATATAATCTTAAATAATATATAAACTTAAAAATCCGGACGATAAATGAAACCCCGCCCGGACAAACCCCCGACCGCCCTCTAAACTGGGACAAATCCGGGGAAACCCGGACGGATAGCAACCCTAACTCAAGCCGCAGTGAAAGTTGCGCCTGCGCTGCTTCGCAGTAACATTGTAAAGGGGAAAACTGCGAAACACTGTTTTATTGTTGTTTGTTTTCTATCATGTTTATGTTGGCAATTTATTGTCTATTGTAGAATATTATGTAGCCCCTTTTATTGAGTCAATTACGTGAAAAATTTGGTAAAAAAACTCGTCGCGCGGCCAGGTAGCAAGCAACTCTTACATCAACAATGATTTATGACGGGCTAGTATTCTAGTATTTTGTTCGCATTCATATTTCATATCCTAACATCTTAATACCACGCCTGTCGCCCCGATGTCTTAGGCAGTGATGTACCCACAGTACACCCACATTTTGCCGGTTATGTTTCAAGTCCTATGTAACCGGGCACAAATCTCTCCGGACATACGTACATTTCTCGAAATTTATTCATTAAAATCACCGTAAAAACTCCCGAAATTAGAATTGTTTTCAAATGTCATGATGTCATGAAATAGTAATTCAATAACACAATTTGAACTTAAAAAGTCGTTTGATAATTGTTTTTATTTTATTTAAACTTCGTAAAGAAATTCCTAGTGTGGGGACACTAGGAATTTCTCCTGTATCGTGGGTGCGTTAACAAACATTCACAACTCACAAACACAAACAGCCAGATCCGGAACACCTACCTGTAGTCAATAGAAATATTTGTCAATCAATCGCAGTAATCAATTGTCAGCCACTGCGCGAATCGTGCCGTCAATTATGAATACTTCGTGAAATACACATTTGTTACGGTCGCGAATGACTTTTAATAACATACAACCATTACTGAGCTGCAACTAGCAAGATACCTATGAAAATTTGAATTTTGCGGCCTGCCAATACGCAGCTATTTTTATTTGACCTTTCCCAATGACGTCCATATTTTTAACCGAGCCTCCGTTAAAAACAAGTCGAATTTCATAGTCATATCAAAATAACGTGCTTCTTGATAATTTAACGGTCTCACAATCGTTCGATTCTCAAACGCCGAGTTCATTGACTCGCGAATTTGAATGAAAACAACCCATTATCGAAATTCAGATGTTTTTTTCGACGCCTACCCACCCGCGCACCGTTTTTAGATTAGACGTCTATATTTTCGAATTTCCAACGATATTTATTGCTTGACTACGAATAATACAAGCGGCGTCTCCCTTTTGGTGTTGCTTTCATCTAAAGGAGAATTAAGTTTTAATTAGGGTAATCTAAAGTATAGATTACCAGTGTATTATAAGGCAGTCGCTCCATGTAGAATACTGGTATTCAGCCGTATCTCGTTGGACTTGAAGCCGACCCCAACATAGTTCGGAAAAGGCTTGGGAAATGATATCAAAGATGTCATACTCATTGTGGTAAATATATGGTAAATTAGCAATGAAGGGGGCTGTCCACGATTTAAATCGATAGAAATTTGCTTCCTTGTATATAATGATACTCGCAATTGTTTTTTCATAGGCGAGAATAGGCTTGGCAGATGATTATCTAACCTCAATTGTCAAAAACTATCTCGTCTAACCATCTCAATTAAACTAGTAACAAAGTGTTACATCTCAATGCTACATAATATTTATGCAATGCATTTCGTAAGACAAGATTTGTTTGTGTTATAAATAGTCTGTTTTTAAACATTCCGTCTGATAGGGGGTGGGCGATGCCCGGTCACAAAAATGTTCTCATACTAGTATACTTCTAGAATTCGAATACTATGTATACACATGTCTCTAGGTATTCTTGCACATATACATAGACCAACACCTTTTTTCCCACACTGGTAGACAAAAACAACAGAACGCCAGATCCTTACATCTGCAAACTAACTTCTGTCGTTAACGCCAACGTCGCCAACTGAAAGATTAAATTGTATGAGTTGACATTAGCTTTAAAGATGTAACGTGTGACTCCTTTCCACATGTGCCATGTTGACCCTATTGTTTTCCATATTGCCATACATTTCGACGTTATCGTCTGGCGTTTAAAGTACTACGCACTTGGGCTTAATGAAAAACAAAACCAATGCGTCCAGCAGTCCTGGACGGCATATCAGATCACACATACCTAGTGTAATATAATCACAAATAAATAGAATTATATCGTAGATTGACGTAGATAGAGATTTTATATCTAGCTACACATTGATCACAATGAAACGACAGCCTGACGTGATGATCAGCAACTGAACACTAGACCATCAGCTCCGCTTATCACATACACGGGTTAAGATAACAACCGATATTGTATTGTTTTGCACAAAATACGTTGGAGTCAATGTAACGTACTTGTATTATTATTTCGCTGAACGTAATTTCGATCGTACAGGTCATCGAATAAAAAGGTTACGCACTTAAGCAAATGTATGCTCTTCTAACATGGTAAAGATAATGACAATACGAAGAAGTGTCAGTGGGTCCCAATTGCGTATGTCAATCCGAAGGATTTTAAAGGAAAAAACTACATTTATCTATGAAAATGTAGTCTACTCGACGGTATAAATAATGCAATGAATCTAGTCGAAACGTCAAAATAAAAGACGGTACCATTATAAGTGCTTTTGGCGATTATTCTGTACATTGTTGAACCTTTACTTTCCGCCAATATAGGTATGGCGTTTTAAAGTTACTGCTCGACCCCCACAGGAAAAAGGCGTGAGTTTATGTATGTTTATAGATTGCATTTCATTTTTCCCGTGGATTTATTTATATCAAGAGGATAGTCTCACTCTATTTCCTGTGCGATTTTGAGAGTGTTTAATTAATAATAAAATATATAGTAGCAACTGGTCAAAATGAAAGAGGATATCAAAATTTGTGGGGATAGAGCTAAAATTAGAATATAATACCACGCCTATACTCCTCGAAGGGTTAGGCAGTAACAGTCATAGTCATAACTGATGACGTCGATAATAGCTCACTCACTCTTGGTCAAGTTCCCGGACTCATCATCTACGTACCCTTATCCCAACTATGTTGGGGTTGGTTTCCAGTCTAACCGGATGCAGCTGAATACCAGTATTTTGCATGGAGCGACTTCCTATCTGACCCCCACAACCTAGTGGCTGGGCAACACGATAATCCTTGGTACAACTGGTTATCCGACTTTAACGACTGTCAAAGATCTACTAATGACAGCCGGTACCAACAGCTTAACGAGCTTTCTGAGGCACGTAGCAGTCCCGATATAAAATGAACTCATCTACAGACTGACCGCGTTAATCGCACATCCATTTTGTTGAGCTCTCAAAGTACACTCGCCTAGATTGACGGATCCCTCTTATCAAGTCTTGTTATGTTCATAATATTTTCAATATAACATTTTTATTGTGTTGCAAAACGGCAACTCTTCATTACAATGCCTTTCTTTATCTTTCCTTGTTATTTTATTATGTAAATAAAGGTATTTTTCTCCTGCTATTGCGACGCAAGTATAATCCAGCTGTTTTCTGTTTATACTTTGAAGGTTAATTAAACAATAGAATAGAAAAACATACAAAAACCTGTTGTCATAGTATTATTGACGGTTCCTCTACATGCAAATGTGGAATAATTAGTTGAACAAACTTCATCTTATCGTCTAGCTAGGAAATTCTACATTCTGGAATCCGAAATTGTGTAGTTATTCATGCTATGATGCTATGGAACTTGTCTTAAAATAAGTGACTTTTATGTATTTACTAGCTGACCCAGCAAACGTTGTTTTCCCATATAAAATGTCTGAGGTGGATCACGGTTCATCATTTAGGGGTATGAAAAATAGATGTTGGCCGATTCTCAGACCTGCCCGATATGCACACAAAATTTCATAAGAATCGGTCAAGCCGTTTCGGAGGAGTATGGGAACGAACATTGTGACACGAGAATTTTATTTATAAGATTAACTAGCTATTGCCCGTACATCGTACGCGTGGAATTAAAAGAAAAAATGGAGCCTTTATTTTAAGTTAAAACTTCTAGCAATAAATCGGTGGAAACTGCATTAATTTCCATGCAGTTTCAGTCGAATATTAGTTTTTTTTCAATATCTATAATGTACAAATATACGGAGGCAGTTTTTTTGTACGAAAGACCATAAAAACTAAACAATATTATCGTTTAGCCATTTTCTTATCTGACCAATTCCGGTATATTTTGTTGCTAACTATTTTAGGTACCTACTCACCAAAACCATTAAAAAACTTAGACTTAACCTACCATGACCTACATACATAGTTTATCAGGGTCAGAATTTGAACTTGAATTAAACCGGCCTTACCTTTTGACCTCTGATTTGTAAGCCTATCGTGTCCCTTATAATCACTGATGCTATTGTCCATTTGTAAGGCTTTTCCAAAGTGTATTGTAAAGTCACCTGAACTGCCAGAAAACGAGACACAATAGAAAATGTATTGTTTGTCGGTCACCTTGCGTTTAAGGTGTTAAATAGCATTCGATTATGAAAACATCTATAATTGATTCTGACATTTATACAAATAAATGAAGTGTCGGTTTGTATTATAATAATGGCGTTGAAACAGAGATATTTTCGTACGAAAGCGAGTTTATTTCAAGTAAAGCTACAGGGCATGACCACTCGTCAGGTCGTTACCCCCTGTGACTTCTATGAACCCGTTAGCACGGTCTAGCTGATAGTTTCAGAACGGCCAGTTAGACCGTAAAGCGACCTTTTTTGAGGGTAGTTTGGTATATAATCTGAGTACTGTTAGAGTTGTATGCAATAGTGACCCTTATTGCATGCTAGACTGTTTATAATAAATCAAGATGATATCTGAATTGTTTAGAATATAGAACGTGTCACTGGTCTAGCAGAAGGACTCTTGATTATGAAATAATGGTATAAGGTTCTCTTAATAAATGTTGATAATAGTTATTATTTTTTCGTTTTTAGGGTGAACAATAAAGAGTAGGTATTTATTCAACAATAACTTTAGTGCTTCTTTATTGATACAAAACAGAAGATATGGTAGTGAATTTATAATTTGACTGCTTCGTTGGTCTAGCGGTTGCAAGAGTTACTGCTGAGCACAAGGCCTGAGTTTGGTTCCCGGGTCGGGCAGTGTTATTGCGTTTTTCTGTCTGAATACTCTTAGTAGCAGCCCGGAGTCTGGATTAGTGCCGCCCTCTACATATAGCATGAGACTTGGAATATGATTGTACTTACTATAGAAACATCTCTCATTAGCCCTTCGGAGAATACAGGCGTGTTGTTATGTTATCTTAATAATATTATTAAAAACTTAAATAAACCACTTTCAATCACATAACCGCGTGAAGAAAGTGAAAAATACCCTCTGTTACGCAATCCACTTTTTCCAATTCACAATTTCGGCCAGCCTAACCAGTAACGCGCTTGTAACTGGTTACGGTCCGCATAAACGACACCATTTGTATGCAACGCGTTAATTTCTAGTTTAATTAGTAATGCTAATTTAAGTTGGTAACTAGGCTCCTTGCGATCAGCTGTTTGGTACGTGATTAATTTGCATTTTTATGCTCGTGGCGTCCGTGTGCATTATTTACCAGTAATATCTGCGGAAAAATTGAGGTGACTTGTTTTTTTTTTAATTATGGCTGGTTGTGAACTTGTGACATAACCAGGGTATAAATGACAGGATATAAACTTTAGCAGCACGCGTATCATGACCAATTCTATATCTATTCTACCAAGAATAGACGTTCTTTCTTTTCAACTTGACATCTTTTCTACCCGAGCACGGGGCACCCCGTAGACTGCAGGAGAATAGGAAACTTTCTTCTCTTCAGTATTGACATTGCCATGCTTAGGACGGTAGAGATTTTTCGACTATCTTCCATGTTGACTATTCTCCCGTCAACAAGACCCGTTTCTATGGTGTTCATGCTACGCGTGCTGAAGAAGGAAAGAAGAATAATAGAATTTTTGACCTACCAGCAAAAGATTCGTTTAATAGTATTTAAACTTCCTAAATGCAATACTTTCAAATTCCATACGAGTTCTAGAAATTTGTGCGTTCAAACAAAAAAAAAACACGAAACAATTAAGTAAACGAAACTTTTTAGCTTCATTATGTTAAGTAGTAAAGATAAAGAAATGTTAGCAGCTCTTAAAACTATGCTGAATTCTAGGCAATAGAACCGTGAAAAATATTGCTATTTATTCGTCTCTTCAGACTAAAACGAGTGACGGATAATCCGTTTTTATCTAAATCTCTGGGTGAGTAAAATAAATTTATTCGCTCTTGAATACGGAAAATGGAACTCCTCCGTGCCTCTGAAAACACGTTAAACCGTTGGTCCCGGCTGTTATTTGTTGGTAGAGGTAGTCAGAAGCCCGAAAGTCTGACAACCAGTCTTACCGAGGGTCTCGAGTTGCCCAGTAACTGGGTGGTAGAAGATGTACAGTCGCGCCATGTAAAATACTAGTATTCAGATGCATCCGTTAGACTGGAAGCAAACGTATTTGGGAAAACACTAGGCAGATGATGACGTCTAAACATTTGCGCATTCAAAACAAATCATGCTCTAATCCCACCGTCTTTAGCAATAAGACCGCCCAATGTAACACCCTGTGTCTTAAACGTTATTAGTATACTCTCATTTAATTTGTGGCCGGCGCAACATGTCTTCTTCTTCCAAAGATCTCTATTTGCCGTCATCTCAAAAGTCACTTCCTTTCTAGCCGTATCATCTTTCACACAATCCATCCATCCATAATTAATCGAGTGTTTTACCAATATTTTTTTACACGGCAAAGTGCGAGACTGATAACAGCCAATTCCGCGTTGCAATACACGTGCGATATTACGTTAGATCAAAGTTCACGATTAATAATAAATAAAAAAGAAACAATTCAGTTCTTGTCGATATTATCAGAAAACATAATATTGATATTATAAGCTTATCTCTTATGTAATGCTTTACGACATTTCTGTGTTATTTTTCACCGTAATATGAGTTTCAGAACCGCTAAAATAGTTATTTAATAACCCGCGACTTCGTCTGCGTATGCATCTTCATAAATTATAGCCTAATGTTCAGAAGTATAAGCTATAAAGTTCATCAAAATCCGATCAGTAGTTTATGCGTGAGCGAGAAACATCCGTACATCCTCACATTTAGTAGGAGTCCGAATTGTCCCACTGCTTGGCAAAGGCCTCTCTTTCATCGATCACTTTATCGTTCGTGGTCTGCCTCGGCCTCGTATTGCTGTTTCAGGGCACTGTCCTTTGTTATACGGGCCTGCAGCTCTTTCGGCATGCGGCAGACATGACCTGACATTTAATTCCCACAGCCTTTTTAGCAACGTTGACGACTTGCGTGATCGAACGTGACCTGTTAATTCAACACCTAAGATACTCCATGGCATATTTTAAATTATTTTTGCCTCGCTTTTAACTACCTTATCATATCAGATATCATTGTGGGTAATAAATAGGTAACTACTGATTTGAGAGGAATCTTTGCATAAGCCTGGGCATATAGGAAGCGTCGTAATATGTAAACTTAACTTCAAACCACGATCAATATTGAAAGCAGGTCTAACGAAGCCGCAATAGAGATTAAACTCAACCCCTAAACAAAAAGGCAAATCCTCAGGGATATTTCCGCAGAAAGTTTTGTCAGATTTTACCTACGTAAATACCACGACATCCGCCCAACTTTGCCTTATGTGGCAGCTGCAGGGGGAGAGAGATACGGTCTAGGAGAGCGATTTTGTTCCTTGTTGTACCTCATAAGCATGAATATAATTTAACTTTACAACACATTCGCTGCCCAGTTCAAAAATACGATTTAACTTGCATGTCATAATGTTTGGCAAACTACATAATGCGTAGGTATATGGTAGGTTGTTGTTCACATCTCATCTATAGCTTTTTACATTTACGACTCGGGAAGCGAGTTCTGGATACATGAACAAACTGTTTTTCGACCCGGGATCCGGGTGCTGGGTACTAAAAGTGTTAATTATACTATATTATATATACTTTAAGTTTCATAGATCGATAAAGTGATCGTATCAAAGGAATTTGAACCATATTTTAGTGTTAAAGGTTTATAGTCGTAAGAAACGCTTGCTAACCTTCGCTTATACAAATATGAACATTATTTGCTTAACAAAAGGTTGACATTTGTATGAAACGTTAACTTTACTTAGTAAAGCAAAGTTTACAACTATCTATTAGTCTTGTCCCTATCGTTTGACAGCTGTGCGACAGTGACAGGAATAATGCTTAGGGGCCGTCCATTAATCACGTGAGGCTCGAAAGGGGGGTGTAGTTAAGTTATCACGTATATTTATTTTTTCGTCAAAATTTAAGATTTTCGGTAGGTACTTATACATGAGATTTTGGGTGAAATGGGGGTGGGGGGTAGTCTCAAACGTCACCACTTAGCAAAATGGGGAGGGGTTATAAAAATGCAAAAAAAAACATCGCGTGATTAATGGATGGCCCCTTAGCGTTTATGAAGGTGAATCTAGAAGTTTCATATAAACAAAATTAACAATTCAAAACAAGAATGTTTATTATTTAAAAGGTCACATCACTGTATGGACTGGCGAATGGCAGTAATAACAACTTATGCCAATGCCTGCTTGTATAAATATTCATTTGTAATGAATATTACTTACAAGTTTGTCTGTATTTTGCATGGACAAATAAGATTTTTTTTTTTTTTTTAAAACGTTGCCCCACATTAGGAATTTCTCCTGTATCGTGGGTGCGTTTACAAACATTTAAACTCACATACACAAACGGCCAGACCCGGAACAACTACCTGTGGGTCACACAAATATTTGTTCCGTGTGGGGATCGAACCCACAACACGCGGCGCAGCAGCCGATGGCTCAACCACTGCGCCAACCGTGTCGTAAATGAATACCTCATGTCTTGTAGTTCTCACTCGGTATCTATGTGGATACAATCTGAAGTATTCCGCAACGTAACTGGAGACCAGATTATGTTCATTAGTCCTCCATCCAATTTATTTGGAGTCGGTGCAGCATGTCTTCTTCCTCCGTACCTACATCTCTATTTGCCGTCATCTCAAAAGCACACAATCCATCCATCTTGTCTTTTGTCTCCCTCTACTCTTGTAAGCCTGGAAATTGATAATCAAATCTTTCCTCACAAAATGGTCCTCATTCCTTCGCATTACAGCCTATACCGTGACAACCGATTTTCACACAACTTCTCGGTCACAGGCGCCACTTTCAGACTTCCTCTTACATACTCATTTCTTATTATTAGTACAGTCAACAAAAGAGGTCATTATACAGCGAAAAGGAAATCGCAAACAGACCAGCGCTACATGCAAAACATACGACCTAAAATTGATTTGCAGGCCAGCTGCCTGCATACTTATCTCCTTTATTGATTGTACATTTGACGTACATCTGTGTAGTGATTAAAATTATGACGTCAGTCGGAAGCTTCGGTTACAAGCTATACAGTATCATACACACACTGCTTATAAATATCTGACAGGTTGGTATTACTCAGCAAAAGAATATTGTTTATATTATCATAATTAAAAGGTGTTCACAAAAAAGCTGAAGGATCTACATACCTACTTATTAAAACTTCCTTAGTATACTAACGCGATTTCCGCCAATGTTATGGTTACGTCAACATTTAACGATACAATATCAAAATCATTTATTCAAGGCTAAGAGTCACTTTTTGAACGTCAAAAATAACATAAGACCACCTATGCCCGCCCTTCACCACTTCCTAGTGTTTTTGATGGAAAGAAGTGGCGCAAAAAACTCCCCAGCAACACATCTATCTGATAACCTAAAATAACTGCTGAGCACGAGGTCCTGCCTTCGATTCCCGGGTCGCACAAAGTGTTATTGGGTTTTTCCATCTGAAATTTCTCTGGAGCAGCCCGGAGCAGACTCCGGGCTGCTCCAACAAATCCAGAGATTTGTACCCGGAAGATGGCAATGGGCTTGCCCCCTATTACATAGGGACTTGAAATGTGGGTGTACAAATAGGTACGGCTCTGCCTTACCCTTTGGTAATTACAGGCGTGAAGTTACGTTATAGAATATAATGTTAAGTAACATAATCGACTATATGAATAGACGATACAAAAGACACTGGTTGACTTCAAAGTAATGCTTAGAAACATTTACATGCAAACAAAGGTCGAATCTCACATCAATCCATATGCCATACTCATTGTTTCAATTTTACAGGTAACTTTAAAAGATTTTCTACTGCTACTTACATAATATCCCTGTCAAGAAGCCCGTGTCGCTTGCTGCGATAGAACCGTCAAAGGTTCACATAAATAAAGTATCAAGGGTAATACCAAGGAGGTTTTAACCCGGTGTATACTAGGGCTAAGGGATAGACCGTGGCTTTTTACTTGTGTTTTTTTAAACGCTAGTGTCTTTGCGTCTCGTTAGAGCGCATTGTACGGCCTACAACAGTGCTCAACCACTGCTTGTAAGCGTATCTGACCTGTTTGAGAGGCGCATTGGCGGCTGGGCAATTGTTTTTCAACAAGACATTGCTCCCGGTAGCCTTGAGCTGTAGCTCCTGAATCTCCTATATCCAAATCCTTTTATCCTCTCTTGAAATTATCATTACAAGTTCCTATTGCAATTGATCAGTATTTTGGACTTAGCTAAAGACTATCATCAGATAAATTATTGTATTTTAGAAATAATTACTTAAAATCTAATTTATTTATTTAATCATATTATAATTTGAACTATATTAAAGTTCCAGTGAAGTTTTCTGATATTTGTTTGAAATAAACTTCACTTTTAGCTGAGATTAACGTTTGGTTTACCTAATCATCTTTAGAAGCCAAAAGCCTTTCTTCCCAAGACCTGTTGTCCTATCCTCCTATATCCTCGTCACCCTGTATCATCGCTCAGCGGCCTACCCAGGCTGCAGTGCGTTGACCGCGCTCTCTCTTGTGTCAGGTACTAGGGCCACCGCGCCCGGTCGCTCAAACCGTCGGGACATGAGCTGCGGGCGGATCGGTGCGGGCATATACAACGACAACAAGCCGCTGATTGCTCCTGCACTCGCTTAGGTAAGGGTGTTTCAATGTTGTTCAATGTGCAGTCATGGAAATATATAGTTAAAGCCACATGACAGATAAAGAATGACAGTTGCAAGACAATTTTAAGTTGAGAGTCACTTTGGCTAAACTATGTGTTTCCCTGACGGTGCAGATTCCTATGTCAAATACTTAGCCCCCCTTTTCTTAGTGAGGTATTTGAATGTCTGATAGGTGTTTAACACTAAATAGTTCGAATTGTGCGTGAATCACGTACCGATCTACTCATGCAAGTTATGATGATTAAGACATTATGCAAAATAATATAGGTAATTAAATTTAATTTGTAGCACAAAAATGTAATAAAATGACAAAGAAAACAGTGGCGTATGATTCAAATCCACAACAAGTATGAACTAGTCGGATTCAATCTGATTCATGCGTCTTCTTTTACTTGCATGCTCTTCACTCTACGTTCTAAGTGCCTTATGCAAAGACCTTTTCTAAGCCTTAAGAAATTATTCTAGCAACTTCTTCACCACCAATCCCTATTTCCTTAGGTGCCGATTCACCCTCAACTCGCGCCAATAATCCCGATAATGTTGAGATCGGGCGCGGGGCACCCGGATGCTGGCCAATCGGAAGCGTCCACGTCGCGACAGCGCTCTCCCGAGGAGGAGGCGCAGAGAATGTACGCGACGCTCAACGAGTATTTATTACTCGAGCACAAGGCACAGCCAAAACTGTGTCTACCTGCTGAATCTGAGGTAAGGAACTCATTTTAGAAATGACCAATCAGTATGGGTAGGCCCCCCACTTGGTGGACCCGAAGGTCGCAGGAAGCCGTTGGATGAGGGCATCGCAGGATCGATCGTTGTGGAAACCTTTGAGGGAGGTCTATGTCCAGCAGTGTCTGTCTTTTGGCTGAAATGACGACCAATCACGGCCATCTCAGCGAATGTACAGTTAGGAAACTTCATTGTTGATTGTATGACACCAACTTTTTTTAATTTACAATGACACTGGGTCGGGCGAAGTGTACTGGAATTTCTTAGTAACTGCCGGTCGGTAATAGGCTCTCCCCCTATTACATGGGACGTAAACATAACTGGCGAAATTAATGTGCAATGTAGGTGCACCTCTGCCTAATCCTTCGGGGAATAAAGGTGTGATGTTATGGTATTTTCAGAGCTGATGTAAGTAATGTATGTCCCCTCAGAGTTTTAAACAACACCAAATGAGGCCACACTACAGACACGTGCGTTTTACATGTCCGATATACCGAGCGCTTCTGTTGGTCAAGGCCGTGAGGTTCCAATAAGGCGGTAGTATTTTGTTTTTTTTTTTATCTTAATCGTTCCGAATTTAAATAAGTAAGCACTTCTCTTAAGTTGAGTAATAACCTTCGACAAATATTATTCATGACTAACGTAAAAATAATAACATCACGCCTATAAAATCCCAAGGGTTAGGCAGAGGCGTATCTATACTACACCCACATGTCGCCAGTTATGTTTAAGTCCCATGTAATAGGGGTAACAACCAACCGGGCACAACTCTTTACTCCGGGCTGCTACTGAGAAAATTCCTATTGGATAAACTCAATCAAAATGCCCGACTTGGCAACCCAGGACCTTACGCTCAGCAGTCGCTCTTGGGACCACTAGACCAACGAGGCAGTCGAAATTAAAAACACGAAAGTTTTTCTGATAGTTATGGTTTTATTCTCAAGGCCAGGCAATGCTAGTTGTAGTTTTCGGTAGTTGTTGGTTAGTACTTCCCAGTAAGTGGATGTGGAGGTCAGATAGGCAGTCACTCCATGAAAAGCCCTGGTACTAAGTTGCGTCCCGGTTAGACTGGACCGTTGTACTCCTTAAGGAGTGCTTAGTTACTAATATTTTTGTTCCTTTTTGCTTTTGATTAGAAAATCGTTGCCCCACACTAGAAATTTATCCAGTATCGTATCAAACATTTAAACTCACATACACAAACAGCCACACCCGGAACAACTACCTGTTAGGCCATACAAATATTAATTCCGTGTGGGAATTGAACCAGCACGACACGCAGCCCAGCAGCCGATCGCTCAGCCACTGCGCCTACTGTGCCGTCTAATCTGACAGTTTTAAATTGAAAGTTTAAAACTTTGTCTTTTCTTTTTTAAGTAAAAAAAAGAGTAACTGTGTTGACAATAAGGTATAAACATCGCTGTCGTCTGACCTCCATACATATTAGGAACGACAGGGAGCCTTCGAAATATGTTAATTTAACAGCTCGTTGCTAAACTCGCGATCATTTTGCATGTACTTGCGTAATCAGACTGTTTTTAATGCTCGTTTTCACTCATACTAGACGGCACCTAAATGTAATCGTTTCGGCAGAGTACCGTGTAATAGGGGCCACCTTATGTTATCCAATCGGGCACAAATCCCGACTACGAGGGTGCTATTGAGCAATTCCAAATGGAAAACCCATCAACATTTTACCCGGTAACGCGTCCGACCGTTAGACCATCGAGGCGGTCTCTCCATAGGTTTTCTTAAAACAGTCAAATTGTCTATGGTTAGTAGCAGCTCAGAGACAGCTCTCTAGCCTTTTGGAAAAAGCAAGGCAGATGATGTTGGGGTCAGCTTCCAGTCTGCAGCTGAATAACCAGTATTTAGCATGGAGCGATACGATATCCCTTGGTAAGACTAGTTCAGTCTTCAAAGATCTACAAATGATAGCCGGGCTAACGGCTTACCGTGCTTTCCGAGGCAGTAGTCTCGGTATGTTAAAAACGGTCACCCATCCACAGACTGACCTCAGCAAGCGTGTTGATATGATATTAATTTGTATGCATTTGTCAACAGAATGGTGAAGTGACGACGGGAGCGCGCGACGGCGCGGCTCACGTGCTGAGATGTCTCAAAGTTTGGTTCGACCTACCAGCCGACGTGCTCATCAACGCCATCAACTTGTTCGACAGGTGAGGATCATCAACATTGTAATATCCACAAGCCTGATGGCATTTGCTATCAACAGAAACTGAATACCCTGATTACCCCTGTCATCATCATCATCATCATCATCATCATCATCATCCTCCTGCCCTCGTCCCACTCTACATGTGGTCGGCTCAGTTTGATTTTTCTCCTAAAAAGCTAACTGCTGATACTATATATCTGTAGTTATGTCAATGGAGAGATATTAAAGTTTCCACAGACAACAATCTTGCTGGATTATTCCAGTTTAGACATAGACTATGGAATACAGTTATCTTAAGACTTACCAGGTGGTAAGTCTTAAAATCCTAAAACCTTCATCTTTTACTTCAATTCTAGAAACAGGTGTATATAGACTTGAAGTAAAAGATGAAGGTGAAGTGGGTGATGAAATATTCGACCAAAAAAGAGTAAGAGTTGTATTTATGCTTTTTTTTTATTGTAGAAGGGTATAAGGAGGTGGCACATCAGACGTTTAATTTTTGTCTCTAAGTGCTCTTCTAGAGCTCTATTGGCGGTCGTTACTGTGAGATGGGCCGTCGGCTCCTGTGGGTTATATGAAATCTCGTGAGATATAACTCCTTAAATAATAAGAATAATAGCAGCCTATTACTGTCCCACTATGGGATTAAGGCCTCTTCCCATATAGAGAAGACATGAGTATATTTCACCACGCTTGCTCAATGCGGGTTGGCAATTTCAGACTTAATTTTATTAGTTCAGGTTTCCCGGCGATGTTTTCCTTCACCAATATCAGTGATGTCCAAGATAAACTTAATAAGTCACGTTAGACAATGACGACATTTTAACTCTGTAATAATAATACAAATTTCTTCTTTTACAGGTTCCTTACAAAGATGAAAGTGCGCCCGTGCCACGTGCCGTGCATCACAGTCTCTTGTATGAACATCGCCTTGGAACAGTATGCTGCTGACACCGGCACTAAACGCAGTATCTCTGTCGAAGAGTTGGGTAAGTTATCACTTTTCTGCATACTTTAACAGTCTTACAGTCTTACTCTTAGGATATCGAGTTCTGGTATTTAGTTGCATCAGGTTAGACTACAACGTGACTCCAAAATAGTTGGAAAAGGCTAAGCAGGTGACTAAAAAGTGTCCTTATTACATGGACTAAAACATAACTGGTGAAATGTGGTTATACTAGGTACACATCTGCTTAATCCTATGAAGAATATAAGCGCGATGTCATGTTAAAAGTAACTGGCAAAATATTGATATTCTAAAAATCTCTGTCTACACTGTTATATGTGTGTGTTAAACACGATACTAATTCAGTTCTTCTATAGTATGAGAAAATGTTCAAAACTTGCATGCTACGTTTATAGCATAGAGTTTTCCTTTCCAATATTATTATAATAATTTATTCTCTATTTCACAGTATCAATATCACAATCAGCTTGCACTGCCGGTGACGTCATCCGCATGTCGCGCGTCATCGTCGACAAGCTGAGCTTGGTGACCGGCTGCCGCACCACCACGGCCCTGGACTGGCTGAGACTGCTGCGAGCGATGCTGAGCCTGCACGCCGAACAGTGTGCGATTATACTGCCACAGAGCTGTCAGGTACCATAATCATTTCAATTTTAAACCACCCTTAGGCCTGTGTTTCACTAGGAGACCCATGGTCGAGCTTTCAAAAGTTTTATGGTTGGTTATTCAACCAATTGGAATGCTATTTTGTTGGTAGCGCGACTGGTTGCGCTGCCACTGCTGTCCTACTGAGATATAGGCCTAACCTTATAGTTAAATATGGACATCATAAATAAACTTTATGATAAATAGCAGTTAGAAAACCCTTACACAATGTTTTCAAGCTCCGAGAACCATCGAAACAAACTCAGAGGTCAGTCTTGTACAAAAGTTCAGACATTATCTTGGTCAGATATGGTTACATTAGCTGCGCCCCGGGTCGCGTTACTCGTGGTTACATGAGACGCCTTTGCCATCCCATTGGAATAAAAAGTAGCCTATATAGTACAAGCTACCTTTATAACTGATTTGACGATCGATGTGGCGCAGCGGGCGAGGGTCCGCCTGCGACGCAGGAGGTTGCGGGTTAGATTCCCGCCTTGGGACAAATGTTTGTACGATCTACAAAGATTTGTTCCGGGTGTTCTGGGTGTTTGTTATGTATAATAAAAATATCTATCTATGTAATGTATTGTATTAAGTATATCAGTCATCTAGTACCCATAACACAAGCTATGCTTAGCTTGGGGCTAGATGATGCTGTGTGGATTGTCCAGCAATATTTATATATAACCACTTTCATCCAAATCCGTCTAGCCGTTTCAATGTGAATATTAACCATGAGTTATCATGGTACCTGGTAAATTATTTGGATGACATTTATTGATTTTTCTCCTAAAAAGCTAACTGCTGATCCTATATATCTGTAGTTATGTCAATGGAGAGATATTAAAGTATCCACAGACAACAATCTTGCTGGATCATTCCAGTTTAGACATAGACTATGGAATACAGTTTAATTTAAACTCTATCCTCCTTATTAATAAATGTCGATTAAAGTTAAGGCCATGTTAATTAGCAGGATTTTTAGGTTATGTCCCTGCATGTAGACAAAGCGAAAGATGCAAGATAAAGTGAGTGTTGAAATATTCGACCAATAAAGTCACATGTTTCAATTATGTTCTTATTTGTCCTATCAGGAAGAGGAGCTAGTACAACTGCTGGAGATCGTGTGCTGCGACGCGGCCTGCGTCAACACGCGTACCAGTGAGCTAGCGCTCGTGTTGCTGTACTACAAGCTAGGTGAGTTGCGACAACTAATTATCATACTATTACTAGCTCCCTAAGGTTCGTAGCGTGATGTTAAGTCAAAGTTAGATCTTCCACGAGAATTGGGCTATCAAATGCAGAAATACATACAAATATAAACTGAACTTTTTACCAAAAGGCAGGAACTACAGAACGTCACCTGCTATGAACCTTACATACTGCTTTTGGTTTGTATACGTTCATACATCTGGTCATACACACACGCCGGTTGTGATGAACTATGTTTTTCTAGTGTGGTTGAACTATTTACAGTTACCCGATAAAATCTTTTTTCAAATCTAATATTTTATGAGTACAGTAGGCGCTCGATAATCCGGCGCTCGCCAATCCGGCGCTCGCCAATCCGGCGCTCGCCAATCCGGCGCTCGCCAATCCGGCGCTCGCCAATCCGGCGCTCGCCAATCCGGCGCTCGCCAATCCGGCGCTCGCCAATCCGGCGCTCGCCAATCCGGCGCTCGCCAATCCGGCACGCTCAGTAGTCCGGCATTTTGGGACTCAGGTAGCCCGCTCTATAATCCGGCATTTTACACAGCTGAACGCCGGACTACTGAGCGGGTTCTATGATATGTAGACTTTATTTTACATTGTACATGTGTAAAAAGATTTTACTTCCTATACAAATTCGATAATCCGGCAGTTCCGACAATCCGGAATAGAGGGAAAAAATCGGTTGCCGGATTATCGAGCGCCTACTGTATTTTCAAATTAACTAACTTACCCACTGCTGAGACTCGAAGTCTTCACTCCGTGAAAGAAAGTTAATACTATGACCATGTGTGTAAAATGATTTCATAATAATAATCGCAAAAACAAAAGGCAGGATTTATTAAGATATCATTGCGATTTATGGGACAACAACAACCATTTCGCAAGAGAATAAGGCCGAGACACGTCAAAACTGACAGACGCGTGCTTGACACATTGACATAATATTGTGTTCATTTATTTATACCATGAAGGTAACCTCTACCATCAATAACGTGTTCTCTTTGCCCGCAGAGCAACAGCTGGCGGAGTCCCTGGCCGCGGCCGGGGACAGCGGCGCTCTGCCCGACCACGCCTACTACCTGTACGACTTCGCGAGCCAGCTGCAGCTGCACTGTCATGTAAGTGATTAATCTACCTAAGCACATTTTTTTTACAAAATCATTAAATGTATTGTATTGTTAGACTGGCCGATTTCCGCAACTCCACGACGTAGCGCGTATTTTGCGTAAAGGTTCCCCGATAAAGGCCAGCAGCGCCCTGACGTTACTGGCGATCTCTCGGAGAGTAACCGGGCTACCGAAGTATTTAGCCCTGTATGCAGTAACCTCTGGACAGTGGAGAAGCACGTGGTCCGCCGTCTCGTCCACCTCCATGCAGGCTCTGCACAGCGGGCTAATTAATAAATGTAAAAGAAAACAAGTTTTTCTCTTCATTTTGTCGTGTTCCGCGAAACATGTACTAGTTTTTTTTTCATATTTCAGAATTTATCCCGTAGTAAGTTGTTTCGAATAATATTCATGGGTAGTTTTACTCTGAAGGATGTTCCCTAAAAGATTATAAGTCACCTTGTCTAGTCACTCAGATTGAACATATACTATTAGTTGCTTTTATCATCCCCACTTCAGTAAATATAAATTATTACAATTTAGTACTTAATTAGTGTTCGGAAACCGAGCTTTCTGCAATTCTTCTCCATGGAAACTTTAGCTATGCCAAATCTAAAACTTCTCCGTGCGCGCAATTTTCGTAAAAGTTTTCGCTTCAGGTTTTAATATAAAAATTAAAGCCTACGTCTAAATTAACTATTTTATTGAGTCCATTATAAAACACTTTTTAAACTCAAACTTACAAGTTGAACAAAATATAAAAATGATTCTACTTGCCCTTACCAAAGAATGAAGACGCGAAAAACGGGCAAGAAACCACTAACTACTAATTACCTTTTAATAATGTCTATTTCTTTACAGATGTGCGACTCTTCCCTGGCGCACGCTCGCTCGCGCGTGCGGCACGTGTTGTCGCGCTACGAGCGCTGCGAGGCGCGGCGCGACCAGCGGCAGCGGCTGGTGTGGCGGCTGTCGGAGCGGACGCTCAAGGTACGTACACGACATCACGCCTGTAGCACCCGGAGGGTTCGGCAGAGGTTTGGCTATAGTAGCACCGAAAAAGTTAAAAAAATATTTACTTGTTGACTTGTGGACGGGGCACAGTTGGCGTAGCGGCTGGACGGTCGACTACTGCGCCGCGTGTCTTGGGTTCGATCCCGCATGGAACAAACATTTGTATGGCCTGCAGGTAGTGGTTCCGGGTCTGGCTGTGCGTGCATGTGACTTTAAATGTTTGTAAACGCACCCACGATACAGGAGAAATTCCTAGTGTGGAGAAAAGATTAAAAAAAAAATTGTAAAAGCCTATCTTAGCTTGGTTGCTATAATATCAACGCGTCATTTCCAGATTCCAAGCTACTACTGGGTATAATATAATACGTTATACGAATAAATTAACGTATAATAAATACATTAAAAAATAACCCAATGGCACTGCTCGACTTAGGGTCTTATGCTTACCAGTAGCGTTAGCAACCGCTGGGTCAAAACGAGGGAAAAGATGTCTTTATAGTCGGTATTAGAAAGTTCCCTTTACAGACTTTATTAGCCCCACATAGTTTTTTTTTTTCAATGCATTGCCCCACACTCGGAATTTATCCTGTGTCGTGGGTAAACATTTAATTTCACATACACAAACAGCCAGACCCGGAACAACTACCTATAGGCCATACAAATATTTGTTCCGTGCGGGAATCGAACCCAAGACACGCAGCGCAACAGCCGTCCGCTCAGCCACTGCGCCAACCTTGCCGTCAAATTTTACACTACCTATTCTAAGTAATGCCTTAAGCTTAAAACAAAATGTACTTACCGATACGGTCTTCCCTCAGGTGCTGCGTCCTACAGACCGCTTGACCTCTCTCCTGCCGACCATTGAGGAGCAACACTTCGTAGTCGACGCCACGCCTACTAGAACCAGGTAAATATTATATTTAATCACGTAACGGACACGGTTGTATTCGATGAAGGGTTGGGCAGAGGACGTACCTAAGTAACACCCACATTTTGCCAGGGATGTTGTATTCCCCCATGTAATAGGGGGGCAAGCCTATTGCTAGCAACCGGGAAGAAATCAAGTCTCCGGGGTGCTAATAAGTCATAAATTCCTATTGGAAGAAGCTCATGCATATTTACGAACGTTAATTTGGTACCGTACATTCATAAACTCACGGTAGGCAGAAACTACAAAACCCACCTGCTACGATCTTTACATACTCCTTTTTGCTTCGTTAGTTTGGGTATCATTTGCCCCAACTATTTTGAGGTCGACTTCCAGTCTAACCAGTATTTTACCTGCAAGTGACTGCCTATCTGACCTCCACAATTCAGTTACACGATACCCCTTGGTAAGACAGGCCAACGGCTAACCGTGCTTTCCGGGGCACGGAGAAGTCTCGATTTGTTACAAACGGTCACCAATCCACTAACTGATTTCGGCAAGCGTAGCTTCACCTTCAATCAACCCGTGCAGCTACTTTTATTAACACCACACCTCACATACTGGCAAATAAAGTTACCCCCAACTCTTTGAAGTCTGTTAAAAGACCAAGTAATGACGTTATTATTTCTTTCTTTCACCAGATCGGGTAGTGAGAGCAGCGAAAACGAAGAGACATCCGACTGGCCGCGCAGTCCCGTGCTGCCGGTGTACTGCGACAACTAAGCGGCCGGCGCTGACCCGGCGCGCACCCGGTACTTAAAATGGCGCCGCAGCCACGCACTCACCGGTACCAAGCCGATTGTAGTAGCAGATCACATCTTATACTGTCACACTGGAAGAATTATGGTACTTGCCGTCACAGCCGCAGCCCATGTGATAACTTCTAGTGCTGGTTGGGGACACAAATGAATCTCAAACAGCACTGCTAGTTCCATCTTAGGCCGCAGTGGTACTTTTAGTGACACTCAGGCCTATATTACGATCAAGAAGCTTAGAAACCATCGAGTCAACTCAAGTCACCATTCAATACAAAGTCAACTGTATTTTTGAACTTTAAGGTAATGATAGTCACCAGTGGTACTTATGAACAAAATTGTAACTGAAAAACTTCAAGTGATAGTGCCAACAGCTGTTATTATGTTCGGTTGGTACTTTAAGTGTTATATATAAACCTAAATTGTACCTGGCAGCTGAATTATTTAAAATAAGATCTTTTGGAATGTATACATGCCGCCGACATTTTTTATGTTTTCTATAATTATTATAATATAAATAATATGACGACTCATGTATGATTTTGCATGTTTAAAGAAAATTAATTATCATTTCTGACATTATTATTAATCAACTCGAATTCTAAAAGGTCTTATTATCTGATTAATTAATTAAATTTATAGTTACAACTTGAAATATAAATCTGTAATAGATGACAAGTCAGAACTTATATATTTGCCGGGTCTCAGCGGTCGTATTCAACATGGGGGCGAGGATGTAATATGGTTGAAGCGGATCAGCATTTATTTTAAGTATTAGCAAGTAAGCAGAGAATGTTTTTAAAGTCGCGATAAATAGTAGTTCAATGTCATCATTATTAACTGCCAAGCCTTATCCCAGCTACGTTGGGATGGGCTTCGAGTCACACCGGATGCAGTGACCAGTATTTTACATGGAGCGACTGCCTATCTGAGCTTTGGTGTTTTAAATATTATCGATTTTCATACTTTTGTACCAATCTATAGATTTTTTACCAATTATTTCTTTTACCCTTATTTAGCCAACTGCTCAGCCATATTATATCTCGTCGCCAAAATAACGAAGTTCTAAGTTTATTTTACGTTCGATTTACATTTAATAAAAAAAAACAATTCTGTGTTAGTTAAATTATATCTTTAAAAGAAAAGGAGAAAAAAAAGCCGTGGTTCTAAAGTTTAAGTTTAATTTTTTTTTTTTTGAAGGAGTTAATGTCTCGTAATGTTTGCGTGATCCTAATTTTGAAAAAGTCAAAATGTACGTGATCCGTTGTCTGTGGGTGTGTTGTGTGTGTGTAGGCGCGCGAGGGGGGTGCGATTGTGTGGTCGTTACGTGACAGTACCTCGCTTTGTGTAACGCAAAGTGGGGTATGAGATGTCGAGATTGCGATAAGGTGGCGCCACTGTTGCCAGGTGTTTTTTGCCCATTATTATCGCAATTCTCAGATGTCACGACCAATTTTCTAAACGAAACTGTCACGGGGTCGCCACGCAGTCGCGCCCTAACCGCTCAAATGTATGTTTCGAACTATAATTAAGTTTAAATTAATTATTAATCCGAATAAAAGGACAAAAAAAAATATATAAAAAATGGTGCAATTTTTAAAAATTCGAAAAAAAAACCAGTTCAAAATTTAATGGTAAATAAATGTAATATTTGGAGTATTATTCAACGTAAATAGTTGTTTTTTTTATTTACATAAAATATTTTTGCATTGCGACGGACATCGTTTCTTTCATTTTTTTTGGCTCTCGGGGGTAGGCAGAAAACTTAACTCGTTTTACAATAGATAGTTAAAATAGGCTTTTTAAAAATATCAAGGGAAGACTTCTGCCTACTCCAAGGGCCCCTAACTCTTATATCAGTCCCTCATAGCTTTACTAATGTTTTTGTTATATTAATATGTATGAAAGAAGCGCTGTCCGTCATCCCAAAGCTTTTCCTTACTGTGATTTTTCTTAAAAGAGAAAAAAAAGTTCAAAAAAAAAAAAGAATATTCCATATTTTTTACTAGTTTTTAAGATCAGGGCGAAATCTGGGGTAGGAACTGTGGTGTATGTTAAATGGTGGATAACGATCAAAAAGTGGTGTTTAAATTGCATAGTATTAAATTTTATTAGTGTTAAATTGGCGAGCTTTAAAAACTGGGCGAGTAAATATGTTTTGTTGGGTCACAGTTGCCGCACAGCTGTGCCACTTTCGCGCCACAGTTGCTCCCCAAATCTCGCTCTGCCTTTTTAAATATAAGAATTTGAGTCACATAAAAAAAAAGCTCGAGTGAATGAAAACTTTTTGTAAATGTGAAAAAAGTGAAAAATAAAAAAAATATCCACCGAAAGTTTCTTTTTTAAGTACATTTATTATCTGTATTTTAAGTATTATAGTTATTGTAAAACAGAATTATTCATTAATAAATAATATATTTCCATTTACGACTAAAACTCCTTATCTACGAGTTTTGAGAAAATCTGTTAAAAAAATAAAAAAAAACAATTTGGCGATATAATTTTCTTGATTTTCAATTACTTTTTTTTTTCAGTAGTCGTAATCACTTATTTCTTATTATCGTAGTAGTTTATAAACTTATAAATGACAAAAAAAAAATATAAATTTATGAAAAAATAGTAAAAAAAATGATCTCAGTTTGTAGTTTTCTTTGCAAATAAACGTGGAAATTATTAGGAAAACACAGTATATTATTAGTATTGTATGCGTAAAACATACTGAATACGCAACTCTCATGAAACATATATTTTGTAAGAATTTATCTAGAAACTTGTGGTACTTTTTCATCTCGTCTCAAGCTAAGTATGTTTTTATTCATATTTACGCCTATGGCATTTCTTCTTACGCATACAATACTTATAAAAAAAGCATTAAAATGGAAGTCTTTGAATATGAATGCAATGTACATTTACGCTCTGTGATAATTGTTCAAATTGAGAAAGTATAGAAGAGTCTAATAATTAAAAAAATCGCTTAAATAGCTACTCTAATAATGTAACGTACAGAATTGCTGGGAAGTCGTAAGTTCCAGCAAGTCTTGTAGCCGCCATTAGGGCGCGTTCCCACTATGTCGTAACTGTTAGTGCCCAGCACCCGGCTCCCGGGTCGAAAACAGTTTGTTCATGTACCCAGAACTCGCTTCCCGAGTCGTACATGTAAAAAGCTATAGATGAGATGTGAACATGCCCATCACCACCTAACATATATACCTACGCATTATGTAATTTGCACAAACATTATGACATACAAGTTAAATCGTATTTTTGAACTGGGCAGCGAAAGGGTTAATTTATCGTCTCTAGCTGTTCCCATTATAAAGACAGTTTTTTTTTATCGTTAAGGGACTAATGTGTCTAGCTATTCCCATTGGATCGCGACGACATTTTTATCACACATGATTTACCGTCACGATTTAGTCGTGACGATATTTTATCTTTTTACCACTGTCGTGCTAACCGTGCTCACGTCGTGACACCGCAAAATAAGTCGTCGACGACACAGCTGATCGTGTCGTCGTATATGTGAACACCTCCATTGAAATATACAAGCCACGACTCTGTGGGAACGCGACCTTACGGAATGTCTATTTCAGCAATTTTTCGTATTCAAACCAGTGCCTTTTATACTTTTATCAAAGTTGTTAATTTAAAAAAAAATCTTATCGATATACGAACATCTCGAAATATTTTAAGATCGATTTTTATAAAAGGTTTACGATCTACTTTTTATAAATATTATAATTAGTACTGATTTTAAAATTGTGATAGTCATCTCGACGTTTGACAACTTATATTAAGTCTTGAATAGTTGAATTTGTACAGTAACTAATAAGAATGCCTTTTAAATGTTATGTAAAAAAAAGTGAAATAGTGTAAAATCTGTTCGCACAATAACCTTTCGTTGTAAATATCGGAGAATATATAAGTAAGCAACTGTAATGAATATTATTTTTTATAAGGAATACCGTTTACAATGTAGATAAATACTGAATATGTGTCGATGTCATGAGCGCAATCCAAAATGGCGGTATTGTCATTTTGGCGGCAACATTTTAAAATCAGTACTAAACGGAGTGTTAATTGTAAAAAATGTTATTTCTAAGCTATAACAAGCGGCAACAGAAACACCAATTTAATATTATTTATTGACAATTTATAATCTGACAAAGATTCTTTATGGTACATATTTTACTCAGATCACAGCCTAAGCAATACTTCCCGTAAGCGTTTTATCAGTACAAAAACAAATTACTGTACGTTACTATTATGAATTGTCAATGGATTAAAACCTGCATTTAATGTTAAAATCAATAGAATATGTATTCCCGTTATATAAGTGTGCGTGAATGTGATGTGAATTTTGTAAAGAAAATGTGCACGAGTCGAAATCTCGAATGATGAGAATAAACAGTTGGGACTCTATTCTTTGTATTATTTATATCATCTCCCTAGTAAACCTCCAAAACCCAGTTACTGGGCAACACGACACCCCTTGGTAAAACTGGTTGTCAGACTATCAGGCTTCTGACGACCCGTATCAACTTGTCAAAGATAAAATAAATAAATAGTGCTGGACAATCCACACAGCATCATCTATCCCCAAGCTAAGCAGAGCTTGTGTTATGGGTACTAGATGACTGATATACTTAAATCAGTGTTGCGGGTTCGATCCCCGCACGGTACAAATATTTGTATGGCCTACAGATAGTTGTTCCGAGTCTGGTTGTTTGTGTACCGTAAAATGGGGTGAATAGAAACGCAGGGGTGAGTAGAAACAAAACTTTGAAGGGCATTTTCGTGTTAGTTTAAAATTGTATGTTGCTAAAACGATTCTTATTTTTTTTAAGGAATTGAAATGATTAATTTCAACACCTTGTCTGTAATTAATAATGTTGAATCAACGATTAAATCTCATTTAAAGTTTTGTTTCGATTCACCCAGGCTTTTCAATTCACCCCGTTTTACCGTATGTGAGTTTAAATGTTTGTAAACGCACCCACGATACAGGAGAAATTCCTAGTGTGGGGCAACGTTTTCTTTAAGAAAAAAAAAATATATATTATACCTAGCAAATACCCAGAACACCCGGAACAAATCTTTGTAGTTCGTACAAACATTAGTCCCAAGTCGGGAATCGAACCCGCATACTCCTGCGTCGCAGGCGGACCCTCGCCCGCCGCGCCACATCGGTCGTCAACAAGATCTACAAATGACAGCCGGGACCAACAGCTTAGCGTGCTTTCTGAGCACAGATAGACGGAGTCTCGATATGTTACAGGTCACCCGTCCACAGACTGACTTCAGCAAGCGTCAATCAACTTCAATCAACCCGTGCGGCTGATTTTATTTAGCCATGAGCAGAAACTAAAAGTATAGTTTTAAAAGCTAATAATGAATTTAAATAATTCTTTTTATTTTCATTGATTGCATAAATTCGCTTAAAAGAGATTGCATGACACGAAGGCGCAGAAACCGTTTTGTTTTTCATAAAATGTTGCAAATAAATGTTATTTTATAAAAGTTGTTTTGCTCACCCTACCCAGCTTGTTTGAATTGACAGCTATGACGTCACTTTCCCAACTATGTCGAGGTCGGCGTCCAGTCTAACAGATGCATATGAATCCAAGTATTTACACACGCTTGTAAGAATGCCTAGTGGCAGCCCGCGAAATTCAATTTTTCATAGGTTTCATTGATTACGTCAGGCGTTTTTGGCGATTTTCCGACCACCTCCCCCATCCCCCAATGTCACGTGAGTTTTTTGAAAACGATTTTCTAGTGTAAATGCGTATGATGTAAAAAAAGTTGTTAATTCTAACCCAATTTTCTCGCAATTTTAGCTCCGTGTAAAAATGACGTGATAATCGCCGAGTACTAAGATGAGACATGAGATTCAGCTCGGCCCCCTTAATACCTAACGTAATTAATGGACGCCCCTTTTTTTGCAATCCGCAGCTCATTATTAGGTTCTTTTTTTCGGGACAAGCACGCCACTGAATCCCGTTAGGGGCAAATGTTTGTGTGACGAGCATACGAGCATTTGTTCCCGAGTCATGGATATTTATATCGATATATAAGTATGTCTATCTGTTAACTAGTCGCCATAGCACAAGCTATGCTTAGTTTTGGCCTAGTTGATTGGTCTTAGTCTAAACAATTTTTTTATTTAGTTAAATTTAAAAATCATTCGCGACCGTAACAAACAAAATCATTTACCAAATCTCTGAATTAGAATAATTGTGCTCAAATGTCATTGTTTCTGGAAATAGTCATTCATTCGCACAATTTGAACTTAAAAAATAAAAAGTCATCCCTAAAATAACCCACTGAACAAAAAAACAATTTTTATTTTTTAGTCTGTATGTTTTTTCCCGCTTATCTCCGTAAAGGCGGGACCGATTTGGTTGGGACTGCACTGGCAGATAAATCAAAATCATTTAATAATTTGCGATATATTAGGTCTTTACCTATGAAATTGCCGTTCTGCAGTACTGGCCATTTCAAATCAAAATATTTTTTGTTTGGCTAAGAATTCTAATTTCAAATTAATTTTATTTTAAAAACATGGATTTTTTTTTCCAAAAGTAGTCATTTGTTTATTGATTAGTGTTACATTTTCATCGCATTTAAATCTTTTTCGTCATCATGGATACGTTAAAAAATCGAGTAATTATGGAATATGAGTACCGTCGTGGCAGCAACGCGGCACAAGCGGCACGCAACATCAACGACGTTTACGGAGCTAACACTACAAACCAACGCACTACCTGTTATTGGTTTGCTCGCTTCCGTTCTGGAAATTTCGACCTGAAAAATGAACCTCGCGGTCGTCCGAAGACTTTGGTCGACAATGACGAATTAAAGGCGATTGTGGAAGCTGATGATACACAATCTACGGCTGAATTAGCAGCAGCTTTCGACGTTAGCGTCAAAACAATATTGGTCCATTTGCGTCAAATTGGCAAGGTAAAAAAGCTTGACAAATGGGTGCCCCACGAACTCAATGATCGCCAGCGCGAAGTACGCGTCGAGACGTGCCTTGCACTGCTCAACAGACACACATAAATGAAGGAATTTTGAACCGCATTGTTACCTGCGATGAAAAATGGATTCTGTTTGATAACCGCAAGCGTTCAGCAAGTTGGTTGGATCCTGGTTCAGCACCTAAACAATGCCCTAAACGAAAACTTACCCCAAGAAAAGTGATGGTCACTGTTTGGTGGTCTAGCGCCGGTGTGATTCAACACAGCTTCTTACCAAACGGGGTGAGCATTACTGCAGATGTGTACTGTGAAGAATTGAACACAATGATGGAGAAGCTGGCACATCTCCAACCAGCATTGGTCAATCGCTCGTCTCCGCTGCTCCTGCACGACAACGCGCGACCTCATACTGCACAGCAGACGGTCTCCAAGTTGCAAGAACTGGGGTTGGAAGCTCTCCGTCATCCGCCCTACTCACCAGACCTTGCGCCTACAGACTACTACTTTTTCCAGAATTTGGATAACTTCTTGGCGGGAAAAAAATTCAATACCCGAGAGGCAGTACAAAATGCCTTTAAAGAATTTGTTGCCTCCCGTCCAGCTGATTTCTTTAAGAAGGGCATCAATAAACTGCCACTGCGTTGGCAAAGATGCATTGATTGCATGGGTGATTACTTCGATTAATACAAATAAAAAATACATGAAAAAAAATCATTTAAATTTTTTCATACAAAACGGCAATTTCATAGGTAAAGACCTATTATATAGCACTCAGGGATAATATAGTTATCTAACCGTCCAAAAAAATTTAGAATTTGATTATCGCTTCGCGGAGATTTCTTCCATACAAAATTATAAACAAATTTTACCTCTTTATAATATTATATAGATAACCTTTGTGTTATTCTGATGTATAAACCTACGCATATAGCTTTATAGTACCTACATAATTGTATGTTTTGTAGCGACATCTATCTCGCCACACACGAACTAAATCTAACGTATCCTACAACGCGATATTAAAATTATTCCAGCGATTGAACATAATATACAAGAATCCTACAACTACCGTCGGGCAGTAGCCCACCAAACACAGCACCCGTCTGGTCGGAGTTTCTAATCCCCCATTGAGAAACTTTACACCCTCTCCAACCAAAAATTTTCATGAAACGTTTTCACAGCGTACGCCAAATAATGACTCTTATTGCAGATCTATCTTTTGGATACCTTTACTATAAATTTAGTATTCTCTATTTTTTTTATGTTACCCACTCGTGATAATGTGAATAGCTTTCTATACGTAAAATTCTTTAAAGATCAATTTAGTAGTTATTGGTACGTACCATTACAAACAAAGAAATAAGTTTTTTTTTTTTTTTTAGGTAGGGCCACTCGCAGTTCAGCACTATAAGGCTGTTTACTGCTTAACCGGTCGATCCTGTGGTGACCTTACAAGAAGGCCCCCAGCCAGGGCTAACTACAAGTTACATTTAAACGACCGCTCGCTAAGGGCGCCCCCTGTGGGGCTCGAACCTCGGCTTAGGGCGTCGTTGAATACTTAACAAAAACAAAGGCTGGGTCTCGTTATTATTATATCGGGGGGTTTTATATGCTACTGACTCAGCTACGCGGGCTGGCCTTGTAGAGTCTAAAGATTGAATTTACATTTAACTAATTAGGGCGTCGCGCGTCGCGGGCCTCGTCGGCGAGGCCGGAATGTGGGTCGGTTTGTGCGTGTGTATTTTCTAAGAGTGCTAGTTTCCCTACTGCTCTCCTGGATGACGGTTGTGTCGTCGTCTGGCTCGACTAGGGTATGCCTTGGGCGGCGAATCTTACCAATTTTGGTAGGGAAGTATTGGGAGGCCGAGACGACAAGTGGGTTTGGGTGTCGCTCGGCTGATTCGAAAAAGCGCCCAGTGAGACGCTTCATGAATTGCTTGATGGTGGGAAAGAAATAAGTATGTATACAAACGGTATTTATGTGGATTGTAGATATTTATGGAGGTATCACAATCATAATTTTCATAGTACGGAGACCAGCACTTCAAGCTACCCCAATGTGTCAAATTTCTTTAGTTTTCAATTTTATTACAAAAGCATAAGGTTCATATTCAATTGGCAAAACTGACAGGGGTAGCTTGATCTGCTGGCGTCTGTACATAATCTGAGGGTAGCAGCAGTAGCAGTATTGTATAAATTTTTCAAATCACTGACCTGTTCTGCAAGCTTTTTGATGATATTGCTTTGTCCTTGAAGACGCTTACTTCTCCTTACTCGCCTTCTTCCACTTGCTGGATTTATCAACCTGTTCAACCGCTAAATCCGGTAACGATTCAGAGGAGCTTGATAAACTTGACGAGTCCGTACACTACCCGCCGTCTTGAGAAAAAAATCTAAAACTATTTTATGTTTAGTACTATTCATTACAAACCACTTTTAAAATTATTATTAACTTCTGTATATTCTAAGGATATTTCGAACAGCGTTAATAAAATATCGAAAGAGGACGGCGCGGCGCGCTGCAGCCAAATGAACGAGGGCGGAAATACGTCAACATCGTGTTGTCAAGATGGAGTTTGTTGCATTAATATACCCATTGATGTGATACGGAAACGGAAGATACTAGATTCAAATTTATTTAAAGTTTATTTAACCTCTAATGACGCTAAAGGACACAACATTATGATTTTTATATTAAGACATAATAATAATATTTCTTAATTAGAGTATAAATAGTATTTAGACTTAAAATAACTTACAAATTAGTAAAACTATGTTAGTAAGACGGGGACTTTGTTGTTGGTAGTGTGAGTTTTAAAAAAAGTGCGTGTGTATTAATGTACTATGTAATGTTAGTTATAATCTGTCACTTTCACAATTTATTTCAATGAGTCCATTTTTTATATGACTATCTATATCATTAAAATATTTCTTTATAAGTCACTCCTCAATTATATGAAGAAATAAAATAAAATAAATAATCATAGGGCATCAATAAATTCATCCGCATCGTTGTCAACGGGAAAAGTGCCCAGAAGGCTGGCAGCATTGCCACGTTGAATGGCAATGCTGATTCTTTGGCCAAAAAAAAGCCAGCCCTCTGGTCACGTGAAGAGTCGACCAAACGTTTCGCGATTTCTCGAAAAACTAAATGGGCAATTTAAGATACTTATATTATTTTTGCATGGCGCCGTGACGGTCCAAAGTGACAGCAAATGTGACGATTTTTTTCAAGATAGCGTCGGAGTGTGACGATTTTTTTTAACATAGCTATAAGATTTCTCCCATGCGTCGAAAAAAGGAAAGTATAGAAAGGCATATTGAAGAAATACAGCATAGAGTCCTGTAGGCCTAGACTAAAAATATCAAATTGTATTGAGTTGACATAAGCTTTAGAGATGTCCCGGGACTCCTTTTCACATTTTGTAATGTCATTTTGACGTTTTACGCAACGGTAAATATTTTTGTCTATGCCCGCAGGTCATACAGGCGTATTTTGTATCAATGAAATCAAGAGTCCTAAAAATATAAAATAAAACGCAGAATTATTTTCCGTATATGTATTTTATCTTGTCAAATAGAGATCAAAAATGAATAATTTGTAGATTTTTAACAAGAAACATTGTAATCAGAGCATACAATCATGAATTATGATTGAACAAAAAAACAGAAAATACTCAAAAATAAACAGTGCTTTTTAGAAAACAACCTAATTCATCACAATTATAAAATATATCCATAATATTAATAATATTTAGCGATTGTACTCATGACAGGCGGGTCTTGACAATTGTTCTTTCAACACTTTTCAGCGCTAAGATTTCGTATAGCGCTGTCTCTTTCTAACATTCTGAAAATTATATTTGAGCACCCTCGCTAAATTGACATGTTAACGCGAAAAAAATGTCATAATAACTATAACTTTTGTGAACAAAACAAATGGAAGACTTAAAATTACTCTTAGATTTAACGTGTTATTTTTTTCAAATAAAAGTATTTCTTTATAATCTATGTTATTCGTTATATTTAATATTTGTTTCAGTTTAAAACACTAAAACCTGTCAAACTTTATGCTCATTCCTTGATAGGCGGTCATAGACAAAGAAATAATACTTCGTGTAAAAGCGAAAATGGGCGTATTAAACTCCCCTACAAGCTTGCCGGAGACAGGGCCTGGATTTCAATTTTAAACCAAGAAGTATTTTTCTTTTTCTATGACAGAGTACTGTATATTGCATTTACCGTACTTCTAATAGATTTTGGCGTTTGGCTAGATCGGTGATATAAAAGTCAATAACATTGGATTATGATCCTTTACAAGCAAATGCCAAAATATACTAAGCGCGCGTTGATACAACTTACAATGCTCCCAAAAATAATAGACTTACACCCAGTTTTAGGAAAGAATTTATCGACTCCAAACATCAACCAAAATACATCCAACAAAACAAGATAATTTCTTTGTTCCAGAATATAAAACAGTAACTTAATTGCATAAGGTTTAGTTTCGAGTGTCACTATAATTTACTTATGTCCTTTTTGACAGTTGCTGTCATTATATAATAAACTCAGTTGTCATGAGCTTAAAGTTGATATTCAGATGATCAGTATTTAAGTTACAAGTATTTATCTCGTTTTGTTCGGCGTACTATAGAGCAGTTGGTTCGCGTTTGACAATTTTCTTTCCAGAAACGATGCCTTAGATCCTAAACGCGCCTAGATTCTGAAATCTGGATAATCTCGCCAAATCAAAAAGATACAATTTCGTCTTCTTAACATAAGCAATCAATATCGAAGTGTCAGATCAGGCCTTTAAGTTATCGTCATAAATCTATAACAAAATTAAAGTAAAATGGTACCAAAATGTATATATATGACTGATATATTAGTCATTATTAAGATATTTCACATATTAATGGGTTTTGTGTAGCTCTATGCTCTTAAGGGCGAATTTAAGCAAAGCTTTTTACCTTGTTATTATCCCGCGAATTAATTTTTAACAAATATATCACCTTTTTTTTGGATAGACACCACACAATATTGACAATATTACGTGGGTACTGATAGATAGATAGATAGAGCAACAAATGCTGGGTATTAAATAAGCTAATTTTGTTTTAGAACAGTCAAGAGGGAGAAAAAATATTATGAAAATGGTAAAAATTGGCAAAATCAGAACTTTATGAGACATGAATAATTAATTGTTCTCTATGGCTTGGTAACTCATTCCAGGAATAGTGAAAATATCTTAAGAATGACCTTTATTTAAAACTTTACGATATGAGCGTAGATAAACAATATATTGAAATACAGTTAACAATTTTAAAAGTAATTATGTCTAAATCTTACTTCTACTAACTTTATTGGGTATTTTCGCGCCATTACGATTCCATAAAGAAGATTAATTCTACAAAAATGGTAACCCTTTTTTCGGTTTCAAATTTCGAACTCGTTCTTTTATATATTTTGACGATTTTCATTTCCAATGTGATGCCATTTTGTTTTAATTCCTATAAAAAAATGGCGCGAAATAATATCGTTAACATAAAACCCTAATCTAACTACAAATAACGTGTTTAACGCACAACCATTTCGAACAATATATATTTATCAAAAAATATTCTTTTATTATACTTAATTAATTATTCATATTATTTTTCGGTAATACAGTTTTATTTTTTCAAATTAACTTAGTGTGAGCGAATTTGTCAAATCTTTCAATAAAAAATTGATGGTTTAAACGATGATTTTACAATTAAAAACTACCCCTCTATATATTATCTATTCTTGTCATTCTTTTTTTTGTGGAGGGCGAGAGGTCTTTATACTAATAACACCACTTTAAAATATAAGGCATTAATAATTGTGTAATTTATTATTTCATTTGTTTTTTATATGATGCCATTTTTCTCGTCGTAGACTGAACACATATGCTTGTGATCAACAAGCATATTAAAAAAATACTTTTGAGTCTTTGTCTTTGACTAAGGAAAGAAAAAAAATACTAATGCTATCCATTACTTCTAGACAAAACAAGAAAGAGACTGAAGAGTTTACAAACTGTCAAATTCAACAAAATATTATTTCGAAATTGGGCGACATTTTGAAAAATGGCGCCTAAAAACTCGTTTAACTTATGTAGTTTGACAGTTCTAAAATATATTCGTCTCAGTTTCGCTTTGACGGTCAGAAAGAGATAGTATAACACTTATAACGTATACACTTTAGTTAATTTAGTTGATACACAGAAGGTGTCCGATAATTTCAGACGTGTATTTTGCCAGTTAACTTGAAAAGTCACAAGTAAAAGCGTCATTAAACGGGCACTATGGCAAATACAATGGGCGTTGCTAGAAGCCAACACTATTCAACATTTTTTCATGCCAGTATTCGGTCATAAATTCTAAGAACTCTTTTAAAGGCCATCTTAAAAATTTAACCCTAATATAAAACTTGCTTTCGAAATTGGCGGGTTTTCTCAGCGAAAACCTAATGAAATACATAGTTTTTATACTAATTAGACCGAATTATAAAACGGTTATGTCAATGAAAAAAGTTGATTTGCTTTTGTATATTTATGCCTGAGTTACTTAACTTTTAGTGCGACCAACTATATATATATTATGCATGGTATTTATTTAGAATACTTGAATAGTCAAATATTACTTACACATTTTTTTTTCTAAGGGTTAAGTGGAAGATGATACGGCTAGAAAGGAGGTAAGTACTGAGATGACGGCAAATAGAGATGTATGGAAGAAGAAGACATGCTTTGCCAATCCCACATGAATTGGGATAGGGTCAGGAAGATGTAGTAGAGTATTCTAAATCTTCACGGAATTTTTAGACAAAGAATCAAACATATTTTTAGAAATAAGTGCATGTCATAATATGTGCGTGATCTTAAATCCTACTCTGAATACAAAAAAACACAACATGTAAATTTAACGTCAATTAACGGTAAAACTGACGTCAGTGATATTCTGCTTTTTGTTTTGTAAGAGACAATTTTTGTGTACCTATAGTCTCTCAACTGACAACTCACTCCGGGGCGACTCCGGTGCTGTCAGACAACGAAATTTGACAGGTCGGCGGAACTGTCAATATCGAAACAATTTGACAGGTCGGCGGAACTGTCAATGTTAACAAAAATTGATAGATTTTGACTTTTTTCATAGCGACTTCGTTCATGTGACTTTCAGCCACCTGGAAGTCTGCGGAACTATGAGCAATTTATGTTTTTAGCGACATTTCTTGAGGAAGTCGAGTACTTCTTGTGGGTAGTTCTGTCTGGTGGCAGTTTTCGCAGCCAGGCGGGCGAGGTCGAGCGGGGTTTTGGTGCTGTGGAAGAGAAGAATAATTCATAAATAAAATAAAAAAAACAAATAGGGGGGGTACTAAAAAGTCTCAACCGACAAAAGACAAACAACCGCAATAAAAAAATAATCGTAAAATAGCTATAATATAATTTCTGAAGACACACTTTTGAAGTCGGTTGAATTTATTTGCGATTTTTTTTATTTTCAAACTTTTTATTGCGTCAGTTAATAATTTGATTAAGTTACAATAGTCTTATGTCAACTGCTCATCAGCTTTTACAAAAAATCAGTAGGTGTAAATCAATCACCCCTATTTCCTACACTTAAGGGTGGAATTCTTTTTTCAAGTATAAAACCAACTCGAAAGAGTTAAGTATTATAGAAATCGGACATGCATAAAAAATACGTTTGGGTGTATGAGGAACAGGATGTAGACTTCCTCATCCACCATAGAATAGAGAGGATTCTTCGACCTGACGGATGTTGTCTGGTGGGCTACTGCCCGACTGTTGTTGTCAAATTCTTGTACATACTTTCAATCGCGCGGATAACTTTAATATCGCGATTTAGGACACGTCAGATTTAGTTCGTATGTGGCGAGATAGATGTCGCTACATACTTGTCGAATTGAGAACCTTCTCCTTTTCTTCGTCGGTTAGAGGGAAACCTAATAAGGTTACTTTTTGGCATCATGAGGAAACCTGGACGTTTCCACCTAACTACAACCTTATATTTTTAAGCAAAAGGATCGTACCAGATGGCGTTCTGTAGTTTTTACCTACCCATGGAGAAAAAGGCTACAGTTTATATATGTTCATGGCAATGGGTCTTACCTCAAGTTGGGGTGATGCGCCAAACTCTTCCACTCCTTGCGGGGCAGCTGGTTGAACATCATCAGTACCAGCTGAAGGTCACAGTGGGCCGAATTGACAGCTAGGTGGAGCGCTGTGTCGCCGCCCTTAAGGTCCTGAGAACAACGAGGTTTGTTGTTGAAGAGTGTTTTTGTTAGGGGTACTTGGTGGAGGAATATACTATATGTAACAGAATAAACGCAATACCTCATAAGGAGTCATTGTACTCATCATTATCAACATTTTGGACTATGGGACCAAGCGCGAAATCGCGAAAAAAAAATACAGGTGTTCAGTACATTTTGTCGAGTTATAACATACGAGTAAATGTATGGGGGAGTCGATTTATGTGGTTAATTTACTTTTGATAAAAAAACTCAGTGGGTTAGATAGAAATCATGATTTTTTACAGTTTATAGATAAAAAACCGTAAAAAGCCACCGAAAAATTTCAAAGAATACGTAGCTAATTGAAATTGTTCCGCTTTAACAACAAATAGTAGAGATTAAATTCAAAACGCTATAAAAGGAACGCTATTTTTTCGGCGTTTTATGCTCTACTCGTACTTGTGCGAATATGACGAGCGATGTGGCGCGGCGGGCGAGGTCCGCCTGCGACGCAAGAGGTTGCGGGTTCGATTCCCGCCTTGGGACAAATGTTTGTGCGATCTACAAATATTTGTTCCGTGTGTTCTTGGTATTTGCTTTATATATTAAAAATATCTTACTATGTAATGTATTGTATTAAGTATATCAGTCATCTAGTACCCATAACACAAGTTCTGCTTAGCTTGGGGCTAGATGATGCTGTGTGGAATGTCCAGCAATTTTTTTTTTTTTAAACACGCACTTGGCTGTTTCTAAACTCAAAAATAACGAAGTTCAAAGTTTGCAGTACTAGGTGGTTGGGATATTTTGGAACTCACCCCATCAGTAATCTCAAATCCGGCGTGTGCTAGCAACACGTGGACCGTATGTAATCGGGGATTCGAAGCGCTGTGTTGGCTGCATGCCACATGCAAAGCTGTATAACCTGCAAATATAACATTAATAATGTTTATAAATCATCGAAAGTTAAGCTACTCTTGCCGAGGTCAATCTTTGGATGGGTGACCATTCATTACTTATAGAGTCTCCTACGTGCCTCGGAGAGCACGTTAAGCCGTCGGTCCCGGTTGTCATTTGTAGATCTTTGACAGTCGATACGGGTATTTGGAAGCCAGAAAACGACAACCAGTCTTACCAAGGGGTATCGTGTTGCCCAGTAACTGGGTTGTGGAGGTCAGATAGGCAGTCGCTCCATGTAACATACTGGTATTCAGATGCATCCGGTTAGACTTGGAGCAGACTCCAATATAGTTGGGAAGAGGCTAGGCAGATGATGACATTCTAGTGTCGGCTAGTGTGGTACTAATGAATTTGAACTATTTTTTATAAAAAGTTTAGATTTGATCGTTTATATTGGATAAACTCCTAAACCGATGTAAAAAATTCTTTCACCTATAAAAAGCTACATTATCAGCGAGTAATTTAGGATATATTTAATTTTCAAAACTACCCTTTGAAGGGGGATGGAGGGGATGTTGAAGTTCAAAGGGAAAAGTACAAAATCCACGCGGACGAAGTGCTAGTTAAAGATGAAACGTAGTCCTTACCATCAGCATTGGTGTGGTGTAGTCTGAACAGCGGTGGTTGGTTGTCGTGCACTCGCACTAACTCACTCAACACGTCGGAGCAGCGGTCGCCGGCGCGTGCGCAAGCGATCACTAGGTTGTCGCCGAGAGCGTCTACCTGTGGCCAATAATTGTGTGGTTGGGTTAGGTTATTTTTTTAATCTTGATGTATTGGGGAGGGTTTCTTCGCATTGTGAGCATTTCACCCACATAGGAACACTATACATGAAATACTTACAATCTTCGCATAAAACCCTGTGAGATTTTGTTTGAAAAGTAACAAAAACCTGTTATTTCTTTGAGATTAAAAATTAAAGGGAATAAAAAAACGCAAAACCCATACAATAAAAACTTGTCTTTTTAGCGTTTCTTGCTCGATTATATATATATATATTTAAAGTAACAAAGCGTGCTTTATTCCTTTTTTTTTGGGACAAGCCCGCCACTCTGTTTCCAAACCCCTGCAACTCCTTAAAAGCAGAATCAACAGTGGCGACCACCAGAAAAGCGTCGAGACGATGAAGCCGACGAGTCCCGGAGAAAGGATTCAACTGTCCCCGGATCCCTGGATCCCGCAACGAAATTAATCTGAATACAACAGCGGAGGACATACATACTCGCGCCTTTTTCCCATGGGGGTAGGCAGGAACTAGAGAACGCCATTTGCTACGATCCTATTCGATACATACTCTTTTTGCTTCGTTTACGTTCATACATCTGGTCATACACGCACGCCGGTTGCGAGTACTACGCACCTGACCTTTCTGAAGAACATCACCAATAAGGTCAGTGTATGTCCTTCTAGGGCGTCCCCTCCCGGCGTTTCCGCTAGACAGCGGAGGAGTTAGATAAATACATCATTTCCACGTCCATCCGTATCAAGCAGGAGACAGACCAGAGCTACAGTGTACATTTCGTTCCAGTGTAACTGCTTACCTCACGAAAGATATGCTCCTTGCTGGTCACGAGGTTCGCGTTCGACGTGATAGCCAGGCGAATACACTGCACCAGGTACCGGGTGAGCAGCGGCCGGTGAGGGCAGCGGAGGGCAGCTGACTTCAGGAGACTTAGGCCTGCTGTGGACGTGAAGAAATTACAAATTAAAAAAACCGGCCAAGAGGGTGCCGAGCCATTTTCTAAAAAAAGTGTGCTATTTACAGACATCGTTTTTCCTGTAATCTTTACATAAACTTCTATCACATAGAATTATTTCAGACTTTTCTCTATACAAACTTCTGAGATAATGGGGGAACAACGGATTTTTTTTTACATTGTTCGTCAAAATTTGATAACTATGCGGCTTAAAAATAAAAATTTTATTTTTGTGATTCTGCAAATAGCGTTCTTTCATAATTACTTATAACTTAACTACTGGACTTATAATTGATATAAGTCTGAAATCGCCAACCCGTCTTTAGCAAACGTGGTGATTAATGCTCGTGCCTTCTCTGTATGAGAAGAGGTCTTGGCCCTGCAGTGGGACAGTAACAGGCTGGTATTACCTAACTTTAATTCTTGTTAAGCAATTTTTGCATCGAACATCTTTCTATTCTTGTATCTGGAGAAGGGCGTTGTTAGCTGCGGTACAGTTTATACTTTTGGTTTACCGATACCATCGTTTTACTTGTTGTCTTGTGTTTTTGTTCCGTAAAAATCTTTTTTTTTTTATTCAGCAATAAGTATTACAGATCTCAACGTACCATCTCCAACGAACAGAGCAGGGTCCTGAGCCAGCATCCTCTCGCAGACTAGTCCAAACAGACCGTACTGGAGATCCTCCTTCTCAGACCCAGTTGACAGACTAAACAGGATATGATGGAGGACGCTGAAATCGAAATAATAAAAAAACGGTTAGCTGTTTTGTTTATAGATACTAAATGGTATACTTAACAAATTAATAGATCAATATTGAACCAAGGAAAAGGCAATGTTGCCACCCTCGCGCATACAAGCGCGAAATTCAAATATTCATAGGTATTATTTGAATTTGTAGCTCAGTATTAGGTGGTATTATCATCATCATCAACCTAGCCTTTTCCAAAATATGTTGGAGTTGAATTCTAGTCTAACCGGATGCAGCTGAATACCAGTATTTTACATGGAGCGACTGCCTATCTGACCTCCACAACCCAGTTACTGGGCAACACAATACCCTTTACCCACTGCAACTCCTGAAAGCCAGAACCAACAGTGGCGACCAACAGAAAAGCGTCGAGGCAATGAAGCCCGACGAGTCCCGGAGAAACGTTTCAACTGTCTTGGATCCCGCAACGAAATTAATCAGAAAAGAACAGAGGAGTTAGAAAACTATATATTTTCCACTTCCCTCCATATCAAAAGATACAGAACAGAGCTAGGCCAATAGGCACAAAGGGACGTTTACAACTGGGTTAAGCCCAGTTACCTAGCACCACGGATTAAAATTAACACTGATATTAATGGCTCAGATACAGGGTCCCTTTGGAACCATAAACAACGGCTAAGATGACCTATATTCGTAATTGGGTGCCCCATTTTAAAATACATCTTATTGCCTACGTGATCAGACGATGTCCATTCAAGTTATTTTCTTTTTATATTTAATATTTTTACGCACCTAGAATCAAAATGACGCAACGCAATACCGTTATACGTCCTTTACATAAAGAATTTTACTTTATTCTTTTATTTTTCATAGATCAGCCAGTGTCGGTGAATCATTCGTTCAATTTTTCCTCACATCAAATATAAATTACATGGACAATCATAAGGATTGACGCAGTTGTATGAGCCAAGAGGAAAATAATTGTAAAATTAATTCATTAATATCAACATATATGTGTTTATAAGGTTTTAGTAACATTGTTTAGAGGGAAAATTGTGCAAATTGTTTGTTAGTATGAACCCGTTAAAAAAATATATTATGTGTTCTGTTTTGTGTCCTAATAAGGGCTATTGTGAGTGAATTCGCCGCTAGAGGCGCTAGTGTAGTCGGAAATGTCAAATGTTGGCAGTTGGCGCCAACACAACTATTGCTTTATTTGATAAATACCGATCAGCGGGTCGATTTAGGAAAGCAGTGCTTATCTGTGATTCATTCTCGTGCTTAACAGAATAGCACTGCTGATATGAAAGAGACAGAAAATTAAAACAACTTACCCATACGCTTCTTTCAGATCTATCTTAGAGAGTTCCATGCACAAATTCTTCCTCACGGCTATCTTAATCTTCTGCAAATGCTCTCTAAATAATTCCTTGCAAGATTTCCTAGTAACCTGACAGCAATCTCTCTTCGAGCAATTGTATACAATCTCCTTTTGCAAATCCTTAAACTGCTTCATGGTCATAGAGGACATAGAAGTGGTGCGTTCCCGCGCTTTTTTATCTGTGGCTTCTTTTTCCGTTGCCTCCTTTTCTTCTTCAAAATGAGGAATATCTTGGTATTTCTCATAATCAGTGTTGTAAATTGGTGATGTACCAGGAGACAGTGTGTATTCTGAGTTTGAGGGGTAAAATGATGCAGGGGAGGCCAACATGGGACTTGGTACAGTTTCCGACCTGGGTGGGGTGGGGAACGTATAGTCGGGGATGTAACCATCATTAGACGTGTTACTATAATCTTTCTGAACGTAATTGTTGAAGATCTGTGTAAATTCCTCCGGCCCGAATTGTTCAACGGGGTTCGACAGACTCTCAGGTGACATTTGACAGTTTTGCTGCAAGAGTTGCATAAAATCGTTATGTTGGACAGTTTCCTCTTCATAGTCACCCAAATACATGTTTGAACTGAGTTTGTTTTGTGTGAATTCGATGCTGGAATGGTCTTGGTACTCATACTCCGGTGTGACGATGACTTTGGGTACAGTCTTCTGGTTTGTATCCTCGTTAATGAGCTCCATAACATCCTCCAAATATGTTTCCCTGTCATTCTGTAAGAATTGGGAGTTCTTCTGTACGCTTTCGAGGGCAAGCTTGACTTCAGAGAAGTTATCTGGTTGAACTTGGTTGACGAGAACCTGGCCCCCGGATAGAGTGTGCTTGTTGATTGAGCTGATCTGAAAAACAAAAGAATGTTGGCTTTTAGAATGAACTCAGGCACAAAATACAGACAGCCACCTGCTACGACCCTTACATACTCCTTTTGCTTCGTTTACGTTCAACTTCTGGTCGAAAATATAGCTAATATAGTATAATTGAGCCGTTTGGTGTTGAAACACTAGGGCCATGGGGCCTGTGTGCCCATTTAGTTTTTCGGGACATTGCGAAGCGTTTGGTCGACTCTTCACGTGACCAGAGAGCTGGCTTTTTTTGGCCAAAGAAGCATTGCCATTCAACGCCTTTTGGGCACTTTTCGGGTGAATTTTTCGATGATCTGTGATTGTATTTTTTTTTTTTATTTCATGTACCTACATAATAGTTTTATTGCTTTATTGTTCGTTGTTAACTTAATTTAAAAAAGATTCTAAATTAATTTATTTGCTAGCGTACCCAAACCGTTAGTTACATTTTACATGTAACTCATTTTACATATAATGTGAACTAATTAATTATACAACTATTTGTATATTCGTTTTATAGATCAAGCGACTGCCATATGACCTCTGCAAATAAATTAGTCAACGAAACCGGTTTTTTAAGATTGCGTATACGATATTTTTATACGTTGTCAGACGATTGGGATTTATGTAAGTATTATACATAATTGTTCCACCTCATTTGGTCTGGATTCTAACCGCAAAGGCCGCTGTGTTTTACGTTTTGAAGACCTATTTTGCATAAATTTCATACACAAACTTATGCCGTTTTCTCAGTTTTAGGCAGAAACTACAGAACGCCATCTGCTTCGATTCTAACACTATCCGTGTTAGGATCAAAGCTTCACTTTCTTTTGTTTCGTTTACGTTCATACATCTGGTCATACACGCACGCCGGTTGCGAGTACTACGCACCTGACATTTTTGAAGAACATCACCAATAAGGTCAGTGTATGTCCTTCTAGGGCGTCGCCTCTCGGCGTTACCGCTTACATCTGCCTTATTACCTTTGCCATCTACCTTTTGTTTGTTCGTATTTCATAAATACATAAACATACATCAACTTATGCCGATTAAGTTAATACTTTTTGGGTTCCGTACCTCCAAAGGTAAAAAAGGAACCCTTATAAGATCACTCTCTTGTCCGTCTGTCATCACCGATTTTCTCAGGAACGGGTTGACCTAGCAAGTTGAAATTTATACCTGATACTGAGGTATATACTCCCTATTAGGTGTATAAAAATCAAGGTACTGAATCAACACGATAAAAAGATATAGGCAAATTTAGATTTTCGTGAAAACTTGTAAGCACCAAAATCTACCTTCATTTTATGTTCGTGTGCATTTTTGGGTATTTTCTTGCATGCCTACATGGTAAAATATGACTGAGCTTGTTACAATTTTTATCATCTTTTACACCCATATTTGCGTACTAAAATTATCTTTATTTTTTTCAGGGTGTAGGCAGAGACTACAGAACGCCACCTGTTACGATCCTTACATACTCCTTCTGCTTAGTTTACGTTCATACATCTGTGTACATAGCGCGAATGTTTGACATAAACGTAACAGTAATTGGAACACTTTTTAAATTCAAAATACAACTATAGTATTAATGGGAGATTTAAATCATCATCTGTTTAGCCTTTTCCAAACTATGTTGGGGTCGGCTTCCAGTCTAACCGGTTGCAGCTGAATACAAGTATTTTACATGAAGAGACTGCCTATCTTCCGCAGACGCAAGGCATAATAACTTGAGAAAGTACTGTAATTGCACATTTCAAAGAGTATTCTTTTAGTTTTAGATTAGAGTGTAACTGTAACCTTACGGTGTTTTATTAAATTAGTTAACCCTAGTCGGTTTATTCTTTATTGCGAATACCTCGCTAGACGGGTACAAAAAACAAACACAACATACAAACAAAGGAAACGTGTTTGTGATAAATAAATAAATAAAAAGGAGACGATAAATAAATAGGAAGGTAGAATAGTCGACCTACTTCCCCAAATCTCTATGGAGAAGAATGGGCAAGAAAATCCGTGTTTGCCAACCACTATTGTATTAGAGTTATCCTCGGTCGGCTTAAATGTTTATCTTAACATATATAAATTACGTGTCACGACGTTTGTCCGCTATGGACTCCTAAACTACTGAACCGATTTTAATAAAATGTTGCACAAAGATACGACAGTTTTTATTAACTCGATTATTAACCTTACTTTTTTATTTCAAATTAAATATCTTCCTATAATAAGTTCCATACATTTCTAACAGATGGCAGTGTAACTTAATTTTGAGGCGGTACGAAGTTCGCCGGGTCGGCTAGTTTATTATAAATAACATAGATGTGAAACGCTACGTAGATGATTATCTTTATCCTTTTACCGTCTACGTCAAACAACAGTTATGTTCCTACAGTTTCCTTAAGAATTATTTCATTCACGTATGTAGTTTGATCAGGTATAATATCACTGACGTCTTAAACAGGTAAGGTATGACGTCAGGACGTCTAAGAGGTTGGGCCGGGCGTTCTCCCGCTTGTTTATGACAGATACTGCGATCGCCTTCATACGTCATACCTTTTTTATTTACAGCCAGCTGTGCCTGCGAATTTGTCCGCGTGAGATGTAACAAAATATGGGTTTTTAATTTTTGCGCGTAAACCTCATTTATCATCCTCCTGCCCTTATCCCAATTTATATGTCTTCTTCTTCCATACATCTCTATTTGCCATCATATCAAAAGTCACCTCATTTCTAGCTTTATCATCTTTCACACAATCCATCCATCTTTTCTTTGGTCTCCCTCTACTCTTGTAACACTGCACATTCATACTCAAAAACTTTCCTCACAAAATGATCCTCATTCCTTCGCATCACATGCCCATACCATGACAACCGATTTCCAAACAACTTCTCGGTCACAGGCGCCACTTTCGACTCTTTTACATATTTCCCGTAAAAATCGGTCCAGCTGTTTCGGAGATTACATCAAACAAACAAATACAAAGGCAAAAAAAAAAAAATCTTCTTTTGGTCGGACTTCCAAAGAAACTTTCATATGCATTTAGTAAAAAGCTGTTTATTATTTTGAGATAATAAAAAAGTGACGCGTCACTGGACGCCTGGCAGCTGTGAAACATCGATATTATTTTGTGCAAGTAATATGCATAAAAGAACAGATTACGACATGAACTAAATAGGGCTGCATGAAAAAATAAAATACTATTACTATTTGTTCCCTTAAAATGATGGCTGTTTATTTAATAATCGTTTATTTTCATTAAACACAAGAATTCTGAATTCAAAAATTTGTTTCCAATTACGACAACTCAATTGTTTTAATCAGTGACTTCAGTAATAAGTTATATTCGATGTTGATGATGTGGCGCCGCGTCGCCACGGCATGCGTCTCCACGCCAACAATCGGTTTTACCCACGGCAACAGACACTTCACTTACTTATTTGTACTACCCGAAGTTTTTCTATAAAATAAATAAATAATGCTGGACAATCCACACAGCATCATCTAGCCCCAAGCTAAGCAGAGCTTGTGTTATGGGCACTAGATGACTGATATACTTAATACAATTCATTACATACATAGATATTTTTTATTATAAATAGCAACTACCCAGAGCACCCGGAACAAATGTTTGTAGATCGTACAAACATTTGTCCCAAGGCGGGAATCGAACCCGCAACCTCCTGCGTCGCAGGCGGACCTTCGCACGCCACGCCACATAGGTCGTCCTTCAGTAATAAGTTATATTCGATGTTGATGATGTGGCGCCGCGTCGCCACGGCATGCGTCTCCACGCCAACAATCGGTTTTACCCACGGCAACAGACACTTCACTTACTTATTTGTACTACCCGAAGTTTTTCTATAAAATGCAAGTGCTATTCTTAAAATTCTTATGTCATGATCGTTGACTAAAAATAACCTAAACTCTTCAAAATCAAATCAGTCTAGGTATTCAAATGATCTACTCGGGGCAGACAAAAAGAAAAAGTAGGTACTATGCTAGCTATGTGTGAAAAATTTGCACACTCGTTTTATTAGTAGTATTTCCTTTTTGTTTATCGAGCAAAACAAAAACTCATCAGCTCTATTTTATTTACGTAAGAACTATAATAAGATCTTCTTTGTAATATATAAAACTAGCTGCCGACCGCGGCTTTGCCTGCGTGGTTTGTTGATAAAAAAAGTAGCCTATGTCCTTTCCCGGGGTGCAATCTATCTCTCTGCTAAATTTTATCGAAATCCGTTCAGTGGTTTAGGCGCGACAGACGGACAAACAGACACACACTTTCCCATTTATATTATTAAGTATGGCCTCTCGTGTCGCAAATTACATAATGTATATGGTAGGGGGTGATGGGCATGTTCACATCTCATCTATAGCTTTTTACATGTACGACTCGGGAAGCGAGTTCTGGGTACATGAACAACTCTTTTTCGACCCGGGAGCCGGGTGCTGGGCACTAAAAGTGTTAAGAATGGAAAGAGATAGGTGAGAGAAAAATCTCAGTATGTTTTACAGTTTTAGTCCTCATTCATCATATGCCTAGCCTATTCCCAACTAATGTTGGGGTCGTCTTCCAGTCTAACCGGATACAACTGAATACCAGCATTTTAAATGGAACAACTTTTAATGGGATAAGCTCGCCACACTACTCCCAAACCACTGCAGCTCCCGAAAACCAGAATCAACAGTGGCGACCACCAGGAAAGCGTCAAGACAATGAAGCCCGACGAGTCCCGGAGAAACGATTCAACTGTCTCGGATCCCACTAACACGGTTTTCTAAGAAATCCTTCTATTCTAGAGAAGGCTATAAGTAATAACCTAAAAGTCTCCGAAAATAAACCTAATACTCAAATAAATAACGCCTATTATCTCTTACTTACGACACGTTGAATAATTGAGAAGCTCTTTAATTTTATTGCCTTGAACCTGAGAACTGATAAGTATTTTGAGTGACATGACGCATCTCGTCAACACTTAACACAGAATTGATTATAACGCCATCTAGTACAGCAGAACCGCAACTTCCGAATTGAAATAAGCGCCACCTAGTTTGAAATAAAGGAAACTGACGTAATCAGCCTTGTAGTTGCACGACTGTCGACCTGGCGTTTAATTAAAATACTTTGTAGTTTGTATAGCAGACATGTTTTTCCGCATAGAATGTGTTCCGCAAAAAATCCAGCATTGCTGCATGAATATCAACTCGATTTACACATTGTTCGATTGATATAGTAACGTTTAGAGGAGCCAGAATCGATTACGGCCTTCGCTGTGTATAAGTACATACCTATTTCAATATTTCTTTTGTTTTGTGAATTCGCGCGTAAAACGATATGAATATTTCTTGGAACTATAAACTTCTGACGTCACTCGTTTACCGTAAATAAAAAGTTTAACATGACTATTTTGTGGTCTAGACATAATATGCAGTAATAATGTTTTTGAAGTCATTTATAAAGTTTAACATAGGTAGGTACAATAATGATGGTGTATGTATAAATATAATAAAAAGTGCGCTATGTTTGAGAACGTTCTTTTTTTGGAATGGGCTTCACGCTGTCTAACCTTCAGGGTTTTTTATTTACTGCTTAACCGAACTTTCCTGTGAAGACTTCATTAAAAATTAGGGCCTCCAGCCAGGGCAGCCAGAGCTAAGCGAGCACTCGCTAAGGGCACCTTCTGCGGGCGAGCCTCGGCTTAGGACGTCGCTGGGATAAGACAGCAAAGGGACGGGCTGGACCTGATAGATGAATTATTTAGGGACTAATTAAAACAACTACTGGCTCAGCGGGAACGCCAGAGGGCGTACAAATGACCATTTCCATACATTGTTATTTCATTATCTTTATGACAAGTGTACATTAATTATTTGAGTGGTAAGAAGGTGTATAGAGGAAAGGTAAACCTCTTTTGGGAAAAAAGCCGCGACCCGGCTGAATCATAGTTAGTAATCTTTGACATTCTTTTTTCATTGCTTGTGGAATGTGAATGATGACATTTGCCTTGCCTATAAAATATATACTATTCATATGGGAGCTTATTGCTATCAACTGTATATAATACCTAATGGAAGAACCTAAAACCACTTAGTCTGACCTTGGAATCTAATTCAGGACCTCATACTTAGTTGTAGCAATCGAGACAGGAGCTGAGACAGGGAATCCCCCCCCCCCCCCCCTTACGCTCTTGGCCTAAAATTTTAAGGCATAATATTGTTTGGCTTAACGATTTCGCATACATTTTATTAGCATTACCTACTTATTATGACGACCTATGTGGCGCAGCGGGCGAGTGTCCGCCTGCGACGCAGGAGGTTGCGGGTTCGATTCCCGCCTTGGGACAAATGTTTGTACGATCTACAAATATTTGTTCCGGGTGTTCTGGGTATTTGCTATGTATAATAAAAATATCTATCTATGTAATGTATTGTATTAAGTATATCAGTCATCTAGTACCCATAACACAAGCTCTGCTTAGCTTGGGGCTAGATGATGCTGTGTGGGTTGTCCAGCATTATTATATATATATATATATTATATATTATACTTTGTCAGTATGCAAAGTTTATCATTACTATCATTTGGTCTAATTTTTGGTATAATTGAGAGTTGCATAAATTGGGTGCGTATGTAGTTAACACGTTGACGGACAGTACTCTCTCACATGTTAGGTTGCTGAGACAGTACTATTTTTCATACATTGCCCATAGGCGTAGCGTCACAGTACAACTATTATAATAACACATGATATGACAGAACGGATATAGACGTGAACGTCATAAGGCGTTCTGTCACATAGGTTATGTATTTTTGTAGATATATGACAGTACGTTCTGAGGCGTAAACGTCTATATAAAAATTTACGTCTTATGGCGTACTGTGTTTAAACTAGTCAAAAGATCGGCGTCGAAGGGCGTACTGTCGTATTACTTCTGACTGGCTTGACGCCTACAGGCAGTACTGTCCGTCAACGTGTTAATAACTTTGTATGACTATTGTAGAATAATTTTGTTTGACTGTGCAGTGGCTGAGCGGTTGACTGCTGTGCTGCGTGTAGTGGGTTCGATTCCTGCACGGTTCAAATATTTGTATTGCCTACAGGTAGTTGTTGCAGGTCTGGCTGATTGTGTATGTAAGTTTGAATGTTTGTAAACGCACCCATGATACAGAAGAAATTCTTAGTGTGGGCTTAAGAAAAGTTTACAACATTATGCTTCATCATCAGAACGTAGTGAAAGCTGGAAAAGACAAGATTGTAAAGTATATCGATCTTGCTCACGAGGTTACCAGCATGTGGAATATGAACTCAACCATTATAGTGCCGATAGTCATATCAGTCAACGGTTTGATAGCGAAAAGTTTCGACCGACATCTGGAGAAACTTTCGCTAAACAGTTGGGTCAAGAGCTCTGGCTCTTGACCCAACTGTTTGCCGTGTCCATGACGACCGCCTTCTGCATCTGTGCAGAAGGCGGTCGTCATGGACACGGCACGCATTGTAAGGAGGTTCCTCACTCTAGATCCTTAACCACCGTTAGCCTGGGTCTTACTACCTCGCTGCGGGCGGAGCACTATTTGTACAAGCAACTTATTCTTTTTTTTTTTTGTTAAATATGTGAAACAATATGTAGAATAAAAAATGCTTCATTATTATTATTATGCCAACAGTATTTATGGCAAATTATTTATGCGTAAAGATCATTATGCTAAATTTCGTTATGACAATATTTTTTATGCTTATCATTGAGACATCTACAATGACAATCAGCAGCTGTCGCTACAAAAACAGTTTGTATTAAGTAATTTGTCTCAATTATACGTATTGGAGAGGAATTGGGTGACTCATCCTCCCTTAATACCATTGAATATACAAGGTGGAAAAAACCGGGCCAGCGGGCGACGAGAACTGGGTAGCTCGCCGTCCAATCAGAGACCAGGCCCGAGTCGACGGTACGACGTGATCCGCGCGCACCTCAAGGAGATGTCAGCAGAATTGGCTAGGCTGCCGAATCCTGCCGGGGTTGTGGGATGTTCGAAAGAGTCACCGTGACCCCGGAACTTAAAGGGCAAGGACGGAACACGGATGGGTTTTTATTTTTATTTTATTTTATTTGTTAGGGACAAAAAACAGTTACATGCTAAGCTTAACTAAATATTCTTAAATTAGCACAAAACGTGGAAATACATTTATACATTATCTATTCCATATTTTTAGTCAGTAAAAGTCTGACACGCCCTCCCGTTCCACACAGAACGGGAGAAGTCACTGGATGACTTCTCCAGAACTTTTAGCTGACGTTCCAAATTCAAAACACATTAGCGGCCGCCGGATTTAAACCATTTTTTAAACCTCGTCCCAAACCAGGAATTTCTCCTGTATCGTGGGTGCGTTTACAAACATTTAAACTCACATAGACAAACAGCCAGACCCGGAACAACTACCTGTAGGCCATACACATACATATTTGTTACGTGCGGGAATCGAACCCGCGACACGTAGCACAGCAGCCAATCGTGCCTACAAGATATCATCATCCTCCTGCCCTTATACCAATTTATTTGGTGTCGGCGCAGCATGTTTTCTTCTTCCATACATCTCTACTTGCCGTCATCTCAATACTCACCTCTTTTCTAGCCATATCATCTTTCACGCAATCCATCCATCTTTTCTTTGGTCTCCCTCTACATTGATTCTCAAAACTTTCCTCACAACGTGGTCCTCATTCCTCCGCATCGTGCCTACAAGGTATATTACATGTTATATTATTGCCCGGCTAGACTATAGCTGCTGTGGCTATAATGTCATTGCATGATATAATTTGACATTATAGAGAACGTGGTGTGAAAAAAATATCAAAACTCACCTTGCTGTAGCTGTCCTGCTCTTGCGCAGGGTACGGCGACACTGAAGATACAAATGAGCCGACCTTATTCCTTATAGGGGTCCTAGACAATACAATCGTGTGCAATTTCTTCTCTTTTTTCTTCTTACCATCATCATTAAGACCTAGCTTCTCCAAATCTTCAGCTAACTCATCTGTTTGTACTGTATTCTCCACTTTATTCTCTGATTCCTCTTGATTCTCCGTTTTCTCTGGATTCTCTGCATCTTTATTGTCAGAGAACCCACTATCGCCGGAGTTTGTTGATGACTGAGAGTGTATTCTATCAATTCTTGGCTCTTCAATGACTTGGTAAGTGAAAATCTCTGGTTCGTTCTCTTCATCATCTTCGATTTCTTGTTTTACTGGTTTACCCTGTTCCAAATTCAATTTGTCGAAATTCTCCAAGATGGCGGCGACTGTGTTCGTATTTTGAATTGGTTTCAGTTCCTTTTTAGTTTCTGACTTGTCTTCAACCGTTTCTTTTTTCTCAATCTTGGGCCTTTCCTTCTTTTTGTGGAAGAATGATTTTATGAGGGTTTTTATTGATTTTTTATCTGTGGCCTCCATTGGTATTGGTTTCGCGTTTGACACTCTGGCGCTTCCCATAGTTGTTATTTTTGTTTCTTTTTATGATTCACGGTTCAACATAATAATATCTGTAACAAGAAAAAAAAATATGTTGAGTACATTTTTACATACATAACATCACGCCCATAATCTCCGAAAGTTTAGGCAGAGGCGTACCTATTGTACACCCACATGTCGCCAGTTATATTAAAGTCCCATGTAATAGGGGGCGAGCCTATTGCCATCAACCGGGCACATAAGTCTACTTTTAATTTTTCTAAGTTTTTTTTTTTCAAGTTTAAAAATTCCAGATGGGCAAACCCATCAACACTTTGCCCGATCCGGGAATCGTACCCAGGACCTGGTGCTCAGCAGTAGCGTTTCCAACTACTAGACCAACGCGACAGTTACACAGATTTCCGCCAGTACCTACATTTTTTTTAATGAAATAGGAGGAAACACCGTCGTCGAAATTATAACTTTATTTCAGCCAAAATTTTAACTTATTAATACTGAGCTAGTAGTAGACTGCATTCCATGTTAGTTTTTTACTTTTTAGTTAATACTATTTTCACAACAAATAATAGGGTAGTGTCCTTAAATATTATGTTTGGTCAAGTATTTTTTCTCTTGTCACGTAAACCAAAAATGACGACGATATAGTGCGTTGAAATTTCGCGTGACATCAAGCCCTGTTACCATTTTACGTAGAAGTGACGTCACAAGCCATTAACAAAAAATACTTGTCCAATAGTTTTTGGTAATCTAACTGACAGACCAAATAGACTTATTATAGTTTTATCTAGGACACATCCCTATATAGGTATACAATTAAAATTGTATTAAGTCTATTTTTATTTCTTTAATACATGAAGAAATAAAATAAAATGAATAATCACAGGGCATAGAAAAATTCATCCACATCACTGTCAACGGGAAAAGTGCCCAGAAGGCTGGCAGAATCGCCACGTTGAACGGCAATGCTGATTCTTTGGCAAAAAATAGGCCAGCCCTCTGGTCACGTGAAGAGTCGACCGAACGCTTCGCGATTTCTCGAAGAACTAAATAGGCACACGGACCCTATGGCCCTAGTGTTTCAACCCCAAACGGATGTTATCCACATGGATGTTATGAAAATGCACAAGTTAAAATACATTGAAGACAATAGTGTCTTCAATGTATTTTAACTTGTGCATTTTTCTAAGAACTACCGTCACTATTTGACAGCTAAATAATTGGTCCAATTCCGTTAAGCCTGTCACGGGTGAGCCAAAACTCGTCACCACAGATGTTTATAGACAAAGTAATGATGATATTGGCTATGGTCCAATATACACTTACACGGCAAATATAGATAGCTAGCTTTTGTCCGCGGCTTTGCTCGCGTTAATTTAGAATTTCTTAAAACAATCAATTTGGGTTAAATAATAATAAATAAATAATGCTGGACAATCCACAAAGCATCATCTTCAGCCCCAAGCTGAACAGACCTTGTGTTATGGGTACTAGATGACTGATATACTTAATACAATACATTACATAGATAGATATTTTTTATTATACATAGCAAATACCCAGAACACCCGGAACAAATCTTTGTAGATCGTACAAACATTTGTCCCAAGGCGGGAACCGAACTCCTGCGTCGCAGGCGGTCGTCAAAGGTTGTACTCTGCTTGTAATAATTTAACGACATGTTTGGCGCAGTGGCTGAGGGATTGACTGTCACGCCGCGTGTCGTAGGTCTGATTCCCGAGCGGAATAAATATTTGTACGACCTACAGGTAGTTGTTCCGGGTCTGTCTGTTCGTGTATGTGAGTTTCAATGTTTGTAAACGCACCCACGACACAGGACAAATTCCTGGTGTGGGGTAATAATTTAAAAAACAGCAGAATAATTCAATCATGATTCGTAAGACAAGTGGCGCCATCTATTATCATAAGAACGTTATTGCTGTTTTTCTCGGGAACAGTACTTGTTTTCGGGATGAAAGGTAACCTATGTCCGTTACTGTACACCTGACAACGTGTATGCAAAATTTTAGGATGATCGGTGCAGTGGTTTAGGCGTGAAAAGGTAACAAACAAACTATCTTTCGCATTTTTATTTGTTAGTTCTGGATAATACTACGTATGTATGTTTCTTACGCAAGCTTCCAAGAATTATGTTAACTTGTTTGTCCTTGATACGGATTCCTGTTCTATATACATGTTTTATGGGTTTCGAGATACGATATTTTGGTACGATGGGCCATTGTGGGTATGGATCGGGATAGCCATTTAGTGTTGCAAAATTTATTTTTCTTTAATCACGCTGGTGACATCACCTGGGTGATCATAGACTTGTTTTAGTGTTTTTGATAGCGGATCTAGACTGTTTAAAGGCTAATTAAGGTAATTTAAATTAATATTTGTGGTTTTTAAATGACGACACGGTTGGCGCAGTGGCTGGGCGATCGACTGCTGCGTCGCGTGTCGTGGTTTCGATTCCCGCAAGGAACATATATTTGTATGACCTGTAGGTAATGGTTCAGGGTCTGACTGTTCGTGTATGTGAGTTTAAATGTTTGTAAACGCACCCACGACACAGGAGAATTGTCTAGACTGGGGCAACGTTTTAAAAAACGGAAGAAAACACACATATATTTTTCTCATTGCAATATTGCTCACAGACGTGGTATGGGGAAATAACGTAATAATTTTATCATCATTAATATTACGTAACGTATAGAACAGACAGCAATTATGAACTAGCCGTGTCCGCGACTTCGTTCACGCGAAAATCGTCAAATTTGCCTCCTTTACGCATCAGTTATCTGCCAGCGAAAGCCCCGTCGAAATCGGTCGTTCTGATTCTTCCGAAAGCTGGATTACTCAAAAATATTGGACACATATTTTATCTTTTGTCACGTAAAGCAAAAATGACGACGATATAGTGCTTTGAAATCACGCGTGACGTCACGCCGTGCTACACTTTTAACGTAAAAGTGACGTCACAAGCCCCTTCTCCTGTACTTTGATGTGCTATATCACTGTCACTTTTTATTGATTCGAGTAGGTAAGCAAAAAATACGTGTCCAATATTTTTTGGTAATCTTACTGACGGACTAAATAGACTTAATATATTTTTACCTAGGACACATCCCTATTATCGTTTTATATGTACTTTATATGTATTTAGTTAAAATCTGTTATTTTAAAATTACAAACAGACACTTCTTTTTATTTATTTACAGTACATAATATATGTAAAGATGTATATCTGAGATAACATGTCTTGTCAACATATACTTATATGCTACTATGTAGATCGGTTGAGGAAATATCTTCAGTAAATATACATATCTTTAAGATTGTGTATAGATATAAATCAATCCACTGGTTGCTAATACATTAACTTAGTAAGTTATACTCAAGAACAATCGCGAATGCGTTACGCGAATGGATAGAATAAGAAATGAGTATGTAAGAGGAAGTCTGAAAGTGGCGCCTGTGACCGACATGTTGTGTGGAAATCGGTTGTCATGGTATGGGCATGTGATGCAAAAGGACTGAGGACCACATTGTGAGGAAAGTTTTGAGAATGAATGTAGAGGGTTACAGGAGTAGAGGGAGACCAAAGAAAAGAAAGATGGATTGCGTGAAAGATGATATGGCTAGAAAAAGGTGACTATTAAGATGACCGCAAGTATGGAAGAAGAAAAAATGCTGCGCCGATCCCAAATAAATTGGGATAAGGGCAGGAGGATGATGATGATGTCACCCCTGTTATCCATGAAAGGTTTGGCAAAGGAGTAACTTCGTATTACACTTTTCGGCTGTTATGTCTAAGTCCCATTAAAAGGGGATGAGCCTATCTCCATCAATCGGGCACCAATGTAGACTGGGCTGATACTGAGATATTTCAAAAATCCAGTAAAACACAGTTGAATCATACCTTAAATCATTTTTTTTTCAATTGAGTGTCTGCTGTCGATCGTATCTCATGTTAGCTGTTGTCATTACCCACCTACCTACCTATTTGATAACAATACCAGCCTGTTACTGTTCTACTGCAGGCTACAGGCCTCTTCTCATACAGAGAAGGCACGAGCATTAATCACCACGCTTGCTCAAGTCGGGTTGGAGATGTTAGACTCATACTGATTATAAGTTCAGGTTTCCTCACGATGTTTTCCTTCACCGATGTCAGTGATGTCCAAGATAGACTTTTCTAGTACATGTGAATTGAAAAAGTCACATTGGTACTTGACCACGTTTGAACCCAGAACCGTGCACAAAACGCGAGGCTCTAACCAGTGGGCTACTCCGATGATGCATATTGCGGAAAAAATGTTGGATTCTCTTTGATTAATGGGAATTTTAGAACTCAAACGATTTCCAAGATGTATATTTCCTCTTTAAGAATGTACAGAGGCTAGCACATCAAGCTAGCCCAATGTGTCAAATTTATTTGATAGTTTTTTAACTTTATTACGAAATTATAAGGTTCATATTCAATTGGAAAAATTTGACAGTTTGGGGTAGTTTGATGTGCTGGCGTCTGTACAGTTTTGTTAGAATTTACTTATAAGTAATAGTTTTGATTTCGTTCGTATTATGTACAGACGCCAGAATGAGCACATCAAACTATCCCAAACTATGAATATTTCCCAATTGAAAATGAATCTTATACTCTTGTTATAAAGTTGAAAAACTAACAAAGAAATTTCACAAATTGGGGTAGCTGCCTCTGTACATATAAAAAGGAAGAATCGTAGGGGCTACAATAAATTAAAACCTAATTTAGATACGTTTTATTCTGATGTTTTGTAAACGAAAAGATGTGAAAGTTTTTTTTTGAAGATAATAACTGAATGTTCGTTTATATTAAAATACTCATTGGGTGAGATAGAAATGATTTCCTCATGATTTTTTACAGTTTTACGGCTGGGCTTTCCCAGTTATGCTGGGGTCGGCTTCCAGTCTAACCAAATGCATCTGAGTCCCAGTATCTTACATGGAGCGACTGCGTATCTGACCTCCACTGCCCATTTACAGGGTAACACGATACTGGTTGTCTGACTTTCGGGCTTAACGGCTTAAAGTGCTTTCCAAGGCACGGGGGTGTCTTGTTACGTATGGTCACCCATCCGCAGACCGACCTCAGCAAGCGTAGCTGAACCATCGATCCACGAGTTCCTGTTTTAGAGGTCTGTCTTAAAACTATCTTTGTTTGACATTCAAAAAGTGCTGATTTCAACGCTAATAATTCAAATAAACGACTATTTATTTTGAAATGATGAAATACCGCTAACGAGTTCAGTAAATCACCTTGCCGATCATCTCAGAATATTCTGAGAAATATTAAAGCACGTATTATTATTGACTTTGGTTGAACAAAAATCTATCGCGCGCAATGACTTATTGACCGCGCATTTTTAGGGTACCGCACCCAAATGGTAAAACGGGACTCAATTACTAAGATTCCGCTGTCGGTCTGTCACCAGGCTGTATCTCATGAACCGTGATAGGTAGACATTCACACATGATGTGTAACAACAGTTGAAATTCACAGATGATGTGTTTCTGTTGCCGCTATAACAACAGACTACCAGCGAACACACTAGGAAGTGGTGAAGGGTGGGCGTTTTGAGGGACTGTCTTTTGCCAACGTTTTTGGCGTTCAAAAAGTGTTGTTTCTCAGCCTAATTTGAATAAATGAATTTTGATTTTGATATGATTTGGATTTTGAACAAATACTATAAAAAAATGAGTGATTTAAATTTTTGAGGGGGCTCCCATACAATAAACGTGATTGTTTGCCGTTTTTATAGATACGGGAACCCTTCGTGCGCGAGTCCGACTCGCACTTGGCTGGTTTTTTTTTATATCGTCCTTAGTAACTAGATTTTGGCAATGGATCCGATCTATACGTCGTTATTTCTTCTCGTGCTTCCGTAAGTATTATTTTATCATTTATAAAACTACAAGCTTCCGCCCGCGGATTCGCCAGCGTGGTATGTTGATAAATAAAAAGTAGCCAATGTCCTTTCCCGGGGTGCAATCTATCTCTCTGCCAAATTTTATCGAAATTCGTTCAGTGGTTTAGGCGTAAAAGACGGACAAACAGGCACATACACTATCCCAATTTATATTATTAGTATAAATTGTACTAGTAAGATAGAATCGTTTCGTTACGGGAAAACAACCATTAAATTTACAGCGAGTATAAGGAACTCTTGTGTAAAATTTTAACTTTCTAGACCCAGCGGTTTGGACAGTGCGTCATCTGTAATTTAATTAATTAATTGAACCAAAACCAGGCTCAGCATGTCTTCTTCTTCCAGACATCTCTATTTGCCGTCATCTCAAAAGTCACCTCCTTCCTACCCATCTTTCACACAATCCATCCATCGTTTCTTTGGTCTCTGATAACCCTCCACATTCATACTCAAAACTTTCCTCACAACATGGTCCTCATTCCTTCACATCACATGCCCATACCATGACAACCGATTTCCACACCAGTTCTCGGTCACAGGCGCCACTTTCAGGCTTCCTCTTACACACTCATTTCTTATTCTATCCATTCGCGTAACACCACACATCCCCCTCAGCATTCTCATCTCAGCTGCATGCAACTGCCTGTCATTCATCCCTTTTGTGGCCTAACATTGTGATCTATTTAGATCCAAAACGGTATAACAAAATTGCTTTGGGGGATTTACGTAATTCGTAATATTATCACACAAAAAATAATATGATTCAATCAACATATTAATTGGCAATATAAGGACGGGTTTTCCAAGCGTACAATTTATATTGGAATCCCGTAAAATGATCGATTTCGAATAACACCAATATATAACAGTACCTTTGCTGATATTGTGGGGTACTTATTTTTTTATTACTAGCTGATCTGACAGACGTCGTCCTGCCAATGGCGCGAACTGTCAAAGGCGCGATGTTAAAATAGTTGTTAAGTTTTTTATTTTTCTTTCCGTAAGAACCTTCTCCTAATAACACTACAAAAAAAGAAATTGGTCCAGCCGTTCACGTGTGATGCCGTGACCAAGGGAAATAGGGATTCATTTTTATATGTATATTAGTAGCTTCCGCACGCGGCTTCCGCGTGTTTTGTTGATAATAAATTATAGTTTAAAAAAACTAAAAAAACACGCTTTTATTACATACTAACACTATCATTGCACCCCACGCTTTTTTTTCCATTAATAAATATTTTTTTCTAATTTACACTTTTCTTAATCCAAATTTATTAAATTTTATTTTCTATTTTTTAGTTGGATTTTCTGTAAAAGCGTGTTTTTTTTAGTTTCTTTAAACTATAATTTATTTTTCAGTTTTTAGTTATTTTTTTTATAAAAGTGTGTTTTTTAGTTTTTTTTTTTCGAATTATTGCATTGTCATCGGTCTTTGACAGGTGTGCAAAATTGGAATGAAATCTGACCGTTTAAAGTGGGTCAAAATAGCGTTCAAAGGAGTCGGTTACAAACATACATACATACATACAGGTGAAACTAATAAAAGCGTGTTAAAAAGAGTAGCCTATGTCGTAAATTTTATCGAAATCCGTTCAGAAGTTTAGGCGTGAAAGACGGACAAACAGACACACACACTTTCCCATTTATAATATTACGAGTATATTAGTATGGATAGATTAACGGTAGGTGTAACAAGGTTAAATAATAATATATGTACATATACACATATGCATACATAGGTATGAATTAAGGTCAAGAGAAATAAAGATAGTTCGTTGATGGAGAAAACTATTCAACTCTCTTATTAATTTTCCAACTTCATACGAATATGTTCAAGAGCCATCAGTTTAAAATTGGAACCGGCTGGCTGCCCAGAAGGAACGCATTCCAAAGTAATACGACGGTTGGTGCAATGGCTGAGCGATCGACTGCTGCGCCGCGTGTCGTGAGCTCGATTCCCGCACGGAACAAATAGTTGTATGGCCTACATGAAGTTGTTCCGGGTCTGGCTGTTCGTGTATGTGAGTTTAAATGTTTGTAAACGCACCCACGATACAGGAGATATTCCTTGTGCGGGGCAACGCAAAAAAAAGAAAAGAATACTGCCTAAGTACCGTTTAAAAGAAATTAATTTGACAAAAAAGGTCATGATGGCCCAGTGGTTTAGGCCTCGCCTCTTGTGCACGAAGTTATGGGATCAAACCTGGGCAAGTACCAATGTGACTTTTTCAATTCATAAGTTTATCTTAGACATCACTGACATCGGTGAAGGAAAACATCGTGAGGAAACCTGGACTTATAATTAATATAAGTCTGAAAACACCAACCCGTCTTAAGCAAGCGTGGTGATTAATGCTCGTGCCTTCTCTGTATTAGTAGAGGCCTTTGGCCTGCAGTGGGACAGTAATAGGCTGGTACTTTAATGGTACCAAATATTCTGCATCCCTGTTCCCGTACACATTGTTGAATTTAGGTACTATATAACATGCTGGTATTATTTAAAATTTGACAATAATTGAAAAGAGTATGCTTAGATGGTTTGGTCACGTTCTGAGAATTAATTAAGGACGACTAACAAAAGGTATTTATACAGTCGTGATGATATTGTCTTACATTCATACATCTAGTCATACACGCCAGTTGCGAGTACTACGCACCTGACCTGTCTGAAGGACATGCCTACTATTAATTAGTAATAAATAATAGGTACTATTTACTTAGCCAATTAAAGAATCAATCAAACCACAACTTGCTTTGGAAACAAAGACTTTAAAACAACGAGGCAAAGTTAAATTTTCATTACACCTTTTTTCCGAGACGTTTTTGAAATTGTTTCTCATTCTAAATTAAACTGTGTCCTTATACAAACAAGGTTAAGATTGCATTAAGTATAAGATAGTACTATTTAATTCTATGTGCTATGTAATTGCAGCAATATAATATATAAATATTAATAATAATTGAACTGTAACGAATAACAAAATTATATTATTAATAATCTGCATCCTGTTATTTACTTCGCGGTGTACAGAATTAAAGAGGAAATATTGAAACTACATATTAATTATAGTAATTGGCATATAGGTACCCATATGTGTTCAACTTTAGAGACTTAATAAAAACAGTCGCTCGGGTTGATCGAAGGTTAATCTACACTTGCCGAGGCCAGTCTGTGGATGGGTGACCGTTCGTAAAGTATTGAGACTCCTGCGTGCCTCGGAAAGCACGCTAAGGTCCCGGTTGTCATTCGTAGATCATTGACAGTACATTTGTATGGATCAGAATGTTGGGCCGCAAAAGGCATGAATGAAAGGCAGTTACATGCAGCTGAGATGAGAATGCTGAGGGGGATGTGTGGTGTTACGCGAATGGATAGAATAAGAAATGAGTATGTAAGAGGAAGTCTTAAAGTTGCGCCTGTGACCGAGAAGTTGTGTGGAAATCGGTTGTCATGGTATGGGCATGGGATGCGAAGGAATGAGGACCATGTTGTGAGGAAAGTTTTGAGTATGAATGTGCAGGATTACATGAGTAGAGGAAGACCAAAGAAAAGATGGATGGATTGATTGAAAGAGGATATGGCAAGAAAAGAGGTGACCCATGAGATGACGGCAAATAGAGATGTATGGAAGAAGAAAACATGCTGCGCCGACCCCAAATAAATTGGGATAAGGGCAGGAGGATGATGATGATGACAGTCGTTACGGGTAGTCAGAAGCCCGAAAGCGATAACACAGCTCTGCTTCGCTTGGGGCTAGATGATGCTGTGTGGATTGTCCAGCATTATTTATTCTCTATTGTGGCTCGTTGTCTGGCAGTTGTTAAACGATACATTAAATTTCATTAATTAATCTACCCACGTTTTAAGTTACCTACTTGTCCAGATTTGAACTCACAGCTTGGCGCATGGTCTTGCCCTAACCATTTGCGATTTGAAACAAAAAAGAAACAATATGTAATTAGGCTACAATTAAAACAATATAGCATTAAAACTATCCATGTTTAGCACTAGAGTCGAAATGGCGAATTGTGTCACCCATTCATAAGCAAGTAACTGCGCCCGCGTCTTCGATCGCGTCAATAGGGTATTTGATGCCTATCAAAAGTATACATGAACAAGTAATTCTTTAAAAAATATATTTCTAGAAAATTGGATTAGCTAACAGCAAGAAAATCCGTGGAAGATGGAAAAGTTATACGCGTTAAAAGACGGTCCCCCTCAGCATTCTCATCTCAGCTGCATATAACCCCTTTCATTCATCCCTTTTGCGGCCCTTTCTGATCCATACAAGACAGCAGGTCTTACCATTGTTTTGTAAATCTTCCCCTTAAGTTTAAGGGGAATATGGGGGTCACAAGTTGGTCTCGTTACCTGCCGCCATTTCATCCACCCTATGTTAATTCGGTGCTTGACAGCCCGATCTAGTACCAGCCTATTACTGTCCCACTGCAGGGCAAAGGCCTCTTCTCATTCAGAGAAGGAACGAGCATTAATCACCACGCTTGCTCAAGACGGGTTGGCAATTTCAGACTTAAATTAATTATATAAGTCCAGGTTTCCTCACGATGTTTTCCTTCACCGATGTCAGTGATGTCCAAGATAAACTTATGAATTGAAAAACTCACATTGGTACTTGCCCAGGTTTGAATCTACAACCTCGTGCACAAGAGGCGAGGCCTAAACCACTGGGCCATCAAGACATTCAGCCCGATCTATTTCTATTTATTTAAGCACGCTATTAATATGGAACCTCCTTTTTTAAGTCGATTAAATAGGCCAATATTTTGCGCCCGTCACTTATATCAATGCATGAGTTAATTGTATTATCAGTTCACTTCCTGCGTGTTTGTCTTTGTTGCTGATAACAATGATTCATCATTATCTGTTTATATTTAAACGAGCGTTGCTTCCGCGACTTTTTCCGCTTGGATTTCGATATATCCCTTTCGAAGATTAACATTCTCTCTCCCTTCTTTAAAGAGTAGTTTCGAAAATAAAGTACAATACGGTCGCGGCTGTCATTTGTAGATCTTTGACAGTCGTTACGGGTAGTCAGGAGCCCGAAAGTCTGGTAACCAGTGTTACCAAGGGGTATCGTGTTGCCCAGTCACTCGATTATGGACGTCGCTCCATGTAAAATACTGCTATTCAGCTGCATCCAGTTGGACTGGAGACCCAACATGGTTGGGACAAAGGCTAGGCTGATGGTCATAATTATTGGTAAGACTCCTAGTCAGACTTACCGTCTTTTATCTACCCGTGACGACCGTCAAAGATCTACAAATGACAGCCGGGACCAACGTGCTTTCTGAGGCACGGAAAATGTGAACTCTACTACTCCCATAATATAACAGTTCGTTGCTTTGCATGATAATAATTATCTACGAGTATTTCCTGTTGTAATTTAATATTTATATTTTGTGTATTAACAGGAGGAGCTCGTGGCTAAATAAAAACAGCCGCACGGGTTGATCGAAGGTAGAGCTACGCTTGCCGAGGTCAGTCTGTGGACGGGTGACCATTCGTAACATAGCGAGATTCCTCCGTGCCTCGGAAAGCACGTTAAGACGTTGGTCCCGGCTGTCATTTGTAGATCTTTGACAGTCGTTACGGGTAGTCAGAAGCCCGAAAGTCTGACAACCAGTCTTATCAAGGGGCGTGTTGCCTAGTAATTGGGTTGTGGAGGTAAGATAGTCAGTCGCTCCATGTAAAATACTGGTATTCAGCTGCATCCGGTTAGACTGGAAGCCGACCCCAACATAGTTGGGAAAAGGCGCTTTAGGTGATGATTTTGTGTATTAACATCACGCCTGTATTGCTCTAAGAGCTGGGCAGAGAACTGTAGTAACACCCACATTTCACCAGTTATGTTCTATGTCCCATGTAGCAGGGGGCGAGCCATCCCTGATGCGCTGCAGTATCGGGGCAACCCCATCAGTACCTTAAATGTGTTGTTATATTGGACGATAAGTATCGGTACTGTAGTAATCAGGAGAGGTCGGAATTAGGTAGAGTTATTTATGTACTTACACTGATTTCATACAGTGAAAGAATAAAGTGGATGTGCCTCAAATCCCGGGATTAACTATAAAGGCCAGAAAAATCCAGTGATTTATTAAATAAATAAGTTATTTACTTTTACACGCTTTAAACCATCCGACATCGGATGTCCGAATGCCTTACCTATCTCTGAGGTTTTTATTATTATTTATTTGTTATATTGTTGGCCACACGGGATTGTATTATAAATCCCGGGAAGATCCATATTAATATCAACATTTCGATGCAAGTACATAAATAAAACTACCTAATTCCGACCTCTGGTAATGAGTCATGTGTTATATCTAGACTTTGGTGAGCACCAAGCAGTCTAGATAGAAGACATGTGTCCTTATCAGTGCAGCGGTTTTTGAGTAGTTACCTAATTTTTACATTCACAGTCACTTTGCTCTTAAAATTTGACGGCACGGTTGGCGCAGTATCTGAGCGATTGGCTGCTGCGCTGCGTGTCGCGAGTTCGATTCCCGCACGGATCAATATTTGTATGGCCTACATTTAGTTGTTTCGGGTCTGGCTGTTTGTGTATGTGAGTTTAAATGTTTGTATACGCACCCACGATACAGGAGAAATTCCTAGTGTGGGGCAACGTTTTTTTTTTAAAAAAAAAAACTTTTATTTATTTATTTCTAAGACACTTACATATATTTTTATTAAATCTAGCCAAAGAACGAAAACCTCTCAGGGTTTATCAGTGTGTTGGCGAGCCGATGAATACATTCATAGGTGATGTTGTGTCAGGAGCAGCTTTGATTTGTACTTATAACTTTTCGAACCAGTTTTGTACAACGTTTGGAAGTCTTCTGCAAGTTTATTTAGAAATAATGGTACGACGAGGTTGTGGGTTCAAACCTGGGCAAGAACCAATGTGAGTTTTTCAATTCATATGTACTTTCTAAGTTTATCTCGGACGTCACTGACATCGGTGAAGGAAAACATCGTGAGGAAACCTGGACCTATGTAATTAATATAAGTCTGAAATCGCCAACCAGTCTTGAGCAAGCGTGGTGATTAATGCTCATGCCTTCTCTGTATGAGAAGAGGCCTTTGCCCTGCAGTGGGACAGTAATAGGCTGGTACTTTAATGGTACCAAATATTTTGCATCCCTCTTCCCGTACACATTGTTGAATTTAGGTACTATATATATTTGTTTTTAAATGGTATTGTTCTCAGATAGTCAGGTCTAGTTTTTTCGAAAAGCAGCTCAGAACTGTTGGCTTCCGCAAGAGTTAAAAAAATCAACATGATCGAACAGATTCATTTACAGTATTGAAATATATCGTCATCACTGTTTTTGAATTTCTCGATTATTTGATTTGGTGTAATTACTTTATAAGTATGCATAATAAACATCATAACGACTCATACTTGACTGTTGTCTTGAGGTCACAAGCGTTACCGCTGAGCATAATGTCCTAGGTTCGATACCTAGGTCAGGCAAAGTAAAATTGGGTGTCGACTGTCAAAGATCTACGCAAAACTATATCAAAGATTATTGTAGAAATACACGATGAATATATACATCCTTATCACTGCCTTATCAAGGTGTTACGTCGGTAGAAGGATTACTGGTAAACGTGTGGGTATCAGATAATGGTATGACTTGTCTGTGAGCTCGGCAAAACAGGTTGACTTTTTTTTTGTTCAAAGTTACCGACATAGCTCAATGAATTAGCAAGTTGAAGTGGCAGTGGGCTGGCCATAGCTCGCGAAGAACCGACGACCGCTGGGGTAAACGAGTTCTTGAGTGGAGACCGCGACTCGGCAAAAGTAGTGTAGGACGCCCTCTGACCAGGTGGGATGACGATCTGCGAGAGACTGCAGGCAGATGCCGGATGCGGCGAGCTGAAGACAGGGCGCTTTGGCGCTCATCAGGAGAGGGCTATGTCCAGCAGTGGACTAATATAGCCTGATGATGATGATGATGAAGGGAGTCACAATAGGCGGTCTTATCGGATATAACCTTAGGATGGTACTGAAAATGCTCTTGCGTTCTTTGTATGAGAAGAAGCCTTTGCCTAGCAGTGGGACAGTAAGATTCCAGTGTTATTGTTTATTTCATCCTTTTCTAGATTATGTAAGATATAATTTTTGGATACATTTTCCTCTTAGATCAAGTATTTTTATCTATCTTTAGAATAAATCACAACAGTAGTTTTTTTTTTTTTAATTGTCTTTGCAAAAACATAGTGTTTAAGTACCTATTTTATTTTAGGAACCGGATTAGAGACGGATCTATACTATTACTATAATACTATTATAAAGAGGTTTAATTTGTTTGTGAGTTTGTATGTGGGATAAAGTTTTTTTTTAAAAAACACGTTGCCCCACACAAGGAATTTATAATTTTATTAATTTACTGGGTAATCAGATGCTCGGATTACACAGGGACCGGATAACCGAGGGTCCACTGAACAATATTTTCTTCTGTTTTTAAACTTTGCCTCCACACTAGGAATTTCTTCTGTATTGTGGGTGCGTTTACAAACATTTAAGCTCACATACACAAACAGCCAGACCCGGAACAACTACCTATATGCCATACTAATATTTGTTCCGTGCGGGGATCGAACCCAAGACACGGAGCGCAGCAGATTATCGCCATCAACTCTGTCACAGGCGCCACTTTCAGACTTCCTATTATATACTAATTTCTTATTCTATCCATTCGCGTAACACCACACATCCCCCTTAGCATTCTCATCTCAGCTGCGTGCAACTGCCTTTCATTCATTCCTTTTGTGGTCCAACATTCTGATCCATAAACTTAATTTAAAAAAAAGTTAACTAGTCCAGTTACCCGGAGACGGATGTGTGTGGTTACTTAACCTGAACACAGGTAACCGGCCAACCAGCGAACTGATATTACATAAGAAGACTATGTAATCAGTAATAACTATGTAGCTCTTATAGTTATTATTTGAAAGTTTTTTTGGTGTACAGACGCCTGCACATCAACCTATCCCAATCTGTCAAATGTCTTTGATGGATTTTCAACTTTATCTCTAAGAGAATAAGGTTCATATTCAATTGGTAAAATTTAACAGTTTGGGATAGCTTGATGTGCTGGCGTCTGTACAGTAAAGAGTATAGAGTAGAGGAGTTGGCGGCACGATTGGCGCAGTGGTTGAGTGAGAGTTCGATTCCCGTACTTTCAAAATAGTATTTATTCTAAAGCAAAATAATTTGAACTTAAAAACTACGTCGTGAAATACACATTTGTCACTGTCACAAATGACTTTTTAAATAACATACAACCTAATAATAACCTCTAAATTGCATTTGAATTTCGCGGGCTGCCACTACGCATTCGCCTTAAGAAATTTTGTCGAGGTCAAGTGCCTATTTCGTTGGTGAAACCATACTTCTAATAGACAACCAATGTGAATTTTTGTGTCACCGTTTTGAATACATATTGTACTTTCTAAGTTTATCTTGGATATCACTATCATCGGTGAAGAAGAAGTAGAAGATCTTGAGGAAACCTGGACTTTTACGTAATCTGTAACATCATCCTTTTCCCAACTATGATAGGGTCGGCTTCCAGTCTAACCGGATGCAGCTGAATACCAGTAATTTACATGGAACGACTGCCTATCTGACTCCACAACCCAGTTACTTGACAGCACCCCAGACTTTCGGGCTTCTGACTACCCGTAACGACTGTCAAAGATCTACAAATGACAGCCGGTTCAACGGCTTAACGTGCTCTCCGAGACACGGACGTAATTAATAACACACCATAATTTATAACCACATTTCGCCAATTAGGTTTAAGTCCCATGTAATTTAAATAAATTATAAGACACTCAGGCCACAATGACAATAAAATTCTAAACATCGAAAACAAAGAAAGAAATAATAGTAATGACAGAAGTTATATTTATTTTCTTTATAATTATGTGCCTTACTGCTGCTCTAAATGGGTAATATTGAATTGGGGGCGAGGTTCACCATCAACCGGGCACAAAACCAGACTGTGGGCTGCTCGTGCCTTCTCTGTATGAGAAGAAGCCACTGTCTTGCAGCGGGACAGCTACAACTAGTGTTATTGTTTATTTCAATGTGTTCAAGATTATCCAAGGTATCATTTTAGGATTCATTTTCCTCTTAGGAGATGTATTTTTAGAATAAATCACCTGCTTTGCAAACCATATGTATTTTATGGTGGTATGGAACCGGATTAGTCGCGCGTAAATAAAATTATTACTTAACTTAAGACCATAGAAACGATAGATGAACTGTTTGGAAGATTATAGAGCTACGAAGGAAGTGACTATTGAGATGACGGCAAATGGAGATGTGTGGAAGATGTTACAGGAATGGATAGAATATGAAATTAGTAACTACTTGGTAACTACAGTTTTGAGCCGTATGGGGTTGAAACGCTCGGGTCATGGGGTCCTTATGCACGTCATCTTTATAAAGAAATTTCTGGCCGTCTGATCGACACTTGGCGTGACCAGAGGGCTGGCTCATTCATTGCCCAAAGAATTAGTATTGCCATCCAACGTGGCAATGCTGACAGTCTTTCGGGCACGTTTCCAGATGACAGCGATTCGGAGGAATACTTTGACGCCTGAGTGCCCTGGTCGGCTTTTTTATTTTATTTTGTTTTTGTAAATATGTATTTATGTAGTTAGTTTTATGGTATAATTGTATGTATGAAATTAGTATGTGGTAGAAGTCTGAAAGTGGCGTCGGTGACTGAGAAGTTGTGTTGAAATCGGTTCATGACCACCGATTTCAACACAACTTCTCAGCCACCAGTCATCAGTTCAAGTATGGGCATGTGATGCGAAGGAATCAGGATAGTGTTGTGAGGGGAGTTTGGAGTATGAATATGGAGGGTTACAAGAGTAGAGGGCGACGAAAAAACCGATGGACGGATTGTGTGAAAGATGAACTATGGCGAGGAAGGAGGTGACTAATGAGATGACGGCAAATAGAGATGTATGGAAGAAGAAGATATGCTGAAGATATTCAAAGTCGCTCAGCGAGCTATGGAGAGAACTATGCTCGGAGTTTCTCTGAAGGATAGGATTCGAAACGAATACATCCGACATAGAACCAAAGTCACCGACATAGCTCAAAGAATTAGCAAGTTGAAGTGGCAGTGGGCTGGCCATATCTCGCGAAGAACCGACAACCGCTGGGGTAAACGTGTTCTTGAGTGGAGACCGCGACTCGGCAAACGTAGTGTAGGACGCCCTCTGACCAGGTGGGATGACGATCTGCGAAAGACTGCAGGCAGATGCTGGATGCGGCAAGCTGAAGACAGGGCGCTATGGCGCTCATTAGGAGAGGGCTATGTCCAGCAGTGGACTAGTATAGCCTGATGATGATGATGATGGAAGAAGAAGATATGCTGCGCCGACCCCAAATAAATTGGGATAAAGGCAGGAGGATAATGATGAGATAAAAGGCACAAAAACAGAATAGCATAAAGGACATCATTTTGACAAACATTAAAACAATTTAAGTGCCATTCGATCGAAAAATTTAAATAAATGCTAACGAGCATGTCCGATGTTACTAAAAGGGATTCAAGATGGCGTTGACGTCTTGACGTAAGTAACTAATTTTACTGTATAAAAGATTTATGTATTAATGCATTCAGGGCATGAGTTTTAAATTTTGTAACCGAGATTTTTCTTGAGTATACTTTACTAGCGACGCGCCCCAGCTTCGCACGGGAACAAACATTTATTTTATTTTGAATATTTCTCCCCCCAGTTTCCTAACCAACATGAGTTTTATTCAAAAAACCTGACACGTGTCATTATTTATTTATGCTCATACATAAACTCACAACCTTTGCCCATAGGGTAAGGCAGAAACTATAGAACAACACCTGCTCAAAGACAGATTAAGACTACTTGATGCCCTAAGCAATCTACGCCCATGGGCCCCCCTATCCGTATGTCAACTAGAATCGGTATTTAAACCTTTACCGCCTAAAAACCTCGTATATGCAAAACGCGCGAATTTTGAAATTAGTCCTAGAAACTTTTTTTGGTGTGGTTTTTGGTGACTTGAGAATGAGACGTGTTGCCATAAGGACGGAATTTTTGTGCTTCTTCTGGTGCCCTCCAGACGTGATACGCTAGGCAATTGGTTAATTTGATTAAGGATTAACCTACGATCCTTACACACTCCTTTTGCGTCGTTTACGTTCATACACCTGGTCATACACGCACGCCGGCTGCGAGTACTACGCACCTGACCCTTTATGGAACATCACCAATAAGGTCAGTGTATGTCCTTCTAGGGCGTCCCCTCCCTACGTTTCCGCTTACATCTGGTTTTTGTTAGTCGTGTCTCGTTCATCCTCTCAACGTGACCAAACCATTCAGATGGAGTTTTCGTCACTACTTACATGTTCTTTTGAACCACAAAGTTGTTTAATAACATCATTCCTCAATCTATAGTGACGACCGATGTGGCGCGGCGGGCGAAGGTCCGCCTGCGACGCAAGAGGTTGCGGGTTCGATTCCCGCCTTGGGACAAATGTTTGTACGATCTACAAATATTTGTTCCGGGTGTTCTGGGTATTTCCTATGTATAATAAAAATATCTATATATGTAATGTATTGTATTTAGTATATCTGTCATCTAGTACCCATAACACAAGCTCTGCTTACCTTGGGGCTAGATGATGCTGTGTGGATTGTCCAGCAATATTTATTTTTATCATCTCTATTACTCTCGTTCATACCCTCCACGTCACCAAACCATCTAAGTCAAAATTCACGCGGAAGAAGTCTTTGGGAGTATGAGGCACAGGGTGTATAGTCCCTCATCCACCATGGAAATGTGTCTGGTGGGCTACTGCCCAACGGTTGTTGTTGGGCTTGTTTATATACATTCAGTCGCGTGGATAACTTTAATATCGGGATGTAGGAAACGTCGATTTAGTTCGTATGTGGCGAAGTAGATAGCCACAAGTCTATACATCTATACAAATAAATTAAATTGAAGTTTATGTATGTGATGTTTAATTAACAGCTTTTTACATAATGCATATGGAAGTATCGGTAGTAATTAAAAAAAAAACATTATTTAAATTGTTTGTGTCTGTCTGTTTGTTTGGGCTAATCTCCGAAACCACTGAATCGATTTTGACGGTACATTTTGGAAATAGCTAATGTCATAACATATAAAGAGTAACTATATATAACCAATCAACGTGGCAATGCTGCCAGCCTTCTGGGCACTTTTCCTGTTGACAGTGATGCGGATGAATATTTCGATGCCCTGTGATTATTTATTTTATTACATTTATTCATGTATTAATAGTTGTATCGTTTTAAAGAAATAAAAAGTAGTAGGAAAAAAAAAGAGTAACTTAGATTACTTTTATTTTAAGTTCCGCGCAACAAATTAAAAACCATTAAATTTTGTCAAATACTATGTGGACAAAGCCGCGGGCATCTAGTTAGTAAATAGACCTATATCCCAAAATCAATTTACTACATTTAGTAGTTTTTGCGTTCATTATCAGGCAGGACATACAATTTTGTAATAGCAAAATATATGATTCTTGTTAGAAAATAGAAAGTTCTTATCATACAAAATTAGAATGTATGCGTTTCTTGTGTATATTTTCACTAACAATAACCGATCCAAACTTGCACTGTTGGATTTTAAACTCTACAGAGCTAAGCCGTGAGTTGAAAATCACTATACAATAGTAACGAGGCATGTAATTAAGTGTTGCAAATTCCCAACAGTGTTAATAGTTTGGGATGTGTGGTACACGTGTTTGTTTAAGGTGCTTGACCGGTTAAACGCATTTAAGAATGTTTTAAGACAACAAATGGTTATAAAAGAGCTGATAAGATGTACAGTAGCCCACATAACTACCACTTTGGGCCTCCAGTTAGCCTATGTTACAATAGAATGTGAGATCAAGCCAGCCACACTATTCCCAAAACACTGCAACTCCTGGAAACCAGAATCAACAGTGGCGACCACCAGAATAGCGTCGAAACAATGAAGCCCGACGAGTCCCGGAGAAACGATTCAACTGTCTTGGATCTCGCAACGAAAGTAATCAGAAAAGAACAGCGGAGGAGTTAGAAAAATACATATTTTCTACTTCCCTCTATATCAAGCAGGAGACAGAACAGAGCTAGGCCAATAGGCACAAAGGGACGTTTACAACCGGGTTAGGCGAGGCCAGCTTATTACCAATGGCGTGCGACCATACCAGTTGGAAGGCCAGTTGTTATCGTGACCTAAAATCAGCATCACAGTTACCCCTTTCGCTGCCCAGTTCAAAAATGCGTCATAATGTTTGGCAAATTATATAATGCGCAGGTACATGGTAAGGAGTGATGGGCATGTTCACATCTCATCTATAGCTTTTTACATGTACGACTCGTTCACGTTCTGGGTACATGTACTAACTCTTTTTCGACCCGGGAGCCGGGTGCTGGGCACTAAAAGTGTTAATATAAACAATGGAATGCGATACACATCTGTGTGGTTCTTTCTTCAAAATACCATCTCAGACACTAATCTGCATGGTCCTCACATGATCTGACCAAGATAATGTCTGGACTTTAAAAGCGACTGTGACCTCTGAGTTTGTTTCGGTGTTTCTACTCAGAGTAGTAAGTAAGACGAACCGAAGACCGACCTCATTTTTGGTATATTTTTTTTTTCATATTTTTTAGTATGTCGTGTAAAAAGTGTCTTAAAAAAAATTGCAGAATTAAATATGATTAATATCTGGACTTACCCAAGTAGCAACAGCAGAAAGAGAAAAAAAACATCGGAACTCACCTGTAACAAAAATAATAAGAAAAATGAATACATTATAACAATAGTATATATATAGTGAATCACATAAATAGTAATTATTTAATTTACGGAATGTAATAACTTTTTTGTATCCTTTAGCAAGTGTAGGCCTTTGTGAGCCAAAAAAAAAACAAGTCAAAATCTATAAAAAAAAAAACCGCTATCTCCATGACAAATTTCATCGAAATCAGTTCAGCCGTTTCGGCGTGAAGGATTTATGTTATATATATATTATGTATATATATATTATTCATAGTGTGAGCTCAGAAGATATATAATGCAAGACAAAACTATACATTATAAGGTAAACGCAACGGTATTTAAAATCCTAATACAGAAAGCCAGGTATTAAACCTCTTTACGAAAAAGGTGGTGCATGTTTAACGCTAATATAGTCTTGTTCTTGACATAAAAGCTTTGCACACTCAAGATGTTTTTAATGTGTTGATCAGAGTTTTTAAAACACGCTTTGACAATATAAATCTTGATCTGTGTTTAGGTAAATACAATTCAGATTAAACATAATGATGATGAACGTAGGGAACGAATCATACATCGTCAGGAACGGAATTATTATCATCCATATACTTCATATTATAAATGGGAAAGTGTGTGTCTGTTTGTCCATCTTTCACGCCTACACCACTGAACGGATTTCGATAAAATTTTGCAGGCTAAAAGATTTCACCCCGGGAAAGGACATAGGCTACTTTTTTTATCAATAAACCACGCGGGCGAAGCCGCGGGCGGAAGCTAGTGATGTATAATGTAAACGAAGCAAAAGGAGTACGCATGCGCCTATATTGGCCACAGAATTTTAATATTGGTTAAGGGGGGGTTGGAGAATCCTCAATAATAACGTCTAAATACCTATACTGTTTCGTACAATGGCTTACTTTGGCCGAACGTATAGAAGGTTTGACAAGCGCTCGAGTGACAATGACAGGGGGCCGTTGTTGGTAAACAGTAATGACATTGTTTTGAAAAAAAGAAGATGGCGGCGCGGAGTTAGTTCCGACTTTGGCCGCGCGCCAACAGCTCCATGAATAATTATATCAATAATCTTATATCATAGGAGTTCCCCTCGAGTAAAATTCTCAGAAGTACACCAAGTGGTTGCTAAGTAGTGTATAAGACACAACGGCTACTTATTATTACCTAAATACCTTTATGGAAGTCATAAAAAACTGCGCATTCAATAAATAATAAATAATGCTGGACAATCCATACAGCATCATCTAGCCCCAAGCTAAGCAAAGCTTGTGTTATGGGTACTAGATGACTGATATACTTAATGAATGCAAAATACCTACAAAAACTGCGGTGTGATGTAGATGCTTTGTAACCATCTCTGTACTGACTTCCACAACCCAGTTGCCGGGCAACACGACACCCCTTGGTAAGACTGGTTATCAGACTTTAACGACTGTCAAAGATCTACAAATGACAGCCGGGACCAACGGCTTAACGGCACGGAGGAGTCTCGATATGTTACGAACAGTCACCTATCCACAGACTGACCTTGGCAAGCGTAGCTTAACGTCATCAATAAAAATTGACAATTATATAAATAAATAAATGCTACTATAATGTTGACGAATATTTAAATGATGTAATTTAGACAAATGTATTATTATTTTGATTTCTGTACTTTTAATTTAATATTATCTGATTATGTATTTGTACGCCTTTCTAGGCAAAACATGTTGAAACCTTTTTTTTTTTGTAATCGTTTCAACTGATTCCTAACCTACACATGTTTTTGACAAATAAAATTATCTTATCTTATCTTATCAAAGTTCAGGAGAAGGGGCTTGTGACGTCAGTTTTACATGAAAAGTAGCACGGCGTGACGTCACTGCAAACTTCGTCGTCATTTTTAGTTTACGTGACCAAAAAAAAAAATGTCCAGTATTTTTGAGTAATTTTCGGACCAAACAGAATTTTTAAGGACACTACCCTATTGTATTACTGAGTAAACAGCGTGGGATGGTGATACCGAACGGGACTGACTGAGTGCGCCGTGCACTCTGTCTGACGCAGAGACACCTATTTATAGACACACATATATAAGTACTCTGACAATCTGTCTGTCATACGCAATTGAGCTAGATATTACCCTGAATAAAGAGTTATTTAAGTCATTGGTCTCAACCACGGTCAGATTAGTAACTTAGGGACCATTCATTAATAACGTAACGATTATTTTGACGATTTTTGGCCCACCCTACCCCCATGTAAGGATACTGTATAAGATTACTCTCCCCTTTCTCTTCTTACGTAAGATGAAACACAGTTTTGCTGAATAATAAAACGTTGTTAGAAAAGGATCAGTTACACTTAAACTCACTGTTTGACGTAAATAATATAGATAATTATCCTATTGAATAAATTTAAATCAATATTATTAATGAATCAAATTAAAATTATAAATTCATAGAAAAAATGATAATGTCTGTGATTTGTATACTCTTGGCTTATATAATATTTCTACATCTGCAATGGTAGTATATGTGAATTAATGTCTAAAAAAAGGCGTGTATAGATTTCCTTAGCCCCTCATCAAGAAGTCAGCGCCATCTTGAATCTCTTTTAGTAACATCGGTCATTCTCTTTAGCATTTATTTAAAGTTTTCGATCGTATGGCACTTAAATTATTTTAATGTTTGTCAAAATTATGTCCTTTAGGATATTCTGTTATTGTACCTTTTGTTTCATTATTATTGTCATGCCCTTATCCCAATTTATTTGGGGTCGGCGCAGCATGTCTTCTTCTTCCATACATCTCTGTTTGCCGTCATCTCAGTAGTCACCTCCTTCCTCGCCATAGTTCATCTTTCACACAATCCATTAATGGTTTCTTTGGTCTCCCTCTACTCTTGTAACCCTTCACATTCATAATTAAAACTTCCCTCAACATGATCCTCATTCCTCCCTCATTCGATCTTCGTCCATACACTTCTATTTGCCGTCATCTCAAAAGTTACTTCCTCCTTCCTAGCCATGATAGTTCATCTTCCACACAATCCATCCATCATTTCTTTGGTCTTCCTCAACTCTTGTGGAGTTGAGGATGACCAAAGAAAAGTGTGCCCGGTTGATGGAAATAGGCTCGCCTCATATCACATGGAACTTAAACATTACTCAAACGCATCACCCATCCACGGACCGACCGCGGCAAGCGCAGCGTAACCTTCGATCACCACGTGTGGCTGATATCCATGAGCCTCTCACGACCCCCACATTTTCGGGATATTATCTAATTCTGCAAAGAAATATGATGATTCTGCATTTTCATGTTTGGTGATTCAGCTGCACAAGGAAAGGTCATTCAAAATGAATGGATGACATATTTTGATTCTTTTGTGATATTTAGGTGGACAGTCCACCTAAATATTGGTTTTCCTTATAGGAACCAAGAAACCTTTAGCAAAAATAAATCCATATCCTCCTGCCCTTATCCCAATTTATTTGGGAACGGAGTAGTACGTCTATTCTTCCACACATCTCTATTTGCCGTCACCTCCTTTCTAGCCATATCATCTTTCACACAATCCTTCCATCGTTTCTTTGGTCTTCCCCTACTCTTAAAACTTAAAGAAGTCTCACGCAACCTACAGCTGGACTTTGGGGAGAGTCGCAGGGGTGGGGCAGCTTAAAAAGTATTCTATTTTCATTGGAAAATGGGGTGATAATATTAGGTCTTTACCTATGAAATTGCCGTTCTGCAGTACTGGCCATTTCAAATCAAAATATTTTTTGTTTGGCTAAGAATTCTAATTTCAAATTAATTTTATTTTAAAAACATGGATTTTTTTTCCAAAAGTAGTCATTTGTTTATTGATTAGTGTTACATTTTCATCGCATTTAAATCTTTTTCGTCATCACGGATACGTTAAAAATTCGAGTAATTATGGAATATGAGTACCGTCGTGGCAGCAACGCGGCACAAGCGGCACGCAACATCAACGACGTTTACGGAGCTAACACTACAAACCAACGCACTACCTGTTATTGGTTTGCTCGCTTCCGTTCTGGAAATTTCGACCTGAAAAATGAACCTCGCGGTCGTCCGAAGACTTTGGTCGACAATGACGAATTAAAGGCGATTGTGGAAGCTGATGATACACAATCTACGGCTGAATTAGCAGCAGCTTTCGACGTTAGCGTCAAAACAATATTGGTCCATTTGCGTCAAATTGGCAAGGTAAAAAAGCTTGACAAATGGGTGCCCCACGAACTCAATGATCGCCAGCGCGAAGTACGCGTCGAGACGTGTCTTGCACTGCTCAACAGACACACAAATGAAGGAATTTTGAACCGCATTGTTACCTGCGATGAAAAATGGATTCTGTTTGATAACCGCAAGCGCTCAGCAAGTTGGTTGGATCCTGGTTCAGCACCTAAACAATGCCCTAAACGAAAACTTACCCCAAGAAAAGTGATGGTCACTGTTTGGTGGTCTAGCGCCGGTGTGATTCAACACAGCTTCTTACCAAACGGGGTGAGCATTACTGCAGATGTGTACTGTGAAGAATTGAACACAATGATGGAGAAGCTGGCACATCTCCAACCAGCATTGGTCAATCGCTCGTCTCCGCTGCTCCTGCACGACAACGCGCGACCTCATACTGCACAGCAGACGGTCTCCAAGTTGCAAGAACTGGGGTTGGAAGCTCTCCGTCATCCGCCCTACTCACCAGACCTTGCGCCTACAGACTACTACTTTTTCCAGAATTTGGATAACTTCTTGGCGGGAAAAAAATTCAATACCCGAGAGGCAGTACAAAATGCCTTTGAAGAATTTGTTGCCTCCCGTCCAGCTGATTTCTTTAAGAAGGGCATCAATAAACTGCCACTGCGTTGGCAAAGATGCATTGATTGCATGGGTGATTACTTCGATTAATACAAATAAAAAATACATGAAAAAAATTCATTTAAATTTTTTCATACAAAACGGCAATTTCATAGGTAAAGACCTATTATTTGAGGCGTCGGTCAATTTTTTGTATTTAATCATTTGTTTCAATAAATAGTAAATAATTGCTTAGTCTTAGTAGATATTTCAATTTGTCGTGACTATTTTGGGGGGTCAGGACCCCCCACGACACCCGCTCGGACATTGGGTATCATAATAATAATACAATCAAAATCAAAATTCATCCTGATTCTCAACCTATTCAAATTAGGCTATAACTATATATCTATTCAAATTAGGCTGAGAATCAGGACTTCTTGAACGTTAAAACGTTTACAAAAGACAGTCCCCCAAAACGCCCACCCTTCACCACTTCCTAGTGTTTTTGCTGGGAAGAAGAAGTGGCGAATAATCTTGTTTAATACAAATAAAGTAGGTAAGTATATTTTTATGTAAGTACCAAGTGCACTCTTTTCTTTTTAAATCCGTTCCAAGGCTTGTAATGAAAGTTGATACTGGACATGTAATGTGCTATCCTTTGCGAACGTCATAGTGTAGAGAGAGATCGAGTATTACTTTGTATGCAACTGTAGTTCGGTATGTTATTTAGTCGATAAGATTTCTACGTGTCTCAGCCGTACAATCTAAATTCGTTTATTCGCATTTGATACTATGTTTAACTTTTGTGTGCAAAAATAAAACGCAAAATCGCCATCACGCGCTAAACAATCAACGTAATCTAAGGTCATTCGTTCTATTTATGAAAATGAAAATTCAAAATTTATTGTACATTACCTATAAGCTCATTAGTTCATAAGATATTGTGTCAGTTACAGGTGAGTCTGATAAGTTATAAATGTTCCGCCATTAAGTCAAACAAAAGGGTCTCGTGGCTAAATAAAATCTGTAGCACGGGTAAATCGAAGACCATTTATATAGACCTCTCGAAATTCTTTTAAAATCCCTTATTCTATAGAAACTTGGGAGTAAAAATGACGTCAAGAACGCTCTCCTATTAAAATACAACATTATGTGAAACCTCAAATCAATCCATCAAAATCAAAATTCATTTATTCAAATTAGGCTGAGAATGAGCACTTTTTGAACGTCAAAACGTTTACAAAAGACAGTCCCCCAAAACGCCCACCCTTCACCACTTCCTAGTGTTTTTGCTGAGAAGAAGTGGCGGAACAAACTCTCCAGCAACGCGTCTGATAGGTTTGAAGAACTTGAGTCTATACAACATACTTATTATGTCAAAAAAAAAAATGTCTTATGTCATAAACTACTTCTCAGAAATTATGCAGACAAAATCAAACGGAAGCTGATTTTTTATGTATGTACCTATAAGAGATTAGAATACCTACTGATGATTCAAATAACAAATTAAATACTCATCTTATTAAAATAGTTTTAGACAGAAATCGTCATTTATTTATTGATTTAGGATCTCCAACAAAAGATGTACACAAAACATGACGCATGAATACTGGGCAATATACGGTATTAAGTATTTGTACTCCTTCACTTATTGGAGACCTCAGCATATGTACTCATTAATTATCAACTAAGCTAACAAAATAATAACTCATCCGCAGTTCTTTTCTGATTAAATTCGTCGCGGTATCCAAGACATTTGAATCGTTTCTCCGGGACTCGTCGGGCTTCACTGTCTCGACGTTTTCTGGTGGTCGCCACTGTTGATTCTGGTTTTCAGGAGTTGCAGTGGTCTGGGAATAGTGTGGCGGGCTTGTCCCAAATAAAAATTCAGTATGATTTGTCATCAAAAAGAGACCGATTGAGCGTGAGAATACAGAAAAACATTTGCTGCGCTTAAACAACTTAAGAAAAAGAAAAAATACGGTGAAAAAAAATCTAATATCTCACATGGAATGGCGAAGTTGTAAGTATTTAAAAAACCATACTGGATTGGGACAGCATTGGTAGCATCTGACGTCACTAGACACAAACGCCATAGTGACTTCGCATCAAAATCCATTTAATCAAATTAGGCTGAGAACCCACTTTTCGAACGTCAAAACGTTTACATAAGACAGTCCCCCAAAACGCCCACCCTTCACAACTTCCTAGTGTTTTTCATCGTTCAGTACAAAGACCGTTCTACCTGACAAGGATGGAAGAATAACTTCAAAAGAGTGTAACTTCGACGGCACGGTTGGCGCAGTGGCTGAAAGATTGACTGCTGCGCCGCGTGTCGTGGGTTCGTATCCCGCACGGAACAAATATTTCTATGGCCTACAGGTAGTTGTTCCGGGTCTGGCTGTTTGTGTATGTGAGTTTGTATGTTTGTAAACGCACCCACGATACAGGAGAAATTACTAGTGTGGGGCAAGGTTTTTTTTTTTATAAAAACACTTTTCCCTTTTTCTACAGATATTTTAATGTTCTATTACAAATCGTATTATCTAGAAACCTTTTTGCATAAGTAATTCGTCCATGTATATAATGTGTGGTAGTAGTCAAATACCCTATTGAACCTTGCATTGATAATAAAAACAACTCTAGCAACTATAAAACATTCATCCTTCCTCATCAAGAACAAACACGATTTCCTTCCCGACGCACGGCATGCACGCGAAAAAAAAAAACAACTGCAGTCTATGCTGTTCATTATCATCGACAATTTGTAACACTGTGAACACGAACAGCCGGCGTGGCATGAGGGAATAAGGCTGGTTACACACCTATTAACTAGTTAGCTTTTACCCGCGACATTGTCCTCGATTATCGCGGATACTTACGATGTCGCGTATTAAACAGTACTGTCCTTCCCAGGGTCTCAAACTAACTCGGTTATAGCCGCGCGTATGCCGCGGTAGCCGGTCGGATCCTCGCGTACATGGCCTTCACCGCGCGCTCGTGTGTTGCCGCAAATTGAATCATCATGTGGCATGCATGGACTCGGTTTCCAGCTGATTGTAGCTGTCGGGCGGACGCGGACGGCTACTGGCGCGTGCCCGAGTATCCGCCGCGAAGCGCTGCGCAGTGGCGGACTAACAGGGGGGCGGAAGGGGCGGCCCGCCCGGGCCTCCGGTCTTGGGGGGCCCCCAAATGCCTCCGCATTTCCCTGATCAAATCCTAAACCAGACTTTAAAAATGTGCTAAGTACCTAATCTACATAATTTAATCAAGATCAAAACACTACAGCCATTTAGACTTTTTACGCGGTATTAACATTCTTTCAACTTTATTAAACTCGTCCAATACGCTGGGGGAATTCCCGTCTTTGTAGCAGGTACTTTCAATTTAATTTCATTTGCCAGATATTAACGAAATAAACATAAACACTACATACAAATGTGAACTAAATAAAAAGCTTTGTAAAAGTACATTTTTTTTAAAGCTGGGGTGCCTCATTCAGCTTTGCCGCCCCGGGCCCCTGACGGGCTTAGTCCGCCACTGGCGCTGCGCCCCTTCGATTCAGTTGGTGGAAATCATACTTAAGCGTTGCCAACGATACAACGTTAATTAATATAATCAACACGACAGCCGTAGTGTGACCAGCCTAATACCGGTTTTTGCAAAGGAAACTGGACTACAAGTGTGTCATATGATCAAGATTATAGATCTAAAAGGTAAGGCAGGTTTCTTAGTACACAGATTTCTACCATTTCACGTACACTGAGATAATATTACGTATGGTTGGAGACTTTTTGTGTTATTCATATATTTTATTAGAGACTAGCTGTGGCCCGCGTTTTCACCCGCTCCTAAGTGTCCTAGCGTGATGTTAAATAGTCCATAACCTTCCTTAATAATTGGGCTATCAAATGCAAAGCTATCTGTCAGAATGAAATGTCATTCAAGTTTAGTTAGTGAATAAGGAAATGGGTGGCATTATAAGTCGTACCTAAAACCGCGACAAATGACTGATGATTGATGAGTCAGATTTTCATTAGGGAGACAGTATTATGGAATTAGCCGAGTCATAGGGGAAAGCCGGGAATGTTATGAAACATGTCAGTGTGGATTCAGAACCTTTATTAAGGTTATAGATCTTATGTGGCATGAGGAGCTCGTGGATAAATAAAAACAGCCGCATGGGTAGATCGGTAAAGCTAAGCTACATCTCGGGAAGCACGCTAAGCCGTTGGTCCCGGTTCTTATTTGTACATCTTTGACAGTCGTTACGGGTAGTCAGAAGCCTGAAAGTTGGACAACCAGTCTTACCAAAGGGTATCGTGTTGCCCAGTAACTGAGTTGTGGAGGTCAGGTGGTTTTAAATTTTGGGTGTAATATAGGTACACCTTTGCCTACCCTTCGGGGAGGACAGTCTGTTATAACGTAACATTTGTGTTGAAGCATGTCTGATTTGATTGTGCTATATAAGATTCCCAACACCATCATCTGCCTAGCCTTCTCCCAACTATATTGGGGTCGGCTTCCAGTCTAACCGAATGCAGCTGAATACCAGTATTTTATATGAAGCGACTGCCTATCTCATCGCCACAGCCCAGTTATTGGCAACACGATACCCCTTTGTAAGACTGGTTGCTTATAACCAATCTTACACAGTCTTAGATCTTTGGCAGTCGTTTTAACTGCCAAAGATCTATAAATGACAGCCAGGACCAACGGCTTAACGTGCTTACCGAAGCTCGGAGTAGTCTCGGCATGTACTGGCTGACCATCCACGATCCATCGACCTTCGATGCAGCGGCTCTTGCTTTCAAGCCGGTTCAAGAGGTTTGAAAATTAGCAGTCCAACTAAAACCAGTTTTAAATTATACTCAAGTCGTGACCTATGTTCTGTTTTACCTCAAATTTTGACAACGCAACGAATAGGGTGTCAAAATCTGCGCGTGGGCATGAGATTTAGAAATCGCCAACGAGTCTCTGGCGTCTGAAATTATAGCTGCATGTTTATCTGACATATTTCCTAGATGAGTCTAAACCTGACTCGTCGATCTAGCGGTCGCAAGCACTACTGCTGAACATGAGATCCTGGGTTCGATTTTGAGCGTTATGTGTGTGTGTGTGTATTATGGAATTCATCAGAAGACCCGCAGTCGCCACTTTTGTTCGGTTGATGGTAATAGGAATTAAACGTAACTGGCGAAATTCCAGTGCCCTATCGTCATCTTTCGGAAGCCAGTAATCGTGAAAAAAAAGCTGCCTCCGAACATTTTGTCCACCTAAATAACAGGAAATGTACTGAACAACTGTTTTTTACGGAATTGTGTGTAAGTCCCTAAGAAGAAGTTATTCATAATGAGTACAATGACGACTGAAGAGCTGGTATAGTGTTAAAAAGGTAGTGTGTGTAAAGAAGGTTGTATACTTTTGTAATCTATGTAAGTATTGAGTATTGGAAAGTGAGTTCTACAAATGCAGGGTTTTGCAATAAAAAGTGTTATTTTGATATTCAAAGAAAAGTGCCATTTTTTAATATAAATGATCGGATGTTTATTTCATTATAAAGAGGAAGGTCTGATGTTAATAGTGGAAATAACATCAGGCAAATGATCACCACGACCACGCTTACGGGACCATATCCTTTTCATGACATTTTCCATGACCAAATCGCAAAGTGGCTGCTCTATGTCCTCGATAGCCACACGAATTCCATCTTTGAGGTCTTGAATCGACGCTGGGCTGTTAGCGTGGCTTATTGGAAAACCCTATATACAGTTACCGTAACGATTATTGAGCGCTGACTTTGAGTTGAGCAGTTTTCGATATTAGTACAAAGTGCTTACGCGCGATCTTACCGACACTACTGCGTCCAGAGTTCAAGATCCGTTCCTTCAAATTATAACATTGAAGTGATCGCTTGCTTGACATTGTATTAATTACATATTTACATTAATGATAGCATTAAATCATTTAGTGTTAGTTCACACCGAGACTCGACGCGGTACGTACTTTTTAAGATAGTTATACCAAATATAACTTTATGTGTAGTAAACACAAAAAGATACAGTTTATATTGAGATAATTCGAATATGACCTGCGGCGTCGCGCTACGCAGCGCTGCGACTCGAGGTGCCTCGCGACGTAGCTTGACGTATCATGTCACAGTCACGCGCGTTCACGATGCGCCTCGCTACGTCGCGATGCTACTCGCGGTGGCACGAGGCTCAGGGCGCCAAAACTGGCCTCTTCGAGCATCATCGCGTCTCCGTGTAAACTGATCCTTAGTGGCACCGTGCCGCTTCTTCGATAACATTTTTGTAGGTCAAAGTAATTAAGAATCGTTTATTATACCAATTCCTGACTTTAATACTTAATTTGTTTACTGTGGGTTTATGCCCGTACTATTAAAAGGCGTTATATAAATAAATTGCTGTTCGATTTTCAACTCTCGGCACAGTATTTATCCTTCTTTCATGTCTCTTTTACCATGCCCAAAATTCACTCCCTTACATTATAAAAAAAATAAAATAAATAAAATAAATAATGCTGGACAATCCACACAGCATCATCTAGCCCCAAGCTAAGCAGAGCTTGTGTTATGGGTACTAGATGACTGATATACTTAATACAATACATTACATAGATAGATATTTTTATTATACATAGGAAATACCCAGAACACCCGGAACAAATATTTGTAGATCGTACAAACATTTGTCCCAAGGCGGGAATCGAACCCGCAACCTCTTGCGTCGCAGGCGGACCTTCGCCTGCCGCGCCACAACGGTCGTCAAATATTAGTGTAGGCACCAGAACACCATTGTGAAAAGCCAGACGAACCTTTTTGGACATCGACTGGCTTGTCACAACGCCATTCACTTTATTTACTCTCCTTTCCACATTAGCATCAATCTTTCCATCTCTTATAAACAGACTACCTAAATATACAGATTTTTTCACTTGCTCCACACTCATTTCTACACCTTCGACCACAATTATAATTATTACAAGTCAGCACTACAAATGTCTAAACCACTGGGCCATCACGACATATTCTTTCTAAGTTTATCTTGGACATCACTGACATCGGTGAAGAAAAACATCGTGAGGAAACCTGGACTTATATTATTAATATAAGTCTGAAATCGCCAACCCGTCTTGAGCAAGCGTGGTGATTAATGCCTTCTCTGTATGAGGGCAAAGGCCTCTTTTTGCCCTGCAGTGGGACAGTAATAGGCTGGTACTTTACTTTTTACTACAAATGTTCACATATTATTATTTGTTTGAGATTTTGTGTGTTGTGTGTGTGTGGATTTGTGTGTTTATCTTTTCAACTCATATTGATGACGCTTGTAATATTAATTCAATGTCATCATAGGTATTCAGTTTTAACATCGCCATGCTTAGGACGGTAGAAATCTTTCAACAATCTGTCATGTTGTATATAATTCTTACATCGACAAAATCCGTTTCTGTGATTCTCATGCTACGCGTGCTGTTCGTGATTTAAATCAAAATAATGCCTCGTTGGTATCGTAGTCGCAAACGCGACTGCTAAGCATGACATCCTGGGTTCAATTCCCGAGACGAGCAATGTGTTATTGGGATGTTTCATTAGGAATTTCTCTTCTCAGTAGTAGCTGGTAGTCTGGATATGTGACCACCTACTTATTACATGGGACTTAAAATCATAACTGGTAAAATGTATACTTTAAGTACATCTCTGCTAACCCTTTGGGGAACACAGGCAGGATGTGATGTTATGTAAATGATGCTGACCCTGTTGCAAAAGTCACAAATTAAACAGTTATGTTGTAGCGCATAAAAACGTAAATATCGGCAACCACAAGTCAACGACTCAAGATTACGACATAGTTTCTCCGAAATGTGCTTAGAGAACTGTTACAGGTAACTTAGCAACAGACTTCTAACAATATTGACAGACACCGAACTTGTAAGTCTACAAAACTGTCAAAAAAAAACTAACACTTGTGTCAATTTTTGAGTGTCAAAAATGTAAATTACGAAACTTGCGAGTTGCCAATTGAGAATTTAATGGTGAAACGGTAGAGGTTGAATGTAGCTCGAAATTCTGACAACCAGCCTTGCCTAGTGGTATCGTGAATGGGTTGTGGAGGTCAGATGGGCAGTCGCTCCATGTAAAATACTAGTATTCAGCTGTATTAGGTTAGGCTGGAACATAGTTGTGGAAAGGCTAGGTAAATTATAATGATAACAAATAAATAAATAATGCTGGACAATCCACACAGCATGAACTAGCCCCAAGCTAAGCAGAGCTTGTGCTATGGATACTAGATGACTGATATACTTAATACAATACATTACATAGATAGATATTTTTTATTATACATAGTAAATACCCATAACACCCGAAACAAATATTTTTAGATCGTACAAACATTTGTTCCAGGGCGGGAATCGAACATGCAACCTCCTGCGTCGCAGGCGAACCTTCGCCCACCGCGCCACATCGGTCGTCTAACTACGTCGGTAATTATTGCAGCAGCATTAGCAGCTTTCAAAATATAACGTAAGTCATGTACTTATATCCGTTTTCTCATTATTATCATCACTTGCGGATGCTACAACTTTCAAATCTAATATGGAGGATTTTTGCACGTAAGTGTTCCATATTCAAAATCATATTTCCATTTGTTGTTACTTCCACTCGAAGCAATGAAACCTTAACACAGGTGTAAATTAGGTCGATTTCACAATGACTATTGATCATACTTTAAAAAAAAGAAGTTGTAGAGCGAACTGTACTTTATGGGTTGGAATTAAAGTATTTTTTTCAAAACCACATAAGTCTCTCTACACGTTTTAGTATCGCAAAGGTGAACAGATATTCAGACAGAAAGACGATCAACATTATTTTTAATGTCCACCATAACTAACAAAACCGTTATAATTCATAGACATTCAGTCTACATTCGGCAAATTCGACAGCTCTTGTACACCTTATTCAAATAAAATTTAGATTTATTTAAACCAATCAAAAGGCAGCATCCGATTAAAGCCGGTCAAAGAACCTAAGTCAATAAAAATAAACAAATTCAAAATGGCGTCGACACAATTGACAGTTGTAAAAAACGTCGCGATAGACTGAATTTGGCAATAGAGAAGTCTCTAAGTAATGCAGTAATGATACAAGGACGTTGACCGAAAAGTTGTGTGGTAATCGGTTGTCATGTGATATAGAGGAATGAGAAATATGCTGTGAGAAAGCTGTGGAGGGATACAAGAGTAGAGGAAGGTCAAAGAAACGCCGCAGATGATTGAACAAATATGGTAAGCTTGAGGAGATCGTGGCTAAATAAAAACAACCGCACGGATTGATCGATGGTTAAGCTACGCTTGTCGATCAATCTGTTGATGGGCGACTATTCGTAACATATCGAGACTCCTTCGTGTCTCGGAAAGCACGTTAAGCCGTTGGTCCCGGCTGTTATTTGTAGATTTTTGACAGTTGTTTACGGGTAGTCAAAAGCCCGAAAGTTTGACAACCAGTCTTACCAAGGGGTATCATGTTACCCAGTAACAGGTTTGTGAAAAAAAAAAATACATGCCGATGAGATGATAATATTACACAATGTCACAATAAGGCAAATATACTAAAAGAGATCCAATTCGGTAGATACTCGATGCTTTTTAGAATCGAATAAAAAACAAGGACTTGATAGCTTTTTTACGTCTTGCAATAAAAACATGTACTCGTAAAAACCAACGGACTCAGTCTAAATCGTAGCTCAAAAGCCCGCGTAACCTTAATCACTCCTAAAAACTTAATAAAAACAAATTGCTAGCTAACTAATCGAAACCGATTAGGTGTGAAACAATCCAGTCCACACTGGATTAGAATAGATACTATCACTTTTTATTATTAAACTTAACGTAGAACAACCTCCTTTACAGAAAAAAAAATGGCGCGTGGCTTTGAAAAAGTTCTAAACAATAAATAGCTATTCGATTTTTGAATGACTTCTTTTGTAAAAGGTTTTAGTTGAGCTTCCAAATTCAAATCACATTATTGATCATCGGGTTTTAATGGCCAAACCGGAACAAATATCTGTATGGCCTACAGGTTCCGGGTCTGGCTATTCATGTATGTGACTTTAAATCTTTGTTAACGCACCGACGACAAAGAAAAAATTCCTAGTGTGGGGCAACGTTTTTTTTAAAACATAAAACAACGGGTATTTTACCCAGGACCTCATGCTAAGCAGTAGCACTTGCGACCAACGAGACGCACAGAGGTTTCAATAATGTACAGATTTGAAACCTTTACAGGATAAAGATAAGGTGGGCCGAAATAGATTTGTATATTTTCATGCGGGTTATTAAAAACATATCTTTATGCCCCTATGATGATATCTGTCAATCTCTAGAATATTTAGTGAACCAATGTTTCAATAAGTCAGAATACTAGAATACTACACATACATACATGAACTCACGCCTTTTCCCCATGGTGGGAGACAGAAACTTCAAAACGCCATCTGCTACGATCCTTACAAACTACTTTTGCTTCGTTTACGTTCATGCATCTAGTCGTACACGCACGCCGGTTGCGAGTACTACGCACCTGACCTTTCTGAAGAACATCACCAATAAGGTCAGTGTATGTCCTTCTAGGGCTTCCTTATATCTGCCTTAAAATACCTGGTGTTAGTCGTCTTTCATTCATCCTCTCAACGTGACCAAACCATCAGAGCATACTCTTTTCAATTTTTGTCACCACGTGTTCTTTTAAACCACAACGTTGTTTTATAACATCAAGGAATGATGTTTTTTATCCTTTATAAGAATACTGTACTTTCTAAGTTTATCTTGGACATCACTGACATCGGTAAATGAAAACATCGTGAGGAAACCCGTCGTATACTTAACATAAGTCTGAAATCGCCAACGTGTTATGAGCAAGCGTGGTGATTAATGCTCGTGCCTTCTATGTATGAGAAGAGGCTTTTGCTCTGCAGTGGGACAGCAACAGGCTGGTATAATTATTAGAATACTCTCCGCCTAAAAATCACAGATATTGCATTTCCGTCAAGATTTCATTCTACCTGCGTCCCGCTGCCAAAAACTCAACATGCGACGCTTCAAAATACCGACGAGAATACTGCACATTATTGGGATAAAAAGCCTGTGTGCTAATCCAGGTTATAAGCTACCTTCATAAAGAATTTAATCCAAATCCATTTCAGTGTGAACGAGTAACAAACACACACACACATATCGAGAAACTTTCACATGTTCTTTTGTGTGATTGATAGTTAATGTAATTTGGTATGTCATATATACCACACTATCTCACACCACACAATTGAAAATAAGTGATGATCGAGTTATACTAAAGGCTTTCACTGTAAGATTAACAATAATACCGATACCAAGCTAAGAAAGGAGTTCGTAGTTTATTTTTCTAGAACTACTCTACATCTCTATGGCATAGCCTAAGGACAGTAACTGGCTGGATGTCGGACAAAGAGTTTTTTTTTAATAGCGTCTTATAATTATTGGCGCCAAAGCCGCCATTTTAAGCAGATATGCGCGCCAAATATATTATATTAGGATAAAATACCAAGGACAACGAGATAAAATAATGATAGTGGATAGTTTGGATGTGTGCAAAATGATAAAACTCAATCTAAAGATTAAATAATGATTTGGAGTGTTATAGATAGAACAAAAGTGAGTTACACAATACGATTACCTTTTTTATGGATGGGAAATCATCCAATGACATACCGTTCTGGTTGGAACGGGAGGGCGTGTAAGTGCGCGTGCACGTAACACCGCGCCGTGCTACATTTTTAACGTAACAGTGACGTCACAAGCCCCTTCTCATGAACTTTGATGTGCTATATCATTGTCACTTTTTATTGATTTGAGTAAGCAAAAAAATACGTGTCCAATATTTTTTGGTAATCTTACTGACGGACTCATCATCATCTGCCTAGCCTTTTCCCAACTATGTTGGGATCGGTTCCAGTCTAACCGTATGCAGCTGAATACCAGTATTTTACATGGAGCGACTGCCTATCTGACCTCAACAACCCAGTTTACTGTGCAACACGATACCGCTTGGTAAGACTGGCACAGTTACTCGATTGTGGCGGTCAGATAGGCAGTCACTCCATGTAAAACACTAGTATTCAGCTGCATACGGTTAGACTGGAAGCCGACCCCAACATAGTTGGGAAAATCACGTGACTGCATAATTAACAATGGAATCGTACTGGCTTTAGATCGGATCTTTATTGGAGTTAGAAGAGCCAGAGTCCAGGGCTTACCAATGTTTAATAACTCTTCCCGGCAAAGATGACTAAACCAATACGTTAGATATATTGAACACATACAATGACACAAGCATTAATATTGGATAAAGGATTGTACAACAAAAACATAACTTTATTCTCTTATTTATGTGTGTGCGTAAGTAATTTGTTCATGTATTAGTGTTAGAAGGAAACTGATTGCAAAACTACGCACCTTGACTGCAAATAAATAACTAATAATACTTACATGTTTTACTAGTTTCGAGCTTGGAATATATAAAGCAATATGACCTTATTACCTTATAGACTAAGAATTTATAATACCCATCGAGACCTAGTATACCTACAAGTGATCATCAAGTGTCCAAATGAAATCAAGTGAAGGGTCGGCGTTTTAGGGGACTGTCTTTTGTAAACGTTTTTTTTTTTTGACGTTCAAAGAGTGCTGATTCTCAGCCTAATTTGAATAAATGAATTTTGATTTTAATTTTGAATGAATGTTTCTACAAAGAAAACTGTTTTAACAAAAAAAAAATAGTGGCTTTGGTTGCTCTCTTCTCTTTCGAAATAAAAGTTATTTAACACTTTTTAGTGGTTTTTTTTTAAGTGAGTGGGTCTCGGTAATCGAAGCTTAAGCTACAATCAACCCGTGCGGCTGTTTGTATTAAACCACGAGCTTCTCCTATATTCAAATATTTAATTTTAATTTTATTTTGACGACACGGTTGGCGCAGTGGCTGAGCGATTGACTGCTGCGCTGCGTGTCGTGGGTTCGATTCCCGCACGGAACAAATATTTGTATGGCCTATAACAGATAGTTGTTCCGGGTCTGGCTGTTTGTGTATGTGAGTTTCAATGTTTGTAAACGCACCCACGATACAGGAGAAATTCCTAGTGTGGGGCAACGTTTTTTTTTTTAAAAAAGAAAAGAAAAGAAAGAAATATTTCGCAAGAATACACACTCATATTCAGAGATCTGTGGCAGTCGTTACGGGTACTCAGAAGACCGAAAGTCTGAGCCAGTCTTACCAAGGGGTATGGTTTGCCCAGGCACTGAGTTGCAGAAGTAAAATACTGGTATTCAGATGCATTCGGTTAGAGTGGAAGCTGACCCCACCATAGTTGGGAAAGGCAGATGATGAGCCTTGCGAAGTATGTATGGTGTAACTATGAATGATAGATTGAGGAATAATAATAAACTATAATAATAATAATATTAAGATGTAGCTCGTGCAGTCCGTCCGTTGCCGAACTGGAAATCGCCAGGGCCGGATGGGCTGCACAATTTTTGGATAAAATGGCTACAAAAGTCGCACGCTCGTTTGGCATCTCAGTTCCAGTCGGCCTTAGAGACTGGATCGCTACCCCAGTTCCTTACGACAGGAATTACCCACCTGCTCCACAAATCTGGTAGTACTGCGGAACCCAAAAATTATAGACCGATCACTTGCTTACCAACGGTCTATAAGGTTCTTACATCCATTTTGAGAGTTAAAATTAACAACCATATCGACAGCAATTCGATCATGTCGGCCTCTCAAAATGGATGTAGGAATGGGTCTCGCGGTACTAAGGAGCTCCTCCTCATTGATACTGCCATAAGCCAACAGGTTCGTCGTTCAAGAAAGGATCTGTCGACATGCTGGATAGATTACAAGAAGGCGTATGACTCGGTACCACATACATGGCTCAAGAGGGTGCTGGAGTTGTATAAAGTAGATGCAACTCTGCGCACCTTCCTGACGTCGTGTATGGGGCAATGGAGAACCGTACTTCGCTATCCAGGATGTCGACAAATTCAGAGGAATAGCGAACCAATAAGAATTGAGCGAGGCATATTCCAGGGTGACAGTTTGAGTCCACTTTGGTTCTGCTTAGCCTTGAATCCTCTAAGTACATTACTGGAGGATTCGGGTCTAGGCTATCGGTTGAAGAGAGGTGGTCAGGTTGTATCTCACCTTCTTTACATGGATGACCTAAAGCTCTTTGCCCCCAGTGATTTGCAACTGATGGAGCTACTGACGGTAACAAAAACCTTTAGTAGCGCCATCAGGATGGAATTTGGTGTGGACAAATGTGCGGTCATGCATGTAAAGCGAGGGAAGATTGTGGAATCCGTGGGAACCCAACTCCCGGATTTCATAAACTTTAGAGCCCTCTCTCCAATCGAAACCTATAAGTATTTGGGTATGTCGGAAGCATTGGGCATTAATGCTGCTGACATGAAGCAATCGTTGAAGGAGCGCTTCTTTGGCCGCCTGAAGAAAGTATGTAATAGTCTTTTGTCAGGCGGTAACAAGGTGCGTGCCTTCAACGGTTGGGTCATGCCAGTCTTGATGTACTCTTTCGGCATACTCAAATGGACTCAAACAGAACTTGACGCCCTGGATAGGAGAGTCCGTACATTCCTGACGGCATCTCGAATGCATCACCCACGTTCATCGGTTATGAGACTGTATATCCCGCGAAAGTGTGGGGGTCGAGGCTTTTTAAATGCTAAGACCCTCCATAATCGCGAGATATGTAGTCTCAGGGATTATTTCCTAGAAACCGACGTGGGGATGCATCGAGATGTAGTCGCGGTGGACCAGGGCCTCACCCCGCTCTCGTTGGCTAAAGAGAACTGGCGCAAACCTGTAGTACTTGACACTAACGATCGCAAGGAAGTATGGCAGAGTAAGGAGCTTCACGGACGCTTTTTCCAGGCCCTACATGGGCCTGATGTAGATCAGTTAGCGTCAGTATCTTGGCTGCGTTTCGGTGACCTCTTTGGGGAAACCGAAGGTTTTGTCTGTGCAATTATGGACGAAGTTATCATGACGAATAACTATCGGAGATTTATTGTGAAGGATGGTACGGTTGACATCTGTCGGGCATGCCACCGTCCAGGCGAATCAATCCGCCACATTATCTCTGGTTGTTCTCGTCTTGCTAACGAAGAGTATTTGCATAGGCACAACCTAGTAGCCAGGATTATCCATCAGCAACTTGCTCTAAAATACAGTCTTGTAGAATCGGAAGTGCCATACTACAAGTATGTGCCCGACCCAGTTCTTGAAAATGGCTGTGTCACTTTGTATTGGGACCGATCCATCATCACTGACAGGACTATTGTAGCCAATAAGCCTGATATAGTGGTGATGGATCGAATCGAGAGGCGCGCAACGATTATTGATGTAACGGTCCCGCATGACGGGAACCTCGTGAAAGCCGAGAAAGATAAACAAATCAAGTATCTTGACTTGGCTCGCGAGGTTGTCGACATGTGGGATGTGGACTCAGCAATCGTTGTTCCGATAGTCGTGTCAGCCAATGGCTTAATAGCTAAGAGCCTTGACCAACATCTAAGGAGGCTCGCGTTAGGCAGCTGGATCAAGGGCTTGATTCAGAAAGCAGTTCTTCTGGACACGGCGCGTATAGTTAGGCGATTCCTCTCTCTGGAGCCCTGACCGCCGGTAGCTTGGACCCTGTTCCCGATACCGGTGGGCCACTATTTTTTATATTTTTAAATGTTTTTTTTTTTTTGTATTAATATTGAAATATTTAAAAATATAATTTATAAGAAAGATTTTAAATAAAGGGGATAATATTAATAAACTATTTTAACTTTAGGCCTGGCCAACGTAGTAAGCGCCATCATCGTGTTTTTGAATTACCTACATCCACCTTAAATACTACATTTAATAGCCCCCTTACACGTATGGCAAGGCAATATAATGAAAGGTCCAACTTGACGGATTGCCCTATTGATGTTTTCTCCATGACTTTCGCTTCATACAGACGCTCCCTATTTGAACAGTGTAATAGCCCATCATACTGACCCATCACTGATTTTTTATATTATTTATATTGTTTTATAGTTTTGTAGATTTAGGTTTGCTTATTTTGGTGTAGACACATTTTATTTTGTTCTTCATTGTCTCAAATTTTCATGTGTGAATGTCATGCACACCTGTCATTTGCATGGTTACTGAAATGTTAATTTTATATGTTATTTAATTTGAATTGTAAGTGACTGTGCTGTTGGTGTGCTTATGATAAATAAATAAATAAATAAATAACGACACTGATTCTTAATTTTTTTTTTCATGTATACAGTTTTACTACTGAAATAAATATAATTTCATCATAATTCCTAGCCATATAATCGTTCTTATCCGGAATGTCAAGAGTGATACTACATATTATTATCTATCGCAATTATGACGTTACGGTATGTCCGTTGTCCATAAGTTGTTTTTGATCTGAACCATAATATTTATCTGCGAGAGCAGAGGTCAACCACTTAGGCTGGGTGGTCCCAAATAGCAGAAATTGTATGTAAACAAATATGTAAATAAAATTTGATGTGTCAGTTTGTAATGTCCAAATAACAGCAAAATTGAAATAAAAAAATCATTTATTCAAATTAGGCTGAGAATCAGCGCTTTTTGAAAGTCAAAAATAACATTACACAGTCCCCCAAATCGCCCACCCTTCGCCACTTCCTAGTGTCTGTTTGTGCTTTGATTTAATATATCACTATTTAGTAGTACCAGCCTATTACTGTCCCACTGCAGGGCAAAGGCCTCTTCTCATACAGAGAAGGCTGGAGCATTAATCACCACGCTTGCTCAAGACGGGTTGGCGATTTCAGACTTATATTCATTATATAAGTCCAGGTTTCCTCACGATGTAATCCTTCACCGATGTCTGTGATGTCCAAGATAAACTTAGAAAGTACATATGAATTGAAAAACTCACATTGGTACTTGCCCAGGTTTGAACCCCCTCGTGCACAAGAGGCGAGGCCTAAACCACTGGGCCATCATGACTTAATTAGCAGTAATTATCATGGTTTTCTTCTTCATGACGGACATTAAGTACCTACGTACATGTCATATTAATTATTAGTACTTGTCGAGTTGTCGAGATTCGACTTTTCCAGCATTCTACACTCCTCCATATAAACTTTTACCTTTTGACCGCCATCGTGACAAAAACGCGGTGCGCTGTAAGCAATATAACAAGAAGTAAATAATTAAATCTTTACTTTTGTGTGTGTTTATTTATTGTATATCTCAAAAGTTGAAGCTCCCGTGCGCATTTAATTGCATGAATCAAATTAAAATACACCACGGATATTGATAGATTCATGATAGCAAAAATTTTGACGTTCGAAAAGCGCAGCAAAAATTCTCAGCCTAATTTGAATAAATCAATTTTGATTACAATCTAGTCAAAGGTTATTATTCTAGTCTCATTACCCCTTTGAAATATCATACACATCATATAATCTTAACTATACTAATATTATAAAGGGGTGAATTTTGTTTGTAAGTTTGTATGTAAGGGGGTAATCTCCGGAACTAACGATCTAATTCTATTTTTTTTCTATGATTGAAAGCTAAATTATTCCTGAGTGCTATAGGCTATTATTATTATTAAAACTACATCTTAAAGGGGGTGGATGCGATGTTAAAGTTCGAAGGGTACGAAATCGAGTACTACGCACCTGACCTTTCTGAAGATCATTGAGGTCACGTATTAGCTTATAGATAATGAGTACATCATATTCTAATCACCAATATACTATATGTATGACTGCCTCAGCAGTCTAGATGTCGCATGCACTACTGCGTGATGGGTTTCTCCATGTGGAAGTTCCCAGTATCAGCTTGGACTCTGGATTTCTGCCCGTTTGATGGCAACAGGCTCGCCCCCTATTACATGGTACTTAAACATAACTGGGGAAATGTGGGTGTTTTTTGTTATAATTACCGTATATACTTTCTTAAGTATTTAGTAAAAGGCGTGTCATATTGACATTAAAAACGAACTTGCAATTTTATTTATTTGTATTTATACATCTAAATATAGCTTTGATAGTGGCGGTTCTATACAATTATGTATTCTGTGGTACCAAACGTAGACATAGATATTTCATTATTACAAATGATAGGTGATGGAAAACATCGTGAGGAAATCTGGACTATTCATTAATTTATGTCTGAAATCGCCAACCCGTCTTGAGCAAGCGTGGTCATTAATGCTCGTGCCTTCTCTGTATGAGAAGAGAATTTGCCCTGCAGTGGGACAGTAACAGGCTGGTATTATAATATTATAAATGATAGGGCTTCGCTGATTTTATGATGACCCCGTCAATGCCCCCCTCCCGACCCTTTGCTAGAGCCAGCCCGCGAAGCTGAGCCGATTAATGTTTAAAATGTCCCTAAATAATGGAACAATCAGATCCAGCCTGTCCCTTGCTGTCCTCTTCAGCGACGTCCTAAGCCGAGGTTCGTACCCCGCAGGGGGTGCCCTTAGCGATAGTCGCTTAGCTTATAAGTTTTTATGCCTGGCTGGAGGCCTTAATTTTAATTAAGCCCCCCACAGGAAAGTTCGGTTGAGCAGTAAATATCCCTAAAGGATAAACTGCGAGATGCCCATTCCAAAAAAAAAAAAAAAAAGATTTTATGATATTTTTTAACGAATGAAGATCAAGAATGTTCTTGTCCTTGGACCCGATCTAAATTTGAACCCTTCGAATCTTACTCGTCAGTTTGAAACCATAGTGAACAAAGGTTCTACCAGCCTGTATGCAAAAAGGTCTGTTATAACATTAATACTCTACACAAAATAGTACAGGAAGATGGCTTAACCAAGCTTAAATCCAGCGCCTAACGCGGATGAGGTTCAGAATATGCAATTTGAACAAGTAATTTATATTGATTGACTAACCATTAATTATTTACATAAAACAATATTGACGACACGGTTGGCGCAGTGGTTGAGTCATCGGCTGCTGCGCCGCGTGTTGTGGGTTCGATCCCCGCACGGAACAAATATTTGTATGACCTACAGGTAATTGTTCCGGGTCTGGCTGTTTGTGTATGTGAGTTTAAATGTTTGTAAACGCACCCACGATACAGGAGAAATTCCTAGTGTGGGGCAACGTTTTAAAAAAAAAAAAAAAAAAATAGGTACACAATTGAGTAGGGACGTTGGAAGTGTCAAAAAGTATCGATAAAAATTGTATCGATATGTTTTTTTAAACATACATAATGTGATAGCTATTGATACATCGCCCATGAATGTATAGTAGTGTGTAGTATTAGAGATCTTGGCGTATTACATGACAGCAAACTTCTCTTTGATGGCCACATAGAATCAATTGTTAATAAAGCATCTAAAGCATTAGGATTTATAATAAGAAATTGCTCCATCTTTCGTTCTCTGAAGCCTATTAAAGTTCTTTATTGCTCTTTCGTGCGTAGCCACCTTGAGTACGCTTCACAAGTCTGGAATCCTCAGTACGAGATCTACAAATCTCGTATTGAGTCTGTCCAAAGAAAATTCATGCGTTATTTGGATTATAAAGCAAAACAATTTTCAAGTGATTATGATCACCGTTGTAAGCGGTACCATTTTTTGCCATTGGAAACTAGACGTGATATTGATGATATTTGTTTTCTTGCGAACATAGCAAGTGGCTCAATTGACTGTCCTGATCTACTCAGCAAAATACTTATTCGAACGAATCAAAATAACCTAAGGAAGCGACCACTTTTACAAGCACCAACTGCTTCTACAAATTACAGGCGGAACGCCTTCTGCATACGCGCTGTAAAAGCTTTTAATAGTTTACCATTACATTTTGAAATAGATTTATTCAACACTAGCGCACGTAAAATTAAAGGCATCCTAAATAGGGACTATTTTGGTGAGGATAAGAAATAGTTCCATAATAATATCGCACGGCTTGACACAATGTCCTTGTTCTATTTTGTATAATTTTTCTTTCTTGTTTGTTTTTTTTTTTAGTTTTTCTCCTTTTATGTAATTGTACATCAAATGCTTAGTTTTTATAATATTAGTAGTTTTGTTTGAGATTTGCTAATTGCTAACATACATGTGGAAGCTTTTAATTAGCGATTGTCTTTAAGCATATCATGTCATTCAACATTGTTATTAGTCTGTAAGCTTTCTGTAAAATAAAGTAAATAAATAAATAAATATGAAGCCGTTGGACCCGGCTGTTATTTGTAGATCTTTGACAGTCGTTATGGGTAGTCAGAAGCCCGAAAGTCTGACCAACCAGTCTTACCCAGGGGTATCGTGTTGCCCAGTAACTGGGTTGTGGAGGTCAATAGGCAGTCGCTCGTCACCAACATAGTTGGCAACAGGCCGAGCAGGTGGTGATGTCAGAATTACTGTAAGAGGGATTCATGATTTCCTTTTTTGATGTTTTTTTCGAAGTCTAAATGAATTTGATTTTGGATACGTTTTCAATACTTGTTTTTTGTACATGGATAAAGCTAAATATATCGGTAAGTATACATCGACATATTTTCGGTACATTTGAGTATTCCTTGTACTCGATACAAACGAATTATTAGTATTATAAACAACAATACGTCGGTGTTATCAGCGGCCGCGCAGTTTTTGTTACAAAAATATATACCTAATGTGTTCACTTACCTAAGCGATTTATTTATAATTTTTATTAAGTTCAGCGGTCAAGGAGGAAGCAACGACAGACTCATGTACTTACCTATACATTTTTATTTTTACCTTTTCCCATAACATGTTATGATATTAATCTGTGTCAGTATAAGCATATTATCAGTTTGGTGGGTCAGAACAAAGATATGAGCGTTGCGCCTGCGCCGATTGTATGTGCGCCGCGGGGAAGCCCCCGGTCGCCGTCGTGTAGCACGAATAGCAGACACGTGTTTGAGTTTACTTTTTTAAGTAAGCGTTTGATATAATAAAACCTTTTTATTATGCCTTGTTCAACATAGCATACCATTACGCTTGTATTTCACGAAGGGTTAGGCAGAGGTAGGTACCTATAGGTCACCCAAGTCTCGCCAGTTACGTTTAAGTCCCATGTAATAAACCGTTGGTCCCGGCTGTCATTTGTAGATCTTTGACAGTCGTTACGGGTAGTCAGAAGCCCGAAATTCTGAAAAACAGTATTACCTTGTGGAGGTCAGATAGGCAGCCGCTCCATGTAAAATACTGGTATTAGCAGTATCCGGTTAGACTGGAAGCCGACCCCAAAATAGCCGGGAATAGTCTACGCAGATGATGACGTAATCTTGGTCAGTTCATGTAAGGTCCATGGACACATTAGTGTCTGAGATGGTCTTTTGAGGAAATAACCTCACAGATATGTGTGGACCTCTCCAGTCAGTGCACGCATTAATCCGTAATCGTAGAGCTCAATTCAGACACAGTATATGTATAAATAACGAATGATAACGATTCATTGTTTGTCCTGAATTTAAATAGGTAATGCAGTTGGGATTTCTCGCACGCCGTGGCATTTGGCCAAGAATGTGTTGTAAGGAAAGAAACGATTTACAAAGTCATCAATAACTCTTTTAATGTCGTTGCTTTATAAGATTTGACGTTTCTGAACGTCTCTTTTGTATCTGTGGAGACTTTTGATATGTTGGAACTGTCAGAAGGTATCGGCATGTATTGTATCGATATTTTTATAATGTTTTCGTATCGCTTTCGATAATTATACATTTTCTTTAAAATATATTGATATATTTACGTATTTAATTCCACTATACTTAATCGTGACCAAAGGGCTGGCTCATTCTTTGCCCAAATAATTAGTATTGCCATCCAACGTGCTGCAATGCTGCCAGTCCTTTGGGCATGTTTCCAGATGACAGCGATGCGGAGAAGTACTTTGACGCCTGTCTTGGTCGGCTTTTTATTTTATTTTGTTTTTTGTTTATATGTAAATTTTATGTAAGTAATATATTACTCCTCAATCCATAAAACAGTTGTTTTTGTCACACAACGAAAACCTTTCAGGGTTTATCTGTGTGCTGGCGAGCCATTCAAATGTTTATAGCCGTTTTGTTTAAAATTTACCTAGAAGATAATTGAGCAGTAAACTTATGTGTAAAGAAACGTTTCGATTTGTAATTATAACCTTTCGAACTTGCTTTGTGTAACATTTGTAAGTCTGGAAGTTTATTAACACTTTTAGTGCCCAGCACCCGGCTCCCGGGTCGAAAAATAGTTTGTTCACGTATCCAGAACTCGCTTCCCGAGTCGTACATGTAAAAAGCTATAGATGAGATGTGAACATGCCCATCACCCCCTACCATATACCTACGCATTATGTAATTTGCCAAACATTATGAGACACAAGTTAAATCGTATTTTTGAACTGGGCAGCAAAAGGGGTAACTGTGATACTGATTTTAGGTCACGAATAAAAACTGACCTTCCATCTGGTATGGAAATAATGGATGATTGTGTTATAATATTCAGCAACCCTCATCCCGTACACATTGTTGGGTTTTGGTAGAATTTATTTATCGTTAGATCTTAAAGAGTGAGGTCTTGTTTTTTTCGGCTGGCAACTCGAGCCAGCAAGAGTGTAAAAATCAACTGTATTGAACAAATTCATAAAATTAGAGTATTTAAATAGATTGTTGGCGCTGTATTAAATGTAATGATTTTTACTTTTGTGCTTTCTTGGCATCTGTATCTCGCAAGTCAGAGCACACAAATACAATACCGGTTGTCATTTATTAATATGACCTCAATAAAAAAACCGTGTCGAATTGAGAACCTTCCTTTTTTTCGTCGTTTTAAAAGAGCCTCCCAATCAGTGTAACGATCGGTCCTTTAGGCCCGACGCCCACTGGCGAGACGGCGCGGCAGAGGATTCTTGATACTAGCTGCATCCCGAGGTATTACCCGCACCTATGGCGGCCTGTCCACCGGAACGGAGCGAGGCTGTGGTGAGGAGAAACGGAGAAATTTTAACCAATAAGAATGCTAAATCTCATCATCGCTTCGCTTCAGTGGACAGGGATTATTGGTTAATATTTCTCTGTCTCTGCTCTCGGCTCCGGTAAACAGGCCGCCTAAGGGACGTAGCGTGATGTTAAATAGATATAGAGAAGTATCAGATATAGACATTTTTGGGAAGGTACCCAAAAATGTCTATATCTATGTGTATCCAGATCTACAACAAGATTACTAACCAAATTAAAGAACTTCCGATGGTTCGCTTCAAATGGGCTTTGCGTAGGTGGTTAATTGAGAATACCTTCTATAATATAAAATAATGATTTCAATTTAAATTTAATTAATAATGTAGTTGTAATTAACTATAACAAAAAATTGCATGTCATTATGTTATGATTAAATATGTTAAGCTACTAATATTACCTACCATTTTAAGATCTTTTGTAACCATATTTTACTGCAAATAAATCTTTGACTTTGACTTACCTCGTTCCAAAAGAAAATATTTATCTGACACTTTCATAAAAATCCTCGGGACAGAATCTAAAAATCAGAGGGCGGCAACACTATACAAGCTGTCAAACGACCATTAGAGAAAGCACAAGACCATTTCCCGACTAAGTGCGTCACTGACAGATGAGAAAAATGATCATGTTTCATTAGCTTTCCCTCGCAATGACGTAGATTATTTACAGTTAATTTATAATAAGTACTTATACCTGTGCCCGCAACTTCGTCCACGTGGAATTTAATCAAAAATAGGTTTTCATTTTTGCGGGGAGCACTAATTTTTTTTAAATTAAAAGTAGCATTATATATTTCTTAGCACACCAGCTTTTTGCCAGTAAAATTCCCGTCAAAATCGGTTCACCCGTTTCGGAGATTACCTTAAACAAACACAGATAAAAAGACAAGCAAATTTAAAAATGTTTTTTTTTTGTTATTACTACCGTAGGTATATACTTTCATACGCATTTGATAAAAATCTGTTATTTAACATTACAAACAGACATTTCAATTTATTTATTTCTATAGATAAAACCAAAATTACTATGGACAACTCAATAACCTTTGTCTTTTTACCTACTTCAAAAGCATCCACGGATTAAAAATCAGTTTTCAGCGGGATTTTTTTTCTCATTAAATTAAACATTACATTCATAATTTTCTGATAATTCAACAAATAAACACGCAATTCTTTATTAAACTCCCTGTTAAAGAATCCCATGAAACAATCCCGTAAAAATAAGGGAAAATATTCTAAAATGGCGACACTGGTCTTGAATAACAGTAAAATGAAAATGAAAACCCTTTTATAAACTAGAGGTAAACTTCATTATGTAAGTAGGTATCATTATAATTCATGTATATAGGTAATAATGGGTATTAGGTACACATGAATGCATTTTATAGCATACAATTCGAGATAATTATAATTTGTATCTACGTAGTACGTATAACGCAGTGCGCGGCAAATTCCACAGATAATAAAATTTTGTCGTTGACCGGTATTCAAAAAGGTTCTGTGGGCAACCTACCTCTTCACCTTGGCCGATAAGAATTCGCACTGTCATAGTTAAAACTCTTTTGTTTTAGCTACGAATACTGTACAGAATAATTCAACTGGACTGCTTTTTATAATTATCATAATCAGATAACTGTTATCAATTTTTAACATAAGTTATCTACATAAGTGATAAATAATTAAGACGGTGATTTAAATAATAATAAATATACCAGCCTGTTACTGACCTATTGCAGGGCAAAAGATTTCTCATACAGAGAAAGTATGAGCATTAATCACTTCGCTTGCTTAAGGCGGGTTGGCGATTTCAGACTTATATTAATTGGACTATATCATTAATATTGGTCTAATAATGAGGGTGTACGTAATGTAGGTACACGTCTGCTTAACCTTTGGATTATAGGCAATATCTTATGAAGTTCAGGATTCGACAGGATGGTTTAAAACAAGCATAGAAAGGACATATTTCCCCCAAGAGGGCTATAGTGTATGTCCGTAGCATCACAACGGGCCCTATCTGAATAACAGCGCTGCGGTATTTATTACTTAAAATTAAGACAGCATGATACTTAGATAGGAGCCTTTTTGGCCTCGCACAGGTCCTTTTTAGAGGTTCCGTACCCAAAGGGTAAAACGGGACCCTATTAGTAAGACTCCGCTGTCCGTCCGTCTGTCACCAGGCTGTATCTCATGAACCGTGATAGTTAGACAGTTGAAATTGTCACAGATGATGTATGTCTATTGCCGCTATAACAAAAAATACTAAAAAAAAAAACAGAATAAAATAAATATTTAAGGGGCTCGATACAACAAACGTATGATGTAAGTCTATTGCCGCTATAACAAAAAATACTAAAAAAAAAACAGAATAAAATAAATATTTAAGGGGCTCGATACAACAAACGTGTTTTTTTTGCCGTTTTTATAGACAATGGTACGGAAGCCTTCGTGCTCGAGTCCGACTCGTACCTGGCTGTAAGTTTAAATTGTTGGGGTTCATTTTTCCTGCGCCCAAATAAATGTTTTTCTTTCTTTATTCTTTCTTTCTGTTTATATGAATTTCGAAAATCACATAACTACTGGCCCTAATTTGAGAGACGATGATCCAAATGACATAACATTAATTGTTCCCGTTGAGGACAAAAATCTGGTTTTCCGGTTGTGCTTACTTCACAGGACACACTGCTCGAAACTTAGATATCAATGGTGGATATTGGGTTTCCCAAAACAACAAATTATGGAGCACGTATAGCATATACGTATGCAAAACATGTAGATTTAGAATAAGGCAGTGTGTGTGATTGACCTCAGCTATAGGTCATTTAATATTAATACGCAATAACCTTGACAAGTAAGATTAAATCAAAATCAAAATAAAAAAAAACACATTCATTCAAATTAGGTTGAGAATTATCACATTTAATCGTCATCATTATCGTTACAGCTAAAAGATTTCCATTGCTGAACATAGGCTAGGCCTCCCCCAAAGATTTCCACAACGATCGGTCCTGCTTAGTGATGGGTAGCTCATCATTTTTAAATGAGATTGAGAGAGTACCTCATTTTACCTCGCGAGGTACTCACGAGGTACCCCTCATTTGAGGTGAGGAGTCGTCCGTCGGCGTATTCACCTCACGAACCGAGCCCGAGAGCGCTGTCGGTTCGCTCGATAAGCTTGAGTGAGCTTATATTCACTCAATACCTCAATACTCACTCTCGCCTCGCACAGAATAATACTCTACGAGCACTCGCGTCAATAATGTCAAGTTTTAAGTGAGGACGCGTGAACGAGTGAGGTGGTTCAATGTTGAAATTCAAGTAACTCTTTCAACTTGCGATCACGAGTACCTCAAACGAGGCACCTCATTCATTAGTGAGGGACACATCTCTAGTCCTGCGCTGCTTTCATCCATCAGCTTCCAGCGATCTTCACCAGATCGTCGGTCCACCTTGTGGGAGGCCTACCCACGCTCCGTCAAATCACCACATTTGGAACGACAAAAATTACTTAAGACAGTCCTCCCAAACGCCCCCCTTCATCGCTTCCTAGCTAGTGTTTTGCAAACTCCCCAGCGACGCATCTACTACTAGATAAAACTAGTAAGTAATATTTAGTTGTATAATGAGGTTTCTATCAACTCAGTTTTACGCAGCAAGGAATAACACGGCTACACCATAAAAATCTGTCATTTGACAGTAGCTGTCAGTGCCAACGTCAGCGAAAGCGCGGGGATACTGAAGTATGCAAATTACCGCCAAGTTATTTATTATTCTTACTGACTCAATATTCCTACATTAACAAGTATGTTTTCAGATGAGAAACAAGATATGATTCAAAGATGTAAGTGAACCTTTGACTTTCCATGACACAAGGGGACAATTTGCATCCTTTATGAAAAAAAAATACATTTTACCTCTCTGGCACAAGATGACAAGACTGGATGAATGAAAAATGAGTACGATCATCTTTTGAAATATGTATGTATGTCAATGTCACTCAATGAAAAGGTTGTTTTTAGTTTTTTGAGCTAAAAATAAACCATTTAACAATGTCACAATACTAAAGTTGAACAATACTTTAACTTTTACAATATTGACTAAGTGATAATATTGAATTTCTTTTACAAAAGTCTTTGCTTAACTTGAGTAAGAGGCCGCCTAACTGTCTATGGTTATTCTAAAACTTAAGCAATGTTTACTGTATCTGTGGTCAAAATGACTTTAGTTAATTTGAGCAATCAATCAACGGCTAATATTAACAAACCCAGAGATGTTTTCAGGGTTCCATGACAGGATTCATCTTATTCGGAGACCTTTGCACTATTTCTGGAAGCAATATGCATTCTATACACGACGCTGTCTGTACATTTACTGCAAATTGCTTAAAAAAGACTAGAAGAAAAAAAGTAGACTAAGTGAAGTAAAACCTTATTGCTCAAAGTCAAAAGTCAAAGACAAAGCATTTATTTCAAATAAACCAATTACAGGTAGGTACTTTTGAATTGTCAAAGAATCGGAAAAATGAAGCTAGTCGCCCATTCCAAAAGCGTAGGTACCTATGGAGAAGAAAGGGCAAGAAACTCCATGGCCACTCTTTTTAAGTCATGATTTTGTTACATAATTTATGTTCAAATTATCAATGTTAGAACGATGTAAAAGACGTGGACATTAAAAGTTTCCGTATTAAAATGAATAAAAGGTTAGATAAACCTGTGTGGCGACAGGGGCTCATTCAGGATGCTTTCAATCTTGGGCCCAAAGCTCAAAAGACCACTAGCAACTTTAAAAACAAAACTCGGGATCAGACAATCGCTACTGTCAGTTCAGTACTAAGAAATAAACACCACGTGTTAATTGATTGCCCACGCTTCGCCATTTGAGACACTGTAAGACTACCTGGTACAACAGTTAAGCATCTGGCCTTGCCAGCCAATCAGGGCTGAGTACGAACGAACATCTGAGATCGACTCGATTACGGCTTACATAAAGACTCGCTTTCTATACTATCACTATACAAAAGATTTTGATATAATTATCCATTGTTATGACGTTTATTTTAAAGAATAATGTAATCTATAATGTTTACGAATAAATAAATTTGAGGTTTATGTTTGTGATATCAAAGTAACAGATTTTTGTTAAATGCATATGGAAGTTTATCGGTAGTTATGCCAAATAAACATTATTTTTTATTGTCTGTCTCTTTGAGGTAATCTCCGAAACGTCTGAATCGATTTTGACGGGACTTTCACTGCCCTGCTATATGCCCCTGTCCGACCGCTCGTCTAATACTACCTACCAACGACAACTTACAATATTTTAATAAATATTTATTCATTTGTTTTCTTGAATTAAAAAATCTTTCAAAAACCGTCAATTTCGATGTTTCGAATCTGCCGGGCGTACGTGACGGCCATTTTGTTTTTACTTCTAATTTTTTGCCGCCATTTATTGGTAAACTACGTCTCAAGTTTTCAACTCAAAAGGTGAAGGACAAAATTGATAAAATACAAAATATTAATTATCTCCTTGACAAACTTTCAAACGAATAGTGTGAATTTTTATAAGCCTCCCACTTAAAATTCTGTCATCAGTCATTCTGGCGCCATTTTTTACTATACAATCTTCTGTCTCTTTCTCACGCGTTCCTTGTCATATCTCCGTCTCGCTTATACACGTTACAAGTATTGTATGTAAATTATGGCTAGTTTTTGCTAGTTCATTATGTCATTATTATAGGAAACACACAAACATGAAGTAATTTTTAGTATTGTTAAAAATATCCTCGTAAATTTGATCAATAATTTATTAAGCATTGAATGTTGAGTAGGTAATATTAATTATTCAGATTTCGTCACAATATTTTCCTTCACCTATGTCAGTAATGTCCAAGATGAATTTAGAAAGTACAGTAGCCATTACATTAAGCTACCCCAGTCTGTCAATTTTTTTTGATAGTTGTTTAACTTTATTACAAAATACTAACCTTAGTGTTTTGTAACACAGGGCATCGAAAAATTCATCCGCATCATTCACCGCGTCAACCGAAAAAGTTCCCAGAAGGCTGACAGCATTGCCACGTTGAATGGCAATGCTGATTCTTGTTCTTGATGTTTGTAATAATAATATGTACTACGTACTAGAGGAGACACCACTCATCGCTACAGACGGCGTTCGGTTCAATTACGAGCGCGCCCCGTACTTAACCTACAAGAAAATTACACGCCAAAGCGATCTATAGCGCTGCGTGATTATCCCGTTTGGTTAGACAACCAATTTATTCAGCGCTGAAGCGAACTTTTGGCAAAATGGAGCACAACTTTTGTGTGAGATGGCTTCTCTAGTGAGAAAGAAAAAACATTTATTTAGCACAGACTCAGGCACACTATGACAATACTAAACATCGGAAACAAAGACAGGAATAATAATAATGATGACAGAAGTAATAAAAAAAATATATGTGCCTTACGGCTGCTCCAAATCGACGACCGATGTGGCGAGGCGGGCGAAGATCCGCCTGCGACACAGGAGATTACGGGTTCGATTCCGGCCTTGGGACAAGTGTTTGTACGATCTACAAAGATTTTGTTCTGGGTATTTACTATGTATAATAAAAAATATATTTCTATGTAATGTATTGTATTAAGTATATCAGTCATCTTGTACCCATAACACAAGCTCTGCCTAACTTGGGGCTAGATGATGCTGTGTGGATTGTTCAGCTATATTTAAAAAAAAAAGGGTATGGTTCAGCAAAAATGCCAGACATCCAGTGTCTGATGGTGCTTTCCAACCAGACCTGAAGTTGTGAGATGTCACGGACGTTATTCAGTTGTATAGTACGCAGTACAGATTTCCTCAATGGCTAATAAATTTCCAAAAACCAAACTTTTGATCAGTCAAAATAGGTATTGTAATCATTTGTTTTGAAAAACATCAAAACTCGTTGTCAGGGTAATTTGCATAAAGCCGATTCAATTGCGAGTATATTGTTGGTATAAAAGGTCAAAATAACGTGTATTTTTTATTGGTTTAGCTTAATTTATGCCTTAGATTTATTTAGTTTTTCAAGAACAGCTAATCTATTCTTGAAAAACTAATTATCAAAAACGTTTTTAGAGGATTTTACTATTGTGAGCACCCAAGATCTCTAATTTTCTTTCCTGGTAACCAGTGAGATTTCTGTTTTTATTACTCAACATAACATCATGCCTTTATACCTTGAAGGGTTAGGCAGAGGTATATCTACAGTATACCCATATTGCAGCAGCCTAATGCCATCAACCAAGCACAAATCCAAACTCCGGTCTACTACTGAGAAATTACAGACAGGAAAACTCACTAACACTATGCCTGACCTGGGAAGTAATCCCAGAACCTCATTATCAGAAGTAGTGCTTCGAATCACTAGACCAATAAAATAAAATAAAAAGCATTTATTTCAGGCAACTAATAGCACCCATACAACAATCACAAAACAGAACACACACACATAAGCGAATACATTTACACTGTCGGACATAGTTAGTAACATGTCTGCTACAGCAATGTCCGATATAGGGGCAATAAATTCTGCATGCAATCATCGCCAGAACTGTATTGGAGCTGCCCCGCACCCTGCGCACCAATGAGGTAGTTTTTTATTACTCTAGAGGCGATAGGGCAATTTGATAGTTTTATAGTCAATTTTCTGTTTTAATCTTACTTTGATAGAATATTACCTTTCTTGGTTACATAAATAAGTAGGTACAGTCACCACACAACAATAATGACGATTTTACATTGACAGTGCCTTCAAGCTATAGCAATAAAAGCGATTTTCGAAGTGCAATGTCAACACTGGTACAACTGTTCTTATAATATTATCTCTGACACCCAATCTTTATTATATTATCTATGGCGACGACGGTGTTACCATTATGAGTTTATGACATAATCTATATAAGTTATCTATGGGCTGGGCTGTTATAAAAACGTCTGATTAGATGTTAAAAAACGCCTGTAATTCCCAATGGGTTTGTGCAGAGGTGTGCCTGTTGTTAATCCACATTCTGCCAGCTATGTTTGTTGGCAATAGGCTCGCCCCCTATTATATGGGACTTAACACTTTCAGTGCCCAGCACCAAGCTCTCAGGTCGAAAAAAGTTTGTTCATGTATCCAGAACTCGCTTCCTGAGACGTACATGTAAAAAGCTATAGATGAGATATGAACATGCCCATCACCCAGTGGCGGACTAACAGGGGGCGGAAGGGGCGGCCCGCCTCGGGCCTCCGGTCTTGGGGGGCCCCCAAATGCCTCCGCATTCCCCTGATCAAATCCTAAACAAGACTTTAAAATGTGCTAAGTACCTAACCTACATAATTTCATCAAGATCAAAAGACTACAGCCATTTAGACTTTTTACGCGGTACTAATATTCTTTTAACTTTGCTGAACCCGTCCAATACGCTGGGGGTATTCCCGTCTTTGTAACGGGTACTTTGAGATTAATTTCACTTGCCAGATATTAACGAAATAAACATAAACACCACATTTTTTTTAAGCTGGGGGCCTCATTCAGCATTGCCGCCCCGGGCCTCATTCAGCTTTGCCGCCCCGGGCCTCTGACGGGCTTAGTCCGCCACTGCCATCACCCCCTACATATACCTACGCATTATGTAATTTGCCAAACATTATGACATACAAGTTAAATCGTATTTTTGAACTGGGCAGCGAAAGGGTTAAGCCCACAACCAAACCATACTGAGGAATTCCTACACCCAGGAAAACCCAGGAATTGAACACAGGACTTCATGCTCAGTAGCAGCTCATGCGGCCACTAGGCCAACAAGGCAGTTATTAAAAGTTATAGTATAACGCAATAGGGATGTGTCCTAGGTAAAAATAATTTAAATCCATTTAGTCTGTCAGTAAGATTACCAAAAAATATTGGACACGTATTTTTTGCTTACTTAATTTAATAAAAAGTGACAATGATATAGCACATCAAAGTTCAGGAGAAGGGGCTTGTGACATCACGCCGTGCTACACTTTTAACGAAAAGTGTAGCACGGCGTGACGTCACGCGCAATTTCAACGCACTATACCGTCGTCATTTTTGGTTTACGTGACAAAAGAAAAAATACGTGTCCAGCTGTATTTTCGAGTAATCCAACTTTCGGACCAATCAGATTTTTTAAGGACACTACCCTATTACCTAGATACCTACAATATAAGTTATCATGTGTAAGGACAGTCAGTGCAATTTGTTATCTAGTAATGTTAGGTGAAAGGTTACTGAGATAAGACTTGTAAACAGTGTATAATTTACCTATACATACTGTGGTTACCCACTCCTTCATATTTATCTATCTATCGGGATTCAGTTTCCGCACTTAGTCCTATAATTGGGCCGATGTATGTGAGCCAAGGTGGCGTTTTTAGCCAGCCCACTTACCTCCAGAAACAGGTTAAGCTTTTTCTCCACATAAAACTTTAATTACAGTAAAACTGGGTGAATAGAAACAGGGGTGAGTAGAAACAAAACTTTGAGGGCATTTTCGCGTCCGTTTAATCACTGTTTGTTACTACAAAGACTCTTATTTGTATAAAGGAATTGAAATTAATAATGTTTGTTGAATCAACATTTAAGTCTCATTTAACGTTTTATATGTTATGTATACCAAATCTCACACTTGAGTTACTAGCCATTTTGCTTGCATGCTGGAGAATTTGTTCCGCCACTTCTTCCCAGCAAAAACACTAGGGAGTGGTGAAGGGTGGGCGTTTCAGGGGACCGTCTTATGTAAATAATGTGACGGGACGGTTGGCGCAGTGGCTGAGCGATCGACCGCTGCGCTGCGTGTCGTGGGTTCGATTACCACACGGAGCAAATATTTGTTTGGCCGAAAGGTAGTTGTTCCGGGTCTGGCTGTTTGTGTATGTGACTTTGAATGTTTGTAAACGCACCCACGACACAGGAGAAATTCCTAGTGTGAGGCAACGTTAAAAAAAAAAATGACATTCAAAAGTACTGGTTCTCAGCCTAAATTTAATAAATGAATTTTGATTGATTTGCCGAGCAATTCATTTCTGACACTTTAATAGCTCCCAGAAACTGGTAGACTCGAAGCTTATGTGAAATATGTTGACCATCTCCCGGTACAGCAACATCAAGAAAGTAAAAATAACTACAGGGCTCTATTTCTAGCTCATAGGATATTTCATAAGAAAGAAAAAGATAGACATATATATATGGCAGTTACACTTAAAAAAGTGACCACTCTCTAAAAAGAGGCAAAGCCGCCGTCTGGCCGATGCTTGTAGACAACTACTGACCACACATATACTTTGTCTCTCTCATACTCTTCCATATGTATTCAGTGCATAATTGAATACAGAATACTCACTCCATTCTCTTTGTCTATGGTTATGCCTCTGAGGAGGTCAGAGGCCATAATATTTACAAAATAGCTTTCTGAGAAAATTTCTAAACATGGGCAAGGAATGAACATTGCAAAGAGCCTTGTAAAAGAGTATAAATAAACTTATTTGTTTTACAAGCAACAGAGCACCGAGGCGGCTGCTTATGCAGCCTATGTGTGTGTTTAAGCGGATATCGTATCGTACTGGAATTTAAATTAGTTATAAGTACTTTAGATCTTTACAGCAGTAGCGCTTGCAACCGCTAGACAAACACGGCAGTTACTAGAATAAAAATACTTTCTTTAAATATAACATGAATAAATAATATGACTCAATCCGTTGCTACCATTAACTGTGTATTTTATTATTAAATTCCTTCCTACTACTGCTTTGTAATGTTGGCTACACTGTTGTGCATTACTTTGGGTGAATGATAGGTACTAAATCTCCGTCTAACCCTTCGGAGAATACCAGTGATATGTTTATTTATTATTACTGTCTAGGTCAAAACTCGACTGTTGTTATATCTTTCTGCACTATTTCTCAGAATAAACTCAATATTCTTAAAAAGGTATCCAATGTTTATGCTCCACATGATTTAAGTAATAATATGTGTATCTAGTACATCAACGCCCATTGTTGCTAAATAAAAGTTCCTTGCCATAGAATTGTAAATATTCTAACAGTTTCGTCTTCCATTCCTCTGCAGACAAGTCCAATCCAGGGTTTGATAAGCAGAGAAGTATTCTCAACATAGGCAGAGTGCAGCGTTTGTATGTGACATGTTTTTCTGTGGCTTTCTAGCAAAGAGTACTAATAACCTGATGGTACATAGTACCTATGTGCACTTTCATGCAACAAAGCACAATATTATCAGTTTGTTACTGAGAATGTGAGCTCTTTACATAATATTTGGTTAATTGTTCAACCCAGATGTTTGTTCTTATCTAATTTCCAGTTCCGATTAATACAAAATGATGTAATTTGACAATAATCTAGAATACATTTGAGTGTGAAGGAATTCAAGTGATTATTTTTATCAAGGAGAATGTTTGGTACATGATTCATTTTGGCTGTTACACTATGAACGTCTTACAATATAGACATAATATGCAATAGATACAAAATAGAATAGACTATCTTACTGTGCAAATCGTAATAAATTCTGCTAAAAATAGCATCAAGTACTTTTCTATTTCTAGAATTTTCAAAAGCATTTCGATTCCTTTCACCGCCAAAACAAACATTCTTTTTTTTTTAACCAGTTACTTTTTCTAACATGCTTGTCATTGTCATCAATCTGTACAGCCAACAGTACGTTCTCCATAGAACTTAACATTACTAAAAAAAGAGAAGGCCTATGTGGGGCACTCACCTCAGACAGCAAAGCAGCGAATTGCACTAAAAAATCCAGCACGATTATATGCACAGTTTATTCATATAACACAACACAAATCCACAATAGGCACAAAATAAGTTCGGATTCACTCGACTGCACGAATATCACCGATGATAAAACAGGCGCGATATTCCAAGAATTATTTTGTTGTTTTCATTTAACGCTGTTTTTGCGACTATGTCATGACATACGGTGCGCACGAGTCGTAGTGATGAACATTCAACGGATCTGTTTATGTCTACCTGCCCGGAGTTGCCAGTTTCCTCATGTAATTTTGTCATTAAAATGTTATGACTTTTGGCCAAAGTTTTATTACGGAATTAGCATTATTTTTTGTTTTTCTTTAGTTTATTTATATAACAAGAACAAGGCTAATGTAATAATGTAGATATATGTAAATTCCTGTCTGTTGACCAACTTAGTATAAGTACAAACTAATGTTGAATTCCTCAACAAACAGGAATTTAATTCTAACTCAAGGTAAAATTAAATTGATGGACATGATAGCTTATTTTTTTTTCTTTGTGTTTCTCTGTCTAGATCCAACCAAAACCCAAACTCAAAGGCCAGCAAATCAAGCTACCCCAATCTGTCAAATTACTTCATAGTTTTTCGACTTTATTACAACGGAATAAGGTTCATGTTCAATTGGGAAAATCTGACAGTATGGAACAGCTTGATGTGCTGGCGTCTATACACATGGAATTCAACAAAACATGGGCTTCCATTTTTTGAGTGGAACCCTTATTCTTTTTTAAAATATAAGTAGCCTTAGTTACTCCCTAAAACATTAGCCAACTGTCAGAGAAAGTCCCGGCGAAATCGATCCAGCCGTTTCGGAGATTACCTCAAACAAAAGACGGACAGATAGACACGCAACACTTTATTACATTGTATGTTTGGTATGAATGAAAGGCTTAAGTTACATGCAGCTGAGATGAGAATGCTAAAGGGGATGTGTGGTGTTACGCGAATGGATAGAATAAGAAATGAGTATGTTAGAGGAAGTCTGAAAGTGGTGCCTGTGACCGAGAAGTTGTGTGTAAATCGGTTTTCACGGTATGGGCATGTGATTCGAAGGAATGAGGACCATGTTGTAAGGAAAGTTTTGAGTATGAATGTGCAAGGTTACAAGAGTAGAGGGAGACCAAAGAAAATGAATGGATGGATTGTGTGAAAGATGATATGTTTAGAAAAGCGGTGACTATTGAGCTGACGGCATTTAGAGATGTATGGAAGAAGAAAACATGCTGCGCCGACCCCAAATAAATTGGGATAAGGGCAGGAGGATGATGATTTTTGGTATAACTACCGTGTAAACTTTCATTTGCATTTAGTAGCTGTTACAAGAGCACTTATTTACATGTTTTATTTATTTGTCTAAACCAGATAATTATAAATCTTAGATGCTTTTAAACATTTTTAAACATGCCAAAAAGTAAATAACTTCCCGATATTCATGAATGCGATTTTATGATAAAATAAATTAACAAAAGCACAAAACGTTAGAAATTTGCAACCAGAAATCTCCTCAGATTTTAAATTTTAACAATAAACTGGCAACATTTCAGATTCACCTACCTGTTACTGAAATAGTCATGCGTCATTAGGGTTTGACAGAGATAGCAGTAGCTCTGATAACTGTCGTGGGAAAGAGACAATGCAGACGCGTTATATTATGTATTGTATGTAAGAACGACCCGAATTTCTACTGAAGTACTTTACATTTAATTTTCTTTTTGTTGATGTTTGTTTATTTTTTCTTAATTGTTCATTCTGTTATACATACTTCAAGTCTGTCTCTTCATCCTTCCGTATGTTTCATAGCAAACTTACGTGTTGGGGCGGTGTGTGTCCCCCAAAAATCGTCACGTAAAAGTAAACAATAAAAACTTTTCTCGCAAATAATTAAGTATTAACTTCCAGCCTAAAACGAGACTGACATATCTTATATATAAAATTCCCGTGTCACAATGTTCGTTCCCATATACCTCCGAAACGGCTTGACCGATTCTTATGAAATTTTGTGTGCATATCGGGCAGGTCTGAGAATCGGCCAACATCTATTTTTCATACCCCTAAATGATAAGGGTGGTCCACCCCAAACATTTTATATGGCAAAACAACGTTTGCTGGGTCAGCTAGTTAAATATAAATATGACGTTGACATTTACCAATAAGAATAGAATATGTACCAACTTCCATTCGTTTTGTGATTTCTGAAAGGTACTTAACTTATTCCCCCCCCCCCCCCTCGCCCCTTGTGCCCCTCCCCTGTTTACTCGTAGACAAATAGGCACTCGAATGATGTTGGGGTCGGCTTCCAGTCCAACCGGATGCAGCTGAATACCAGTATTTTACATGGAGCGACTGCCTATCTGACCTCCACAACCCAGTTACAGAGCAACACGGTAGATACCCCTTATGATATCGAAAGTCTGACAACCAGTCGGTTGTCAGACTTTCGGGCTTCTGACTACCCGTAACTTTCTTTGTCCCGGACAATTACTGCCGCGGCAAAAAGCACCGAATGTTTGCTGTGCCTCAGTGTCGCACTGTTGCCCGTGCTCAATCTCCAATACCTCGCACCTTGGCTGCAATAAATGATCTCTTGGATTCTTATCCAACAAGCGATCTGTTTGCGGATGAATGGAAGATGATTTTATTGGCATGTCAGAAGTACTGTGAGAGGGATTGATGTAAGTAAATAAATAAAATAAATAAATTATGCCGGACAATCCACACAGTATCATCTAGCCCCAAGCTAAGCAGAGCTTGTGTTATGGGTACTAGATGACTGATATACTTAATACAATACATTACATAGATAGATATTTTTTATTATACATAACAAATACCCAGAACACCCGGAACATTTGTAGATCGTACAAACATTTGTCCCAAGGCGGGAATCGAACCCATTGTCCCAAGGAGGTTGCCTCCTGCGTCGCAGGCGGACCTTCGTCTCGATCCGTGCGAGCTTCGTACAGTCTACACGCATACGTCTAGTCGCACGCACACAAACGCCGTGCCGAAGTCTGCCGAACTGAAACGACGTTAGACGATGCACGGCTTTCAACGCCGCACCCTGTGCCGGTCGGAGTGGGGGTGTTAGGTTTATTTTCGTTACAGAATTTCTTGATTCGGTCGCCGCGCTCAAAGCCCGCGATAAAAGCTATGCAATAGCGTAGTATAAAGATCTTTATACTATGGCAATAGCTTAAAAACACAGTATGCAAAATACATACTCGGTGACAATTTCAACTACCTACCTATTACTGTTCATGACATATAGACCGCTGACTGACAGACATCGGAATCTCAGTAACAGGGGTCCCATTGACACTCTTTAACACTTTTAGTGCCCAGCACCCGCCTCCCAGGTCGAAAAAAGTTTGTTCATGTACCCAGAACTCGCTTCCCGAGTCGTATATGTAAAAAGCTATAGATGAGATGTGAACATGCCCATCACCCCCTACCATGTACCTACGCATTATGTAATTTGGCGTTTCAAACATCATGACGTACAAGTTAAATCATATTTTTGAACTGGGCAGCGAAAGGGTTATAAAGCTTTAAAAACAAATCATGGTAAACGAGTTTCTATTTCTATGTACCTGTCATGTCAACTTGCAAAAAAACAAACGGAATATTTAAACTAGTTTTAGTGAAGCGTGCAACCTTCAAGTGCTTAAGGTGAATATGTAACGTCAGCCCGCGAAATTCAAATTTATATCGGTTTTATGCAATTTGCAGGTCAGTATTAAGTAGTCATCATCCTCTTGCCCTTTTCCCAATTGACTTGGGGTCGGCGCAGCATGTCTTCGTCTTCCAGACTATTTGCCTCAAAAGTCACCTCTTTCTTAGCCATATCATCTTTCTCACAATCCATCCATCGTTTCCTGGGTCTCCCTCTACTACTGTAACCCTCTACTCAAACTCAAATACTTAAAACTTTCCTCACAACATGATCCTCATTCCTTCGCATCACGTGTCCATACCATGACAGCCGATTTCCACACAACTTCTCGGTTACAGGCGCCAATTTCAGACTTCCTCTTATATACTCATTTCTTATTCTATCCATTGGCGTAACACCACACATCCCCCTTAGCGTTCATTCAGCTGCATGTAACGGCCTTTCATTAATTCCTTTTGTGGCCCAACATTCTGATCCACACAAGACAGCAGGTCTAATCATTGTCTTATAGATCTTCCCATTAAGTTTAAGAGGAACGTGGGAATCGCAAGTTGTTCCCGTTACCTGCCGCCATTTCATCCACCCTATGTTTATTCTGTGCTTGACAGTCCGATCTATTCCTCCGTCACTTTGCACTAGTGAAAATAAAATCCTGCTCTGGCTTTCTTTCTTAATCAAATAAAATCTGGCTTTTATTTGATTAAGTAGTATGTGATATAAAAGTGAATTTCACGAGGGATTAATAACAGAAATAATTATAGAATACAATACAATTTTCAAATTATATTGCATTGTATATGCCCATTGTGTGGAAATCGGTTGTCATGGTATGGGCATGTGATGCGAAGGAATGAGGACCATGTTGTGAGGAAAGTTTTGAGTATGAATGTGCAGGGTTACATGAGTAGAGGAAGACCAAAGAAAATATGGATGGATTGTGTGAAAGATGATATGGCAAGAAAAGAGGTGACCCTTGAGATGACGGCAAATAGGGAATGGAAGAAGAAAACATGCTGCGCCGACCCCAAATAAATTGGGATAAGGGCAAGAGGATAATGATGTATATGCCCAACTATACTTTACCATACGGCGAGCAAACATTGAAATTATGTATGAAACATGAATTTACATTTTAAATCCAGATTAACGAATAAATTATGTTTACAGCTATCATTGAAAAAAAAGAAATCAACTAATAAATTACGAATTTAATTCTACGACTTCAAATACAAATTGTGCGATTGAATGTCAATTTTATGGCATCATGACATTTGACCACAATTCTAATTAAGGTATTTGTACAGACGCCAGCACATCAAGCTGCTTCAAACTGTCAGATTTTCCCAATTGAACATGAACCGTATTTCTTTTGCGATAAAGTTAAAAAACTATCAAAGAAATTTGACACATTGGGGTAGCTTGATGTGCTGGCCTCTGTACTGTAATGGTGATTTTAATGATTATATTTCAGGAAATGTATGTTTGTTACGGTCGCGAATAAATTTATTAATAACATACAACTTAATACTAACCGATGTTGCGCGCGCGGCGGGCGAAGGTCCGCCTGCGATGCAGGAGGTTGCGGGTTCAATTCCCGCCTTGGGACAAATGTTTTTACGATCTACAAAGATTTGCTCCGGGTGTTCTGAGTATTTGCTATGTACAATAAAAAATATCTATCTATGTAATGTATTGTATTAAGTATATCAGTCATCTAGTACCCATAACACAAGCTCTGCTTAGCTTGGGGCTAGATGATTCTGTGTGGATTGTCCAGCATTATTTATTTATTTTATCTGTAAAAACCTACATTATCAGCAAGTAAAATGGCGAGTAAACAAGACGAAGTGATAGTTACTTATAAATACGTCTTATCTTTGCTAAGTAGACCCACTTCAAAAGAGAATGGTCTACTTTCAATGGGTACGTAATTACGTAGGTACTTACGACAAAACTAAAATGCAAAAATATAAAATGAGCTGCGGCGCGCGATTTGAGTTGGTTGGCGCCAACGCTGGCGACCAGTATAATCACCGGCAAATAAGATGGCAAAACTCGTTAGATGCGCACAAGTCGTTTTTTAGGTCTCTTTGGTGGTCAAGCGGGACGCGGGGTATGAGGTAGCGTCGATCCGAGCGCGCGATTGGTGCATCAGTCGACCCTTGCCTCCCGCACCGCGCCTTCGTCCCGTTCGCTCCTGATTACATTTCAGTGCACGAAAATTGAACCCTTCGTTTTTGCTGTGTTAAACTTAAGTGTTGTTATTGTTTTTAAATTTGGGATAGAGTTCCTGAAAAGGCATAGCATACGAGGAAAGTATGCTCAAACCAGAGTTATACAAATTAATAAAATTGGAAAAAGAACAATTTAAAACATACAGCATTGACCAAACACTTGCAGAACACAACCATAGTGTTCTGCGATTGCGACTTTCAATATGATGCCAAGGGTAGTTTTATTAACGGATAGTGACGACGACTAGTTAATTTTTTTTTTTTTATATAAACTTTTTTGAATTTGAATGCACGTTATTTATAACTCCTAATAAACTTGAATTCCTCTCCCTTCTTTAACTTTGTTCTATACAGACATGATTAAATATAAATGATGGCAATAACAGTAGAATAATGACGATCAATAAAAGTTACCACTTTTTTGTGCCACTAAGTGTACGATGCGCGAACTTACCCCCACTACGCCAAAATCTTGCCATCTTATTTGCCGGTGACTATAAACATTTGCCAATATTGGCGCAAACGTCACAATTTTGATTTGACACTTAGGTATATTAATTTCACTCCTACTGCTGTTTGTAATTCGTATAAAATACAAGAAACAATTTAAAGATAGTTTGTGCGACTGTCAAGAACAAAATAATATTTGTTTAGTCGCTCAGCTAAGCTCGTTCAAGTGTATAGGTACACTTAATTACCTACCTAATTAATAATATACACAAGTAGGTAATCTGTGGACACGTTGTGGACTGTACATTTACCCATGTCATACCTTATTTTATTGTAACGCAAGTACAATTGTTTGTTTTTCCCAAATAAATAAATTGTATATCTTCTTATATATAAAATTCTCGTGTCACAATGTTCGTTCCCGTACTCCTCCGAAACGGCTGGACCGATTTGTATGAAATTTTGTGTGAATATCGGGTAGGTCTGAGAATCGGCCAACATCTATTTTTCATCCCCCTAAATTTTAAGGGTGGTGCACCCCCAAACATTTTATATGGCAAAACATCCTTTGCTGGGTGAGCTAGTTAATATAAAATTTCCATACGTGTGTGAAAGGGTACACAGTCGGGATAAATACGAATTTATGCAACCATAATATTGTTAGAATAGATATAAGTAAGGCTATTGGCACACTGCACCGTATCACGCAACGGGGTTCGTGGCGATGAATGACGAGCACTCAATCAACATCAAAATTCATTTATTAAAATTAGGCTGAGAAACAGCACTTTTTGAACGTCAAAACGTTTACAAAAGACAGTCCCCCGAAACGCCCAACCACCACTTCCTAGTGTTTTTGCTGGGAAGAAGAAGTGGCGGAACAAACTCCCCAGCAACACGTCTGTCTGATAGGTTTAATGCGTTTTCTGTGCGTTTAGGGTTGCCAGCCCTAAAATCCGCAAACAAGGACGAGAAACGTAAAATCCCTTAAAGCTTAACACCCGGACATGTCACCAAGTTAACTGCATACAATTCAAAATTCTTCTAAAGAAAGGAAACAGTTTTTTCTTAAAGTTTTAAGTAACTATTAGCAGTCGTAACAACTTAATTGAAAAATTAAAACTTTAAAACCTGGATGATATATGAAAACCCCGCCCGGACGCCTTCTAAACTAGGACAAATCCGGGGAAAACCGGACGGATGGCAACCCTATGTGTGTGGCACTACTCGTGTTTTCTATACAAACACATCATCAGGCTATACTAGTCCACTGCTGGACATAGCCCTCTCCTAATGAGCGCCATAGCGCCCTGTCTTCAGCTTGTCGCATCCAGCATCTGCCTGCAGTCTTTCGCAGATCGTCATCCCACCTGGTCAGAGGGCGTCCTACACTACGTTTGCCGAGTCGCGGTCTCCTATACAAACACAGATACTTGCAAACAACGTAAGAATACGCACTTCAACGCTACGCTGCCTGATGCGGTGCAGTGTGCCAATCGCCTAGGGCAAAATAATAACAGCAAAATTGCTGGGAAAAGGCTAGGCATATTGGGGTCGGCTACCAGTCTAACCGGGTACTTACAGTCGAATACCTGTATTTAACATGGATCGACTGCCTGTATGCCTGGCTGGAGGCCTTAATTTTAATTAAGCCCCCCACAGGAAAGTTCGGTTGAGCAGTAATATCCCTGAAGGATAAACTGCGAGACGCCCATTCAAAAAAAAAAAAAAATCGACTGCCTATCTAACCTCCACAACCCAGTCACAGGGCAACACGATGCCCCTTCGTAAGACTGGTTGTCAGACTTCGGGCTTCTGATTATCCGTAAGTACTTTGAAACGTCTACAAATGACAGCCGGGACCAACGGCTTAGAGTTCTTGCCCCAGCACAGAGGAGTCTCGATATGTTACTAACGGTCACCCATCCACGGATAGACTGCGGTAAGCATAGCTTAGGTAATCTTCGATCAACCCGTGCCGCTGTTTTTGGTAAGCCACTAGTTCCTCGTATGTGAGTCTATAATATTAGTAAGATAAGATAAATGAAAAGATAACTAATTAAATACCTACTGAATTGTTATTTTTATAAAAACAAATTTCCCTTGTTCTAATTATATCGATATAACGTCACAGATCAAAGTGTGTGTAATCGTAGAATTTTAAAATGGAGAAACCATTGTGTGGATTTTCGATCTTATCAATCAAGAGTTTCGTAGTTAAGCCTAAGATATTGTTCGTTGTTGTTCGGACCCACTTATTTCTGAAAGCACCCATTAGATTTATTGAGGCAGGTTATAGGCTATTGACTTTATTGAAGTGAAACTTCTTTATCGACGTATGGAAGAAATCTTATAGCAATGTTAAAAAAAAATCGTCATACTTTCCGACGCCATCTTGAAAATAATTGTCATATTCGCGGTGTCATGCGTATTTAAGTACCTACTTAAATTGAAGACTGACTTATAAAGAACTATTGTAATTATAACTAGTGATATAATAAATTGACTTATTGAGATTCATTCAAATAAATAGGTAGTGAAAGTGAGAGTTTTTTTTTATTATTTTGAAAAAGTTTCAATTCATACGTGTGTAGGTACAGAGGCCAGCACATCAAGCTATCCCAATGTCTTAAATTTCTTTGGTAGATTTTCAACTTTTTTTCAAAAGTATAAAGTTCATGTTTAGTTGGTAAAATTTGAAACATTAGGGTAGCTTGATGTGCTAGCGTCTGTACATCAATACACACACACCCTTTTTATTTTATATAGGAATAACAAACAAAACAAAATAAAAAAACAAAAGGCACACAACATATAGACTTATAATAAAAGTAATAAATATACTATTTAAGACGTTATCCACAGATACTATACAGAACAGCTAGCTGTTAGCAGAACAAATTAAAAAGCACTTATTGACTGATTACCAGGGTTACGATCTCTTAAAATAGTCGTAAATTCACTTTTAAATATAGCTTTACTGAGAAACATAATAATAATCAGTAGAGCCAAACTCAAAGCTGTGTGACAACCGAATTGGGAGTTATATGTTTGAGCTGTTTGGAGTTGATACACTAGGGCCATGGGGTCCGTGTGACCATTTAGTTTTTCGAGACATCGCGAAGTGTTTGGTCGACTCTTCACGTGAGCACCATTGCCACGTTGAATGGCAATGCTGATTCTTTGGCCAAAAAAAAGGCACGCCCTCTGGTCACGACCAAGACTGGCTAAGTTTCGTCCTGGTCTTGCATTTAGGTAACAATATTTATGTCACACATCCGAGTTCCGATGATCGTTACAACTGCTTAGTATTCCGCACTAAGATTGTAATAAATCAATCTTATAGTACAGGTGTACCTTATTTGATTAGTCATACATCCTTCCTTTGTCACGAGAACATCAAGTCAACAGTCAAAGGATTAATTTATGTCTTTGTATTAAAAATACAAATGGTTTCTTCGAGACACGATAGAGGGTCATCTTTAAGGCGATTGGTACACTGCACCGCATCACGCAGCGGGGTCCGTCGCGGAGAACGAAGAACACTGCGCGTGAATGCGCTTTCTGTGTGTTGCACTACGCGTGTTTTCTATACAAACACAGATACTTGCAAACAACGTAAGAACACGCACTCCCGCGCTACGCTGCGTGTTGCGGTGTAGTGTGCCAATCGCCTAAGGCAGCAGCATCACTAGTGCGTTGCGTTGTGTCGACGCAAAGGATCAACGCATTGTACAATAGTACACCTGCGCTGCGACTTTGCACGACGCAGGCGCGGACGCAGCAAAAGACTTTGGGGGAGGTCAAAGTGGGGTATGGGGGGTCGGGGTCAAAACAGTTGACCGGCCAGATATCACAAAACCATTCCATTCCATAATTTCCCACTTCCTATTAATGAAATTATTAAAAATCTTGTTTTGAAAGTTGTGCTGTCTTTTGTGTGCATCAATAAACAATTTATCAGTCTATCTATCTGTTTTTAAGTGTCAAAGTCAAATAATTTATTTAAATTAGACCATTAAAAAAGCACTTTTGAACGTCAACTTAAAAACATAAATAAAATACTAAGTCTTAGCGCGCACTCGTGACATTTGTCACAGTGAGTTGTTGCTATCCAGTCGAGTGCTGTGAAGATATGTTCAGACGGCAGCACATCAAGCTACTCCAAACTGTCAGATTTTCCCAATTTAACTTGAACCTTATTTGTATTGTGATAAAGTTGAAAATAAATCAAAGAAATTTGACACAATCCACAGAACATCATCTAGCCACAAGCTAAGCAGAGCTTGTGTTATGGGTACTAGATGACTGATATACTTAATACAATACATTACATAGATAGATATTTTTTATTATACATAGCAAATACCTGGTACAAATCTTTGTAGATCGTACAGGCATTTGGCCCAGGGCGGGAATTGAACCCGCAACCGTGTCGCCGGCGAACCTTCACCCGCCGAGCCACATCGGTCGTCGAACAGTGTCGACGTTGACAAAAAGTCAGGGTGAGATAAGTCACCAGTGCGCCACTTCTTCTTTCCAGCAACAACATTAACAACAGTAAAAATATTCGCGTGAAAATGTACGGACGCTAGCACATCAAGCTATCCCAACACGTCAAATGATCATGAACCTTTATTCTTTTGCTATAAAGTTGAAAAACTGTCAAAGTAATTTGACGGATCGGGATAGCTTGGTGTGCTGGCCTCTTTACCTAGGTGAAGTGGGTTTGGAGTAAGCTGTCATTCTAAGTATAGAATGACAGCTTACTCCAAAGCCACTTCACCTGTTAATCCCTAGCTAGCAAGCTAGGGATTAACAGGTCACTTCATGCTCACCTCACTTATCTTTTGCTGTGGATATTTTTACAACATTGAACGACTGAGGGAGACGGTTTACCTTCAAAAGGTATTCAAAATCAAAATCAAAATTCTTTTATTCAAATTAGGCTGAGAATCAGCACTTTTTGAACGTCAAAAACGTTTACATAAGACAGTCCCCCAAAACGCCCACCCTTCACCACTTCCTAGTGTTTTTTCTGGGAAGAAGAAGTGGAGGAAACAAACTCCCCAGCAACACGTCTGTCTGATAGGTTTGAAGAACTTGAAGCTATATAAAATATTATGTCAAAAAATAATAATTATGTCAATCATCTTTATACGTCATTCAATTAAATAATTTGCTACATGTTAGCTAGCACACACCAATATGCCAAAATAAATAAATAAAAAGTTATATATACCACCATCTCATCATCTGCCTAGCCTTTTCCCAACTATGTTGGGGTCGGCTACCAGTCTAACCGGATACAGCTGAATACCAGTATTTTACATGGAGCGACTGCCTATCTGACCTCCACAACCCAGTTACTGGGCAACACGATACCCCTTGGTAAGACTGGTTGTCAGACTTTCGGGTTTCTGACTACCCGTAACGACTGTCAAAGATCTACAAATGACAGCCGGGACCAACGGCTTAACGTGCTTTCCGAGGCACGGAGGAGTCTCGATATGTTATGACGGTCACCCATCCACAGACTGACCTCGTCAAGCGTAGCTTAACCTTCGATCAACCCGTGTGGCTGTTTTTATTTAGCCACGAGCTCCTCCTCCCTCCTAAAAAGTTATATATACCAAAATCGACAATTAACTCAAGCAAAGCCTGCTAAACTGAATACATGAAAAGCCTCCAAGGCAGTCCAAGGGCGTGCCCGCTGACATGTGCAATGCTGAATTATATCAATATCAATACAACTCATTCATACAATGTAATGAGAGGATCATGTCAATAACATAAAAATAAGGATAGTAGAAGAAACATACACAACAATAAAGAACTATTAAACAGTAAAAGAACATAGTAACATTGTCCAGCGTTCAACAAAGCGACCAACTATCCTTATCTTCTAAATAGTCGTTGATCGAATAATATGCTTTAGAACAAAGGTTTGATTTAACTTTAGCTTTAAACGCGTTAAAAGGTAAATCCAGCAAAGAATGAGGTAGCATGTTATAAAAGCGGATACCGAGCCCCACAAATGAGCTCTGGACCTTATGAAGCCGGTGGAAAGGAGCGTACAGTTTGTGCTTATTTCTGGTATTAAAATTGTGGATGTCACTGTTTTTAGTGTACATATGTATATTTTGCCTAATGTATATTGTATATTAATTCTCAACCTGACTTTTTTGTAATTTCAATGATTCGTTTTTTCAATAACAACTAAAAACATTCGAAATACAAGTACCTAAGTCACAAGAAAACATCAACGCGGGATTCCCGCGCAAACAGGCTCCGGGCGCCATATTGGACAAATGGCGTCGCCGCCATACTTGAATATTCAAGGTCTTCAGGTTAAAAACACTAATAAGAAGATCAACATAACAATATATCTCTTATAAATGATGGGAAGCGCAGTTTATTGTTGCCGGCATTTAACTTGAGCTCTCGGGGGAGTAGTGGGGGTTGAAAAGTGTTATGTGCGTACCACATAACACTTTTTCGTCTAGCGGAGGTTATGTGCGTCGTATTGTCTCAGGAGTAAGGTCCTAAATCGCTTAAGTAGTAGTAGTAAGTAATTATATTAGGTCTTTACCTATGAAATTGCCGTTCTGCAGTACTGGCCATTTCAAATCAAAATATTTTTTGTTTGGCTAAGAATTCTAATTTCAAATTAATTTTATTTTAAAAACATGGATTTTTTTTTCCAAAAGTAGTCATTTGTTTATTGATTAGTGTTACATTTTCATCGCATTTAAATCTTTTTCGTCATCATGGATACGTTAAAAATTCGAGTAATTATGGAATATGAGTACCGTCGTGGCAGCAACGCGGCACAAGCGGCACGCAACATCAACGACGTTTACGGAGCTAACACTACAAACCAACGCACTACCTGTTATTGGTTTGCTCGCTTCCGTTCTGGAAATTTCGACCTGAAAAATGAACCTCGCGGTCGTCCGATGACTTTGGTCGACAATGACGAATTAAAGGCGATTGTGGAAGCTGATGATACACAATCTACGGCTGAATTAGCAGCAGCTTTCGACGTTAGCGTCAAAACAATATTGGTCCATTTGCGTCAAATTGGCAAGGTAAAAAAGCTTGACAAATGGGTGCCCCACGAACTCAATGATCGCCAGTGCGAAGTACGCGTCGAGACGTGCCTTGCACTGCTCAACAGACACACAAATGAAGGAATTTTGAACCGCATTGTTACCTGCGATGAAAAATGGATTCTGTTTGATAACCGCAAGCGCTCAGCAAGTTGGTTGGATCCTGGTTCAGCACCTAAACAATGCCCTAAACGAAAACTTACCCCAAGAAAAGTGATGGTCACTGTTTGGTGGTCTAGCGCCGGTGTGATTCAACACAGCTTCTTACCAAACGGGGTGAGCATTACTGCAGATGTGTACTGTGAAGAATTGAACACAATGATGGAGAAGCTGGCACATCTCCAACCAGCATTGGTCAATCGCTCGTCTCCGCTGCTCCTGCACGACAACGCGCGACCTCATACTGCACAGCAGACGGTCTCCAAGTTGCAAGAACTGGGGTTGGAAGCTCTCCGTCATCCGCCCTACTCACCAGACCTTGCGCCTACAGACTACTACTTTTTCCAGAATTTGGATAACTTCTTGGCGGGAAAAAAATTCAATACCCGAGAGGCAGTACAAAATGCCTTTGAAGAATTTGTTGCCTCCCGTCCAGCTGATTTCTTTAAGAAGGGCATCAATAAACTGCCACTGCGTTGGCAAAGATGCATTGATTGCATGGGTGATTACTTCGATTAATACAAATAAAAAATACATGAAAAAAATTGATTTAAATTTTTTCATACAAAACGGCAATTTCATAGGTAAAGACCTATTATTTATGTCAGTTGCTTAAACTAATATTATTGTGTTGTGTAACTTGTGTACGTGTTGTTATAATATATGACAGTACCTACTATTTGCATGTCAACAAACTGACAAAGATGTGTTGGTCTATATCAAAATGTTTACCATCAAATGTATTTACCACATTTTGCAGCAAATAAAAATTGTTATTATTATTATTTCCTTTATTTTTTCTTTATACATACAAATTATATTTTTAAATATATCAGTATAAAAAAAATAAAAAACATTTAAAAATATAAAAAATAGTACCCCACCGGCATCGGGAACAGGGTCCAAGCTACCGGTGGTCAGGGCTCTTGAGAGAGGAACCTCCTTACAATGCGCGCCGTGTCCAAGAGTACTGCTTTCTGGATCAAACCCTTGATCCAACTGCCCAACGAGAGCCTCTTTAGGTGTTGATCGAGGCTCTTGGCTATTATGCCATTGGCCGTCACGACTATCGGCACAATGACTGCTGTATTCACATCCCACATGTCGACAACCTCGCGGGCCAGATCAAGATACTTCATCTGTTTTTCTTTCTCAGCCTTCACGAGGTTCTCGTCATGTGGAACCGTAATATCAATAATCATTGTGCGACGTTCTGATCTATCTATCACCACTATGTCAGGCTTATTGGCAACAATAGTCCTGTCAGTGATGATAGATCGATCCCAATATAATGTGATGCTGCCATTTTCAAGAACTGGGTCGGGCACATACTTATAGTACGGTACTTCTAAGTCCACAAGGTTATACTTCAGAGCAAGTTGCTGATGGATTATCCTGGCAACAAGGTTGTGTCTATGCAAATAGTCTCCGTTAGCTAGACGAGAACAACCAGAAATAATGTGACGGATTGATTCTCCGGGTCGGTGGCATGCCCGACAGATGTCAACCGTTCCGTCCTTCACAATGTATTTCCGGTAGTTATTCGTCATGATAACTTCATCCATAATCACACAGACAAAACCTTCGGTTTCTCCGAAGAGGTCACCGAAGCGCAGCCAGGATATGGACGCTACCAAGTCTACATCAGGTCCATGTAGGACCCTATAAAAGCGCCCATGAAGCTCTTTACTCTTCCATATTTCCATGCGGTCAGCAGTATCTAATACTATAGGTTTGCGCCAGTTCTTGTTAGCTAAGGAGAGCGGAGTGAAGGTCTTATCCACTGCAACTACATCTCGATGCATCCCCACGTCGGCTTTCAGGAAGTATTCCCTGAGACTGCAAATCTCGCGGTTGTGCAGAGTCTTAGCGTTCAAGAAGCCTCGACCTCCGCACTTCCGCGGGATATACAGTCTCATCACCGATGACCGTGGGTGATGCATACGATTTGCAGTTAACAATGTGCGGACCCTCCTATCCAGGGCATCAAGTTCCGTCTGAGTCCATTTGAGTATGCCGAAAGAGTACATCAATACTGGCATGACCCAACCGTTAAAGGCGCGCACCTTGTTACCGCCTGATAAAAGACTATTTAATACTTTATTCAGGCGGCCGAAGAAGCGCTCCTTCAAAGATTGTTTCATGTCTGTCGCATTGATGCCCAACGCTTCCGACATACCCAAATACTTGTAGGTTTCGGTTGAGGAGAGGGACCTAAGGTATATGGAATCCGAGAGTTGTGTTCCCACGGATTCCACAATCTCCCCCCGCTTTACATGCATGACTGCACATTTGTCCACACCAAAATCCATCCTGATGGCGCTACTAAAAGTTTCTGTTACCTTCAGTAGCTCCATCAGTTGTAAATTGTTGGGGGCAAAGAGTTTCAGATCATCCATGTAAAGAAGGTGAGATATGACCTGACCACCTGTTCTCAACCTGTAGCCTAGACCAGAACCCTCCAGCAGTGTGCTTAGAGGGTTCAGGGCTAAACAGAACCACAATGGACTGAGGCTATCACCCTGTTATTATTATTATTATTAAGGTAATTAAGGATCAGCCCTCAAGATATATGCGGGCTATTGTAGGTAATACCTTAGGGCCTTAGTTTTTTAGCATGCGCCGTAGCGTCGACGAGCTTCTTTGCTGCATTTTCAGGGCAAAAGGCGCGCTGTCGGTTGCGTCCCTCGGAACGCGCGCGTGTGCATAGGTTTAAGTTTAGGTTTATTGTTTCTAGAAAGATCTACAGGTCCCACGGTGGGACCTGTAGATCTTTTTAGGGACTCCCATGAGTCCCACCCACGCGATACGCGGACATTCAATGTAAAAAATTTCGCGGAAATTCATAATAATCCGCAAAAAATCGGCATCCTAAGTGTAATAGACGCTGTGGTCTGTGGAGTTGCTGGTCAGGAGGCCCCACAGTTTCCTTTTTGTCAAGTTTTTGTATACATTGGCTAAAATATAATGATATTTGTTGGAGGTGTCGTCGAGAATTTCATGATTACTTTTGGTCGCGATAACCGCGTGGGTACGCGAGCGATATAGAAAGTCACAACAGACCAAAGAGAATAATCGGTCTTTTGTTTTAGTTTTTCTATTATAAATTAATTTAAAACAACTCAATTATTATTGCAACATGAGTATACTTGGAGTGTGTTTTTTTACCGACTGTTAATGCAAAGAGCTCGATAAATTGCTTTACTCCAACATCAAAAAAGAGGTTGGCTTGATCTTTAACCCGCAGACCGTTCATTTCCCAAAATTGCGACAAGTGCAGCAGTGTGAGAGAGAGACGGAGCTATATGGCCGATAGTACGTCGACGTCACGGCGACATTTGCCTTATAACACAGGATTTTAGTTTGTCTTTTGTATATTTACTAACATAATTTACGCGACTGCCAATCTTGACGTCCTGGGTTTCGAGTCGAGCAATTTGTTATTGGGATTTTTTCGTAAGGATTTTCTGAGTAGCTTGTAGTCTGGAAATGTGCCCGGCTGATGGCAATAGGCCCACTCCCTATTACATGGGACTTATAAACATAACTGGTGACATGTGGGTGTACTGTTGATGATGATGATTTTGAGATGTTATGTAGTGTAACATAATTTAAGTAAAATTTGCGTACTAACACTATCATTAAAATTACCTTTTTTCTTTTACTTGTATATTTCTTTAACAATGATAAGATAACATGTAAAGCACAAAACAGAATAAAGAATCACAGGGCATCGAAACATTCATCCGCATCACAGTCAACGAGAAAAGTCTTAGAAGGCTGGCAGCATTGCCACGTTGAATGGCAATGCTTATTCTTTGGCCAAAAAAAGGCCAGTCGTGAGAAGAGTCGACCAAACGCCTCGCTATGTCTCGAAAAAAACTTTTTTCTTAGTTATTTCTTGTCAAATAAACATTATTTTCATTCACCGACATTCTTGGAACATAATGGCATTAATACTTCATAACATACGGCCCCAGTACAGATGGTAATCGTGAGAAATACTTGCCTTTCTTTACTTACTAAGAAATAATAAGGATAAGCAACAACACTACCAATTAAAGGTTCAGCTACGCTTAGCGAGGTCATTCTGTGGATGGGTGTCTGTTCGTTATATATCGAGACTCCTCCGTACCTCTGAAAGCACTTTAGGCCTTTGGTCCCGGCTGTCATTTGAAAAAATTTGACAGCCATTATGGGTAGTCAAAAGCCCGAATGTCTGACAACCAGTCTTAAAAAGGAGTAGGTACCTATCGTGTTGCCCAGTAACTGGGTTGTGGAGGTCAGATAAGCAATCGCTCCATGTACAATACTGGTATTCAGCTGCATCCGGGAAATGGCTTGGAAGATGAGCTATTCAAGTTAATTCGTTGTTAAAACTTTGTTCTCCTCTTCTTCGTAAGTTCGTCATTCTGTCTGTTGTGTGTATTGTTGATAAATAAATAATCTCAAGTATACTCAAGTTGCAATAAAAATCGAGTTGTTTTTAAGTAATTTGCAATAAGAAAAATATCAAATGTTCTCTTTGGTCGGTTATGTCTTCTATTTTGGTAAAAAGTTAAAATTGTTGGATGTCGTTCTATTAAATTCATTCGGTTGCAATATAATGAAGAGGAAAGTTGTTTTGTTTGTTATGTATAAACTCAAAAAACTACTTTAAGAACCTACAAGCTACATCATGTAAGCTACGAGTACATTATCAGCCAGTAACATAGGCTGAATTTTATTTTCAAAACTACGCTTTAAAGGGGTGGAGGTGGTTTTAAAGTTTGAAGGGAAAAGTACGAAATCCACGAGGACGAAGTAGCGGGCGAATTGCTAGTACTAAGTAAATATAATCGCGACCATGTTTTGTAACTTACAAACCTTAACTACAGCGCCATCTGTTGCCGCCACCATAAACCGTCAAGAGACGCGTAGTGCTCGTTATACATTTAGTTCATAAATAATTGAATAGATGGCGGCAAAAAATATAGTTGTTTCAGTGTTCCTCGTGACAAAGGTCAGTCATTTCTAACACCAGAAAACGCTAAAATCGCAAACAAACGACTAGTTTTGATTTTTAATATGTCGTTATTACCACTACCAGTGGCGTATATCCAAGTTTGCAGCTTCAAAACATCTTCTCAGCACTCAAATTACCACGAAATGTTAGCAATTTTTTTGGTATTCTCAATATAAGTCCTAAGCTTTGCGTTGAGTATAAAATATTTAACGTTATTTAATATTTAAACGTTCTTAAAGTAGACTAAAATTGCTACAATTTGAGACCATAACTAGCTCAGTTAGTTAAAAACTTACCGCGATACAGCTTTAAAAAAAAACATTTCTTTTTGCAAAAAAAAATTGTTCGACTTGTGGGCTTAAGGCGTAGTTACTAGTTAGGCATGTCATGATTATAATATCCATTAGGATCCCCACACATAGAGGATGTCATTACAATCGCAGAGGGTAATGTATAGAAGTGAATGTTGGGTGTGACAAAAGAGATAGAAAGAGGTAGTAGAATAAATGAGATAATTTCATTACTGCGCAATAGGGTAGTGTCCTTAAATAAATAAATAATAAAACAAGCAATTTGCTTTCAAACTAAATAACTTTATTGTAAAAATAAACAGTTAATTTTTTTTTTTTCATCCTATGTTACATATAGGGACTTTATATTTGCTCAGTATATAATAAATACATAAAATTAAATATTTCAATTAAACAGTCGGGTTGATCGAAGGTTAAGTTACGCTTGCCGAGGTCAGTCTGTGGATGTGTGATCGCTCGTAGTCGTAACATATTTAGACTCCTCCGTGCCTCAGAAAGCACGTTAAGCCGTTGGTCCCGGCTGTCATTTGAAGATCTTTGACAGTTGTTACGGGTAGACAGACGCTCGAAAGTCTGACAACTAGTCATACTAAGGGGTATCGTGTTGCTCAGTAACTGTGTTGCAAGTGCAGGTCAGATAGGCAGTCGCTCCATGTAAAATATTGGTATTCAACTGCATATTCAGCTGACCCCAACATAGTTGGGAAAAGGCTAGGCAGATGATGATGATTAAATCTATCAATTTATAACGATGAAGCCGGTGGAGTGTATTAAAACCCCCGTGTGCAAAATCAGGTTGAAATCAGCGTGATATGAATTTTTAGTCCCTAGTACAGGATGACAGATCATTTCGTGAAGACGAAATGGTCTGTCATACATGGCTGAACCGCGATTCACTAAGATATGGACGTAACCCGCTCCTACTTGAAAAGAACGACGCCATTTATAGTTCTGGGAATTCATTACTGCGCAATAGGGTGGTGTCCTTAAAAGTTCTGATTGGTCCGAAAGTTGGAATACTCAAAAATACTGGACACGTATTTTTTCTATTGTCACGTAAACCAAAAATGACGACGATATAGTGCGTTGAAATTGCGCGTGACGTCACGCCGTGCTACACTTTTAAGGTAACAGTGACGCTATATCATTGTTACTTTTTATTGATGTGAGTAAGAGTCCAATATTTTTTGGTAATCTTACTGACGGACTAAATAGACTCAATATATTTTTAGCACACACATCCCTATCATTTACGTCAATATCGTAAGATCTGAGACCGTTCATTGTGATAACTCTAAACCATAAGCGTGCAGAAGTCTGTGCGTGTACGTAAGATTTTACTGTTAATTTCAATAACCTATTTCAATGCAAATCTAGGGATCGATTTTTGTTTGTAACCAAGTTCGCAACTTCTACCTAGAGATCTCTAATCAGAAACGGCAATTTGAGATCGCAGATAGAGATACGGTTTTTAAATTGGTACCAAGGCTATTTTTTACAACGAATACCGAGGCATTTACGCACACTGCGAGGGATATCTCTAATATTGTCATAACAAACGCATAAAAAGCCTTTGCAGCGGTTCCGGGGTATTATTTTAGGTCGTCCACCAAACTTCCACTTGCCGTCTGAAGTAATATCAGAATCATCACTATCATTGGACCAATCGATATCGGGCCCGTTCCATTCATCTGAGTCCGTAATTTCACGTCCGCTGGTTTTGACAGATCCTCGAGTTCCACCTGATGAGGAGCTTGCACCGCGCCGGCTGGCAGAGCTTTCACTTCGAGCAGACATCCAGTCCAGCGAAGTTGTTTCTTTTTTGTGATCTGTAGTGGTATCGCATTTTGAAGTGTCTTTAGAACTTTCTTGGGCGGTGTTGAGAGACAAGACAGTGCCGCTTGATGAAGAGCTTGCACTGCCCGGGCTTGCATTGCTTTCACTGCCAACAGACATCCAGTCCAGCGAGGTTGTTTCTTTTTTGTGATCTGTAGTGGTATCGCATTTTGAAGTGTCCTTAGAACTTTCTTGGTCGGTGTTGAGAGACAAGACAGTGCCGCTTGATGAAGAGCTTGCACTGCCCGGGCTTGCTTTGCTTTCACTTTCAACAGACATCCAGTCCAGCGAGGTTGTTTCTTTTTTGTGATCTGTAGTGGTATCGCATTTTGAAGTGTCCTTAGAACTTTCTTGGTCGGTGTTGAGAGACAAGACAGTGCCGCTTGATGAAGAGCTTGCACTGCCCGGGCTTGCATTGCTTTCACTGTCAACAGACATCCAGTCCAGCGAGGTTGTTTCTTTTTTGTGATCTGTAGTAGTATCGCATTTTGAAGCGTCTTTAGAACTTTCTTGGTCGGTGTTGAGAGACAAGACAGTGCCGCTAGATGAAGAGCTGGCACTGCCCGGGCTTGCATTGCTTTCACTGTCAACAGACATCCAGTCCAGCGAGGTTGTTTCTTTTTTGTGATCTGTAGTAGTATCGCATTTTGAAGCGTCTTTAGAACTTTCTTGGTCGGTGTTGAGAGACAAGACAGTGCCGCTAGATGAAGAGCTGGCACTGCCCGGGCTTGCATTGCTTTCACTTTCAACAGACATCCATTCCAGAGAGGTTGTGTCTTTTTTGTGATCTGTAGTGGTATCGCATTTTGAAGTGTCCTTAGAACTTTCTTGGTCGGTGTTGAGAGACAAGACAGTGCCGCTTGATGAAGAGCTTGCACTGCCCGGGCTTGCATTGCTTTCACTGTCAACAGACATCCAGTCCAGCGAGGTTGTTTCTTTTTTGTGATCTGTAGTAGTATCGCATTTTGAAGCGTCTTTAGAACTTTCTTGGTCGGTGTTGAGAGACAAGACAGTGCCGCTAGATGAAGAGCTGGCACTGCCCGGGCTTGCATTGCTTTCACTTTCAACAGACATCCATTCCAGAGAGGTTGTGTCTTTTTTGTGATCTGTAGTGGTATCACATTTTGAAGTGTCTTTAGAACTTTCTTGGTCGGTGTTGAGAGACAAGACAGTGCCGCTTGATGAAGAGCTTGCACTGCCCGGGCTTGCATTGCTTTCACTTTCAACAGACACCCAGTCCAGAGAGGTTGTTTCTTTTTTGTGATCTGTAGTGGTATCGCATTTTGAAGTGTCTTTAGAACTTTCTTGGTCGGTGTTGAGAGACAAGACAGTGCCGCTTGATGAAGAGCTTGCACTGCCCGGGCTTGCATTGCTTTCACTGCCAACAGACATCCAGTCCAGCGAGGTTGTTTCTTTTTTGTGATCTGTAGTAGTATCGCATTTTGAAGTGTCTTTAGAACTTTCTTGGTCGGTATTGAGAGACAAGACAGTGCCGCTAGATGAAGAGCTTGCACTGCCCGGGCTTGCATTGCTTTCACTGCCAACAGACATCCAGTCCAGCGAGGTTGTTTCTTTTTTGTGATCTGTAGTGGTATCGTATTTTGAAGTGTCCTTAGAACTTTCTTGGTCGGTGTTGAGAGACAAGACAGTGCCGCTTGATGAAGAGCTTGCACTGCCCGGGCTTGCATTGCTTTCACTGTCAACAGACATCCATTCCAGAGAGGTTGTGTCTTTTTTGTGATCTGTAGTGGTATCGCATTTTGAAGTGTCTTTAGAACTTTCTTGGTCGGTATTGAGAGACAAGACAGTGCCGCTAGATGAAGAGCTTGCACTGCCCGGGCTTGCATTGCTTTCACTGCCAACAGACATCCAGTCCAGCGAGGTTGTTTCTTTTTTGTGATCTGTAGTGGTATCGTATTTTGAAGTGTCCTTAGAACTTTCTTGGTCGGTGTTGAGAGACAAGACAGTGCCGCTTGATGAAGAGCTTGCACTGCCCGGGCTTGCATTGCTTTCACTGTCAACAGACATCCATTCCAGAGAGGTTGTGTCTTTTTTGTGATCTGTAGTGGTATCACATTTTGAAGTGTCTTTAGAACTTTCTTGGTTGGTGTTGAGAGACAAGACAGTGCCGCTTGATGAAGAGCTGGCACTGCCCGGGCTTGCATTGCTTTCACTTTCAACAGACATCCAGTCCAGCGAGGTTGTTTCTTTTTTGTGATCTGTAGTGATATCACATTTTGAAGTGTCCTTAGAACTTTCTTGGTCGGTGTTGAGAGACAAGACAGTGCCGCTTGATGAAGAGCTTGCACTGCCCGGGCTTGCATTGCTTTCACTGTCAACAGACATCCATTCCAGAGAGGTTGTGTCTTTTTTGTGATCTGTAGTGGTATCACATTTTGAAGTGTCTTTAGAACTTTCTTGGTCGGTGTTGAGAGACAAGACAGTGCCGCTTGATGAAGAGCTGGCACTGCCCGGGCTTGCATTGCTTTCACTTTCAACAGACATCCAGTCCAGCGAGGTTGTTTCTTTTTTGTGATCTGTAGTGATATCACATTTTGAAGTGTCCTTAGAACTTTCTTGGTCGGTGTTGAGAGACAAGACAGTGCCGCTTGATGAAGAGCTGGCACTGCCCGGGCTTGCATTGCTTTCACTGTCAACAGACACCCAGTCCAGCGAGGTTGTTTCTTTTTTGTGATCTGTAGTGGTATCGCATTTTGAAGTGTCTTTAGAACTTTCTTGGTCGGTGTTGAGAGACAAGACAGTGCCGCTTGATGAAGAGCTTGCACTGCCCGGGCTTGCATTGCTTTCACTGTCAACAGACATCCAGTCCAGCGAGGTTGTTTCTTTTTTGTGATCTGTAGTAGTATCGCATTTTGAAGTGTCTTTAGAACTTTCTTGGTCGGTGTTGAGCGACAAGACAGTGCCGCTAGATGAAGAGCTGGCACTGCCCGGGCTTGCATTGCTTTCACTGCCAACAGACATCCAGTCAAGCGAGGTTGTTTCTTTTTTGTGATCTGTAGTGGTATCGTATTTTGAAGTGTCCTTAGAACTTTCTTGGTCGGTGTTGAGAGACAAGACAGTGCCGCTTGATGAAGAGCTTGCACTGCCCGGGCTTGCTTTGCTTTCACTTTCAACAGACATCCATTCCAGAGAGGTTGTGTCTTTTTTGTGATCTGTAGTGGTATCACATTTTGAAGTGTCTTTAGAACTTTCTTGGTCGGTGTTGAGAGACAAGACAGTGCCGCTTGATGAAGAGCTTGCACTGCCCGGGCTTGCATTGCTTTCACTTTCAACAGACATCCAGTCCAGCGAGGTTGTTTCTTTTTTGTGTTCTGTAGTGGTATCGTATTTTGAAGTGTCCTTAGAACTTTCTTGGTCGGTGTTGAGAGACAAGACAGTGCCGCTTGATGAAGAGCTTGCACTGCCCGGGCTTGCATTGCTTTCACTTTCAACAGACATCCATTCCAGAGAGGTTGTGTCTTTTTTGTGATCTGTAGTGGTATCGCATTTTGAAGTGTCTTTAGAACTTTCTTGGTCGGTGTTGAGAGACAAGACAGTGCCGCTTGATGAAGAGCTTGCACTGCCCGGGCTTGCATTGCTTTCACTTTCAACAGACATCCATTCCAGAGAGGTTGTGTCTTTTTTGTGATCTGTAGTGGTATCACATTTTGAAGTGTCTTTAGAACTTTCTTGGTCGGTGTTGAGAGACAAGACAGTGCCGCTTGATGAAGAGCTTGCACTGCCCGGGCTTGCATTGCTTTCACTTTCAACAGACATCCATTCCAGAGAGGTTGTTTCTTTTTTGTGATCTGTAGTGGTATCGCATTTTGAAGTGTCTTTAGAACTTTCTTGGTCGGTGTTGAGAGACAAGACAGTGCCGCTTGATGAAGAGCTTGCACTGCCCGGGCTTGCATTGCTTTCACTTTCAACAGACATCCATTCCAGAGAGGTTGTGTCTTTTTTGTGATCTGTAGTGGTATCGCATTTTGAAGTGTCCTTAGAACTTTCTTGGTCGGTGTTGAGAGACAAGACTGTGCCGCCTGATGAAGAGCTTGCACTGCCCGGGCTTGCATTGCTTTCACTTTCAACAGACATCCATTCCAGAGAGGTTGTTTCTTTTTTGTGATCTGTAGTGGTATCGCATTTTGAAGTGTCTTTAGAACTTTCTTGGTCGGTGTTGAGAGACAAGACAGTGCCGCTTGATGAAGAGCTTGCACTGCCCGGGCTTGCATTGCTTTCACTTTCAACAGACATCCAGTCCAGCGAGGTTGTTTCTTTTTTGTGTTCTGTAGTGGTATCGTATTTTGAAGTGTCCTTAGAACTTTCTTGGTCGGTGTTGAGAGACAAGACAGTGCCGCTTGATGAAGAGCTTGCACTGCCCGGGCTTGCATTGCTTTCACTGTCAACAGACATCCAGTCCAGCGAGGTTGTTTCTTTTTTGTGATCTGTAGTGGTATCGCATTTTGAAGTGTCTTTGGAACTTTCTTGGTCGGTGTTGAGAGACAAGACAGTGCCGCTTGATGAAGAGCTTGCACTGCCCGGGCTTGCATTGCTTTCACTTTCAACAGACATCCAGTCCAGCGAGGTTGTTTCTTTTTTGTGTTCTGTAGTGGTATCGTATTTTGAAGTGTCCTTAGAACTTTCTTGGTCGGTGTTGAGAGACAAGACAGTGCCGCTTGATGAAGAGCTTGCACTGCCCGGGCTTGCATTGCTTTCACTTTCAACAGACATCCATTCCAGAGAGGTTGTGTCTTTTTTGTGATCTGTAGTGGTATCGCATTTTGAAGTGCCTTTAGAACTTTCTTGGTCGGTGTTGAGAGACAAGACAGTGCCGCTTGATGAAGAGCTTGCACTGCCCGGGCTTGCATTGCTTTCACTGTCAACAGACATCCAGTCCAGCGAGGTTGTTTCTTTTTTGTGATCTGTAGTGGTATCGCATTTTGAAGTGTCTTTAGAACTTTCTTGGTCGGTGTTGAGAGACAAGACAGTGCCGCTTGATGAAGAGCTTGCACTGCCCGGGCTTGCATTGCTTTCACTTTCAACAGACATCCAGTCCAGCGAGGTTGTGTCTTTTTTGTGTTCTGTAGTGGTGTCACATTTTGAAGTGTCCCTCGTACTTTCTTGGTCGGTGCTGATAGACCCGGAACTGACGCTTGATGAAGAGCTTGCACTGTCCGGACATGCGTTGCTTTCACTGTGAGCAGACATCCATTCCTGCAAGGCTGTTTCTTTTTTGTGATCTGTAGTGGTATCGCATTTAGAAGTGTCTTTAGTACTTTCTTGGTCAGTGTTGAGGGACCCGAAAGTAACGCTTGATGAAGAGCCTGCGCTGTCCGGGCTGGCGAAGCTTGTACTGGAAGCACTCGCCGCAATACTATTGGTCGGGCTGCTTCCTTTGATCACGGTTGGTGTGGGCACTATAATCACAAAAGTTCAATATTAGGTAGGAAAGAAAATAAACATGTATGGGTCAAGCACGTCAAAAAGTAACAAGTTGAGGGTATAAATAAAAAAAGGACCTTTACGAGGCCAAAAAGGCTCCTATCTCAGCAATATGCTTCGGTATTTAAAAATAATAAATACCGCAACGCTGTTATTCTGATAGGGTCCGTACTGGTGATGTCACGGACGTACCTACGGCCACACTTTAGTCCTCAAGGCGGAAAAAATTAATAAAGTAATGAAAAAATTGAAAACTTATGTACTAAGTATGTGTGTGTGTGTGTTTTTTTTAAGTTTTTCTTTGAGAATTTAAATTAACACTTAATATGAATGGGTCCTGAATATGTTGATGTGTAGTACTAGTATACGTATATATAATTGTAAATTAACATATAATTTATGTTTAAGTTATAAAAAAAACTTCTTCTACAAAAACATTCAACCAACTCCAAAAAACACTGAAAGTTTTAAAATAATTTTAGTTTCGGAAGTTGATGGCATAAAATGAAACAAACCAAGCCACCGAATGTAGCTAACTAAAATCTTATAATAATAATATATAATACTAATAACTATAATAGTGAAAATCATCTGCATAGCCTTTTCCCAACCATGTTGGGGTCGGCTTCCAGTCTAACCAGATGCAGCTTAACACCAGTGCTTTACATGGAGCGACTGCCTATCTGATCTCCACAACCTAGTTACAGGGCGACACGATACCCCTTGGTAAGACTGGTTGTCAGACTTTTGGGTTCCTGACTACCCGTAACGACTGTCAAAGATCTATAAATGACAACCGGAACCAACTTCTTAACGTGCTTTCCGAAGCACGGAGGACGCTCGATATGTTACGAACGGTCACCCATCCACAGACTGACCTCGGCAAGCGTAGCTTAACCTATGATCAACCCGTGCGGTTGTTTTTATTTAGCCACGAGCTCCTCCTAATGGCGAAAAATGTCCATGAACTACTGGGTCAAACTATGTTAAATTTTCATGAATACAATCGGAAAGTATTCCGCATCAAACTAAAGAAGAATCACGTAAACCGGGTTCGATTTGCAGTTCGAGCAAAGTCTTATTGAGATTTTGTGATAGAAATTCTCTCATTAGCAAACCGGAGTTTGGATTTGTGCACGCTAGATTGAAATAGCCTCGCCCCTTTTTTTTTGTTTTAAACAAACGTTGCCCCACACTAGGAATTTCTCCTGTATCGTGGGTGCGTTTACAAACATTCAAACTCACATACACAAACAGCCAGACCCGAAACAACTACCTGTAGGCCATACAAATATTTGTTCAGTGCGGGGATCGAACCCGCAACACGCGGCGCAGCAGCCGATGGCTCAACCACTGCGCCAACCGTGTCGTCAAACATACGTCGTAAGTCGTTTTACATAGGACTTAAACATAACTGGTAAAATGTGTGTGTTACTATAGGTGCACCTTTGCCCAATCCTTCGGGGGAGGCGTGATGTTGAGTTATGATGGAATTTACCTGGTGAAGGCATGACTGGATATTCTATAGGTGGGTTAACTACGACCAGTGGTTCCACTCCCACTGCCTCTGGCGTAGTTAAAGGCGAAACACGATCTGTAAAGCAATTTAACGTTTTGTTGCTATCATCATCATCACCATCATCCTCTTGCCCTTAGTACCAGCCCATTACTGTCCCACTGCAGGGCAAAGGCCTCTTCTCATACAGAGAAGGCACGAGCATTAATCACCACGCTTGCTCATGACGGGTTGGCGATTTCAGACTTATTTTCATTATGTAAGTCCAGGTTTCCTCACGATGTTTTCCTTCACCGATGTCAGTGATGTCCAAGATAAACTTAGAAAGTACACATGAATTGAAAAACTCACATTGGTACTTGCCCAGGTTTGAACCCACAACCTCGTGCACAAGAGGCGAGGCCTAAACCACTGGGCCATCATGACATTCTCCAGACCTCTTGCCCTTATCCCAATTTATTTGGGATCGGAGCAGCATATCTTCTTCTTCCATACATTTCTATTTGCTGTCATCTCAGAAGTCACTTCCTTCCTAACCATATCATCTTTCACACAATCTATTCATCGTTTCCTAGATCTCCCTCTACTCTTGTAAACCTCTTCTTTCCTACTCAAAAATTATCTGATCGAAGAATAAATAGTCAGCGAATAGCTTCGTTTTCGGTCATTTCGGCCGAAAAATCATAAGTCGCCTAAATTTTCGTTTTCGGCCAAATAAACAAGCCGAAGTTTCTGCCAAGTTGAAAGTCGGCGATTCGTGTGTTGTCACGAGTCACTCGGTCTGTTTCGTTAAGATCGGTGTTAGAACATAAGTCCACGAAATTAAGTACTTATGATCCTTCACTGGAAATATCCTGTTTATTTTATCTTTTAAAGCCTATACTTGCCCTCACTCTCCTTGGGTGCAAAAAAATGCTAATTAAGTATTATATATAATAATTTTCGTTTCTGTTTTCCGCCGGAATAAAACAAAGCCGAATCTTCTTTTTCGTTTTCGGCATCAAATCCATTTTCGGTAGAACACTAATCGTAAAAATTATTTACCTGGTGCAGATTTGGCTAGAATTGGTGGTCCCCCTGATGATCCTACTGGCGGAGTGAAAGGCGAAGCAGGACCTGTAAAACCATAAATAAATAAATAAATAATGCTGGACAATCCATCCACACAGCATCATCTAGCCCCAAGCTAAGCAGAGCTTGTGTTATGGGTACTAGATGACTGATATACTTAATACAATACATTACATAGATAGATATTTTTTATTATACCATACCCAGAACACCCAGAACAAATTTGTAGATCGTACAAACATTTGTCCCAGGGCGGGAATCGAACCCTCCTGCGTCGCAGGCGGATCATCGCCCGCCGCGCCACATCGGTCGTCAAATGACAATGGAACGTTCGGCTTGACCTAAATGCTTAGAGTTCTTGGGGCACAAGATATTAATACAACACTTCTGCTCAACCCTTCGAGGATTACAGGCGTGATGTTGAGTTGTAACGGAAGTTACCTGGTGAAGGCATGAGTGGATATTCTATTGGTGGGTTGACAACGACTGGTGGTCCCGTTGCCAGTGCCAATGTCGGAGTGGCAGACGAAACACGATCTGTCAAACAATTTAACGATTAGTTGATAATCGCTTTCGGTATATTCGGCCAAATTTTCGTTTCCGGCCTTAAACCTGCCGAAGCTTCGGCGAAGTCTAAAGGTGGGTACTGACCGGTGTTACGGGCCGCAATGTTCCATTCGCAACGAGCATATTACGTTATGCCGTGGTCTTATCTCCGTGTAACATGCTCGTTTCCAACTCTTTACTCAAAGGATTCGCCAAATACCCGAAACCGGGGTAGAGCTTTCTCAGTAAGCAACGAGCCGTTTGTTGCTTGTTACCAGAGCTTTGTTTCCCCGTATCGACTGCATGAGCACTCACTGTGTAACACGTTACATTACACCCCGTAACGCCGGACAGTACCCAACTTTAAGACGGAGATTTGTATGTTGTCACGTGCCATTCGGCCTACTTTGTAAACCTCGGTGTTAGAAAAACCCGATTTTTTTTAATGATGATGTGTTTTATTTCTTTTTAAAGCCTATGATTGCATATTCTCTCCTTGATCGTAAAAAAGAACAAACAAGATTTTATTTTTAACGTTCAAATAATTTTCATTAAAAAGCCGAAGTCCCTTTTGCACGTCTCAACGCGAAGCGTTGAGTTGTGCTTTACTCTCACTCTCTCAAGGTCAAGCAATTATCTCGGCTTAAATTGCTTTTATCCGATCCTTTTGGACTTTGAGTATTAAATGAGTTGACAAATATCAACAATAACACTTTTTTATGACAGTAGATACTTTTAAAAAACACTATTTTTGCTAGATAGTAAATAAAAAACCGTTTTGAAAAACTATTTCAGTGGACGTCGGGTTGTCTGTATGTTCGGATGATGTATGTGGTCACGATATCGCCCAAAAAACTTCACTTTTTGAGTCATTTTTTTTTCATCCGCTTCAATATCATTCTGAGTAATAGCCTATTGAAAATTACCGTCTAATTCAATCAAGTCATTTTTGTCATAAAATGAGCGTTGAGACGTGCACTTTTGGATTTTCCAATTTTTTTTTGGTTTCGGCTGAAAATCTATTTTCGGTAGAACACTAATAATGAACGTTGTTGAAGGAAAGAGGACCACGTTGTGAGAAAAGCTTTGAGAATTAATGTAGAGAGTTACAAGAGTAGAGGGAGACCAAAGAAAAGATGGAAGGATTGCGTGAAAGATGATATGGCTAGAAAAGAGGTGACTATTGAGATGACGGCAAGTAGAGATGTATGGAAGAAGAAGACATGCTGCGCCGACCCCAAATAAATTGGGATAAGGGCAAGCGGATGATGATGATGACTAATAATGAACGTAGTTTACCTGATGAAGGCTTGGCTGGAATTGGTGCCCCTACCGGTGCTCCCACTGGTGGAGTAAAAGGCGAAGCAAGACCTGTAAAACAATTGAACGTTCAGCTTGATTTAAAAGCGTACACTTCTTGAAGCAGAATATATTAATACATTAAAGCCAAGAGTGTTGAAAGAGGAGTTGGAAGACAAGTTCCTGGGTTGATACAAACGGCCACAAGTGTCGTTCGAAGGTTAGGCAATGCCGAGGTCGGTTTATGCATGGGCCCTAGTGACTGCTCCGTTGGTTCCAGCTGACATTTGTAGTCATTAGGGTCCGTCAGAAGCCTGAACATCTGTTAAACTGTCTTACTGAGGGGTATCGTGTTGCCCAGTAACTGGGTTGAGGAGATGATGAACGCCATGGTTTACGTATATTCCTTACTAACAATCACCCGCGACTTCGTAGGCGTTTGTGTCACTAGCTTTACTGACTACCCGTAACGACTGTCAAAGAGCTTTAAATGACAGCCGGGACCAACAGCTTTACGTGCTTTCCGAGGCACGGAGGAGTCTCGATATGTTACGAATGGTCACCCATCTACAGACCATGGCGTTATTGTTCAAATAATTAATAAATGGCAACGTACACGAGTATTATTATAAAGCCGCTTAAGAACAGATACTTCGGAGAGAGAGCTTTTGAGTCGTGTGAATTAGGAAACTAAGGCTAAAGCCGAATCTTCTTTATCGTTTTCGGCTTAACATCTATTTTCGGTAGAACACTAGTGATTTACCTGGTGAAGTATTGGCTAGCATTGGAGGTCCCCCTGGCGGAGTGAAAGGCGAACCTGTAAAACAATTGAACGTTCAGCTTGATCTAAAAGCGTAGACTTCTTGGAGCAGAAGATATTTATACAATACTAACTTCCGCCCGCGGCTTCGCCCGCGTTGCTTGTTGATAAAAAAAGTAGCCCATGTCCTTTCCCGGAGTACAATCTATCTCTCTGCCAAATTTTATCGAAATACGTTCAGTGGTTTAGGCGTGAAAGACGGACAAACAGACACACAGACTTTCCCATTTATAATATTATATGTAAGTATGGATGGCCAAGAGCTCTTTGAAGTTCACTTTAAATTTTGAGGGTATGAGGATGTAAAGTTCCTCATCCACCATCGAAAAGGGAGGATTCTCTGACCAGACGGATGTTGTGTCTGGTGGGCTACTGCCCGACGGTTGTTGTTGGGTTCTTGTATATATGTTCAATCGCTCGGATAACTTTAATATCGCGATGTATGTATACGTTAGATTTAGTTCATATGTGGCGAGATAGATGTCGCTACATCACTCCCCTCCGAGTCGATAGCAGGATGAGTCGTCAATACATCTTGTGATGCTTGCCGGGCTGGTGGAATGTGTCAGTGAGTCGGAATTGTCTGCGGTGATGCCCCAGTGAGTTAACGTGATGCTGAGTGAGGCTCCAAGTTGCCGAACACTAATATTTCGTAGTAAGTAATAATAATAATAAATAATAAATAAATAATGCTGGACAATCCACACAGCATCATCTAGCCCCAAGCTAAGCAGAGCTTGTGTTATGGGTACTACATGACTGATATACTTAATACAATACATTACATAGATAGATATTTTTTTATTATACATAGCAAATACCCAGAACACTCGAAACAAATATTTGTAGATCGTACAAACATTTGTTGCAAGGCGGGAATCGAACCCGCAACCTCCTGCGTCGCAGGCGGACCTTCGCCCGCTGCGCCACAAGGGTCGTCTAAGTAAGTATCCGTCACGATCCCACATGACGGGAACCTCGTGAAAGCCGAGATAAATTTCTTGATATGGCACACGAGGTTGTCGACATGTGGAATGTGGACTCGGCTGTCATTCGTGTTCATCGTAACCGCCAATACTGGCTAAAAGCCTCGACTACTATCCGTCGAGGCTCTCGTTACACGGTTGGATCAAAGGCCTGATACAGAGGGCAGTACTCCTGGATACGGCTCGCATTCTGAGGAGGTTCCTGTCTATGCAACCCTAACCGCCGGTAGCTTGGACCCTGCTCCTGCCATCTGCTTTGACGACCGATGTGGCGCGGCGGGCGATGGTCCGCCTGCGACGCAAGAGGTTGCGGGTTCGATTCCCGCCTTGGGACAAATGTTTGTACGATCTACAAATATTTGTTCCGGGTGTTCTGGGTATTTGCTATGTATAATAAAATATCTATCTATGTAATGTATTGTATTAAGTATTTCAGCCATCTAGTACCCATAACACAAGCTCTGCTTAGCTTGGGGCTAGATGATGCTGTGTGGATTGTCCAGCAATATTTATTTTTATTTATCGGTGGACTACTTTATTTTTATATTGTAATATTGTAAATATATTTACATGTATATACAACGAATAAAGAGATGGTATGGGCATGTGATGCGAAGGAATGAGGACCATGTTGTGAGGAAAGTTTTGAGTATGAATGTGCAGGGTTACATGAGTAGAGGAAGACCAAAGAAAAGATGGATGGATTGTGTGAAAGATGGCAAGAAAAGAGGTGACCCTTGAGATGACGGCAAATAGAGATGTATGGAAGAAGAAAACATGCTGCGCCGACCCCAAATAAATTGGGATAAGGGCAGGAGGATGATGATACAACGAATAAAGAGAATGTAATTTACCTGGTGAAGACTTGGCTGCATATTCTACTAGAGGTCTACCAACGACTGGTGATCCTACTCCCTGTGTAAATGGCGGAGGTGAACTAAAACCTGTAAAACAATAGGGTATTATACTCTATACTATTGAGATAACAGGAGGAGGTCGTGGCTAAATAAAAACAGCTACACTGGTTGATTTAAGGTTAAGCTACGCTTGACGAGGTCAGTCTATGGATGCGTGACCGTTCGTAACATATCGAGACTCCTCCGTGTTTCGGAAAACACGTTAAGCCGTTGGTCCCGGTTGTCATTTGTAGATAGGGGAACATACGGTCCTTCCATAACCCCCGGCTGGTGCCGGCCCGCGTCCGCGGGCCTCCTCAGAACATCTAATACTTGTACCTACATAATAATAATAATACTAGCCTGTTACTGTCCCACTGCAGGACAAAGGCCTCTTCTCATTCAGAGAAGGCACGAACATTAATCACCACGCTTGTTCAAGACGGGGTGGCGATTTCAGACTTATATTCATTAAAATTCCAGATTTCCTCATGATGTTTTTCTTCACCGATGTCAGTGATGTCCAAGATAAACTTAAAACATGTACCTTTTTTTTAATTATTTTTTTGTTAACGGGGGGAAATCTTCAAAAGGCGCCTGGACTTTTGAGGAAAAGATCAGGGAGTGTGGGATTTTAATTCACTAAAACCAACCCGGTGATCACCATCAGCACATGGAAGGGGCCCCGTTACCTCTTAAGAGACCACTCCGGGACCCCCTCTGTGCAACGCCTGTTAGGACACATCCCTGAGGAGACGGTTAAAACCTGTACCTACATTTGTAGCAAATAAAAATTTGATTCTAACTCACCAACTGATGTGAATGAAGATTTCGATTTGGAATGGCTGCAACTCTTCGATGAGGATGAAGACGAGGTGACCGATGTCAAACATGGATGATCTAAAAATAACAAATAAGAAGACAGTTTATAATTCTGAACTATTGTTTTCAAAAAAGTAACACTATATCCATATTTACACGTGCAGCCTATGGGTTAAGCATGCGAAAAAATTGTACGATACCCTTCTCAAATAAATTGAGATAAGGGCAAGAGAATGATGATGACAATAATGCTTTCAGGGCGTGTATTTCATTAATTAACGGCACATACGGGCTTACCTTTTGGAACAACCTTCATGGTGATGCAAGGATGACCATCTTCCATAGTCATCTTTTGAACCACTTCCCAGTCTGCCTCATTAGAACCTGAAAAAGAGGTATTTTACTCTCACACAATTTAGTTCAGGCTACCTTCTACCTTAGTTGCCACACAACGTTGCAATTCGGCCAGATTTTTGGCTTCTGTAGTTATAGTAGACTGGCTTACCAAGGGGTATCGCTTACCAAGGAGTATCGGAAAGCACGTAAAGCCTTTGGTCCTAGCTGTTGTCAGTAGATCTTTGATAGTAGTTACGGGTAGTCAGAGGCCCAAAAGTCTGACAAGTAGTCTTACTTAGGCGTATAGTGTTGCCCAGTGACTGTTTGTGGAGGTCAGATAGTCAGTCGCTCCATGTAAAATACTGGTATTCAGCTGTATCCGGATAGACTGCAAGCCGACCCCGCCAAAGTTGGGAAAAAGGCTATGCAGATGATGAGTTATAGTAGACAGAAAGTCTTCGTGCGCTTTATTGATATGATTTGAATTTTTTCATCGCAAGTAATATCATAAAATTTGTTTGTTTTTTATTTAGGCGGTAATCTCCGAAACTAATGATCCGATTCTAAAAGTTTTTTCACAGTTAGAAAGCTACATTATTCCTGAGTGCTATAGTCTATTATTATTTTCAAAACTACGCTTTTAAAAGAGTGGAGGGGATGTTAAAGTTTGAAGGAAAACAGCACGAAATCTAGTAAATAATAATACCAGTCTGCAACTGTCCCATTGCCGATCAAAGGCCTATTCTCATACAGAGAAGGCACGAGCATTCATCACCACGCTTGCTCAAGACGGGTTGGCGATTTCAGATTTATTAGTTCAATGTAAGTCCAGGTTTTCTCACAATGCTTTTCCTTCACCGATGTCAGTGGTGATAAACTCCGAAAGTACATGTCTATGTATTGAATTTCAATTTGGTACTTGCCCGGATTCGATATCACAACCTGCTGAATAACAGGCGAAGCCTTGACTACTAGGCCATCACGACAGCAAGGATCTTTTAAATAGAAAACATAAAAAAAAATTGCGTATAAATTACCTGGTAACTCGCAGTCAATCCACTTATGTGCTTCTGTAATTAAAATGAGAAAATTAGTTGGGCTGAGTTGCACCTATAACACACCCTCATTTCTCCAGTTACGTTATTAAGTCCCATGTAATAGGGGGTGAGCCTATTGCCATCAACTGGGCACACATCCAGATTTCGGGCTGCTAATGAAAAAATCCAGTAAGCACTCTATACTCTAGCTTTCTAACAGTGGAAAATCTGTAAGAATTGGATCAGGAGTTCTGGAGATTACCGCCTACATACGAAAATACAAACAAATTGTATAGTATTACTGGAGATGAAAAAAATAAAATCATATCTTTAAAGTGCACGAAGACTTTCAGTCTACTATGACTACAAAAGCCAAAAGTCTGGCCGGGATTCGAACCCAGGACTAACCGTAACTACTGTCATAGATCTACAAAAGACAGCCGGGACCAAAGGCACGTGCTATCCGAGGCACGGAGGAGTCTCGATATGTAAAGAACAGTCACCCATTTAAAGACTGACCTTGGCAAGCGTAGCTTAGCCTTTGATCGACCCGTAAAGCCGTTATTATTTAGCCACGAGCACCTCTTTCGTCAACCGTATGAAAAAAGCAGCCAGCAGTGTGCAGGAAGACAACCGCAATGCTTCGGATACCAAGTCCCTAGGGTAATCTGCTGCCGATGGTGACTGGGCCTCTTGCTGGCCGTGGTTTTTGTTATTGATATAACAATTATTGATTGTTTATTGTCTAAACTTCGATGGTCTAATTGTTCTTGCCCTATCCTATATTATATCGTGACATTTACTTATTTAATTACGACGACGACTATTTGACGACACGGTTGGCGTAGTGGCTGAGCGATTGGCTGCTGCGCTGCGTGTCGCGGGTTCGATCCCCGCACGGAACAAATATTTGTATGGCCTACAGGTAGTTGTTCCGGGTCTGGCTGTTTATGTATGTGAAATTAAATGTTTGTAAACGCACCCACGATACAGAGAGAGGAGAAATTCCTAGTGTGGGGCAATGTTTGTAACAACTTGTAAACTACATGAATGCAATAAATGATGATTATGACTGTGATGATGGTCACAGTTTATCACTAGTTTATGATTAGTGACTTTAGTCACTGCCCTATATATATAATCCAGCATTGCACATGTCAGCGGGCACGCCCTTGGACTGCCTTGGAGGCTTTTTAATTATTCAGTTTAGCAGGCTTTGCTTGAGTTAATTGTCGATTTTGGTATTTATTCGATTTTTGTTTATTTATTTTGGCATATTGGTGAGTGCTAGCTTGCCAGTGGCAAATTATTTAATTTAATGATTTAAAAAAGACTATTTTTTTGACATATGTTGCATAGATTCAAGTTCTTCAAACCTATCAGACAGACGTGTTGCTTGGGAGTTTGTTCCGCCACTTCTTCCCAGCAAAAACACTAGGAAATGGTGAAGGGTGGGCGTTTTGGGTGACTGTCTTATGTAAACGTTTTGACGTTCAAAAGGTGCTGATTCTCAGCCTAATTTGAGTAAATGTATTTTGATTTCGAAACAAAATAACTACTTACTCTTGCAATGTGGCTTGCAGCAGGTCGGTGGAGGTTTGCAGGGCTTCTCAACAATTGTAGTTTCATAAGTGTTCGAATATTGGTTATCAAACTCATTTGTCGCTTCAGCCTTGACAACTGCGCCATCAACGCCTCTAAATTCATACTGAGACGCATCGTGACCTTCATCAGCTCTGGCGTTTTTACCGAAGTAGCTCCTTTCCTTGCCATCAGCACTGGCTGAGTATCCATCAACGTATACACCTTCGCTGGTGAAGTCTTGTACATTAGTACTTTTCTCTACCCCTTTGGCGTTGGAGTTGCATGCAGTATTTACTTGGCTGTAGTCGCTTCTATCAGATCCTACTGATTGTCCTCGTTCACCACATTCGTCCTTGACATGGAGCTGGTTGTATTCGCTTTCGCCGTTGTACTCGCTTTCGTGTGTTTCAGTATGGATCTCTGGGACTTCTGATGGACCTGAAAATGAAGGAAGATGAAATGAAGGAAATGGATTTTTTTTTTTTTTTTTGGAATGGGCATCTCGCAGTTTATCCTTTAGGGATATTTACTGCTCAACCGAACTTTCCTGTGGGGGGCTTAATTAAAATTAAGGCCTCCAGCCAGGCATAAAAACTTATAAGCTAAGCGACTATCGCTAAGGGCACCCCCTGCGGGGTACGAACCTCGGCTTAGGACGTCGCTGAAGAGGACAGCAAGGGACAGGCTGGATCTGATTGTTCCATTATTTAGGGACATTTTAAACATTAATCGGCTCAGCTTCGCGGGCTGGCTCTAGCAAAGGGTCGGGAGGGGGTGAAGGAAATGGAACATATTTGAGTACTCTTGTACCAGTTACCGCCATTTCTGGGGGGCGGGGGCGATAGCACTAATGGCGCAGTGGCTGAGCGATCGACTGCTGCGCCGCGTGTCGTTGGTTCGATTCCCGCACGGAACAAATACTTGTGTGGCCTGCGGGTATTTGTTCCGGGTCTGGCTGTTCGTGTATGTGACTTTTGGGTGTTTGTAAACGCACCCACGGCACAGGAAAAATTCCTACTATGGGGCAAACTTTAAAAAAATGATAAATAAAAGTAAAATAAAATAACCTTTATTTCGTACTAGTAACATCCATAGTGGGTTAGTAAGCAGAAATTTTACTACTAAGTTAGTAAAGGTTTTTTTTTTTTTGAACTTGTCACATTGACAACCTGTGACACTTCCTACACTAGGAATTTCTCCTGTATCTTGCGGTCCGTTTACATTTAAATTCACATCACACAGCCAGACCCGGAACAACTATCTGAGGGCCGTATAAATATTTGTTCCGTGCGGGAGTCGAACCCACGACACGGCGCAGCAGTCAGCAGTATTTATAATGCTATGCATTATCGAAGAGTCTAAACCAGCTAAGATTTTCAGGATAGTGTTCTTTTGGTTTGGCAGGAGTGGGTTAAATCCTCATGGACGCCCAGACTTCACATCCTCACTTATGTTGAAACATGAGTAGTTAGTAGTTGTATATTGTATTAAAATAACTTACAGTGTCCAGCATTTGCATTGAGGATCTGGAAAAAATAAAAAACTTTATCAAAAACAGGGTCTTACTGAATAAGAACTGTATCAAAAGCTTTAGATCATACTATGACTATCATTCAGCTCGTGCTCAGCGTAATGGGCATTACCAAAAGCCCCTAAAGTAGCTCTGTCCACCACCATCGCACCTGTATTCCCCAACGGTACAGATAGAGGTGTTCTTACAGTAAACCCACGTTTCGCCAGTTATGTTTAAGTCCCATGTAATATAGGGCGAGCCTATTGCCATCTAAATTCCCAATTACATCTCAATACAAAACATTTTGCCCGGTCCAGGAACAAAACACAATATACCACACTCTATGTAAGTCGGTTAAATAGAACACAAAGAGAAAATAAACCTTACAGATGCAAAAGTTGTAGAATAGAATAACATCACGGCTGTACACCACAAAGGTATGGGCAGTTATGTTTAGGGCACACGTAGGGAGTCCCGTCTACTGAGCTCAAATCCAAACTGGATAACACTTTACCCGAATGGAGAATCGAACCTCCTGAGTTCGACGAGACGCCTCCGTTGCCAGCCAGCGGGTGTACTTAATTGTTTCCGGATAAAAAGCCTATGTTAAATGGGAACGTTTTGAAAAAGATAAATCAAGAAGTGAGTAACTTACTGAGAGCGCGAACACTCCGATGATAAACTTGGTTGCACCCATCTCAGTCGAGGAGTTGGAGCCGGCTTCAGGATCGAATGATGACCACCGTACCTTGGTACAGTATTTATATGGTACCGATTCTATGGATGCATAGAAATCTACAACATCTGAGCAAACAACTATGATATGTGTACTGTATACGATTTATGAAAAGACCTTTTGAAGGGAAAAGTAAATTAAATACATAGTAAGCTTTATTGATTCTAGAGTTTCTTTGTGTGATAATAGTTTAGTAAAATATTAACAGAGCTACGCTTGCTGAGGTCAGTCCGTGGATGGGTGGCCATCCCAGACCAATTTGAAAGCCCTGACCTAATAACTAAACTTAAACACTAATTTGCCTAAGCTGGGGTCCTATTGGATGGGACAATTAATAAAACTATTGGTTTACTAGTACACTACGATCGATTCCTTCATGCATAGCATGACAAATTCTATATCTATTCCACCAAAAATAGACAACGTACTTTCTTTCCAACTTGACATCTCTTCTACCCGAGCACGGCGCGCCCCGTACACTGTAGAGAATAGAAAACTTTCTGCTCTTCAGTTTTAACATCGCCATGCTTAAGACGGTAGAAATCTTTCAACAATCTGTCATGTTGTCTATTCTTCCGTCGACAAGACCCGTTTCTATGGTGGTCATGCTAAGCGTGCTGGTGGTAAAAAGAGAAGAAATAAAGAGGAAACGAAACAGCACGATTATCCATTTATCATTTTTGGTGTCTCTTGTGTGTTCGTCTGTTGGTGCCAACATTGGCGACCATCATAAACTTCGCCAGTAATGGCGCAAGACATCAGTCTTTTTTTTTGTTGCCGAGATGAAAATCCTCTTGGATTTCCTCCGCCCTGGGGTTGGGCGGAGGGGTCTGTCAGACTCTTACTGACTAAAGACCACCCCGGTGTTCCATCTTACACCTAAAGACTCTTGAGTTAACACTTTAAAATAGTTATAAGTCAGTACCTTAACCCAGTTACTGGGCAACACGATACCCCTTGGTAAGACTGGTTGTCAGACTTTCGGGTTTCTGACTACCACCGTCTCACTACTACCGTAAAAGATATACAAATAACAAACGGGACCTACGGCTTAACGTGCTTTGCGAGGCACGGAAGAGTCTCGATATATAATAAACGGTCACCTATTCACAGACTGACCTCGGCAAGTGTAACTTTACCTTCAATCAACCCGTGCGGCTGTTTTTATTTAGCCACGAGCTCCTCAAGCTGTCTGCTGTACATAATCTTTAGAAAGTGAAAACTTGTAAAACAAACTTAGAGTGGGTAGGCTCCCCACAAGGTGGACCAACGATCTGCTGAAGGTCACAGGAAGCCGATGGATGAGGGCGGGACCGATCGTAGTGGAAATCTTCGAGGAGGTCTATGTTTAGCATAAGCGGACGTCTTTTAGCTGAAATGATGATGATGAGTGTAGGATGTAGGATACACCACTCAGCATGGTACTGTGCCCTGGGGGCCCACATATCAGAGACGTGATATTCTTTCCATAGAATGCTCGGGAGGAGCTCGTGTCTAAATAAAAAGTGGACTTGTTGATCGAAGGTTGAGTTAACAAGGTAGCTTGCCGAGGTCGGTCTGTGGATGGGTGACCATTCGTAACATATCGAGAATCCCCCGTGCCTCAGAAAGCATGTTAAGCCGTTGGTCCTGGCTGCTATCTGTAGATCTTTGGTAGTCAGAAGCCCGAATGTCTGATATCTAGTCTTACCTAGGCTTATAGTGTTGCCCAGTAACTGTTTGTGGAGGTCAGATAGACAGTCGCTCCATGTAAAATACTGGTATTCAGCTGCATCCAGTTTGTCTGGAAGCTCACCCCAATTTAGTTGGGAATAGGCAGATGATGAGAATGCCATAATTAAAATTAATCTCCTGAATCTCCTAATCCCAGTTTCAAGCAAAACTAAAATCCCCCATTACTGCCACGTTGGTCTACTAGACCCAAACGCTACTACTGAACATGAGGTTCTGGGTACGAAACCCGGGTCGAGAAAAGTAAATAATAAATAAATAATGCTATACAATCCACACAGCATCTCCTAGACCCAAGCTAAGCAGAGCTTGTGTAATGGGTACTAGATGACTGATATACCTAATACAATACATAGATAGATATTTTTTATTATACATAGCAAATACCCAGAACACCCGGAACAAACCTTTGTAGATCGTACAAACATTTGTCCCAAGGCGGGAATCGAACCCGCAACCTATTGCGTCGCAGGCGGGTCTTCGCCCGCTGCGCCACATAGGTCATCAATATATATATATAGGTCGTCAGTGAGTGTTATTAGGTTTTCCCATCTGGATTTTTTCAGTAGCGACCAGGAGTCGATAACAATAGGTTCGCCCCTAATTTCATGGGACTCAAAAATAACTGGCAAAATAGGTACAACTCTGCCCTTAGGCTTTTACAGGCACGATTTTATGTAATGTTTAAAAACCCTATAAATCTTATAAGAATATTGTTTTTTATAAACAATGCAACAAAAGAGTATTGTTTTAAATGCAAGCGCGCGCGCATTATTACTTGTTATTTCATTTATTATTTATGTTATTTACACAGATGTACATGGTACCTTTTCTTTAAATAGAAGTGCAATTAATAAAACCTATTAGTATTGTTTATGATATATGGATGTCGGTGTAAATTACAGTTGCATAAAAGATTTTAGTTTTGTATCTATTTATCAAGTACCTATAAACGAGCAATTCTTGTATAAATATTTGTACATATATATATAATCTGAATCTCGGGAAGGGCTCCAACAATTTTCTTGATATTTAGTATGCAGGGTGTTTCGGGGGCGATAAATCGATCTAGCTAGGTTTCATTTTTAGATAACGTTTTATCCAAGCGAAGTTCGGTCATCCAGGTACTTAATCATCAAAAACAGAAAGGATGTGTAATAGACTAAGATATGAGTATGTAGGAGGAAGTCTGAAAGTGGCGCCTATGACCGAGAAGTTGTGTGGAAATCGGTTGTCATGGTATGGACATGTGATGCAATGGAATGTGGATCATGTTGTGAGGAAAGTTTTGAGTATGAATGTGGAGGGTTACAAGAGTAGAGGCAGACCAACGAAAAGATGGATGGTTTGTGTGAAAGAAGAAGTCATGCTGCGCCGACCCCAAATAAATTGGGATAAGGGCGGGTGGGTGTTGTAAAGATTTCAGTTCTGTCTCTGATAAGTATTAAGGACTGTGTAGGTAGCTGTGCCCGCGAAGAATATATTAACTACTTTTGCCTGCGTCTTCGTCCACTTGAATGGCGGTTATTGCGGATGCAGGCGCCGTCATGGAGTAAGAGGTAGCTTATAAGTAGGTCTTTTGTTCAAGCTTAATGTGTACCAAAATCATCAAAATTGATTCTGTAGTTTAGCCTTGTGATCGCAAGCAGAAGGAGATAAATAAAAACAGCCGTTTGTGTCGATCGAAGGTTAAGCAACGCTTGTCGAGGTCAGTATATGGATGGGCGACCATTCGTAACGTATAAAGACTCCTTCGTGCCTTGGAAAGCAAGTTAAGCCGTTGGTTCCGGCTGTCATTTGTAAATCTTTGACAGTCGTTACGGATAGTCAGAAGCCCGAAAGTGTAACAACCAGACCTACGAAGGGGTATCGTGTTGCCTAGTATCTGAGTTGTGGAGGTCAGATAAGCAGTCGCTCCATGTAAAATACTGGTATTCTTTCATCCGATTAGAATGGAAGCCGACCCCAACATAGTCAGGAAAAGGCTAGGCAGACCCGGGAAACACACCATCCTGGGTTCGATTCCCGGTGCGGGCAAAGTGTTATTCGGTTTATTCATCTAAAATATCTCAGTAACGTGACTCAGTCTTGCCCCCTATGAGGAGTGAGGCCATAACCACAGGGCCATCACATCCACACAAAGTCCTCCTAGTAATGAAATTATGATCACCTGCCTGCATTTTCCTAACGGCTTCCAGTCTAACTGGATGCAGCTGAATACCAACGTTTTACATGAAACGACTGACAACTGTGCAACACGATACCCCTTGGTGAGACTGGTTGTCAGACTTTCGGCTTCTGACTACTCGTAATACTGTCAAATACTACAAATGACAGCCGGGACCAACGGCTTAACTTGCTTTCCAAGGCACGGAGGAGTCTTTATACGTTACGAATGGTCGCCCATCCATATACTGACCTCGACAAGTGTAGCTTAGCATTCAATCAACCCTTGCGGGTATTTTTATTTAGCCCTCTAAGTATTTTTTCAATTACCTTACCCTAAGTAATTGAATAAACTGTAATTAAAGTATTTTGGGGGTGTTACTAATTAATTAATTTGTTATTTGCCAGTGAGTTCTGTTACCATCTCTTAATCCATTCTAAATGGAAATTAATGATTCTTACTATCGATTGGGAGCCGAAATAAAGAAAAATTGCTGTGAAATTTTACCGACTCCGAAAAAGGAGAAGGTTGTATGTTTGATTGTGTGTACTTTTGAAGAGGAAACTTCTTCAGCCCCGTTGAGCGATATTTGGTACGGGCAAAACTTATGTTTTGTGTCACCTACATGCAAATGTGACGTATGTCAAAAACACAGTGTTTCAAGGGTTTAACCCTTAACTGTAGTAGTGAAAATAATAACGCTTCTAATAGTGGAGGGTCCATTGGACCCACCTAGATTGAAATGACGGTAAAAGTAAAAGAATTACCAATTTATGAATTTTCTTCGTTGCGGGATCCAAGACAGTTAAATCGTTTCTCCGGGAGTTTCTTACCTTTCTTTTGTGGTCCCAGGTGCGACTGCTGAGCGTGAGTTCCTGAGTTTGATTCCCAGGTCGTGTAAAATATTTTTGAGTTTTTCCAATAGGAACTTTCTTATTAGCAGCCCGGAGTCTGGATTTGTGCTCGGTTGATGGCAATAGGCTCGCCCCCTATTACACGGGACTTAAACATAACTGGTGAAATGTGGGCGTTACTATAGGTGCAGCTCTGCCCTACCCTAACAGAATTCAACATGATCGATTTTTACTGTTATAATTATATCTTGTAAAACATTTAATTTAGTTTTTCTCTGTTAGCTTTAGTTTCATTTGTTGCTTTTATTTTCTACAATATTTGTACGCATTCACGGTAAAATATAGATCCGATATAACTTCAGACCTTTGCAAAACAATTTGTTGAGCACTTTGGATACAAACCCAAACTTACATAAAATAAATAATACCAGCCTGTTACTGTCCCACTGCTGGGTAAATGCCTCTTCTCATACAGAGAAGGAACGAGCATTAATCACCACGTTTGCTCAAGACGGGTTGGCGATTTCATACTTAGATAATAGTAGACATATATTTTTGTTATTGTAAAATTTAATTGTGTAAATAAAAAGTGAAGTCTTTTGTAAACGTTTTGACGATCAAAAAGTGCTGATTCTCAGCCTAATTCGAATAAATGAATTTTGATTTTGATTGAATGAATTAAATTTTATTTTAGTGAAATGTTTTTAATTTAACAATGTATGGACTGGGACTAGAATAAACGAATTTTAATTTAATTTAATTAAGGTCAAAATATTCTGATTCCGTCGTCCAAATAGGTCGGCTAAAAACAGGACCTTATTCCTTCATTCGTAACAGATATAAATACTACAGCGGCTGTCTACCTACGGGGGTGGGCAGATTGACAGCTCGCATTCAAGTTTAATGGAGTCCACGAAACTAGATTTGTATCAATTTGCCTCTAATACTTTAATACCCAGGGGAGAATGGGGGAAGACGGTACAGTGATTTTCTTTTTGTTGTTTTTTTTTGTAGTTTTTCCAGCTATTTTGTATCAAAAAGGTTGTTTTATTGCTAGATACATTTAAATAAAAATGTAAGTGTCTGTTTGTAATGTCAAAATAACAGTTATTTTTAATCAATTTATATGAAAAAAGATAGAGGTGGTGTACCAAAAACTTTTATTTTTATTTCTGTAAATCTAAACAAGTAAATACGTAGTAATTTAATTGCCTGTCGGTATACTTATAGCATGGAATCCGTCATAAGCAAGAAAGTTAGTCCGATAACCAGTCTTACCAAGGAGTATCCCTCCGTGCCTCTGAAAGCACGTTGAGCCGTTGATCCCGGCAGTCATTTGTAGATCTTTGACAGTCGTTACGGGTGACTCAGAAGCCCGAAATTCTGACAACCAGTCTTACCAAGGATATCGTGTTGCCCAGTAGCTGGGTTGCGTAGGTCAGATAGGCAGTCGCTCCATGTAAAACAATGGTATTCAGTTGCATTATTTATTGATTATTTTCATTGATTGGACTGGAAGCCGACCCCAACATAGTTAAGAAAAGGCTGGGCAGATGATGAATATAACAAAGTGGGCTTCTGATTCGCTTAGAGAAACAACCTAAGCAGACAGTATGGTGAGCCTTCAACCTATTACTGCCAACTCTTATTTTATTGACTGTCTCGTTAGTCTTTTGTTATGGCTTCGATTCCCGGATCGAGTAAAGTGTAATTGGGTTTTTCGTCTGAAATATCTCAGTAACAGCCCGGAGTCTAGATTTGAGCCGTTTGAACGCAATAGACTCGCCACCTATTACATGAAACTTGAACATAACTGGCAAAATATAAAACCCTTCGGGGAATATGATGTCATAGTTAACGCAGTGGCTGAGCGATTGGCTGCTGCGCTGCGTGTCGTGGTTTCGATTCCCGCACGGAAAAAATATTTGTATGGCCTGTCGGTAGTTGTTCCGGGTCTGGCTGTTTGTGTATGCGAGTTTAAATATTTATAAACGCACCCCACAATACAGGAGAAATTCCTAGTGTGGGCAACGTTTTTTTTAAAGATCAATACAGGCGTACTGTTACGGTGGGTCGATTCAGTAGGTGCTAGTACTTTAAATAAACTCTCACACTGAGGTGTACTCCAATACATTTTATCGCTAATTAATAGTATTGCTTATTCCCATAGGATATTGCCTGGTCTCTGAATAACATTCGTAGCAAAACTAGACTTTTATCTTTAGTCTGCTTTTTTTTTTTTTTTTTTGTGGTGGGAAAATCATCTTATGACATCCCCCGCTCTTGGGCGGGGCGGGAGATAGTGTCAGACTTTTACTGACTAAAAACCCACTCCTGTTCCTTCGTTGCCTTTCGTACCAGGGCCGAGTCTTCCTTTCAGAATCAGACCCTTGGCCCCGGTAGGCTTCGACCCTGCTGGGTCCCTACAGTTGCTGACATCTCCTATCTTTAGTCTGCTTTAGAGATTGGAGGAGACATCGACGGATTAACTGATACCATGAGTTCAGTACATAATTCTGGACCTCCCAGTGTTGAAATTTTTGTCGGATTTTCCTAATTTCTTACTAATAATATTAACTTGTATTCGTCATTGAACTGTGATGTCATCATCATCATCATCATCATCATCATCATCATCATCATCATCATCATCAAGCTATATTAGTCCACTGCTGGACATATCCCTCTACTAATGAGTGCCATAGCGCCCTGTCTTCAGCTTGCCGCATCCAGCGTCTGACTGCAGTATTTCGCAGATCGTCATCCCACCTAGTCAGAGTTTTCAATTATGATATAATTTATAGTAAATATTTCTTGTTTTTTTTCGCAATGCCATACAGCGAAGCATTTCTGCCAGCCTTCTGGGCACTTTCCTTTTGACGAATTTTTTGAAGCCTATTTCGTTTACGTACATAATTACATATTACCACTGTCATTACAAGTCTGGTAGCTTATAAGTATGTATAAATCCAGACTCCGGCTAAAGATGGAAAAACCCAACAATTTTCCAACAATTGACCTAGGAATCAAACCCATTGATTCCTAGGTCAGTCAAAGCGTTGTTGCACCCGATGCAGCAGTAACGCTTGCACCCACTACACCACCGTACCAGATTTTTATAATAATTTCAAACTTAATGAACATATTAGCTCACAATACGTCTTCATTTTAACCTCGTTCTGAAAAAAACAAAGTAAAAGTCTCAATAGTAACTTAAAAACCAGTTCTCAGCCAACGGGGTTTTTTACCAGCGGGGGTATACCTGATCTATTTTAAAACACACAATAAAAATACCATCTCAAGAATATACCCATGTACATTACTATGAAAGTCCACGTGCCGTATTCCCCCAGTTTCCCCCGACATTAGCATACGATTTCCATTTAGTCGGGTATATATAGATTCCTTTGCTATCCAGAGACATCAGTTGTTCTCAGCACCTCCTCCCAAAATGTACGGCAAGACAGTTGTTACTGGACTCTTCATCGTATCCATCAGTTGCGTATTAGCAAATAACAACGATGTTAAGGTAAGTTTTTATAAAGACTATCTAGTTATCGTCATTTGTTTTAAAACGTAAAAAAATCATCATCCTCCTGACCTTATCCCAATTTATTTGGGGTCGGCGCAGCATGTCTTCTTCTTCCATACATCTCTATTTGCCGTCATCTCAATAGTCACCTCCTTTTAAGCCATATCATCTTTCACACAATTTGTTCTTTGTGGCTATTGGCCTAATTCTGATCTGTCTCCTGCTTGTAATGGAGGAAAGTGGAAATAATATATTTTTCTAACTCCTCCGCTGATCTTTTCTGTTTAACTTCGTTGCGGGATCCAAGACAGTTGAATCGTTTCTCCGGGACTCGTCGGGCTTCATTGTCTCGACGCTTTTCTGGTGGTCGTCACTGTTGATTCTGGAATAAAGGAGTTGCAGTGGTTTGGGATTAGTGTGGCGGGCTTGCCCCAAAACTAAAAAAAAGGCAAGCCTATTGTTGCTGTATGATCTCAATTCAGCATCAAAATTTGGAGACAGACCTTCCTATAAAATTAAAGGATCCTAAAGGAAATATCTAATCCACTGCTTCATATGTTTGCACAATTCGTCTGTTAGACAACGTCTAATCTTCCTTTTTTTCTTATTTCAAAAACGTTGCCCCACACTAGGAATATCTCCTATATCGTGGGTGCGTTTACAAACATTTGAACTCACATACACAAACAGCCACACCCGGAACAACTACCTGTAGGTCATACAAATATTTCTTCCGTGCGGAAATCTAACCCACTATACGCGGCGCAGCAGCCGATCGCTCAGCCTCTGCGCCAACCGTGCCGTCAATAACTCAATTAATGTTATTGAATTGTTAAAATGGAAGACGTTGCCATTGGTTGTAGCATTTGTGACATATCATAATATCACGCCTGTAATCCCCGTGACGCAGAGTTGTATCAATAGTATTTCGCCAGTTATGCTTCCGAATAGGGGGTAAGCCCATTTATTGTGTACTAGCTTCCACCCGCGGCTTTGCCCGCTTGGTTTGCTGATAAAAAGTAGCCTATGTCCTTCCGCGGAATCCTATCTATCTCTCAGCCAAATTTTATCGAAATCCGTTCAGTGTTTTTGCCGTAAAAGACAGACAAACAGACACACACACTTTCCCATTTATAATACTAGTATGGATTACACATTTACTCAGTCAGTAAACTTTAGTCTTTAATTCTTTTGACGACCTATGTGGCGCGGCGGGCGAAGGTCCGCTTGCGACGCAGGAGGTTGCGGGTTCGATTCCCGCCTTGGGACAAATGTTTGTACGATCTACAAAGATTTGTTCCGGGTGTTCTGGGTATTTTCTATGTATAATAAAAAAATATCTATCTATGTAATGTAAGTATATCAGTCATCTAGCACCCATAACACAAGCTCTGCTTAACTTGGGGCTAGATGATGCTGTGTGGATTGTCCAGCATTATTTATTTATTTTAATTGCTTAGGTGATCTTAATTAATAAAATCTTTCTTTCAGGATGGTGGAGCCGACAGAGGGGCGCACAGCGACCGGGGAGGCATGTGGTTCGGTCCCAGGATAGGCAAACGTTCCCTAAGAATGGGTACTGAAGACAACAGGTAGTAACACATACATAAACACACCCCTTTTTCCCATGGGGGTAGGCAAAAGCTACACCACCTCGTTTCTAGCCGTATCATCTTTCATACAATCCATCCATCGTTTCTTTGGTCTTCCTCTTTTAACACTCCACATTATTGGACCCATGGACCCCATAGCACTAGTGTTTCAACCCCAAACGGCTCAAATATATAACGGCATAAAATATAACCTGATTGGGAAATAAAGCTCTTATATTTTCGCCGTAGGAAGATGGGATTTCAGATTTCCTCCAGACCTTCATTCTAGCCATAACAGACAAACAATACGTCATCTTCTTTTCAGGCAAGCCTTCTTCAAGCTACTGGAAGCTGCTGACACCCTCAAGTATTACTACGACCAGTTACCTTACGACATGCAAGCCGACGAGCCGGAAACCAGAGGTTTGTGCCTACTACGACATCATCTGCCTTACCTGGATACAAAATCCCTTTTCTGTCAGCGTTCACGCCAACGGAAAGATTATCATCATCATCAGGCTATACTAGTCCACTGCTGTACTGGAGCGCTCTCCTAATGAGCGCCATAGCGCCCTGTCTTCAGCTTGATGATGATGCACAGACACAAAAAATAGCCCCCAGTTCACGGCCGCCTCGCTATTCCTGGCCATGGCAGCGGCCATGGTAACGGCGGGGCAGGGGGTGCTAGGAATCACCAGGCTACGGCAGACTGCCACAATCAATTGACCCTGGCAACGTTCAACGGAAAGATTATATCAAAATCAAATTTAGACGACCGATGTGGCGCGGTGGGCGAAGGTCCGCCTGCGACGCAAGAGGTTGCGGGTTCGATTCCCGCCTTGGGACAAATGTTTGTACGATCTACAAATATTTGTTCCGGGTGTTCTGGGTATTTCCTATGTATAATAAAAATATCTATCTATGTAATGTATTGTATTAAGTATATCAGTCATCTAGTACCCATAACACAAGCTCTGCTTAGCTTGGGGCTAGATGATGCTGTGTGGATTGTCCAGCATTATTTATTTATTATTTATAATTCAAATTAGGCTGAGAATCAGCACTTTTTGAACGTCATTCAAAACGTTTACAAAAGACAGTCCCCCAAAACGCCCACCCTTCACCACTGCCTAGTGTTTTTGCTGGGAAGTGGCGGAACTAACTCCCCAGCAACATCATAAGTATACAGTACCCAAACCCATATAATGGAACAGAATACTCTTTATTGTACACCATGAAAACTTACAAATGATGAGTTTAAGAGCTACGTAGCTGTACAGGATCTGATAGCCAGGCTTGACTTCCTTTGACGACGACAACCAAGCCGAAAGGATTTGGATTTTGTTTGAATAGGTATTGTGTGGTTTTTAGATGCATGTTTCATCCCGCCCATATGATGTCATGATGGCCCAGTGGGCAATTAGCAATGTGACTTTTTCAATTCATATGTACTTTCTATGTTTATCTTTGATGTCAGTGACATCGGTGAAGGCAAAACACCGTGAGGAAACCTGGACTTACATAACTAATATAAGTCTGAAATCGCCAACCCGTCTTGAGCAAACGTGGTGATCAATGCTCGTGCCTTCTCCGTATGAGAAGAAGGCCTTTGCCCTGCAGTGGGACAGTAATGGGCTGGTACTTTACTCATTTCATACTGCCCGGATAAAAGGGTACTGTATCTACTAGATACACGTAAATTATGGAAAAGATTTAGTATTTGTTTCTAAATACTTTAGATGGACCATGATATAGTGCAACGGGATAATAATACGACGCGTCCGCCTGCGACGCAGGACGTTGCGGGTTCAATTCCCGCCCTGGGACAAAATGTTTGTACGATCTAAAAGATTTGTTCCGGGTGTTCTGGGTATTTGCTATGTGTAATAAAAAATATCTATCTATGTAATGTATTGTATTAAGTATATCAGTCGTCTAATACCACAACACAAAGTCTGCTAGCTTGGGGCTAGATGATGCTGTGTGGATTGTCCAGCAGTATATATTTTTAATAGGGAGCCTGCAAGTAATTCAAAACCTTTTCATTATTTAAGTTTTAAACTCAGTAAGAAACAATTTGGTTTTTTATTTTTTGCTGATCCATCCCATGTATTTTGATTAACAATCATGTCTCACCCGCAGTGACCAAGAAAGTGATCTTCACCCCCAAGCTGGGTCGCAGCCTCTCGTATGACGATAAGGCATTCGAGAACGTCGAGTTCACACCTCGCCTGGGAAGGAGGTTGGCCAATGATATGCCTGCCACGCCCGCTGACCAAGAGATGTTAGTAATAGACCGACATAAATCTGTAGTGACATCTATCGCGCTACATACGAACTGACGTTTCCCACATCGCGATGTAGGAAACGTCAGTTCACTGACAAGCAGAACAAAATTATAACCGCGACACATATCCACCTCACACACTATCATATTAGTACAAGTTAAGGCGACGACAGCAGACTTTTAAGGTTTGTAAGCCGTACTAATCGAAAATATATGTTATAATATAGCATTTTCTTAATCAACATAACGTGTGAATGTTTTAGATAACGTCTATATTGCATAGTGAAGGTAGTCTACTTGTAAAGCTAACTTTCTTAAAGATAACTCAATTATTCATCTTTTAAAATACGTGTTTTACGTAACTAGGCTAAGCTGTATTCAGTATAAGTTAGTAAATTAACAAGTAACTTTACGCGTATATTACTAAATATAACTTGTTTGTAGACGCCTTGGGTTTACCTGTTAAGTCTACAAAATGTCAATTTATAATCATCGTGGAGACACCGTCCGGATGTAGTATGTGAATATTATCTGCCTAGCCTTGTCCCAACTATGTTGAGGTTGAATTCCAGTCTAATGATGCAGCTGAATACCAGTATTTTACATGGAGCGACTGCTTATCTGACCTCTACAACCGAGTTACTGGGCAACACGATACTCCTTGGTAAAACTGGTTGTCAGACTTTCAGGATTCTGACTACCCGTAACGACTATCAAAGATCTACAAACGACAGCTGGGACCAACGGCTTATTGCCTTCTGGGGCTCGGAGGAATCTTGATATGTTGTGAATGGTCACCCATCCACAAACTGTCCTCGGCAAACGTCACTTAACCTTTGATCAAATATCTTCAAATGACAGACGGGACTAACAGGGTACCGCTTTTTAAGTCTCGATATGCAATATACAGACACCGTCCGAATGTAGCATGTGAATAGTTCAAATATTTTTTATACCCATAGTTTCTTTCTCTTCGTGTTCAGGTACCGACCTGACCCTGAGCAGATCGACAGCAGGACGAAGTATTTCTCCCCACGTCTCGGTAGAACGATGAACTTCTCACCACGACTTGGAAGGGAACTCTCTTATGGTGAGTAAATAAATAAATAATGCTGGACAATCCACACAGCATCATCTAGCCCCAAGCTAAGCAAAGCTTGTGTTATGGGTACTAGATGACTGATATACTTAATACAATACATAACATAGATAGATATTTTTTATTACACATAGCAAATACCCAGGGGGCGAGCCTATTGCCATCAACTAGGCACAAATCCTGACTCCGGGGCAGACACAGAGTCTTCTACTTTGTAACCTAATCTATACTAACATTATTAAGAGTTGAAATTTGTTTGTAAGTTTGTATGTAGGGGGTAATCTCCGGAACCAATGTTCGCATTCTAAAAAGAATTTCACCGTTAGAAAGCTACATTATTCCTGAGTGCTATAGGTTATTATTATTATCAAAACTACGCTTTAAATGGGGTGTAGGGGATGTTAAAGTTTGATGGGAACAGAATGAAATCCACGCGGAAGAAGTCGCGCGCGAAATGCCAGTATGTTAAATCTATTAACTAAAAAATGTGTGTTCCTTTTTCAGAAATGTTACCGAGCAAAGTCAGGGTAGTGAGGAGCACAAACAAAACACAATCGACATAAACCGCGCCAACAACTAAACGCAATCCTAGTATAACCTCAAAATTTATTAAATTTTTGTAAAAATTGTTATTTTGGACGAAGTAATGTACTGTTTTATATTTAAGTAATATAAATATTAGTATTTTATGTGGAAGTAAAGGATTTATGCTATAATTCTTGTCTTTTATTATCTTTATTTATTACCTTTACAATTTCCGACAGATGCTTGCCCTGACTGAATAGGTCCACTCATATCTTTTGGTTCTTTCCTCAAAAGACCATCTCATACTAATCTGCATGGTCCTCACATGATCTAACCAAGATAATGTCTGGACTTTAAAAGAAACTGTGATCTCTGAGTTTGTATCGGTGTTTCTTCTCAGAGTTGTATAGTGAAACACCAACCTAGTTTAAAAACATGTGTGCAATAGGGTAGTTTCCTTAAAAATTCTGATTGGTCCGAAAGTTGGATTACTCAAAAATACTGGACACGTATTTTTTCTTTTGTCACGTAAACCAAATATGACGACGATATAGTGCGTTGAAATTGCGCGTGACGTCACGCCGTGCTACACTTTTCGTTAAAACTGTAGCTAGGCGTGACGTCACAAGCCCCTTCTCCTGAACTTTGATGTGCTATATCATTGACACTTTTTATTGAATGAAGTAAGCAAAAAATACGAGTCCAATATTTTTTGGTAATCTTACTGACGGACTAAATAGACTTAATTTATTTTTACCTAGGAAACATCCCTAGTCACCCGTGGTAGAAGTGAAACCTTCAAAACTTTTGGCTTCAAGATAATGAGACGAATGTACTAATATTTTGGGAAGATTATAATTTCAGGTTTTAGTCATGATCATAGTGATACAAACTTTGATAATTATTTTATAAAATTTCCACGTTATAAGAAACAGTGTATAATGCTTCCTATCTCATTCTCTCCCACGTTAAATATTATGAATTTATATGTCTGTCTCTTTTTACTGTCGCTTTTTCGTTTCATAAACTTTCAAATCACAAAGATGCTAAAGAAGTTTTCACTTCAAAAATATATTTTACTTGTTGACGTGTAAAAGTGTTTGTAAAAACCTAATTACAGAAATAGGGTATAATGTATCATTTATTTACATAAAACACACATACATATAGAAACTCACGAGTTTTCCCCATGGTGGTATGTAAAAACCACAGAGCGCCTACTCCTTTTGCTTATTACATAGTATTAACAATAACCTCAAACAACCATTCGTTCCATCTGCTAAAGTCTGCTCTCTGGTCATGAGATGGCTAACCTGGAAGTCTCTAGCTAGGCTCTGAACACAGGCTGGTCAAAGCAGGGAAAACCTACTAAGCACGCGTAGCATGACCAACAAAGAAACGGGTTTTATCGACGGAAGAATAGATAACATGACAGATTATTGAAAGATTTCTATCGTCCTGAGCATGGAGATGGTACAACTGAAGAAAAGAATTGTAATGACCGGGGTTGTACGTGGACTGTTTAAAAGAAGAACAAGTTACATGCACACAATTTAATACTAAATACTAACCTAACTAATGATGAAATGATGGTAAGAGACCAGATGGAATGACCATAATACCTTGGAAGATGGGTAGGCCTTTGGTGTGGGATGCAACATGTGTCGACACCCTTGCGCCATCCCATCTTCCTAGTACGGTGGATTGTGCAGGTGCGGCTGCTGCAGGTGCAGAAAACCTCAAACGGCGAAAATACAACAACCTAACTGGAAGTTATATGTTTGAGCCGTTTGGGGTTGAAACACTAGGGCCATGGGGTCCGTGTGCCCATTTAGTTTTTCGAGAAATTGCGAAACGTTTCGTCTTCACGTGACCAGAGGGCTGGCCTTTTTTTTGGCCAAAGAATCAGCATTGCCATTCAACGTGGCAATGCTGCCAGCCTTCTGGGCACTTTTCCCGTTGACAACGATGCGGATGAATTTTTTGATGCCCTATGATTATTTATTTTATTTTATTTCTACCTAACTAATTCCTATACTAAAACAACAATTTCAAACTAAACAAAAAGGGAAGAACAAAAACTTAATAATTCTCCCAAAAAGAGAAACGCATGGCCGGGTCCGAACTCGTGACGAAGTATGCAAAATTAGACGCTATGCCCCGGAACCAGCGGGCTCCCTCGATGTCGTGGCGAATATGACGTTCGTACTTCGCAAAGTGATTAAGGTCTAGCCTGTTTGGATAAAAGGGGTGTTTCCGCAAGCTGAGAACAAATAATGTAGCAGTCAGCATTGCAAAACATCCCCACATTCCACAAACATCAAAGAATCTAAATTTCGTGAATTAGACGTAAACACTTACCCCGTTTCATCCGCTAACCGCACACTAACACACAATGTCGCACCAACAACAATAATTATGACTTATCACTATTTTAGCGCAACGTGTCTGCCAGCAATTTAATTAAACCCGGAGTACTTGTCAGTTGGTCCACTTTTTCAGTGTCTCACACTCAAGTGATCTCTGCCGGTAGAAATCTTTTTCTGCCACCCTCACTTGTCTCATTTTGGAGCTTACCGTAGCGAGCCTAGCCGCGCCATCTAGCGTTGAGCGGAAAATTACATTCATGATCATTACAGAATGTTGTCTATTCTCTACAGGGCACGGGGCGCCCCGTGCTCGGGTAGAAGAGATGTCAAGTTGGATAGAAAGATAGTTGTCTATTCTTGGTAGAATAGATATAGAATTGGTCATGCTACGCGTGCTGGTGGAGATTAACAGAAGACTCCGGCTTGGTGTGCTGGTGTAGTGCTGCTCCGCAAACGATGGGACACCTGATATCCTGTCCTGTGTGCCCTGAAACCTGCAAGCTGCAGGATTTGATGGACGCAACTCGTATTCAGTTGCATCTACGTAGATAGATTTTGAAGCTGAGCATATACTAGTAGATTTGTTGATTTTGACGGCACGTGGCGCAGTGGCCGAGCGATTGGCTGCTGCGCCGCATGTCGTGGGTTCGATTCCCGCACGGAACAAATATTTGTGTGGCCTACAGGTAGTTGTTCCGGGTCTGGCTGTTTGTGTATGTGAGGTTAAATGTTTGTAAACGCACCCACGCACGGGAAATAATTAAAAGGGAATAAGACTGTCAACGCCCTCAATGCCTTGTGCTGACGTCACGTGGACAGCATTTTAAATGTGATCGATGCCACAAAAAACAAAAGTGATTGAAACACTTTGTCTTTTTATTGGCAAATGACAAATACATACATAAACTCACTCCTTTTTCCCATGGGGGTAGGCAGAAACTACAGAAGCCACCTGCTACGATCCTTACATACTACTTTTGCTTCGTTTACGTTCATGCATCTGGTCTTACGCACGCCGCGCGCCGGCGCCGGTAGCGAGTACTACGCACCTGACCTTTTTGAAGAACATCACCAATAAGGTCAGTGTGTGTCCTTCTAGGGCGTCCCCTCCCGGCGTTCCCGCCTTATAAATACCTTAAATACAAATATGTATATAAGAATAACATTTTGCATCTTATCGCAGTAACGAAATTAGAACTGACTCGTAAAAGGCATATTTTACGTAAGTTTTTTTAACTGCTAACCTGTAAATGCTGATATGTTTTTCACATAGCGCGAATTATTGGGACTTTCAGCAGTTTTGTTCAGTGTTAAACTAGTCTAGTCGTTTGTGCAGTGCTCGCAAGCTCTAATGGGGTCCTGGGTTCGAATCCCGAGTCGAGACGAACTGATATTGTTTTTTTACATCAGTAATTTATCTGGAGTGGCCTGGAGTGTAGTATGATGCCCGGATGATGGCAATAGGCTCGTCTCCTATTACATGGGACTTAAACATGTCTGGCGAAATAAAAGTCCACTATAGTTACACTTCTGCCTTACCTTTCGGTGTATACGGGCGTGTTGTTATGTATAGATAAATGGATATGATTACGTAATGACAGCTTTTTCTTTTCTCGATCTCTATCAAGTCCATCCAAATATTGTCTATGGTAAGAAAAGATCCAAAAGAAAGAAAAAACATTTATTCAGCACAGGCTCAGGCACACAACGACAGTAGGTAAGAAAGGGAAGAAAAACCATTGAATCAGCACAGGTTCAGGCACACAACTACAATACTAAACATAGAAAAACCTAAAAAACGAGTAACAAGAAATACATTAAAAACATATTCTTATCTATACATCTATACATATAAATAAAATTGGAGTGTCTGTCTGTAATATTGAAATAACCGTTTTTTCTTACTTGCATATGAATATATATACGGTACATACACCAAAATAACATTTTTTAAAAATTTTGTCTGTCTGTCTGTCTGTCTGTCTGTTTGTAATCGCTAATCTCTGAAATGGCTTGACCGATTTTGACGGAACTTTTATTGGCAGGTAGCTGATGTAATAAGGAGTAACATAGGCTACTTTTATTTTACAAAAATTCATTTATTTAAAAAAAAAATGCGCGCGAACGAAGTCGCGGGCACAGCTAGTTGTATATAAAATTCTTGTGTCACAATGTTAGTTACCAAAATCCACCGAAACGGCTGGACCGATTTGTATGAAATTTTGTGTGAATATAATATAAGTAAGTAAGTATATATTACTAGCTGACCCAGCAAACGTTGTTTTGCCATATAAAATGTTTGGGGTGGACCACCCTTATCATTTAGGGGTATGAAAAATAGATGTTGGCCGATTCTCAGACCTGCCCGATATGCACACAAAATTTCATAAGAATCGGTCAAGCCGTTTCGGAGGAGTAAGGGAACGAACATTGTGACACGAGAATTTTATATATAAGATTAAGTATGTGCCTTCAGCTGCGCTAAAAGTGTAGTAACACCCTAGTAGATCTTAAAGTCATTATTTGTAAGTTTGTTTATGGTGTTTAATAATACGTATTCTATTCTATTTAAATCTGTTGTCAACGTTTTGTTTTCTTGAATCTATAAATAAAACATAATCCCATAATAAGTATCTATCTTTACTTATGAGATCGTTCCTTAAAATAATTAATGATTCAATTGTTTAATTAATAATCTCATTGGGTAAGATAGGAATCATGAATTTATACAGTAAACAACATTAAGTGACACATAGTAAAACTTTCTCCACGACCCGGTTACTGGGCAACACGATACCCCTTGGTAAGACTGGTTGTCAGACTTTCGGGCTTCTGACTACCCTTAACGACTGTCAAAGATCTACTTGAAATGACAGCCGCGACCAACGGCTTAGCGTGTTTTCCGAGGCACGGAGAGGTCTCCGCATGAAATGAACTGTCACCCATCCACAGACTGACCTCGGCAAGGGAACCTTCGATCAACTCGGCTGTTTTTATATAACCACGAGTTCTATCGATACTTTTCGACACTAACGACTTAAAATCTTCAGGTATTTCTGACCCCACTCCGCAGTAAACATGTTTAAGTATAGTACAATAAATGAAAACGGAATGTATTGCAATAAATATCTTCCGTGTAATGGAATGAAACGTACTTCTAAGTTTATTGCTTAGCTAGATGTAGGTAGGCATTTAGTTAACATAATGTATATATTTTTATTTAAATCTGAACTCAATAAATATTAAATAGTAATATAATGACGTATTTCATATATGTTTTCGTATTATGTAAGTTACAATTTATATAATCACCTCCTTTCTAGCCATATCATCTTTCACACAATCCATCCATCATTCATACTCAAAATATTCCTCATGACATAAATAAATAAATAATGCTGGACAATCCACACAGCATCATCTAGCCCCAAGCTAGACAGAGCTTGTGTTATGGGTACTAGATGACTGATATACTTAATACAATACATTACATAGATAGATATTTTTTGTTTTACATAGCAAATCTATCACACCCAGAACAAATCTTTGTAGATCGTAAAAACATTTGTCCCAGGGCGGGAATCGAACCCGCAACCTCCTGCGTCGCAGGCGGACCATCGTCGCAGGCGGATCACGGGCCTAAACTTTAACTATCGATTTCTACATAATCACTCTGATGACTATTTATTTAAATAATAAAACCTATCAACATCATCACCCCCCTGCCCTTATGCCAATTATTTGGCGTCTTCTTCCATACATCTCTATTGGCCGTAATCTCAGAAGTCACCTGCTTTCTGGTCATATAATCATTCGCACATTCCATCCATCTCTTCCTTGGTCTCCCTCTACTCTTGTAACCCTCCATATTCATATTCAAAACTGTGCTCCCAACCTATTCCTCTTTCATCCACATCTCATGGCCATACTAAAACCACCGATTTCTACACAACTACTCTTATGATTCCATCATCATCATCCTCCTGCCCTTATCCCAATTTATTTGTGACCGGCGCAGCATGTTTTTTTCTTCCATACGTCTCTATTTGCCGCTATGCCAATTGGCACCTACTTCCTAGCCATATCATCTTTCACACAATCCATCCATCGTTTCTTTGGTCTTCCTCTACACTTGGAACCCTTCGCATTCATACCTACTCAAAACTCAAGACATGTTCCTCATTCCTTCGCATCACATGCCCATACAATAACAACCGATTCCAACACAACAGTTAAAATCAAAATCTCATTGGGACATTTCTATGTCTATAACCACTCTGCCAGGAAGGTGGGTTCATTTTGAAATATCTTTATTAACGACTGCCACATTGGTGTAGTGGTCGCAAGCGCTACTGTTGAACATGAGGCCCTGGGTTCAATTTCTGGGTCAGGGCAAAGTGATATTGGGTCATTCCCCAATTTCTCAGCAGCTGACTGCAGTCTTGATTTGTGTCCAGTTAGTGGCAAAAGGCTCGTCCCCTATCACATGGTACTGTAGCGACATTATCTCGCCACATACAAACTAATTCTGACGCATCCTACATCGCGACTTTAAAGTTATCCGAGTGATTGAACATATATTACATACAAGAATCAAGAACCCGACAACAACACCCGTCTGGTCCTAGGATACTTCCTTTTCGATGAGGTACTTTACACCCTGTTCCTTATACCACCAATCACACTTCACCGGTTACTCTAAGGGTAAGTTTACTTAACAACTGGCAGATTTCGGGGGTACAGGAGTGATATTATGTTATGTTGTATATTTCAGGTTTAACATCAACTTTGCTGATACCAGCTCACACCTACGTTGTCCTTACAGCAAATCCCGATGATTTCCGATCCTTAGCGAAGAAACTCGTTCCCAAAAACTTAGTTGATCAAGTCAAAGAGATTGTTATAGAAAATAACCACAAATATAATAGAGAAACGTCTAAAGATGACAAAGACAGAGAGAGTCAACAAGATGATTCTAATGATGCACAGCAACCGGTAAATAAATATCATGTAATAGGTGCACTGAAAGCAACTCCGGCTACGTCTTCTGTTCTGACGTTAGACGATATTGTAAAATTAGTTAAAAAGAAACTTTTACAAGAACTTATTGCAAAAACTAGTAATGCACAAGCTAGTAAAAATGTTCACAAAGGTCAAGTAGAAAGTCCGATATTTAAACCAGATCCAGTGAAAGTTTTAAAAGAGGAAGTATTATTTGAAGGAACTTATGAAGATACAAATGACGATGACGTGGAATCTCAAACCCACTATCAAGGACTAGTAGTACAAGGAGCAACAAAATATTTAAACAGAAAACCAGTAACAGATACAAGTCACACTAAGGGGGAGGCTGTAAAGAAAATGAGGTACGTGAAACAAGTGGTAGTGCCTGCAAATTCAGATCAAGGACAGCCTCTTTATCAATCACAGCCAAGCTTGGGCCAACATGTGAGCATCATGCAAACGTCGAACTTGGAACCGCAGTTGAGCTTAAGCCAACAGTCAACAATTTTGCAAAAGTTGGCCTCAATGCAAAAACAAATTGATCGTCTAAACCAGATCATAGAACAGAAAGTGTTAAAAAAGAAACGAATAGTCCAACCAACAACACAGACTGTTTTGGAAGCCCCACATTCAACCACTGAAGCAGATGAGGAGAAAACAAAAGAATCAGAAGAGAGTGAATTATCAGCAGAGACCACCATAGATCCGGCTGTTACTGAACCTAGTACTAAAGCGTTAACTGTGCCGAGTACAGTGAAAAGCAAACAATCGAATGAACACAAGGAAACTACTGGAAAAGTTGAAAATGAACAATTAAGTGAAGATAACGAGCTAATAAAAGATATAACTGGAACGGGTGACAACGATAACGTAGCTGTACAAGTAACTACGCCAGAAGAAATGACAGAAAATAATTCTAAAGATGAAGAAGAGACCACATCAGACAAAACACCAGAATCTGGGGAAGGCACAGTTCAAAATGATTCTAGACTGGATGCGAATTCGAAGGTTTATACTAAGGAATTTGGTACACCAGATGTCGGAATGCCAATAGTAGAAAAGACGTATAATTTTAATGCGCCTATGGATAAGGTACCAGATAGTTCGAGTTTGCCGGTCGATAGTGCAAGGAAAGTTATGCTGTTATGATTTTCAATTTGAATTAACAATAAATTTACGAATCACCTTTTATTTATTTTCTAATAGTTGTTTGCGAAGTTATAGGTGTTTTCATTGCGGGGAATCCTAATTCTTTATCTAAAATCACAGTTGCTTGAAGGACATACACTGACCTTATTGGTGATGGTCTTCAGAGAGGTCAGATACTTAGTACTGGCAACTGGCGTGCGTGAATAAATAGACGAATGTATAGGTGTTTTTATTGCGTGGAATCCTAATTCTTTATCTAACATCAAAGTTGCTTGAAGGACATACACTGACCTTATTGGTGATGTTCTTCAGAGAGGTCAGATACGTAGTACTGGCAACTGGCGTGCGTGAATGAATAGACGAATGTATAGGTGTTTTTATTGCGTGGAATCCTAATTCTCTTCCTAATATCAAAGTTGGAAAACATACGACACGAAAAATAAAAGTAGACTACTATTTTCGCATTTATTTAAAAAAAAACGTTAAATTAATTAGAATACTTAGTATAACTTTATACAAACTAGACTGAAGTATATCTTAGTGCGTTTGCACACTACATCTGATCCGAATCCGAGCCATATTAATAAATAGGAATATCCCTGAAATATCCGTAGGTGAATACTTGTAGACACATTTCTCTGATGGATTGTGCACTAGATACGAATTTAGATTTTATTTTGTCAATAGCCTCGAACCATCGAAGCGGCTGGACAGATTTTTACATAATAGGTCTTTACCTATGAAATTGCCGTTTTGTATGAAAAAATTTAAATGATTTTTTTTCATGTATTTTTTATTTGTATTAATCGAAGTAATCACCCATGCAATCAATGCATCTTTGCCAACGCAGTGGCAGTTTATTGATGCCCTTCTTAAAGAAATCAGCTGGACGGGAGGCAACAAATTCTTCAAAGGCATTTTGTACTGCCTCTCGGGTATTGAATTTTTTTCCCGCCAAGAAGTTATCCAAATTCTGGAAAAAGTAGTAGTCTGTAAGCGCAAGGTCTGGTGAGTAGGGCGGATGACGGAGAGCTTCCAACCCCAGTTCTTGCAACTTGGAGACCGTCTGCTGTGCAGTATGAGGTCGCGCGTTGTCGTGCAGGAGCAGCGGAGACGAGCGATTGACCAATGCTGGTTGGAGATGTGCCAGCTTCTCCATCATTGTGTTCAATTCTTCACAGTACACATCTGCAGTAATGCTCACCCCGTTTGGTAAGAAGCTGTGTTGAATCACACCGGCGCTAGACCACCAAACAGTGACCATCACTTTTCTTGGGGTAAGTTTTCGTTTAGGGCATTGTTTAGGTGCTGAACCAGGATCCAACCAACTTGCTGAGCGCTTGCGGTTATCAAACAGAATCCATTTTTCATCGCAGGTAACAATGCGGTTCAAAATTCCTTCATTTGTGTGTCTGTTGAGCAGTGCAAGGCACGTCTCGACGCGTACTTCGCGCTGGCGATCATTGAGTTCGTGGGGCACCCATTTGTCAAGCTTTTTTACCTTGCCAATTTGACGCAAATGGACCAATATTGTTTTGACGCTAACGTCGAAAGCTGCTGCTAATTCAGCCGTAGATTGTGTATCATCAGCTTCCACAATCGCCTTTAATTCGTCATTGTCGACCAAAGTCTTCGGACGACCGTGAGGTTCATTTTTCAGGTCGAAATTTCCAGAACCGAAGCGAGCAAACCAATAACAGGTAGTGCGTTGGTTTGTAGTGTTAGCTCCGTAAACGTCGTTGATGTTGCGTGCCGCTTGTGCCGCGTTGCTGCCACGACGGTACTCATATTCCATAATTACTCGAATTTTTAACGTATCCATGATGACGAAAAAGATTTAAATGCGATGAAAATGTAACACTAATCAATAAACAAATGACTACTTTTGGAAAAAAAAATCCATGTTTTTAAAATAAAATTAATTTGAAATTAGAATTCTTAGCCAAACAAAAAATATTTTGATTTGAAATGGCCAGTACTGCAGAACGGCAATTTCATAGGTAAAGACCTAATATTAAGATATTGTTGTACTCTTGATATTGTTGACATCTTTAATATTTTTATAGTGACGACAAACAAATTGACTTTGGCGCTTGGGTTGCTAAGACAAATCTCTACTGATACTAGCTGACCCAACAAACGTTGTTTTGCCTCATAGGGTAGTGGTAGAAGGGTAAAATTTGAATTTGTATGTATTTTTCAATGCTAAATCATAATTAAATAAAAAAAAACATTAAAAAAAAAAACAATATTTAGGGTACCTACCCTTATCATTTAGGGGTATGAAAAGTAAATGATGGCCGATTCTCAGACCTACCCGATATGCACACAAAATTTCATACAAATCGGTCCAGCCGTTTCGGAGGATTTTGGTAACAAACATTGCTACACGAGAATTTTAAAGAGGTGAAATTTGTTTGGAAGTTTGTATGTAGGGGTAATATCTGGAACTAACGATCCAATTCTAAATTTTGTTTTCACTGGTAGAAAGCTACATTATTCTTGAGTGCTATAGGCTATTATTATTCTGTAATCTACGCTTTAAATAGGGTGTGGGCAATGTTAAACTTTAAAGTAAATATAAGGAAATCAACGCGGACGAATTCGAGGGCAAAAGGTAGTAGTCTACTTCTAATCTTATACCTTTAAACGAGCAATTATTTTATATACACATGTATGTATTTATATAAACTGAATCACGGAAACAGCTCCAACGATTTTCATGAAATTTAATATGCAGTGGCTTTACAGGCTAGGTTTCATTTTTACAAAACGTCGTTTTATACGAGCAGAGCTTGGTTATCTAATTCTAGTGTATTTATTTAAAAAAAAAACTGGCCGTTCCTTTGAGGTAATCCCCGAAGCGGCTGGACTGATTTCGACGGTACTTTCACTGGCACTGAATTTTATAATGAGTAACTTTGGCAAATTTATTTTCTTAAAGAAATAAGGTACCGCGTAAAAATATTAAAACACATGTCTTGTTAAATTCCACGCGTACAAAATCGCGGGCACAGCTACTTACAAAATAAAACTGTTGCAGTTGGTCGTATTAAATCGGAAATTGAACTAACACTACAGCCATAGTATAAAGAGAGGAAGTAGGTTATCTCCGGCCCAATCCGCGATATAATTGCCTACTGTCTTAGGGTTGTCACTTTTAGCTAAATTTTAATTCAGTACCTATAAATTGGCAAGGGTCGGGAAGTTTTTACTGTTATTGTCTGGGTACAGGGTTTGTCAGGCCTCACTAATGAATTTGTGACAGTACTATTGTACTGTCACAAATTCATTAGTTTAAAACCCGGCCCTTGCCAAAGATAACACATCTCGTATTAGTCAATAAAGTTCAACAATGGTTTTCCTATCAAATATAGAAATGTATTCAAGATACAGAGCAGCATTATTTATAAAAGAGTGTTAGCCCTGACTGGCACAACTCGAAAATAGTCGAGATTTTGTTAAGTGTCGTGCGGCGACGACGCATAGATACTACGGCGCACACATACAAGCCGCGCGCAGTGCGTTTGTATGAAGATAACTTACTTCCCGCTCTTTATACTATGCTACAGCAAAAGCCTTGAGCAGCCATCTTGTTTTTCGAATTTTTGGTTTTTTCTGTTGCAGTCCGTCTTTTCGATACCTTCAATTTCTTTGACGCTTTGTTCCTACGCGGACTTAGTCAAATACTCGGATTCAACATGAATAATAATATAAATAATTTCTGTATTTTTTTAACGTTTAGCAATTTGTGGATTATTGGAAAAACTCGTTCAAGTTTCCATAGTTTTTATCAATATTCTTCAATACAATCACCGTCACTCCTTAGAGAACATTTAGATTTTTCTCTTTTTGGACTCGCTACATACCTCGCCGTCTTTGGCGTTGCTGTTGAACCTGAAATGAGGTAATAATAATTATAATACCAGCCTGTTACTGACCCACTGCAGGGCAAAAGCCTCTCCTTCTACAGAGAACGCGCGAGTATTAAGACGAAAGAAACGATGGATGGATTTTTTTCTTAACTATGACAAGCCTGCCACACTATTCCCAAACCACTGCAACTCCTGAAAACCAGAATCAACAGTGGTGACCACCAGTAAAGCGTCGAGACAATGAAGCCCGACAAGTCCCGGAGAAACGATTCAACTGTCTAGGATCCCGCAATGAAATTAATCAGAAAAGAACAGCGGAGGAGTTAGACGAATGCATGGATTGTGTGTAAGATGATATGGCTATTCAGGAGGTTAATTGAGATGCTGGCAAATAGAGATGTAAGGAAGAAGAATACTTGCTGCACCGACCACAAATAAATTGGGATAAGCCAGGAGGATGATGATGATTGCGGACGGAGGACTTATGTTTTTCGGGAAGTTTTGAGTATAATGTGGAGAGTTGCGAGAGTAGGGGGAGATCAAAGAAACAATAAATGGGTTGTGTGAAAGATGATATGGCTAGGAAGGAGGTGGCTATTGAGATGACGACAAATAGAGATGTATGGAAGAAGAAGACATGCTGCGCCGAGGACAGGAAGATGATGATGATGTCGTTCACTGACATCACACTTTGGGAGTATGAGGAACAAGGCGTAAAGTTCTTCATCCACCATAGAAAAAAGAGGATCCTCCGAATGTTGTGTCTGGTGGGCTACTGCCCGACGGTTGTTGTCGTATTCTTGTATATTATGTTCAATCGCTCGGATAATTTTAATAACGCAATATAGGAAACGGCAGATTTATTTCGTATGTGGCGAATACGAGTGTTACGTAAAAGTGACATCACAAGCCTCTTCTCCTGAACTTTGATGTCATAACATTGTCACTTTTTATTGATTTCAGTAAGCAAAAAATATTTTGTGTTCAATATTTTTTGGTTATCTAACTGACGGACCAAATAGACTTATACACACACACACAGGACGCCCCCTCCCACATACACACATACACACATCCATGTTCTTATAGTTAATTTATTTGATGATGATGGTAGTATTCTCCGGGAATAGTTCTTTCACAAAAAGCCTTTCTCGGCGTTCACTTACCTCCATACTCAGATACTTGAAGGCATGGTGGTCGGAATATCCTGGTTTGTGACAGCACTCTGGTCAGATTTGAAACGTTCAGTTTCCAACTAGCGAACAGATTTTTCAGTCCATATTTTAGATTCCTGAACGTGTGCGGGTTATCTAAGAACAAAACATAAATAAATAAATAATAAATAAATAATGCTGGACAATCCACACAGCATCATCTAGCCCCAAGTTAAGCAGAGCTTGTGTTATGGGTACTAGATGACTGATATACTTAATACAATACATTACATAGATAGATATTTTTATTATACATAGGAAATACCCAGAACACCCGGAACAAATATTTGTAGATCGTACAAACATTTGTCCCAAGGCGGGAATCGAACCCGCAACCTCTTGCGTCGCAGGCGGACCTTCGCCCGCCGCGCCAGAACGGTCGTCTATAAACAAATCATCATATAATCATCAACGTACTACTTTTCGACTAGACGTATGCGTGTAGACTGTACGAAGTTTGCACGGATCGAGACGAGCTATATAATACGTAAGCAGCTGTCTACGCTCAAAAAGTGTAACTTGAATTAATATCAAACCAAAAGAATATTGCGTAAATATTATAATTGCATAAGTTGATAAAAAATGCTATGCAATAGCTTTACCGCGGCAGTCCCCGCTTGCCACACGTATTTTAATAAAATATAAATATGTTAATGGTTAGTTTTATATTAATTTAATATTAGTTCTTAATATATATATTCAATTCAATTCAATTCAAATGATTTATTGCAATCCATAATGTACATATACAGGTGGTAAACAATTAGAGAGAAACAATTATGGACCCTGTCGGGCACTGCAAAATCAAAATCAAAATCAAAATTCATTTATTCAAATTAGGCTGAGAATCAGCACTTTTTGAACGTCAAAGACGTTTACATAAGACAGTCCCCCAAAACGCCCACCCTTCACCACTTCCTAGTGTTTTTGCTGGGAAGAAGAAGTGGAGGAACAAACTCCCCAGCAACACGTCTGTCTGATAGGTTTGAAGAACCTGAAGCTATACAACACATTATGTCAAAAATAATAATTATGTCAATCATCTTTATACGTCATTCAATTAAATAATTTGCTACATGTTAGCTAGCACACACCAATATGCCAAAATAAATAAATAAAAAGTTATATATACCAAAATCGACAATTAACTCAAGCAAAGCCTGCTAAACTGAATACATAAAAAGCCTCCAAGGCAGTCCAAGGGCGTGCCCGCTGACATGTGCAATGCTGAATTATATCAATACAACTCATTCACACAATGTAATGAGAGGATCATGTCAATAACATACAAATATGGATAGTAGAAGAAACATACACAAAAATAAAGAACTATTAAACAGTAAAAGAACATAGCAACATTGTCCTGCGTTCAACAAAGCGACCAACTATTCTTGTCTTCTAAATAGTCGTTGATCGAATAATATGCTTTAGAACAAAGGTTTGATTTAACTTTAGCTTTAAACGCGTTAAAAGGTAAATCCAGGAAAGAATGAGGTAGCATGTTATAAAAGCGGATACCGAGCCCCACAAATGAGCTCTGGACCTTATGAAGCCGGTGGAAAGGAGCGTACAGTTTGTGCTTATTTCTGGTATTAAAATTGTGGATGTCACTGTTTTTAGTGTACATATGTATATTTTGCCTAATGTATATTATGTTGGCAAAAATAAATTGAGAAGCCACTGTGAGAATACCAATCTCTTTAAATAGATCTCTTAAGGAGACTCTGGGCCCTAATTGGTATATTGCACGAACAGCTCGTTTTTGTAGCACAAATATATTTGCAAAGTTTGCAAAGTTTGGATATGGTTGGAGAGAGGAAGAGCGTTTTTATCGATATTTCCGTAACACTAAAACAACAAAATTAGGTAGATGTCATTAATTTATATAGAAATTTAATATTTTATCACGTTTGATTGTAATTATAATTTATAATGATTATTTATTGTTTTCCATTTATATTTTATTTATATTTTATTTATTTCTGTATTAATATATTAATTATCTCTCATTTATTTATTTAAGTATAAGTTATTTAAGTTTAAGTATTTATGGTATTCCTCCAGTCAAATTAGTTAAACTTTATTTATCATTTAAAAATTCGTCTAATGAATAATAGCTTTTATTAATTAAAAATTGTTTAACTTTCCTCAAAAATATATTTGTTTTCTCTATTTGTTTTAAATACTCTGGTAATTTATTGTATATTTTTATTGACATTGAATGAGGACTAGAAGAGTGCATTTTAAGGTGTGACTGGGGTAAATATATTCTGTTCTAATGACGAAAGGAATGGCTTGTTTGTATAGATATACAAACAAGCCATTCCTCGTGTTTTATATGTTTCGGGATATTTGCGCACCAATTTACACAATTCCAAAATATAAATGCCAATCAAGGTGAGGATTTTGTGTTCTTTAAAATATGGTTTACAGATGTCTGTTGGTTCTATGTTCGTTATTATTCTTATAAGGCGTTTTTGTAAGATAAATACGGAGGAGTTTTTGTAAGATAAATCACATGTCACGTTGTTTGTCCGCGATGGATTCCTAAACTACTTAACCGATTTTAAATTAAATTTGCACACCGTGTGCAGTTTGATCCAACTTAAAAGATATGACAGTTTTTATTTCGATTATTGACCTCAATATTTTTTTTATTGCAAATTAAATGTTTTCTTATAATAAGTTACATTTCTAACAGATGGCAGTGTAACTTAACTTTTGAGGAGGTACGAAGCTCGCGATGACAGCTAGCTGTATATAAGTTATTAATAAATATATATTTTTGTTAATATATGTATGAATCCGTGTATTTATTTTTGTATTACTGCCTCGTAGGTCTAGTGGACGCAAACGCGACTGCTAAGCATGAGGTAAAGGGTTCGAAGGGACCGAGCCCAAGTCGTCGACGGCGCGTACTGTTCCACGCGCGCCTCAAGGAGATGTCAGCAACTGTAGGGGCCCAGCAGGGTCGAAGCCTACCGGGGCCAAGGGTCTGATTCTGAAAGGAAGACTCGGCCCTGGTACGAAAGGCAACGAAGGAACAGGAGTGGGTTTTTAGTCAGTAAAAGTCTGACACTATCTCTCGCCCCGGCCAAGAGCGGGGGATGTCACAAGATGATGTTCCCACCCGAAAAAAAAAAAAAAATGTCGAGCAATGTGTTTTTAGGATTTCGACTAGATAGCTGATATAATAAGATGTAACTTTGGCTATACATTTGTACAAATAAATAAAATTCAAGTGTCTGTTTGTAATGTCAAAATAACAGTTAGTTACTAAATTCATACGGAAGTTTATAAATCGTCCGTCAAATCAGATGTATGGATTAGCTTGATTCTTACTTTGAATTATGACGTTCATAAGAACTTTGATAGCGCTGACGTCCCATTGGAATATTCTCAACTGTAAATTACTGATTTCGTACATTATCGAGCGAATATCTTCAGTACCTGCATCAGTCATGTTTAAAGATAGAAGGAATGCTAACCTGAAAAAAATATATGCGTCAGATTTGCTTAAAAATATAAAAACTATACCGCCCTACAAGTATAGGGAAAAATCTGAAAAATATACATTTCTTGTACAATTAAATCATAAAAAATAGGGTCTTTATGCAAAGAACGGCGCGGCGTCCAAATTTGAATTGAGTTAACCGTATTATGGGGTATCGTATGAAAGGGCTTCGTTGGCACAAGCTTAAACAGATTTTTCAGTAATCGTCTAGCTCAGTTCAGGACTTACTAGCTTGAGTGAAACGGGTAAAAAGTAGGAGAAAAATCTTGTACAAACCTCTTAACAACATGATCTGTTGCAACCACCCTCTTGGACTCCGAAACATTCTTCAAAAACCCATTTATAAACGGCGCCAGAAGATCCAAGCAATGGGTCCACTTCTGAGGTCTATCCATACCATCAGAAACATCAAAGAACAGCCGTCTATAAAATATTTCCTTTCGATTACTAGGCGAAGTCTCCGGCTTCATACTCTTCTTCAGCTTTCTCGATCTTGCATCTTTCTTCTTCTTTTTTCTCTCGACCCTCTCCTCACTTCTGTCTTCTTCTGGGGACGCTACGTACTTCTCTGTCGTGGTAGTACGTAGTTCTGGTTGCTTGAACCTGTTGTCTAGCTTCCTCTGGTCGTCTTCGCTGATGGGAGTGATAGGCTTATCTGAATTGTCAACGTAGTCATACATCTCCTTGAAGTTGTCAGATTCATAGGGTACCTGGTTCCCCATCCCTTTCATCTGTTCAAATATTTTGTGTTTTAGGACTTTGATCCTTAAGTCTATTGGTTCTACAGGTTCGCTGATGCCTCTTGTAGAATAGCTGTGGATAGCTGAAATATTCTAAAATATTACTTTCTTAGCTTCGAGTCCAATATAGTAACGCGTTTTGGGGATGCCACGATTTTGTAGTGCTTCAGGAATGTTTGCAGAAGCTTTTTTTTTGGAACGAAGTTCCTTATCGCGCGTTGTGAAAGGGGGCTAGACGGAAAAAATTCTCACGAAAAGTTGTAACGACACTTTTTGCTACAGTTGTAAGCCGTGCGACGTGAGCATGTTTCTCTGTCTGTCTCTCTCTCTCTCTCTCTCTTATAGAAAGCAAGCCAGATATTTTCATTTCTATTTCGCATTGAACAGTGTGGTATCGCGACGATTATTTTTTTTGAGTGTATACAGGTTTTTTGTACATAAAAAATAATAACAAAAGGAACTTCGTTCCATCCGGGTGTCCCTTGACACCTCACAAGTTTTGTTTTTTGGAATGGGCATCTCGCAGTTTATCCTTCAGGGATATCTACTGCTTAACCGAAATTTCCTGTAGGGACTTAATTAGAAATTAAGGCCTCCAGACAGGGCGTAAAAGATTTAAAAGCTAAGCGACCAATCGCTAAGGGAACCCCCTGCAGTGTACGAACCTCGGCTTAGGACGTCGCTGGGAGAGGACAGCAAGGGACGAGCTGGATCTAGTAGATATATTATTTAGGGACTAATTTAATTATTTACTGGCTCAGCTACGCGGGCTGGCTCGAGCAAAGGGTCGGGGAGAGGTTTGCAGAAGCCCGCGTAGATTGCTTCTAAAAATAAATAAATAAATAATGCTGGACAATCCACACAGCATCATTTAGCGCCAAGCTAAGCAGAGCTTGTGTTATGGGTACTAGATGACTGGTATACTTAATACAATACATTACATAGATAGATATTTTTTATTATACATGCAAATACCCAGAACACCTGGGACAAATCTTTGTAGATCCGACAAACATTTGTCCCAAGGCGGGAATTGAACCCGCAACCTCCTGCGTCGCAGGCGGACCTTCGCCCGCTGTGCCACATAGGTCGTCACACCTATAGGCACACCTCTGTCTTACCCTTCCGGGCGTATCTTACTTAAAAGTCGTTCTGTGCGCGTTACCTCTGTTAATTTAATTAGTTTATTTTCTGTATGACCAGATGTATGAACGTAGTAAAGTAAATTACCAGCCTATTACTGTCCCACTGCAGGGCAAAGGCCTCTTCTCATACAAAGACGGCACTAGCATTAATCACCACGCTTGCTCAAGACGGGTTGGAGATTTCAGACTTATATTAATTATATAAATCCAGGTTTCCTCACGATGTTTTCCTTCACCGATGCCAGTGATGTCCAAGATAAACTTAGTACATATGAATTGAAAAACTCATATTGGTACTTGCCCAGGTCTGAACCCACAACCTTGTGCACAAGAGGCGAAGCCTAAACCACTGGGCCATCATGACACTTTGTACGAACGTAAAGCAAAAGGAGTATGTTAGGATCGTAGCACGGTGGCGTTCTGTAGTCTCTACCTATCCCCATAGGAAAAAGCGTGAGTTTGATTGTATTTACTTACATATTATTGATAAGGCAATGATGATATGTTTCATTATATTACACATCACTTTCCAAAATGAAATGGATTAAAAAAAATGATTACATTGATAGATCTCTTTACTGAAATTTAATTGAATTAAAATAAGGTCCTATTTGTAAAGAAATTATTTGTGAAAAACCTACTTTTCTAAGTAGATATTAGATATTTTTTTACGATTAAAAATACACTTTAAAATTTGTTCATGTCAGAAGCATACCCAAACAATAAGATTAAATGAACTCGAGCATTACAAATAAAATATTGTTAAAATTATGTTTTTTACGCACAGACGGCAACACATCAAGTTACCCCAATATGTCAAATTTCTTTGATAGGTTTTCAGCTTTATCACGAAAGAATAAGGTTCACGTTCAATGGGGAAAATTTGACAGTTAGGGGTAGCTTGATGTGCTGGCATCTGTACATAATCAGCTTTCTTCACACTCGTGATTTCGGAGATAAAAGCAGACTTGCTAACATCATCGTCATCCTCTTGCCCTTATCCCAATTGATTTGGGGTCGGTCGGCGCAGCATGTCTTCTTCTTCCATACATCTCTATTTGCCGTCATCTCAAAAGTCACCTCCTTCCTAACCATATCATCTTTCACACAATCCATCCATCGTTTCCATCGTTCAAAGAATTAGCAAGTTGAAGTGGCAGTGGGCTGGCCATATCTCCCGAAGAACCGACAACCGCTGGGGTAAACGTGTTCTTGAGTGGAGACCGCGACTCGGCAAACGTAGTGTAGGACGCCCTCTGACCAGGTGGGATGACGATCTGCGAAAGACTGCAGACAGATGCTGGATGCGGCAAACTGAAGACAGGGCGCTATGGCGCTCATTAGGAGAGGGCTATGTCCAGCAGTGGACTAGTATAGCCTGATGATGATGATGATGGTAATCCATCGTTTCCTAGATCTCCCTCTACTCTTGTAACCCTCTACTTTCCTACTCAAATATTATCTATATCATCAAATAGCCATATCATCTTTATCCATACTTAATATAATAAATGGGAAAGTGTATGTGTCTGTTTGTCCGTCGTTCACGGCAAAACGGAGCGACGAATTGACGTGATTTTTTAAGTGGAGATAGTTGAAGGGATGGAGAGTGACATAGGCTACTTTTTGTCTCTTTCTAACCCCCCATTTCCTAACGCTAGTCATCCGTAAGCGGACTGGCTAACGGTATCAAATCTTTTTTCTTTTTCTTTTCTACACAACAGACCATCACGCCGGCATTCACTGAAGGGTTAGGCACAGATTCAAAAACAGTTACACCCACATTTCTCCGGTTATGTTTAAGTCCCATGTAACAGGCGCCCTCTATTATATAGTCTATTGCCATACACATGGAATAAATCCAGACTCCGATCTGGTACTGAGAAAATTTTTCATGACCCGGGAATCGAAGCCAAGACCTCATGCTTAGCAGTAGCACTTCATGATTTTTCGTTCGTGACGGACGCCAAATATGTTTACGGCACGGTTGGCGCAGTGGCTGAGCGATTGACTGCTGCGTATCGTGGGTTCGATTCCCGCACGGACCAAATATTTGTATGGCCTACAGGTACTTGTTCCGGGTCTGGCTGTTTGTGTATGTGAGTTTAAATGTTTGTAAACGCACCCACGATACAGGAGAAGCTCCTAGTGTGGGATAATGTTTTTTTTAAACAAAACAAACAATTGAATCGCTACCAACCAAAGCGCCCACAATGGCAAATGACGTCACTCAATACGCAACCTTGACTCATGGCCTCTTTGGTGAGGGCATCGAACCATGGTATTAGGAAGTAGATAATACCGGCCAAAATGCCATGATGGCCCAGTGGTTTAGGCCTCGCCTCTTGTGCACGAGGTTGTGGGTTCAAACCTGGGCAATTACCAATGTGAGTTTTTCAATTCGTATGTAGGTACTATTTAAGTTTATCTTGGACATCACTAACATCGGTGAAGGAAAACATTGTGAGGAAACATGGACTTATATAATTAATATAAGTCTGAAATCGCCAACCCGTCTTGAGCAAGCGTGGTGATTAATGCTCATGCCGTCTCTGTATGAGAAGAGGCCTTTGCCCTGTAGTGGGACAGTAACAGGCTGGTACATAATACCGGCCTAATACTTTGACGGCACGGTTGGCGCAGTGACTGAGTATTGGGCTGCCTCGCTGCGTGTCGCGGGTTCGATTCCCGCACGGAACAAATATTTGTATGGCCACAGGTAGTTGTTCCGGGTCTGGCTGTTTGTGTATGTGAGTTTTAAATGTTTGTAAACGCACCCACGACACAGGATATATTCCTAGTGTTGGGCAACGTTTAAAAAAAAATTCTTCTATTTATTTATAATTTTAAAGAAAATTAAACAATTTTACAAATATATTATTTAAGTAGCGATCCGTAGCGGCTTCGCCCGTGCCAAAAAATTAAGAAAATTCTCTCGTTTCCCACTCTTTCTATTGGTGAAGACCGCATGAAAATCTGTTAAGTAGTTTTTGAGTTTATTGCGTGCAGACGCGGCGGGAGAGTTTGTGTGATTAGGTAATGAGACGTGTGGTCCTGAGTTCATTTCCTGGTCGGGCTAAGTGTTATTGCGCTTTTCCAACAGGAATTTTCTCTTTAGCAGACTGGAGTCTAGATTTGTATTCGGTTGATGGCAAAAGGCTCGCCCCCTATTACACGGGACTAAAAAACATAACTGGCGAAATGTGGGTGTTACCTTAGGTGCACTTCTGCCCACCCTTTCGAGGAATACAGGCGTAATGTTCTGTTGTGAAGTAATGAAACTAGTCTTCAAGGTGAATCAGTATTAATATAAACAAAAAAAAAACATTTTTCGTTTTTTAAATTTTTCTTTGAAACGCTATTAAAAACAAAATGAATAATCTCAACACTATACACATATTTACCACTAGGAATAACGTAAACTTACATTTAACATTATCTATTGAATTGGTATTTATGGTGCAACACTTAAAACATAAACGGAAAAATTGCGCAATCGTTTGGCGCGCTTCCAAATAGGTATCATATTTAGGTCTTGCTATGACTGACTTAACCCTGGATAAGCATCTGGACTAACAAAAGGAATTTGTTAGGCCGATGTTAGTGGAAAATCTGGCAGGAGACGTCCTAGAAAGACATACACTGACCTTATTGGTGATGTTCTTCAGAAAGGTCAGGTGCGTAGTACTCGCAACCGGCTTGAAAGACCAGATGTTTGCACTTAAACGAAGCAAAAGGAGTATGTAAGGATTGTTGTAGGTGGCGTTCTGTAGTTTCTGCCTACTCTCATGGAAATAAGGCGTGATTGTATGAATTTCTATCTACCAGGCCGTTAGACTGAATTTCCACTAGATATATAAATGCTGTATAGAATACAAGGGACAGCGACGCACAAATTGATACCATGATCTCAGTACATGAGTCTGGACCTCCCAGAGTTGAAATTTTTCGTGCAGTATTTTACATGGTGCGATTGGCTATCTGACCTCCACAACCTAGTTACTAGGCAACACGATACCTCTTGGTAAGACTGGTTGGTTGTCAAATATTCGGCCTCCTCAACGACTGTCAAAGATCTACAAATGACAGCCGGGACCAACGGCTTAGCGTGCTTTCGATACGGGAGAGTCTCGTAGTAATGTAGGAACCTCAAAGACGATGATGACATTGAACGGGAGCGGAGGGCGTTGTCGGTTAGAGTGAACATGTTGGCTCGCAGGTTTGCACGATGCGCACTTCCCGTCAAAATCACACTCTTTCGAGCCTACTGTACTGCTTTTTACACGTGCAGCCTGTGGGCTAGATATACGCAAAGATCGTACAACGCTCTCCGCGTTCAATATAACAATGCTTTTAGGATACTGGTGGGGCTGCCCCGTTTCTGTAGTGCGTCAGGGATGTTCGCAGATGCGCATGTAGATTGCTTTTACGCAACAATGCGTAAAAGGTGCGCTTCCCTGGTGCGCAGGGTGTGGAGCAGCTCCAACAGTGTCTTAAGCTTGGTTGCGAGTCGCCTGGACTGTATGTACGTGGGTCACTGTTGTGCCGTCTCTCATGGGATGTCGCAGCGGTGACCAACCGTTATTTCTTGTGTTGTTTTTCTTGTTTTTTGTTGTGCTTACTAACATAGTCGTAAGTTTTACTAACAATTTTATTGAGTCATGGTTACTTGAATAAAGAAATTCTATTCTATTCTAATGAAAGATCACCCCTCGACAAGGCTAGCGTAACTTAACCTTAATATAATGTTGATTAGTTATAGATATGGTGTGTTTTTACACCTTGTATTGTTACTATGCTGTACACATTGATTACAAATTATATTTTTATCTATAAGTACCAACTAAAGCATCACTGAGTCATACGATTAGATTATTACTAGTAGTTTTCCTGTTTTGACGTTTCGACAAGATTATTTATTTACTTTGTTCGATATCTGTATATCAATGCAGTCTTGGATGGATCAGAATGTTGGGCCACAAGAGATATGTATGATAGGCAGCATGCAGCTGAGATGAGAATCCTGAGGGGGATGTGTGGTGTTACGCGAATGGATAGAATAATAAATGAGTTTGTAAAAGGAAGTCTGAAAGTGGCGCTGTGACCGAGAAGTTGTGTGGAAATCGGTTGTCATGTTACGGGCATGTGATGCGGAAGAATGAGGATCATGTTGTGAGGAAAGGTTTGAGGTAGAATGTTGGTTACAAGCGTACAGGAATACTGAGGTGACTATTGAGATGACGGCAAATAGAGATATATGGAAGAAGAGGAATGATGCGGCGACCCCAAAAGGATAAGAGCAGGAGGATGATGATGATGATGATTTATTTTCTTTCAATGAAGCTACACCCACATGTCTATAGTTTTTTATGCTCTCTGAGATTTTAGCCAAATGACCAAGACAAACAAATGATATCATTTAGGTGGACGCAAAAAAATGTTTAGTAATGACAGTCGTACGCGAGGCGGGGCGTACATCAAGGTTAAGCAACGCTTGCCAAGGCCAGTCCGTAGATGAGTAACCATCTATTAAATACCGAGATCTGTCTTTCGTAGATATTCTACTGTCGTTACGAGTAGCCAGAAGCCCGAAAGGTTGACAACTTACTAGTCTAGCCATAAGGTCTTATCCAGTAAATGAGTTATGGAGGTCAGATAGACAGTCGCTTAAAAATACTAGTACTCTACTGCATACGGCTAGTGGATGCGTCAGATATGATGTGTGTACAACACATAACTTCTGACGCATCAACTCTAAAAATACATTTTCTACCAAAAATCTATCTTAAGACAGCGAATATGATATGAAATTGATTGTTTTAGTACATTGTTATCTCCTGTTTCAAATGCTAGCTTTTCTGGTTCAATATAATACCGATCGCATCGTTTTCAAGCTTCACATATATAGTACGGTGAATCAGTCGACTGCTCTATCGCAGAGCGCTACGAAGCCGACACCGATATTGATCGCATGAAGTGGGCATGCGAACACCGATTCATCGTTACTAAACAGAACACGACTTCTCTAATGAAAAATACGTTTGGTTTTATGAAATGTTGGCTGGTAATGAAACAAATGTATATGGGGCATACATTTATAAAACCAGGATAAACAGATAATTGAAATTGGGACCACAGTTAAAAAAACATCAACACCTGTTATTTTTGTACCAATTACCACTGTGTAAAACTATTACCCTGAATGGTGGATCACTTGGCTCGCGGGTCGATGAAGAACGCAGTTAACTGCGCGTCATACTGTGAACTGACACAAATGAACATCGACAATTCGAACGCACATTGCGGTCCGTGGAGACACATCCAGGACCACTCCTGTCTGAGGGCCGACTGTATAAATATTAAGCTACATTGCGATTCTATCTGTTCACGATAGTCTACAATCTACCAGGTTGTGAAGACGGCCGAGCACGCTGGATTGCTAATGACAGTTCTGTGACGCGGACGCTCAACGCGACCTCGTCAAAGTCTGTTTAAATATACATCCATGTACATACTAAAGCACATAGCCATACAGTGTGACGTATAGACTAAAGCGGTTTGCTTGCAGAGTGAGCTTCGATGCGTATCGTATCGTCAAACACGACGGCGAGGACACGCGTTGGTGCTTGCTTTGCGCGACTACGTGGGACTCTTCGGTCGGTGTCTATTAGTAGACTAACCTGAGGGTAACGTATCGCATACCGCTTATGTCCTGCTGCCTTTGCAGTGGTTCATGTACGTCGAGTAAGGCTGACAGTGTATAAATGTGTGTTACAAGAAAGGAGACTCAATGTAAGAGCCTGCTTCTATAACGTATCGTTGGCCTCAGATCAGGGAGGATCACCCGCCGAATTTAAGCATATTAGTAAGCGGAGGAAAAGAAACTAACCAGGATTTCCTTAGTAGCGGCGAGCGAACAGGAAAGAAGCCCAGCACTGAATCCTGCCGTCGTTCAGGCGGCGGGAGATGTGGTGTTCGGGAGGTTCCGTATTCTCGCCACAGTGTTTCCTGTCCAAGTTCATCTTGAACGGGGCCTTCTCCCACAGAGGGTGCCAGGCCCGTAGCGACGGATGACTGAGGCGAGAGGGACTCTCCTTAGAGTCGGGTTGCTTGATAGTGCAGCCCTAAGTGGGTGGTAAACTCCATCTAAGGCTAAATATGACCGCGAGACCGATAGAGAACAAGTACCGTGAGGGAAAGTTGAAAAGAACTTTGAAGAGAGAGTTCAAGAGTACGTGAAACCGTTCAGGGGTAAACCTGCGAAACTCGAATGAACGAACGGAGAGATTCATCGTTTATCCGCGGCGTACGTATGCGTGCTTCGATGCTGCCGGCTCCGGTGGTCAAGCACGGGCCGCGTCCGCAAACGTTCACGGATGGTGTGCACTTCTCTCTTAGTAACTACATCGCGACCCGTTTGATGTCGGTCTGGGCGCTGTTCGGCATCTTGCCCCATTACCTCTGAGGTAGTGGGACCGCGACGGTGGCTGACCGGCTGTCAGACGGTAGAATTGACGAATCGCGCACGCGTTTTTGACGCGTCCGGCCCGACGCAAGATGACGTCGCATTCTACGTTTACGCCTGAGTGCGAATGTTGGTGTGGCGCATCTGATGTCGCCGCCGTGTTGTCTCGGACTGTGCGCGTCTCTGTCAGCGATGATTCAGTTTCGGGCACTCGCAGGACCCGTCTTGAAACACGGACCAAGGAGTCTAGCATGTATGCGAGTCATTGAGATGGTAAAACTGAAAGGCGCAACGAAAGTGAAGGCGCGCGCTAGCCGTGCGCTCAGGGAGGATGGAGCTTCGATCTAGGTCGGACTCTCGCACTCCCGAGGTGTCTCGTTTCCAATCCGTGAATGTAGACGCGCTCTGAGCATAAATGCTGGGACCCGAAAGATGGTGAACTATGCCTGGTCAGGTTGAAGTCAAGGGAAACCTTGATGGAGGACCGTAGCGATTCTGACGTGCAAATCGATCGTCTGAACTGGGTATAGGGGCGAAAGACTAATCGAACCATCTAGTAGCTGGTTCCGTCCGAAGTTTCCCTCAGGATAGCTGGCGCCGATTTCAACAGTCTCATCCGGTAAAGCGACTGATTAGAGGCATTGAGGTCGAAACGACCACAACCTATTCTCAAACTCTAAATGGGTGAGTACTCCGGCTTACTCGAACGATGAAGCCGGGGATCTGATGACGGTGCCAAGTGGGCCAATTTTGGTAAGCAGAACTGGCGCTGTGGGATGAACCAAACGTAGTGTTAAGGCGCCAAAAAAATGCTCAAAGATCCCGAAAAGACGTTAAGCAGATGAGACAGCAGGACGGTATCCCCGGAAGTCGGAATCCGCTAAGGAGTGTGTAACAACTCACCTGAATAGGATGCTTTACTCTGAAAATGGATGGCGCTCAAGCGTTTTGCCTATACACTACCGTTACGAGCATGTGCGATGTTCTTTGTGACGTCATTAAGCCGTAACGAGTAGGACGTGCGCGGCGGAGTGCGCAGAAGGGTCTGGGCGTGAGCCTGCCTGGAGCCTCCGTCGGTGCAGATCTTGGTGGTAGTAGCAAATACTCCAGCGAGGCCCTGGAGGACTGACGTGGAGAAGGGTTTCGCGTAAACAGTAGTTGCGCGCGAGTCAGTCGATCCTAAGCTCAAGGAGAAATCCGTAGATGCGGCGTGTTTTGTCACGGTATAAGTACTATATCTATGATAAATAACGCCCTTTGAGCGAAAGGGAATCCGGTTGTTATTCCGGAACCCGGCAGCGGAACCGTTTCAACAATCGTTCCTTCGTTTTACCGCGAGTGTTCGACGGGGTAACCCAAAGTGGCCTGAAGACGCCGCCGGGAGATCTGGGAAGAGTTTTCTTTTCTGCCTAAGCGTTCGAGCTCCATGGAATCCTGTAGAAGGGAGATATGGTTCGGAACGCGAAGAGCACCGCATTTGTGGTGGTGTCCGGATTCTCTCTGCGGACCTTGAAAATTCAGGTGAGGGATGTACGTGGAGATGTCGCGCCGGTTCGTACCCATATCCGCAGCAGGTCTCCAAGGTGAAGAGCCTCTAGTCGATAGAATAATGTAGGTAAGGGAAGTCGGCAAATTGGATCCGTAACTTCGGAATAAGGATTGGCTCTGAGGACCGGGCTGGTTGAGCTGGGGCATGAAGCAGAAGCCACTGGCGATAGTCCTAGTGGATGCACAGGCGCCTCTTTGGTCGCTAGTGTTGTCCCTTGGTCTCCCTTCCAGCCTTTTGTGGAATTTCCCAGCTGTAAAGATCGCGTCAGTTACGTCTCGTGCGCGATAGACGTGGTTCTTAACAACCGCCGCGAACGGTCAGCTCAGAACTGGCACGGACAAGGGGAATCCGACTGTCTAATTAAAACAAAGCATTGCGATGGCCCTCGCGGGTGTTGACGCAATGTGATTTCTGCCCAGTGCTTAGAATGTCAACATGAAGAAATTCAAGTAAGCGCGGGTAAACGGCAAGAGTAACTATGACTCTTCAAAGGTAGCCAAATGCCTCGTCATCTAATTAGTGACGCGCATGAATGGATTAACGAGATTCCCACTGTCCCTATCTACTATCTAGCGAAACCACAGCCAAGGGAACGGGCTTGGGAGAATCAGCGGGGAAAGAAGACCCTGTTGAGCTTGACTCTAGTCTGGCATTGTAAGGAGACATGAGAGGTGCAGCATAAGTGGGAGATCGTTCTGCGATCGTCGCTGGAAAACCACTACTTTCATTGTTTCATTACTAACTCGGTTGGGCGGAAGCGGTGCGCGGTTGACTAAGTCGACTGGCGTGCGGTTTTTGTGATTCAAGCGTAAAGGTAGCGACTAGCGGTCACGCTTGTTGCCAACTATTGCGTGATCCGTTTCGAGGACATTGCCAGGCGGGGAGTTTGACTGGGGCGGTACACCTGTCAAATAATAACGCAGGTGTCCTAAGGCCAGCTCAGCGAGGACAAAAACCTCGCGTAGAGCAAAAGGGCAAAAGCTGGCTTGATCCAAATGTTCAGTACGCATAGGGACTGCGAAAGCAAGGCCTATCGATCTTCTTGTATAAAGAGTTTTTAGCAAGAAGTGTCAGAAAAGTTACCACAGGGATAAGTGGTTTGTGGCAGCCGAGCGCCCACAGCGACGTTGCTTTTTGATCCTTCGATGTCGGCTCTTCCTATCATTGCGAAGCGAAAATCGCAAAGTGTTGGATTGTTCACCCACTAACAGGGAACGTGAGCTGGGTTTAGACCGTCGTGAGACAGGTCAGTTTTACCCTACTGATGGCCAGTTCTTGCGATAGTAACACCGTTTATTCCTACAATAACAACGGCGTCGGATAACTGGTTCATGCACTCGGTCGAACGGCCGATGGTGCAAAGCTTCATCCGAAGGGATATACTCTGACCGCCATTAAGGGTGAAACCCATCTAGTCAAATACGGCAAGGATATTTACTGGAGCCCCGTGAGTCGGGAGGCTCTAAACAATGTGACAATGCTAGTTGCGCTTCATCTCTTGAGGTGCGACGTCGAAGCCCATTTGGATCGCGGAGATCGATGCTGTTCGCTTAACGCGTGTGTCACGGCTCCGAAGGTCTGAATCTACCTCAGTTCGATGTCGGGGCTTGGAATAGTCTGTAGACGACTTCCGTTCCTGGCGGGGTGTTGTGCTCGGTAGAGTGGTAATGCTGCGATCCGTTGAGACTCAGCCCCTAGCTAGGTGATTCGTTTTGCAATTATTTAATACACGAACTGTCGATAGCCGTTTTTAACCGTATTGGTATACGTTAAAGTATGTTAGGATTTAGAGAATGGTCGACTATTTTTATTAAGTCTGGTATGGAGATAGTTTGAGGCCCTGAGATGGACATATACTCGTATATATTCATTTGTATCCGCACTATCCGACGCTCACGCAGACGAACTCGCGGCCAAACAAAACTGTTAATACTCTATTGCACGCCTCATAAGCGAAGCGTTGAGGTGATGCTCTACTCCCGATATACGACTGTATTTTTCTCACAATGCACTAAAAATGTTCGAGAACGTCCGGATGTCTGTCCTTATGTATGGATCTGGCACTCTCACGACCGTAAAAATGAATGTATTATCGAAGTATTTTTTTTTAAAGCTTCATAATCGCAGCACGCAGTTTGCTATTGAAAATCTCTGGGTAATTCGTTGTCGTTTAATTACAATTACAGTGAGAGATAATTTTTTTAGTGAAAAAAGAGATTATGAGGCGTGCACTTTGGATTTTCCAATTTTTAAGATTATTTTAAAGATAACCCAATAAATATTACTTAATTGTGTTGTTATTTATGTATATTCAAGTAGGTATACCTATTAACACTTTATATTATAGCTTTAAGAACATTGTTAACGTTATGCAAACTTTTTTGCATGCCCTAGTAAAGTAGATTGTACAAAGATCAGCTTTTCTTTACTGCTAACATATCCATATGTACCTACTTTCTGTGCAAATAGATGATATTCTATTCTATTATGTTCTAATCACCGGCTTAACGTGTTTTCAAGGCACGGAGGGGTTTTGATATGCAATGGACGATCACCCATCCACGGACAGACTTCGACAAACGTGACTTAACCTTCAAACGACCCGTGAGCACGTTTATGTTTATTTTAAAATCGCTTGAATGGTTTCAATCATTTTTTATTACGTGATTGTTTCGACAAATTTTAAATTTATTCATTATCTGTGGAATTTCGAGGAAAATGTTTGAAATAAGTCTTCTTATTAAAAATAAATCTTGTTTTTAGTTTTATATTTTCCTTTTTATTTAATAAAATGGTTAAAAATTGCATAACATTAGTGATAGTTCTGGGTAAGAATGATTTTATTTTATTTCTTTTCCCTTTGTTTGGTACGTTTTCGTAAAGGGACAGATATTTTGACCTCGAGCTTAAACCAGCTTAGAAGACAGCTTAGATTTGAATGGAATACGAGACTAGCTCATACTAGAAAAAATAAAAAGGTTGCTGATGTAATCTTTTTAATACATCTTTCTAATTTACAAAATTATCGTGTCGCAATAATTGTAACCAAATTCCTCTGAAACGGCTTGACCGATTTGTATGAAATATCGGGTAGATCTGAGAATCGGCCAATATCTAAAAGTCCCCTAAGTGGTAAGTGGTGGTCCACACCAAACATTGTTTTTTTATTTTTGTTTTTATTTTTGCTTAAAATGGCAAAACTCCGTTTGCGGGGTCAGCTAGTATAATACATAAATTAATCCCTGTTTCCCTTGGGCACGCCGTAACTTGAGAACGACTTTACCGATTTCATAAATCGAATCATTGATTTTACCTTAAGTTTTCTAATAAATACAATGTACAGGATCTTACGGAAAGAAAAAATTAAAAAAACTTGCACAGAAAGTTGGAAAATGTCAGTAAATTAACGACTATTTTATCTTCGCGGGCGTTCCCTTTTCTTTTTTTTCTTTTTTGATTCGGGTTGGAAAATCCTCATGGATGTCCCCCGCCCTGGGGGGGGGGGGCGAAGGGGTCTGTCAGACTCTTACTGACTAAAAACCACCCCGGTGTTCCATCTCACACCTACGCCGGGGGTCGCGGGAACGTACGATCCTTCCGCAACCCGCCTCTGCAGGCCTCCTCAGGTCGAGGGGGGGAGTGAGGTGTCTGACTCCCCCCGCGACGTCTAAGAGGGGCGCGCGTGGAATACTACGCGCCGCCACCTCGGGTCCTGATGTGTGGGGGCGACGGCGTTCCCTCCCTTACCTTAATTAAATGAGCTATTGTTTTCAGTCATCCACCACCACGTGTTCTCATTAACGGAAGCTCTGGATGAACAACAAGTAAAACCATTAAAAAAAGAATTAATGAAAGAACTACAAAAGGAACAGAGCAGTCCAAGGGCACAAGACACCATAGACAACTACGATTTAATGGTCACGGAGCCATCAAAGAGAACAACATTACCCCATCATCTTCGGCATAGACATAGAACGGGTGAGAATATAATACAGGGTGTACAAAAAAACATTTATTCAGCCTAAGCTCAGGCACATAACGACACAATACTAATCATAGAAAAACAAAAACAATATTAAACAGAAATAATAAGAAAAAAATACACGTACACTCCACAGTCACCGTCCATACACACACACACACAGACGCACACAGCCACACATACAAAGCCGCACAAGCACAGCCACACGCTCAGCTACACACACACACTCCACACAGCCACCGTACACACATACACAGCCACCGTACACACACACACAGCCACACACACTCATACACAAGCAACACACTCACACAGCCTCACACACAGTACATCATTTTGGACACCTTTGCGCCGAAATTAGTCAAGTTTTTTTAGTGTTTGTCCAAATAGCACTCTTTTTTTTGTGTAACCAAAAAACGAATTAAAAAAAAAATATCTGTCTGTCTATACGTTTGTTTGTGGCAATCTCCGAAACGGCTTGATCGATTTCGACGGGTCTTTCACTGACAGCTAACTAATGTTATGAGGAATTACTTGGGCTAATTTTATTTTAGAAAAAGAATGTACGTTCCGCATGATGAAATCCTTTAAATTTTGGTAAATTTCACGCGGATGAAGTCGCGGGCAACTCAAAAATCTATTCGCGCGGGCAATGCTCCATTTTTTTATCTCTGTACTCAACTCCACCGAATAGAAAAAGCAAGTGGAAGTTCATCTTAACCCTCGCGTGTCACAACTATGCGGAAAAATATGTAAAATCATAGCAACTTTTGTTAGTTAAATAAAAATAAATATTGCTGGATAATCCACACGGCATCATCTAGCCCCAAGCTAAGCAGAGTTGTGTTATGGGTACTAGATGACTGGTATACTTAATACAATACATTACATAGATAGATATTTTTATTATATATAGCAAATACCCAGAACACCCGGAACAAATATTTGTAGATCGTACAAACATTTGTCCCAAGCCCGCCTTGGGACAAATGTTTGTGAAATCAAACCCGCAACCTATTGCGTCGCAGGCGGACCTTCGCCCGCCGCGCCACATCGGTCGTCAAGACGGTCAGTTGTACCCAACCAGTCCTAATTCTGGGAAGTCTTAATCTCTTAGGTCGACGCCTTAGTCTAAGCGGTTTTAATATTTAATAACTAAGGTTGTTATTATTTTACAAATTTTTCTTCATATTTTTTTGTATATTTAATACGTTTCCCCACACTAGGAATTTCTCCTGTGTAGTGGGCGCGTTTACAAATATTCAAACTCACATAAACGAACAGCCAGACTACCTGTAGGCCATACAAACATTTGTTCTGTGTGGCAATAGAACCCACGACACGCGGCGCAGCAGTCGATCGCTCAGCCACTGCGCTAACCGTGCCGTCAGGGCACTTTCATTTGTTTTTTGTATTCCGTGCATGGTCGCCTCCTTCCTAGCTATATCATCTATTGATCTATTTTAACATAATTTGTATACATGGCCATTATTATTGAAATTAATCTTCTAATGCGACTTCCAACAAGGTTGCGTTAAACGTTTAACGCAACCATAGAGGACCCCCTCTATGGTTGCGTTAAACGTTCAACGCTCCTGGGGAGGGGGAATAGAAAGAGACAGAGCGAGAGTGAATGCGTGGCACTCGAACGCATGCGCGTAGTACGCAACACATTACGAAGTTTCGCTTCTTCCGCGCGGAAGGACTCCACGCACTATACTTTTTTTTTCGAGCTAAAAGCTTTTTACCACATTCTAGGTAACGTGTCAACGGTAACTTTCAGTGATTATAAGCATCTTAGACCTAAGAAAGTTGGAGATAGCCAACGAAAGAGCTCGAATCACAGTACGGAAATAAATAGAACGCGAATACTGGAATATCTAGAGTCTAAGGAGCTAAATTTGAAAGATGAACTTAAGACTGGAATGAGAGAAGACACTGTTGTAACAGCGACACGAATTCCTAGGATTGAAGAGAGAGAGAAACAAGGTCTATCGCCTGCTGACTCGTTCTTTAGAAGGATCGGCCATTTTGATGACGTGGAAAGAAAAAAACCTCAAAAATGGGTGCACTGTTTAGACTTGATAACGCCGCGTCTGAAGGGATCCACAGGTAATCTACGTCCCAAAGAAATTACTCAAAAGGATAGTGACATCAAGAGGTTGGTACACATGTAACTTTTACAGTTACTTTTTCATTATACATAGTAAATAAATCAATAATGCTGGATAATCCACACGGCATCATCTAGCCCCAAGCTAAGCAGAGCTTGTGTTATGAGTACTAGATGACTGATATACGAGTACTTAATACAATACATTATATAGATAGATATTTTTTATTATACATAGCAAATGCCCAGAACAAATCTTTGTAGATCGTACAAAAATTTGTCCCAAGGCGGGAATCGAACCAGCAAACACCTGCATCGCAGGTGGACCTTCGCCCGCCGCGCCACATAGGTCGTCAATCACACGAAAGACAATATTCGCCTGGCGAGGAATTTTTTGTGGGGGTTTGTAAAAGCATTCTAGGATCCCCTTTATTGGAGGAGGCTAAGATTTTCTGTCGAATATTGTTCGTTATATATCAAAACGAATAGACTTATTTAGATCTCATAAGTATTATAAAACGTTTTTAGTATGAATGTAGAGGGTTACAAGAGTAGAGGGAGACCCAGGAAACGATGGATGGATTGTGTGAAAGTTGATATGGCTAAGAAGGAGGTGACTTCTGAGATGACGGGAAATAGAGATGTATGGAAGAAGAAGACATGCTGCGCCGACCCCAAATGAAATTGGGATAAGGGCAAAAGGATGATGATGAAGTATTATAAAACGTAATACCCATTATTAGTCTTAATATGTTAAATGTAGCTGTTATGGGGATGACATTATCACTAAGTGATAAAAACCTTTAAAATAAATCTTGTTTGGTGAGCCAAACAAGATTTATTTTTATTTTCAATCTTTAGCTTTTATCTTTAGCTGTCAATTCATACAAGAGACTTGTATGAATTGACAGCTTTGACGTCACAATATGGCGCGAACTCGATCCTATTGTTTTTTTTAATCTTACTTGCTTTATAATTATTTCAGGTTATCTCAGTTGCTACTAGAAGATGTACAGGAATACACTGAACAAGAAATTGTTTCTATACTGTATCAAATCAGTAATATACATATACGAATGTATCAGTGGGACTATACAGCAGTTACGACGATTTTAAATATTTTAATTACAGGTAAATCTTAATTCCTCTATTAGTAACGCTAAGCCGTTAGTCCCGGATAAATAACAAAATTAACAAATCAATAAATAATAAAAATATGACAACATCAAATAATAAAAAAACGGAATAAAATAAATATTGAAGGGGACTCCCATACACAATAAACCAGTTTTTTTGCCGTTTTTATAGATAATGGTACGGAACACTTCGTGCGCGAGCTCGACTCTTGTACTTGTTGCACTTGCCCGGTCTTTTTACTTAATCAACGTTGTGTGCCGCAACTACAACCTGGACAGTTTTAGTACAAACTTTCAAATTTTCCCAATTGAACCTTATTCTTTTGCAATAAAGTTGGGTATCTATCAAATAAATTTAACACATTGGGGTAGCTTGATTTGCTGGCCTCTGTACATTGCGTCGTAATTTATGTCAACCTATATTTAGGTTGGACCGAACGAGGATAGATGTTTTAATTACGTTTTGACGATAAAAAACCAGTCTCCAAAATATTAAGACTTATTTCTTTGCAGGACCAATGCATGATTTTAGGACCTTAAAACAAGGTATACGAGCCTTGTTCAACAAATGGCATCTCGACACATCTATGATGCAGACCTTTTTGGCGCAAACCAGAATATTTAGACCTCCATGCATTGATATAACTGGTTATGACGGTAAGTATTATTTTTACACAAAATACGCGCAGAGTCGAGGAGTTTCGCATATCGGTCCGTCAAACCATAAAAATCACTTTTATTATATTTGTTACTAATATTTAAAAGAATACTAACAAAACTATGGACTGTAATAAAGTGTTTAATATTATTATTATTTATTTAGTATTAAGGCACATCAACATCATAAACACAAACATTAATAAGAGACACGTAACAGAGGCATATAGCTGGTGTGTACGACAATTACAGACGTGCACAACATTTAAAACAAAGTAGAAGAAAAATACAGTATTCACATTACAAAATAGAAGAACAAAATATAAAGGCAAACAACCACAAACTACAATTTACGTAACACTTAAGGCGCTTAATTTCTTTAATTTTATTATATTAACTATAGCTTGACACATTTACCTATTATTGTCCCACTGCATGGCAAAGGAAGAGGCCTTTGCCATGCAGTGGGACAGTAATTCTCATACAGAGAAGGCACGAGCATTAATCACCACGCTTGCTCAAGGCGGGTTGGCGATTTCAGACTTATATTATTGACGACCGATGTGGCGCGGCGGGCGAAAGTCCGCCTGCGACGCAGGAGGTTGCGGGTTCGATTCCCGCCCTGGGACAAATGTTTGTACGATCTACAAATATTTGTTTCGGGTGTTCTGGGTATTTGCTATGTATAATAAAATAATATCTAACTATGTAATGTATTGTATTAAGTATATCAGTCATCTAGTACCCATAACACTGCAGCGCCATTTGTCATGGTATGGCGCTGCAGTGATTGAGCATGTCAAGATAATGTTTTTATTTTGTTTGTGTTGACAGTTTTTAAGCATTTATAACACTAATTGTTAATAACAAAATGGACACCACGGTCTGAATTAATAAAGTATATATATATATATATATATAACACAAGCTCTGCTTAGCTTGGGACTAGATGATGCTGTGTGGATTGTCCAGCATTATTTATTATTTATTTATTATTAATCATAAGTCCAGGTTTCCTCACGATATTTGCCTTCACCGATGTCAATGATGTCCAAGATAAACTTAGAAAGTACATATGAATTGAAAAACTCACATTGGTACTTGGGACACTGGGTACCGATAGTCTGTCGGATGACGCTGACTTAGAGAGGGAACGCAGTGCACTGGCTGTCAGGTGTAACATGCTGCCTTGCCGGTTCGCACGAAGTACGCGAGATGTTAAAATAACACGGTATACGGTTATGAAACCACGGTATAAGTGAAACGTTTTTTTCGCATTGTAGACATTTAACTAAAAACAAATAGCGTGGAGCACTGCCACAAATGAGTAATAGTATATACACTACACGGTCAGCTGATACGAACTATAGACACCGCCATATTGGCCTCGGCACTGTCGAGCGCCTTTCAATTTACCCCTTCTCCGCGGCCGACCGTCACGCGATAGATGCACAAAAAAATTTGAGGCAATGTAATAAAAGTTTCAAAATTCTATTTCTGAGATTTTCTCTCGACGATACGGAGGAGTGTTAAAAGCTAAATCGGTCGCGTATCAACCACTGTCCTGCGACTAGTCATAGTACACTCACTGGCACAATTAACCGCCCACCTTGAATTTCTTTCAATATTTATTATTCATTTATTTTCAGATAAACATCCATAAAAAATTGTTAGTAACACAGAAATACTTATGAGAAACTAATGTTAGTAGTGACAAACATGAGACAAAAACTAAATACAAAAATAAAATGTATGACCCATTGGATACCCAGATACTCGTGCGCGTGTTTACTTGACCGTGTGTAGTCGTATCCAGCGCTCGAGCATTGTAGAATCCCACCGGTCCGACAATACGCACAGGATGCTGTTGGTACTAGCACGCATGCGTGTTAAGACAGAGGTGCAGCGCTTGCGCATGACTGCAGCGAAACTGTCTACGTGGGCCTCGGCAAACATGCCTGATGCGCTGCAATACCGCGGCAGTCCCAACAACATCCTGAATATACAGTGACCGTCAAATTTAGACCACATTTGATGAAAGTTATGTCAAATGGAATCATTAGGGATAAAAAAAAACACTAACTATTCCAGGTAACACGAGGAAACCCGGTGGTAAGATTAAGTACACCAAACCAGATAAGCCGAAGAAGCATCGAAATCCAGACAAGTCCTGTGAAAGTGGAGACGGCAAAGTTACTGGTGATGGCTGGTGAGGAAACGGAGAATTTTGAAGAAGCGAAGGGGTCTGTCAGACTCTTACTGGCTATCGGCTATCGGCACAAAAGCTACCCCAACCTGTCTTTGACAGTTTTTCTTTATACAATTACTAGCTGTCTCGGCGAACTTCGTACCGCCTCAAAAGTTAAGTTACACTGCCATCTGTTAGAAATGTATGGAACTTATTATAAGAAAACATTAAATTTGTAGTAAATAAATAATAGTCAATAATCGAAATAAAAATTGTCCTATCTTTTAAGTTTGACCAAAACACACACGTGTGCAATTATTTTCGGTTCAGTAGTTTAGGAGTCCATAGCGGACAAATAACGTGACTTTTTTTTTTTTTTTTCTTTTTCTTTTTTTTTTTTTTTTTTTTTTTAGGTAGGGCCACTCGCAGTTCAGCACTATAAGGCTGTTTACTGCTTAACCGGTCGATCCTGTGGTGACCTTACAAGAAGGCCCCCAGCCAGGTCAAATAACGTGACACGTAATTTACATTATATATACTAGATATCACGGCAAACTTCGTACCGCCTCAAAAGTTAAGTTACACTGCCATCTGTTAGAAATGTATGGAACTTATTATAGGAAAACATTTAATTTGTAGTAATAAGTTATAAGAAACAACGTGACACGTCATTTATTAAGATAAATTATTACGTGTCACGTTTAAATGTTTTCACGTTTAAGTGTAACTAAACTTTTGAGGCGGTACGAAGTTGCCGTGATAGGTAGTATATATTAAGATTAAGATATAAGATTCACTTTCCACTGGGATAATTTGACAATTTGGGATAGCTTGATGTGCTGGCGTCTGAACAGAGGCTCACACAAGGATTGTGTAATTATTGGCTGTATTTATTATGAAGTAAGTAAAGTAAAAGTCAGAAAGCTACTTATCATCATCCTCCTGCCCTTATCCCAATTTATTTGTGGTCGGCGCAGCATGTAATCTTCTTCCATACATCTCTATTTGCCGTCATCTCAATAGTCACTTCTTTTCTAGCCATATCATCTTTCACACAATCCATCCATCGTTTTTTTGGTCTCCCTCTACTCTTGTAACCCTCCACATTCATACTCAAAACTTTCCTCACAACATGGTCCTCATTCCTTCGCATCACATGCCTATACCATGACAACTGTTTTCCACACAACTTCTCGGTCACAGGCGCCACTTTCAGACCTCCTCCTATACTCATTTCAAGCTACTTTTGTGTATTAATTTTAATTTTATATTTACCATACGTTGATATAATATATTATGTACTGTACCAACACAATTTTCCTAAAAGCACTTTAATTTGACGACCGATGTGGCGCGGCGGGCGAAGGTCCGCCTGCGACGCAAGAGGTTGCGGGTTCGATTCCCGCCTTGGGACAAATGTTTGTACGATCTACAAATATTTGTTCCGGGTGTTCTGGGTATTTGCTATATATAATAAAAATATATATCTATGTTATGTATTGTATTAAGTATACCAGTCATCTAGTACCCATAACACAAGCTCTGCTTAGTTTGGGGCTAGATGATGCTGTGTGGATTGTCCAGCAATATTTATTTATTTAATTTGTTCACCAATTGAGGTAAACGACTTTTTAAAAGGAGGGTCTGTCACAAACTAAACATTAGATTTAATGTTTATTTTTGTGGCTTAAAATATGTGGCATCAAAAAATACATACAACCCTCAATGATCACCCTTCTATCACCAACCCCTATATTAGATATGGCAATACAACGTTTGCCGGGTCAGCTAGTATATAGTATATGTAGTGTATCTAAGGCATTTCTATGTGAATTTTGATGATTATTGTTCCGTTCGTCTTAGGCTTATGTACCTAATTGTTTTTTCAAATTAATTAATTATTTTGTTATTGATCAGACTACATATAGGTCCACTGTGTTAGTAACAATATAACTTAGTCTATGTTAGTACTTAATAACTAGAATGCAAAGTACAACTGCATCTTCAATGCATTTTGCAATGCAGTGTGGAAAGTCGTTTTGCACGCCTCATAAGCGAAGCGTTGAGGTGATGCTCTACTCCCGATATATGAAAGTCAAGGACTTTTCGAAACTAAAAATGACTGTATTTTTCTCACAATGCACTTATATTATAATATTATCATACATATATCAAGAAAAATCATTCGTTTAAACATATTTGATATTAAAAAAAAAACAAATATTTTGTTTAAAGTACAAAAAAAAATACATAAATGTTCGAGGACGTCCGGATGTCTATCCGTATGGATCTGGCACTCTCACGACCGTAAAAAATAATGTACCGAAGTATTTTTTTTAAAAGCTTCATAATCTCAGCGCGCTGTTTGCTATTGAAAATATTTGGGTAATTCGTTGTCGTTTAAATACAATTAAACATATGAAGAAGTGAAAAATGAGATTATGAGGCGTGCACTTTTGGATTTTCCATTTTTTTTTTGTTTTTCTATCCAAATATGCCTTACCATGTACCCATATACAGGGTGACGACTTAGTCACCTGCAGGACGCAAATGGGAATGAGTAATGACTTATTATTTATATTTTTTTTTTTTTATATTCAAGATACAGAGCAGCATTATTTATAATAAAAAAAGTGAAAATAAACCGAGCGGCGTAACATAAGCCGTGACGCGCGAAACTCGTGCAGTGTTAGCCCTGACTGGCACAACTCGAAATGAGTCGAGATTTTGTTAAGTGTGCGTGCGGCGACGCATAGATACTACGGCGCACACATACAAGCCGCGCGCGGTGCGTTTGTATGAAGATAACTTACTTCCCGCTCTTTATACTATGCTTAAACGAGCGCGCATCATATGATCGGCATGTGAGGTCAACGCCCGTGATTCGCTCCAGGTGTGACTCTGCATTAGAAAATGTAATCGATATATTGATAAAAAAAAAATCAAGGTACTATTTTTTTTATTGACTCGGGTAGAGTAGGTACTGTGGTCTGATTCACCTCCTTGAATCCTGCAGGTGATCAATTCGGCATCTTGTATAAGATAGTTATACAAATAAATGAATCTTTACTTACTGGCGTTCAGATTTACAGGATTAATACTATCCATTATTACTATATGGTAATTAGGCATTAGTATAAGTAAAATTTCTATTATAAATTGATTCATTACTTAATTAATTATTGTAAGAAAATAAATTATTATTTTATTAAGATTAAGGTGTTTTTTTTTAATCATTTTTCAGGATAGGTATACCACAGTCCGGGATTTGAGTAACAAATCTGTACTCTACCTTTGGGTAGGTACCAACCTGAAATAGAAAATTGTTGTTGATTGACAGCCATTGGCTGCTGCGCCGGGTATTGTGGGTTCGATCCCCGCAAGGAACAAATATTTGTATAACCTACAGGTAGTTGTTCCGGGTCCGTTTGTGTATGTGAGTTTAAATATTTGTAAACGCACCCACGATACAGGAGAAATTCCTAGAGTGGGGCAACGTTTTATAAAAAAAAAAAAATTGGGATGGGTAATCATCCAATGACTTTCCATTCTGGGTGGAACGGCAGGGCGTGTCAGACTTTTCCTGACTAAAACCCATCCGTGTTTCGTCCTTGCCAAAAATAGTGGTGCTACGTAACGGTGCTATTTAATGCATAATAGCGTACCTAGTCTGAACTGACCTGAATATGGGAGACCTCTTTGGCCCATACACACTATTGGAGTTTACACTCCTTAAGAATCGATTTCCATACAAGACTCATCATCATCTACCTAGCCTCATCCAAACTATGTTGGGGTTGGTTGCTTCCAGTCTAACCAGATGCAGCTGAATACCAGTATTTTACATGGAGCGACTGCCTATCGGACCTCCACAACCTAGTTACTAGCCAACACGAAACCCCTTGGTAAGACTGGTTAACAGACTTTTAGGCTTCTGACTACCCGTAACGACTGTCAAAGATCTACAAATGACAGCCGGAACCAACGGCTTAACGTGCTTTCCGAGGCACGGAGGATTCTCGGTATGTAATGAAGGGATATCCATACATGGAACGACCTTGGTAAGCGTAGCTTAAGTTCCTATGGACTTGTGGGGCTGTTGTTATTTAGCCATGAGCCCTCTACCCAGGAGAAACGAAGAAGAGGAAGTTTTCTAACTCCTCCGCTGTTCTTTTCTGATTAATTTCGTTTCGGGATCCTAGACTGTTGAATCGTTTCTCCGGGACTCGTCGGGCTTCAGTGTCTCGACGATTTTATGGTGGTCGCTCCTGTTGATTCTGGTTTTCGGGAGTTGCAGTGGTTTGGGAATAGTTTGGCGGTCTGTCTACCCGGGAGAAATAAAACACATCGATTACTTTGCTACATTAAGAGCTATTCTATTCATATTTTTTATCGGTTCTTCGTCTTTGGAGTCAGGTTCAAAGAGTAAGGCATGCTCACAGATGGACATGAATACTTCTTCATACTCTGAAAATGAAAATAATATTAAGATCATTCAGGCCTATTAAATAGAGCACTAATTTTAGACCGCGACTTTGTCGGCTGAGTGGTTTTGCCGTGAAAGGTAAAAAACAAACTTACTCTCGCATTTATTACATATAAGTTAGGAAGTGTGGATAATAAAATAGATAAAAGCTACTCCTCGTCCCTTTTCTGTCCTCTACCAGCGACGCCCTAAGCCGAGGCTCGTACCCTACAGAAGTACCCTTAGCATTTGGTCGCCTAGCTAGTAAGTTTTGCGCCCTGGCTGGAAGCCTAAATTTTCGTTAAGTCCCCACAGATACGAGTAAGTTCGGTCGAGCAGTTAATAACCCTAAAGATTAAATTGTGAGATGCCTATTCTAAAATAAGCAGAGAAACTCCAAGCATAAGCCATTCTGTTCCCCTGAGACTTCTTATGAGGCCCAATGTGAGCGACCACGTCTCTGATCCATATGATTTCGTCTTCAGAAACTTCATCATACTAAATTAGACTGGTTCCAATGTTACCTTTTTTTATTTTTTATTCAGCTTCTTTTGTATTAAGTATATCAGTCATCTAGTACCCATAACACAAGCTCTGCTTAGCTTGGGGCTAGATGATGCTGTGTGGATTGTCCAGCATTATTTATTTATTTATTTAATGTTTTTTTGATGGAATGTGTCCAGATCTAAGTCTTAACAATAGTCTCGTCTGGTTTCTATTGACTTTCTTTGTTACTGTTACCTTGCAAAGTGGAATTCCGGCAGTTGACAGCTTCCATAAAGCATTTGTTCTTGAAGAGGACCAGGTGGCCATCTCTTGAGCTTAAGGCACACAGAGGATGAAGCTTATGATCGTCACAGTCGCTATACTCGGGGCATCCCCCGCGCAAGAACATGACATACGCTTGACAGTATTTTGTCGCTATCATGTCGAATTCTGAAATATAGATCATTAAAGATGATTGATGATGATGAATGATCATGATTATTTTGACGGCACGGTTGGCGCAGTGGCTGAGCGATTGACTGCTGCACCGCGTGTCGTGGGTTCGATTCCCGCACGGAACAATTTTTTTTTTTTTTAAACGTTGCCCCACACTAGGAATTTCTCCTGTATTGTGGGTGCGTTTACAAACATTTAAACTCACATACACAAACAGCCAGGCCTCTCTCTCAGAGGCTCTATATACTCGAATTGGCCGAATTAACCGAAATTTATTTGCAACGTTAACAGAAACCAGGAAACGAAATACAGCATTAAGATCACAATATCAGAATTTACTATGTACAGGCACATTTAAAACTAGCTTATTAAAAAAAAGTGTGATCTGTATGGCTCCTGCTATCTTTAATAAAATTCCTAATCCAATGAAAAACTTGCCATTGATGAAATTTAAAAATATATTTTACAGAATTACTCGTGGATAAATGTTATTATTCTGTACAGGATTTCCTAGATGATATATTACAATAACCTATTTGCCCTATAGCTAACTTTGTATAATAATTATTGTATTTGCATGCCAACAAGGCAGAATGTACACGGATCTTATTATGTTACTTACCATCCTATTTTGTATGTAATGTACCTGCATTCTAAGCAAATAAAGACATATTCTATTCTATTCTATTCTAAAAAAGCAAAAATACCTTTTATTAGTCGCCTTCTATTCATCGTCTCAACTTGCAGTAAGTACAAAAATATACATACTAAGGTTTCCTCTGTAATTGGAACACTGGTTGTTAAGAATCAGATGACACAAGCTTTGGAACCACTTGAACCTCATGGTCCTCCTGTTCAGACCGCACACGTTTCTGTGGTAGTCATTGCAGTGATAAGGATCGCAGTAATCCATCCAGTTCGAGTCGTAAAGCTGTTTGTAGCGATCAGCCCATGTAGGAGGCATTTCTGGCTTCACAATTATATCTGAAAATTTATAGGAACAGTGTGTAAAGCTCCTGGATATATGGATCAGAATGTTGGGCCGCAAAAGGCATGAATGAAAGGCAGTTACATGCAGCTGAGATGAGAATGCTGAGGGGGATGTGTGGTGTTACGCGAATGGATGGTATACGAAATGAGTATGTAAGAGGAAGTCTGAAAGTGGCGCCTGTGACCGAGAAGTTGTGTGGAAATCGGTTGTCATGGTATGGGCATGTGATGCGAAGGAATGAGGACCATGTTGTGAGGAAAGTTTTGAGTATGAATTTCCAGGGTTACATGAGTAGAGGAAGACCAAAGAAAAGATGGATGGATTGTGTGAAAGATGATATGGCAAGAAAAGAGGTGACCCATGAGATGACGGCAAATAGAGATGTATGGAAGAAGAAAACATGCTGCGCAGACCCCAAATAAATTGGGATAAGGGCAGGAGGATGATGATGAGTGTGTAAACCTCCTCATTCTCCAAAGAAAAGGGATCGTCCGACCAGACGGAATAACGCAATAGATTAATTATGTAAGTAACGTCACATTTTTAACCAAATTGAGAACATTAGTAAATTACTTATAAATCAAATCTAATTGGCCTTCAGACGTACTTACTGATAGTCGTTCAACAATGAAAACAATATCTTTACAAAATTGTATACTATCCTAATTTGACTACGATTTTAATTTTTTGATATACTTTTTGCTTCGTTGGTCTATTGGTAGCAAGTGCTACCAATGAGCAAAATGTTCTAAGTTCTACTCCCGAGTCAGGCAAAGTGTTATTGGGTTCTCCATCTAGAATTTCTCAGGAGCAGCCGAGAGTATAGATTAGTGCTCGCTTGGTAGGCTAGATGCGCCCCGCAGTTAAAACGTTATGTGAGACGAATAGAATAGGGATGTTTCCTAGGTAAAAATATATTAAGTCTATTTAGTCCGTCAGTAAGATTACCAAAAAATATTGGACACGTATTTTTTGCTTACTTAATTCAATAAAAAGTGACAATGATATAGCACATCAAAGTTCAGGAGAAGGGGCTTGTGACGTCACGCCGTGCTACACTTTTAACGAAAAGTGTAGCACGGCGTGACATCACGCGCAATTTCAACCCACTATATCGTCGTCATTTTTGGTTTACGTGACAAAAGAAAAAATACGTGTCCAGTATTTTTGAGTGATCCAACTTTCGGACCAATCAGATTTTTTAAGGAAACTACCCTATTTCCCACGAGCAATACTTCACTATTTCGGAAAACATTTTCTCATCCACCATAGGAAAGAGAACCCTCCCAATTCTATCCTCCGACCAGATGGGTGTTGTGTCTGGTGGGCTACTGCCCGACGATTTTAGTCGGGTTCTTGTCTGTATGGTCAATCGCTCGGATAACTTTAATATCGCGATGTAGGATACGTCAAATTTAGTTCGTATGTGGCGAGATAGATGTCGCTACAGGAAATTCAAATTCAAGTTCATTCAATCGGAAAACAAAAGTGGTTTAATAGCCGCACGGGTCGATCGAAGGATAAGCTACGCTTGCCTAGGTCAGTCTGTGTATGGGTGACAGTTCGTAACATATAGTAATCCTGGTAAGACTGGTTGTCAGACTTTCAGGCTTCTACCCGTAACGACTGTCGAAGATCTACAAATGACAGCCGAGACCAACGGCTTAACGTGCTTTCCGAGGCACGGAGAAGTCTCGATATGCTACGAATGGTCTACCACACACAGACTTCGACTGCGCAGCTTAACCCTCGATCAACCTGTGCGGCTATTTTAAGGTATAACATAAAATGTACTTAGTAACTAGAATAAGAGCCAGGCAACTTACTTCTCAAACGATCCCTTATAAAATTAGGATTGTCTCTGGAAGGCGTTAATCTGCGAAAAAAATAACGGCAGACGTGAATACGATGCATAAAATAGTATTCATTGCTGTAAGGCCCGGGTTTTCAATCGCCTTGACGCCCTAGTTGGACAAACACTGGCATTATTGGTGACGTTCTTCAGGAAGATCAGGTGCGCAGTACTCGCAACCGGCGGCGGCGTGCGTGTATAACCAGATGTATGAACGTAAACGAAGCAAAAGGAGTATGTAAGGGTCGTAGCAGGTAACGTTCTGTAGTTGACGACCTATGTGGCGCAGCGGGCGAGGGTCCGCCTGCGACGCAGGAGGTTGCGGGTTCGAATCCCGCCTTGGGACAAATGTTTGTACGATCTACACATATTTGTTCCGGGTGTTCTGGGTATTTGCTATGTATAATAAAAAATATCTATCTATGTAATGTATTGTATTAAGTATATCAGTCATCTAGTACCCATAACACAAGCTCTGCTTAGCTTGGGGCTAGATGATGCTGTGTGGATTGTCCAGCCTTATTTACTATTTATAATTTATTTATTTCGTTACTACCTACCCGCTTAAAGAAAAGGTGTGAGTTTGGGTAGGTACGTGCTGCAATTATCTCCTAGTGTTTACGATAACGGGTATAAGATTGAGGAGTCAATAAGTATACCTTGCTGGTCTAGTGGTCGCAAGTGCTACTGCTGAGCATGAGATCCTGGGATCGATTCCCGGGTCATATTGGGGTTTTCTATCTGAAATTTCTTTGTAACAGCCCTTGAGAGAGAGTCTAGTTTCTTGCCCCGTTGATGGCAATAGGTTCTCCCCTTATTACATCGGACTTAAACATAACTGGCGTGCTGTTGGTTAGCATAGATACGCCTCTGACTAACCCTTCGGGGTGATGTTATGAGTTATCTAAACTATTCTTAGATACAAATAAATAAAATTGAAGTGTCTATTTGTAGTGTCAAAATAACAGCTTTTCACTAAATGCATAATTATGTGAGTTTATACGGTAGTTTTACCAAAAAAAAAACGAGTTTAAAATTGTTTGTCTGTTTGGTTAAGGTAATCTACGAAACCGCTGTACCGGATTTGACGGGAATTTCACTGGCATATAGCTAATGTGTTAAAGAGTAACGTGTTAGCGCGACAATATTAAAAAAAAACACAAAGAGAAAGAATTATGTTTCCGCGCTAAAAAAACCCATGAAATTATGTCAAATTTTCTTATTTTGCAAAATTGTGATTTAATTTGATTTTTTATTGGAATGTAATTTGAATTTGTGTATTTTATTGATCTCTTCTAATTGAATTAATTTTATGAATTTTTAATCTACATATTTGTGACAATGATTCTCCTTTGTGTAATAAATTTGAATTTTTTCTTTAATTTGAATCTTAAAAGTGTTCTAAATTGAAGAGTGATGCTCTATAAGTCTGATTCGTGATTGAATTTTGACTAGATTTATTTTATTTCTTCTTGAATTTGTTAAATTTGTCTGTACTCAATATTATTTTATTTCATTACTTTTCATATTTTTATGCATACTATTTTGTCGCGTAATTTGTGCTACTCTTAGTTATGGAAGAGCGGAGTCACCGTACAACAAGCTACCGGAAGACTTTAAAAATACTATCTAATATCTATATAATCTGAGACGATTATTAATCAATAAAAGCTACTACACAATTAATGAATACTTTGATGATAAATTTAAATAACAATAAAAAAACATTCTGACATTCTTTCTTATATAATACCGACCTTTCACTTTAAATTTGACTTTGAACTAATTAATTCATTAACTTGATAACGCGGAAATACCATCATTTAAAATATATATAATAAAACCATACCACTTAATTGAATTCAATTTACTTAATAAACATTCTGTTTATATATTAATACATGATAAGCGCTTTCATCCTCTCTCCTATCACCAGCTAACTGAACTTTGCTGTGCCCGACGGGGTCCATAATTGATTCTATCCTTACCATACCAACAGTTTTATATAACATTATGGAATGCAATAAAGTATTGAGTATTGAGTCTCCTAACACAGGCATATCATGCTTAAAAGGAGACTCCAATCACTAATATTGTAAATCAACTTGGGATGGAAAAATATTATTTGAATTTTAATGTCAAATTCCACGCAGACAAACTGCTAGTGTTAAATAAAATGGTACTTACTGCATGGGTGCCTTCTGTTCCGATGCTCCGTTAGATTTTTTTTTGTTTGCATCTAAAAGAGATAAAAAGCCGTTGCTTTAGACAAACATTTTTTTTATTTTTTATGAAAACGTTGCCCCACACTAGGAATTTCTCCTGTATCGTGGGTGCGTTTACAAACATTTAAACTCACATACACAAACAGCCAGACCCGGAACAACTACCTGTAGGTCATACAAATATTTGTTCCGTGCGGGGATCGAACCCACAACACGCGGCGCAGCAGCCGATGGCTCAACCTCTGCGCCAACCGTGTCGTCAAAATGTTTTTCTCATCTGAATTCCACTGGCCCATTGTCCACGGTTGTGTAAATATTCGAAGGGAGTAGATGTTGAGGGTAGAAGGTACAGACGCCAGCATATCAAGCTACCCCAAACTGTCAGATTTTCCCAATTGAACATGAACCGTATTCTTTTGTTATTAAGTTGCAAAACCTATTAAAGAAATTTGACACATTGGGGTATCTTGTTGTGCTGGCCCTCTTTACATCTACGCACAACCTTTTCTAAATTGTTCAGATTCGTACTATAATAAATATTTTAACAATAATAGAATTTCAGTATTAACAAATACAATAAACGCGTAGTATTTTTTTTTCCTGAATTTCCCAAAAGTACTATTTGCACATTTTTGAAAAAAAAGAAAAATATAGGTAATTATTATTCGCTTTTATAGTTGATTATTATATTCTTTTGGTTGATTTTCTATAAAAGCGTGTTTTTTTAGTTTTTTAAACTATATTTTTAAATCGAATTATTGCATCGTCTTGTCTTTGACAAGTGTGCAAAATTTGAATTTGAATCTGGTCGTTTAAAGTGGGTCAAAATCGCGCCCTAACGAACAAACATACAAACATACAAGTGAAGCTAATATAAAGCGTGTAAAAAAGGTGGCAACCCCACCCTAAATAAACTAAGATAAAAGCAGGAGGACCTTGGAATTATCTAAAGTGTTTTATATACTTACAGATGATGACAAATAAATGGATAAAAATTAATAGTTTCATCTTGAAGTCGTTACCAATTCCTAACTGAACGAGTTTGGTTCGTAAAAATCGAATTGGTACATATGCACTATATTGCACAGTCCAGTAACTGCGATTAATTATCTTTAATGAGTGCTGTTTCATTGATTTTTAATTGACTTTTGGCTGATGAAGTCATGATGGCCTAGTGGTTGAGGCCTCGTCTCTTGTGCACGAGGTTATGGTTTCAAACCTGGGCACGTACCAATGTGACCGTTTCAATTTATTCATATTTACTTTCTAAGTTTATCTTGGACATCACTGGTATCGGTGAAGGAAAACATCGTGGGGAAACATGGACTTATAATTAATATAAGTCTGAAATCGCCAACCCGTCTTGAGCAAGCGTGGTGATCAATGCTCGTGCCTTCTCTGTATGAGAAGAGGCCTTTGCCCTGCAGTGGGACAGCAACAGGCTGGTATTTTATGATTATATTATTGACTGATATGGAAATTAACATTATTCAAGGTCATATTATTATCAAATCAGATGTATAACGTGAGCGAAGCGAAAGGATTATGTAAGGATCGTGGCGGGTGGCATTCTGTAGTTTCTGTCTACCCCCATGGGATAAAGGCATGAGTTTATGTATGCATGAATGTATGTAACATAGCCGGCTTAACTTCACGATCGGTAAATACGATAAATATCTAATAGTAATATAAGGAATGAGGACCATGTAGTGAGGAAAGTTTTGGGTATGAATGTGGAGGGTTACATGAGTAGCGGGAGACCAAAGAAACGATGGATGGATTGTGTGAAAGATGATATGGCTAGAAAGGAGTTAGATTTTAAGATGACGGCAAATAGAGATGTATGGAAGTAGAAGGCATGCTGCGCCGACCCCAAATAAATTGGGATGGGCAGGAGGTTGTTGATCTAATGATAATATGACAATCAAATAAGATTTCCGAAGCCACGTTATACACGGTGCTAAGGACATCGGCGCACAACTTGATACCATGAGTTTAGTACATGATTCTGGACCTCAAGTGTTGAAGTTTTTTGTCAGATTTTTCTTAATTTTAACGTTAATTTCTGATGTTAGTTTTACTTTAAACTGTATAAAATATTATGATTTCGAGATTAATGACGGCACAGAGGCCGAGTGATTGGCTGCTGAGCTGCGTGTCGCGGGTTCCATCCCCGCACAAAACTAACATTTGTATGACCTACAGGTTATTGTTCCGGGTCTGGCTGTTTGTGTTTGTGAGTTTGAATGTTTGTAAACGCACCCACTATACAGGAGAAATTCCAAAGGTAGGACAAAGTTCAAAAACAAGAAAAAAGAGAAAATGTTAATTATGTTATTTAAAAAAAAACTGACTGGGTACCTCTTAGTGTTTCCTGAAATAAGCAGACTTGGTAGACTACAGTCACAGACAAACGAAGCCGCTCCACAAAGGTACTTTTCAACCACTGATACTGTAAGGAGCTCGTGGCTAACTAAAAACACAGCCGCACATGTTGATCGAAGGTTAAGCTACGCTTGCCGAGATCAGTCTGTGGGTGGGTGACCGTTCGTAACATATCGAGGCTCCTCCGTGCCTCGGGAAATATGATAAGTCGTTCGTAAGTCGTTACGGGTAGTTAGAAGCCCGAAAGCCTGACAACCAGTCTTACCAAGGGGTATCGTGTTGCTCAGCAACTGGGTTTTAGAGGTCAGATAGGCAGTGGCTCTATGTAAAATACTGGTATTCAGCTGCATCCGGTTAGACTGGAAGCTAACCCCAACATAGTTAGGAAAAGGCTAGGTAGGCGATGGTATCCTTAAAAGGCATAGGTAAGTATAATACTCAAACAGATGAAATTCAATGTCAAAAATAGTTTTATTCAAAAATAAACAGTACAAAATTAGATTATACTTCATTCCGTCGTGGGCTCAGACGCCAGGACAGCAAGCTATCCCAAACTGTCAAATCCCAATTGAACATGAGCCTTCAACTTTTGTAATAAAGATGAAAAACTCAAAGAAAGACAAACTGTCAAAGAAATGTGACAGATTGGGGTAGCTTGATGTGCTGGCCTCTGTACACAGTTAACAATGCATTTTTTACGAAAAAAAGACATTAACATACTTATACATATGTGGGATAAAATTACTGAATTATACCAAAAAATGGAACGCAGTGGATGAAAGAGAGAGAGGTATGTGTGAGGAGGAAAAAAACAAAATGGCGATCTTGCATATCACGGTGTAAGGATGGTTATTTTTTGGTTCGTGAAAAGTAATGAAAAATAAAGCTTTACTTAGCAAGCACTCAATGTTTACTTTGCCATACAATCCCATACATATATACATACATAAACTCACGCCTTTTTTCCTCCAATGGGAAAAAGGCAGAAACTACAGATCTATCTAACTACAGAGCTATCTGCTACGATCCTTACATACTCCTTTCGCTTCGTCTACGTTCATACATAATAAAAGCAACATTAACATTATATCCTGAAAAACTTACTCAGGTATTATTTGAAATGATTTTACGTAACCGCGCGCGCTCATTGGTCAAATAGCGCGCGCTTCCCAGGCTTCCTGTTACACACTTCATCCCTTTTCACGAAATCACTCCCACAGATTGCAGGAAAGCGAGAGGATAGATGTTACACATCAGAAAGAGCTTAAGCATTAGAAAAACATTTCATTAAAAATCGCATTTTTTTTGCTCTTATAGTAAAATAGTCATTCAGTCACCATGTTTTAGCCTAATATCACAATACTCACGACCATAACTCGTGGCTTGACAAAATTTTATTTTCCAAAAAATACGGGAGATATTTCATAAAAAATTACAAAAAAAAAAAACAATTTAAAAGTAATTCATCAAAAAATCCCGATTGCAAACAACAAGTAGAGTTCCTTAGAAAAAATGGTATATATTTCTGTAAATTGGTTTTTGGCGACTGCAGTTCGTGCGGTGCGGCCAAGTCTGCGTTCACCTTTAGACTCCGCTGTCCGTCCGTCACCAGGCTGTATCTCATGAACCGTGATAGTTTGACAGTTGAAATCTTCACAGATAAACAGAATATTCAAAAATAACTTGAGAGGTGTCAAGGGACACCCTGATGGAACGAAGTTCCTTTCGATTAATTAGTGAAGGAATTGTATTTTTTTTTTTTTAAGTTAATATAAAAATAAAAGAATATTTTTTAGTCGTCGCGACACCACACTGTTCAATGAGAAATAGAAAGACGAAACGAAAATAACTGGCTTGCTTTCTATGAGAGAGAGAGAGAGAGAGAGAGAGAGAGAGAGAGAGAGAGATATAGAGAGAGAGAGAGAGATATAGAGAGAGAGAGAGAGGGAGAGACAGACAGAGAAACACGCGCACGCCGCGCGGCTTGTGCGCAAGAATTGTACGGTCTTAGCATTCAAATGGACTATGCCCAGTGTTACATTCTGTTAATATTTCTCTTTGGTATTAGAACTTGGTTACACTTGAAAAATAAGTAAAACAATAAATTAGTTGCTGGGGAGTTTATTCCGCCACTTCTTCTTCCCAGCAAAAACACTAGGAAGTGGTAAAGGGTGGGCGTTTTGGGGGACTGTCTTATGTAAACGTTTTGACGTTCAAAAAGTGCTGATTCTCAGCCTAATTTGAATAAATGAATTTTGTTTTTTGATTTGAAAAGAACTCCGTGAAAGGCGATCTACTTTATATTTATTTTTGGTTGTCTCTACAGTCGGGTTTTTTAGATATTTTTATCTACTATCACCATTCGAAAGCGTCCTTAATAACACTACGAGAAACTTTTTTTCCAACTATAATCTCCCTTTTTAACGCTACCTTTCTCTTTCTAGGCGTAATCTTAAAACATTCCACTGGCTCTTCATCCACGACGCCATCTTGAAAAACGTTTTGATAGTCAGTGTCAAAATCATTAGGAAAACCGACTATTTTCTTTGGTTTGAAATAATTTATGAAATGTATAAGTTCGTCTCTGCCGCAGTGCGTAGAGAAACATACTTCTATTCTATTATCTTTGAAAGATAAGAAATCTTCTTCAATATTCAGTTTGTCTGTCCATTTTAAGGCTGAGAAGTATACTTGAAGGTCTAATGCACTTGGATCTCCTTTGTACCGGTACTTCGTGCTAAGATGGATGCGGGATGAACAGTCGTTGGTCATACCATAGATCTCTTTCGGGAATTGGCTGAAAAAAGAAGAAACGGATTGTTATTTCGAATGGTAGTGCATTGTCTATGGACTTGGAAGTGTCAAAAAGTATCGATATAATATATTTGTATCGATATCTTATGGCCCGCGTTCTATTTTTTAAAGGATCTGAACTCCTTTTTTGAGAAAGGGAGTTTTTTTTTTGATAGCTGTAAAAATCATTGAACGTACTAATTCAGCATATTAAAATATTTTCGACGACACGGTTGGCGCAGAGGCTGTGCGATCGACTCGTGCGCCGCGTGTATTCGAAAACAACACGGAACAAATATTTGTTCGTCCAGGTCTAGCTGTTCGTGTATATGACTTTAAATGTTTGTAAACGCACCCACTATACAGGAGAAATTCATAGCGGGGCAAGGATTAAAAAAAAAAAATTGCCTTAAAATATTGAATAATTAAATTAAAATTATTAAGATTTTGATATTCCAGTTTTATAGTTTATCACTCACCAATAAATATTCCAATAAGATTCACCAACGTGAGTCTTCAATCCTGTTGCATCATAAATTTCATTGCAAACATATTCATATCCATACCCTGCTGACGTTAGCAGTACTACACGATGCTTCTCGCTTAGATTCAACCAATTCTTGACATGATACACTACATTACGTACTACTTCAGACCTTTTTGGGAACGAAGGAACGTACTGAAAGGTTGTATCCACATATAACACATCCATACGTATAGGTTCACCTTGTGATTGAAAATGGTTGTATTTTGCAACACTGTTCTGTGATATTCTGAAGTCTCCAGTGTAAAGGATGTTGTTTTTGTTATATTTGAAGAGATACATTACGGAGCCTAATGAGTGACCCGCTGGTAATACAGTTACATTTAGGAAGACTTCCTTCTCATCTGTGTTGATTGATATTGTATTTCTACCTGTAATGGATAGAGATGAGTAAATTAGTGATAAGTTTAAAGATGAAGCTTGCTCAAGCAAAATCAAAGGTTAAGGTACGCTTGAGGTCATGAGTAGATATCAAGACCCCACAGTGCCTTGGAAAGCATATAAAGCTGTTGGTCACCGCTATCATTTGTAAATCTTTAACAGTCATTGTATTATGAGTAGTCAGAAGCCAACCAGTTTAACCAAGGGATATCCCGTTGTCCAGTAGCTGGGTTATGGAGGTTTAATAAAATAAATAAATAATGCTCGACAATAATAATAATAGACAGTCTAGATCAGGCAGCTCTCGAAGCAGACAACAACACAATTCAGAAAAGGCCATGCTGCGTTGACCCCAAATAAATTGGAATAAGGACAGGTTGAAACAAGATATATTGAAAACCTTTTCAATTGTTAGCAGTTACGGGTCAATATTTAAAGAGGTAAAGAGAAAAGAGAGAGAGAGAGAGAGTGGTTAAAGATCCCATTAGGAGAATTCGTTTTTAGAACTGTCTACAAATCACAAATTCACTATTTATGCTTTGCATGTGTACAATGTTTAATATGGACGGAAGTGGAAATTATGTGTTTTTCTAACTTTTCTGCTGTTCTTTTCTGATTTATTTAATAGCGGGATCCAAGACTAGTCAAATTTAATTGCCTCGACGCTTTTCTGGTGGTTGCCACCATTGATATTGACTTTCAGGAGTTGCAGTGGCTGGGAATAGTGTGACAGGCTTGTGTAATACCGTGTTGTGATGCTCTAATGTCTCACGGAGCGCGTTTATGGTCAAATACGACCTTGACAACACTGAGCTAGGACAAATGTAAGAAGAACTCATAAAAACTTACCTAATTCCAACACTTTTAGGTAAGGTGCCAATCTAGGACATTCTTCCGTAATAATCGCCACAGTAACTTTAGAAGCATATATAAAGACTTCATTCTTTTTAAGTTTTCTACGAAAGCGGTCCCCCGCCAGGCCTAGGACGTGGTCTCCGTGATAGTGGCTTAAAAAGTAAGCACTTTTGTTCAAATCATTTTCGAAATTGTCGACCAATATGAATGGTATTTCGTCTATGTGTCCGTCAAAAGCACTACGCATTGTTACTTTTTAAACTCAATGCAATTAACTAATATATTAAATAATTATGTTTCTTTTAATAAAATATTTCATTCAGTTTCAGTGAATCAATTCAATATTCTGTTTATTTTTAAATGACAGACGTTTTAGTGTTGCCATCTTAAGATTTTGGGTTACCCAGAGCTCCTTCCGATAATCATCTATACTTGATGAAACTATTTTTTAATCTTCAAGTACGCCAATTATAAATAATACTCCACTCCACCAAGTCAACTTGTTCTAAAAAAATAAAAATAAAAAAACAGTTTTTTTTTTACCGTGGAACCATCCACAGTTAATTAGTGGGTGTTTAAATAGTGTTCTTTTCTTAGTTTCTGGGTGTTTAAATAAAAAATTGATTCATATCTTTCTCACTATTCTCAATTGAACACTCAAATGTTTAAAAATCGCCAAACAATTTTTTACCCAAAAACTCACATGAAAATAAAGAAATTCCCTAAATATAGGAGAACTTTTATGAACATAAAAGTCTATTAATATATGAAGAAATAAAATAAAATAATCAATCAATTCATCCGCATCGTTGTCAATGGGACAAGTGCCCAGAAGGCTGGCAGCATTGCCACGTTAAATGGCAGTGCTGATTCTTTGGCCAAAAAAAAAGGCCAGCCCTCTGGTCACGTGAAGAGTCGACCAAACGTTTCACGATTTCTCGAAAAACTAAATGGGCACATGGACCCCATGGCCCTAGTGTTTCAACCTCAAACGGCTCAAACATATGACTTCCAGTTAGGTTGGTCTATTTTCGCCGTTTGAGGTTTTCTGCACCTGCAGCAGCCGCACCTGCACAATCCACCGTACTAGGAAGATGGGATGGCGCAAGGGTGTCGACACATGTTGCATCCCACACCAAAGGCCTACCCATCTTAAGTCTCTAGATAATTGTCAGGTCGACTTCACTTGACATTGGACAGTGACAAGTGACAAGAAGAAAGAGTTGCCTCTTCAAATTAACACTATAACTTATAACACACTAGTCATACTTTGTAGCTTAATGAGAGAGGTTCTAGTAGGTTGACATACAATTTTTGGAAATCAGTCTAGTTTTTATTTATCGCTGTATTCATCTTATAATGAAATAGAACAATAGGTCTCTAAGATTAAGATTTTTTAAGTGAAAACTTTGCGATTGTTGGTAGGGGCAAAACGTATGCGTCACCGACATGCTATTATGACGTGATGCGCACGACTAACACTTATTCCAAAGTTCTCAGTTTCTCTCAAAAGTCTGACAAGCAGTCTTACCAAGAGGGTATCATGCTGTCCAGTAATTGGGTTATGGAGGTCAGATAGGTAAAATACTCGCATTCAGCTGCATCTGGTTAGATTGGAACCTGACCCCAACATCGTTAGGACAAAACTAGGCAGATGATGAGTATGAATATTTTTTTTGTAAAGAAAACGGTCTCAAGCCAGATAAATTTAATCAAAACAACTTTATTTATTGATGATTATTTTTCCGAGCGTCTTCTTTATCCAATTCTTGTTTCATAGAGCGGTACACCACCGCAGCATCCTTGGATAACTTCTCCACCAAGTCCTGAATCATTTGGGATCTTAGCAAGGTTTTTAAAACATGTATTACAGATTGCGAATTAATCTCAACCATAACTGAAGGTTTTTCGTCTTTGAAATTGATTATCTCTGGTTCTGAAAATGTTAACAATTTAAATTAATCATGCCATCATTTCATCATCATCATTATTTTATCCGGAAGACGTCCACTGCTAGACATACGCTTCCCCCAAACATTTAAAAATTACTCACATATAATTTTGAAATTATTTTACGTTAATGCGCGCGCTCATTGCATATTAGAAATCATGAAATCAGCACTTTTTGAACGTCAAAATTTACATAACATAGTCCCCCAAAACGCCCACCCTTCAGTTGCCAGGCTTCCTTTGTTACACACTTCCGTCCCTTTTCACGAAAACTCTCCCACAGATTGCAGGAAAGATGTTACACATCAGAAAAGGGTGTCCAAAATACTCACTAATATCGAACTCCTCTCCTTTCGACCTGTAAACAGGATTATTCGCACTGTCCTTAGCGAGTTTTATGAGAACTTTTGCAATTTTATCGACAAAATCTGTCGAATTACTACTTCTACTAATCATTTCCACTCCAGTATTGACTGCCAGAACTACACTCTCCAAGGACTGATCAGCTTCGTAGCCAGACTGCTTTTCGTTTCCCATTGATCTTCTAGAAGATTTCTTGGCATGCTTCTGGCTCAAAGAACCTTCAAAGGTTTTGTTTGTTGCCGACGCTGGTAATGTATTTACTCCTTCGAAGATTAGGAAACCTGAAATTTCTTTTTTTTATAGTGGATACATATGTACATACATACAGAAACTCGTGACTAAATAAGAACGATAGCAGGTTAAGCTACGCTTGCCTAGGTGAGTCTGTGGATGGGTGACCGTTCATTATATATCGGGACTCCTCCGTGACTCGGAAAGCACGTTAAGCCGTTGGTCCCGGCTGTCATTTGTAGATCTTTGACAGTTGTTACGGGTCGAAAGTCTGACAACCAGTCTAACCAAGTGGTATCTGACCAGATAGGCAGTCGCTCAATATTTACCTGCATCCGGATAAACTGGAAGTCGAACCCAATATTTGGGAAAAGGCTAGGCAGATGATGACTGCCTGTTCTTTGTTTTTTTTTTGTTTTCATTTAAAAAACGTTTCCCCACACTAGGAATTTCTCCTGTATCGTGGGTGCGTTTACAAACATTTAAACTCACATACACAAACATATCATCATGGTATCTGTTATCATGGTATGGGCATGAGATGCCAACGAATGAGGAATATGTCAAAAAGAAAGTTTTGAGTATGAATGCGGAAGGTTATAAGATTAGAGGAAGACCAAAGAAGCAATGCAAGGATTATGTAAGAGATGATAGAAAATATGCTAGAAAGAAGGAGACTTTTGAGATGACGACAAACAGGAGATGTATACTAAACAAATAAATAAATAATGCTGGACAATCCACACAGCATCATCTAGCCCCAAGCTAAGCAGAGCTTGTGTTATGGGTACTAGATGACTGATATACTTAATACAATACATAACATAGATAGATATTTTTTATTATACATAGCAAATACCCAGAACACCCGAAACAAATATTTGTAGATCGTGCAAACATTTGTCCCAAGGCGGGAATCGGACCCGCAACCTCCTGCGTTGCAGGCGGTCCTTCGCCCGCTGCGCCACATAGGTCGTCAAAATGTAAATTCGTAAGATGTATGGAAGAAGAAGACATGTTGCGCCGACCCCAAGTAAATTGGGATAAGAGAAGAAGGATGATGATCAGTATCTTATCCCAATTTACTTGAGGTCGGCGCTACATGTCTATAATTTTTATTTGTAAATTCCTCCTTCTTAATTTATTAAGTGTTTGTATATATGTTTTTATTTAGGTAGTTTTATATTGCAATTAGACTAAGTAATTCTGTAAATATTGTATAATAAATCCTCATTTTAAATAATAAAAAAAAAATTACCAGTGACAACGAAGAGTAAGTAATACATTGTTCAAACTAGAATACTCTACTACGCATTAAATTGTTTATGTCCTGTTAATAGATTTGCTAACTAGATTTCTTAGGTACCAAATGTTAATTAATTGCCCATTGGTTTTTATTACATTATAAAATATTAATTAATTTAGGTAGTTACCTACATAGGTACGTAATTGGGTACCTAAATGATTTCATATTTAATTACTAATTAAATTAAATTAGTTCGGTTGGCTGTCAGAGCTCGTGGCTAAATTAAAACGGCCGCACGGGTTGATAGGAGGTTAAGCTACGCTTGCCGAGGTCAGGTCCGTGGATGTGTGGCCATTCGTAACATATCGAGACTCCTCCGTGACTCGGAAAGCATACTAAGCCTAAGGGCTTAGTATGCTTTGTCATTTGCTCGGAAAGCATACTAAGCCCTTAGGCTTAGTATGCTTTCCGAGCAAATGACAGCCGGGACTAAGGTCCCGGCTGTCATTTGTAGATATTTGACAGTAGTTACGGGTAGTCGAAACCTGAAAGTTTTACACTTTTTTTTAACAGTTTTTTTCTCTTCGAAGATGGCACAGAGGAAAATCTGAAATTATTCTATTTGATAGAAGTTTAGTAAAATAAAATAAAGTTTCTTAATAACACACTCTTTCAGAAAACGGTACGGAACAATCGGTGCGCGAGTCCTTCTCGCGCTTGACCGGTTTAATTCTATAAAAATATTCAGCCTGTATAGATTTATAATAGTTAGATTCCCTCGTAGGTCTAGTGGTGGCAAGCGCTATTGCTGAGCATCAGGTCCTGGGTTCGAGTCGGGAAAATGTTCCTGGCAGAATGTACATGGCTCACTCCTTCCTATTCCACCTGTATTTTAGTGTAACCTACATTCATTGCAAATAAATGATTTGATTTGATTTGAAAAATCTTATTGGGTCATTTTCATGGTAGTTGTTCCGGGTCTGGCCGTTTGTGTATGTGAGGTTAAATGTTTGTAATCGCACCCACGATACAGATGAAAATCCTAGTGTGGGGCAACGTTCTTAAAATACAATAATAGTAATTCCAGCTGCGTGATCGAATCAGAAATGAGGAGATCCGCAGGAGAACTAAAGTAACCGACATAGCACACAGAATCGCCAAACTTAAGTGGCACATAGCTCGCAGAACAGATGGCCGTTGGGGCAAGAAAGTTCTCGAGTGGCGACCGCGCGCCGGAAGACGCAGTGTAGGCAGGTCTCCCACACGGTGGACCGACGACCTGGTGAAAGTCGCGGGAAGGGCATGGATGCGGAAGGCGCAGGACCGGTCATTGTGGAAATCCTTGGGGGAGGCCTTTGTCCAGCAGTGGACGTCTTTCGGCTGAAATGAATGAATTCCAGCTGGAATTGTTTAGTAGCAGCCCGGAGTCTGGATTTCATCCCCGTTAAAGGTAAAAGGCTCGCCTTACTTGAAACAAAACTGTCAATATGTACCTCTGTCTGGCCTTTCGGGGATTATGGGCGTGGTGTTACGTTATAAACTAATACAAGGTAGTATAGTAAAAAAACTTTTTAATTGGTTCGTAATGATTGTTAGTTAAGGCAGGTACAAACGCCAGCACATCAAACTACCTCAAACTGTCAAATTTTACGAATTGAAAATGAACCTTACATTTTTTGTAATAAAGTTGAAAACCTATCAAAGAAATTTGGCATATTGGGGTAGCTTGATGTTCTGGCCTCTGTACTTATATAATTGTAAATGCAAATAGCTGATGTGATAAGGAATAAATATGGCTACTTTTGTCTTGGAAAAATAATTAGGGTTCCCTGCATAAAAAAGAAAACCCATATTATGTTAAATTCCATTTAAATGACAAGGTAGAAACGGGACTTTCTTTTTCACGAACCAAACATTAATAAAGATGGCGGTACCTAGATTGGTACAGGAAATCTTTAAGGAAATATTTACTTACAGACTAAGTAAGTACCTACTAGATTTAGCAAAATGAAAAACCCATTAGCTTACCTACCTGTTAGTCAGATATTTCTGATAGTACAGGGTTGACAATTTCTTAATATTATTAATTTGATCAAAATACAAAAAAAAAACAGAAAAAATAAAAAAATAAACCTACGAAAAATTTCTACGCTTTTTTTTTTCAAAATCAAAATCAAAAATTCATTTATTCAAATTAGGCTGAGAATCAGCACTTTTTGAACGTCAAAGACGTTTACATAAGACAGTCCCCCAAAACGCCCTCCCTTCATTCTTTTGGAATGGGCATCTCGCAGTTTATCCTTCAGGCATATTTACTGCTCAACCGAACTTTCCTGTGGGGGGCTTAATTAAAATTAAGGCCTCCAGCCAGGCGTAAAAACTTAAAAACTAAGCAACCATCGCTAAGGGCACCCCCTGCGGGGTACGAACCTCGGCTTAGGACGTCGCTGAAGAGGACAGCAAGGGACAGGCTGGATCAGATAGTTCCATTATTTAGGGACATTTTAATCATTAACTGGCTCAGCTTCGCGGGCGGGCTCTAGCAAAGGGTCGGGAGGGGGGCATCGACGGGGTCGTAGCGACGGGCCTCGGCGGCGAGGACGGAATAACGGATTGTGTTTGCGAACAGTGCTGGTGGCCCTATCGCTCTCTTGGAGGAGAGAAATTTCTACGCTGATGGGTTTAGAATCATGTACTGAACTCGTGGTCTCAAGTTGTGTGTAGATCCTTTCGACCCTGTAAACGGTATATCAGCTGTGTTTACAGGGAAACAAAGAAACTGACAAAAAAAGTGATTGCTGAATCATTTTTTTTGTCTGTTTCTCAGTTTGTTTGAGGTAATCTCCGAAACGGCTAGATCTATTTTGACGGTACTGGCAGATTGCTGATATTATAAGGAGTAACTTAGGCTACTTTTATTTTAGAAATGAATAAGGGGTCTGCGTAAAAAATCTAATTCAAATATACGAGTACCTTTTTTTTTTGTTAACGGGGGGCAACCTTCAAAAAGGCGCCTGGACTTTTGGGGAAAAGACCAGGGAGTGTGGGATTCTTACCTCACTAAAACCACCCCGGTAATCACCATCAGCACATGGAAGGGGCCCCGTTACCTCTTGAGAGACCACTCCGGGACCCCCTCTGTGCAAAGTATACGAGTGCCTACATCCAATATAAACACTAATAAATAAGTAAAGTTGACTCTCAATATACCTAACCGTTCCTGTTCGTAATTGAGGCATACCTCCCGATCTCGCGGGCGAAGCCGTGGCCAAGAGCTAGTTTCTAATAAAATCAACATTGACACATTTATTAAAAAACATTTCGTAGGATCCTGGTTTCCCAGATCTCTGGAAGGAGTACGAGGGGACGAAACCATACCAAAAAAAGAGGTAATCTCCGAAACGGCAGGACCGATTTTGACGGGACTTCACTGGCAGATAGCTGATGAGTTAACGTGTAACTTAGCATCCTTCTATTGTAGAAAAAAAATTAGGGATCCGTTGATTGAGGGATTGTAGAAAAAATGAAAAACCTTTAAAATTGTATTAAACTCCACGTGGACGAATTCGCGGACTCAATTAGTTCACTATAGTTATTATTATTCTTAGTTTTTTCAAAGGTACTCTGAATCCGTAACAAATTTCCCGCGCTCTCCAAGTTGTTTCAAAATAATGTACATACCTATATTAAGTTAACTTAAGTGTAAATATGTGTTTTTGTTTTAGACGACCCTAGCATTTTCCTATATACCTAAGCTATGGTAAAACAATGCAATCGATTCTTCACAAGGAATTGATAAATATAGGAAAATAATTGGAAACGAATCATTCGGATCTTACTTAGGTTCTTGTTAAGTTCTTAAGCAAAATGGAAAAGTTGTTTGTATTATTTGTTGTGTTTAAGATATATATTCTTTCTGTCGGTGGTACTGAGAACAATACTTGTGATTATACTTTTGGTAAGCAACCACATAATTGGCTAGAACGCGATTTATTCATGAAGGATTTTAAAATAAACCAACTTGATGTAGGCATAATCCAATCCATCTTGTCTGTACCATATTCGGAGATTATTAAAAAGTTGTGCCATTTTGTTATGGTCCTCCACGAATAACTCTAATTCATTAAATGTTAAGTAATATTATAAACTATTACTGTTTAAGATTGTAATGAACGGGGTTCTACGAGGACTGTTTAAAAGAAGAACAAGTTACAGGCACACAATTTAATACTAAGAACTAACCTAACTAATTCCTATACTAAAACAACAATTTAAAACTAAACAAAAAAGGGAAGAACAAAAACTTAATAATTCTCCCAAAAAGAAAAACGCATGGCTGGGTCCGAACTCGTGACGAAGTATGCAAAATTGAACGCTATGCCCCGCGACCAACTGGCTTCTTCGAAACTGTGTCGAATATGACGTTCGTACTTCGCAAAGTGACTAAGGTCTAGCCTGTTTGGATGAAAGGGGCGTTTCCGCAAGCTGAGAACAAATAATGTAGCAGTCAGCATTGCAAAACATGCCCACATTCCACAAACATCAAATAATCTAAACTTCGTGAATTAGACGTAAACACTTACCCCGTTTCATCCGCTAACCGCACACAAACACACAATGTCGCACCAACAACAATAATTATGACTTGTCACTATTTTAGCGCAACGTGTCTGCCAGCAATTTAATTAAACCCGGAGCACTTGTCGGTTGGTCCACTTTTTCAGTGTCTCACACTCAAGTGATCTCTGCCGGTCGAAATCTTTTTCTGCCACCCTCACTTGTCTCATTTTGGAGCTTACTGTAGCGAGCCTAGCCGCGCCATCTAGCGTTGAGCGGGAAATTACATTCATGATCATTACAAGATAGCCAATTAATGTAATAGGGTACGATGGGGCTAACATATCTTCGATAAAACCCCCTAAACAAAATTAGGATAAAAAGAAAACATATTCGGTTAAATAAAAATATATTATGTCAGTCAGATAATAAAAAAAGAATTGGACACGTTCTTTTTAATTACATTTTTATTCAGCTGAATAGTGTTTACTATTGTGGGATAATTGTGGGATGGATAAAATAAAATAATCACAGGGCATCGAAAAATTCATCCGCACCACTGTCAAAGGGAAAAGTGCCCAGAAGGCTGGCAGCATTGCCACGTTGATTGGCAATGCTGATTCTTAGGCCAAAAAGAGAAGGCCAGCCCTCTGGTCACGTGAAGAGTCGACCAAACGCTTCTCGAGGTCTCGAAAAACTAAATGGGTACACGGACCCCATGGCCCTAGTGTTTCAACCCCAAACGGCTCAAACATATAACTCCCATTTAGGTTGTTCAGTTGAATTAAATTACTACTCTACTTAAAAAACTTTTATGTAGGAAAACAAAGAAAATAGTTATAGCACATCAAAATAGTACTTCTTTAATGATTTTACTAATACAACAGCCTGTATTTCCCGTATTCATTTCACCAGTTATTTTTAAGTCCCATGTAATAGGGGGGAGCCTATGACCATCACTGGGCACACATCCAGACTCCGGGCTGCTACTGAGAAATAATTAACGAATATCATATCATATTGCTCGACACTGGAATCGAATCATATTTTACTAATGATGTGTTTATATTTCCCAGGTGATCCGTCGTGGAATTATTCCAAAGTGTTCTATAACAGGGACAGTACGTTCCCAGCAGGAGCTAAGGAGCATGCAGTGGTTCTGCCGGTAATAAGATTTTGTATACATACATTACATTGACGACCAATGTGGCGCGGCGGGCGAAGGTCCGCCTGCGACGCAAGAGGTTGCGGGTCCGATTCCCGCCTTGGGACAAATGTTTGTACGATCTACAAATATTTGTTGCGGGTGTTCTGGGTATTTGCTATATGTAATAAAAATATCTATCTATGTAATGTATTGTATTAAGTATATCAGTCATCTAGTACCCATAACACAAGCTCTGCTTAACTTGGGGCTAGATGATGCTGTGTGGATTGTCCAGCATTATTTATTTATTTATACTTCATCAAATATGTAATGTAATTTGTCCATCTTTGACAGTCGTTGCTAGACATGCGCAAAACAGTGCGTTATGAAGTGATGACATTACATTTAGTACCGCGATATGTTTCATTACACCATGACTTCAGATATGACGACACGGTTAGCGCAGTGGCTGAGCGATTGGCTGCTGCGCTGCGTGTCGCGGGTTCGATCCCCGCACGGAACAAATATTTGTATTGCCTACAGGTAGTTATTCCAGGTCTGGCTGTTTGTGTATGTGAGTTTAAATGTTTGTAAACGCACCCACGATACAGGAGAAGTTCCTAGTGTGGGGCAACGTTTAAAAAAAAAAAAGACATGACGTCATCAAACGCGCGAGCTGTCAAACGCGCGTAATTAAAATGGCCGTTAAGCTTTTTAAAATTTTCCATTTTTTTTGCGCAATTTTCTTAGTTATTCTTTATCTAAGAAAGCTCGTGGCTAAATAAAAACAGCCGCTCGGATTGATCAAAGGTTAAGCTACGCTTGCCGAGGTCAGTCTGTGGATGGGTGACCATTCGTAACATATCGAGACTCCTCCGTGCCTCGGAAAGCACGTTAAGCCGTTGGTCCCGTTTGTCAATTGTAGATCTTTGACAGCCGTTACGGGTAGTCAGAAACCCGAAAGTCTGACAACCAGTCTTACCAAGGAGTATTGTGTTGCCCAGTAACTGGGTTGTGGAGGTCAGATAGGCAGTCGCTCCATGTAAAACACTGGTATTCAGCTGCATCCGGTTAGACTGGAAGCCGACCCCAACATAGTTGGGAAAAGGCTAGGCAGATGATGATTCTTTATCTAAGAACCTTCTCTTTACAATAACAGACACAAAAAAAAGGAATAAGCGATATTGGTCCAGCCGTACACGCGTGATGCCGTGACCAAGGGAAATAGGGATTGATTTTAATTATTGTTTTTTTTTCAGGCAGAAAAGGGTCTCATGATAAGTTATGTCTGCATTACTTTACTTGATGATGGCATGAGAAAAGTGTCTCCAGCGGCTAGCTTCGACCCCATTGATCATGAAGTATCGATTAAATTATCAAAAGAAGCGCCTCGCGACTTTAATTATAATATATTTGCGAAACGACATGGTTATTAATAAGTGTATTTAATTTTAATATCTCCATCGTCATCATCCTACTGCATTTTTACCAGTTTATTTAGGGTCAGGGCAGGTGGTCTTGTTCTTCCATACATCTCTATTTGTCGTCATCACAATAGTCAACTCCTTCCTAACCAGTAGCACGGTTGGCGCAGTGGCGTGGCGTCGTGGGTTCGATTCCCGCACGGAACAAATATTTGTATGGCCTACAGGTAGTTGTTCCGGGTCTGGCTGTTGGTGTATGTGAGTTTAAATATTTGTAAACGCACCCACGACACAGGAGATATTCCTAGTGTGGGGCAACGCAAAAAAATTACCTTTTTCGTTTCTTTGGTCTCCCTCTACTCTTGTTACCTCCACATTCATACTCAAAACTTTCCTCGAAACATCCTCATTTCTCCGCATCACATGCCCATACCATGACAACCGATACCACACAACTACTCGGTCACAGGCGCCACTTTCAGACTTCCTCTTACAAACTCATTTCTTATTCTATCCATTCGCGTTACACCACACATCCCCCTCAGCATTCTCTTCTCAGCTGCATGCAATATAATAGAAAGAAATTAAATTGTGACATTTTTTTTGTTGACCTTATTTTGCCATGTGTAGTTAATTACTAAGACTGTATTTTTATTATTTATAATAATTATGTTTAAAAAAATGATGCCTTCCTGCGGGATATTTGATGAAAATATTTTTTTTTATTTTGTATGACATCTATGTACTACAAAATGTACTATGTTTGAATAATAAATAAAAGGGATTGAAATGTTGCATTTTTGCGAACCCTGACTTATACTTAAACTAACAACATACTTCATCCTCATCATCTGCCTACCCATTTCCCAAGCCCGGGTCGGCTACCAGTCTAATCTTACGCAGCTGAGTGCCAGGATTTTGCAAGGGACGACTGGCTTGCAAAATCCTAGAAACACATATATACAAAATCTTGCCTATCTAATCTCTACAACCCAGTTACTGGGCAGCACAATATATCTTGATAATTCTGCTTGTCAGTCGATAACCTAAAGTAACTCTACATACATATACCTAATACAAAATCAAAATAAAAAGGAATATTGATCAAGAAAGCTAAGGCGTCAAAGTAGTCTCCATTAAAAATTCCTATTGTATTAAATTGTATTATTCCCTTTAATGATATAAATAAAAAAATAAAATTCATTTAATTCAGACAACAAAGATCCATATTTTGTTAGTATTACACTCAGCTTATATTCTAGTGTTAGTAACATTGATATATAACACCATAAATATAACTCCATTATTCAATATATCATCGATAGTTACACCGCATATACTTCTTAAGGAACGCATTTCTACTGCATTTATTCTGCTTTCATGTCTCTTTTGCAGTTAATTTAAGTCGGTAATCACCAACCCGCTTTGAGCAAGCGTGGTGATTAATGCTCGTGCCTTCTCTGTATGAGAAGAGGCCTTTGCCCTGCGGTGACAGTAACAGACTGGTGTTGTCATACTTACCTTCATAAAAAAGTAAAACAAAAGTATTCTTTGTTTAAAAATATTCTTTATTTTTTACAAATGTTTGTCCACATTCACTTTTTAAAAATTTCTTAATGATTTTTACAATTATTATATACCTTAATTTATTTGCAAGAAAATGGCGGTCGTGGGTGTCAAGACAAAACATTAAAGTTATTTAACCAATTCTCTTGCAAATTAATTGATAATATTTATCGTTTCGTGATATTTTTCAATCAGTTTTAATATGATTTTCTTTATATAAATAGTGTAACTACATTTTTCTTTTCGATATTTACTTAGTAACTGTTCACTGATCAAATAGTATTTTGTAGTACTTGACAATTAAATTTGAAGGTCTTCACGATAATAGGGTAGTGTCCTTAAAAATTCTGATTGGTACGAAAGTTGAATTACTCAAAAATACTGGACATGTATTTTTTCTTTTGTCACGTAAACCAAAAATGACGACGATTTATTTATTTATTTTTATACACAAATCAATAAAATTGAAGTGTCTGTTTGTTTGAGGTTATCTCCGGAACGACTGAACAGCTTTTGACGGGAATTTTGCTGGATATAAGTGATGTAATAAGGAATAACTTAGGCTACTTTTTTATAGCAGCTGAGTGCTATGTCGACTGTTGCAGATAAAGTCACGGGCAGAAGCTAGTTCCCGATGCAAAGAAAACATTTTTTTAAGAGCAAAATAATATTTGATCAATAGTCATACTTCACACAAAGTTTATTAGAGAAATATCGTTCTCATATAAAATATTAAAGTACATACATTAACTTAAATTAAATACAAGAGTAGGAAGGATATCGACACAACCTACTCGAATGCAGTACAGACGCCAGCACATCAATCTACCCCAAAGTGTAAAATTTTGCCAATTGAAAATGAACCTTATGCTATTGGTAATAAAGTTGAAAACTTATTAAATTAATCTGAAAGATTGGGGTAGCTTGATATGCTGGCATCTGTACATGACTCTGGATCCCCCAGCGTTGACATTATTATCGATGACTTTTCCAAATTTATACGGTTTTTTCGATATTTTGTTTTCCATAAACTGTGTAAAATCATGATTTCTATCTAAATAAATAAGTTTCTTTTTTTTGGGACAACCCCGCCACGCTATTCCCAAACCACTGCAACTCCTTAAAACCAGAACCAACAGTGGCGACCACCAGAAAAGCGTCGAGACTATGAAGCCCGACTAGTCCCGGTGAAACGATTCAATAGTCTTGGATCCCGCAAAGAAATTAATCAGAAAAGAACAGCGGAGGAGTTTGCAAAATACATAATTTCCACTTCCCTCCATATCAAGCAGGAGACAGAACAGAGCTAGGCCAATAGGCACAAAGGGACGTTTACAACTGGGTTTTGGGGACTTTTACCCCTTTGAAATGTTTAATTAAAAGGTTTATAGACTTCTTTCATCAAAACCGTCACTGTTATGAATAATGATAAAATCATCATTAATATATATATATTATATATATATATATTTAATATTAACACCTTAACTGCCAAACAACGAGACACAATAGAAAATGTAGTGTGTTTGTCGGTCAATTGGCGTTCAACGTGTCAAAGAATTAAAATAACAATATCTAACGTAATAAGATTTTAAATTAAATAGTAAATTATTCACTAAATTCATTAAAAATCTCACCGTATTCACGTTCGTTTACAGTTTTCAGTAAATATGAGAAAAGCAAACAAAAAATTTCAACGCTGTGGCACCCAGAATCATGTAATGAACTCATGATATCAGGTAGTGGGTCGATATCCCTTCCAATCTGTATATTTTCACTTAAAACGATAGGAATGAGAACTCATGATTTTTTTAAAGCACCAAATGACTTAAGTACTATATTTACAAAAGCAGATCAGCAGGACATTGGGTCAGAAACAAATATTACTCCATCATCATCACCTGCCTCGCCCTTTTCCATCTGGATTAGGGGTCGGCTACCAGTCTAAATGGATGCAGCTGAATACCAGTTTTTTTACATAAAGCGACTGCCTATCTGACCTCCACAACCCAGTTACTTGGAAACGCGATACGCCTTGGTAAGAATGGTTGTTATACTATCGGGCTTCTGACTACCCGTAACGACTGTCAAAGATCTACAAATGGCAGCCAGGACCAACGGGTTAACGTGCTTTCCGAGGCACGGAGGAGTCTCGATATGTTAAGAACGGTCACCCATCCACAGACTGACCTCGGCAAGTAGCCACGAGCTCCTTTTTTCATTACTCCATATGCCCATATCGACTGCTTCGTTTGTCTAGTAGCATTAGCGCTTGCAACCAGCGCTACTGCTGAACATGAGGTTTTCTGAGTTCGATTCATAGGTCGAACAAAGTTTTATTAGGATCACTGTTCATGAGAAGTCTGGGCCAATTGACGACACGGTTGGCGCAGTGGTTGAGACATCGGCTGCTGCGCCGCGTGTTGTAGGTTCGATCCCCGCACGGAACAAATATTTGTATGACCTACAGGTAGTTGTTCCGAGTCTGGCCGTTTGTGTATGTGAGTTTAAATGTTTGTAAACGCACCCACGATACAGGAGAAATTCCTAGTGTGGGGAAACGTTTTTGTAAAAAAAAGTACTTTAGTCCCATCTAATAGGGGGCGAGCCTATCGCTATCAAGTAGGCGCCATTTTTTTTGTTTTTGGTGTTTTTGTTTTTTGGCATTTTTATTACCTGTGCGTGTCCCAAATAAATGTTTTTCTTTCTTTCTTTCTTTAAATTCAGATTTTAAAGAAATCCCAGATGGAGAGAACGAATAACACCTTGTCTGACTCAGCAATCAAACTCAAGATGTAATGCTTATCAGTAGCAAATTCGACCAAACCAACTATGCATACCGAATTGAATCGTGTTACAAAATAATGGAAATTTTTGAACCGTATAATATTACCAATGATTTTATTTGTTTCAATAAAACTGATAACCGCGAAATATTACAACAATAGGGATGTGTCCTAGGTAAAAATATATTAAGTCTATTTAGCCCGTCAGTAAGATTACCAAAAAATATTGGACACGTATTTTTTGCTTACTTAATTCAATAAAAAGTGACAATGATATAGCACATCAAAGTTCAGGAGAAGGGGCTTGTGACGTCACGCCGTGCTACACTTTTAACGAAAAGTGTAGCACGGCGTGACGTCACGCGCAATTTCAACCCACTATATCGTCGTCATTTTTGGTTTACGTGACAAAAGAAAAAATACGTGTCCAGTATTTTTGAGTAATCCAACTTTCGGGCCAATCAGGTTTTTTAAGAACACTACCCTATTTACTATTTAAAAGAAATTTAAACAAGCATAACATTACGCCTGTATTCTCCAAAGGGCAAGGCAGGTGTCTCTAAAAAAAATTGCAGTAAAATTCGGCCTGAGGCGCTTTACTGGCATTTCATTAAATATATTAATTGAGCTATATCTGCCTCTGAAATGTCCTGCATACATACAAGTTATAACATAAGTAAATCTTAGAATCTTTTTTGCTGATCTACTAACAAAACTATTAAAGATATATAGAAACTATATAATCTGTCTGAATAACACTCTTTTTTTTAATTTTTACAGTTCAATTTTGACATTTCATTTCTGTATTTACTTATAAAAATATTCTAGCGTTCGATGGTCTATCATAGTATCTAAAATTGAAATGACTTTTCCACAAAATACATTTATGTTGACAATTAATTTTGACATTTCATTTTGACAATTAATTTTGACATTTCATTTTGACAATTCATTGAATGGCAATTTTGGTTGGCTACTTTCGTTCATCCCCTTAAATAAGCTACATGACGACAGCATAAAAATATAATAATTAGCAGATCAGCAAAGATTAAAAGGTTATTTTGACTTTTTAAAAGTAAGAATAATTTTTAAATAATAATTTAAATTATGGCATTTAAGATCAAGATAAGTAATTGTAAAGTTCTTCTTTTTCTTTTTAAGTTTATTCTTAAATGACTATTTACAATCCTTGGTCCGGAAGGTTAGGTTATCGATTGAAGTTATTTTGAATCGATACAAACTTTTGTACAGACGCCAACACATCAAGCTACCCCAAACTGTCAAATTTTCTCAATTGAACATGAACCTTATTTCTTTTGCAATAAAGTTAAAAAACTATCAGAGTTTGACACATTGGGGTAGCTTGATGTGCTGGTCTCTGTACATAGTACCAAATCACATCAAGGTACCATAAATTAGTTCGATATATTTCAAACTTAAAACGATAAGGTTCTTATCTAAATTTGACAGTTCGGTATATCTTGATATGCTAGTGTGTCTGTACATTATACAATTTACCAAAAATGATTACTATAAGTTTGTAGCGATCTAAAAAAACAATAGAAAAACGTAATCCACATTACGTAATAGACATTATACAATAAAGGTACGCTTTCATTGGCCCGCAACGGCCGCAACTCAATTCTGAATTCTTTATTTCGTACCATAATGTATATACAGTAGGGAAATAATACATATTAGTCACAATTATGGACCCTATAGGGCACATCATAGATCAAGTAAGACAGAGGAAGAACACTGACTTGTTTACTTGACTCACGCACGGCATGTAACGGAATTACCGGCACCGTTTTTGTACCATCCGGATTTCATATATTGAGTTTTCGTTCTTATCTTAAGTTGACATCTCCTATCATGGATATTGATGAAGATATTATTATTAACACCTTAACTGCCAAACAACGAGACACAATAGAAAATGTATTGTTTGTCGGACATTTGCCGGTCAACGTGTTAACAGTTACTTTTTGGCGGATAAAGAAGAATTTAAAACGGCGGACGATACACGCGGCAAAATATTCCGTGTGACGTCACTGGCCCGCAAATGTGTGCGGTACGGATAGTGGACGCCGTGTCACGTGATACGAGTTGATAAGCGAACTAAAATCCATTGCAGGCCGTGCGGGCGTTGCGGGCGATGCGGACGTTGCGGGCCAGTGAATGCGCAGCTTTAAGATACAGACCATAATTTCTACGCCAATAGAGATAATGTACCTTATATACAAACTTATTTTCAAGTTACAAGTGATGCATAATCACATAATCACACTGTCATGTCTTGAGCACACTGGAGGACGAGACGGCAGGGGATTTTAAATTTATCAATTTAATTTAATACTTATCCGATGGTAATAAGGTATATATTTCAATGCTCGGTGAGATCTGAGCTCGATCCCGCAGCACAGCTTTGTGGTCGATCAACAAAGCATTGAAATCTATATATTTCGATTGGGTAAGTATTAAATTAAAATAAGGTTTGATCTCGGAAAACCGAGCACTGAAATATATACCTTATTTCGATCGGGTAAGTATTAAATTCAATTGACAAATTTGAAACTCTCTGCCGTTTTGTCAGCGTGTGCGCAGGACATCATTTACACTCAAGCGCATATTCACGTCAAATCACTAAATTTAATTAATGAATTATACAGAAATGTCAGAGTAATTATATTATTCACATTTGAATAATGACAAAAGAGACATTATTCGATATTCCTTAGAAAAGAAAGGGTCAGTGAACGATGCAAGCCTCGTATATTCTATACAAGTAAGTACAAAGCATCGAACTTGAAATAAAAAATAATATTTTTCTTTTGAAAATCACATTTTTTTATCTACAATCTCTTTTGGTCTTGATGCAGAGAAACGTACGATCCGCAGCATAGAATAGAATACTATTTATTGTACATCGTGAATAATTACAAATAGTGAGTTTAAAAGCTACATAGGGTGTTACAATGGGCGTCCTTATCGCTAAAAGCGATCTCTTACAGACAACCTTTGGATGGACTTGATAGAGAACGAGATAAGTTGGTAGTTCGTGGTGTACTATTTAAATACACCCATATCCACACCATACGTTCAAGTCCTATCTAATGGAGGACGAGCCTATTACCATCGACCGAACACAAGTCCAGACTGTGCTGTTACTGGGTAATCCCAGATGGAAATTCCTAATACCAGCATATTTTAGATTTACGATACATTTTTCGAGGTCAATGTTGAAAAATGTCTTGCTGTCTTAGTGGTTACAGCATCACCTCTCATAGTAGAGGTTGTGTGTTCAAATCCGGGTTACCAATGTGACTGTTTCCAATTAATATGTAGGTACTTTCTAAGTTTATCTGAGACATCACTGACATCGGTAAAGCAAAAACATCGCTAACCGGCCTTGAGCAAGCCTGGTGATTAATGCTCGTGCCTTCTCTGTATGAGAAGAGGCCTTTGACCTGCAGTGGGACAGGAACAGGCTGGTCTTATTGATTTGTTTCTGTTAGCGAATCATACGTTCCACATCAAGACTTCTTTCCTTACCGACTTCTATCTCGCTTTATTCCATCAAATCCCATGAAACAGATGTTTTTGATTGGTATACTGAAATCTTCACAACCAAACATCTACATACCATGAGATTTGACATAACAGTGAATAAGCTTTTAATTATCGAGTTACAATCGAATTCTCAAACGTTACCCTAATGTAAGTCGCCGCCGTTATGTCACAGAGAAATACTTTACAGTAAAATGGCGTCTGAGAATTCGGAGGTAAGTCAGTTAACTTTTAAGTTCTATACAATTCTTTCTCAGTATGTAACAAAATAAATTAAAACCGTTTTATGTATGTATGACGTTTAGTAATAAAACCAAGATGGTGGTTATCAAAATGGCGGGAGATGTCAAACTGACAGCTGAGCATGTTAGCACGTCGTTCGGATATAAGTTCGGGGGTAAAGGCTCTTCGCCGCCTTTACAGTACTCGTTTCTCGACTGTGGGAACAGAAAAATATTTATTATTAACTATGAGAATAAACTGGATGCTTTTTTATTTTAGAATCATGAACAACATCAAAGATGTCTGAATCCAAATTATTCCCTGCATAGTTCCAACAAAAAATATATATTTCAATGAAAAATAATAATTTAAATAAAAAAAAAAAAGTAAGTCGAAAACTCATGAAATTTCACGTGAACAAAATCTCTGGTATATCTAGTGCTGAATAATAATTATTCCTGAAAATTGATGTTTAAAACGTTAATCAAAATCAAAAATATTTTTCTTAACTGATTCGGTATTTCCCTATCTGACTTCTCTGAGAAAAAACACCGAAACAAACTCAGAGATCACAGTCTCTTTTAAAGTCCAGACATTATCTTGGTCAGATCATGTGAAAAATAAACACATACTTAAACTCACGCCTTCTCACATGGGGGTAGGAAAAAACTACAGAACGCCACCTGCTACGACCCCCACATACTCATTTTGCTTCGTTTACGTTCATACATCTGGTCATACACGCACGCCGGTCGCGAGTACTACGCACCTGACCTTTTTGATGAACATCACCAATAAGGTCAGTGTATGTCCGTCTAGGACGTCTACTGCTGACGTTTCCCCTTTTTTTGGGGTAGGCCCGCCACTTTATTGCCAAACCACTGCAACTCCTGAAAACCAGAATCAATGGTGGCGGCCACCAGAAAAGCGTCGAGACAATGAAGCCCGACGAGTCCCGGAGAAACGATACAACTGTCTTGGATCCCGCAACGAAATTAATCAGAAAAGAACAGCGGAGGAGTTAGAAAAATACATAAGTTCCACTTCCCTCCATATCAAGCAGGAGACAGAACAGAGCTAGGCCAATAGGCACAAAGACAAAAAAAACATAGGCGATAAATATAACTTACCGCAAATTCTTCTCCACACAGTTCCCTGCAAGGGGGGCAGACCACCCCTCCTTTGTGGAGCCAACCCCGTTTGATAATCCTTATCTGCAACACCTGGCTCGCGTGGAAACAAGTGTAGGAGTAATTGCCGACCTATAACAGATAACGTGGTTTTTATATCTCATCGGGAGACATCATCTGAATATATCATAGAATAGATTACTTTACTGTACACCGTGAAAAATTACAAATAACGAGTTTAAGAGCTACATAGGGTGTTACAATGCCTTTTCCCAACTATGTTATGTAGAAACATTGCAACACACAAGCTTGCCGAGGTCAGTCTGTCGATGGGTGAACGTTCATTACATATCGAGACTCCTATGTGCTTCGAAAAGCACGTCAAGCCGTTGGTCCCGGCTGTCATTACTGCATCTTTGACAGTCGTAACGGGTCAACCAGACTTATGAAGATGTGTCGTGTTGCCCAGTAACTGGGTTGAGGAGTTCAGATAGGAAGTGGCTCTATGTAAAATACTGGTATTCAGCTGCATCCGGTTGGACTGGAGAAAAACTTTTAGCTGAGGTTACAAATTCAAAACACATTATCTGTCAGCGGTTTGTAATGTAATATTATAGCCCGGCTGCTTAGTGCTGTAATTATTAACTTTAGATTAAGAAAGAAAGAAAGAAAAAACATTTATTCAGCACAGGCTCAGGCACACAACGACACAATACTAAACATAGAAAACATAAAAACGAGTAACAAGAAATACATTAAAAATATATATGAGTATATATTATTCAGGATGTGCCTTACGGCTGCGCTAAAAGGGTCCAGTTCAGCAAAAATGCCTGACAACTAGTGCCTGACGCTGGTTTTCAACTGGACCTGAGTTAGGTTTTCATGACATATGATTTGACATTACCGAACAGCAAGCGTAGCATGACAGATTGTTGAAAGATTCCTACCGTCCTAAGCATGGCGATGTTAAAACTGAAGAGAAGAAAGTTTTCTATTCTCTACAGTGTACGGGGCGCGCCGTGCTCGGGTAGAAGAGATGTCAAGTTGGAGAGAAAGAACGTTGTCTATTCTTGGTAGAATAGATATAGAATTGGTCAAGATACGCGTGCTGGTATGAAAACTAAGCTTTATTCTATAAAAATCCTGCTTATTGGCGCAGCGGATTTATAAAAATATTTGTTCATATTTACCACTATGTGAAGTCGGCCACTTTCACATTTGTATTTGTAGCAACCGGAACCCCAGTGTTGCCATTCTCTTATCTGGAAAAGGAAGAGAAAAGAGAGCGTTAGGTCTTGTAACAAGAAATACTATATCTTATTCCCTTTCTGTAAGTGTTAACACCACGCAGAAAGATCAAATAGGGATGTGTCCTAGGTGAAATATATAAAGTCTATTTAGTCCGTCAGTAAGATTACCAAAAAATATTGGACACTGATTTTTTGCTTACTCAAATCAATACAAAGATATAGCACATCAAAAATCAGGAGAAAGGGCTTGTGACGTCACTGCTACGTTAAAAGTGTAGCACGGCGTGACGTCACGCGCAATTTCAACGCACAATACCGTCTTCATTTTTGGTTTACGTGACAAAAGAAAAAATGAGTGTCCAGTATTTTTGAGTAATCCAACTGTCGGACCAATCAGATTTTTTAAGGACACTACCCTATTGTATGGAGTTGAAGTTAGCTTGAGAGATGTCACGTGACTCCTGTCCACATTAGTAATGTCATTGCCATACATTTTGACGGCTGACGGCACGGTTGGTACAGTGGCTGAGCGATTAGCTACTGCGCTGCGTGTCGTGGGTTCGACTCCCGCACGGAACAAATATTTGTATGGCCTACAGGTAGTTGTTACGGGTCTGGCTGTTTGCGTATGTTTGTGTTTGAGTTTAAATGTATGTAAACGCACCCACGACAAAGGAGAAATTCCCAGTGTAGGGCAACGTTTTTATAAAAGAAATTGCTAACACATTGCTCGACCAGGACCTTATGCTCAGTAGTCGCAAAGGCGGAAATATTTAAACAGTACCTGTCTACAAGATTTCTGCTCCCACACTCGGTCGCTGTGATCAAAACATTTCGAGTGAGCACCATAATTTTCTAAAGCGAAGTTAACATCAGTTTCTGTAAGACAAACACAAAACATTTTTTTGATTTCAAGATTTACTAGAAGTGTTTGCAAGGATCCCTAATTCCTAAATAATTTTAACATCAAACAAAAATATAAAATAAAATTGACCTAATTAATAAAATATTGACATTATATTACAATACTTATAATTAAACCCCGCATTGTCTAATTAGAAATAATAACGTAATGTGCAATATATATATTTTTTTATATTAGAAGTAAACACTCAGTGCTCTTCCTCCTCTCTCCCATAATTATTCTATGCTATGCCCGACAGGGTCCAAAATTGTATCTTTATTACAACCCACCAGCTAATGTAAACTTACAAATGTACATTTTGGAACGCAATAAAGATATTGAGTATTGAGTATTCTTTTTCTAAAATAAAAGAAGTTGTAATTTCTCCTTAACTAGTTATCTGCCAGAGAAAATCCCGCCAAAATCGGTCCAGCCGTTTCGGAGATTACCTTAAGCTAACTGACACAACATTTTAACAGTTGGTTATTTAGTATAACTACCATTGACTGTCATATGCATTCAATAAAAAGCTGTTATTTTAATATTACAATCAGACACTTCACTTTTATTTATTTTTATAGGTTAGTTTAGATTAGGTTAACACAATATTCCTATTATTTATTCCTCACTCTTTCACTCTTCATTTATGCACTTGATAATGAAAACTTTCATGTCGGGGTCCGGGTCCTAAAATACAGGCTCCGGCTTAGTTTAGGCACCAGTCTCCCACAAATAAATAATTAAATTTTAATATTTTTAAGTATTAAGTTTTTCTTTGTATTTATTTATATGTAGAAGAGAAATGTATGTAATCTACTGTGTCTCGTTTTCTGGCAATTAAGATGTTAAGAAACTTAGGCAGGCCCCCCACAAGGTGGACCGATGATCTGGTGAAGATCGCAGGAAGCTGATGGATGAGGGCAGCGCAGGACCAATATTTGTGGAAATCTTCGGGACACGCCTTTATCCAGCAGTGAACCATGTTTTGGCTGAAAGGACAATGACGAGATCTAGACTTACTAGGTGTGTTCTCCTCATAGGAACAGCGGCTCCCTCGGACGAGGACACTCTTGTGTCTCCATGTAAACTCTTGGAGGTAAGGGCAGTAGTCAGCTAGAGACACTGAGCCGCCGTAGTGAGCTGCTTGTCCAGATTGTCCGTGTGGGAGAGTGTCGAAGTGCTGGAAAGAAATTAGGGGCTTAGAAATCGAGGCTTCAGCTGTTTTTATGTTACCCCTACATTTCTGTAGTGGAACCTAAGATTACAGGATTTATGTGGAAAACTGTTCCACGGATGCAATGCGACAACATGATTTGCGCAGTGGCTGAGCAAATACTTGTATGGCCTACAGGCAGTGGCGGACTAACAGGGGAGCGGAAGGTGCGGCCCGCCCCGGGCCTCCGGTCTTGGGGGGCCCCCAAATGCCTCTGCATTCCCCTGATCAAATCCTAAACAAGACTTTAAAAAAGAGCCGAGTACCTTAACTACATAATTTCATCAAGATCAAAACACTACAGCCATCTAGCCTTTTTATGCGGTAATATTCTTTTAACTTTGTTCAGCAAAGTTAAAAGAATATTACCCGCCCAATACGCTGGGGGAATTAATTTCACTTGCCAGATATTAATGAAATAAACATAAACACTACATACAAATGTGAACTCAATAAAAAGCTTCTAAAACTACATTTTTTTTAAGCTGGGGGGCCTCATTCAGTTTTGCCGCCCCGGGCCTCTGACGGGCTTAGTCCGCCACTGCCTACAGGTAGTTACAACCAACCTAATTGGTGATGTTCTTCAGAAAGGTCAAGTGCGAAGTACTCGCGGCGTGCGTGTGTGACCAGATGTTTGAATGTAAACGAAGCAAAAGGAGTATGTAAGGATCGTAGCAGGTGGCGTTCTGTAGTCTCTGCCAACTCCCATACGAAAATGGGTATAATCGACACTAATTTGAGCGTACTAATGTCCAAACTTACCTGATAAGCCCTAGGCAGTACCGTTTCGTGTCGCACGAGGTTGCACAAAACGACTGCATTGCGTCGTGGGGAGCACTCAGTTCTGAGCGGATTGCCTTTAATTCTTTCGCAGAAGGGGGCTGGATTCTTTCGCCTGCAGACAAAAATATTACATGAACATCACGTGCTTTGCGCACCCATCATCTGCCTAGCCTTTCCCCAAGTATGTTGGGGTCGGCTTCCAGTGTAACCAGATGCAGCTGAATACTAGGTTTTACATGGAGCGACTGCTTATCTGACCTCCACAACCCAGTTTTCTGGGCAACACGATACCCCTTATTAAGACTGGTTGTCAGACTTCAGGCTTCTGATTACCCGTAAGGACTGTCAAAGATCTATAAATGATAGCCGGGATGACTTAAACTGCTTTCAGAGGCACGGAGGAGCCTTTTGCCATCAATCGGTTACAAATCCAGATTACATGTATAAGTATACGCGTCTGTGATTGGCTGTTGGTATTTTAATTGACTAATCACAAAAGCGGATATGACTTTTAACTGAAATCACATAAAAAAATAATTATTTTAAATTAGGCTGAGCATCAGTACTTTTGAACGTCTAAAATGACATAAGACAGTCCCCCAAAACGCCCACCCTTCACCACATCCTAGTGTATTTGCTGGGAAGAAGAAGTGGCGGAACAAACTCCTCAGTAGACAACAGCAGATATTTATTAACTTTTTTGTTACGATTAGTTCTAAATACTCACTCTTTGAAAGCAGTCCCGTTAGTAATGCTTGAAATAATTAGAAAAAAATGTTAGTTAATGTAAAATAACACACCAGTACCTATGTATATATACGGATAGAAGCCAGCACATCAAACTATACCAAACTGTAAAATTTTCCCAATAGGGTATTTGACGCATATCAAATTTATACATGAACAAGGTATATATTTTAAAAAGAACTATATAAAAATGGACTAGTCAAAAAAGTTGCTTATATTTAATAGTATCAATTTTAGAACCAATATGTATTTTTTTATTTCGACGACTTATGTGGCGCAGCGGGCGAAGGGATGACTGCGACGCCGCAGGTTGCAGGTTCGATTTCCGCCTTGCATTCTTTAAAGAAAGACTAAATCAAATACTGAATTAGTTTTTTTTTTGCATGAACCTTTTTTTTTTTTTGGGGTAGCTTGACGTGCTGGCTTCTGTACATTTATACAAATGATTAATGATTCCATTTATATCGGTAAATTAGTTTAAAAAACACTTTCCGTGGAAAGTATTTTTTTAAACTAGATTAGGTTATTTAATCTGAGAAGAAACACCGATACAAACTCAGAGATCACAGTCTCTTTTAAAGTCCAGACATTATCTTGGTCAGATCATGTGAGGACCATGCAGATTGGTGTCTGAGATGGTCTTTTGAGGAAAGAACCACATGTGATTGGACCTGTTGGAGTTTAAATTATATAGTAAGGATGTATCTTAATAGTACAAAACAGGACACACCCCCAAACGGTATAAAAATCTTAACTGCCAGAAAATGAGATACAATAGAAAATGTATTGTTTGTCGGTCACTTGGCGTTCAATAACATCCATCTACCATCATCCGCCTAGCCTTTTCCCAACTATGTTAGGGTCGGCTTCCAGTCTGACCGAACGCAGCTGAATACCAGTATTTTATACGGAACGACTGCCTACTGACCTCCATAGCCCAGTTACTGGGTAACACGATACCCTTAAGCAAGACTATTTGATGAATGAGTATTACAAATTATGAATTTATGAAATTCAGAAAGTTGAAAATGCACAATTTTAATTAATAAAACTAAGGTTTTCTTAACACAAAGGCTAAAGTCATCTTTTGTAGCTGATTAGTTTAATTAACAAAAAACGAAAACATGATGCATTCATTCCCCTACGGGTTAGGCAGGGGTGTACCTATAGCACACCCACATTTCGCCATTTATGTTTAAGTCCCATGTAATAGGGGGCGAGCCTATTGCCATAAACCAGGCATCAATCCAGACTGCAACGGAAAAAATCCAGAGGTAAAAACCCAATAACACTCTGCCAGACACAGGAATCGAACCCAAGATCTCATTCTCAGCAGTAGCACTTGCGACAGCTAGAACAACGATGCAGTCGATATATTTTTTTAGTTTTTGACTTAACAGCGTCTAATAAATCGATGAACGCCGGCTGCATGCACGGAAAAGCATGACTCAGTGTCCCGTTACGCTCAAAATGCGCTTGCGCCGCATCTGTCTCTCTTCCACTCGATTGGCTTATACGTCCGAGGACAAGAAAGACAGCGGCAGCACACAACTTACATACATCTACACGAAAATGATTCAACTTTATTCGCAAAAGTATGCGAATATTTCATCAATGTTTAGTTATGACGATATCACGTTAAACTATCGTCCATAAACTAACTTTACAGACAACCAATTTTTACCATTATGTTATGATATAATTAGTTTTTATGTTAAACTTACTCCAGCGTAGAATTATCCGTGATAAAGCTTGCAAGGAAAGAAAAACAGTATTCAAAAAAATAAACTCCAAAACAGCTGATTTTATACGTAAACGATCGCGTTCACGTAAACGTCAATTTGTACTGAGAAAGGGTAAGCGCCCTCTGGTGACAATATGGGAGCGTCTATTAATTACTTCTTAATAAATCAAAAAAAAATTGTACTTCAATTTGTACTGAGAATTAATTAGAGCTCTCTGGTGACAATATGGGGGCATCTTGAGGCTTTCAGGGGGGGGGGGGGGGGGGGTAAATCTCATCTTATCTCATTTTGGAGACTGAGGAGGAATATCACGTAATTTTAATCGGGAACACAGTAAAATTGCCAGAGAAAATTGGGTAAAAAAAAATACTAAGCAAATTTTTTTTTTTTGAAAAGTGACATTCTCATGATATCTCGCCACGAAGAGAGGAGATGGGGGGGGGTCGCTAAAAACGCCTCACGTAATGCTGGGAAACACAATTACTCCATACAAATTGACGTAAAAGAACGCTAACCTGATCGTTTAAGTATCAAAACCCGCCTTAGACAGCTTGTCCACCCGAGCGGAGAAACAGAGAAATTTTAACCAATAGGATTGTATAAAATCTCCACTTCGCTTCAGTAGATACGGATTATTGGTAAAAATTTCTCCTTTTAACCAGTCCGCAAGACGGGCAGCGTTAGACGATTGGTACACTGCACCGCATGACGCAGCGTAGCGCGGGAGTGCGCGTTCTTACGTTGTTTGCAAGTATAGCACACAGGAAACGCATTCACGCGAAGTGTTCGTCGTTCGTCGCACTCCGCTGTGTGATGCGATGCAGTGTGCCGATCGCCTTAGACTCTCAAACCATGGATTAGCTAAAGTACCCAGTCGTAAAAGTACAACTGTGAAAATTCCCGGACAACCACTTTTCAACCTTATTACTACTTTCATAGTATAAAGAGCGGGAAGTAAGTTATCTTCATACAGACGCACCGCGCGCGGCTTGTATGTGTGCGCCGTAGTATCTATGCGTCGCCGCACGCACACTTAACAAAATCTCGACTCATTTCGAGTTGTGCCAGTCAGGGTTAGCACTGCACGAGTTTCGCGCGTCACGGTTTATTTTGCGCCGCTCGGTTTATTTTATCTTTTTTTTATTTTAAATAATGCTGCTCTGTATCTTGAATACTTTTCTATATTTGATAGGAAAACCATTGTTGAATTTTATTGACTAATAAGAGATGTGTTATCTTTGGCAAGGGCCGGGTTTTAAACTAATGAATTGGTGACAGTACAATAGTACTGTCAGCAATTCATTAGTGAGGCCTGACATACCCTGTACCCAGACAATAAAAGTAAAAAATACAACTTCCCGACCCTTGCCAATTTATAGGTACTGAATTAAAATTTAGCTAAAAGTGACAACCCTAAGACAGTAGGCAATTGTATCGCGGATTGGGCCGGAGATAACCTAATTCCCCTCTTTATACTATGCTTATGTGCCCAGCGATTTCCTGCGCTCCTATGTGTCGTAATATGCGACTATGGAGCGAATGAAACCGCGGTACAAAGCTAACTACTAAAAATAAGTTTCGAAAGTGGTCGACCAGGAATATTCGCTTTTGAACGAGTTTAAAACTTGTTCATCTTTGTATAGCGTCGTCTCTCTCACAAAGACTAGACGTCTCTTTCTTGCTCGATGTGTTATTACGCCCGGGTACTGTTAATATTAATTAAACTAACGCACACACCCGTTTTGGAAGTAGCCAGGGCAGAAAGAAACGCAGATTGAACTTACATATACAACGTGTAACAAAATAAACGCAATACCTCTTAACACATTCGATGTCATAATGTTTGGCAAATTACATAATGCGTAGGTACATGGTAGGGGGTGATGGGCATGTTCACATCTCATCTATAGCTTGTTACATGTAAGACTCGGGAAGCGAGTTCTGGGTACATGAACAATATATTTTTCGACCCGGGAGCCGGGTGCTGGGCAATAAAAGTGTTACGGGGTCGTTGTACTTATCAATATGAACAACTTTTACAATGGGACAAACACTGTGAAATCGCGAAAAATCGACTCCCCCATACATTTACTCGGCAAAATGTACTGAACAGCTGGTTTTTTTTTCTCTATTTCGGGGTTGATCCCATAGTACAATGACCCCTATGAGGTATTGCGTAACTCATCTACCACAGAAACGGGAGGATCCTCCGACCAGACGGGTGTTGTGTCTGGTAGGCTACTGCCCATACGTTACGTTATACGTTCAATCGCGCCGTAAACCGCGATGTAGGACACGTCAGATTTAGTTCGTATGTGGCGAGCTAGATGTCGCTACATCCCCTCCACCGTAAAGAGCTACCCTGGCTTCTCCCACAACCCAGAATACAAAATTTACCTGAACCTTTGCGTGTTCAGCCACTCCTTGCAGGATGCCATGCAGAACTTGCAGCCCAGACCCTTTCCCCAGTCCAGTGGGGTGGCATGCTCGTAGTTGGCTCTATACCAGCCGGTGTCCTCCATCAGAGCAAAGGTTATTCGGCTGAAGACTGAGTTCTGGGTGTGGGTACCTGTCATCGCTTCGTTCTGTGGAAAGAGATGGGGGTATGTATGAGTATGGGAGAGAGGGAGAGGGAAGATGTCGACGAATTGTACGTCTTAAAAACCTTTGCCGTGGGACGATATATCATAGAAACTTATTTAATACAAGATTAAGCGCTATTTTATGTTGAAAAAATCATAAAATATTGTATAAAATAAAAAGTTTTTTTTCTATTTACTGGTCAGAGATTCCTGGCAGAAAAACTCAGTAACGCTTTGCCCGACCCGGGAATCGAACCCAGCACTACTAGATTAACGAGTCATGGTGAACCAAAAATGTATCTTTATTGTAATTTGAAATTTTTGTTTTTATTTCTTATTTAACATCGCCAACCCGTCTTGAGCAAGCGTGGTGATTAATAAATAAATAAATAAATAATGCTGGACAATCCACACAGCATCATCTAGCCCCAAGCTAAGCAGAGATTGTGTTGTGGGCACTAGATGACTGATATACTTAATACGATACATTAAATAGATAGACATTTTTTATTATACATAGCAAATACCCAGAACACCCGGAACAAATGTTTGTAGATCGTACAAACATTTGTCCCAAGGCGGGAATCGAACCCGCAGCCTCCTGCGTCGCAGGCGGACCTTTGCCCGCTGCGCCACATAGGTCGTCAAGTAATGCTCGTACCTTCTCTATATGAGAAGATCTCTTTGCCCTGCAGTGGGACAGTAACAGGCTGGTATTACTAATTTCATATTACTTACTTCGAAGACTCGCTTCTCCCAATGAGTGAGAGCTGTCCCATCTCCACCCTGGTCTTCCAACTCTGCACCTTCCAGCAGTGAACAGTTAAAATGCTCCCGAACCTGGAAATTTTACATTTTCAGGATCATAGGTACCATAACTGTAGGCCTATTTGACCTTTATAGTACTCAGCAGATGGTTCAAAATTGCTTAACACCGTAAATACCAGGTGACCGACAAAAAATACATTTTCTGCTGTCTCTCGTCTTCTGGGAGTTAAGGTGTTAACTTTACATGACACAAGTTGTAATTTGTATGTCAGTAACGACAAAACATAGCAAGAACCTTCACTATTTATAAGATCCTTAATGTTGATACTTATGTTTAACATTATTTTTTATTTTATTTAGTATTAAGGCACATCAACATCATAAACACAAACATTCCATTGACATTTGTTGTATAGCTTCAAGTTATTCAAACCTATCAGACAGACGTGTTGCTGGGGAGTTTGTTCCGCCACTTCTTCTTCCCAGCAAAAACACTAGGAAGTGGTGAGGGGTGGGCGTTTTGGGGGACTGTCTTATGTAAACGTTTTGACGTTCAAAAAGTGCTGATTCTCAGCATAATTTGAATAAATGAATTTTGATTTGATTAATAAGAGACACGAAACAGAGATATATAGCTGGTGTTTACGACAATTACAGACGTGCACAACATTTAAAACAAAGTAGAAGAAAAATACAGTATTCACATTACAAAATAGAAGAACAAAACAACAACAAACCAAATAAATAATTCTGATTCTGATGACCTTTTCTACACTTACATACACGCATTCATACATACATATACCCACGCAATTTGGCGCTCACATCTGCCTCATAAATACCTTTTTTTAGTCGACTTTCATTCATCCTCTCAAAGTGACCAAACCGTCTAAGCATACTCTTTGCAATTCACCATCTGAATAGAGATGTATCCTATGTAAAAATATATTAAGTCTATTTAGTCCGTCGGTAAGATTACCAAAAAAATATTGGACACGTATTTGTTGTTAATGCTCGTGCCTTCTCTGTATAAAAATCCAACTAAAAAATTGAAAATAAAATTTAATAAATAAACATTTTCTATTTTTCCATGGTTACTGTCATTCACAGTGGGCTCCATGTATCGGCGTGTATTCTTCAATATTAACACTATGCACCCCACGCTTTTTTCCATTACAATACATTTGTTTCTAATTTACACTTTTATTTAATCAATTTTATTTTCTAGTTTTGTGCGTGTATTTTTAGTTTTTTAAACTATTTTTTTTTCTCGAATTATTGCATTGTCATCGGTCTTTGACAGGTGTGCAAAATTTGAATGAAATCTGACCGTTTAAAGTGGGTCAAAATAGCGTCCAAAGAAGTCGGTTACAAACATACATACATACAAACAAACATACAAGTGAAGCTAATATAAAGCGTGTAAAAAGAGGCATTTGTCCTGCAGTGGGACAGTAACAGGCTGGTATCCTTACCTCCTTGACGACCCTCGGAGTGACGATCATATGGAAGGTCCTCTCCATACCGCCTCCTCGGACCATCCAGTTATTTCTGGTTATGTTTTTCACCACGCGGTCAGACCATTTATGGATTTGTAATCTGTAATAGTAAATATTTCTTTCAGAAGAGCAGCACAGCATAGTAGGTAACATCACGCCTGTATTCCTTGAGAGGTTAGGCACTGGTTTACCCTTGCTACACTTACATTTCACCCCCTATTACATGTAATGGGGGGGGGGGGGGGGGGGGAGTATATTCTGGATTTTTGACATAAATCGTAACATATCGAGACTCCTCCGTGCCTCGGGAAGCACGTTAAGCCGTTGGTCCCGGCTGTCATTTGTAGCTCTTTGGCAGTCGTTACGGGTAGTCAGAAGCCTGCAAGTCTGTCAACCAGTCTTACCAAGGGGTATCGTGTTGCTGAAGTGTAATAATATGTATGCTCTCTTATATTATTAAGTATGCACACTCCTTTATACCTAATATGCTGAATTAGCACTATACCTCATAAGCCACATATCCATGTAACATTGATTGCATTCATTAAATAGTACTACAAGCATGTGGTTGTTTCCTTGAGACCACCTCTTAGGAACCCCAACATTACATGGCGACCCTGCCTTGGGACTCTGCCAAGGGGATTTTTAGTTTCTAGTTTAATTTGAATTTTACAAGTCATATCATGTGTCGGTCTACCGTCGAAAAGGAAGAGGTTTTCCTTAGTCAGAACGCGGCTGGAGGTAACAATGACGCCACGTTGAAGGAAATTGGAGGACACGTGGAACGTCTAAGCATCGTGACCTACATTGTCCTGGCCATCATTGGAGTCGTAGCACTTTATGTTGGCTTAAGAATGTACAGGAGCTGCCATCGCATGTGGATCCAACAAGAAATAGGGATGAGTACCATGCAGAGGATCAGGTCATCCATCAGAGGGCGCAGTGAAGGTACCGAAAATCAGTGAATAGTGTTGTGAAATTAATTTTCCATAATTTAATTAACTATCGTTATGTGAACTATCATATTTCATTACGCAAAAACTTAAAGGCGCTAAAATCATGCACGGAAAACTTGTAATGCGACACCAAACGGAAACAAAGTGCAACGTCGGACTTTAATTTTTAGGTTTCGCAATTATGTGTAATGTGTTTATAATGTGTTTTAAGCAAATCTATTACTTATTAGATTAAGAAATATTAGTATGATATGATTGATATTTTAGAACGAAATTATAACTTTTTAGTAGAGATACGAAATTATTTAGTAAAAAAGGGACAATCAAGATATAAAGGTAATGTAATTATAACTAAGTTGGAACAAGCAAAAAGTGCATTTGATAACTGCTGTAAAATATTTTTACAAATTGAAAAAAGCAGGGATGTTCATCTAGCAGCGGCGATAGATCTATATGAAAAAATTAAGCAAAAATACGAGGAAATAGAAAGCTTGTGTATTTTTCCCGTAGCAAAAGAATTAGGTAAAATGGAATTCGACTTAAAGGTGGCGTGTAGTTTGATTCCAGTAATGGACGGTGTTGAGGGCACCACCAAGCGGTTGATAGACTCTGTGGAGTTGTATGCTGGCATGCTGGATGGCTCAGGTAAGGCATTATTAATTACTTTCGTTCTAAAAAGTAGGCTGAGTGAGAACGCAAAGCTAAGAGTATCAAGCTCATACAAAAATGTTCAAGATTTAATTGATGATTTAAGAAAATATCTTTTACCCAAGAAATCATTTATGGCTATACAAACCCAGCTACAAAACATTCAACAGGGTTCAAGGTCCATTGAAGAATATGGATCTGAGGTGGAAAAATTATTTACGGAGCTGACGATTACTCAGGCTGATGGAAAAACTGAGGCATTTTCTATTTTGAAACCCATCAATGAAAGTTTAGCAATAAAACGGTTTTCAGATGGCCTGCGGAGCTCGAAGCTGAGCACCATCGTCTCGGCACGCGGCTTCAGCAGCTTAAAAGATGCCATACAAGCAGCAAAAGACGAAGAGTGCACGTCTTTCCCACTATCAGGTAATATCTTGCATGTATCTAGAAATGGACGAGTTTCACATAATAATAGGCGATCACAAAGTCATCATAGGGGTACTCTCCGTGGTCAATATGGTAACAATTACGCTCGTGGACACCCATCTCATAACAATTATAACCGAGGACAAGGTTCTCGTGGATATAATAGGCCAAATTATCACCCATCGTATAGCCGTGGTAATAGAGGTTCGAGATATGCTAGGAACCGAGGACGAAGCCAAAGTACATTCCCAGCAGAGCGAGTAGTAGACACGCGTCAAAGCGATAAAGACGAAAGTACAGATAGTACACCAAATCAGTTTTTTCGATCCTAAACATTTTGTGTTATCATACCAAGGAAATGCGAAGTACATAACCTTTTATATTAATAATACTAAATATTATTGGCTTATTGATACGGGAGCAACATTGTCCATCATTAAAAATGAAATGTTACCAAATGACATCGTTGTGCATAAAGATAATACCTTAATAAATGGAATAGGTGGTCAGCGACGTTCTCTAGGTTCAGTAAATTTATTATTAAAATATGATAATGTAGCGTTTCAGCATAATTTTCTTGTTTTTAATTCGTTACCACTAAGAGCAGACGGTATTTTAGGTTTAGATTTTTTAGAAAAATTTCAAGCAAAAATAGATATAGTTTCAAATAAGTTAACACTCTTTAACAATAATAAACAACATTATTTACATTTTGTTGATGAATATGATAGGATAAAAAACGCAATAATTATTCCGGCGCGTTCGGAATCAATTCATTTTATAATTGTGAATGACAATGTAAATGGAGAAGTTGTAGTTTGTAGTAAAGAGATAGCGAAGGATGTGTTTATAGCAAACGCAATAGCAAAGGTTAGTAATAACAGAATTCCAGTCAGGATACTTAATGTTAGTGATAAGGAACTGTGTTTACCATCTTTAACACCAGATTTAAGAAATGTGGAAGATTATAATATTTGTCAATTTAATAAGACCAATATCGACGCCACTAGAGTTAAAACATTGTTGTCAGAATTAAATCTAAATTATTTAAACGGAGAAGAGAAACAATCAATTGAGGCAATATGTACAAAGTATTCAGACGTTTTCCATTTAGAAGGAGATAAGTTAAAAACAACCAATATTTATGAGCAATCTATAGTTGTGAAACAAAACTCTACCCCAGTTTACGTCAAGCCATATAGGTTGCCACAGGCACTAAAACCAGAAATAGCTAAGCAAGTTAATAATATGTTAAAAAATGATATTATAGAAGAGACAAATAGTGAATGGTCCAGTCCAATTTTATTAGTACCTAAGAAAAGTAGCGAGGGACAAGGGAGAAAATGGCGTTTAGTAGTAGATTATAGAAAAGTAAATCAAGTTATTTGTGACGATAAATTCCCATTACCAAATATTAATGAAATTTTAGATACGCTTACGGGAGCTATCTATTTCACTCACCTTGACCTTCACCAAGGTTATTACCAAGTAAGTTTGGAACCCAATAGTCGTAAATTAACTGCATTCACTACAAACACAGGCCAATATTGCATGAAACGGCTACCCATGGGCTTAAAGATAAGTCCTAATGCTTTTAGTCGTATGATGTCAGTAGCAATGTCTGGATTAACTTTTGATAAATGTCTAGTTTACCAAGACGATCTCATTGTATTCGGAAGAAATCTATCTAGCCACAATCAAAATTTAGTAAGTGTAATGGAAAGGTTGAGGAAAGTAAATTTAAAACTAAATCCACAAAAATGTGATTTTTTAAAGAAAGAAATTCTTTATTTAGGACATTTGGTTACAGATAAAGGTGTATTACCAGATCCGGAAAAAACCAGAGTATTAAAAAATTACCCTATTCCCAAAAATGCAGATGAAGTAAAACGTTTCGTAGCTTTCTGTAATTATTACCGTAAATTTATTAGACATTTTTCGGAAATAGCAATGCCCTTGAATAAGTTAAGTAGGAAAAATGAACCATTTATATGGTCTACTGAATGCCAGAACGCTTTTGATACTTTAAAAAATGCGCTAGTATCGTCACCTATACTGCAGTATCCCGATTTTTCAGAAAATCATGAATTTATTTTACAAACAGATGCTTCGGGTACTGCTATTGGGTCCGTATTATGTAACAAAGATCTTAGACCAGTTGCATATGCGAGTAGACCCATGAATAAAGCGGAAAAGAACTATCCGACTATTCAAAAAGAACTTTTGGCTATCGTGTGGTCTGTTAAATATTTTAGACCATATTTATATGGAAATCAATTTACCATAATGACCGATCACAAACCATTGATATATTTATTTGGTATGAAAGATCCGTCAAGTAGGTTACTTAAATTTAGGTTAACCCTAGAAGAATATAACTTTAAAATACTCTATGTGAAAGGAAGAGATAATGTTGTGGCAGATGCTTTATCTAGAGTTCATATAACGTCTGACGAACTTAAAAGTATGAATGAGCAAGTTATGGCTGTAACGACAAGGATGCAAAAGAGGAAGATGGAAGAACAAATTAACAGTAAGGAAGAAGATGGAAAGAAGGGTCTTAATAAATCCACTAACGACTGGACTGATCACCCAAAGGTTGTGGATATATTAAGAAAACCGCGTGAGTCAGTGGAAATGTGTTTGATTGAAGGTAGCAAATTAAAAAGATTTAAGGATAATGACATGATAACTGAGGAAATTGAATTTTTTGCATTTGAAGAGACTAAAAAGACATTATACATTAATCTTGATTTCAAGGCGCATTTCTCGCGAGCCGAATTTGTGCAGGAATTAAGTTATTTTTGCAAAAAGATACGTATCAGCGAAGTATGTATAATTAAGAATAATGATAATATAGAATTTATTAAAAGTATTTGTGAAGAGATAACAACACTCCCTAATTGGTCCGGACCACGAATATGTATATTAAGAGGAGTAAAAAGAATAACTGATGATAATGAAAAGATAATAATTATGAATGACTTTCATTTATTGCCTTCCAGTGGACATGCGGGAGTGCGTAGAATGGTCAATACTATCAAAAGACGATATTATTGGCCAAGTATTGACAAGGATATTCAAGAATATGTTAAAAAATGTACGAAATGTCAAAAATCTAAACATTATCGTTACATTAAAGAACCGATGGAAATTACTACAACGGCTTCCTCGGCATTCGAAAAGATTTACTTAGATGTAGTGGGTCCTTTAGATAGAGACGAAAGCGGAAATTGTTACATATTGACTATGCAGTGTGAATTAACAAAATTTGTACAAGCTATTCCATTACAAAACAAAGAAACGGTGTCCATTGCAGATGCATTTGTTAGACAGTTCATATTAAGATTTGGTATTCCGGAAACAATAGCTACGGATCGAGGAACAGAATTTATTTCTGCAACTATGGAACAGGTTTGTAAAATTCTTAATATTGAAAAATTATCTTCTACAGCCTATCACCATCAGTCGATTGGAGCTCTTGAAAATGCTCACAAAACTTTGGGTGCATTTTTAAGAATTCAGTGCGGAAACCATAAGAATACATGGAGCTATTGGTTACCATTTTGGTGCTTTAGTTTCAACAACACAGTCCATTCAGAAACAAAATATACGCCATATGAACTTGTTTTTGGAAAACTTTGTCGGATACCAGATAGCATTAGCGATACTGTAAACCCATTATACAATTTAGATAGCTATCCATTACAATTAAAATATAGATTGCAGTTAGCTCATGCCGACGCAAAGAACAATTTGTTGTTAAATAAGCATAAACGTAAGGAAATACATGATAGATCTGTTAATTCAACAACGTATGAGAAAAATGATTTGATTTTATTAAAAAATGAAACAGGTAGTAAATTAGATACCCTATTTGAAGGTCCCTATACGGTAGTGCAAGATTTAGGTTGTAATGTAAAAATACTAAAAAAAGATAAAATAGAATAAGTACATAAGAATAGGACTAGGCCTTATTATCAATAGATTTAATATAAGAAAAAAAAAAACATTGCAATGTATAATGATAAGAATAAATAGGTACCCATTTATTTTATATAAAATCAGTAATAGGCTAAGAACCAGTATAATTTTATATTTATAAAAATAGGTAACACCATTTTTTTTTAGTAAAATATGTAATTATGAAAAAAAAAGAAAAAGTTGTGTCAATTTCTTTTTTTTTTATGCCCCTGGGAGGTGAAGTGTAATAATATGTATGCTCTCTTATATTATTAAGTATGCACACTCCTTTATACCTAATATGCTGAATTAGCACTATACCTCATAAGCCACATATCCATGTAACATTGATTGCATTCATTAAATAGTACTACAAGCATGTGGTTGTTTCCTTGAGACCACCTCTTAGGAACCCCAACATTACATTGCCCAGTAACTGGGTTGTGGAGGTAAGATAGGCAGTCGCTCCATGTAAAATACTAGTATTCAGCTGCATCCGGTTAGACTGGAAGCCGACCCCAACATAGTTGGGAAAAGGCTAGGCAGATGATGATGATGATTTTTTTTACAGGTGTAGTGTGGGTGTACTGCACGTATTTCTCTGCCCAACCATTCGGGGAATAGAGGCGTTATGTTATGTCATATATAAAAAAATACATACTCTTCATCCATAGGTGGGTTTCCAGTATCTGGTCGTCTCTCCGTCAATGGATCACCATTGTCATCTCTGAAAGCATAAGAAAAAAAAAAGAAGAATTTGTACTCTGTATTGTCGAGCCATCGAACCTGAACACTGTATGTCAGGCAAGACACAATGTGTTATAGAACAGAAACTGGGCGTATTATACGCCTGTATTACGAACAAACAAACTCACAGGTATTCGTATTTATTAAAAATAAAATAACATCATGCCTCTAATTTCTCTCTCCTTACAAACCATCTTTACATGCCTTATCGTAATAGGATTGTAATGTAACTGACAGATTTGGGCATAGAATATAATACTCTTTACTGTACACCATGAAAACTTACAAATAATGAGTTTAAGAGCTACATAGGGTGTTACAATGGGCGGCCTTATCGCTAAAAGCGATCTTTTACAGACAACCTTTGGATGGACTTGATAGAAAACGAGAAAAGATATGTTGGTGAGGTATCTTGATGTGCTGGCCTCTGTACTTATATAAGTATATATTAGGTCTTTACCTATGAAATTGCCGTTCTGCAGTACTGGCCATTTCAAATCAAAATATTTTTTGTTTGGCTAAGAATTCTAATTTCAAATTAATTTTATTTTAAAAACATGGATTTTTTTTTCCAAAAGTAGTCATTTGTTTATTGATTAGTGTTACATTTTCATCGCATTTAAATCTTTTTCGTCATCATGGATACGTTAAAAATTCGAGTAATTATGGAATATGAGTACCGTCGTGGCAGCAACGCGGCACAAGCGGCACGCAACATCAACGACGTTTACGGAGCTAACACTACAAACCAACGCACTACCTGTTATTGGTTTGCTCGCTTCCGTTCTGGAAATTTCGACCTGAAAAATGAACCTCGCGGTCGTCCGAAGACTTTGGTCGACAATGACGAATTAAAGGCGATTGTGGAAGCTGATGATACACAATCTACGGCTGAATTAGCAGCAGCTTTCGACGTTAGCGTCAAAACAATATTGGTCCATTTGCGTCAAATTGGCAAGGTAAAAAAGCTTGACAAATGGGTGCCCCACGAACTCAATGATCGCCAGCGCGAAGTACGCGTCGAGACGTGCCTTGCACTGCTCAACAGACACACAAATGAAGGAATTTTGAACCGCATTGTTACCTGCGATGAAAAATGGATTCTGTTTGATAACCGCAAGCGCTCAGCAAGTTGGTTGGATCCTGGTTCAGCACCTAAACAATGCCCTAAACGAAAACTTACCCCAAGAAAAGTGATGGTCACTGTTTGGTGGTCTAGCGCCGGTGTGATTCAACACAGCTTCTTACCAAACGGGGTGAGCATTACTGCAGATGTGTACTGTGAAGAATTGAACACAATGATGGAGAAGCTGGCACATCTCCAACCAGCATTGGTCAATCGCTCGTCTCCGCTGCTCCTGCACGACAACGCGCGACCTCATACTGCACAGCAGACGGTCTCCAAGTTGCAAGAACTGGGGTTGGAAGCTCTCCGTCATCCGCCCTACTCACCAGACCTTGCGCCTACAGACTACTACTTTTTCCAGAATTTGGATAACTTCTTGGCGGGAAAAAAATTAAATACCCGAGAGGCAGTACAAAATGCCTTTGAAGAATTTGTTGCCTCCCGTCCAGCTGATTTCTTTAAGAAGGGCATCAATAAACTGCCACTGCGTTGGCAAAGATGCATTGATTGCATGGGTGATTACTTCGATTAATACAAATAAAAAATACATGAAAAAAAATCATTTAAATTTTTTCATACAAAACGGCAATTTCATAGGTAAAGACCTATTATTATATAAGTAGTTTTATACATAAATACCTGTAAAAAGCGAATAAGGACACACTGAAGCCCAGAGCGTGTAACATCTCATGCTTGACGGTCGACAGCACTGAAGGTAGATCTCGGTACTTCGTTGATAGCTCCCCGGGACAAAAGTTCGCGTGACCAGCTACAGGCCTGGGGATGGGAAGAAATATTTATAGTTCTTCTGACCGAATTTCCAGCAACCCGCCCCGGCGCGGCGGCGTACCGTCGCTCGAATGCAAACATTTATCTATAGAAAACTTCGAAATGTGTGAAAATGAATATAAAAATTACTTAGTTACAAGAACTTAAACTAAATACAATTCTATTCACTTATAATAATCATTAATATTAAAAATAGCGATCAATAATGATAATAATTAGATATAATACATGTGGAAGCTTGTAATTAGCAAATGTCACTACTTATGCATGATATTTAAAATTGTTATTAGACTGTAAGCTTTCTTTAATATTAAATAAATAAATAATGTCATGTCAATAAAAAATGCAAGAATATTGAAAAATGAAAAAAATGCAAGGATACTGAATAATTAAAAAATGCAAGAATAATGAAAAATAATAAAAAAATGCAAGAATACTGAATAGTAAAAAATTGCAAGAAAAATGAAAAATTAAAAAAAATGCAAGAATAGTGCATAATACAAAATGCTAGAATAATGAAAAATGCAAGAATAATGAATGATAAAAATTTAAGAATACTGAATAATAAAAAAAATAAGAACAATGAAAAAAAACTCGGAATAATGAAAAAAAAATGCAAGAACTTACTGAGTACTAAAAAAAATGCAACAATAATGAAAAATTAAAGGAAGAATAAAGAATAGAAAAGAATGAGTAACCTGTCCAACGCCGCCTCCTGCTGACAATGCGACGCATACGCAACCGTCTGCCCGCGCCGGCACCGCTCCGTCTCCACCGCGCTCACGTACAGCACGAAGTCGGTGTCTTTCACACCTTGGGACTCTTCTGCTTCTCCTTCTGTGGCTTGAAAAGAGAAAAGAGAAGAGGATTAATTAAAAACTAGTTCTTTTGCCTGCATGGTAAGCAGGGAGGTCCTGAGTTCGATTGCCAGTTCGGGAAGTGTTTTTGGGTTTATCCATTTGAATTACTCAGGAGCAGCCCGGGGTTTGGATTTGTGTTGGTGTCGGTTGATGGCAATAGGCTCGCCCCATATAACATGAGACTATTACGAAACTGGCGAAATTTGAAAGAAAAAAAAGCATTTGGGACACGTACAGAAAATATAAACACCAAGAACTAAAACTTTCCTTCTTTCCTTTAAAAATGAGGTCCCACACTAGAATTTTCTGCTGTGTCGTGGGAGTGTTTACAAACTTTTAAAGACACATACACAAACAGCCAAGAACTAACAAGGAATCAACAAAAAGTTTAGAATTCCGTACAAAAAAGAACCTGTGAGGCTAAAAGGACTCCTATCTCAGCATAAGCAGTGATATTTTAAAACAAGAAATCCCGCAGCGCTGTTATTGTGATAGGGCCCGACAGTTGAGTGTCCAATAGGTACACATCTGCCTATACCTTCGGGAAATCCAGGCTTTGGGTTGTAGATAGGCAGTCACTCCATGTAAAATACTGGTATACAGCTGCTTCCTGAAGAACTGGAAGCAAACTCAGACATAGTTGGAGAAAGCCTAGGTAGATGATGACCTCGAGTCCCGGAAAGCACGTTAAGCCGTTCTCGGCTGCGTCAGCGTCATTTCTAGACATAAGGAAGTCGTTATAGGTAGTCAGTGGGATTTTACCCAGTAACTGGCTGTTGTAAGTCAGATAGGCAGTCGTTCCATGTAAACTACCTACTGGGAAAGGCTAGGCAGATGACTTCATTCATCTGCCTAGCCTTTTCCCAACTATGTTGGCAGGAGGACGATGAAAGTAGAACAGACTACTCTTTATTGCACACCATCAAAACTTACAAATACTAAGTTTTAAGAGCTACATTGGGTTGTTACAATGGGCGGGCTTATCGCTAAAAGCCATCTCTTACAGACAATCTTTGAGGGCTTGATAGAGACGGAGGAAAGATATACAGATATTCGATGCCGAAAGGTCTTTGGGGGTATAAGGAACAGGGTGTAAGCCCTCATCCACCATTGAAAAGTGAGGATCCTCCGAGCAGACGGGTATTGTGTCTGGTGGGCTACTGCCCGACGGCTGTAGTCGGGTTCTTGTATATAATGTTCAATTGCGCGGATAACTTTAATATCGCAATGTAGGATACGTCAGGTTTTGTTCGTATGTGGCGAGATAGATGTCGCTACATGTCAGTAGGTGGAGATGCTTACCTGGTGAGTCAGTTCCATCGTTGATAGTGTTCCCATCAATCTCCGAAGCTGCCTCCTCGTCCAGTCTCGTCTGCCGTGGGAGAGCTCTGCAGTTGTGTCCGGTACTATTACAAACGTAACAAAGCTGAAAGTTAACAAAACATTGTGTTAAATAAAATATATGCGAGGTAGGCAGACACTACAATACATTTGAGATTTAACTTCAGGGTAGTGTAGACCAAATTGACCTTTATAGATAAGACACACACGGTTCGAAATTGCCAAAAGCCATAGCGAATATTGTGTAGAGTGACATTATTTGACGACCGATGTGGCGCCGTGGGCGAAGGTCCGCCTGCGACGCAGGAGGTTGCGGGTTTGATTCCCGCCTTGGGACAAAAGTTTGTACGATCTACAAAGATTTGTTCCGGGTGTTCTGGGTATTTGCTATGTATAATAAAAAATATCTATCTACGTAATGTATTGTATTAAGTATATCAGTCATCTAGTACCGATAACAGAAGCTCTGCTTAGCTTGGGGCTAGATGATGCTGTGTGGATTGTCCAGCATTATTTATTTATTATTTTCGCTCAGGATATATTTCAGGACACGTTCACACAAAGCTTTGCTATTAAAGTATTGAATATATCATTTGCGAAGAGTCCATACAACTCGATTCTTACCGGCCCCTTTTCACAAGGTTAGAAAAGCAATTCTACCGCCATTGATAAATAGGATGCTTAGTGCCTGCTATTGCCAAATAATATTGTGGTTACACTAAAGGTAATATAGTACACCATATCCATAACATTCAATTGCAACATAGCCGCACGGGTTGATCGAAGGTTAAGCTGCGCTAGCCGAGGTCAGTGGGTGGAAGAGTTCGAGGCTCCTACGTGCCTCGGAAAGCACGGTAAGCCGTTGATCCCGGCTGTCATTTGTAGATCTTTGACAGTCGTTACGGGTAGTCAGAAACCCGAAAGTCTGACAACCAGTCTTACCAAGGGGTTTCGTGTTGCCCAGTAACTGGGTTGTGGAAGTCAGATAGGCAATCGCTCTATGTAAAATACACCAGTATTTTACATAGTCGGCTTCCAGTCTAACCAGATTCATGAATACCAATTCATGAATCTGGTTAGACTGGAAGCCGACCCCAACATAGTTAGGAAAAGGCTAGGCAGACGATGATGAATATAATTTAAATATTATTATTTTACAAGCCAACCCTGTAATATTCACTTGTGAACGTTTCGATAGTAAAACAACAAATAAATTCGTTTCCAATAAACTTGTAAAACAATTTCAAAATATTTCAATTTATTTTCATCATGTTACACTCGTTTTGAGTTTTTCTTAAAATGTTGATATCATGTAGATTATCCATAACTGGTAAGTTCATTTTATTATCAGCCTCTATCAGACACAATGCAGGCAAAGGTCTCTTCTCATCATCATCAGCATCATCATCATCATCATCATCAGGCTATATTAGTCCACTGCTGGACATAGCCCTCTCCTAATGAGCGCCATAGCGCCCTGTCTTCAGCTTGCCGCATCCAGCATCTGCCTGCAGTCTTTCGCAGATCGTCAGCCCACCTAGTCAGAGGGCGTCCTACACTACGTTTTTTTTTACTCTTCTCATACAGCGGAGAAATCATCATCCTCCTACCCTTATCCCAATTTATTTGAGGTCGGCACAGCATGTCCTCTTCTTCCATACATCTCTATTTGCCTTCATCTCAATAGTCACTTCCTTCGTAGCCATATCATCCTTCACACAATCCAGCTATCGTGCCTTTGGTCCTCCTCTACTCTTGTAACCCTCCACAACTCTACATTCATACTCACAACATGGAAGGTCAGGTGCGTAGTACTCGCAACCAGCGCAGGAAGGTGTATCACCAGATGTATGTACGTAAACGAAGCAAAAGAACTATGTAAGGATTGATCCTTACACACTCCTTTTGCTTCGTTTACGTTACAGAACGCTTCTGTGGTTTCTGTCTATCCCCATGGGGAAAAAGGCGTAAGTTTATCGATGTATAAATGTTATTTTAGCATTTTTGAGGTGTCCCATTTTGCTCCTACAAAAAAATCTCATGGCTACTGAATGTTATTGGGTAATTGTCTCGTTTAGGTGAGGGGCGAGGCACCACATCTCACCAAACCAAGGAGGAGGGAAGGGACCAGTTTAAAAAAAATGCCTCTCACGTGATTCATAGACGTCTCTTATGTAGTAACTTGTGGCTGTTCATCAAATCCTACTGATAATATTGCATTACTTCCTTTCAGGCCTCCACATTCTATTGCTATCTCACGTCGCATACACGTTCGTACTCCTGACAGCAAACGTGGAGGATGTCAAGAAAATAGCCCGGAAGTTCGTCTCGGACTCGCTAGCCGAAAAGATAACCGATTTCATAGTCAAAGCTACTGACACAATGTCCAACGTCCAAAACGCGAAAGCCTCCGGTGAGACTGACGCTAATGGAGCGGTCGGACCGCACCAAGTTTCAGCTGAAAATAAAATGTACAACGCAGGCAAGCTAGGTTCTGATAGCTTGGCCGAAGACGCATCAAGACCAAAAGAAGATAACGATAACGGGAAGGACACGTTTAAAGATCTAGAGCCTTTTGTTGAGAAGAAAAGAGCCAAGTTTGGAGACTTGAATACCACACCGAAATCTAGGACCGGTTTACCGAAACCAGTGCAAGGAAGAAGTAGATACATCGCTAACGAAAAGAAAGACACACTCGCAGCTGACAATGCTTATCCAAAACAGAACGAAAAAGACATACGCAATAAAGAATCAGTGTCGTACTTAAAGGGTAACATTGCCAGTACTCCAAAAGGTAAAGAAAAAAAGAAAGATAAAGATAAAGGGAGACGTTACAAACTACTTTCTGGTTTTGATTCTGTTGAATTTAATGCAGCAAAAGGTGGTATACCAGATAGCAAGGCGATGAATGACGATGTTCATTTGCTTAATCTAAAGAGGTCTGAGGGCGATGAGATTGTAAGTAGAAAAGCCGACATAAAATTTGACCCACAAGATAATGAAATTAAGCAAGAAAGAGCTAAGGTTGAGCCGTTGTACCAGCCATATGGAAATGAAATCTTTACCAAAACAGATAAAATAGGATCCTTGACTTTGCTGACGGAGAAGACTGGTGAAAAGGACAAGTGGTGGGAGAAAGGCTTAACTTCTTACAATCAAGATCATGATGAGGATAGTAATAAAAAATCTTGGTTTTGAATATATAGATCTTTAGAATTGTTGTAAGGTTTTTATTTACACGAGGCTCCGTTCGATTTCAGTATTGACTAGCTGTGACCTCGATTTCGTCCACGTGGAATTTGACAAAATCTCATTGGTTTTAACTTTTTCTGTAGGGAACCCTAAAGCAATTGGCACACTGCACCGTATCACGCAGCGGGGTGCGCGGCGACGAACGACGAACACTGCGCGTGAATGCGTTTCCTGTGTGTTGCACTACGCGTGTCTTCTATACAACACACGGATACTTGCAAACAACGTATCAGCTACGCTGCGTGATACGGTGCAGTGTGCCAATCGCCTATTTTTTTTTCCTCAAATAAAAGTCGATGCTACTCCTTAACACATCAGCTATCTGCCAGTGAAAGTCCTGTCAAAATTGGACATCTTGTCTGAGATTATCTCCAAGAAACAATCTGCCTCAGAGAGACAAAAAATGCAAAAAAATTTTTTTTGGTGAATCTACCGTTAAAACTTTCATTTAGTAAAAACCTGTTCTTTAACATTAGAAACAGACACTTAAAATTAATTTGTTCAGATAGCAAAATATCACGTCTGTAAACCCCGAAGGGTTAGGCAGAGGCGTATAGAGCACCCACATTTCGCAAGTTATGATTAAGACCCATGTAATAGGGAGCGAGCCTATTGCTATCAACCGAGCACACCTCTTCGATGCTGGATGCGTCAAGCAGGGCGCTATGGCGCTCATTAGGAGAAGGCTATGTCCAGCAGTGGACTAGTATAGCCTGATGATGATGCTGATGAGCACACCTCTAGTCTCTGGACTGTTACTGAGAATATCTAGATGGATCCCAACAACACTTTGCCCGATCTGGATATAAAACCCAGGACCTCATGCTCAGTAGTGGTGCTCACAGCAACTAGACCAACAAAATCAAAATCAAAAATAATGTATCCAAGCTCGTGGCTAAATAAAAACAGGTGCACAGGGACGATCGAAGGTTTAGCTAGGCTTACCGAGGTCAGTCGGTGGAAGGGTGACCGTTCACGACATATCGAGACTCCTTCGTGCCTCGGAAAGCACGTTAAACTGATGGTCCCGGCTGTCATTTGTGGATCTTTGACAGTCGTTACGATTTCTCAGAAGCCCGAAAGTGTGTCCACCAGCCCATTAGCTGGGTTGTGGATGTCAGATAGGCAGTCGCCCAATATAAAATACTGGTATTCAGCTGCTTCCGATTAGACTGGAAGCCGTTCCTAACATAGTTGCGACGAGGCCAGGCAGATGTAGATGAGTATCAGATCTTTTGGAAAGTCAAAAATAACACAAGACATTCCCCCAAAACTCCCACACAACATCATCTAGCCCGAAGCTAAGCAGAGCTTGTGTTATGGGTACTAGATGGCTGATATACTTAATACAATACATTACATAGATAGATATTTATATACATAGCAAATACCCAGAACACCAGGAAGAAATCTTTGAAGATCGTACAAACATTTGTCCCAGGGCGGGAATCGAACCCGCAACCTCCTGCGTCGCAGGTGGACCTTCGCCTTATAGAATTGGTTATGCTACGCGTGCTGTACCGATCGCTGAGGAAATCTTTTGGGGGAGGCCTTTGACCAGCAGGGGACGTCTTTTGGGTAGCCAAGCAATATACTCAGATGTACTTACATTCAAATGATCTTCTGGTACCCTGACTTCTCCACACATGGTTTCACTGTTACATTCATCAATGCAGTGTGTTCTGCCATCTCGCACGAAGACTTGACGAGTGGGACATTTCCTGTAACAATAGAATCAGAAATTAATGTCAAATGGTCGAGTAGCTCGTAACTAATTTCAAACAGCTGCACGTGGTCATCAAAATCAAAATTAATTTATTCAAATTAGGCCGAGAATCAGCACTTTTTAAACGTCAAAAAACGTTTACAAAAGACAGTCCCCCAAAACGCTACCCTTCACCACTTCCTAGTGTTGTTGCTGAGAAGAAGAAGTGGCGGAACAAACTCCCCAGCAACACGTCTGTCTGATAGTTTGAAGAACAACCATCGAAGGTCTTAGTACGATTGTCGAGGTCAGTCTGTGGTTGGGTGACCGTCCGTAAGATATCGAGACTCCTACGTACCTCGGAAAACACGTTAAGCTAGTGGTGCCAGCTGTAATTAATAGATCTTTAACAGTCATGTCTGACAACCAGTCTTACCAGGGGGTATCGTGTTGCCCAGTAACAGGGTTGTGGAGGTCAGATAGGCAGTCGCTCCATGTAAAATACTGGTATTCAGCTGCATTCGGTTAGACTGGAAGCCGACCAAACATAGTTGGGAAAAGGCTCGGCAGATGATGATGATGAGGCGTATTTTTGGCAGATAGAGACTGAGATAAGAATGAAAACGTTCTTAAAAATACGGGAACAATCAATGATGTTTTAAACTATTTAATCATCTTAGCAGTTGGGTTTTTACTCGACTACATATTATGTCTACCCGACTGCGCAACCGATGGTAATGTGTTTACCAGCCTTAACATATTATATCTATCTTGTATATAAAATTCTCGTGTCACGGTGTTTGTTATTAAGCTCCTCCGAAACGGCTCGACCGATTTTCGTGAAATTTTGTGTGCATATCGGTTAGGTCTGCGAATCGGACCACATTTATTTTTCATCCCCCTAAATGTTAAGGGTGGTCCAACCCTAAAGTTTATTTTTTAGACAACATTTTTGCTTTTATTATGATATTGCATACAAAAATACATAGGTCCCTTAATTTTCACCCCTCTACGATCAACCCCTATATGGAAAAACAACGTTTGCCGGGTCAGCTAGTTTTATATATGAAATTCTCGTTTCGCAATGTTTGTTACCAAATTCCTCCGTAACGGTTGGGACGATTTGTATGAAATTTTGTGTGCATATCTGGTAGGTCTGAGAATCGGCCCGCATCTATTTTTCATACCCCTAAATGATAAGGGTGACCCCTAAATTTTTATGTGATTTTGCCAATTTTTTTATGTTTATTTTATTATGATTTAGCAATGAAAAATACATCCTATCACCAACCTCTATATGGCAAAACAACGTTTGCTGGGTCAGCTAGTTATCCTATATATGTTTGTCTCTATGTGGCGATCAAGAGGCAAAACTCGCCAATTTTGACGAAATATACCTACGTCGTTTGATTCGTCTTGACTACGTGATGATCAATAAAAAAATTGAACTAACGGCATTGTATAGAGTATTAATAATGATTTAATGACATTGTAAAGGGCAGGTACTAATTTTAATTTATGACATTGTGTTTATTTATTTATTTCTCAACAAATTTACATTTGTGTCGAACAGTGGTTTTGACAATATAAAATGTAATATACAATTAAATAAACATCGTAACGTCTAAAAGAAATACATTAAACAATCTCATAAACGGTAAATAATGTCAATATAAATTCATAAATAAAAATAATAAAACAAGGTATTAATACCAAAGAATCTGCATTAACACTCACAATGTTTTATGAATGATTTCATCATTTGCGATTGCATCATTCATGATTTGGTAGCAATTTTTAAAGTTGTTTTGTCACGGTGCGTATGCAAGATAGGGATGTGTCCTAGGTAAAAATATAATAAGGCTATTTAGTCCGTCAGTTAGATTACCAAAAAATATTGGACACGTATTTTTTGCTTACTCAAATCAATAAGAAGTGCCATAGGTATTATAGCACATCAAAGTTCAGGAGAAGGGGCTAGTGACGTCACTTTTAAGTGAAAAGTGTAGCACGGCGTGACGTCACGCGAAATTTCAACGCTCTATATCGTCGTCATTTTTGATATACGTGACAAAAGAAGGAAAACATCGTGAGGAAACCTGGACTTATATAATTAATATAAGTCTGAAATCGCCAACCCATCTTGAGCAAGCGTGGTAATTAATGCTCGTGCCTTCTCTGTATGAGAAGAGGCCTTTGTCCTGCAGTGGGACAGTAATAGGCTGGTATTTATATCGTTGTCATTTTTGGTTTACGTGACAAAAGATAAAATACGTGTCCAGTATTTTTGAGTAATCCAACTTTCGGACCAAACAGCATTTTAAGAACAATACCCTATTATTAGCAGTAATCAGCAACAGTACAATTCAATCACACTGTACACAAAAGGTACCGACAGTACTCTACTAAGCCTAGCTCCTCTGTCTGACTGCCTGACTGTCAGCAGCCCGTATCTTACGAACAGTAATAGGTAGACAGTAGAAATTTTCATAGATTGTGTATTTCTATTATTAGTCCAACATTAAATAATAAAAATGAAATCGAATTATAAAGGGCCTCCATACAAGACCCGTGTTCTTTTTAATTTAGTACGGAATCCAGGCTAGTGGGAGTCCGACTAGCACATAGCCGGTTTTTTTCATCTATTCGGGTATATTTGCATAATATTTGGTTAAGTGCTAACTCCACGCTCACTCTGACGTTCAATGAATGGTATAGGATAAGATAAGGCGATCTTATCATAATTATCGGAATTATCTATGCTGAATAAAACGCATAATCTTTACAATGCTTCGCTTTGGCCTTTTTCCTCGTAGGTGCTGAGGTACTAAACCGGAAATTATGAATTCCTAACATTCCAAATGAATGGTTATTAACACAATAACCTCAATTGAGGAGCTCGTGGCTAAATAAAAACCGAAGGTTAAGCTAGGCTTGCCGAGGTCAGTCTGTGGATGGGTGACCGTTCTTTAACATATCGAGACTCCTCCGTGCCTCGGAAAGCAGGTTAAGCCGTCGCGTTGGTCCCGGCTGGCATTTGTAGATCTTTGACAGTCGTTACGATTTGTCAGAAGCCCGAAAGTCTGGCAACCAATCTCCCTAGCCTTTTCCCAACCGTCTTGGGGTCGGCTTCCAGTCTAACCCAATACAGCTGAATACCAGTATTTTACATGGAGCGACTGCCTATCTGACCTCCACAACCTAAATACTGGGCAACACCCCTTACCGATACCCCTTGGCAAGACTGGTTGTCACATTTTCGGGCTTGTAACCACCCGTAGCGAGAGCTCCGAGCTCCTGGGAGACCAATCTGTCTAATCATCTACAAATGTGATGTGGTTTCCGACGAACGGCTTATACTTAAACACCAACGTTATACTCTAAGCAGTCAGCTGGACTGAACACACCAACCTTGTTGATGGGCTTACTGGCCACGACAAAGATTATTATCATGGTTACAATGTACGTAGATCGTGCAGCACGATCGATTACATTGATATTATGTATAGAGAAGATGCACTAATGTACCTAAAGACTCAAGATCACGTATGAATTGGTTTTTGTATTATGTGCGGTCACTTGGGCGATGCTTCAAGTGAAGTTTAGAGAATCCGCGCAGGCAAGGATTGGTCATAGTCATGTGTGCAAATTTTGCACGAATTGTGCAAAATCTTTTTAAATTTTGTCACCTTTATGAAGAGTTAAAAATAAAATTGTATTCAAAATATTGGTAAATTGGTGTAAGTACTTGGTTTTGTTGTGGAAACTGATTGCACAATTTCGCCATATGTATTAATATTATTAATTAATTATTTATAAAAATACAAATCCCACTGTGCAAAATCGTTCTGCTTTTCTTAACCATCATTTCATAGTGATTCAAAATATAATGGTATTTATTCAAAATATTGGTATTAATTTGTTTAAAAAAACACAAATTGGTATAAAGCTTTTGGGAGAGTTCAACCCGTCCGAATTTAAGTTGAAATGAATAAGTGTTCTGAGAATTGAAAAAAACACTTACCATGTATTAAACACAGATTTATTTTATAAAAACAATTGGTAAATTATTGATATCCGACAGATCGTGCAAAATCATACTAACTTGTGTCGTGCAAACTGTCAACTGTCACTGCATAAAAAATATGAGATAGTTTGTAAGGAAGCGAAACCGCGGGAAATACCACTATCTCCATTTTGTATGAACTATGTACATTGAAACGTACATAAGAGTAGTGTAAATGTTATTTTCCAAAGGTACAAACGTTTTATTTCTATTTATCTTATCTCGCATTCAGATAACGAGCTCATTGTGATACCAGTTAGTGGATCGCGAAAATGGCGACGCCGTTGACAAAATAAAAAAACTGTGTGTGTTCGCCGAAAAATATTACGTGTAAAAAAATAGTTTTTGAACAGTGCAAGTACGTAGTTGTGGATTGTTACTGAAATAAGAGGTAAAGTGGTGGTTTTATTTTGTTTTTTTTTGTGGATTGCGTCTTGTGTAAATTCTGTACAATATAATGAATAAGTACGTCAAAATATCGACACTCATTATTCTGTGTCGTCATTCTGTCCGTCATTAAGTGAACGGATATCAATTTGAACAGATTATAAATGTTGATGGTATTGTTGAGTTTTAGTGTAAATTGAAGTTTTTTTTACTAAAACATTGCCCCACACTTTTTCTCCTGTATCGTGGGTGCGTTTACAAACATTCCAACTCACATACATAAACAGCCAGACCCGGAACCACTACACTGTAGTGTAACAGTAGTAGTGTGTAGTAGTTGTATTTCGTATTTTAGTATACATTTTTGCATGCCAATTGGTAGTATGTACCAGGGACAAATAACTACTACTGTAACAACTCATGTATTTACAAAGGTAAAGTACTGGTATTCAGCTGCATCCGGTTCGACTGGAAGCCGACCCCAACATAGTTCGGAAAAGGCTAGGCATATGATGGCAGATGAAGATTAAAATGATAGATATACTTAAAAGAACCATGTAACACAACTAAATTTATATAAATTAAATTAAAAATAACAGATTTGGTACTAATCTGTACTCAAATCTTGTTGTAAATCGATAATCATGATTGAGCATTCTATTCTATAATGAGGAACTGAATATGGTTATGATTTTTGTACCTAATACATACATAACACAACACACTTTTTTGAACATTACCCCACACTAGGAATTTCTCCTGTGTCCTGGGTGCGTTTACAAACATTCAAACTCACATACACAAACAGCCAGACCCGGAGCAACTACCTGTAGGTCATACAAATATTTGTTCGGCGATTCTCGTAATTAAAAATGTTCAAAATCTAGTCGCAAACTATTCTCAGTGACTCTCTTTGGTCGATCCCTCATGTCTGAAGATCGTGGTCAGCATTAGGAGTTCCATCTGGAGCGGAAGCTCTGCTTCCACTTGTTACTGTCCAGCGCGTCTCTAACAACCGTGTAGAATTTGGATGACGAGTATTTTATATGGTCGGCACATTTTAATGGAGAACAACCGCGCGATCTTTGGCCTTCGATATTTCCAACCATAATCAGTTTTACCAAACTTTCGTCACTCTAAATCTCAGTGACAGTTAACGACTGATGTGGCGCGGCGGGCGAAGGTCCGCCTGTGACGCAGGAAGTTGCAGGTGCAATTCCTGCCTAGGGACAAATGTTTGTAAGATCTACAAATATTTGTTCCGGGTATTTGCAATGTTTAATTAAAAAAAAATATCTATGAATGTAACTATGGGTTGTGGAGGTCAGATAGGCAGTCGCTCCATGTAAAATACTGGTATTCAGCTGCATCCGGTTACATTGGAAGCCGACCCCAACATAGTTGGGAAAAGGCTAGGCAGATGATGATATCTATGTTATGAATTAAATAAAATAAATAAAATAAAATTAGTAAAGTATAAGTATATTAGTCATCTAGTACCCATAACACAAGCTCTGCTTAGCTTGGGGCTAGATGATGCTGTGTGGATTGTCCAGCATTATTATTATATTTTTATATCATTACATAATGTCTAGGTTCGACTGGGTTCGAATGTAAGAAAAGTGTTCAAGGATGGCTACAAAAACTTAATTACGGAGACACCGAACATCTGCTTAAGATATCTAATTAGTCACTCACTGTTACTTATACACAATTTTTCATTCAAGTCTAATTATTTTAAACTTACGACATTACACATACATACACTACACATACATAAATTACATATACATACATTACACATCCCTAAACATTTACTCACCCTCATTGTCCACTTTATTTTCTGTATAAGTTTTATATTTTTACTTCATTTCTCTGTGACATTGAAACTATATATATAGTTTTTTAATTACAGTTAATGTCAAAAATTTGTCAAAAATGTAGGTGTTAAAGATAATTTTTTGACAGATTGAGACTGAGATAAGAATGCAAACGTTCTTCAGAATACAGGGATTTGCCCCTCTGATGTATCATAATCATTTGTATATGTAATCACTTTTGATTTTCTGAATAGGGTAGTGTCCTTAAAAAAATTGTTTGGTCCGATAGTTGGATTAGGTAATCAAAAATGGTGGACACGTATTTTTTCTTTTGTCACGTAAACCCAAAACGACGACGATATGTTGTCACACTTTTTAAGTAGAAGTGACGTCACAAGCCCTTAGTACTGAACTTTGATGTGCTATATCATTGTCACTTTTTATTGATTTGAGTAAGCAAAACATACCTGTCCAATTTTGATATTTTATTAATCTAACTGACGGACCAAATAGACTTATTATATTTTTAACTAGGACACATCCCTATATCAGACGTCCTTGTAAATGATACTTATTTCATCCGTGGGTGAAATAAGATTTGATCTTAACATGAGACACCGTTATTAGCACTTGACATCTGATCTTCCTCGTAATTAAAACTAAGATCTGATGTTATGATACGCTATTAATAAATCTTACAATTGACAGTCGTTACGGGTAGTCCGAAGTCCAAAAGTCTTTCCAAGGGGTATGTTGTTGCCTCCTTCCATCTTGAACTTAGTTGTGGAGATCGGAGAGGCAGTTTTTTCATTAAAATGCTGGTATTCATCTGCAACTGGCTAGACTGGAAGCCGACCCCTATTTGGTAAAACGCTTGGCAGATTATGATGATGGTGGAATTGTACAGTACAGTCATCACCATCCTCTTGCCCTTATCCCAATGTACTTGTGGTGCTGCTCCACAAACGATGTCACACCTGATATCGTGTCCATCATGCCTTGATACCTGCACGCTGCAGGATTTGATGGACGCTGGTCGTCGTCATCATCATCAGGCTATATTAGTCCACTGCTGGACATAGCCTTCTCCTAATGAGCCCCATAGCACCCTGTCTTTTGGAAGCTGGCGCTAAACTCGTAGCTAATTTCTGGGCCGAGTCTATACGGATAGCTATCGACAGTATATGAAGAGGAGAAGATGAGAGTGAGGGAAGAGGGACTGCTCCTTCGAATCGGTCCAGCGTGTTCCTTGATGCCGACCAACGATGTCCTAAGCCGAGGCCCGTACCCCACAAGGGATGCCATGAGTGACCTAGTCCCTTAGTTTTTATGTTTTTGTACCCTGGCTGGAGGTCTTAATTTATGAAGGCATCACAGGTAAGTCTGGTTAAGCCGCCGACAACCTAACCTGGCTGGTTCACCTGTGAGATGCTGCTTCTAAAAAATACCGATCAATAATCTTCAAGGTTTTTTTATTTTTTGGATTTATTCCGTTATTTGTGCTGTAAGACCTTGTTTTTAGTTTTGGTGCTCACAAATTAAATTTGCCCGTATCTTTTTATGGTGTTGACCTAGGACCTTGATTTTTATACACCTTATAGGGACTATAGACTTCAGTATCTGGTATAAATTTCAACTTGCTAGGTCAACACGTTAGTGAGAAAATCAGTGGTGACACACTGACAAACAGGTAGACACGAGAGTGATTTTATTACAGCTCCTTTTTACCTTTTGAGGTAAGGAACTCTGAAAAGAAGGGCTTCTGGATTTTGCATACATGCTTGTGCAGGGGGCACTCCGGTATCTCCTGCGTCGATGGTTAGCATACGAAGTACTCGTAAGTGAGCCAGTCACAAATCTTTTTATAGAAAAACACGATTCGATTTAAGATTAACGGAAATTCATGACTCAAAGTGTTTAACGTCTCTGGTATCAGAGTCGGTTATCAAATCTCCAAAAGTCTTATAAGGAGTGGGTGTGACAGCAATAACAACAACAACCAATGTTTAAAGTACGTCAAAATAGCACCCTATCATCATTATACTCCTGCCCTTATCCCTTATCCGCCTGCGACGCAGGAGGTTGCGGGTTCGGTTCCCGCCCTGGGACAAATGTTTGGACGATCTTCAAACATTTGTTCCGGGTGTTCTGGGTATTTGCTATGTATAATAAAAAATATCTATCTATGTAATGTGTTGTATTAAGTATATCAGTCATCTAGTACCCATAACACAAGCTCTGCTTAGCTTGGGGCTAGATGATGCTGTGTGGATTGTCCAGCATTATTTATTTATTATTTATTATATTAAAAAAAACTAATAGTCACAAATAAAATATCAGTCAAGAAAAGATTTGATAAATAAAGATAGATAACCGACATTCCTATCGTACATAAACAAATTATTTTTGTGACGTATTATTTATCAATACACGTACTTTTTAATCAAATAACTAAATGGTACGGTCCATTGCTTTTTAGGGTTCCATAACTCAAAAGGTAAAACGGAACCCTTATAAGACTTCGTTTTCCGACTGTCTGTCTGTTTGTATGTAATATGTCAAGACCCTTTTTCTCATCAACGCGTACAGGTATCAAGTTGTAATAAATATCAAATACGTATGTCTATATTCGCTTGAAGCAACAGAAATATAAAATAAATAAATAATGCTGGGCAATCCACACAGCATAATCTAGCCCCAAGCTAAGCAGAGCTTGTGTTATGGGCACTAGATGACTGATATACTTAATACAATACATTACATAGATAGATATTTTTTATTATACATATCAAATACCCAGAACACCCGGAACAAAGCTTTGTAGATCGTACAAACATTTGTCCAAGGCGGGAATTGAACCCGCAACCTCCTTGACTATCGCCCGCCGCGCCACATCGGTCGTCAAAAATGTATTTATAGTTAATTAAAACGGTACAACACCAATAACAATAATTAGCATAGAAATATAAAACAAGACAAAACCTTGTATCAATACCCTTGGTAAGACTGGCTGTCACACTTTTGGGCTTCTGAATACGAACCGTCAAAGACTTACGAATAACAGCAGAGACCGTGCTTCCCGAAGCACAGAGGGGTATATGTATGTGAGAGACAGGCACCCATCAACGGACAGACCTAGGCATGCGTAACTTAACCTTCCATCGACCCGTGCAGCTTTCATTATTTAAATGTAAGCTCTTCTCTTTCTCACAAATATCAGCAACTATTATAAAGTATTAAGTGTTTTAATTTTAGCTCACAATAGATAGAAGCACTTGAAATATTGGCAGTGGTACAGATATCTAGTTTGCATGCATCTATTTCTAGGTTATAGATAAAAAGCTTTAAGTTCAACTGAAAATAAACGTATTGAGGGACAGCAAATTTTTTTTAAACGTTTCCCCACACTAGGTATCTTGGGTGTTTTTTACAAAAAAATTAACAAATATACACAAACAGCCAGACCCGGAACAAGTACCTGTAGGCCATACAGATATTTGGCCAGTACAGATCAGTACCATACATTTCGACATGGTTGGCGCAGTGGTTGAGCCATCGGCTGCTGCGCCGCGAGTTGTGGGCTCGATCCCCGCACGGAACAAATATTTGTATGACCTACTGGTAGTTGTTCCGGGTCTGGCTGTTTGTGTATGTGAGTTTTAATGTTTGTAAAACGCACCCACGATACAGGAGAAATTCCTAGTGTGGGGCAACGTTTAAAAAAAAAAAAAAATACAGTTATCGTGGGGTAGCGCAGTTTCAAGTAACTGGGTTCTGGAGGTCTGTCAGCCAGTTGCTCCATGTAAAATACTGGTATCCATCTACATATGGTTAGATTGGAAGTCGACCCAAATGTAGTTGGGAAAAGGCTAGGGAGATGATTAGATTAGGTCGGTGTTTCCCTACCTGATTACTCTCACACAATCTCTTTTAAAGACCTGACATTTTTAAGTCAGATCCTGTGAGGATCGCACAGATTAATGTCTGAGATGGTCTTCCGAGGAAAAAACCACACAAATATGAGTGGGCCTATCCAGTCAGTGCAAGCATTTGTCAGGAATCGTAGAACTCTACTCAGAACTAGGAAATAAAAGCGACCTCCATTTTTTTCAGACAATGCAGTCCTCAAGCCAAGGACGATATGGCTATCCAGGGTACCAGGGCTACCCTTACGTGAACCCAGTGGTCCACGATGTGCCTAGTTTAGATGCACAGGCAGCATCGCGGTGGGCCAATCTGCCACGGCGGCCCATGCAGGATGGACCGAGTGTGACGAGCCCAGGATCCAGCAGCGGAGGTGGAAGCAGTTCACAGGTATATGTTCATGATGAGCAGTCTAAAGTCATCTATAATCATAATAATACCAGCCTGATACTGCACCACTGCTGGGCAAAGGCCTCTTCTCATACAGAGAAGGCACGAGCGTTAATCACCACGCTTTCTCAAAACGGGTTGGCTATTTCAGACTTATATATTCAGATATATAAGTCTGAAATACCCAACCCGTTTAGGAGGAAACCTGGACTTATAAAGAATATATCTGAATATATTCTTTTTAAGTCCAGTTTTCCTCACGATGTTTTCCTCCACCGATGTCAGTGATGTCCAAGATAAACTTAGAAACATTTACCCTTTAAATTTGACACACATCTCTACGCATCAAGAAAAATACACCATCCAAATTTCAGGTCTCTACGACCAGAGGTTTAGGCTGTGCGTTGTCCGTCAGTAAAAGAAAAGAAAGAAAGAAAGAAAAAACATTTATTTGGGACACGCACCGACACAAAAGAAAATATAAACTAAATACTAAAGAAACAAAAAGATTCATCATCATTATGATCTGCCTAGCCTTTTCCCAACTATGTTGGGGTCGGCTTCCAGTCTAACCGGATGCAGCTGTATACCAATGTTTTACATGGAGCGACTGCCTATCTAACCTCCACAACCCAGTTACTTGGCAACACGATACCCCTTGGTAAAAAGATTAAAAATAAAATAAAAGGACCTGTGCGAGGCATAAAGGCTCCTATCTAAGCATATGCTGCAGTCAGCCAGTCAGGTCTTTAGATTCTTATAGTATTAGATTAGATTTTGACCAATAATAATATAAATTAATCATGATTACAGTTAATGTCAGATTAGATTACGTTATTAGAATACCATTCAATATACCGTAACATGGTAACATGAAAGGGGTTCGTAACTAAATTACTAGGCATTTAAATATGGTACGACGCATGATCTAGCAATTGAAACATCTTAATTGACTCTATGTAAACGCATACGTAGTGTAGGACGCCCTCTGACCAGGTGGGATGACGATCTGCGAAAGACTGCAGGCAGATGCTGGATGCGGCAAGCTGAAGACAGGGCGTTATGGCACTCATTAAGAGAGGGCTATGTCCAGCAGTGGACTAGTATAGCCTGATGATGATGATGATGAATTGAGTCTAGTTAAATATTTAAAGAAAATCGGTCGCCGTACCTAGTTATGGCACCTCGACCAAGTAGGTTAGGTTTGGTTAAAAGTCTGATCAACTGCAACATGAAATTTGGTAGCAGGAACTTAGTTAAGACCAAAACAACTACATTAGGACTAAAATAACTAGATTAGCACCAAAACCACTGCATTATAATCAAAATAACTAGTTTAGGACCGAAATAACTGGATTAACACCAAAATAACTACATTAGAATCAAAATAACTAGATTAGGAACAAAAGAACTACCTTAAGATCATTCAATCAAGATCAAAATCCCTAAATTAGTCTAGTGAGATCGATCGATAGATCTGGTAATATTACGGTTAACAGCTATATCCTTAGGCATATAACTTTATCCCGACTTCGATCATGTTACTGCGACATAAAACATTTGAAGAACAACCCCATATAATAATACGTTGTTATTTTTAGACCACGCAATCCTCAAGCCAAGATCGTCAGGGTTACTCCGGATACCGAGGGTACCCTTATGTGAACCCGGTCTACAACGATGTATCGGGTTCCGTGAGCGCAGGGACCAGCGGTGGCGGCAGTTCCAGTGGATATACCTCACAGGTAATTCATCATGATTATAACTCTTCACTCTTTCAGCTCGCACTAGGCCAGTAAGATGGAATACTGGCCACTACATCCTCAGAAAGAAGGCCATGTTCCAGCTACGGGATTAGTACACTTCCCATCAGAAAAATCGAGTTTATTTTTTATAAGAATTATCAGAAGAGCAAAAATGATTTGTTAAACAAAATACGAAACATAATAAAAAATCATTTGAATTAAGAAAATTAACATTAGGATTTGATAACCTCATATTGTTCATTGTTATTAAACGACATTTGACTTATATTCCTAAATATACACATTCCGTACAATACATAAACTTGCCATGTGTTTCAATTTTTCTGATGAGAAGTGTATTTACCTAATTATGATTAATGATAAGACTAAGTTGTTGTTTAGAAGACGTGGTGATAGAAATTTAAAAGAGTATAATTAGATTGATTGTTCACATTGAGAAGATGGATGAAAGACGAATACGAGAGGTATAAAGCAGTAGGTTAGGTTAGGTTAAGTAGGTACACCCTAGAAGGACATACACTGCCCTTATTGGTGATGTTCTTCAGAAAGATCAGGTGCGTAGTACTCGCCAATGGCGTGCGGTATTACCCGTTGTATGAACGATGTGTAAGGATCTTAGCAGAAGGCGTTCTGCAGACTATATCAATTTCAGAATTCTGTCCTAAAGATCACATTTTAACACTTCACTTCTATGAGACCCCACATATTATGATTTAAAAGTACATATTGACCCATCCTAGTTATGATTTATGTTTTCAGGCCGCTCAGCGACCACAAACACCTAGTGCTATTGACACAGTGCCTCCAAAGCCGGATATAGACGACAATCCAGTAGTCTACATTGACATACCAGAGGCTGGCAGCGAAGTATCAAGGAGCATCACCACGCCAGGCGATGAGGAACCGGAATTTGTTGAGGTAAAGTTCTTTTTTGGCGATAGGGTGTTCGCAGCGTGGCTCCCTACAAGGTTGATCGACGATCTGGTGAAGATGGCAAGAAGCCGATGGATGAAAGAAGCGCAGGACTGATCGTTGTTTAAATCTTTAAGGCAGGTCAATGTCCAGTATTGGATGTCGTTTTGCTGAATGGTGGTAATAGAGGTCCTTAGGTAAATTGCTAAGGAAGTGCTCAGCTTGGGCCCAGAAGCAATATGCCCTCGTCGCGGCACTTGATGTGGGTGATCTTTCGGCTATAACCGTGGTTCAATCCATAGTATAGTACAAGAATGCCGTCGCCTCTTTCTGCGAAGAGGTAACGCTTGCTAAGGAGGCAGCAGAGAGAGAGAGAGCATATTTCTCTCTCAACCCGCACCAGAGCAGACGGGTAACGAAGGGAGCTTAAAGATCTCCGGCCCGGGCTTAAAGCTGAGTTAACCAGACAACCTCAAAGAGGCTGCGCGCAGTGTTCCATGAGCGTCTCTGCGGGAGAATGTGCGATCGTGGGGTCGGCTGCACTTGCTGATGGGGCCTTCTAGACATGGCGAGCTGATAACAGTAGGGGGTGCGCGCGAGTACGAGTATTCCAGGCCCCCGATGGTATTAGTAGGAATCATGGTGGTTTTAGTCGGTAGGAGTTAGACCTTCCCTTTCTAACTCCTCCGCTGTTCTTTTCTGATTAATTTCGACGCGAGATCCAAGACAGTTCAATCGTTTCTCAGGGACTCGTCGGGCTTCATTGTCTCGACGCTTTTCTGATGGTTGCCATTCTTTTTTTTTGGAGTTTAGGAATGGTGTGGCGGGCTTATTCCCTTCTCCCCAGACAGAGGGTGTCCATATTGACGACCGATGTGGCGCGGCGGGCGAAGGTCCGCCTGCGACGCAAGAGGTTGCGGGTTCGATTCCCGCCTTGCGACAAATGTTTGTACGATCTACAAATATTTGTTCCGGGTGTTCTGGGTATTTGCTATATATAATAAAAATATCTATCTATGTAATGTATTGTATTAAGTATATCAGTCATCTAGTACCCATAACACAAGCTCTGCTTAACTTGGGGCTAGATGATGCTGTGTGGATTGTCCAGCAATATTTATTTATTTATTTATATAAATTCCATGAAAACATGTTTTTTTTTTCAGGACACAATCATGTACGACCCTTTTGAGAACCGTAGGATCGATATGCCAAAGGATGAAGTGGAGTCAGTAGAGTCCTCAGAGTCAGGGTCTACTTCTGCTTATACCCCGCAGTATCAGAACGCCAGGCCTATCCCAGTTAGGCCTAACACTTTGAACATAGGTGGCGCTTCTGGATCCAGTAAGTATACCTTTCTTTACAGCTTTCAAATGTCATCTGGTTATTTATACCTCAAACCCACAAACCGGGAGAATTTAAATCATCCAGATGCCCGCGACTTTATCCACGTGGAATGTAAAAAAAATTAAAGTGAATTATGTTTGTTTGTGGAACCCTACGAGTAATTTTGTTTCTAAAATAAAAGTAACTATGTACTACAACTAACTGTAACTCTGTACAACAATGGCTATCTGCCAGTGAAATTGTTCTTGCTTGACGCAAATGGCCTCGACCGAGGTCGTGAGTGGGACTTCTTAAATTGCCAAAGATTTATTCAGTTACTGAGAAAGTTAATACTATCGTCCATTCCAAATCTTAAATTCTTTATACGAGTACTACGCTATTTTCTTCTACCAATGTTTAACTTTCTACACTTCTAGGCGTCCAGTCCCCTGCATCATCATCTTCAAGACAAACGCCAGGAGTACCAGGCTTCATGTCGAAGGAAAGCCAAGTATACGGCACGGATGGTGCTGATGGTTTCCCATTATCACCCATACCTGTATCAGAGTTCCCTGAACCACCTCCAGCATATACTGAGGTGGACGAAACTCCAGCACCGAGAGAGCCAGCGAGGGAACCTCCAAGAGTGGTAGAAACTCCTCAGCCTCCAAGGACACAAGTAATCGTGAATGGTGAGTATTCTTTGTGTTACTTTCCTCAGCCTTCTACCACCCTTTGGGTAATAACTAACATAGTAGCACAATATATATTCGTCTCTTTCTGCCTTATAAAACTGCCTGAAACTCCAGAATTCTGACAGGCACTCTCACCAAGGAGTATCGTGTTCCACGGTAAATGGGTTGTGGAGGTCAGATAGTCAGTTGCTTTATGTAAAATACTAATATTCAGCTGAATCTGGTTAGATCATGAAACAGCTTGTGAGTTAGAAATTGTTCCAGTTTCCATTATTTTTTCTTGGGAAGCCATCACACTGCTCCCAGTCACTGCACGACCTCCAAGCCAGAATTTACAGTGGTGACCACCAGAAAAACGCCAAACAACAAAAGTGCTTTTTGCTTTTTGACAGCTCTTACTGTAACTTAATTCTGCATTCAGATTTCTTCATCTGTTTACGCGGAATATGGACAGAATGTCTTCCAGCAGGAATCGAACGACACTACTACAAAACCCCGTGTGTCAGCTCAGCAAGTCCGTCGTAAGACACACGTCGAAAAGTTGTCTCAAGTTTTGGAAAGATCCAACGTATTTGCGATTGACATAAGCCAAAATGACGCTATGTTAGTTATTACTCTGAGGAGGTTGCCCACCGACTGCCAATTACACGAACGCTTTTCTTTTCAATTTAATAGGCACGCCTATGACCCCTGTAACAGAAGATGGTGGCAAAGGAGGATGTCCACAATGGTGCACGCTTATCTAGAACCAACAGTCGACGTGAAGAAAGAAGAATGACAAAGCATTGACGCATATACTCACAAATAAATGATATTTCAATACTAAATATTAAAACGTGTTTTCTAATAGACATGTAGCGACATCTGTCCCGTCACATCCGAACTAAAAACTAACATATCCTACATCGCGATACCAAAGCTATCCGTGCAATTGAACGTGTATAGCTATACAAGAACTCGACAACATCAAGCAGTAGCCCACCAGACGCAACGCCCGTCTGGTCGGAGGATCCTCCCTTTTCAATGATGATTGTGGAACTTGACACCCTGTTCCTTTTACGCCTAAAGATTCATTGATTGTTGAACACTGTGTTGTTAAAAGTCACCATGAGGATTCGAAATTCCTACGGCAGTACTAAATTTCTCCGGGAGAGTATGAGCTACCTTCATAACAATTTTTCATATAAATACGTTCGTTTCAGTTACAAACAAACAAACACACACACACGCACACAATATTACTGTAATGAACTCACAATAGATACCTGTATTGAACTCACAATAGATACTTGTAATTAAATGTCCCAATAGACGGCAAAGAAAACTCATAGAAATAAAGAAGTGGCTGAAACAGCAGTAAAGTTTAAAGAAAACGTCGAATTTCAATTTGCCGTAACTTTGCGAAATGGGAGCCAGAACCTCCAAGCCGCCACAAGAAACGCTAGCATCATCAACAAGTTCTTCGTCTCAATACAAGGATGAAGAAGCATGTTGCCTCTAGTCACAAAGTCTTGTCGGAATCGGTCCAGCCGTTTCGGAGATAAGTCGGCATAAATAGACGCTCAGACTAAAATTAAAAACAATGGTTTCATTGTAAATTTCTACTATAATTTCGACATTACAATCAGACACTTCAATTTTTATTTCTTTGTATGTAAAGATATAGATCATTTCGGCCTTCCCCTATCAAATCCTTAGTTTTTGTTGTTTCCTTAGTAATGAAGACGGTCATACTTGAAATGTCTCTGAGCAATTCGGTCTTCCGGAATGAGGACTATATGTTGCCTACGACGGCCTTTCCTACTTCTTCTTCAACTGGTCACTGGACCTCTATAAGCGGACCATCTGTCTCCATTGACTCCGGTCCAAAGTTGCCATCACCACCTATTGCTTCTTTAGCTTGGTCAGACCATCGTGTTGGCTACCAGCCTCGTACTCTCTTTCCTTCGGTACTGCCAACAATGACCAGCTTTTCGAGGCTGCTATCTCCCTTTTGCGTTTCTTTCTACCCTGTCTTTATTCTACTGTGACTAATTTTATTTTTCAGAAGTAGCAGCCAGTCCAGTCAATTCTTTACCTATCATAGGTCGCAGAAGAATCGACCAGAAGAATCTGATCTGCCATCATTGTGGCATCAGAGTGTATACCGTTGTGCATAAGGAGAGTGGTGGAATGACACACTTTATAGCTTGTCTCGTCTTCTTCATATTGTAAGTACTAATCTTGTGACAGTTATCGTAAAACAGGGTGAATAGAAACGCAGGGGTGAGTAGAAACAAAACTTTGAAGGGTATTATCGCGTTAGTTTAACATTTTTTGTTACTACAAGGACTCTTAATTTTTTGAGGAATTGAAATGAATAATTTCAACACCTTATCAGTAATTAATAATGTTGAATCAACGTTTAAATCTCATTTAAAAATCTGTTTCAATTCACTCCGGCGTTTCGATTCACCCCGTTTTACTGTACAGAAAAACCTCTCAAGCTTTTATTCAGTTTCACCTGTCCCAGTGAGCCTGTCAGTAATCAAATCTTGCAAGTGAAATTTAACCCACTTCCGCTCATCTTACGGAGTTAAAATTTTACACGTTGATTCAGTTGCAATGACAATAGAGCTTTATGGTAAGTGTGACCTGATTTCACTCCCAGGATTGGCTCCAGACGAGAGTACTCTTTAACGGTCAGCAGCATAGACCCGACATTTTGTATGCGCATTTAATTATGATAGCCCGTTTGAACGAAGAGGAGCTCGTGGCTAAATAAAAACAGTCGCACGGGTTCATCGAAGGTTAAGCTACGCTTGCCGACATCAGTCTGTGGATGGGAGATCGGTCGTAACATATCGAAAATCTTCCGTGCCTCGGAAAGCACGCTAAGCCGATGGTCCCGGCTGTCGTTTGTAGATCTTTGACAGCCGTTACGGGCAGTCTGAAGCTCTAAAATCTGACATATTCTTAGTCTTTATTAAGACGTATCGTTGCCCAGTAACTGAGTTGTGGAGGTCAGATAGGCAGTCGCTCTATGTAAAACACTGGTATAAAGCTTCCGGTTACACTGGAAGCTGACCCCAACATGGTTGGGAAAAGGCTAGGCAGATGATGATGAGCCCGTATTAACGTCAAAAGCTTGTTTAAAAAAAACATTACTCTAATTAAGTCTTTTTTTTCTGTTTCAGCTTGCCGTTCGTGGTGATTATATATTTAGTGGATTATTTTAAATACAAGAATCATTATTGTCCTAATTGTTTTAAGCTGATTGGCTATGAGACGCCAATTGTAGGTGAAAAAGTTAACTACGTTACTTAAGACTCTACTAAGCGCATGTAAACGTCAGTTCAGACTACGCTATAATACATACATACATACATAAACTCACGCCTTTTCCCATGGGGGTAGACAGAAACTACAAGACGCCACCTGCTACGATCCTTACATACTGTTTTTGCTTCGTTTACGTTCATACATCTGGTCATACACGCACTCCGGTTACTAGTTCTACCCATCTGACTTTTCTGAAGAACATCACCGATAAGGTCAGTATCTGTCCATCTAGGGAGTTTCCGCTTAGATCTGCTTTTTATATCCCTTTTGCTAGTCGTCTTTTTTCATCCTCAAAATGTTTTACGCCGTAATATACAATGTGTTTAAGTGGTTGCTATCCCATGACAGAACGAAAGTACTCATGATTATGTTGCTGTCGGGTTTTTGTATATATTTTCAATCGCGCGGATAACTTTAATATCGCGATGTAGGATACGTCGGAATTAGTTCATATTTGGCGAGATAGATGGCGCTACACTAATTAGCGGAATAGTATAGCGTAGTCTGAACTACGAATTAGAGATAGTTCCCATTGTGTAATGACTTTCTGTTTTATCGATGTATAATACCGATTAGCGCTGTAATGTAATCGCGAAGAGATTTTACAGGATATCACGTCTGAAACCGATTTGAGCAGCTATATTCCAAATATACACTACACAGTAGGAACGACCTTGAACTAAGTATATTTAGTTTATAAGAAGAAATAATTGTATAAAACTTACATATAAAGCAAAAAAAAAAAATTACAATGCAAAAAAAAAAGATATGATTAGAAAGAAGGATGTAGTTCATATAACATCACGCCTATATGCCTGAAAGGATAGGCATAACTTAAAATCAGACGAGATGTGGTCAAGCACAAGCGTTTTTAACATAAAAAAGTCTTACTATAGTACGAGTACACCCGCGATTTCGCCAGTTATGTTTAAATTTAGTAGTGGGCCACCCTATTGCCATCAACCGAGCATGATTCCCTGAAGCGTTAGGTAGACGTGTACCTTAACTACACCAACATTTCACCAGTTATATACAAGGGTAATAGGGAGCCTATAGGAATAGATAAATATCATGTATCATACGCCTTCAACCGGGCACAAATCCAGATTCCGGGCTGCTACTAAGAAATTCCAGATGAAAAAAACCCAATAACGCTTTTCTCGAGTTGGGACTCGTATCCAGGACCTCAGGCTCAGCAGTAGCGCCTGCAAACTAGACCAACGAAGTAGTGACATCAATGCGACAGTCCCGAGATATCGCTTGAATTTTTGTTTATTCCATATCGAAGTAACTTTAAGTCTCGACTACCAGACTGTACCTACATAAATATATTACCACTTTTAGTGCCCAGCACCCGGCTCCCGGGTCGAAAAAGAGTTTGTTCATGTACCCAGAACTCGCTTCCCGAGTCGTACATGTAAAAAGCTATAGAAGAGATGTGAACATGTCCATCACCCCCTACCATGTACCTACGCATTATGTAATTTGCCAAACATTATGACATACAAGTTAAATCGTATTTTTGAACTGGGCAGCGACAGGGTTAAATAATCACTAACTAGCTATCAACCTTGCATCTCGAGTTAGACAGTGTGCAAGAAACATAGACGCATAAACAGATACCATGAGTTTAGTACATGATTCTGGACCCCTCAGCCCTCCCCTCATTACTGGTGTCAAAAACCATTAATTAATAATAAATAAATAATGCTGGACAATCCACACAGCATCATCTAGCCCCAAGCTACGCAGAGCTTGTGTTATGGGTACTGGATGACTGATATACTTAATACAATACATTACATAGATATAAACTTTTTATAGTAAATCTTTGTATAGTACAAACATTTGAACCAAGGCGGGAATCGAACCCGCAACCTCCTGAGGCGGACCTTCGCCCGCCGCGCCACATCGGTCGTCAAAATTCTACCTAAACCAATTAGATTTTTTATTTATAGACGTAAAGTATTAAAAAATTGATTAAAAGTCTCTTTGGGTTGAATTTTAACCGTTTTAAGTAAAAAAACACATACATAAACACACGCCTTTATCCCATGGGGGTAGGCAGAAACTACAGAACGCCATCTGCTACGATCCTTACATACTCCTTTTGCTTCGTTTACTTTCATACATGCACCCCGATTGAGTACAGTAAAACGGGGTGAATGGAAACAAAACTTTAAATGAGATTGAAACGTTGATTCAACATTATTTATTACTGACAAGATATTAAAATTATTCATTCCAATTACTTAAACAAAACAAGAGTCCTTGTAGTAACAAACAATGTTAAACTAACGCGAAAATACCCTTCAAAGTTATGTTTCTACTCACCCCTGCGTTTCTATTCACCCCGTTTTACTGAAGTTAAAGTTTATGTGTAGAAAAAGCTTAACCTGTATCTGGAGGTAAGTGGGCTGGCTAAAATAAACGCCACCTTGGCTCACATACATCGGCCCACTTATAGGAGATGATTTTTCAAAAAGGCTTGGTGCCGTATACCAAACCTTTTTCAAAAAAATCGCCAATAAGGTCAGTGTATGTCCTTTTAGGGTGTCTCCTCCCGGCGTTTCCGCTTACAAAGTAAACATACACATCAGTAAAAATCACGTCCTAATAAAGAGTACAAATGAGGAAAAAGCCGTTGAAAAATGCCAACCCTGGAGGCTCCAGGATCTTGTACTGAACTCATGGTATCAGGTAGTGGGTCGCTATCACTTCCACTCACATACACAAATTATCAAGCTTTAGTCTGGACATATTTAGTTAAAGAATAATTGTTATATTTAATTATATTATATTATAATGTTTGTGATGTACAGAATAGATATGTTATACAATATATATTTTAGATAACTCAAAATTGTTTTTTTTTTCTATGCGTATTTTACTTGCTACTTGCTTACAAGGTGGACTTACGATCTGGTGAAGATCGCAGGAAGCTGATGGATGAGAGCAGCGCAGAACTGGTCGTTGTGGAAACCATTGGGGGAGTCATCTGCCCTGCCTTTTCCCAACTATCTTGGGGTCGGCTTCCAGTCTAACCGGATGCAACTGAATACCAGTATTTTACATGGAGCGACCGCTTATCTGACTTCCACAACCTAGTTACTGGACAACACGATACCAAGGGGTATGTTGTGTGTTGTGGTTAAGTTTTTATTTATTTAATATTTTAAGCACACAAATGTACAAAGCACCAACAGCATCCTTAAAATGACCTGCGGCGGACTGGATTGCGCGATCTTAACCGGTGATGCAAAATTTATTTTATTGGTATTCAATTTAGTTTATTTATTAATTTACTCGTAATATAAAGTATTACGAGAGAGCACACAAATGTACAGAGGCGGACTTAAGGCCATAGGCATTTTCTACCAGTCAACCTTTGGGTGATGGACAAACAGTGGTATTTGCACAATTTCTTAAAAGAAACGGGAACAGAAATATATATGTAAAAAACTGTAAATATATTCCTACATAGAATATATCCACATACACGACTATACATAAACAATTAAAACAGTTAATGGGAAAACATTAGCGCTGTGACGAAACCACAAATGTGTAAATCTGCAAATGTGTGTCAGTGTTTTTAAATTAATTAAATTATGTATCAGCAGTTCCGTGTTTTCTTAAAAGGATCCACGGATCGCCATTCTAACAGTACGAAGCTGGGTTCATAATAGACATACCTAATGTAAATATATTAACTTACCTATTCAACTTGATCGGCCCACCAGTTTTCCTTACTTTTAAAGCTTCCTCCCAAAACTTCACAGCCTCGGGCAGTATTGTGTTCTGAAAGAAACAAATATAATTATCTTTTATAATGATCTTACATACTCGTAATATATCTTTTTCTTTTATTTTATAATATTATACCCTGAAGAAAGGTTAGCTGTCTTGTTACAGCATTATAAATAACAGGAAATAAGTTTTGAGTATGAATGTAGAGGGCTACAAGACTGCAAGAAATGTGCCTATTTAAAAAAAAAAATATCTAGGTTTTTTATATGTTGGGTAACAAAAGGGATGAATGAAAGGCAGTTGCATGCAGCTGAGATGAGAATACTGACGGTGATGTGTGGTGTTACGCGAATGGATAGAATAAGAAATGAGTATCTAAGAGGAAGTCTCAAAGTGGCGCCTGTGACCGAGAAGATGTGTGGAAATCGGTTGTCATGGTATGGCATGTGATGCGAAGGAATGAGGAGCATGTTGTGAGGAAAGTTTTGAGAATTATTGCGGAGAATAATAAGAGTAGAGGGAGACCAAAGAAAAGATGGATGGATTGTGTGAAAGATGATATAGGCTAGAAAGGAGGTGACTTTTGAGATGACGGCAAATAGAGATGTATGGAAGAAGAAGACATGCTGCGCCGACCCCAAATAAATTGGGATAAAGGCAGGAGGATGATGATGATATCTACCCCGAAGGGTTAAGCAAAGATGTACCTATAGTACTCCCACATTTTACCTGCCGCCTGCCCTTATCCCAATTTTTTTGGGGTTGGCGCAACATGTCTTCTTCTTCCATAGTCCATTCCAATATATGGTTTTAAGTATATCAGTCATCTAGTACCCATAACACAGCTCTGCTTAGCTTGGGGTTAGATGATGCTGTGGATTGTGTACAGCATTATTTATTATTATGTAAAAATGAGGAAAAAAGCGACGATAATGTTCAACCTTGGGGCAATTTATTCTGTGTTAGTTTATGCGCCGATGTACCTTCCACCTTGTATATAAAAGCTTGTGTCTAGCACATAACTTACTATAGATACAAATACCAGTTAAAAAATATTGTAATAAGTATTAAATACTTACATTTATCATATCGAACTTCTCTGGTTCTAACCTGAAAACAAAAACAATACAACAATTAAAAACACATACAGGCACAACATAACATCACGCCTGTATACATCGAGAAGCTAGGCAGAGATGAACACCCACTGAACACACTACAGTACACGTGGGTGTACTGTAGTGTGTACAGTGGGTGTTCATCTCTTTTCACATTTTTTTCACATTTGGCATGTAATATGGGGCAAGCCTATCGCCATCAAACTTCCGGGCTGCTGAGAAATTACAGATGGAAAAACCCAATAACCCTTTGCCCGACCCGGGATTTGAACCAAGGACCTCAATCTCAGCAGTACTGCTTGCGACTGCTATACCAACGAGGTGGTCAAACTTTTTTTTTTATAGGAATAACAAACAGCAGTATATTACATATTTATTCTTTGGGAATAGCCCGCCACACTATTCCCAAACCACTGCAACTCCTGAAAACCAGAATCAACAGTGGCGACCACCAGAAAAGCGTCGAGACAATGTAGCCTGACGACTCCCGGAGAAACATTCAACTGTTTTGGATCCCGAAACGAAATTTATCAGAAAAGAACAGCGGAGGAGTTATAAAAATACATAATTTCCACTTCCCTGCATATCAAGCAGGAGACAGAATAGAGCTAGGCCAACAGGCACAAAGGAACGTATAGAACTGGGTTAGGCCCAGCTGCCTAGCACCAGTGCAGTATATTACATAGTAGACCCAAAATATCATCTACCTGCCTTTTCCCAACTATGTTGGGGTCGGCTTCCAGTCTAACCGGATGCAGCTGATTTGAATACCAGTGTTTTACATGGAGCGACTGCCTATCTGACCTCCACAACCCGGTTACTGGACAACACGATACCCCTTGGTAAGACTGGTTGTCAGACTTTCGGGCTTCTGACTACCCGTAACGACTGTCAAAGATCTACAGATGACAGCCGGGACCAACGGCTTAACGTGCCAGTAGAACCAAAATATGCAGACTTATAATAAACTTAAAACAAAAAATGCCGAAAACATGTGTCATGGGGGTTTCCACCCCACACACATAATAAATGGAATGAACTTCCCCTATAATAACAGCTGTGAAACAAATACCCACAAGAAAGTGTGAGAGAGACAGAGCGAACGTGCTGTCAGTAGTTGTGTATCAAATGAAAGAGACATCAGGGTACTGGCCGCGCGGTGGCTTTGTCTCTTTCTACGGACCGGGAGCTAGATTTCTATAGGTGAATGATTTTTATTGTAATCGTTTAAGTAGTTTTTGAGTTTATCCATTACATACAAACAAACAAATCTTTTCTCTTTATAATATAAGTTTAGATTCAAATTAAATTTAAAACTACAGTTTTGAGGCCCGAGTGCACTTGTCCTTTACAAGGAAAGTTCTCAACGACTGATCGACACTTCGCGTGACCAGAGGGCTGGCTCATTCATTGCCCAAAGAATTAGTATTGCTATCCAACGTGGCAATACTGCCAGTCTTTTGGGCACGTTTCCATATGACAGCGATGTGGAGGAGTACTTTGACGCCTGAGTGCCTTGGTCGGCTTTTTTTTGTGTATGTATATAATTACTTTTATGTCATTCCTAAATATATATAAATATAGTCATACCTTAATATATATAAATAACGTGTCACATTGTTTGTCCTCTATGGACTCCTAAACTACTGAACCAATTTTAATAAAATTTTGGAGTGTGTGTTTTGGTCAAACTTAAAAGATTTTATTTCGAGAGTTTTTATTTCAATTCTTGACCTTATTATTTGTTTTATTGCAAATTAAATGTTTTCCTATAATAAGTTCAATACATTTCTAGCAGATGGCAGTGTAACTTAACTTTTGAGGCGGTACGAAGTTTGCCGGGACAGCTAGTATGTAAATAAATAAATGTTTATATTAAGAACCTGCCCAGCCCTTCAGGTTACACAGGCGTAGTGTTATGTTATGTTAAACCTAACAAGTTCCCAAGTATTACTCTTGGTTTACTCAAAGCAACTTACGTGAACTCCGACTTCGGTAAACCTGAATATAAACTCTGAACTAATACTCCGGTGTATTCGCGAAGTTTGTTAACGATTCCGACTGGCTTTTGGAATAGGCGATACGTTACGAAGATCACGCCTGTATTTCGACACGGTTGGCGCAGTGGTTGAGCCATCGGCTGCTGCGCCGCGTGTTGTGGGTTCGACCCCCGCCCGGAACAAATATTTGTATGAGCTACAGGTAGTTGTTCCGGGACTGGCTGTTTGTGTATGTGAGTTTAAATGTTTGTAAACGCACCCACGATACAGGAGAAATTCCTAGTGTGGGGCAACGTTTTTTTTTTTTTAATTATTTAATTTAAATTTTTATTTATTTATTTCCTGGATGGTTCAGCAGAGCAGTGTACTTCTATAGTAGCTACTCCCGCGATTCGGAAGTTATGTGAGCGAAGCAAAAGGATCGTCAAGGCGTTCTGCCTTCCCCCATGGGAAGAAGAAGTGACTTTATATACGTATGTATGATACCCGGCATCCATTCTAATATGATGAAGATGAAGATTAAGAGTTGGATTGTATCTATCTAAGTATTGTACCAAATCTCTGTTAATACCAGTCGATTAAAAAAACAAAATCAATTTTAGGTGTTGAAAAGGGGGGATCCTCCGACCAGGCAGGTGTTGTGTTTGGTAGGCTACTGCCTGACGGTTGTTGTCGGGTTCTTGTATATGTATATGTTCAATCGCTCGGATAACTTTAACATCGCAATGTAGGATACGTCAGATTTAGTTCGTATGTGGCGAGATAGATGTCGCTGGATACACATTTGGGGGTATGAGGAACATTGTGTAAAGTTCGTCATCCACCATCGAAAAGGGAGGATCCTCCGACCAGGCAGGTGTTGTGTTTGGTAGGCTACTGCCTGACGGTTGTTGTCGGGTTCTTGTATGTGTATATGTTCAATCGCTCGGATAACTTTAACATCGCAATGTAGGATACGTCAGATTTAGTTCGTATGTGGCGAGATAGATGTCGCTGGATACACATTTGGGGGTATGAGGAACATTGTGTAAAGTTCGTCTTCCACCATCGAAAAGGGAGTATCCTCCTACCAGACGGGTGTTGTGTCTGGTGGGCTACTTCCAGACGGTTGTTGTCGGGTTCTTGTATATGTATATGGTCAATCGCTCGGATAACTTTAACATCGCGATGTAGGATACGTCAGATTTAGTTCGTATGTGGCGAGATAGATGTCGCTAGATACACAGTTGGGGGTATGCGGAACAGGGTGTAAAGTTCCTCATCCACCATAGAAAAGGGAGGATCCTCCGACCAGACGGGTGTTGTGTCTGGTTGGCTACTGCCTGACGGTTTTTATCGGGTTCTTGAATATGTATATGTTAAATCGCGCGGATAACTTTAATATCGCGATGTAGGATATGTCAGATTTAGTTCGTATGTGGCGAGATAGATATCGCTACACACAATTCTTGAGAACGGTTATTTCACATTGCATTGCGACCTTAAGGAGCAGGGTCAAACCGCGGAACATAGCTAATAAATAAATAAATAAATAATTCTGGACAATCCACACAGCATCATCTAGCCCCAAGCTAAGCAGAGCTTGTGTTATGGGTACTAGATGACTGATGTACTTAATACAATACATTACATGGATAGATATTTTTTATTATACATAGCAAATACCCAGAACACCCGGAACAAATCCTTGTAGATCGTACAAAGATTTGTCCCAGGGCGGGAATCGAACCCGCAACCTCCTGCGTCGCAGGCGGACCTTCGCCCGCTGCGCCACATAGGTCGTCAAATAGCTAGTCACATAGCTAGTTCTCAAATAAAATGTATTCAGAATAAGTTTTTATAGAATACAAATTAAATTAAGTCGTTCCGTTGAATATCAATCAGCTCAGTCTAGACTAGTAAAAAAATGAATGAGAATGGCTGTGTGATTCGGATTTCAATAGAAAATTGTTTTCATTAAATCTGCCTTGAGTTACAAATAAGGGCTTCGCCGCCATGACACTTGGCGCGAAAAATACTGTTGCTACTCCATAATTTGACGGCCTGGTTGGCGTGTGGCCTGTTGGAACAAATATTTGTATACCCAACACTAGGAATTTCTCCTGCATCGTGGGTGCATTTATAAACATTTAAAGTCACATACACGAACGGCCAGACCCGGAACAACTACCTGTAGGCTATACAAATATTTGTTCCATGCGGGAATCGAACCCACGACACGCGGCGCATCAGTCGATCGCTCAGCCACTGCGCCAACCATGCCATCAACAACGACCGTGCCGTCGAGTTAGATATGTGTTTTAATGAAATTCGGTCTCTTGACTTACCTATAGACGGAATGGTCATATTCTATGCTAATTCTTAACGGCTGGTCAATACTTCTCTTCTTGACTATATGTGCTGGTTCTATATGTACTCCTCGAACAACCTGCAGGAAAAAGAAAATGTTTTGTTTTAATATATGTACATCCGGCTCGAAGGACCAATTTGAGCGATCGGCATCGTTTAGAGGGTTGGATACTGCAAGGTGCCGCCAATGTGTAGACGTAAGTAGTAGTCTTTTCCCAACTATGTTGGGGACGGCTTCCAGTCAAACCGAATGCAGTACTTTATATAAAGCGTTTATTTTTGCCGTAATACTTTTAACTGTGCCTTCTTTGGCATCATCATCATCCTCCTGCCCTTATCCCAATTTATTTGGGATCGGCACAGCATATCTTCTTCTTCCTTACATTTCTATACAATAAATTAAACAAAAACATAAAATAATACCTAACACATAAATGTTATTACTCGGTCGCAGTATGTCTTGAATAAAATGTTAAGTAATTATGACACATATAATAAAATGTTATTTATTTATTTATTTATTTATTAACTCATCATCACTATCATTACAGGGATTTCCTAATTCAATAGTGTGGCCATAATTACAATTTTATTATTCACTATAACATATTGTAAACATTGTGGTTTTTGTGAACTCGCTCAGAGAACAAGTAAAAATATCTATGATGTCTGCTACGTCATTAAGCACACGCAAGGTACGCGTTATAGAGGTTTTACTCAGTAGATTGGTCCTACTACTGGGCACCGCCAATAGACGTGGCTGTCGCCTTCGCAATACATAATTGTCGGGCACACACAGGTTTATTTCATATATTTATACACTATAATTTTACTATTTTAAAATGTTAAAATTATTATGTTAGAATTATCATATTAAAATTATTACGTTAAAATTAGTACGTTAAAATGATTATGTAAAAAATTATTAAGTCAAAATTATTGTGTACGTACATTATAACGTATTACGTATGAACGTAATAAAGAGATGTGATTTGATTATTTGTCGTCATCTCAGAAGTCACCTCCTTCCTAGCCATATCATCTTTCATACAATCCATCTGTGGCATATCATCTTACTGGTAACTACAGTTTTGAGTCGTTTGGTGTTGAAACGCTTGGATCATGGGGTCCGAGTGCACGTTTTCCTGACGAAGAAATTTCTCGACGTCTGATCGACACTTCGCGTGACCAGAGGGATGGCTCATTATTTGCCCAAAGAATTAGTATTGTCATCCAACGTGGCAATGCTGCCAGTCTTTTGGGCACGTTTCCAGATGACAGCGATGCGGAGGAGTACTTTGACGCCTGAGTGTCTTGGTCGGCTTTTTATTTTGTTTTGTTTTTGTAAATGATGAATGTAATAGTTAGTTTTATGGCATAACTGTATACATATATGTAAATTCTTAAAATTTCAATAATAAATAAAATCTGTGGCAATAATAATAAATTAACATTTTTCTTTCTTTCTTTCATATTCTACAGAAACTCCGGGATAATCCAGCTCAAGGTCAACGTGTTGAGGACCATCCTGCAGTCGACTGCATGACATAAGACACCAACAGTAGGGTAAAGGTAAACATCGTGAAGAAATCCGACCTTAATGGTCTGAAGTCACTAACAAGCAGTAGATTCTTGTTACTTGAAACGTTTACTTCTTATCGTCTGTTTTTCTACTTTTCCTAGAATCCTATTACTTAGTTGTATCTTAAGTTCTTAAGTACTTACCATTGTACCAGCTACTTTTTACCCTATTTAAACTGTTGTAAATCCTAACTTCTTTTACATAAAATTCTCGTGTCACTAAAAACTAAATGGGCACACGGACCTCATGGCCCTAGTGTTTCAACCCCAATTTAACTTTATTGTAATTTCTATTGCGACAATAGCTGACGATAATAGCGTAATTAAAAGCTGTGATCATCTTCAAACAAAAAATCTCTCCGTCTTTATTATTTCAGTTGAAAATTCACAAGTAATATACAATGAACAAAAATCATTAATGTTTACTTATTTAAAGCAAAAGAGTGGATTCTATTTCCACCCTCTGAGGAACCTACCTAAGTACATGTTCTTAATAGCCACTTGTAAAAAACCTTTTAGACAAAGTAAACAGCCTACTGAAATAAATCAGAGGTCCGTCGAGTTCTTTTTCAAAGAGCGAAGGAGTATTTACCCAAATTGGTATTAGTTGCTTCATACGTCTTTTTCGTTATGAGTAAAAAAATCTATGAAGGGTGGAACGAACATCGACACATAACCTTATTTTTTGTTTATAAAACATTGCCCCAAGGTAGGAATTTCTAACACACTATGCCGAAGTTGAGCACAATTACGTCTGCAATGCTATTTGAATTACTGAAGACACACCATGTCGAAATGACATCGCTTCATAGCGTACAGCCTAACTTAGGTCGGGCGTAAGTTCAGCGGCAACTTATTCTGTGAGCACACATTATACGCCACCCAAGTTCGGTTCGATTGCCGACGAAGATCCGGGGCACTTACACATAACTGTCAAAATGTGGGTTTTACTATAGGTGCACCTCTGCCCAACCCTTCTGGGAATACAGGCGTGATGTTATTATGGTATTATTAATAGTAATAAACAATCGCATCGACAACCTCCTTTCAAGCCAATAAAAATCATAAGCTTCAAGATGGCCGCCACAGAACTATTCAAAACGGGGAATAATCATTGATATTGAACTTGCAGAAGGCTATTCAACGCGGAAGACTTACTTACAACGCGGTCAGGGTTCCAGCCTTACTTCTTACTTATAGTCAAGGTATCAGTTGCAACCTTACATGTTATAGCCACGCTATTTTTAGCTATTTCAAGATTTTGGTTTCTTATATACAGTAGATCTGTTTAAGAGATATGTAAATACGATAATAAATATGTAAACAGATATGGATCAGAATGTTGGCCCGCAAAAGGGATGAATGAAAGACAGTTATATGCAGCTGAGATGAGAATGCTGAGAGGGTTGTGTGGTGTTACACGAATGGATAGAATAAGAAATGAGGTTCTTGTTACCCTCCATATTAACTCTCAAATATTTCCTCACAACATGGTCCTCATTCCTCCGCATCACATGCCCATACCATGACAACCGATTTACACACAACTTCTCGGTCACAGGCGCCACTTTCAGACTTTCACTTGTATGCTTATTCTATCTATAAAATATACTAGAAATTCTATAAGTATGAATCGATAAAGCCCCATTGGTACCTGTCCGGATTTGAACCCACAACCTCAAGCATGAGAAGCCTCAAGCGTTAACCACCGAGCCATCAAAAAATAGTCTATGGCTTCTTCAAATTAATTAAGTACGTCATTTGATCATCGTATATATTTACAGAAGAGGTTCTCGATTCGACACGTGTACAGACGCCAGCACATCAAGCTACCCCAATGTGTCAAATTTTACCATTAGAAAAGGAACCTTAAGCTTTGTAATAAAGTTGAAAATCTACCAAATAAATTTGACACATTGGGGTAGCTTGATGTGCTGACCTCTGTTAAATATGTAAAATAATTAACAACACCTGATACACCCCAATTAGAGTATACATTTATAATTTATATAAATTATATAAATAATACATTTGTGAGGAAAGTTTTGAGTATGAATGTAGAGGGTTACAAGAGTAGAGGGAGACCCAGGAAACGATGGATGGATTGTGTGAAAGATGATATGGCTAAGAAGGAGGTGACTTCTGAGATGACGGGAAATAGAGATGTATGGAAGAAGAAGACATGCTGCGCCGACCCCAAATGAAATTGGGATAAGGGCAAGAGGATGATGATGATAAATAATACATTTGACGACACGGTTGGCGCGGTGGTTGAGCCATCGGCTGCTGCGCCGCGTGTTGTGGGTTCGATCCCCACACGGAACAAAATATTTGTATGGCCTACAGGTAGTTGTTCCGGGTCTGGCTGTTTGTGTATGTGAGTTTAAATGTTTGTAAACGCACCCACGATACAGGAGAAATTCCTAGTGTGGGGCAACGTTTTTATAAAAAAAATAAAAAAAATAAGGATAATTCTATGCCTTGGAAAGCACGTTAAACCGTTGGTCCCGGCTGTCATTTGTAGATCTTTAACCGTCATCACGGGTAGTCAGGAGCCTGAAAGTCCGACAACCAGTCTTGCCAAGGGGTATCGTGTTGCCCAGTGTCTAGGTTGTGGAGGTCAGATATGCAGTCGCTCCATGTAAAATACTGGTATTCAGCTGCATACGGTTAGACTGGAAGCCGACCCCAACATAGTTGGGAAAAACCTCGGCTGGTTATGATGGCACTGAAACTATTCGGATCCTTGTACCTACTTTTATATACTCTAAAACCAGAACAATACAAGCCTTAACAATACTATTTGGACCACGAATGTTAATTCAAACGAAAATAACAAACACGTTTTGAACCTTTTTACCATTTCAACCCTATTTTCAATTAAAATCCGACATTTATGAACCCTTTGTTAATTCTGTCCGTTCCTACAACCCGGTTACATTATCTCTGCACCCGGCCGTCCATGACGTCACAAGGTAGGTTTATAGAATGAAAGAAAATACATTAATTCAGCACATACTAAAACACAAATAATACACCAGATTCATCAGATAAAAACAAAAAATAAAGAAGAAATAAAAAGTGTTAAGTCTGATATAAGAAATCGTCATCACGCAGGAAATTGCGACTCACAGCTGCGCCAAAAAGGCTCAGTTCAGCAAAAATGCCAGACAACTAGTGCCTGACGCTGGTTTTCAACTGGATGTAATGTGTGAGATTCCGGGTGTAAATCAGCCCACCAATACGACAGTCAGTTATTCCAGCTCTGACTTGCAACTGGTGTCGTGTATTTTAAAGCCAGTCGAGCGATGCCCACGCGCTTGATAGTCAGTCCAGCAGTTAGGCGTACACTCAATTTTTTCGACCCGGTATATCCCCCGACGTCAGTACAGTGTGACTTCGTCTAAAGGCATTGAGCAGTCGCTACCGGGTTCTTGTAGAGTATTCACGTTGGTTTTACGAGTCTCAAAACACGACAGTAAACTGTCTCGAAACATGAATTGCATCTAAACAAACCCAGTGATTGGGTCCAAAAACTGAGTCACTTGGCTCGTATCAGACCTGCCTATATAGACGTCACGTGGTACGCTGATACGCGGGTAGTTTAAAGGGAAGTGGGAGTAGCGAGGTGCAGAGACAATGTGACCAAGTTGTTTTCGTAACTTTTAGTTTTAATTTCAATATAACAGAAAGGGAGGGACTGTTACACCCTTTTAGTGGTAAGGCATTTATGAAAAGCTATTAAGGAGACACAGAATATTAATTATTAAACTTTAAACAATAAGTTTCTTAAAGAGGTGATTGTGGCTGAGTATTTATAGTCGCACGTGTCGATATTCAAGGTTAAGCAAGGCTTGGCGAGGTCTGAGGAGGCCTGCACTAGCCGAGAGTTGCAGAAGGATCGTACCTTCCCGCGACCCCCGGCGTAGGTGTGAGATGGAACACTGGGGTGGTTTTAAGTCATTAAGAGTCTGACAGACCCCTTCGCACCCCCAGGGCGGAGGACATCCATGATTATTTTCCACCTCGAATAAAAAAGGGTTGACGAGGTTGGTCCGTGGATAGGTCCATTGTTTATCCCTACCTCCGTACCTCGGAAAGGACGTTAAACCGTTACTAGTTTCTTCTATATACATATTGTTTGCATACATACCTACTACATGCATACGTATGTACATACCAATAAATACAATAGAAGTGTCTATTTGTTATGTCAAATTTTACTACTTGCATATGAAAGTTTATACAGTAGTTATACAATTTTTTGTCTGTCTATCCGCTTGGTAATCTCCGGAACGGCTGGACCGATTTTGACGGGACTTTCACTGGCATATAGCTGACGTGCTAATGAATAACTTTAGCTGCTTTTATTTTGGAAAAAGTATTAGGGTTCCGCGCAGAAAAAAGACACCCCAGTTTTGTCAAATTCTACGTGGATTCAGTCGTGGCCACGACTAGTTATAATAGGGTAGTGGCCTTTAAAATTCTGTTTGGTCCGAAAGTTGGATTACTCAAAAATACTGGACACGTATTTTATCTTTTTTTCACGTAAACCAAAAATGACGACGATATAGTGCGTTGAAATTACGCGTGACGTCACGCCGTGCTACACTTTTAATGTAACAGTGACGTCGCAAGCCCCTTCTCCTGAACTTTGATGTGCTATATCATTATCACTTTTAAATGATTTGAGTAAAAAATTCGTGTTCAATTTTTTTGGTAATCTTACTGACGGACTAAATAGATTTAATATATTCTTACCTAGGACACATCCCTATTCTAATCAATGATACATCCCTAAAGATGCAATTTAATTCTCTCGAAATAAGGTGAAATAAGATACGATCTTATAATGCAACACCATTATTAGCACTTGACATTTGATCTTCCTCGTAATAAAAACGAATGAAGATCTTATGACACGGGCTAGTAATTAATATTACAATGATCGTCAGTACTTGTACTCAGTACTGTACACTGTATTCAGCAATAATCATCCTCCTGCCCTTATCCCAATTTATTTGAGGTCGGCGCAGCATGTCTTCTTCTTCTATACATCATTATTTGAAATGGTCATACATAGTTTTAAACAGTAAAATAAGTTGGGTAAATAATGATGAAATGTAATTTTGATGAATAAATAAATAAATAATGCTGGACAATCCACACAGCATCATCTAGCCCCAAGCTAAGCAGAGCTTGTGTTATGGGTACTAGATGACTGATATACTTAATACGATACATTACATAGATAGATATTCTTTATTATACATAGCAAATACCCAGAACACCCGGAACAAACCATTGTAGATCGTACAAACATTTGTTCCAAGGCGGGAATCGAACCATATGAATGTTGTCACGGTTTATGCACCATCTCTTCGTGCCAATTTGTAGGCCACGAGATGGGGTTGGACATGTTAGAACTTTTCTGTATCCCATTAATATCTTGCATGCAATGTACCATGTACACCATGTTTATACAACTAAATACTTACTTACTTACGAAATTATAATTATAAATAAAATTGTTTGAATTGTACATACTCCATATTTTTGCTGGGGAGTTTTTTTCCACCACTTCTTGTTCCCAGCAAAAACACTAGGAAGTGGTGAAGGGCGGGCGTTTTGGGGGACTGTCTTTTGTAAACGTTTTGACGTTCAAAAAGCCACTCTCAGCCTAATTTGAATAAATCACGAATTGACGACGCGGTTGGCGTAATGGTTGAGCCATCGGCTGTAGCGCCGCGTGTTGTGGGTTCGATCAACGCACGGACCAAACATTTGTATGACCTACAGGTAATTGTCCGGGTGTGGCTGTTTGTGTATGTGAGTTTAAATGTTTGTAAACGCACCCACGATACAGGAGAAATTCCTAGTGTGGGGCAACGTTTTAAGAAACAAAAAAAAATTGATTTTGATATACTACGCCCCTAACACGACCCACTAACCCTTAGCTCGCGACTTTACATCGACGTCACAATCGACATACACGTGGATTTCGTGCCCCTTTTCCTTCGAACTTTAACACACCCACACCTCGCTTTAAAGGGAAGTTTTGAATATTAAATATAGCCTATATCACTCGCTGATAATGTAGCTTTCCATAAAACGTAGTCAAATAGTTTAGTTTAATCGGTAAAGTAGTTTTTGAGTTTATTTATTAGTAGCACTTTGCCTGCGACTACGTCCGCGTTGATTTCGCACTTTTCGACGACCTTCTTTTTGACGACCGATGTGGCGCGCGAATGTCCGCCTGCGACGCAAGAGGTTGCGGGTTCGATTCCCGCCTTGGGACAAATGTTTGTACGATCTACAAATATTTGTTCCGGGTGTTCTGGGTATTTCCTATGTATAATAAAAAATATCTATATATGTAATGTATTGTATTAAGTATATCAGTCATCTAGTACTCATAACACAAGCTCTGCTTAGCTTGGGGATTGATGATGCTGTGTGGATTGTCCAGCATTATTTATTATTTATTTATTTTCCCTTCGTGTTTAAACATCGCCTCCAACCCCTTGAAAGCGTAGTTTTGAAAATAAAACATAGCCTATTTAACTAGCTGATAATGAAGCTCCCTACTGGTTAAAGTTGTTTTTGAGTTTAGTCGCTAGAAACATACAAAAATACAAATCTTTCCGTAAAGTCCTAGTGATTTATTCCTACTTTACTACCTTTTATTTCTTTAAAACGATACAACTAATTAATACATGAAGAAATAAAATAAATAATCACAGGGTATCGTAAAATGCATCCGCATCACTGTCAACGGGAAAAGTGCCTAGAAGGCTGGCAGGATTGCCACGTTGAATGGCAATGCTGATTCTTTGGCAAATCTTACCTCTTTATAATAAAGTGTAGATGTTCAATCGCGCGGATAACTGAACTTGAATTTTTGTATGCTGTATCATAAAAAATAAAAAGAAAAAAAATATCCAAAAAAAAAAAATTGGTGTGGACACTCCTTATCACTTAGGGATTTAAAAAATAGATAGTAGCCGATTCTCAGACTTACTGAATATGCATAAAAAAAATCATAAGAATCGATCAGCCCGTTTCGGAGGAGTATGGGAACGAACATTGTGACACGAGAATTTTATATATAAGAAGATTATGTAATGTTCTTACATTACATAATTTCATGTCTGAATTCCCCGAAGGAATAGAGACATCCGTCTGGCAAAACGTGGGTTTAAATTCCAAAGGAATTAATTGTTTCAACAATTCTCAGTAAATTGACTCCACTAAGTTTGAATCTAAATAACTGTCATATACATAGACGAATAGACCTTTGTGCCTAGAACGAATGCTTGACGTGCCTATACCTACGTAAGGATAAAACGAAAGGTTTTAAAATTGAAAATACACGTTTTGAATAATAATTTATTTTTATGACTTCATTCTTATCTACTATTGACTTTATTGCGTTGTGTGCCCGGTAGATGGCAATAGCTTCACCCCCTATTACATCATCATCATCATATGCCTAGCCTTTTTCCCAACTATGTTGGGGTCGGCTTCCAGTCTAACCGGAAGCTCCTGACTAACCCTAACGACTACGTACGACAGCTGGTACCAACGGCTTAACGTGCTTTCCGAGGCATGAAGGAGTCTCGAACGGTTACCCATCCACAGACTGACCTCGGCCCGCGTAGCTTACCCTTCGATCAACACGTGCAGCTGCTTTTATTTAGCAACGAGCCTCTCTCCCATTTTAACCACCGATATCTTTATCAATCCTAGGTGGGTGATGGAGGAAATGAAACCTCCCTTCTCCTTGTTTTACAAGGTGAGATTCTTAACAGAATAACACTGTCTGGTACCTTATTTAATTCCTATTGAAAAGCGGGCCTTTGTGCGTGTGAATGAGCACTTAATTTCTTTGTAACGTTTTTTCTTTCATTTGAGGCAAAGAAGAAAGTTTAAATGTAAAACATGTAATGGGTGGAATTTCAGCCTCTCACATCAATTGCCGCACGTATGAAAGAACCGAAAAGAGGAGCTCGTGGTTAAATAAAAGTTGCTGCGCTGCCGACATTAGTCTGTGGATGGGTGACCGTTTGTAACATATCGAGACTCCTGTGTTTCAGAACGCACACTAAGCCGTTGGCCCCAACTTACATTCGTAGATCTTTAACAGTCCTTACGAGTGGTCAGAAGTTCAAAAGTCTTACAACCAAATCTTGCCTAAGGGTATCGTGTTATCTAGTAACTTTTGGGAAGTTCAGAAAGGCAGTTGGTCCCAGGAAAAAAGTGGTATTCAGCTGCAGCCGTCGAGGCTGGAAGCCGACCCTAACATAGTTTGGGTTGGGACAAGGATCAGCAGAGCAGCGCGAGTAGCATGACCACCATTGAAACGGTTTTTGTCGACGGAATGTTGGAGATTTCAATTCGGTTTTTGCAACATCAAATGTAAATCCTCGTGTAAATAATGGCAACACAAGCCCCTTCCATCTGCGACACGGGTCCAATACAGACGTACATTTTATTACTTGCTATATTTCCCGGCACCAACGTACCAGCACCTCACCAGCTACACACGGAAGAATAGACAATATAACAGATGTTGAATGATTTCTACCGTCCTAAGCATGGCGACGTTAAAACTGAAGAGAAGAAAGTTTTCTATTATCTGCAGTCTACGGAGCGCCCCGTGCTCGAATAGAAGAGATGTCAAGTGGGAAAGAAAGAACGTTTTCCTGTAGCGACATCTATCTCGGCACATGCGAACTAAATTTGGCGTTTCCTACATCGCGATATTAAAGTTATCCGCGCGATTGAACATTTATACAAGAACCCGACAACAACCGTCGGGCAGTAGCCCACCAGACATAACACCCGTCTGATAGTAGGTGGGGGGAGGAGGACCCTGTTCAATGGTGGATGATGATGAACTTTACACCCTGTTCCTCATACCCTCAAAGTCTATTCTTGGTAGAATACGTAAAAAGAATTCGTCATGCTACGCTTTCAGATGCTGATGATGTATACATCTTGTTAAATTTATTATTATAATTGGTAAGCTGTTAGTTAACCCAGACTTCACGGTATACAAGATTATCGACAGACCAAAAAAAAACTTGAGTTTTTATTTTTATTGCTGTTATAAAATTTTATTTTTATTCAATGTTGATTTCTTAAATTTTTATTGATAACGTTATGTTTCCAATTCAAGTCTGTGTTTGTTTTTATATAATATTGTGTAAGTAAGACTGCCATTTTTTATTAAAAAAAAAAATGTTTGGTTTAAAAGAAGATGTAGTGACAAATATTAAAAGAGTATGCTCAGATGGTTTGGTCACGTTCAGAGGATGAACGAAAGACAACTAACAAAAGGTATTTATAAAGCAGATTTATGTGGAAACGCCGGGAGGGGGGACGCCCCAGATTGAAGGACATACACTGACCTTATTGGTGATGTTCATCAAAAAGGTCAGGTGCGTAGTACTTGCAAGCACTACGCACCTGACCTTTTATGAACGGCGTGCGTGTATGACCAGATGTATAAACGTAAACGAAGCAAAAGGAGTATGTAAGGATCGTAGCAGGTGGAATTCTGTAGTTTCTGCTAACCCTCATGAGAAAAAGGCGTGAGTTTATAAATAAATAAATAAATATTGCTGGACAATCCACACAGCATCATCTAGCCCCAAGCTAAGCAGAGCTTGTGTTATGGGTACTAGATGACTGATATACTTAATACAATACATTACATAGATAGATATTTTTATTATACATATTAAATACCCAGAACACCTGGAACAAATATTTGTAGATCGTACAAACATTTGTCCCAAGGCGGGAATCGAACCCGCAACCTCTTGCGTCGCAGGCGGACCTTCGCTCACCGCGCCACATCGGTCGTCAGTTTATGAATGGATGTATGTAAACATCATGTGCCTATCTTCATTAAACTATTCTTCATTTTCAGATGTAAGCCACTGCTTCTTTGCTGGTATAATTAATGATAACAGCACACAAAACAATGAAATCAAAGTGAAAACCATTGATACAAAGGACAAAAACGAAACGATAATTTTTAACAATAATACTACAATAGAGAATCTAACTAAAAACGTCTCAAAAGAATATGTAAGCTTATACACAACTGACGCGCCACTCACAACTTTACCTACTGTAAAAAGTAAGCACAAAGATAAAATAGACGGAGGATTCCTTAAAAAGAAATACAGTATATTTGGGATAAACTTAACACTATACGATTTTGGAGTTACAGAGAATATTATTAATTTAGGCGATTATATAGACAATAGCAGAAATAAAAGTGAAACAAGTTATGATTCCATACAAAACACTACTCCCAAAAATGAAATGGTTCAGAGATACAATACAACCAGTAAAGAAAATGCAACAAAGGTATTAGGAAACAATGATATACTAAACAGTGTCCAAAAGTATGATTTACCCAAGACCATACAAAAACGTGATATTGATAGACACGAGAATGCATCAAGCGATTATATCCCTAAAGACAACTACAAACACTACGCTACAACTTATAAAAAGTATAATTTACACAACAAAATCAAAATCTACGATACGCCAAAGAATTTCAATCATAAATTCCATAATTACAAACTTAATAAACCTTTTAAATACCACAACGATGAGATGAATTATAAAAACTTCATTGCCAAAGCAGATATGGTAAAAAATGTAGAACAAAACAGGCAATATAACGATGACAATGACAATGACAATATTAATCTACAAATACAAACAAAACTGAAAAATGATTTAGTTAAAAAGAGTTTGGACGACTTCAAAATGGTTAGAAGAAAAACACATTTCACTTTGCCAGATACTGAATTTAATAATGACATATCTAAACTTTACACAGTTCGCGATCAAAAGTTAGCATATCCGAAACTCTACGAATACGAAAACGATGGTAGAACAAGCGGTACAAGGAATCACGTAGTGTATGATTATCAAAACGATGATATTCAGCACAATATGTATCCATATTACCGAGAAGTGGGTCACATGAATCCTTCTAACGAAGAGCCAATTGATACACTCCCAGATTACAAAGAATTTGATAAGATATTAGCAAAACAACAGCAAATTATAGAGAAGATAGCACAGATACAAATGGATGGACGGAAGCAGAACAAGAATCAAGATTTTGAGACCCTCATGTCTGAGGTAGAAGCTAAAAGAGCCAAAGCCAGCTATACTAAGTTCACATTCGAAACGCCCGCCCCAATAACAACAACAAAATCGACAACGACAGAGAAGCCAACGACAATTCTTACGCTTTTTGACGAAACTGAAGTAAGGCTAGCGTTGAAGAATGACCCTCATGTCAAAAGAATTTTGAAGATGGCGAATTTGAAGAGGGAAAAGTATTTGAGTAGTGTTCGGAAGTATTTGAGACTTCATAATTATACTCAAGAAAAATGGAACTCAGCAACATACCCAATCTCGCATCGAACTAAAATATTGCATAGGACTACTTTGCATAATAATAGATAAAAGTGTATAAATATTAACTATATGTTATTAAATTGCCATTCAACGTGGCAATGCTGCCAGCCTTCTGGCCACTTTTCCCGTTGACAGTGATGAGGATGAACTTTTCGATGTTCTGTGATTTTTTATTTAATTTTTTGCTTTTCATGTACCTTTTAATAGTTTTGTCATTGTTAAAGACATATATCTCAAAATAAACTTGCTAAAAATTACGGATGATATAGTTACTAGATGGACATACACTGATCTTATTGGTGATGTTCGTCAAAAAGATACTACGCACCTGGCGTAGAGCAACGATGTATGAACGTAAGCGAAGCAAAAGGAGTATGTAAGGATCGTAGTGGGTGGCGTTCTGTGCTTTCTGTCTATTCAATTTTTTCAATTCAATTCATTTATTTAAATCAGACTACATTTGTCCATAAATTGTTAGTAGAATACATTCATCATCATCATCATCATTTCAGCTGAAAGACGTCCACTGCTGGACAAAGGCCTCCCCCAAGGATTTCCACAATGACCGGTCCTGCGCCTTCCGCATCCATGCCCTTCCCGCGACCTTCACCAGGTCGTAGAATACATTAGAATTTACAAACGATGTTAGTAAAAAAAAAACTTAACTAGGAACTTTTTGATATGGATATCTATCCAGTGCCTCAATAGAGGACTTTCTATTTTTTCAGCAACTACCCTCAGGTAGGTGTTGGGACTGTCCCGCACCCTGCTCATCAGCGACGCTGCTCGCTTTCTGATACTGGCATGGAAGCCATCCACTTGTGCGTCTGCAAACATCGCTGAAGCGCTGCAATAGCGAGGCAGTCTCATCAACATTCTATCCCCCAGGGGCAAACTCTGGGGCAAACAGGGGCACCTCTGCCTAAACCTTTATTTTTTATTTTTCAAGAATGGGAAATCATCCAGTGACTTCTACCATTCTGGGTGGAACGGGTCTCAGACTTTTACTGACTGGAACCCATCCGTGTTCCGTCCTTGCCCTTTACGTTCCTGGGTCAAGGTAACTCTTTCCAACATCTCGCAACCCTGGCAGGCCTTCGGCCCCCCGTCAACCTCTGCCTAACCCAATGGGGATTACGAGCGTGATGTTATGTTAATCAAGTGTCGCATAGTGATAGTGAAAACATGCATAAATAAATTATCTATAATCTTTATTAATTTATTTTAATTTTATACAGTGCACCGATCTTCTAAGAAAGTAAGAGTTGATTTTGTAATATATTATTATGTATTTTGAATATTATATAACAAATGTAATATGGAAAGTCTTTCTTTGTTATCAACATCAAGCCTTTTCCCAACTATGCTGAGGTCGGCTTCCAGTCTAACCGGATGCAGCTGTTACTGGGCAACACGATACCCCTTGGTTGGACTGGTTGTCAGACTTTCGGGCTTCTGAATACTCGTAACGACTGTCAAAGAACTACAAATGACAGCCGGGGCCTTTTCCCAACTTTCGGCGGCACGGTTGGCGCAGTGACTGAGCGATCGACTGCTGCACTGCGTGTCGTGAGTTCGATTCCCGCACGGAACAAATATTTGTATATCCTACAGGCTGTTCCGGGCCTGGCTGTTTATGTATGTGACTTTAAATGTTTGTAAACGCACCCACGACACAGGAGAAACTCCTGCTAAAAAGCTTTGTTGGGGCCAAGGCAGATGATGAAATAAATACACACGAGAAAGAATCTATTTCGTGTATGAAGGTACTCCTTCACCGTGACAGATTAAAGGCTGAATACTGCTGGTGAGAAATTCCCTTTAGGATAAACCATTTTCACACGTCATAACCCAAACACATCGGAAATAGGTTTTCGATTACACGACCGAAAAGTGGTGTAAAGAATATTTCTTGTTCAAAATCTACAAATAGTATAAGGTATTTCTTTCTAAGGCGTCCCCTCCCGGCGTTGCCACTCACATCTGCGTTGTTACCTTTTGTTATTCGCCCTTCATTCATCCTCTTAACGTGACCAAACCATCTTGACTTGATGTGGCGCAGCGGGCGAAGGTCCGCCTGCGACGCATCAGGTTGCGGGTTGGATTCCCGCTTTGGGACAAATGTTTGTACAATCTACAAACATTTGTTCCGGGTGTTCTGGGTATTTGCTATGTATAAAACAAAATAATGTATTGTATTAAGTATATCAGTCATCTAGTACCCATAACACAAGCTCTGCTTAGCTTGGGGCTAGATTATGCTGTGTAGATTGTCCAGAATAATTTATTTATTTTATTTATTTATTTATCTAAGCATACTCTTTGCAATTTTCTTCACTACATATTCTTTTAAACCCCTACGTTGTTGTCTGTAAGAGCACGCTGTTAGTGATAAGGCCGCCCATTGTAACACCCTATGTAGCTCTTAAAGTTATTATTTGTAAGTTTTCATGGTGTACAATAAAGAGTATTCTTTCTTTCTTTATCTTGTCAATCCTCAATCCATCATTCATAGTTACACGACACATACTTCGCAAGGAACGCATTTCTATAGATTTTTGACTACTTTCATGTCGCCTTTGCTCAATGAAGCTCTTAAAGACATTATTTGTAAGTTTTTATGTTATATTCTTTTAATTATTTTAAATAAAAAGATAAATAATGCTGGACAATCCACACAGCACCATCTAGCCCCAAGCTAAGCAGAGCTTGTGTTATGGGTACTGGATGACTGAAATACTTAATACAATACATTACATAGATAGATATGTTTTATTATACATAGCAAATACCCAGAACACCTGGAACAAATCTTTCTTGTTTTTGTCCCTGAAGCAAATACGAGGCTCTAGAAGACCACGAAGGAGATGAGGGGGCGACCTGTCTTACTTAAGAATTTGAAAGAGGTAGCGTGGAATCACGACCGATGGAAAGAATGGGGGAGGCCTGTGCCAACAGCGGGACCGTTAGGCCTAGTACTTAAAAATAATAAATAATTCTTATGACAAACTCAACATTAATTGTTGATGATCATCAAAAAGGTCAGGTGCGTATAATGAATACTGGCAGTCGAAGCGCGTGTAATGACCAGATATATCTCACAATCTCAGGTCCAATTGAAAACCAGCGTCAGGCACTAGTTGTCTGGCATTTTTGCTGAACTGGACCCTTTTAGCGCAGCCGTAAGGCACATCCTTAATAATATATACTCATATATATTTTTAATGTATTTCTTGTTACTCGTTTTTTTATGTTTTCTATGTTTAGTATTGTGTCGTTGTGGGCCTGAGAATGTGCGGAATAAATGTTATTTCTTTCAACGTAAACGAAGCCAAAGGAGCATTTGTAAGGATCGTAGCAAGTGGAGTTCTGTACTTTCTGCCTTACCCGGAGAGAAAAAGGCGTGGGTTTATGTGTGAATGTCAAATAATATGTCGGTAAAATATCAAATTCACTCACGTACAGAGTCTCACAATAGATTGAAGTTTATTGGAATATTAAGGTCAAGCCCGAATTGTGTATTATTTTGATACCCACACCTAGGGTTGCCATCCGTCCGGGTTTTCCCGGATTTGTCTTAGAGGGCGTCCGGGGAGCGTCCGTCATTTATCGTCCGGGATTTAAAATTTTATTGTTAGAATAATTTTCGTTTCATTCAAACAAAATTGTGTAGGACGCCCTCTCACCAGGTGGGATGACGATCTGCGAAAGACTGCAGGCAGATGCTGGATGCGGCAAGCTGAAGACAGGGCGTTATGGCGCTCATTAGGAGAGGGCTATGTCCAGCAGTGGACTAGTATAGCCTGATGATGTGATGTGAAACAAAATTGCTAAGCTGCTAAAAGTTTCTTAAAACTTCAAGAAAAAACTGTTTTATTTCTTTAAAGACTTCATTTATTTTGAAATTGTATGCAGTTGACATAATTATATGTTTTTCTCCGGGTTTTAAGTTCTAAATCCGGGGATATTGCGCTTCTTGACTTGGTTAGCAGATTTTAGATATGGCATCCCTATCTACACCCATATAAATCCACAGTGAATAGTGAGTGTGTGTATTATACGATAGTTATTCTTGTATATTCCCTTATAAGAGCTGTCAAGTTATGTTTAGCTGAATAAAAGTATACATACAAACAAATTTGACATTTCAGAACGCATCGACCAAAAACATGACGAAGTTCAAGGCATAACATAATTTGACATCTCCAACTAATTAATTCGATGAAAAAATTATAGCTTATGTCTAACCCAATGAGAATTTTAATTAAAAAGTAAGTATTTCAATTCTTTCATTCAAAAATCTCATTTTGTTAAATAGAATAATCAGGAAAACTGGTAGGAATTAGGTAAAGTAATATTGCCTGAAAGGAGGTGACTATTGAGATGACGGCAAATAGAGATGTATGGAAGAAGACATGCATGCATGCATACAAACAAATTAAAATGTACAATAAATTTCCAGAAGACATAAAACAAATTTAATAAATAATTAGTAGATGAATGGAAATATAAAATGAATGTAACTAATAACAAGGAAAATTAATAAAGCGCTCTTCCTCTCTCCGATTATATAAAATTTGCTGTGCCCGACAGGGTCCATAATTGTTTCTATACATTTTAATTTTTACCACCTGTAACTGTACATTATGGATTGCAATAAACGATTTGATTAGATTTGATTTGATTTGCGTTGACCCAAAATAATTTGGGATAAGGGGAGGAGGATGATGATCCAGATATTTCAACATTTTAATGACGTACAGACGATAGCACATCAAGCTATTAAAAACTGTAAAATTTTCCCAATTGAAAATGAACCTTACCCTATTGTTATAAAGTTGAAAATCTATCAAATAAATTTGACAGATTGAGGTAGATTGATGTGCTGGCATCTGTACATTTTCTGGTGGTCTCCTCTGTTGGTTCTGTCTTTGAGGAGATGCAAAGAATGAAAATCTACTGTCAAATCTACTTACATAATCCAATATAAATAATGTCGTTCGTACTTTCAAATGCATCTGATCAAACACCATTCATAGAGAAAGTTTTTTTTTTAAACGCCGGTTTGATGAACACATGACCTTTGCCTTTTGACCAATACTTAAAAATATCACTGCTAACGAGATTTATTAGTGATGTGATGAATATTAATGTAATTGATCGATTATGTAAGTTAGCAATCGATTTTGTTTGGTGTACTGTTATTTATGTTATGTCAGTAAATGTTAGCGTTTTTATTTGTTTTTGGCAGAGCGATATGCGTCACTTGTCTAGTAGCCGCCAGAGCGACTGCTGAGCATGATATCCTGGATTAGATTCCCGGGTCAAGATATTATAGACCGTTAGGGGTATGAGGAACGGGGTGTAAAGTTCCTCAAGAGGGGGGAACCTTCGATCAGACGGTAGTTGTCAGGTTCTTGTATATAAGTACAATCGCGCGGATAACTTTAATATCTCGATGTGGGATACGTCAAATTTAATTAGTTCAGTATAAGGTAGATGTCGCTACAAACCTGTAAGACCCTTGGCTTAAAGTTTACTTAGTATTTATGTGTGAACATGGCCTATTTTCAAGGTTTTTTTACTAATTCCTACCATCTTCCATAATTATCTGTCAAAAAACGCGGGAAAACCAAGCTATGAAAGTAGCAGGTAACGTTCACCCGCGAACCATAAACACTGACTTCCTAGAACGCAAACTGCATGGATTGCGTGCAAAAAAAAAGTAAAGTGGTGTCTATGTGCGACTTGATGCGAACTTTCCTTGTTATATAACAGACATTTGCTGTGATTTGGCTCACGTAACATGCATTTTTCTTATCATCATTACATAGCATGATTCCATTGCTATTAAGGCAGGTTTATACAAGCCAAGTAAGATAAATAATAAATAATGCTGGACAATCCACACAGCATCATAGATCATCAGCCAAGCTAAGCAGAGCTTGTGTTATGGGTACTAGACGACTGATATACTTAATACAATACATTACATAGATAGATATTTTTTATTATACATAGCAAATACCCAGAACACCCGGAACAAATCTTTTCAGATCGTACAAACATTTGTCCCAGGGCGGGAATCGAACCCGCAACCTTCTGCGTCGCAGGCGGACCTTCGCCCGCCGCGCCACAATGGTCGTCAAAATATACATACAAAGTACATAAGTAAATCACTTTTACATAACATCTATTCTACAGGTGCATGCAATTATTATATAAGGAAGGAAATACTCAGATAATGTGATTCTTAGAAAAAACTCTTCATAACAGAAATGTGAGCTCGTGGCTAGATAAAAAAGCCGCACGGGTTGTTCGAAGGTTAAGCTACGCTTGCCGAGGTCAGTCTGTGGATGGATGACTGTTCATAACATATCGAGACTCCTCCGTGCCTCGGAAAGCATGTTAAGCCGTTGGTCCCGGTTGTCATTTGTAGATGTGACAGTCGTTACGGGTGCCGCTTAGTACCAGTATTTTACATGGAACGACTGCCTATCTGACCTCCGCAACCCAGTTACTGGGCAACACGATACCCCTTGGCTTACCAAGGGGTATCGTGTTGCCCAGTAACTCAGAAGTAGAAGTAGTCAGAAGCCCGAAATTTTGGCAACCAGTCTTAACTGGTTGCCAAAATTTCGGGCTTCTGACTACCCGTAACCACTGTCATAGATTTACAAATGACAGCCGGGACCAACGGCTTAACGTGCTTTCTGAGGCACGGAGCAGTCTCGATATGTTATCTATTTTATATATAAAATTCTCGTGTCACGGTGTTTGTTATTAAACTCCTCCGAAACGGCACGACCGATGTTCGTGAAATTTTGTGTGCATATCGGTCTGCGTTAACACGTTGAACGCCAAATGACCGACAAACAATACTATTGAGTCTCGTTTTCACCCAAACATTTTATATGGCAAAACAACGTTTGCTGGGTCAGCTAGTACAATATAATATTATATGTCATCTATTGCGTGATATCTTCGTTTAAATGAATGGGAACTTAGTTTTCCTTATAATGGAGGTCTCAACAAGGATAGTGACTTCAAATGACGTCACTGAGAACACTAGTTATGACCGCAGGCTTCCCCCGTCAGATTGTTTTCAAACTTTCGCGAGAAAATAGAAGACTGATTATGCATCAACGGTATAAGGCAGTGTCTTATGGCATGGGCGCCATTTTGAATACGAACGAACGATTCTACAGTGAATCTTTGACCCTCAATATATCCGTACGTAACGTCCCTTTGTGTCTTTTGGCCTAGCTCTGTTCTGTCTCCTGCTTGATATGGAGGGAAGTGGAAATATGTATTTTTCTAACTCCTCCGCTGTTTTTTTTTATTAATTTCGTTGCGGGATCCAAGACAGTTAAATCGTTTTTCCCGGACACGTCGGGCTTCATTGACTCGACGCTTTTCTGGTGGTCGCCACTGTTGATTCGTCTTAACTGTGAGAGTGATTGGTAATTAATTACTATAAATTAATATATAATATATATACCAGTACTTTATTGGGATATCTATATAGATAAAAATGAATCCCTATTCGGCTTCCCTTGGCCACGGCAACACGTGTGAACGGTTGGACCAATTTCGCTAATTCTTTTTGTGTTTGTTAGAAATAACTAAGAAGTTCGCGGAATATAAGAAAAAATATGAAAACTTAACGACTATTTAAACTTCCAGCGTTTGACAGTTCGCGCGTTTGTGAGAGAGAATTTTAACGGGTATCGCCTCGAGGCGCAGCTAGTAAAAAATAAAAGTGCCGAGTTTTGACGGCATATTACAAATATTGACCAGTTAAATACGTAGGTCGACGACGACTAGGTGACGGCACGGTTGGCGCAATGACTGAACATTTGACTGCTGCACTGCGTGTCGTGGGTTCGATCCCCGCACGGAACAAATTTGTTGTTTCGGGTCTGGCCGTTTGTGTATGTGAATTTGAATGTTTGTAAACGCACCCACGGTACAGGAGAAATTCCTAGTGTGGGGCAACGTTTTGTTTAAAAAAAAGGGAACCATCAGTAAGTAGGTACTTATTACTACTTGTGTTTCCACTTTTCAGTTCCTTTTATTGCAATCAGTCAGGGTTGTTGGTTTTTCAATAAACCCATTATTTCCCGCGATCTCCCTTCAAGGGGTCACCTAACAAGTAACAACGTGAGCTCGTATCACGACCAGTCAATTTACTACAATACTGAGCATGAAATAAATACCCACGTAGCTTTGCATGTTAGGGGCCAACCATTGATTACGTGAGGCGTTCAGGCGGGGGTGGGGGCAGGCGAATCTCATCTATTTCTACTTTGGGGAAAGGTCTTGGCGTATATCAAGTCTTTTTTAATCCGAAAGAAGCATAGTAAAATTAGATAAGTATAGTAAAAATACTACGCAATTGTTTTTTTAGTACAGAGGAGCTCGTGGCTAAATAAGAACAGCCGCACGGGTTGATCGAAGGTTAAGCTACGCTTGCCGAGGTCAGTCTATTAATGGGTGACCGTTCTTAACATATCGAGACTCCTCCGTGCCTCGGAAAGCACGTTAAGCTGGTGGTATGATGTTCTATGTTATGTTTTGTATTAAGTATATCAGTCATCGAGTATCCATAACACAAGCTCTGCTTAGCTTGGGGCTAGATGATGCTGTGTGGATTGTCTAGCATTATTATTTATTTATTTATAAACACGCATTTTATCAATCTCACGTGAGATTAGGGAATGGGGGAGGCTGTTGAGGCAAATCTAACATCATCTGACAACATCAGAGGGGGAGTAGGTGGCGGCAAATCGCCAAAAATCGCCTCACGTAATTAATTGACGTCCCCTAAGTATATGTCAGTCATGATACAACCTTGAAACCAATCAGTAGGTACGTATTTGGGAAACCTTTGGAGGTGTCAGATATGTAATTGACAATATTGACATTTATGTGATGACGATAGATATGGAGGAGCTCGTGGCTAAATTAAAACAGCCGCAGGGGTTGATCAAAGGTTAATCTACGCTTGCTGAGGTCATTCTGTGGATGGGTGACCGTTCGTAACATATCCAGACTCGTCCAAGCCTCGGAAAGCACGGTAAGCCGTTGGTCCCGGCTGTCATGTATAGATCTTTGATAGTCGTTACGGGTAGTCAGAAGCTTGAAAGTCTGACAACCACTCTTATTTAATGGGTATCGTGTTGCCGAATAACTGGGTTGTGGAGGTCAGATAGACAGCCGCTCCGTGTAGCTCAGCTGCATGCGGTTAGACTGGAAGCCGACCCCAACATAGATAGGAAAAGGTTATACATAGATATAAAATTAAGTGCGTTCTCTTTTACGGGTAAAAATGAGTAAACACATTCCAATTTTGAGCAATTATGAAGATCATCCAAGCTTTACAAATACTTGTAGAGCTTGGATGATCTGACCATTACCGGTACACACAAAATAGTACTAAATAAGTATGTACGTAGTAGTATTACACTCCAATTCTTTTCGCTACGGGTATGGCCCGCATTTCCACAATCTACTTGATTACTACTTTCTTTGACATTGCCAAAGGCATAACAATCGTTCCGTTTCAGGGTTTTCATTGCCAATGGCGTGTAATGTCGCTCCGCTTGGCGGCTTAGCAACGCTGTTTTACTTCAACGGTCGGTCAATCACCTGGTTTTCGTTTTCACTTGATTTACGAGTAGTTGGTAGGGTATTGTGAACTTTTACGGCAAAAGGGATTGCCAAGACTAACACCTTTGACGACACGGTTGGCGCGGTGGTTGAGCCATCGGCTGCTGCGCCGCGTGTTGTGGGTTCGATCCCCACAAGGAACAAATATTTGTATGACCTACAGGTAGTTGTTCCGGGTCTGGCTGTTTGTGTATGTGAGTTTAAATGTTTGTAAACGCACCCACGATACAGGAGAAATTCCTAGTGTGGGGCAATGTTTTTATTAAAAAAAAAAAAAATAACCTTTGACCAGCGCAATAGGGTAGTGTCCTATAAGGTCCGGTAAGGAGTAACTTAAGCTGCTTTTAGTTTGGAAAAATAATTAGTGTAATTCTACGTGGCTGAAGTCGTGGCCACGACTAGTTATAATAGGGTAGTGTCCTTAAAAATTCTGATTGGTCCGAAAGTTGGATTACTCAAAAATACTGGACACGTATTTTTCTTTTGTCACGTAAACCAAAAATGACGACGGTATAGTGCGTTGAAATTGCGCGCGACGTCACGCCGTGCTACGATTATAATAATAAATAATAATAATAAATAATGCTGGACAATCCACACAGCATCATCTAGCCCCAAGCAAAGCAGAGCTTGTGTTATGGATACTAGATGACTGGTATACTTAATACAATACATTACATAGATAGATATTTTTTATTATACATAGCAAATACCCAGAACACCCGGAACAAATGTTTGTAGATCGTACAAACATTTGTCCCAAGGCGGGAATCGAACCCGCAACCTCCTGCGTCGCAGGCGGACCTTCGCCCGCCGCGCCACATCGGTCGATTATAACGTAAAATGGACGTCACGAGCCCCTTCTCCTGAACTTTGATGTGCTATATCATTGTCACTTTTTATTGATTTGAGTAAGCAAAAAATACGTGTCCAATATTTTTTTGGTTATTTAACTGAAGGAGCAAATAGACTTATTATATTTTTACCTAGGACACATCCCTATTCGGGTTATTAATGCCGTGCTTCATCTTAAGATCGATGTACATAATGCCATTTGAGTGGATTCGCAAAAATGCTATTCAAAATTAAAAAAAAAACAAATTCATTCATTTTTTCCGTCTAGCCCCCTTTCGCAACGCGCGATAAAGAACTTCCTTCCAAAAATAAAAAGAAATATCAACTTATAGCATATAATTTAATCTACTCCATAACATAAAATAAACAATACTCCATAACATAATCAAACCTATCAGACAGACGTGTTGCTGAGGAGTTTGTTCCGCCACTTCTTCTTCCCAGTAAAAACACTAGGAAGTGGTGAAGGGTGGGCGTTATGGGGGACTGTCTTATGTAAACGTTTTGACGTTCAAACGGTGCTGATTCTCAGCCTAATTTGAATAAATGAATTATGATTTTCACCCCACGTGCTTCGGAAAGCACATTAAACAGTTGATCCCGGCTGTCTTACGTAAATCTTTGACTGTCGAACCCAGGACCTCATGCTCAGCAGCAGCGCTTACGACCACCAGACCAAGGAGACAGTTAAAAGCACACAAAAATGAAGTAAGGTAGTAGTAAAAACGATAATTGCATCCAACTTGAGTGTAGTAACTTAACTGAAGTAAGCGACTAACGGTGCGCAAACGCAGCCCGGTGTTAATGACCTTTCAAATGTCACTTTTACGAGACTTCCCTAACTGGGTACATGCGCGCACAAATATGCTTTGAAGTTTATAATATTCTTAGGTACATATATTTGACACAAGCATTTCGTTCGCGTGGATTTCGTTCTCCCTTCGAACTTTATCATCTCCTCCTGCCTCCACCCCCTATAAAGCGTAGTTTTTAAACTAAATTATACCCTATGTTAGTCGCTGATAATGTGGTTTTAGTTTTACCATTATAAACAAACAATCAAACTTTTATCTTTGTTTAGATTAGACTACGCTGCAATAAACATTTTTTGTTACTATTATTTACGTGGTTAAGGCCTTGTAATGCCCGGATTTGAACTCACAACCTCGTGCTTGACAGGTACCTACTTAGTCACTGGGCCATCAAGCCCTAAAAAACCTAAACACAATATTTGCAATTCACAGTAATCAATATTTTAATGCACTACATAAATACCTATCAATTATGTCATCTCATCATCATCATCCGGGTCTGGCTGTTTGTGTATGTGAGTTTGAATGTTTGTAACCCACGATACAGGAGAAATTCCTAGTTACGCTAGCAACGTTTTTTTTTATAAAGTAAAAATTATGGTGTTCTTAATTAGGTGAATTTACATTGTGAATTGTAATTATAAATAAAGTTGTCATTGTACAATTACAACAATATTGTTAATTAATTACACAATAGATAATTAATTGAGTACGTAATATTTGTATTAAACAGATCCATGTAAAATACTAACTTAATAACAATGAGTAAATAAATGAAATTATCATTGTTATTCCATATTGTTAATTAATTGTAATTAATTGACTTATAATTTCCTTAAACTGCTCCGTGTAATGTAATTATATTTATTATTTATTAATTATATTATTTAGCTGCATCCGGTTAGACTGGAATTTGACGTACAATGATTCCATACACATTTTCCTCCTCTTATGTGTGATTTATCCCGCGGTTTCACCTGCTCCTAGGGGTCATAGCGTGATGTTAAATACTCGTAGCATATAATCTTATATATAAAATTCTCGTGTCACAATGTTAGTTACCATACTCCTCCGAAACGGCTTGACCGATTCTTATGAAATTTTGTGTGCATATCGGGCAGGTCTGAGAATCGGCCAACATCTATTTTCAATTCAAACCAATTGTTCCTGAGATTAGCGCGTTGAAACAAACAAACAAACTTATAATATTACACTTTAATAAGTATATGAGTATAGATGATTCATTAATAATGGTTTTATCAATAAAATTACAAACAAGCAATTAATTTTATCATCTGCCTCGTGCTGTTTTATATTTCTGATAGAAGGAAAATAAATAATGTGGGTTTAATGTAATTTGCATGCTGTAAACAATTCTTTCCTTATTCATTTTCCTTCCTTTGAATGTTTAAGATAACAGAAATACTTGGAGGGTACGTGTGGTGTTACGCTAATGGATAGAGAAATAAATAATAATTTTTTTTTCTTTCTTTAAGAAACAAATGTACTTGGCAGCCTCCTTGGTCGAGTGGTTTGAGCTCCGGACTACGAAGCCCGGGGTCGCGGGTTACGGCCGCAGTGGGTGACGGGGCCCGTTTGACCATCTGGCGGGCCAATACCCGTCGGGGGTAGCGACGAATGCTTCGGCGATACCCGCCCCTCCGACACCCGGGTACATAAGGAATACGGTAATAATGCCAGTATTCCCCGCAGGATTAGGCAGAGGTGTACCTAGGTATAGTACACCCACATTTTGCCAGTTATGTTCAAGTCCATTCTATATCTGATCATACACGCACGCCGGTTGCGAGTACTACGCACCTGACCTTTCTGAAGAACATCACCAATAAGGTCAGTGTATATCCCGGCGTTTCCACTTACATCTGCCTTATAAATACCTTTTTTTAGTCGTCTATCATGGTGAATTATTGTAATCATAAATGCTGGGTTTTTTGATCTGTCAGTTCAATAAGTAATTACGCGATATCTAAAAGGCTAATTAATTAAACAATCATTTGCTTACAACAATGGGAAGACTATTTTGATGACGTCAATAGTCGGAGATATATTAGCTTCTAGTTATTCACTTGGGTAATGTTACAGTAACTTCGTTGGTCTAGTGGTTGTAAGCGGTACTGCTGAGCATGAGGTCCTGAGCTCGATTCCCGGATCGGTTAGTGGTATTGGGGTTTTGTATTTGGAACTTTCTCAGTAGCAGTACGGGTTGGATAAATTTACCCCTTTATTAATAAACAATAAATAATGCTGGACAATCCACACAGCATCATCTAGCCCCAAGCTAAGCAGAGCTTGTGTCATGGGTACTAGATGACTGATATACTTAATACAATACATTACATAGATAGATATTTTTATTAAGGCGGGAATCGAACCCGCAACCTCCTGCGGCGCAGGCGGACCTTCGCCGGTAGGTACATATGTGGCTCGCACATTGTTGGATTTTTTAATAATAAATTTGTCGAAAAGAAAAGATATAGAAAACAAAACAAAGAGAAGAAACTGAGAAAGAAGGGTGGAAATAAACCCAATTAAGTAAAAGACGGAACTGACCAATTAAAACTTCGACATAAAATTCTTTGTAAATGCTAAGGGGGATGTGTGGTGTTACGCAAATGGATAGAATAAGAAATGAGTATGTAAGAGGAAGTCTGAAAGTGGCGCCTGTGACCGAGAAGTTGTGTGGAAATCGGTTGTCATGGTATGGGCATGTAATGCGAAGGAATGAGGACCATGTTGTGAGGAAAGTTTTGAGTATGAATGTGCAGGGTTACAAGAGTAGAGGAAGACCAAAGAAAAGATGGATGGATTGTGTGAAAGATGATATGGCAAGAAAAGAGGTGACCCTTGAGATGACGGCAAATAGAGATGTATGGAAGAAGAAAACATGCTGTGCCGACCCCAAATAAATTGGGATAAGGGCAGGAGGATGATGATGACATAAAATTCTTTGTCAAAACCCAACCGAAGCAATCATTAGCTATTTTTAAGACCAAAGGAAGGCTAAGGAGATTATATTCGTAATCCGAAAATAATAAATCTCTGTCCTGATAAAGAACTACTTGATAAATCGACTGCGTCCGTGACCGTACATCCTAAGGCAATGGAAAACCAGTTACACAGCCTCCACACACAATAATAATACCATATTTGTTTAAAATCTTTAAATGCACGCGCGGCGCTATGACATTCCATGCAGATTTCAAAAAAAGAACATTAGGAGTTGCATTTAATAATGCCGAGGTCACACTGTCGGGGCGCTGCAGTGCAGGCGGCAAAATAGGGAACTAAAGTTTCTGTCAATACATGAAAAATGTTTTGTGAGTGATTGGCGACAGACAAGGCACAGTCTGAAAATCTGAAAAAAATACATTAAAAATACTAAAAAATTTCTTAATCAACGTGTAATTTTTTTAGATTATTTCCATATTGCATAGTGTAGGTATCTTCTTGTAAAGCTAACTTTCTTAAAGATAACTCAATTATTCATCTTTTAAAATACGTGGTTTACGTAACTAGGCTAAGCTGTATTCAGTATAAGTTAGTAAATTAACAAATTACTGTACGCGTATATTACTAAATGTAACTTGTTTTGTAGACGCCTTGGGTTGACCTGTTAAGTCTACAAAATGTTAAATAAATAACACGCCTCGCAAACGCGCGAACTGTTAAAAGCTCGAAGTTAAAATAGTCGGTAAGTTTTTAGAATTTCTTTAGTGTAACAAAAAAATAATTGGTCAAAGCGAAATTGGTCCAACCGTACTCGCGTGATACCGTTTCATTTTCGAAACTTCCCTTTTTAAGGTGGAGGGGCTGTTAAAGTTCGAAGGGAAAATTATCGAAATCCACGCGGGAAGTCGTAGGCGAATTATTAGTACATATGTAAGTAATATGTACATTATTATCCGTCATCTAAGCGAACGTAGCCGCGGGCAAACACTAGTTTAGACATAATATGTTGACATTTGCTTTTCCATGAAGCATCACTATTACAATGATGTAATATGCATACTGTATGCGGTATCTGACGTTTGTACTTATCATTGAAAATTATACCCATGATTCGGTTTAAAGAAGTTTATTTCTCAAAAAGAACATACCTACATAGTTCACTTAGATATGAGAAACTTAACAATGATAAAATATTATTATTATAAACAAAGTTGCCGTTCGATCTATCGTAGATACATTATCATCATCATCATCATCATCAGGCTATACTAGTCCACTGCTGGACATAGCCCTCTCCTAATGACCGCCATAGCGCCGTGTCTTCAGCTTGCCGCATCCAGCATCTGGTCATCCCACCTGGTCAGAGGGCGTCCTACACTACGTTTGCCGAGTCGCGGTCTCCACTCAAGAACATGCGGCCCAGCGGTTGTCGGTTCTTCGCGCGATATGGCCAGCCCACTGCCACTTCAACTTGCTAATTCTTTGAGCTATGTCGGTAACTCTGGTTCTCTGTCGGATGTATTCGTTACGATATGTTACGTTATGTAGGTACATACAGTGGTTTATTATTTTTGGTTCGAAAAATACAACTTTAATCTATTCTTAAAAATGATTGCAGAACTGTTGGCCGATGATGCGAAATAATTCCCGTGTGGTGACCGCGTTATGGAAGACACAGCGAGGGTAGACCCCCCATAAGATGGACCAACGATCTGGTGAAGATCGTAGGAACCCGATGCATCTTTGGGCATGCCTATGTCCAGCAGTGGACTGCTGAGTCTTTTAGATGAATGAATGTCGCAAGTACTGCTGTCAATAAGGTGCAGTAAGATTTTCTAGAGTCTACAGTCTACTTTGCTATTGACGGCAAAGTGGGGTTGCCACTCAGAAATTTTAAAAGGTCCTGATAAAAAGGAGGTTTGTAAAAAAAAGTCCGGATAAATTTACTTATTAAATATTTATTTTTCGGAAACTTCTTTAACTTTTTTTGTTACGTTTACAGAATAGAGTAATAGACCTATTTATGAATATGAACAACTTGCAAATAACACAGGAATATAAAAATAAAATGATTGTTTCATGCTTTTGATCGTGTTAGTGTCGCCCTTTTGTTTGTAATATGTCAAACTTTCCGAATTCTGAGTACTCGTAACGACTGTCAAAGATTTACAAATGACAGCTGGCACTTGGCTGGCTTGACGTGCTTTCCGAGGCACGGATGGTCACCCATCCACAGACAGACCATACACTAACCTTCTAAAGCCGACAAATAATTTCAATACTGAGGGATAAGATTCATGTACTCATGGTATCAGTTCCATCGATATCCCTTCTACCCTGTAAAGATTTCTGTAGTTGAAAGCCAGACTCACTGTACTCTCTACTCCCTTGGTCAATACAAGCGGGATGTTATATTATCGTCGAGAAAATGTCGAAAATGCGGAGCCAGATAAGTGTGACCCCGGCCTAACAGTTGAATGACCTTTGCAATCTGCATGTTTTGGTAACTTTTTGCATCTCTTGCCCGGGTCATTGTCGGGTTTATTTTTATGTAACATATCAGCATGTTTTTTTGTTTTTTAAATTGTTTTTTTGGTACCACTACCTACTGTTCATACTTTCATAATATGCTTTTAGTAAAATGCTGTTATTTTGTTAGACGACCGATGTGGCGCGGCGGGCGAAGGTCCGCCTGAGACGCAGGAGGTTGCGGGTTCGATTCCCGCCTTGGGACAAAGGTTTGTACGATCTACAATGATTTGTTCCGGGTGTTCTGGGTATTTGCTATGTATAATAAAAAAAATATCTATCTATGTAATGTATTCTATTAAGTATATCAGTCATCTAGTACCCATAACACAAGCTCTGCTTAGCTTGGGGCTAGATGATGCTGTGTGGATTGTCCAGCATTATTTATTATTTATTTTAACATTACAAAAACACACATAAATCTATCTGTCTAATACCTTTAAACAAGCAATTCTTGTATTTATATGTATGTATATAATCTGAATCTCGGAAACGGCTCCAACGAGCGACTGTCTAAGATCTAAAAATGACAGCCGGGACCAACGGCTTAACGTGCTTTCAGAGGCATAGAGAACTGAAGTATCGATATGTAACGAACGGTTACCCATCCACAGACTGACCTCGGTATGCGTAGCTTAACCTTAGATCGACACGTGCGGCTGTTTTATTTATCCACGAGCTTCTAGATTCTGTTACGCCTTGTATAGCGAAGTCTGAACTGCGTTTCGTTTTCACTATAGGTACCAATTATGTATGAAAGTCAAAAGCCAAAACGATTAATTTAAACCAAAACTCACGTCTAGCTCTATGATAAATATACATACATTGTTATGTAACATCCATACTAAAATTATGAACGGGAAAGTGTGTGTGTCTGTCTGTCCGTCAATTCGTCGCTCCGTTTTGCTTTGAAAAGCAAAACGGAGCGACGAATTGACGGGATTTTTTAAGTGGAGATAGTTGAAGGGATAGAGAGTGACATAGGCTACTTTTTGTTTCTTTCTAACCCCCCACTTCGTAACGCGAGCTAAGCCGCGGGCAAAAGCTAGTTTTAAATATGACTAAAACATGTTTTGTCATTTAAATAAAACGGTCGTTAATTTAGTCAAAATTATCAATGCCATTCACTCATGACACTCGTAACATCGTTGCTCAAGGAGTCGCACTTAACACATAACATCACGTCTGTATTTACCGACGGGTTAAGCAGAGGTGTAGCCGTAGTACACACACATTTCGCTAGATATGTTTCATTTGTTGCTCCTACAATAGAAGTACACACTCTGGGAATAACATTACTTCCTATTTTGGTTCTTGAGATACAACAGGACAGATAGAACCACGGACGGACAGTGGAGGATTACAAATAGGGTCCCGTTAAAACCCAAAAACCTAACACTTTTACGCGTCAAAAATCTAACGCTTTTCCAGATAAGGCACTTCCTAGCCGACTACTCGGTAAAGAAACACCAAAACAAACTCAGAGGTCACAGTCTATTTTAAAGTCCAGACTTTACCTTGGTCAGATCATGTGAGGACCATGCAGATTAGTGTCTACGGGAACCACGGGGTAGGCAGTAAGTATAGAACGCCACCTGCTACGATCCGAAGATACTCCTTTTGCTTCGTTTACGTTCATACATCTGGTCACACAAGCACTCCGGTCGCGAGTGGTGCGTTCTGCCCGAAGGAAATTACCAATAAGATCAGCATATATGTCCTGGAGTGGACTTTTCCAGTCAAATCTCAACAAGTCCAGTATGTGACAGCTTGTTTAACAGCCACACTTCAAGATGACTATATTAATTACGTCCGGCCCACATTACGGAGCTGCTCACGTCCTTGCAAATTAACTAATCTGTACTTGAGCGCACGTACGGTTAAGGATATCTGAGTCATCCTAGAGGGCGAAGCTCAAGTCGCTCTTACCTCATCATCTGCCTAGCCTACTTTGCTTTACTTTATTTTTAAAAACGTTGCCCCATGCTGTGAATTTCTCCTGTGCAGCATTGCTTGACTGTGCTGTACAGTATGTAAGGATCGTAGCAGGTGGCGTTCTGTAGTATATGTGTCTGTTGTATACCCCCATGAGGAAAAGGCGTGGGTAGCACGATACCTCTTGGCAAGACTGACTGTCAGACTTTCGGGTTTTATAACTACCCGTAAGTAGTGAGTGCTACTGCTAAGCATCAGGTCTTGGGTTGGATTCCTGGGTAGAGAAAAGTGTTACTTACTAAGATTTTTCTCAGTAACAGTACGAATTCTGGAAATTTGCCCAGTTAGTAGTAATTGCCTCGCCCCCATTACCTGATGGGATGGACTCAAACATAACTACCGAAATGTGGATATACTGTAGTGTAGGTCCACCTCTCCCTTTGGGCATTACAGGCTTGATGTTATGTGTTATTATTAACTGCGAAATTATTCTTTTGTTTTACTTTTGACGTTACACACCAATGGCGGACAGCAAAATGGCGGCCAAATCCGTGAGCGGCTGTCAAAACGCGTAAAATTACAAAATGTCTTATTTTGTCATGTAACAAGAGTAATGTCTGCTAAGCTGACCTTCATGCAACATCGTTTGTTATTCAAATACCTGGCATTACTAATTACTGTTACAGTTTTTAAAACAATGTGTGGTTCGTAACGTTTCAAATTATTTATTAACTTATGTTATGACCGTTTCACTTGAATAGGTGATGCAAGAACGGATGCTGGCCAAAGTGCTATTGGATTCTCCCATCTGGAATTTCTTAGTAGCAGCTAGCAGGCTGGAGAGCCGATTATGTATCAGACTAATGGCAATATGCTCGCCCCTGTAAAAATGGCACACTGCACCGCATCACGCAGCGTAGCGCGGGAGTGCGTGTTCTTACGTTATTTGCAAGTATCTGTGTTTGTATAGAAAACACGCGTGGTACCTCACACAGAAAACGCATTCCCGCGCAGTGTTCGTCGTTCGTCGCAACGCACACCGCTGCGGGATGCAGTGCAGTGTGCTAATCGTCTCACATGGAAGTTAAACATCATCATCACTAACCAATTTAGTATTTTTCCGTGAACAGTCATCATCTTCCGCCTAACCTGTTCCCAACTATGTTGGGGTCGTCTTCCAGTCTAACCAGATGCAGTTGAATACTATACATGGAGCGACACAACCCATTTAATAGACGTGCTTTCCAAGAATCTTAAACATAACTGTCGAAATGTCGGTTTACTATAGACATATACACCTCTGCCTTTTTTCTTCGAGGGGAAACCTTAAAAAGGGGGGAGTGTGTGGTTCTTGCCCCACTAATACCACCATGACATAGGGCTACCACCCGTACTCTTAAATAGAGTATTGTCCTCTTTTTCATGTAGGCGTACTTTATAATCTACGAGACCAATAAATAAATAAATATTGCTGGACAATCCACACAACATCATCTAGCCCCAAGCTAAGCAGAGCTTGTGTTATGGGTACTAGATGACTGATATACTTAATACAATACATTACATAGATAGATATTTTTATTATACATAGGAAATACCCAGAACACCCGGAACAAATATTTGTAGATCGTACAAAAATTTGTCCCAAGGCGGGAATCGAACCCGCAACCTCTTGCGTCGCAGGCGGACCTTCGCCCGCCGCGCCACAACGGTCGTCAAAATAACGCACCAATAACGCTAAAATACTCTATTTACGTAAAACTGATTGATACTGCCTCGTTACTGGTTAGGAGCACTTATGAGATTAAAATAAAATAACGTTTAGTATTGAATCTTCAAGAAAGACAAACATTTGTAAAATATAGCAAAGAGCAACAAAAAATACGTATATAAGGATAAATAATGAAAAATAATACATACTCTTTTTTTATTCTGTGTACTTTATTTTTGTTCTGCCAAAATGAAAAAATACTTTATTCATCCTAAAAAAGGTGGCAACCCTACCATGACACCATGTGGTGACCATCAGCACACATGAGTAGGCACCGTGTCCTCTTAAAAGACCACCCCAGAGCCCCCTCTGTGCCTGTAAGAGCACATTCATGGGGACTTACACCTCTGCCTAACCCTTCGAGGGATATTGGCGTGATGAATTATGTTATTTTCGACGCACAGAATCCTTCTGAAGTCGTTTCAAATAATATTAATGGCCGGGAGGGGTCTGGATTTGGCAGGGCCAATTAAAATTTTAATAAATTTCTATCTAGAGCAGTGAAGTTTTTGCTAACGATAACCCGAATTGTTTTGCAAACGTTATTTATAAAGAGGTAAAATTTGTTTGTAAATTTGTATGTAGGGGATAATCTCCGGAACTCAAGATCCAATTTGACGACACGGTTGGCGCAGTGGCCGAGGGATCGACTTCTGCGCCGCGTGTCGTGGGTTCGATTCCCGCACGGAACAAATATTTGTATGGCCTACAGGTAATTGTTCCGGGTCTGGCTGTTCGTGTGAGTGACTTTAAATGTTTGTAAACGCATCCACGACGCAGGAGAAATTCCTAGTGTGGGGCGACGTTCTTTTTTTAAAAAACAAAAAAAAAACAATTCTAAGATTTTTTTCACAATTAGAAAGCTACATTATTTCTGAGTGCTACAGGCTATTATTATTTCCAAAACTACGCTTTACAGGGGATGGACGGGATGTTAAAGTTCGAAGGGAAACGTACGAAATCCACGCGGACTAAGTCGCGGTCGAAATACCAAATAAATAAATAGTATTATAAAGATACAACTATTAATACATGAAGATTTAAAATAAAATAAATAATCACAGGGCATCGAAAAATTCATCCACATCACTGTCAACGGGAAAAGTACCCAGAAGGCTGACAGCATTGCCACGTTGAATGGCAATGCTGATTCTTTGGCCAAAAACAAGTCTCTCTGGTCACTTGAAGAGTTGACCAAACGCTTCGCGATTTCAAAGAGGAAATATTTGATTGTTTGTAATGGATAATCTCGAGAACTTCTTTACCGTTTTAGCAGATATTTCCTTTCTAGACTTAATTTGTATGTTTGGGTGTGCGTTGATAGGCATTCAGGAAGTCGTGAAACGGTTTTATAAGTATATATTATTACATTTTGAGGTGCCCTACAGGGCGCATGATTGAGCCTAGTTTAATCTTCTAAACATTATGGAATGTAAATCAAAACGAATATGATAATGAGGAAAGATTTGATTGTTTGTGTGTTCGTTCTTTTGTTTTTAATGGATAAACTCATAACTGCTTAAGCGATTTACAAAAAATCTTTCACATATAAAAGTCTACATTATCAGCGAGTAACATAGGCTATAATTTATTTTCAAGACTATGTCTTAAAGGAAGGGAGGAGTGGATGTAGGAGAGTGGAGGGGATGTTAAAGTTCAAAGGGCGATATCCACGAGGACGAAGTGCTAGTTACTTATAGAGATAGAAGTATAGATAGCCATGAGCTCGTCCTCTATAGCCTTGAGTTTCCACATCAGTGTCTCGTTGAATACTAAATCGGAGAACTTATGCAATATGCAAAAAGCAAAGTCGCATTTTAATACTGTAAGAATAATCATCAATATGCAAATAACAAAGTAAGCCTATTTGGAACTTGGACCTGGCAACGCAACGATGGTGTGAGCAGAGGCCCGAAGCATAAATGTTTGACGTTACAAGTAAAATCTCTCAAACAATTTTACAAACAAAAAAAGAACAAAATCAAAATCTGTCCATCCGTTCGGGAGATACGATGCCGCAGACAGACACACACACACACACACACATAAACATGTCACCCCGTCGTTTTTGCGTCGAGGGTTGGAAATGGGTAGTGTAATAATCTCAGAAATTTTACAGTTTAATTCAGTTCTTACGGAAATTGATTTTTATGGCAAGCGTGACCTGATTCCATGAAGGATTGGCTCCAGAAGATAGACCTCTTTGACTATTATTGATGCACAGACACGTTATGTAAGCGCCTTTTATTGTGGAAACCCGTTTTACCGATAATATAATCATGAAAACGTGATGCTGGGAAGTGGGATGAGGGCAGGACGTATCACCAAAGGGGGGGTAAATATGGAACAAAAAACCTCACATGTTTAAAGAAAGGCCCCTTTCATATTGTGGTTTAAATTAACGAGGCAAGCACCATTGCCATAGATATGAATAGAAATTCTTAAAAATAAATAAAGATAATTTACGAAATGAGTATTTTAAATTTTAGTTCGTGCTGTGCACACTGAGCCTTATAAAGAAGCGCAACAGTCAAATGAACTTGCAGTGTCACCACAGTGTCAATGTCAATCAATTCGTTCTTTAAAATTCAAATAATAAATTATCGCCGGCAAGGTTTTAGTTTCTAAAGAAATCTGATTATGATTTACGCTTTAGACTAAGAGAAAAGAGATTTAGCTTTCAACATCGTTAACATAAATTAAGGATGCTCGATTTGTAATGTGATCAATATTGAAATCGAGCAATTAATCGAGAGATTTTTATCGATAAATCATGTTTATTTATGTCCTTGCGCAACATGTCGAGTTCTTAACGTATGCGATTTCTTAATTGTTGTTTGTAAATTATTTATGAGTGTATGATATTCGTTTTATTTTCATTTATTAGAATTCAACCAATAAACAGATCAATTTAAGAGTTCATAATATTACCAGCCTGTTACTGTCCCACTGCTGAGCAAAGGCCTCTTCTCGTACGCTTGCTTCACGCTTGCTCAGGGCGGGTTGGGGATTTCAGACTAATGATTACAAGTCCAGGTTTCCTCACGATGTTTTCCTCCACCGATGTCAAAGAGGAATTGTGCATTATCATCTGCATAACCTTTGGCGAATCACGAGGTTTGGCTTCCAGTCTAACAGGATGCAGCTGAATACCAGTGTTTTACATGGAGCGACAAAATATCTGACCTCCACAACCCAGTTACTGGGCAACACGAAACCCTTTGGTAAGACTGGTAGTCAAACTTTCGGGTTTCTGGCTACCCGTAACGACTGTCAAAGATCTACAAATGACAACCCAGGACCAACAAGGCTTAACGTGCTTTCTGAAGCACGGCGGAGTCTCGATATGTTACGAACGGTCACCCATCCACAGACTGACCTCGGCAAGCGTAGCTTAACCTTCGATCAACCCGTGCGGCTGTTTTTATTTAGCCACGAGCTCCTCTTTTTTAATATTTTGTTTCATGTATGTATATAGTTGTTAATATTTTGTTAATGCATGGCACATCCGTTTAAGCAGATCATGCCTGATTTAGAAAATTCCGCTTTTCATAGGTAGTCTAAAAGGTGATAAAAAAAACTACTGATTTACTCATAATTTAATGACAATTTACAAAAAATGTGTGATGTGACGCGCATGCCTTTAAATAAATAAATAATGCTGGACAACCCACACAGAATCATCTAGCCCCAAGCTAAGCAGAGCTTGTGTTATGGGTACTAGATGACTGATATACTTAATACAATACATAACATAGATAGATATTTTTTATTATACATAGCAAATACCCAGAACACCCGGAACAAATATTTGTAGATCGTACAAACATTTGTCCCGGGGCGGGAATCAAAACCGCAACCTCTTGCGGGTTGCTCCTTATCCAGTCTATTAGTTTCAGAAATGGTCTTTGCAGGAAAGAACCACAAAGATTCACACAACCCTCCGGGGTAAACAACCGTGATACGTCCAACATTTAAATAATTACACACCTTAGCAATCAAGTAAAGAAAGATGGCCGACGTAACTGCATGTAAATTAAATCGTCCGTTTTCACGTGATATGGAGCGTGGATTCTGCAATATAAATACCGGAGAGCTACTGGACCGCGCGATATCCAGTGTGGATTTTACGCCATTGTAGCAGAGTTCCGTAATATATGAATATTTGACAACCCTGATATTGCATTCATGACATCACATATGTATTCACCGAAGTGTTAATGGGACAAGCCAGAGTTAGGCAGAGTCCTACCCGTCATGACCTACGGAGCCGAGACATGGACACTCACGGTAGGGTTAGTCCACCAGTTTCAAGTCGCTCAGCGAGCTATGGAGAGAGCTATGCTCGGAGTTTCTCCGAAGGATAGGATTCGTAACGAATACATCCAACAGAGAACCACAGTTACCGACATAGCTCAAAGAATTAGCAAGTTGAAGTGGCAGTGGGCTGGCCATATCTCGCGAAGAACCGACAACCGCTGGGGTAAACGTGTTCTTGAGTCCACTCAAGACCGCGACTCGGCAAACGTAGTGTAGGACGCCCTCTGACTAGATGGGATGACGATCTGCGAAAGACTGCAGGCAGATGCTGAATGCGGCAAGCTGAAGACAGGGCGCTATGGCGCTCATTAGGAGAGGGCTATGTTCAGCAGTGGACTAGTATAGCCTGATGATGATGATGATATTGCGACCAATGAGGCCCCCTATTATTAATAAGGATCCCATAGAACTTGAACAACATGTACTCACATCATCTTACTAATATACAAACTGATGTACGTCCGTGACATCTCACAATCTCAGGTCCAGTTGAAAACCAGCGTCAGACACTAGTTGTCTAGCATTTTTGCTGAACTGGCGTCGACAGTAAGGCACGTCATTTTATTTTTTTAGCTTTTTCCCAAGGCTTTGCTCGCGTTGATTTAGAATTTGACAGTCAATTCGGGTAGTACCTACACTGCTTGTAATAATACAGTTCAATCATGATTCGTAAGACACGTGGCGCCATCTATTATAGTAAGAAAGTTATTGTTGTTTTCCTCGGGAACAGTCCTTTTTTTCGGGATGAAAGATACCCTATATCCTTCTCTGTACACTTGACAACGTGTATGCAAAGTTTAAGGATGATCGGTTCAGTAGTTAAGCCGTAAAAAGGTAACAAACAAACTTAGTTTCGCATTCATAATATTAAGGATTATTTCTGTGTTTGTGCTAATTTTCCTTTTTTCTTTCTTCTTTCTAACTAGCAAAATACTGTAGGTTCACCTCTGCCTAACCCATCGGGGAATACAGGCGTGATATTATGTTGTCTGTTATTTAATGGCAGATTATTCAGAGTGCTAGAAGCATTGACACTTAGAAAGCTAATGGAAGACAGACTTTCACATAGTTGCAATAATTGATCAATACATTTGTCCATATATCATGAATGACGTTAGTCTTGGATACATTTATGAGTGTCGAGGTTACTACGCGAATCTGCGTAGAACAATACACACGGCGACTTTTATACGCGCGTGTAATGCAACGCGCGTCGTCGGCGTCGGCGCGTCTTGAAAACGTTTGCAGCGCATATAAACGCGTCACCGGCGCGTTCAATTTTGACGAAAAGCTTATTTGTAGTTCATACAAAATTAAGACTTATGACAACTGATGAAGGTTGTTTTTATTTTACATATATTACATAATTGTAACACGATATAGATAGCTGTATGGGCACTTCCACTTGTTCTTTTTATTCCTTGCTAACTCCCTAAGGTTGAATTAAAATGTTCACGCTGATGCAATAATAGTGATCCATATATCAAGAATGACGTTTGTTTTGGATACATTTATGAATGTCAAGGTTAGTACGCGAATCTGCGTAGAACGATAGTAAGGGCCTATGCGCACGGCGCTTTTTATACGCGCGTTCCAAGCAGCGCGCGTCGTTGGCGAGTCTTTTGCCTTGAAAACGTTTGCTACGCATAGCGAATTGAAACGCGCGGGACATGCGTGTGCTCAGGCGCGGAACGGAAGCGTCAATTTCGCACCGTCGCGTCGCGTGGGAAGGCGCGCGAATTCGCGAGAATGCTAGAGAATCCTCGTGACTGCGCCTTGACGTTATAGAAAATGTGAGACGCTTGTTTTCGCACTCCCCATTGCACCACTTCCCACTAATCCCACAGACAGATCCCACTAACACCAGCCGACGGTAACTATCGGAATCCTCGACAGTGCGCAAGAAGATCTTTTTTGGTTCGTATCTAGTTCTTACGTTTCGATAGGCACACAAATATAGATTTAATTACTCGGTATACTGATATCGATATATTGAAATTTATACATCATCATCTGCCTAGCCTTTTCCCAACTATGTTGGGGTCGGCTTCCAGTCTAACAGGTGCAGCTGAATACCAGTATTTCACATGGAGCATCACCTTATCTGACCTAACAGCCACTGGGTTGGTAAGACTCACAGGCTTTTGACTACACGTAACGACTGTCAATGATCTACAAATGTCAGCTGGAACCAACGGCTTAGCGTGCTTTCTGAGGCTCGGAGGAGTCTCGATGTGTTATGAGCGGTGATCTATCCACATACTAACCTCGGCAAGCCTAGCCAAAGCCAATTGTTACTTGGAATGAAAAAAAACGATATTATTTCAACACATTGACATTTTTTCAAAAACGTCTACCTAACAATATATTTAATATGGTTTCTCGCTAAAGAAAATTCCAACAGCATAGCTCCAATATACAATACTTTGCTACAATTATAAAAGCCAGTAGCCTCGCTAGTAATTTAATATTAAAAGGAGAATAGAAAACAAAACAAAAGGACTGTTTTCTTTTGTTTTCACGACATTACTAGAAAGGACTTCATATTAAATTTCATCAGTATCGAACACCACATTTGACAACTTAAATGTGGTGTGTGGATAAACTAAGTGTCTAAACACACTATGCCAATGTTACGCGACCGAAGTTCGGCTGCTGATTTTACGTTCCGACGTATTCGGCTGATATGACACACCATAAATGCCGAACTTAAATGGCAGAAATTCAGCTCCGCAACTTTGTGTGAGTATTCAGTGTCTTGAGCGCTGTAGCGCTGAAAGAAATGTAATGAACACTACGGGCGGATACGCGGGGCGCGGGCGGCTCCCCGCTGCTCCCCACCCCCGGATCATCGTCGACAATCGAACCGAACTTCGGCCGCGTATAATGTGTGCTCACCGGAGCTAGACTGTACGCTATGACGCGACGTAATTTCGGCATAAATAAATAAATAATAGGCATAGTGAGTTTAGACACTAAGAAATGGGTTTCAAGGAGGAAATCTGCAAGCGGCGTCGGCTTCTGAGAAACTATGTGGTTTTATAACGTTGGGGCGTCCAGAACTATATACTAAACTCGTTGTATCAGGTTGTTCAATATGTTTATTTCCTTTGTAGCATGTACATCTATTTAACCACATACGAACTAAATCTGACGTTTCCTACATCGTGATATTAAAGTTATCCGCGCGTACCCCCATACGTCTATAACAACTATGAAATGAAAGTGGGACCCATGCAAAAGACGTTATTTTTCATGCGTGCTACCGGGTACCGTACCACTGGTACGGAACCTTTTGTGTGCAAATACGACTCGCACTTTGCCAGTTTTTTTTTTCATTTAAAATTACACTTTTATATCAATTCAAGCAAAAATATTCGTTCATTCAACTCCGTTGAATCTTTTTGTAATCTGTACCCCTAGCGTTAAGGTCGAAAATCCTCCTTTTGTAACCGATCATGGTTGAACCTTATTGTATTATTTCGCTATTGGGAAAATTGAAATATTTTTTGGGAGTTTCATTTTACACAGCTTTTAAGCACAAAAAGATCTTCGACTGAAAGGGCGCATTTTTTTCACGCAACGATTTGGCACAGGCTCAACAGATTCTGCTCGAATGAATCCTGTGATCATGAATGTCACTTGAGACTAGGGTTACCATACTTAATATTATAAATGGGAAAGTGTGTGTGTCTGTTTATCCGTCTTTTCCGAGCGACGAATTGACGTATTTTTTTAAGTGGAGATAGTTGAAGGGATGGAGAGTGACATAGGCTACTTTTTGTCTCTTTCTATCCCCCCACTTCCTAACGCTAGCGAAACCGCGGGCAAAAGCTAGTCTCGTGTCGCAATGTTTGTTGTTTGTTTTGTATTTTTTTGACATTAAATAATACATACAGTCCTGAATTTTCATTCTATTTTTTACAAATATTTGTACCAAGAGTATATGTAGGGTCTGCGTACTATTCTATACTGTTGAAAAAATACATAAAATGCATAAATACTATATTGTCAACACCGAACGCTAACAAACAAATCTTTTATTATAAAAATGTATATACTTACGTGCTTTTACATTAACATTTGACAAGTTTTTATAAACATAAATAAGTATGTCTTCGTCTACTTTTTGCGTTTTCAATAAAATACATTTTTTGAAGTATAGCTTCTTCAGAAAAATACTACATAATATCTCTCTGAAGAAATGTTGACAACCCTATTTGAGACAGATAATGGCGCTTGATTTAAATACGAGAAGCTAAACATCAAATAAGCAAAGTACTTCCTGATTTATCCCTCTTTGCGTAAACTTACGCCTTTATCCCATGGGGGGTAGGGAGACACTACAGAACGCCACCAGCTACGAGTACCTACGATGCTTACATAAGGTAATCCTTTCGCTTCGTTTCATGTTCATATATCTGGTCTTACACGCACGCCGGATGCTAGTACTGACCTGACCTTTCAGTCTTTTCATAGTCCTATTTTTCAGTCCCACTTTACACTTTTATCTATTTTATAACAAAATAATCTATACGTTACGACAATATTTATATGTATAAGATATAAAGATCGAAAAAAATAAAGCATACGGGAATTTTGAGAAAATACTATTTAAGAAGGACATTTTGTGAAAAGGACATTTTGAGAAAGGACATTTCGAGAAAAGAACATTGTGCGCCTGGACGATTTTTCAAAACGACAATAAAATTAAAACTGCTGACTGCCACGTTGGTCTAGTGGTTGCAAGCGCTTTTGCTAAGGTCAGGTTGGATTCCCAGGTCGGGCCAACTGTTATTGGGTTTTCCCATTTAGAATTTCTCAGTAGCCCAGAATATACAGATATTTGTATGACCTACAGGTAACCGGGTCTGTCTGTTTGTGTATGTGACTTTAAATGTTTGTAAACGCACCCACGACACAGGAGAAATTCCTAGTGTGGACTGGTATCCAGTTGATGGCAATCGGCATTTGTTACTGGGCTTACGACATAACTGGCGAAATGTCTGTACAGAGGCCAGCACATCAAACTACCCCAATGTGTCAAATTTCTTTGATAGATTTTCAACTTTATTACAAACTAGCGGCCCGCTCCGGCTTCGCACGGGTATAAAATATATATATTATACATATAAACCTTCCTCTTCAATCACTATCTACTAAAAAAAACCGCATCAAAAACCGTTTCGGAGTTTTAAAGATTTAAGCATACATAGGGATATAGGGACAGAGAAAGCGACTTTATACTATGCTATACTATAGTTTTTTATACTATGTAGTGAAGTAGAAGTAGTAAGATACATGCTCAATTGGTAAAGTTTGACACATTGGGGTAGCTTGATGTGCTGGCGTCTGTACTATAAGTAGGTACCTAGCATTAGAACCGCGAGGAAATGCTAGATAACTATAATTATAAGATTTCTCGTTTTAATAACCATTTAATTACACGTGCTGCATCTAGATTTCATCTTGCACTATCTGGATTGTTTCGTTTGCAGTGGTGTACTTAGTAACACCCACAATCATTTATCAGTCGACTTCCAGACTAACCGGATATATTTGAATACAATTATTTAACATATAACGACTGCCCATTTAACCTCCATAACCCAGTTACTGGGTAATACCTTGGTAAGACTAGCTGTCAGAGTTTCGGACTTCTGATAATCTATAACAACTGTCTAAGATCTACGTATGACAGCCGGGACCAACGGCTTTACGTGCTTTCCGAGGAGCGGAGGAGTCTCGATACGTAATGGACCCATCCACGTTGCTTAACCTTGAAGATCGGCTCGTGCGGCTGCTGTTACTTAGACACGATCTTTGGTAATACAATACAGCTAAACTTAGACAAACTTAACTTAGAAATTACGTGTTTATTTAGCATCTATTGCTTAATTAAAACTTTGAAAGGATTTAATTTACATTATATTTTCACCAGAATCTTCTCTACATAGTTCAAGCGTATTGATTTACTTGAGATAAAATAATTATTCGGAGCATTTCAGGTCTAAATCCAAAGTCATCATCATCTGCCTAGCCTTTTTCCAACTATGTTTAGGCACGACTTCAAGCCTAACCGGATGCAGCTGAATGCTAGTATTTTACATGGAGCGACCTTATCTGACCTCCACAACCCAGTTACTGGGCAACACGATACCGCTTGGCATGACAGGTTACTAAGCTTTGAGGGCTTTAGAGTATCCGTAACGACTGTCAAAGATCGACAAATGACAGACAGAAGCAGCAGCTCTTTCTATCCCAAAAAAGTGAAGTGTCCTTGTGGGTTCCAGCGGCGCCTCTTGGAGACTTTTTTACTGCGGAAAAAACCACGGGGCACAGGTAGTACCGTACTCTATTATGGCGGCAATTTAGCATCAATATCTTTTTCGGGACAAGCCTACCACACTATTCCCAAACCACTGCAACTCGTGACAACTAGAATCAAGAGTGTCGACTAGCAGAAAAGCGTCGAGATAATGAAGCCCAACGAGTCCTGGAGAAACGACTCAACTGTCTTGAATCCCGGAACGAAATTAATCAGAAAAAAACAGCGGTGAATTCAGAAAAATACATACTTCCCACTTCCCTCCATATCAAGCAGGAGACAGAACAGAGCCAGGGCAATAGGCACAAAGAGACGTTTACAACTGGGTTAAGCCCAGTTGCCAAGCAGTGCATCACTTACGCTAGTAGATAATTAATCAATAGATTAGTTTTAAGCGTAAAACGTTAATTACACGCGCTTTCAACCGTGACTAGTCTACCTGCCACGAGTCTGTCTACAATTTCTTTCCGTCTCGCGTTAAATCGTATCAACAACTCGTAATCACGTCTTGTAAATAGAAAAGATAATTGCTTGAATCACGAATGAAATGTCAAGAACCCAACGGAGAGTACAGGCGTAAAGTTATGTTTCTACCACTGTTCAGGTCAGTATAGGTTAATTTAGAAATAGTTCATAATTTGCCAATAGATGGCGTTGTTAGTTTAGCGCCGGATTCTGAATCGCGGTGTTAAGATCCTCCGGCGCTGAACTAGGTCAAAAATGTTTTGTTTATTTTTTTGTGAGCTTCAAGCACTGTGGATATATATATTATACGCGCTTAATTTATAATCCAGTGTTTTATTAACCACCCTCTCCAAGTCGATCCTCGTTCAACCACCAAGTAGTAACGTTGCAGAGTTCCCGAGTGAAGGGTTGTGAATTGATATTTCTGGAAATTGGTTTAAACACTTTTACACGTCATAAAATGAAATAAATCAATGAGAATTAGATTAAAAGGCACACATATCAACTCGAAGGGATCGTCACCGTATCAACTCAAGCTGTACAGTATTCTTTGTATGAAAGCCCCTACTGCAACGCACACTAATCGGAAACGTAACGTAATCGCACACAGTACAAGCTCTGGGCGAAAGGCGTTACGGTGACGATCCCTTTCCGAGTTGATATATGTGACCTTTGGTAGGTTTTTCCCTATCTAACTACTCTGAGAAGAAATACCGAAACAAACTCTAAAGGACACTGTCTCTTTTCAAGTCCAGGTATATCTCAGTCGGATCATGTGAGGACCATGCAAATTAGGTTTATAGTATTCCATTTTTAATGATATATGAATAGATTTAGATAGTAGCTGTACTACAAAAACGTATTTTAAAAATAAAATGGGGAATTTTTTTTCTAGCACCTTTTGTCGCCTCATAAATGGAGATTCCTAAATTAAATCATTTTTTTTTTTTGATATTTTTGCTATCGATGGAAAAGTACCAGCTAGTAATTACATATAATAACACAGAACTCTGTATACGGGAGTTTCAACTGCCAACAAACTGCTGTACAGTTTGGCAGAAGTAACATTAAATGTAATACTAGGGATTTCACCACGAACAAATAAATAATAAGTAATAGTTTTAAAAAACTAAAAAAACACGCTTTTATAGAAAATCAAACTAAAAAATAGAAAATAAAATTTAATAAATTTGGATTAAGAAAAGTGTAAATAAGATACAAATGCATATTAATGGAAAAAAGTGTGGGGTGCATAGTGTTAATATTGAAGAATACACGCCGATACATTGAGCCCACTGTGAATGACAGTAACCATGGAAAAATAGAAAATATTTATAACTATTGACACTATGCACCCCACGCTTTTTATATTCTCTCTTTATATATTTTCTATTATTTATTTTTCATTATTAAGTTGTTTTTTTTATAAAAGCGTGTTTTTTAGTTTTATGAAACTATTTTTTTTTTAGAATTATTGCATTGTCATCCGTCTTTGACAGGTGTGCAAAATTTGTATGAAATCTGACCGTTTAAATTGGGTCAAAATAGCGTCCAAAGGAGTCGGTTACAAACATACAAGTGAAGCTAATAAATATAAAGCGTGTAAAAAAAGCCAATAAATAAGGTAAGAACCACACAGATATGAGTAGCCCTATTCCAATGGTTAAGCTCAACACAGAACCATATATCCGTACGGCTGCCGTTGACAGTTTTGTCTCCGGGTCTAGATGAAAAGCACAATGCAATAGGGGCGAGACCTTAGCAAACGTGACCCACAGCTAACCGTGGTAAATGGACCAAAACAAACTTGGCGAAGCAAAGAACTAACGTGAATTGGGTTGTAGAGCCGTTTGATTCTGTTCTGTAATTATTTGTAAGTTATCATGGAGTACAATAAAGAAATAAATAATGCTGGACAATCCACACAGCATCATCTAGCCCCAAGCTAAGCATAGCTTGTGTTATGGGTACTAAATGACTGATATACTTAATACAACATATTACATAGACAGATATTTTTATTATACATAGCAAATACCCAGAACAACCGGAACAAATCTTTGTAGATCGTGCAAACATTTGTCCCAAGGCGGGAATGGAAACCGCAACCTCTTGCGTTGCAGGCGGACCTTCGCCCTCTGCGCCACATAGGTCGTCCTAAATAAAAATTATTCTATACTAAAAATCGCCCTGTGGAATCTTGGGTGAAGTGACCTGTAATTAAAAAAAAAAGCAATTTTTCTTTCATAAATTAGATATTCACATATATACAATTATACCTGTAATTAAGGTAAAGCCATTAACCTTGTACAAATCCTGCCTCGATTCTGCTACTGAGAATTATTTGATGGAAAAACCCAATAACAATTTCTTAGCCCAACCCGGCCGTAGCGCTTGACCAATGAGGCACCAATAAACTACGTCCGTTCAACCACGTGCTTGTAGTAATGGCAACACTTAATACAAGTAGGTGCCTGCAATCGGCAAGGTTGTGTTGCCCAATAGAAAATAACTGTACCAAGGAACAATGGCGCGAAATATCGGTGTTCCGTAATAAAAACCTTTTTGCACAAGGTTATAAGGTGGGAAATACGTGGGAAAATATTTTAATTGTGTTAATTAAATTATAAGCGACCTCCTTTAGGGAATTTTACGCATTTCATCGGATCTACGGTGGCTGGTTTATTTTTTAAGAAAAAATGTTTTTGAAAATGGAATGTTAGGCTTCGATTACTGCCATAACTGCTTATGAGACTTAATTAAAGTTTTGAAACAGTTTAGGGAAATGAAATAGCATGGGAAATTCAAAATATCTTACGGTTTTTTGAATATTATAGCGGTTTTCACGTTGTATGTTGATAAAAATATTCATCATCATCCTCCTCCTACCCTTACTCCAATTTATTTGGGGTCGGCGCAGCATTTCTTCTTCCTATTTGCCGTAACCTCAAAAGTCATCTCATTTCTAGCCATATCATCGTTCACACAATCCATCCATCTTTTCTTTGGTCTTCCTATAATAATAATAATAATAATGCTGGACAATCCACACAGCATCATCTAGCCCCAAGCTAAGCGGAGCTTGTGTTATGGGTACTAGATGACTGATATACTTAATACAATACATTACATATATAGATATTTTTTTTTATTATACATAGGAAATACCCAGAACACCCGGAACAAATATTTGTAGATCATACAAACATTTGTCCCAAGGCGGGAATCGAACCCGCAACCTCTTGCGTCGCAGGCGGACCTTCGCCCGCCGCGCCACATGGTTGTGATTGATCGGGAATTTCTCAGTACCAGGAGTCTGGATGACGATCTGCGAAAGACGACAGGCAGATGCTGGATGCTGCAAGCTGAAGACAGGGCGTTATGGCGCTCATTAGGAGAGGGCTATGTCCAGCAGTGGACTAATATAGCCTGATGCTGATGATGATGATGAGGAGTCTGGATTTGTGCCAGGCTAGCAGCTAAAGGCTCGCCCCCTTTTACATGGGATTTAAAACATAACTGGCGAAATGTGGCACGTCACATTAGCATGTCGGTGACGCGATCACATTAGCGAGTCGGTGACGCGAACCAATAAATTTAGTTACTACTAAAAAAAAATAGTTGTCTGTAAAGTTGGTTTAAGGATGATAGTTTAATGTGACAATCGAGTGGAAGAGAGATAGATGCGGCGCAAGCGCACAATGAGCGTAACGGGGCAATGAGTCATCCTTTTTCGTGCATGCAGCCGGTGTTCATCGATTTATTAGACGTTATCACGTCAAAAAACATTCAACACGGCCAAAGGTTTTAATTCAAAAGATAAATAAACAACAAATAAAAAGTCAAATCTAAAGTAGAACATTAGTAGTATTAGAACTATCCGTAATCGTTGTATCGCTGTCTCTTTCGCGCTAATACAAAATGTGATTAACCCTCTCTATTGACATTTGTGGCGCCATATTGGTTTTGCAATTTGATTGAATGACATTTTGATAGGATAAAAGTAATTTGTTTCTGTCTAAAATACTTTCGAGGTACGCTGTTAGTACCGGCTGTCATTCTTAGATCTTTGACATTGGTTATGATGAGATGCCCATTTCAAAGTGCTCCTAATTTTTATTTTTGCTGAACAGGACCCATTATGCGCAGCCGCAAAGGATTTATACTTGTTTTTTTGTTATTATTTTCTTATAACTTTCTGTTTCATATTTGTTTTATTTTATGAGGAGCTCTTGATACAAGATTAAGCTACGCTTGCCGAGGTCAGTCTGTGGATGGGTGACCATTCGTTAACACGTTATTCGAAAGCACGTTAAGCAGAACAGTTGGTCCCGGCTGTTATTTGTAGATCCTTGACAGTCGTTACGGGTAGTCAGAAGCCCAAAAGTCTGTCAACCAGTATTACCAAGGGGTATAGTGTTTCCCAGTTACTGGGTTGCAGAGGTCAGATGACAAACGAATCTAAATGCAGCTGAGATGAGAATGCTGAGAGGGATGTGTGGTGATATGCGAATGGATGGAATAAGAAATGAGTATATAAGAGGAAGTCTGAAAGTGGCGCCTGTGACCGAGAAGTTGTGTGGAAATCGGTTGCCATGGTACGGGCATGTGATGTGAAGAAATGAGGATCACGTTGTTAGCAAAGTTTTGAGTATGAATGTGGATGGTTACAAACCCTTGTAACCCTCCACATTCATATTCAAAACTTTCTCGGTTAACGGTCTCCCTCTACCCAGAGGGAGACCAAAGAAACGATGGATGGATTGTGTAAAAGATGATATGGCGAGAAAAGAGGTGAATCTTGAGATGACGGCAAATAGAGATGTATGGAAGAAGAAAACATGCTGCGCCGACCCCAAATGCATTGGGATAAGGGCAGGAGGATGATGATGACGTCTTGTTAAGTTCCACAGCGGGCAATGAAATATAAACATGAAATAAATAAACAATACCAACTAACATACTCGCTCGCTTATTTATACAAAACATAACATCAACGCTATGTTGCAACAGAAGTTTATTAGCATATATGTATGTAAATACATTATTTATCAACGACTATCACTTCAACCCCGACTTCATCCGCTTGGATTTCGTAGTTTTCCCTTCGAAGTTTAACATCCCCTGTACCACTAGTATTGCCCGCGGCTTCGCTCGTGTTAATTAAGGATTTGACTGAGTTGTTCTCCTCGGGGACAGTACTATTTTTCAGAATGAAATGTATATGTCCATATATGTCCCTAAGTCCATTTCTGTACACCGGACAACGTGTATGCAAAATTTCAGGATGATCGGGGCAGTGGTTTAGGCGTGAAAAAGGTAACAAACAAACTTACTTTCGTATTTCTAATATTTGTTTGTTTAGCTTACGTTACTCGCTGATAATGTAGCTTTCTGTAGGCGATAGAATTTTTAAAATCGGTTTAGCAGTATTTTTTTTCTTTAATATCTCAAACGATTTAGCGATATCAGATATTTAAATTGAATTTATTGGGAAGCAAAAACAAAAATGCTGGATGCGGCAAGCTGAAGACAGGGCGCTATGGCGCTCATTAGGAGAGGGCTATGTCCAGCTGTGGACTAGTATAGCCTGATGATGATGATGATGATGATGAAAAACAAAAATAAAGAATCACAAGGCATCAAAAATTGAGCCGTTTGGATTTGAAACACTAGGGCCATGGGGTCCGTGAACCTATTTAGTCGACTCTCCACGTGACCAATGGGCTGGCCTTTTTTTTTGCCAAAGATTCAGCATTACCATTCAACGTGGCAATGCTGCCAGCCTTCTGAGCACTTTTCCCGTCGACAGTAGATAGATACGATTTATTGATTTGTTTAGAATGTAGGTAACTAGTACAATTAGGTGTTACAATATTAATGATCCTTATACATTCTGCCTCGTATTGACAGAGAAGTTGTGTGGAAATCGGCTATCATGGTATGGACACGTGATGCGAAGGAATGAGGACCATGTTGTGAGGAAAGTTTTGAGTATGAATGTAGAGGGTTACAAGAGTAGAGGGAGACCCAGGAAACGATGGATGGATTGTGTGAAAGTTGATATGGCTAAGAAGGAGGTGACTTCTGAGATGACGGGAAATAGAGATGTATGGAAGAAGAAGACATGCTGCGCCGACCCCAAATGGAATTGGGATAAGGGCAAGAGGATGATGATACATTCTGCCTCATGGCATGCAAAATTGTATTTACTTATGCTACAATTATTCTATTTACTACTTTGTTAGTTAATATTACGACATTGTAGACTACATTGTTTTTTTTAATATTATTATAATATCATTTAAAAAATCTGATACAGAATAATAACATTTTTGTTGACAGTAACAGTGATGCAGTATTACAAACAAACAAATCTTTCCTCTTTATAATATTAGTTATGACTACTGTCTTTGTGAAACCATTCGGTTCAGTTTAACTTACCATGATAAGAATGAATATATAATAATAGAATGGTGGTATATCAAAGTTTTGAAAGGCTAAGTTGTTGAAGTGAGAACCTCTTAGCCGCGTTCAGAGATTTCTGGTAGGGGAGAAACTTATGGGTTTGCGTCCCGACATGCTAATGTGTCACAAAACACAGTTATTCTTTTATTTTTTTAATTTACCATATAGGCCAATAGGCCATATAAAAATTTGTTCCGTGCTGGAATCGAATCCACGACACGCGGCGCAGCAGTCAATAGCTCAGCCACTGCGCCAATCGTGTCATCAAAATTTAAAGGTGAATTTATAGGTCTCGCATAATACTCACTTGTAAATAGATAATAAGTAAATTGGGTCCAAGATCTATCTGTCAAGATATTTTTTATTTTTCCTTTTGCGATTTTTTTTTAAATGGGACAAGCCCGCTCCACTATTCCGAAAACACTGCAACTTCTGAAATCCAGAATCAACAATGGCGAACACCAGAAAAGCGTCGAGAAAATAAAGCCCGATGAGTCCCGGAGAAACGATTCAACGGTCTTGGATCCCGCAACGAAATGAATCAGAAAAGAACAGCGGAGGAGTAAGAAAAATACATCATTACTACTTCCCACCATATCAAGCAGGAGACAGAACAAAGCTAGGCCAATAGGCACAATGGGACGTTTACAACTGGGTTAGGCCCAGTTGCCTAGCACCACGGTTTAAAATCAACGCTGACGCTGACAACAGATGACGCTGCCGGTCAAAAAAAAACATTGGAACATTGTGAAAAGATCGGTAGTTTTATATATAATAGGTCTTTACCTATGAAATTGCCGTTTTGTATGAAAAAATTTAAATGATTTTTTTTCATGTATTTTTTATTTGTATTAATCGAAGTAATCACCCATGCAATCAATGCATCTTTGCCAACGCAGTGGCAGTTTATTGATGCCCTTCTTAAAGAAATCAGCTGGACGGGAGGCAACAAATTCTTCAAAGGCATTTTGTACTGCCTCTCGGGTATTGAATTTTTTTCCCGCCAAGAAGTTATCCAAATTCTGGAAAAAGTAGTAGTCTGTAGGCGCAAGGTCTGGTGAGTAGGGCGGATTACGGAGAGCTTCCAACCCCAGTTCTTGCAACTTGGAGACCGTCTGCTGTGCAGTATGAGGTCGCGCGTTGTCGTGCAGGAGCAGCGGAGACGAGCGATTGACCAATGCTGGTTGGAGATGTGCCAGCTTCTCCATCATTGTGTTCAATTCTTCACAGTACACATCTGCAGTAATGCTCACCCCGTTTGGTAAGAAGCTGTGTTGAATCACACCGGCGCTAGACCACCAAACAGTGACCATCACTTTTCTTGGGGTAAGTTTTCGTTTAGGGCATTGTTTAGGTGCTGAACCAGGATCCAACCAACTTGCTGAGCGCTTGCGGTTATCAAACAGAATCCATTTTTCATCGCAGGTAACAATGCGGTTCAAAATTCCTTCATTTGTGTGTCTGTTGAGCAGTGCAAGGCACGTCTCGACGCGTACTTCGCGCTGGCGATCATTGAGTTCGTGGGGCACCCATTTGTCAAGCTTTTTTACCTTGCCAATTTGACGCAAATGGACCAATATTGTTTTGACGCTAAAGTCGAAAGCTGCTGCTAATTCAGCCGTAGATTGTGTATCATCAGCTTCCACAATCGCCTTTAATTCGTCATTGTCGACCAAAGTCTTCGGACGACCGCGAGGTTCATTTTTCAGGTCGAAATTTCCAGAACGGAAGCGAGCAAACCAATAACAGGTAGTGCGTTGGTTTGTAGTGTTAGCTCCGTAAACGTCGTTGATGTTGCGTGCCGCTTGTGCCGCGTTGCTGCCACGACGGTACTCATATTCCATAATTACTCGAATTTTTAACGTATCCATGATGACGAAAAAGATTTAAATGCGATGAAAATGTAACACTAATCAATAAACAAATGACTACTTTTGGAAAAAAAAATCCATGTTTTTAAAATAAAATTAATTTGAAATTAGAATTCTTAGCCAAACAAAAAATATTTTGATTTGAAATGGCCAGTACTGCAGAACGGCAATTTCATAGGTAAAGACCTAATATAATAGTATATGTGTCAGTAGTACTGTAAGCGCTTTTAGCCTTGCGCATTAAATGTATTTGAGTAAGTCGAATCAAGGCGGGAGAACGTTCAATACGCCTCTTAATTCACTAATTAAATTCGCAAAACAGATACGTTGATTGAGCTCCTTTCATATGCTGTAATGGTTTAGAGATACTTGTTAACATACCCCTCCAGCTTACCCTATTGGCGAATGTATCTAACTTGTGTGTTTAGGTGATATTGACTCGGAAAGGCCCATGTCAAGATTTGCTCAGGAAAATAAGACAAATAAAAGCTTATCTGCAAAATAAATCCTGCGTAAGGGGGCTTGCTTATGTGCCGCGCGGTTTATCCTTATTTTTAAGGTTAGGAAATCATGTAATGAGTTCTCCCGTTCTGGGTGGGACGGGAGGGTCAGACTTTTACTGACTAAAACCTATTCGTGTTCTACGGTGGCCTAGAGTCTACCTGCGACGCCCAGGACGGGGCGAGAGGCTTGCCACTCCCTCACGCTACAGTTTCGCAGAAGGATGTGACTGCATCCCATGCCTCCTCCCCGGACCATGGGTTGGACCAGGGCTGGACGCGACTAGCCGGGGGTTGTGGAAGGATCGTACGTTATCGCGACCCTCGGCGTAGATGTGAGATGGAACACCGGGGTGGTTTTTTAGTCAGTAAGAGTATGACAGACACCTTCGCCCCCTCGGCGGAGGGCGGAGGAAAACGTTGCCCCACACTAGGAATTTCTCCTGTATCGTGGGTGCGTTTACAAACATTCATAGCTGTAGGCCATACAAATATTTGTTCCGTGCGGGGATTGAACCCGCGACACGCAGCGCAACAGCCAATCGCTTAACTAATGCGCCAACCATGTCGTCAAAACATCCTTGAAGATTTTCCACCTTGTATCTAAAAAAAAGGGCTGGCAGCGAGAGGTCGCCCCGTATAAAATCTACGAGGACACGGCGGTGCTTTGCCCAGCTGGGTAAACCTCCACCGTATGCTCCACCGTGTCCTCAGGGCGATCCTCGCAGTGGTGACACCTTACCCCTAAGATCCAGTTTCAGGATGAGCGCCGATATCCCTTCCACTCTGTATTTTATGGTTTTTCAAATCGATTCCTACTTTTATAAGTTCCACTACTAAGACTCTCATTCTTACAGTATACCGCCATTTCCTTTGACCTCCACTCACTTCGATAAAAAGCTCAACTGAATGAATTAATGTGAATTACTTTTGCTCAAACGGAATGCCCATTGTTGTTTCTGTGAACATTTTAAATAACAATACAATGAAAACAAAAGTTATTTCACTTTTTGCTAACTTAGATTGTTTGATCTGTAAGTTTTCCTCTCATTGAGACTAAATTCCCAGCACTTGCTTCTGGTAGTACCTATGTCCAGGTAATGTCTCCCGATAATACCTAACAGAAGTTTCCAGAACACTTCTAGCAATATATAAGATTTAAAAAAAATACATAGTGTTTTTTGGTAAAATCTCTCGATAATATTTCCCTTTACTACCTCCCGGTACTGACACCCGGTACTATCTCCCGTCAATCATCATCATCAAATGTTGGACAATCCACACAGCATCATCTAGCCCAAGGCTAAGCAGAGCTTGTGTTATGGGTACTAGATGACTGATATACTTAATGCAGTACATATACATACATAGATATTTTTATTATACATAGCAATTACCCGGAATACCCGGAACAAATCTTTGTGGATAGTACAAATTGTCCCAAGGCGGGAATCGAACCCGCAACCTCCTGTATCGCAGGCGGACCTTCGGCCGCCGAGCCACATCGGTCGTCACTATCTAATAACTTCCGGTAACATCTCCCGTCTCTATCACCCGGTATTATCTCCTGGTACTCCCAGTAAGTACTATCTTGTACCACTAGCTTCCAAGTCTTCCAACACTTCTAGCACTGTTTTTCTCCGAAAAACATCATTCTATACTAATACTAGCCGTCCCGGCGATTTTCTTAGCGCTTCAAAAGTTAATTTACACTGCCATCTGTTAGAAATGTAAGGAGCTTATTACTTATACATTAAGGTCAATAATCGAAATAAAAACTATCCTATCTTTTAAGTTTGACTAAAACACACACGGTTTGCAACATTTAATTAAAATCGGTTCAGTAGTTTAGGAGTCCATAGCGGACAAACAACGTGACACGTTATTTATATATATGTATTAAGATTACAGATTATAAAGATTTTTTTTTTTGCATATTTGTATGTAGGAAGTTATCTCCACCCAATTCTAAAATTGTTTACACTGTTAGAAATCTACATTATTCCAGAGTGCTATAGTAAAGTAAAGTACCAGCCTATTACTGTCGCACTGCAGGGCAAAGGCCTCTCATACAGAGAAGGCATGAGCATTAATTACCACGCTTGCTCAAGACGGGTTGGCGATTTCCGACTTATATTAATCATATAAGTCCAGGTTTCCTCACGATGTTTTTCCTTCACCGATGTCAGTAATGTCCAAGATAAACTTAGAAAGTACATATGAATTGAAAAACTCACATTGGTACTTGCCCAGGTTTGAACCCACAACCTTGTGCACAAGAATCGAGGCCTAAACCACTGGGCCATCATGGCATCAATGCGAGTGCGAGAGTGCTATAGGCTATACATTATATCTATATGATACATATAAGCCGATGTATCGCAATGGTAATCAAAACCACGCTTTTAAGGGGGTGAAGGGGATGTTAAAGACGAAGTCGCGTCGCGGACGAAGTGTTAATACAATATACAAGTGTTCCTTATTGGTTTTTCGAGTGCAAATAGTTTTTCTTTGTTTTTATGATTGAAGTCTCTCTGGAGAGATAGCTTGTATCTGCGAAAGATGTGAAGCAACGAACGATTCCTTTTATATTTTTCAATACATAGTTTGAATTGAAAAACGTTTGGTTAATAGATTTAACGACACAACACTACGCACCTGATCTTTCTGAAGAACATCGCCTTTTCAATTCTCAAACTAACCTAAGGCATCTCGGTTTTCGGTTAAGGAAAACATCGCGAGGAAACTAGGACCAAGTAATATAATCCATACTTACTAATATTATAAATGGGAAAGTGTGTGTGTCTGTTTGTCCGTCTTTCACGGCAAAACGGAGCGACAATTTTACGTGATTTTTTAAGTGGAGATAGTTGAAGGGATGGAGAGTGACATAGGCTACTTTTTGTCTCTTTCTAACCCCCCACTTCCTAACGCGAGCGAAGCCTCGGACAAAAGCTAGTATTACTTATAAATGGTGCTTGCCTCGTGCGTCCGATGTCGGCATAGGTGCGCGCCTTGCGATAGTCCTTGGTTTTTCGTATATTATGTTGACATATTAAAAGTATATAGGCATTTGACAGATTGTGATACAGATCAAAAATTCCCATAGTGTTACACATATTATTATTAGTAAATAGTCGTGAATAACCCTAGTAATTTTGCGCGCTACATATTTAGAGAAGAATGATAGAATTGTAGTTAGCGGGCTATTTACTAACAGGCGTACGGGTCGATAGAAAGTTAAGCTACGCTCGTCGAGGCTGGTTCGTGGATGGGTGACCATCCATTGTGTATTTTTTCCACACTAATTCAGACTCCAGGCTAGGCATTTTAGTCTGTTGTCTTTAAATACCTTTGTCATGATTATCGTAGCCAGTAGATAAATAAAAACAGATGCACGGATGGATCAAAGGTCAGTCTGTGAGGTGACAATTAATTACATATCGAGGCTTCTCCGTGCCTCAGCCAAAGCCATAACGAGGAGCTCTTGGCTAAATAAAGACAGTCTCACGGGCTGATTCAACGTTAAGCTAAGCTTGCCGAGGTCAGTCTGCGGATGGGTGACCATTCGTAAAGTATCAAAACTCCTCCGTGCCTCGGTCCCGTCTGTCATTTGTAGATCTTTGACAGTCTTAACAAGTAGTCAGAAGCCCGAAAGTCTGAGAATCAGTCAGGGTATCGTGTTGCCCAGTAACTGGTTTGTGGTGGTTAGATAGGCAGTTGCTCCATGTAATATACTGGTATTCAGCTGCATCCGGTTAGACTGGAAGCCGACTCCAAAATAGTATTCACAGGCTAGCCAGATGATTGACAGCACGGTTGGCGCAGGGACTGAGCGATTGACTGCTGGGCCGCTTGTCCTGGTTTCGATTCCTGCACCGAACAAATATTTGTATGGCTTGCGGGTAGTTGTTCCGGGTCTGGCTGTTTGTGTATATGAGTTTGAATGTTTGTTAACGTAAACGAACCCACGATACAGGAGAAATTTTACTAGTGTGGATTCCTAGTGTGGGGCAACGTTTCATTTAAAACCAGCCAAGTGCGAGTCGGACTCACGCATGAAGGGTTCCGTACCATTAGCAGCGACAAAAAAATCAGGTTTGCTGTGTCGGTGACCCCTTAAATATTTATTTTATTCGGTTTTTTTTTTATAGCGGCATAACAGAAATACATCATCTGTAAACATTTCAACTGTCTTTAAACTATCACGGTTTATGAGATACAGCCTGGTGACAGACGGACAGACAAACGGGCGGACAGCGGAGTCTTAGTAATAGGGTTCCATTTTACCCTTTGGGTACGGAACCATAAAGAAGAAAAAAAGAAAGAATGATGATGATGGCCTCAACATGACAGTAACAGGATGACACATCGCGTGGGAAAACACGGCTGTTAGCCATGAGGATCGCTACGTCATAATAAAACTAGCTAACAAAGTATCCGAAGCCACAATTACGATCAACAATAGCTTTAAACTTTCACTCTTGTAGTTGTAAACGTAATATTACGCAATACCCGATGTGAGTTACGGACATCGGCCATCTTGCTTACAAGTGTTATTCGCGGCGAAAGTGATTTGTCGTTGATAAAAAAAATGTGAAATTATCGCGGAATTAGACTGCTTTGGCGCGCTTTTTAATGTCGAAAGAAACGGTTACGAATATTGTCTATTATAGATCACAGCGGGCCCTATCTGAAAAGAAAATTTTGCGGTATTTATTCCTAGTTTAAATATCGAAGCATACGTTGAGATAAGAGCCTTTATGGTTTTATTACACGCTTTATATTAGCTTCACTTGTTTGTTTGTATGTATGTATGTTTGTAACCGACTCCTTTGGACGCTATTTTGACCCACTTTAAACGGTCAGATTTCATTCAAATTTTGCACACCTGTCAAAGACCGCTGACAATGCAATAATTCGAAAAAGATATAGTTTCATAAAACTAAAAGACACGCTTTTATAAAAAAATCAACTAAAAAATGAAAAATAAATAATAGAAAATGTAAAAAAGAGAGAATATAAAAAGCGTGGGGTGCATAGTGTCAATAGTTATAAACATTTTCTATTTTTCCATGGTTACTGTCATTCACAGTGGGCTCCATGTATCGGCGTGTATTCTTCAATATTAACTTTTCACTATGCACACCACGCTTTTTTCCATTAATATGCATTTGTTTCTTATTTACACTTTTCTTAATCCAAATTTATTAAATTTTATTTTCTATTTTTTAGTTGGATTTTCTATAAAAGCGTGTTTTTTTTGTTTTTTTTAAACTATAATTTATTTTTTCTTTTAGTTTTAATTTTTTGGTGTGTGTAACGGTGCGTGTCCCTTATAAATGTTTTTCTTTCTAGATATTTTTTGTTTGGCTTATAAACCCAATTCAACCGCCTAAGGGTTTTTTCAATAGTCAGATACTTTTATCTGATGAAATAAAATTGCACTTTGACAGTTCCTGTAGGTATGGCAAATATAAGTTGGTCATTAAAATATAATTTTAATAAAAAAACTATTAATACCTACGTGAAAAGAAAAGAATCGTAGGCATCGAAAAAATCATCGGCATCACTGTCAACGAGAAAAGTGCCCAAAAGGCTGGCAGCATTGCCACGTTTAATGCCATTACCAATGCTGATTCTTTGGCCAAAAAAAAACCAGCCCTCTGGTCACGTAAGGACTCGACCAAACGCTTCGCAATGTCCCGAAAAAATAAATGGGCACATGGACTCCTGGCCCCAGTTTCAACCCCAAACGGCTCAAATATACAACTCCCAAATAACCACAAACATATTATGAAAAGTACGCCAAATATCACAGCGTAACTAAATAAAATTGATTAACACCAATTGCTTCCCTAAATCAGCAGAAAATTAATTAATTTTCAACGTCAAACACATAATAGTATTACAACTTTATTAATTTAAGGCATAAATTGATCATGCCTTAACTTTTGTTACGGTGCTGCCATAAACAAGGGTTGGCGAATTTCCAAACGAATTAATAGACGTCAAAATTGAAAAACTGGCAAAGCGCTAAGTCTTTATCTGCCTAGCCTTTTCCCAACTATGTTGAGGTCGGCTTCTAGTCTAGCCGGATACAGCTGAACACCAGTATTTTATATGGAGCGACTGCCTATCTGACCTCCACAACCCAATAACTGGGCAACACGATACCCTGGTTGTCAGTTTCGGTCTTCTGACTACCAGTAACGACTGTCAAAGATCAACAAATGACAACCGGGACCAACGGCTTAACGTGCTTTCCGAGGCACGGAAGAGTTTCTTAGAAATAGAATATGCATATGAATTGAAGAAGGCCTTTACAGTACGTACGTTGCATGAAGCTGAGATGAGAATGCTGAGGGGGATGTGTGGTGTTACGCGAATGGATATAGTATGTATAACTCTACCGAGAAGTTGTGTGAAAATCAGTTGACGTGGTATGGGCATATGATGCGAAGGAGTGAGGATCATGTTTCAAGGAGAAGAATGTGGAGGGTTACAAGAGTGGAGGGAGACCAAAGAAACGATGAATTGATTGTGTGAAAGATGACTTTTGAGATTAAGGCAATAAGAGATGTATGGAAGAAGAAGACATGCTTTACCGACCCTAAATAAATTGGGATAAGGGCTGGAGGATGATGATGTACTTTTTAAATTTGACATTCAATCATTGCGGCGTAAAACTACCTCTCACGCCGCCCACACAAATTCCAAAAAAGAAAAATTACTCACAGCAGTTTACGCGCGATTGACAATTTGTCATATTAATTCACGAGGACGATGATGATAAAAAAGGTTTTTCCATCTCACAATTTAAATGCCACCACCCTGAATTAATACACAAATAAATGTAAAGATGATATTTAATTTACATTACAGGTCACCAGTGAAGTTTATTTAATATCCGAAGCTTTTCGAGAATTCAATTTTGTTTTTTCGCAAAAAAGACACATTTTGTGTTTAAAATATCATGTTGACGACAAGCTTTCAACGCGAATATTTCGCCCAAGGCAGAACCAACATCAGATACGACTAATTGGAACCGTCCTATTTAATATTTATTTCTGATGTGAAGCATCTATGGAGAAGCTCGTGGCTAAATAAAATATAGCCGCGCGGATCGATCGAAGGTTGACGCTTGCCGAGGTCAGTTTGTGAATGAGTGACCGATCGTAACGTATCGAGACTCCTCCGTGGCTCGGAAAGCACGGTAGGCCTTAGATCCCGTATGTCATTTGTAGATCTTTAACAGTCGCTGCGGGTAGTCAGAAGCCCGAAAGTCGTGTTGTCCAATAACTGGGTTGTGGAGGTCAGATAGGCAGCCGCTTCACATAAAATACTGGTATTTTGACGACCGATGTGGCGCGGCGGGCGAAGGTCCGCCTGCGACGCAAGAGGTTGCGGGTTCGATTCCCGCCTTGGGACAAATGTTTGTACGATCTACAAAGATTTGTTCCGGGTGTTCTGGGTATTTGCTATGTATAATAAAAATATCTATCTATGTAATGTATTGTATTAAGTATATCAGTCATCGCGTACCCATAACACAAGCTCTGCTTAGCTTGTGGCTAGATGATGCTGTGTGGATTGTCCAGCTATGTTTATTTATTTATTTAGCTGTATCCGGTTAGACTGGAAGACGACCCTAACTTAATTGGGAAAATGTCAGGCAGATGATGAGAAACATCTATAGGCGCATGTACATTCATAAAATCACGCTTTTTTTCCATGGGGGTAGGCAGAAACTAACAGAACGCCACCTGCTACGACCCTTAGATACTCCTTTTGCTTCGTTTACGCTCATACACGCACGCCGGTTGCCAGTACTACGCACCTGACCTTTCTATAGAACACCAGCAGTACGGTCAGCCTATGTATTTCTAGGGCATCCCCTCCCGGCATTTCCGCTTACATTTGCCTTACAAATACCTTTTGTTAGTCGTCTTTCATTCATCCTCTCAACGTTACCGAAGAGAAATGATAAAATCAAGCCATATACAATTTATTAAGACGATAAGCATCCGAAGAAGTCAAGACACCAATTAAAACTCGAGAATTGTCTTGTTAAAAAAAAAAGTTTGATTCATAAAGTTCAAAGAGTTACACAACGGCATGATTGTCTATGATTATAATGGCTGGTCACATAAAAGAAAGTCTTTGCTAGAAGTTTCACTTCGCGATTTATGAAAAAACTGTTTAAGTATGAGATGGTTGCAATGCTTGTAAAAGGTTGCTAAGGCGATTGGCACACTGCACCGCATCACGAACGCACGACGAACGACGAACACTGCGCGTGAATTTTCTATGTGTTGTACTACGCAAACAACATAAGAACACGTGCTGCCGCGCTACGCTGCGTGATGCGGTGCTGTGTGCCAATGGCCTTAGGGACGTCGCCTTCTTGCGGCGGGGTTAATAGTGAGCGCAAATGATTTGAGATCGTATTTTATGCTGCTTATCGTTCACATTTCAGTGTGACACGGCATGCCAGAGCGTGTCGAAGGATGCCAAAGCAGTATGTGACGTATCAATGAAATGTGAACGTTAACAGTGTTAAATAAGATTCGAAATCATCTGTATCACAAAACCCCTTGTCGTGCCGTGCCGGCAGTGGGCGCCGGACTTAACTCATCAAATACTAACATAACACCACCATTGTACAGACGCCAGCACATCAAACTACCCCAAACGGTTAAATTTTCCTAATTGAACATGAACCTTATTTCTTTTGCGATAAAGTTTGACTTTGCTAACATCGTACAAGATTGGAGAAACAGCGATTGTTAAGGTCAAACGTGGTCTCTAAAAAAGGAGCTCAAAAACCATTAAAAATGAACCTCTTCCAAGCTTTCTGACATTGAACCTTAGTTTTCTTTTTGTCTGAAAGTCCTATAAGTAATTTTTTTCTTTACTTAAGGTGGAGTAGAGGCTTCTCTGGTGAGCCAGATTTGTTTGACTTTAGGATATCGTCATGACCACCGGAAAAGGCGATATGGGCTTTGGAGTGGTGGGAGGTCCTTGTACATTCGCACACGCACTCCCACTGGTATCCTGGTGTGTTTCAACCTTTTGTTTATTAATGTTTTTATGTGCAAAATTTATATAAGCGCACCTCGTGCCGTATTGGCCTTATGCATACTATACACTCCGTTGCTTCTCTGTTTGGGCTGCTTACTATATGCCCCGACCGACCGACTCACTGTTACGAACTACTAACAGCAACTTATAATTTTGGTCCATATTTATTTATTGGTTATCTTTTGTTCAAATAATAACCATTAATTTAGATGTGGCACATGTCGGGCGTCCCGTGACGACCTTTTTTTTTTCTTTGACTTCAATCATGTAAACTTCTCGAAGAATTTGTTTGTAGTAGATCTTCTGACCTCTCTTACACAATAATTTGACTTCCAAGTCATCTGCGCGCGGAAATGCACTCGGCTTCATTCCTTCTTCCGCGACAGACATTAAACTAAGTTAAATGACGTTGTTTACCTAAGTTCACTAGATCATTTCCTTAGCGATGTATAGATTGTAGAGCGCAGTAAAAACAAAATGGCGGTACCGATAATAGCGCGGGAAAATAGCGGATGAAATGTCATGCTCACATTATTGTTAGATTTTCGACATGTTAATGTTTCCGAGGCGGTTTTGCGTACAATGTTAAATAATGGTTATTGTCTGCGGCTCGTGGGTGTCTTAAAAGATACTGTAAGGCATTAACTGCCATGTAATAGGGGGCGAGCCTATTGTTATCTACCGGGTACAAATACATACTCCAGTCTGGGCATTTTAGTCTTTGACCTTTGTCATGATTATAGAAGCCCGTGGATAAATAAAAACAGTTGCACGGGTAATCGAAGGTCAGTCTGTGGATGGGTGACTGTTAATGAGATACAGCGACCACTCCGTGCCTCGGAATGCACTTTAAACCGTCGCGTAACGCGTTGGTACCGGCTGTCATTTGTAAATCTTTGACAGTCGTGCGTGACGGGAGTCGGAAGCACGAAAGTCTGACAGCCAGTCTTACCAAGAGGTTGCACAGTTACGGGGTTGTGGAGGTGAGATAGGCTCTCGCTTCATATAAACACAGGTATTCAGCTGCATCCAATTAGAATGAAAGCCGACCCCAACATAGTTGGGAAAAGCTTAGATGATGACACCTTAAATTTATTAGTTAACTTACCATCACGCTTGTATTCACTGGAGGTAAAGGCAGAGACCAACACACCCACATTTCACCATTTATGATTAAGTCCTAGGTAATGAAGCCTATTGCCACTAACCAACCACAAATCCAGACTCCAAGCTGCTACTGAGAAATTCCAGATAGATTTATCCATCCATTCCCATTCTACACAAGAGTAACCCTGATGAGGAATGAAATTGTCTCGTGTTAACCGTGTCGTCCATCTTGCAAGAGAGGCAAGACATTTAATATGAGTATATTTTTAGTTAAGCTGCATTCGTGTACTTTAATATTTTATCTGTGTTGGTTTAATAATTACTGGAAATAAATGATATTTAATTGAACCGGGACCAGGGGACCTGGTGAGTAGGTGGGATGACGATCTGCGAAAGACTGCAGCCAGATGGTGGATGCGGCAATACAAGGCGCTATGGCGCTCATTAGGAGAGGGCTATGTCCAGCAGTGGACTAATATGACGACACGGTTGGCGCAGTGGTTGATCCATCGGTTGCTGCGCCGCGTGTTGTGGGTTCGATCCCCGCACGGAACAAATATTTGTATGACCTACAGGTAGTTGTTCCGGGTCTGGCTGTTTGTGTATGTGAGTTTAAATGTTTGTAAAAGCACCCACGATACAAGAGAAATTCCTAGTGCGGGGCAACGTTTTCTATAAAAAAAAATAAAAAAATATATAGCCTGATGATGATAAACCCGGGACCGCATAGTCACCAGTACCGCTTACATCCTCTGGACCAACGCACAACGAGGCAGTTTAACAAAAAAAAAAAAGACTGAAAATAAATTATCTAACACTGGAGATAGTTAGGTCAAGATTCCAGACCATTTTATTGCTTCAACGGATGTGGAAATGAGAAATAGCTAAGGGACATTACTGATATGACCACTTATTCCCCTTACAGTGGGACACCTTTTGATTATTAGATTTTCGAGATGAAACACAAGTTATGTAACCATTTACTAATTCATTAGGGTCAAAAAGCAGTTACATGTTATAAATACATAATTAAACTCAAGATTTTTTCCCAAGGGATAGGCAAAAACTACAGAACGCCACCTGCTACGACCCTTACATACCACTTTTGCTTCGTTTACGTTTCTACATCTGGTCATACACGCACGCCGGTTGCGAGTATTATTACGCAACTGACCTTTTTAAAGAACATCACTAATAAGGTCAGTGTATTTTGGCTATCTAAGCAATTATTTAAGATAATGGCTCTGGATGATTTGCTTCCTGAGAAATTTAAGTTAAATTAAGCTAAACTAAGTAATATTGTGGCAGCGACTATTGTTGTATTTTTCTTTTTATCACTTGGTTTTAAGACCTCTTTTAACCTTTAGTTAAAACGTGGACAATGGTATGGGTTTTAACTTTGATTAATCTTAGTTTAAGTATTTCTCTGTGTTTTTAGACCACTTACATAAGGCAGAAGTAAGCGTTACCTTGTTGATGATGTTCTTCAAAAAGGTCAGGTGCGTAGTACTCGCGACCGGCGTGCATGTATGACCAGATGTATGAACGTAAACGAAGCAAAAGGAGTAGGTAAGGGTCGTAGCAGTTCACGTTCTGTAGTTTATTTCTACCCCCCTTGGGAGAAAGGGGTGAGTTTTTGTTTTTGTAGTAAAAGAATCGTAGCTTGGCTTTGATCTCGCTCACTGCTGCACATCTATGATCGAAAAGCAGCCTTACAGAACATAATACCATCATATATTGACGACCGATGTGGCGCAGCGGGCGAAGGTCCGCCTGCGACGCAGGAGGTTGCGGGTTCCATTCTCGCCTTGGGACAAATGTTTGTACGATCTACAACGATTTGTTCCTGGTGTTCTGGGTGTTTGCTATGTATATAATTGAAAATATATATCTATGTAATGTATTTTAATAAGTATATCAGTCATCTAGTACCCATAACACAAGCTCTGCTTAGCTTGGGGCTAGATGATGCTGTGTGAATTGTCCAGCATTATTTATTTATTTATATTATTTCGGGTATGTCCCGCTCCGAGCTGAACGTATGGCCACGTCATAACCCACATATTATGACGCTTGATCAGTTCAGTTACGCAAGTTATAGTAATCGTTAACGTACATAGGACACGCTACACATCGCCATCAATTAGTTAGCTAGTTTAGTTAGTTTTAACGAGCCTTACATGATTGGATGAGCTTGGGACTGAACTAGGCCGATAAGAGAACTCTATATTCCTATAATAAAAATAATAAATAAATAGTGCTGGACAATCCACACAGCATCATCTAGCCTCAAGATAGGCATAGCTTGTGTTAAGGGTACTAGATGACTGATATAATTTATACAATACATTACATAGATCGATGTTTTTTATTATACATAGCAAATACCCAGAACAATCGGAACAAATCTTAGTAGATCGTACAAACATATGTCCCAAGGTGGGAATCGAACCCGCAACCTCCTGCGTCGCAGGCGGACCTTCGCCCGCCGCGCCACATCGGTCGCAAAACCTGACAACTGTAGACAGAAGGCCTAAAATCTGATAAACAGCTTACCAAGGGGTATCGTGTTGCCTAGTAACTGTGTTGTGAAGGTCAGATAGTTAGTCGCTCCATGTAAGATACTGGTATTCAGCTGCATCCGGTTAGACTGGAAGTCGACTCCAACATAGTCGGGAAACAGGCTAGGCATATGATGACTGTCTGCCAAAAGCCAAACAACAGTCATTACGGGTAGACAGGAGTCCGAAAATCACACAACCAGTCTTACCAAGGGGTATCGTGTTGCCTAGTAACTGGGTTGTGGAAGTCAGATAGGCAGTCGCTCCATGTAAAATACTGGTATTTTTACGCTACCGTCAAAATATATGGCAATGACATTACACATGTACTCTCCACATCATCTCCATTCTCCACACACGTCACTCGCATCATATCAGTCACGTGACATCTCTAAACCTATACAATTTGATCTTTCCATTGGCATTGACTTTTACAGAAAAGAGATTTTGTCTTGGCATCCTGATGGTCAGCGGGGTTCCGCTGACCATCAGGCTGGAAAGGCTGGAAAGCAATGAAGGTATTGAAAGATATGGAAGAAAGATATGATACGAGTTAAGGCGTATTGGCAGCCCAAAAAAATCAAATTTCCGTTAGGTTATTTAATAGGGGTGGGCAGAAACCGTAGAACGCTGAAATTCTTACGATCTGTACATACTCTTTTTGTTTCGTTGTCGTTCATATATCTGGTCATACAAGCAGGTTCCGAGTACTACGTACCTGACCTTTTTGAAGAACACCACCAATACAACTCTCTTAAGCCCGTAAGGCATTGCAAAATACTTGTCTCCCTCTACTCTTGTAACCCTCCACATTCTAACTCAAAACCTTCTCCACAACACGCTCCTCATTCCTCCGCATCACTTTCTAACCTGCCAGTTTGACACTTAAGTGTCAAAGTAAAAAAGGTCGTTAAAAAAAGATTCAAAAGATAAAAAGATTCCTCAGGCATTTTATTACGACATCCCTAATCTTTAATCTTTTTAAACAGACGTAATAGATTTTAATTAAGATTGTTAAAAATTGACCGAAACGCTGGTATTATGGTATCTCTTGGGTTTTATTTCCGCGTCAGATCATTTTTGGTTATTGTATCTGTAATAGCCTTTTTTTAAGGATGGGAAATCATCCAATGACTTCCAAAGTTTTAAGACTTTTACTGACCAAAACCCATCCGTGTTCCGTCCTTGCCCTTTACGTTCCAGGGTCACGGTAAATTGACGGCACGGTTGGCGCAGTGGCTGAGCAATTGACTGTTGCGCTGCGTGTCGTGGGTTCGATTCTCGCACGGAAAAAATATTTGTTTGGCCGACAAGTAGGTGTTCCGGGTCTGGCGGTTTGTGTATGTGACTTTGAATATTTGTAAACGCACCCACGGCACAGGAGAAATTCCTAGTGTGGGGCAAAGTTTAAAAAAAAAAGAAAGAAACGAAAGAAAGAAAGAAATCATCTGTAACTGCCTGGAATCTTGATTTGTGCCCAGTTGATAGAATAGAAACAGGCTCAAAGAGGGTGATGGTATATATTAAAATTTTCGCGGGATTTTTTTAAGTTTCCGTAAGTAAAAAAGGAAAAAATGGAACCCTTATTTATGTAGAAACGCTAGGACCCTTTCTCTCAGGAACGCGTGATGGTATCAAGTTGAAATTCATATCAAAAACGTAGGTCTACCGTCCCTTGGAGCTTTAAAAAAAATCAAGCTTCTAAATTAACGCAAAAAAAATACAGCTATATTTTGGTACTCGCAAAAGTCGCAATCGAATAATGCCTAAAGGGATCCGGTTGAACTAGAATCATGAAATTTGACAAGAAGCGAGGTCTAACAGCACAAGTATAGGAAAAAGTCCGAATATAGAAAAATATACTTTTATCACCTACTTATTTTATTTCTTCGCGACTACGAACTTACATGGTGAATTGACCGTGACGCATTCCGACGTGTTAAGGCCCGTCAGGCGTCATCAAGGGATTTTTGCAATACAGATGATTTCGAATCTTATTTAAACACTGTTAACGCTCACATTTCATTGATACGTCACAGCCTGCTTTAACATCATTCTGCAAGTTCTGGCATACCGAAATGTGAACGCTAAGCATTATAGAATAAGATCTCAAATCATTTGTGCTTGCTAAAATCTCTTGCTGCGCAGTAGGCGACAACCCTTTTTCCTCGATATATGGGATCTTCGTGTGGGAAGCTCCACGCGCATTTAGCCGGTTTTTTGGTTGCCTAACTATTATATTAGTATATATAATAGATAGACCCTGAAGATGAGCGTGTGGTCTTCCCCGGATAGTTTAAAAAACCACAACTTTCCTGACTTCTATTACTCATTAACGCTGATATCCTTATTGATTCATATTCTCCGTAATAATGAAAGTTATTATTTAAATTCTGGTCGGCGTTGGTTACTTTGCAAAAGTCCATTTTCAACTGTTTGGTTTTACAGGTCAGTTCAGTCAGACTAAGCTATGATATAAGTGATAGTATACTATACTAAAATATCGCTCACCATACACTGCTATGCTATAAAAGTATAAAGTATTGAATGATATAGGAATGACTCAATATGCTATAATGTATTAACATGACAGCACGGTTGGCACAGTGGATGAGCGATTTACTGCTGCGCCGCGTGTCGTGGGTTTGATTCCCGCACTGTACAAATATTTGTGATATTTTTGTAAAAATAAAATATAAAATAAATATTTGTTTATGTGACTTTAAATGTTTGTAAACGCACCCACGACACAGGAGAAATTCCTAGTGTGGGGTAACGTTTTTTTCTAAAAAAAAAACAACATCTGTCTAGCCTTTTCCCAACTATGTTGGTGTCGGCTACCATTCTATCCGGATGCAGCTGATTACCAGTATTCTACATGGACTAGCTACTGGGCAACACAATACCCCTTGGTAAGACTGGTTTACAGACTTTGGTTTACGGGTTTCTGACTACCCGTAACGATTGTCAAAGATCTACAAATGACAGCCGGGACCAACGGCTTAAAGTGCTTTCCGAAGCACGGAGGAGTCTCGATATGTTACGAACTTAACCATCAACCCGTGCGGCTGGTTTTATTTAGCCACGAGCTCTTCAAAAAATCAAATCTTTCCTCTTTACTTTATTAGTTTAGATAAAGTCCAAGATTCCACATTATTTTTTCTTTTATCGTTGTCAGTAATGGCTAAGAGAAACTTTGAAAGTACACACATAAATTGAAAAATTTAGTTGGTAGTTGGTACTTTGACGGAATTGAACCTACAATCTCGTGTATGAGAGGCGAGGCTACTCTCAAGCATTACTTAAAACAAAAAAAGAATCATGGGGCATCGAATAATTCATCCGCATCGTTGTCAAACAATTGATTGTTGTGGAACAGTGCCCAAAAGAATTGCCATGTTGAATGGCAATGCTGATTATTTGTCCTGAAGGCCAGCCCTCTGGTCACGTGAAGAGTCGTCCCGAAAAACTAGGTTAAAACTATACTTTTAACCCATAAAATGACAGTAATCCAGTTTTAAATAACGTAAAATAAAAACGAGTCTTCAGAGGTTCCGTCATACAGGACTCAGATTCTTTATAAGGCAATTTAAAATGAGATGCTCCCGACAGAGTACCAGAGAGGTCGAAATAAGCCAGGGAGTAAGCAAGCTGAAGTGTCACAAGTCTAGAAACACTAGGTCAGTAGATACCTATGTCACAAACAATTTATTTACCCGCTAAAACCTCCTTTTGCATTATAACTATATCGATCATTATTATTATATCGATGTTTGGATTTAGTGTTAAGTACGCTTCCGAAGGGAGAGAGTGTGAATGTGCACGGGGCGGGGGCGCCTCTTGTGCCTGTGGATGCGTACCATCCGCCTCTCGACGTGTTGGTCGATTTGCGGGCGCGCCGGGTTGCCGGTTCAATGGTGTACGAGTCGAGCACTGTACCCACAGGTTGGAATTTTAATAAAGCTGATTTTTTCACATTGTACTCATCAATAGTGGCAATAGATTGGACAGATATATACGACCTTGATTTAGAAATGAGTTTAAATTATTTTTATGAAACAATTAATGCGACAATAGATGACTGTGTTCCCAGAAAACGGCGAAGTCGTGTAAGCTCGAAGTATGTTTACCCCGAGTTTTACACTGCTGAATTAATTCGCAACATACGCTATAAGGCCATTCAGCATAAACGGTACAAGGCAAGTAAGAGCCAGGATGATTACGAGGCGTTTGCTCTGTGTAGGGCTAAAGTAAAACTATTAATCAAATTAGCGCTAGAACAACATAGCAACAGGGCTCAAAATCAATTGCAAAAAGACCCAAAATCATTTTGGAACTATGTAAAGTCCAAAAGGGGTAGTCGAAGTCCACAAAGAATTTTAAAAAACGGGGAGGTTTTGTCTGGTGAGCAATGTGTGAAAGAGTTTGCGCAGTACTTTCACTCGGTCTATAGCGCAAAACAGCCCGAGTTGAATGTTGCTGCGGCAATAGAAGGGGCGGGTGGTGAGAATGGAGCCGCGCAGATTCATCTGCAGGAATTGCAGTTGAAGGATGTGCAAAGTGCACTTCAACAACTTAAGCCGAAGAGATCTGCGGGACCGGACGGTATTCCACCTTACATATTCAGAGACTGTAGATCTGTGCTGGTTGTACCATTGCTCCATATATTTAATAAGTGTCTGAAGGCAGCCGTGTTTCCAGAGCGATGGAAAACCACTCGGGTCGTGCCGGTACCGAAAGGAGGCATAAGTAACGCCAATGTTAGTGGGTACAGACCTATTGCAGTACTGTCGTCACCGGCTAAAGTGTTGGAGTGCGCTATTCATAAAAGCATTTTTATGCAAGTGAGAACGCAGCTCTCGGATGCACAGCATGGGTTTAGACCAATGAGGAGCACCACCACTAACTTACTGAGTTACATGGCTCATGTGTTGCCGATTGTAGATAGTGGGGTGCAAGCTGACGCTGCTTACTTCGATTTCAAAAAAGCATTTGACCTGGTCGATAATGACGTGTTGCTCAAGAAGTTAGCAGCCGTTGGTTTCACTCCGCACCTACTTCATTTCTTCGCCAGTTACATGAGGAATAGGCAACAATACGTAGAGTATGAGGGACACAAGTCAGAGCCGTACTTTACGTGGTCTGGTGTAAGCCAAGGGAGTAACCTCGGACCTCTGCAATTTATAATCATGGTAAACGATTTGCCCAAAGTCGTTAAGGATGCAAATTGTTTATTATTTGCAGACGATCTTAAATTATCCATGGCAGTGAAGGGTGAAGAGGATTGTGAACGGTTGCAGAAGGCCATAGATAGCGTAGTTACTTGGAGCAAGGAAAACCTTCTGAAATTCAACACCCTCGCACGCACGTAGTCCTATCGTATATGATTACAACATTGATGGGACGCCGATGATCAGGGTTACGGAGGTTAGGGACTTGGGAGTTAGTCTTAACGCAGGGCTAGCGTTTCGTGATCATATAGTAAAGTGCTGTAAGAAGGCTTACAGAAATTTAGGGTTTATGCTGCGTACTGTTCGTGGTTTCGCAAATATCACGGCGATCATCGCTTTATACAACACTTTGGTGAGAAGCCAATTAGAATGCAACGCAGTTATCTGGGCCCCACATGAGACTAAATATAGTCTCATGTTGGAGCGAATACAAAATAAATTTGTAAGATTTTTATATTTGAGGCTCTATGGAGTGTATCCTTTTTACCCGCTTATGTATCCAACCTTGTTTATATTAGGCATGGTTGGATACAATGAGCTGAGAGTTAGGCGTGAGTTCGCACTTGTCTCATATGTATTTAAATTAATTAGAGGCAAGATACATAACGCCGACATATTACAGTTGGTGGGTTTGAGCGTGCCCGACAGATATGTGTGGCGGCGGCGGCGGCCTCAGCTGCTGGCTGTACCTCGTGGCCGCACTAATCTGTTAAATGAGGCTCCCCTGACGCGTGCGCTTCGCACTTTTAACCTTGTAGCAGAGGAAATTGATATTTTTGCTTGTACACGGAGTGAATTCACAAGGATAACATTATATGTAATAAGTTTTAGAAAATAAGTTGTTATTATTAAGTATGCTTCACTATTGCATTGGGTTATACCTGTAATAATAGTTGTAAGTGATTATATAAATAAATAAATAAATAAATAAATAAAATAAAAAAATCAATTTGTCTATTCCCAGTCGACACGTGTAAGACATCCACCCAGCATTCCAATTTCAAAATGTATGTCTTCATAATTTGTTCGTTTGAAGACGTTAATAATAAGATGGCGCTGCAGATTTAATAATAAGTTAATGCTTCCTCCTTTCAAGTGTTTACTGAGCAAAATTATGTTATTACATAACTTCGGAATTAAATATTAGCTAACTTAATACACACGTAGGTACATTTAAAATGCATTCTTTGTTAAGTATGTGTGGCGTAAATATGATTTTGTTTTAAAAGAAGATGTACTTATGTAGTATATGGACACTTTACGATGGACACTTTTTATTAAGGGATAGTCACGTTGCGACGATGAATTCAATTATGTATTATTCAATGTATTTTTAAATAGAGAATGTCCTTGATTTAAATACGAGTTCGAAAACTCAAATAAGGAAGTAAAATGCCGCATGCTGATGGTTTGGTCACGTTGAGATCGTAATCATCATCATCCTCCTGCCCCTCTCCCAATTTATTTGGGATCGGCGCAGCATGTTTTCTTCTTCCATACATCTCTACTTGCTGTCATCTCAATAGACACCTCTTTTCTAACCAAATCAAAATCAAATTTCATTTATTCAAATTAGGCTGAGAATCAGCACTTCTGAACGTCAAAACGTTTACAAAAGACAGTCCCCCAAAACGCCCACCCTTCACCACTTCCTAGTGTTTTTGCTGGGAAGAAGAAGTGGTGGAACAAACTCCCCAGCAAAAATCATCTTTCACACAATCCATCCATCTTTTCTTTGGTCTCTCTCTACTCTTGTAACTGGTCACGTTGAGATGATGATTTATAAGCGACTAACGAAAGGTTATAAGGTAGATGTTATTAGAAATGTCGGAGGAGACGCACTAGAAAAACATACACTCTATGGTTCTTCAGAAAGGCCTGGGACGTAGTACTCGCAACAGACGTGAGTTTATAACCAGCACACGTAGCCAGACCACCATAGAAACGGGTTTTGTCGACGGAAGAATAGACAACATGACAGATTGTTGAAAGATTTTTACCGTCCTCAGCATGGCGATGTTACAACTGAAGAGAAGAAAGTTTTCTATTCTCTACAGTGTACGGGGCGCCCCGTGCTCGGGTAGAAGAGATGTCAAGTTGGAAAGAAGGAACGTAGTCTATTATTTTTAGAATAGATATAGAATTGGTCATGCTACGCGTGCAAGACGTAAACGGTTTGACGGCCTGGTTGGCGCAGTGGCTGAAAGATAGGTTGCTGCGCTGCGGGTTGTGGGTTCGATTCTCGCACGGAACTTATATTTTTATGACCTAATGGTAGTTGTTCCGGGTCTGGCTGTTTGTGTATGTGATTTTAAATGTTTATAAACGCACCCACGATACAGGAGAAATTCCTAGTGTGGGGAAACGTTATATAAAAAAAAAACGAAGCCAAAAGTGTATGTTAGGATCGTAGCAGATAACGATGTGTAGGTTCTGCCTACCCCTATGGAAAAAACGCGTGAGTATATGCATCTATGTATGTCTACTGAGGACGTCGTGTGGGTAGGTACCTACAGAACCTATTCGTGTCCTCTTTATAAGCAACACCGTTCCATGACGTAACGGATTTCTAGTTACTAGTTAGGTATGTGACCTCTAACCCTTGAAAACTGGATTTAGACAATATTATGTCACATGTGTTATACGGGCGATCTTTGAGAGCTAACTGGGCTGCTCATCTTTTAAACATATCTTTATGTAACTGGCCAACCACATGGATAGAGGTCACGTCGTGCCTATGAATCTATAATTCATTTTTCCTAAAAAGAAATCGAAATAACGTTTTTTTTTTTAAAGGGACAATCCCGCCACGCTTTTCCTAAACCACTGCAACTCCTGAAACCCAGAATCAACAGTGGCGACCACCAGAAAAGCGTCGAGACAATGTAGCCTGACGAGTCCCGGAGAAACGATACAACTGTCTTGGATCCCGCAACGAAATAAATCAGAAAAGAACAGCAGAGGAGTTAGAAAAATACATAATTTCCACTTTCATCCATATCAAGCAGGATGCATAACAGATATAGGCCAATAGGCACATAGGGACTTTATTATTTACTACACAAATGATTCAACTGTCTTGGATCCCGCAACGAAATAAATCAGAAAAGAACGGCGGAGGTGTTAGAAAAATACATAATTTCCAAATTATAATCGAGAACGTATTTAAACAATTATTGAAAAAAGAATTCCCTAGCGCAAAAGACCAGAGTTCAGATCCTTTAAAAAATACTACACCCACTTAGCTTGTTTCATAAATTTCGACATATCTAACCGTCAAAGACATCCCTCCGACCTTCATTAGCCAGCCCGATTAATAATATATCTATCAGATCCAGCCCGTCCCTTTGCTGTCCTTTCCCAGCGACGCGGACGTCATAAGCCGAGGCTCGATCAAGATTTTTGGAATCAGATCATTAGTTCCGGACAATACCCCCTACATACAAACTTCCATACACATTTGACCTCTTCATAATATTATTTTAAAGTAGAACTTCGCCCGCGACTTCATCCGCGTAGATTTCGTCCATTCGACCATCAAAGCGTAGTTTTGAAAAGAATAAAAGCCTAAAGTACTCAGGAATAATGTAGCTTTCTAACAGTGAAAACATTTTTGGAATTGGATCATTGGTTCCGGAGACATACATACTTACAAACAGGTCGAGGTCAGTCTGTGGATGGGTGACAATTCGTAACATATCGAGACTCCTCCGTGACTCAGAAAGCACGGTAAGCCGTTGGTCCCGGTTGTCATTTGTAGATCCTTGACTACCGTTACGGGTAGTCAGAAACCCGAAAGTCTGACAACCAGTTTTACCAAGGCGTATCGTGTTGCCCAGTAACTGGGTTGTGGAGATCAGATGGGCAGCCGCTCCATGTAAAACACTGGTACTCAGCTGCATCCGGTTAGACTGGAAGCCGACCCCAACATATTTGGGAAAAGGCTATGCAGATGATCATGATGCAAATGATGATGTTAGTTCCTGAGATTAGCGCGTTCTAAAAAACAAACTCTTTACCTGACTCTAACTCTTGACCTCTTTTTTGACGACCGAAGTGGCGCGGCGGATGAAGGTCCGCCTGCGACGCAGGAGGTTGCGGGTTCGATTCCCGCCCTGGGACAAATGTTTGTACGATCTACAAAGATTTGCTCCGGGTGTTCTGGGTATTTGCCATGTATAATAAAAAATATCTATCTATGTTATGTATTGTACTAAGTATATCAGTCATCTAGTACTCATAACACAAGCTCTGCTTAGCTTGGGGCTAGATGATGCTGTGTGGATTGTCCAGCATTATTTATTTATTTATATATTTTACCTTTATAATATTACTAGCATCCCCCCAACCCCTTTAAAGTCTAGTTTAAAAAATAATAATAGCCTATAATGTAGCTTTCTAACCATACATTATTTTTAGAATTGGTACGTAGGTTCTGGAGATTACGCCTCCTCTATAAACATGCTTACAAATTTTCCTCTTTATAAGATATGTATAAATACCTAGCTATTAGCATTGTGTATATGCAAATCACGTTCGTGCTTTTTCACACATCTCACGATGCTATTCATTTCGGGTTTTATCAAACCGGTTTACTTAAGTACCTAGTGATATAATCGAATCGACTGCTTGGATATGCTATCCACATGAGAGCACATCAAAGAGCAGCACACCAAAGCTCTCAACAACCACCCTAGGACCCCATCGAATGCAGTCGCTGTGGCCGAAATCGGCTGGATAGCATCATCATCATGTCATGATGCTGGGGAGTTTGTTCCGCCACTACTTCTTCCCAGCAAAAACACTAGGAAGTGGTGAAGGGTGGGCGTTTTGGGGGACTGTCTTATGTAAACGTTTGGACGTTCAAAAAGTGCTGATTCTCAGCCTAATTTGAATAACTGAATTTTGATTTTGATGTCATGATATAATCGAATCGACTGCCTAGTTGGTCTAGTGCTCGGTAGCGCTACTGGTGAGCACGAGGTGCTGGGTTTGGACTGGTGGTTGGTATTCTTCGTTAGGAATTTCTCAGTCGTAGCCTGCTTTAACTGGCGAAATGTGAGATTACAATAGATACGCACCTGCTTAACCCTTCGGGTTAAAAAGGTTATTTCAAGGTAATTAAAACGGAACGGAAATAACGGTTGTTTGTGTATGTGACTTTAAATGTTTGTAAACGCACCCACGATACAGGAGAAATTCCTAGTGTGGGGCAACGTTTCATTAAAAAAAAAAAAAAAAACAATTCTCAAACTTAACTTTTTAATAAATTATTTTGTTATTTTAGATTACATTTATACATGCGTAGGTAGATTAATTAAACAATCTTAATTAATGTTGTAATAGTATGAATAACACATACTATACATAACCTCACGCGTTTTTCCCATGGGGGTAGGCAGGAACTACAGAACGCCACCCGCTACGATCCTTACATACTCCATTTGCATCGTTAACGAACATATTATGTCAGGTCTTACACGCACGCCGGTAGCGAGTACTTCGCACCTGACCATTTTGAAGAACATCACCAATAAGGTCAGTGTATGTCCTTCTAGGGCGTCCCCTCCCGGCGTTACCGCTTACATTTGCCTTATAACCTTTTGTTAGTCGTCTTTCATTCATCCTCTCAACGTTACCGATTGATAAAGCTGGTCAGATATAATGTATGAACGTAAACGAAGCAAAAGGAGGATCGTGGCAGGTGGCGGTCTATAGTTTTCCCATGGGAAAAAGGCGTCAGTGCATCATCTGCCTAGCCTTTTCCCAACTATGTTGGGGTCGGTTTCCAGTCTAATCGGATGCAGCTGAATACCAGTATTTTACATGGAGCGACTGCCTACAACCCAGGTTGTAGGCAGTCGCTCCATGTAAAATACTGGAAAAAGGCGTCAGTGCATCATCTGCCTAGCCTTTTCCCAACTATGTTGGGGTCGGTTTCCAGTCTAACTGGATGCAGCTGAATACCAGTATTTTACATGGAGCGACTGCATATCTGACCTCTACAACCTGGGTTGTAGAGGTCAGATAGGCAGGCAGGATATTACCCAGTTACTGGTAACTGGGCAACACGGTACACCTTGGTAAGACTGGTTACTGGGACTAACCGTAACGACTGTCAAAGATTACAAACGAAAGCCGGCACCAACGGTCGATATGTCATGATCGGTCACATATCCACAGACTGACCTCGGCAAGCGTAGGTTAAGTTTCGGTCGACCCGTGCGGCTGTTTTTATTAAGCCGACGAACTCCTCCGATTATATCTCGTAACTAAGATCACACGAATACAATTTACACACCTTTTTACGTCTCATAATTAGCTAAATCTTCTCACGAAGCCGTTCGTTTCATTCGTTCTCAGTAGATCACAGTTCTCAGCTGTTACATAATAATGGCTTTCCTTATTTGATAGTCATCCATTAATGTGTTTTAAAAAGAAAGCATTAAATTTTACGATTTAATTTTTTGCCGGGAAGTTACTTACACGATAGTCTTAACAAGGGGTATCGTATTGACTACTAACTGGTTTGTGGAGGTCAGATAGGCAGTCGCTCCATGTAAAGTACTAGTATTCAGCTGCATCCAGTTAGGCTGGAAGCCGTGCCCAACATGGTTGGGAAAAGACTAGGCAGATGATTATAGAATAGAATACATACAACAACAACAACAATGACGACACGGTTGGCGCATTGGTTGAGCCATCGGCTGCTGCGCCGCGTGTTGTGGGTTCGAACCCACACGGAAAAAAAAATTGTGTGACCCACAGGTAGTTGTTCCGGGTCTGGCTGTTTGTGTATGTGAGTTTAAATGTTTGTAAACGCACCCACGATACAGGAGAAATTCCTAGTGTGGGGCAATATTTAAAAAAAATAAAAATAAAAATGATCTAACCAAGATAATGTCTGGACTTTAAAAAAGACTGTGATCTCCGAGTTTCTTTCGATGTTTCTTGACAGAGTAGTCAGATAGCGAAACACCAACCTGATTGAAAAAAAATATTTTACATGTTGACGTCCTAAAAACGTCGTAAAAACCTTAATTTACAGAAATAAATTATATCATTTATCATAACTGAAAAAAATATCGACATCTATATTTTTGTCACTACTTAGGGCTCGTACACATAGCGATCCGTTGTACAGGTCCGTTATTTGATGGCGTTTGGAGTTGTAAGAGCGAGTTCATACATAATACAGTATTCCGGATTCAGACAGAACAATTCCAGACAAAATATGCAGCAGTCCGTTTTACAGATCTGTTTAAACTTATACGTTATTGCCCTATGTAGTTGTACAAGCTAGTTAACACACATTACAGTATTCCAGGCCCAGTAAATAATCCCACACAAAACGGAAATATTGATCCCGTTTTATCGGATCGAATCGCGCGAATACCTACATCACGAGAATGTCCAATTGTCCATCCTTGTAGAAAGTTGACGATACTCTGAAGAACGAAAGTTTCCAGTAGTGACGGTTAAAAAGGATCCGTTAAAAAGGATCCTGTTAAAACGGACGTTTCATGTGTACGCACCCTTACATGCCTTACCGGCCTTCGAGGAATCTAGACAAAATATTTTATTATGAGGTGAATTCATATTTCGTGCTATTTTTGGACTCAAATTAATATCAGTTGTATCTCGTTGGTCTGGTGGGCACAAACGCCGAACGCGGTCCTGGGTTCGATTCCGGGGTCGAGCAATGTGTTATTGGGATTTTTCATTAGACATTTCTTAGTAGCAGCCAGTCTGTATATGTGCCCGGTTGATGGCAATAGGCTCACCCTATTACATGGGACTTAAAAACATAACTAGTGAAATGTGGGTGTACTGTAGGTACAAATCTGCCTAACCCTTCGGAGAATATAGGCGTGATATTATGGTGTTGTTGGTATCCTAAAAACATCCAAACTGATATTTGTAATGACGTCAATGAAAATTTCCACACTTTTATATTTCAAAAGGCGATATTGGATATTCTACGCTGCCAGTCCATCATTCCATAGACAATAAAATGTACCTAATATATAATATACATACTTTTTCTTTTGTACACAAGAAAAATGGAGCGAAATATTTGAAAATAGAATTATGGAACAAAGGGTTTTCGTATCAAACAGAGATTTCTAGCAATATTCAGACAAGGACGCGCTCTAAATTGACAAGGATTTTGTTTGAAGACAATGTCAGACGACTCAATGGCTGTCCTCTGTCCTCTGTGTACCACGTATTTAAATAATAATACCAGTCTGTTACTGTTCCAGCTCGTGGCTAAATAAAAACAGCTGCACGGGTTCAACGAAGTTTAAGCTAGTTGGGAAAAGGCTAAGCAGAAGATGATACTCTTAAGTAAAACAACAAATAAGTAATTGACTGTCAAAAAACATAAGTAAATTACTTTACGATTCTTTACACGTATATTGTAATAGCGCCATTCTTTTTCCTTTTACAAATGTATTTAAAAAGTAAGTACATAGTGTTAAATCATGTATAATAGAATACTCTTTATTGTACATCATAAAATCTTGGATAGACGCCAGCACATCAAGCTATCCCAAACTGTCAAAATTTCCCAACTGAACATGAACCTCATTGCTACCCAAATATGTCAAATATCGTATCGTACACAGGTACGATGGTAAGGAACCCTTTCTATGCTAGAACTACTCGCACACACCGGTTTTTTTGTAAATGATTGTCACAACAAATGGCGATCCGTCCGCAAGGTGTGCTGAACCAAATGATTCCATCACGCACGTCCAATTATCGTGAATTAGGAGGCCCATGTTGATCAATAGGACGATTTAAAGCGTCCATTAAAAATAAAATGTCATCTATTTTTAAAAACGGCGTCCTTTTCTGTGACAATCCGTTCGATATTTAAAATATTAGAAGGAAAACAAAACGCCGAGCCCAACATTCTATCATAGACTTTGTACAGATCACGACTCGCAGAAACATTTGACGATTCACCGCCATTTTTAATCGGATTCCAATTTCAAAAGACGGCGCGTTCGCTTTCACGACTTCACGTTCAAAGTTAAAACCGTTGACTAAACTGCATAGTATAAGTTCGCGAACTGGTTGATGCACATAAAACCTGTTTGGTATGACCGACCTACACAGATACTGGCTATACAAAAGTTCTTTGTGTTATTGAACTTTGGGTATTGTGATACGCTCTGTGGCGTACAATAAGATATTTGTTCAATAGTTTTATAGGTAAAGCAACAGAACAGTTGGATTTAGCAGAGTTGTAACAATTGCATCATAGTTTCAGATGCTTTCGTATGCATAATGGCAGATGAGCCAGGGTCGGTCCATCACACAGTGGGTACAGACAGCGGGTTGCCTCATCAAGGTCTATGAAGCGCTGGCATGATGATATGGATCATGACGGATTTAAAGAGAAGTCTACATATATCAAATGTGAGAATATACTGTTGACCAAGGGAGATTTTAGTCGATATTAGTGCACACGCCAAGCCAGCGCTTCAAGTTATCCCAAACTCACAAAATTTCCCAATTGAACATGAACCTCATAATTTTGTAGTTAAGTTGAAAAGCTATCAAAGAAATTTGAACAGATTGGGGTAGCTTGATGTGCTGGCCTCTGTACCTAAGTTTGAGGTAAAAGAACTTAAAAAAAAATCTGGAAATTAGAATGGGGTATCCAAAAACATATACCTACTGAACTCTAGTTATCAGGTTGTGCGTCGATGACCTTTCCACCCTGTATGTTAAAAATAGTTTCGATACATCGATATTTTTAGCTCGCCAAGGTCAGTCCGTGGATGGGCAACCGTTCATTACATACCGAGACCCCTCCGGGCCTCGGAAAATTCGTTACGGGTAGTGAGGTGCCCGAAAATCTGTCAACTAGTCTTACTAAGGTTTATCGTGTTGCTCAGTTACTGGGTTGTGGAGGTCAGGTAGGCAGTCGCTCCATGTAAAATACTGGTATTCAGCTGCATCCAGGCAAAGGCTAACATATAACAACAATGATCTAACCAAGATAATGTTTGTACTTTAAAAAAGACAGATCTCCGAGTTTCATTCGGTACTTTTCTTTATTCAATATAGCAATTAACTATTAATAGGTCTCAAAAATTTGATCTAATATTACCTACTTATTTTTTTTATCCAGGTCGAAACTAACCTGGATCGACAACTGGAAGTATTTGGGAGATGCCTTTGCCCAGCAGTGGGATGACGCAGGCTAACAATATCAATATAATCTTGGTGTATCCTGGGAACGTCATAAGTGGACAGTAGATAGGTGTGACTGGGTAGATAACAGCTATTTCTAGGTGGCACTCACAACGATGACACCACTAAAGTTAACGTTAGCCATTCTATCATATCTGCTAGCGGTTCAACATACCAACATAGTGTACATATACAAGGTGGAAAGGATATCGATGCACATCCTTAAACCAAGAGTGGAAATTGGTTGATTTTCTCGTTGGTCTAGTGGTTACAAGCGCGACTGCATAGCTTGAGGTCTTGTGTTCGTTGGTGCCCAGGTAGGGCAGCTTTATTGAGTTTTACCAATAGGAATTTTCTTAATAGCAGCCCGTAGTCTGGACTTGTGGCCGGTCGTACATGGGACTTCAACGTAACTGCCGAATTGTGGGTGTTACTATACAGTACCTAGGCACAGAGAAGTAACGAATTTGATAAAATTCGTTACTTCTCTGTGCCTAGGTACTGTATATAAACCTATGTTTAACTATGCAAAGGCTTGTTATTACATGATACGCATGGCTTGCGTTCTTCATTCGATTATAGATGCTCCATATTAATTACCTGAACGAACAATTTCCTGGTAATCTCATGTACTGTGTGTGTATTTGTTTTTTAAACTTCATTATGTCTAGCCTTTTCCCAACCATGTTGGGGTCGGCTTCCATACTTACCAGATGCAGCTGAATACCAGTATTTTACATGGATCAACTGCCTATCTAACTTCCACAACCCAGTTACTGGGTAACACGATACCCCTCGGTAAGACAGGCTGTCAGACTTTCGGGCTTCTTGCTTGGCTCAGGCTTAAGATCTACAAATGACAGCCGCGACCAACGGCCTAGCGAGCTTTCCGAGGTACGGAAGAGTTTCGATATGTTACGAACGGTTACCCGTCCACAGGCTGACCTCGGCAAGCGTAGCTTAACCTAAGATCGGCCGGTGCGGCTGTTTTTATTTAGCCACGAGCTCATCCTTATATTTTAAATTGATGCACAAGCAAAAAAAGACACGTGCAAACGCGGACTTACTTAATGCATAATGCATTTTCTGACAGTCTACCTTAGGGTGATGTAGAGATTAAATATGGTAAGTGCAACAAGGTAAAAAATAACTTTTAAATAAATTATATTTTAGGAAAAAGAAACAATAATAAATACACAGATACCCGTGCTGGGCAAAGGCCTCTCCCTATGACTTCTAGTTGTTTCGATTCAGGGCTAATGTGGGCCACTGGTAGTTAGGTTTGTCCAGCTCGTCCCCACATCTTCTACGAGGTCTTCCGCGATGCCTTTTGTGTCAGGGCTCCAAGAAGTGGTTATTTTGGCCCACAGATCATTGGGCATCCGGCAGATGTGGCCAGTCCAGTCCCACTTCAGCTTAGTGGCTTTTTGACCAACGTCAGTAATTTGTGTTTAAGTACATACATATGTTTATACATATTAAAAAAGAATGACAAAGTCAAGAGATATAAAAATAGTACGTTGGCAGTTACATGCAGCTGAGATGAGAATTCTGAGGGGGATGTGTGGTGTTACGCGAATGGATAGAAAAAGAAATGAGTGTGTAAGAGGAAGTCTGAAAGTGGCGCCTGTGACAGAGAAGTTGTGTGGAAATCGGCTGTCATGGTATGGGCATGTGATGCGAAGGAATGAGGACCATGTCGTGAGGAAAGTTTTGAGTATGAATGTGCAGGGTTACATGAGTAGAGGAAGACCAAAGAAAAGATGGATGGATTGTGTGAAAGCTGATATGGCTAGAAAAGAGTTGACCCTTGAGATGACGGCAAACAGAGATGTATGGAAGAAGAAGACATGCTGCGCCGACCCCAAATAAATTGGGATAAGGGCAGGAGCATGATGATGATGATTAATCACACGTAAAGTATTAAAATTAACGCAAAGTAACTTTACGCGTCATATTAAAAATCTCGAAACCTAAACGTTTACCAACAGTCGATTGATACAACTTTTATTGACGACCTATGTGGCGCAGCGGGCGAATGTCCGCCTGCGACGCAGGAGGTTGCGGGAGCGATTCCCGCCTTGGGACAAATGTTTGTACTATCCACAAAAGTTTGTTCCGGGTGCTCTAGGCATTTGCTATGTATAATAAAAAATATATATCTAAATAATGTGTTGTATTAAGTATATCAGTCATCTATTACCCATAACACAAGCTCTGCTTAGCTTGGAGCTAGATGATGCTGTGTGGATTGTCCAGCATTATTTATTTTCATTCAAAGGACTTTTCACCAACGAACGTTTCGTCAACATTACACTACATCAGTGAATGCCCAATAACTTTACACCCTAAGAACAACCGCCGACAGACTCCGGGACAGGTAAAATTAATAACAGCATGTAATTATTTTTTTTTTAAGCTTTGCCCCACACTAGGAATTTCTCCTGTATCATGGGTGCGTTCACAAACATTTAGACTCACATACACAAACAGCCAGACCCGGAACAACTACCTCCTACAGGTAGTTGTTCCTATATGTTGGACTTATATAATTAAAGCCTGAAATCGCCAACCCGTCTTGAGCAAGCGTGGTGATTAATGCTCGTGCCTTCTCTGTATGAGAAGAGGCCTTTGCCCTGCAGTGGGACAGTAATAGGCTGGTACTATGCTTTTACTTTATAGATAATGGTACGGAACTCAACGTGCGCGAGTGCCGGTTTATATAATTATTTGTTGTTGTATCGGCAATACACACACACACACTATGTGAAGATTTGAACTGTCTAACTGTTACGGTTTATGAGATACGACCCGATGACAGACGTCTCTCTGTCAGCTTCCAGCATTGATTATTTTCGTGATCTTTCGGGGCACATGAATTTGAAAAGACATTGGTATGTCTATTGGTGTGTTATTTAATTGTTTGTTAACTTTGTAGGTACTTAAGTAATAGGATTTAAAAAATAACCTTTTTTAATAACGACGGCACGGTTGGCGCAGTGGCTGACCCATCAGCTGCTGAGCTGCATGTCGTGGGTCCGATTCCCGCACCGAACAAATATTGTATGGCCTAATTAGTTAGGTAGTTGTTCTGGGTCTGGCTGTTTGTGTATGTGAGTTTAAATGTTTGTAAAGACACTCACGATACAGGAGACATTCCTAGTGAAGGGAAACGTTTTTAAATGTTGAATAGATACAATAGAATAGATTATTTTATTGACACTCACTCGCATATCATTTTTGAATATTTTTTAAGGGTTTCGTAACCAAATGACGAAAGGGGAACCCTTATAATTTCTGTCTGCACAGCCAGTTTACTTTAGAATATTGACAGAAGGTTGCCAGGTCGCCAAACCTAATACCCGGACAGACCAGCCAGTTTGGACGGACATTTGGGTACAAAGGCTGGACACCCTACATTATTGAGGATTTTGTCTTATTAATAGATACGACAAAAAATATTGTATATAAATAGTGTTCGTATGGTTTGTCGTACTAATAAAAACGAAATATCTGTCTTATCGTGTTGGGCATTTGAGAAACATCGGTATTAGTATGCTAAGCTTAGTCTTACAAAAGCCGGACAAGCCGGACACCGTTTATTTTGGCCGAACACCTTATCAAAAAGTCTACCTTTATCCGGCTTTATGCGGTCGCCTGGCAACGCTAACAGTAGGTATATCGAAGAAATTTAGAAAAAATGAGGTGTAGTCTATGTAGGTACACAATGGTATTGAAATTACGAAAAATAAATTAAGGGCGACACTCCCCATAAAAGTAACCGAGGGATGAAATAAACATTCTGTGCTTGTACATAAGCGTGAAGGGTATTATCGTAAAACCCTCTAGTTAAAATAAAAGATGTAACCAAGTGACTTTTTTACGAAAAAAATACGAAAAACATCGTCGGATCGCATAAGACATAATAATAAATAATAATAATAAAACTTTATTTTCTCACCACAATATACATTGTATGTTATTTTACATCATATGTCAGATTCGACAATGACATATAATTCAGTTGGCACCAGTCTCCCACAATATATACTCTATATTGTGGGTAACTGGTGCCTAAGTTAGGCTCGTGGCCTGTGTATCAGGACACCAGTATCCCACCCCTTTTACATTTTCTTTGTTACAAATTATGTATTACGCGCGCTGACAGAATGTAGAAAGTTATGACATTTTATAGTTTATATTTTTTAATTAATATCTAGATTAGGTATGCTAGACAAATGTTAGATAAGTTGAATATACAACATAAGTTGTATGTTGTTGGTGGTGTGTGTTGTTGTTGTTGATGTTGTTTTTGTCAGTTTTTTTTATGTGTTGAGTGGGTGAAATATGCGATTCTTAAGCTACAACACAAGCAGAACTTTGATTTCTATAAGTTTCTTTGAGAAATACCTACTTCGAAATACAAACTTATTTTTGCAAACGCTTAAAGCTCATGGCTAAATAAAAACAGCCGCTCAGGCTGATCGAAGGTTAAGCTACGTTGGCCGAGGTCAGTCTGTGGATGATAGTTCGTAACATATCGAGACTCCTCCGTGCTTCGGAAAGCACGTTAAGCCGTTGGTCCCGGCTGTCATTTATAGATCTTTGACAGTAATTACGGGTAGTCAGAAGCCCGAAAGTCTGACAACCAGTGTTACCAAGGGGTATTTTGTCGCCCAGTTACTGAGTTCTCGAGGTCAGATAGGCGGTCGTTCCATGTAAAATACTGGTATTCAGCTGCATCAGATTAGACTGGAAGCTGACCCCAGCATAGTTGAGAAAACGCTAGGCAGATCATTTAAAATCAAAACAGTCCATAGTCTAGCACGCATTTAATCTGTTCTTTTCTATTATAGTTAGTTTTATGGCATAGGAATTCAGTGCGTAATGCCAGGTGTACCTATTATGCCTACATTAATAAATTAAACATAGATAAGTAAGGAGGTATTTCTTGAGTTTTTTTTTATGTAGTCACGCAAGGCAAATGTGCCGTGAAGTACCTACCATGAATGCACACGAGTATCGTAGGTAATTTAAATAAATTGCATGCCAGTTGCATTATATTGCGTGCAACTAGCAATTATATTGTCATATCTAACCGAAGTACACACAACGTATCGTTCGTAATTTAAAATTGTTTTTAATTTCTTTTTTTTTACTTCCTTATGTCTTTTCAATGAGTTATTCGATTTGTTGATTGACTGAAGCGTTCGGTTAAGTGAGATCTTACATCAGAAACAGCTCGTTGTTTTATCGTAAAAAATAATCATATTAAGGCTTAAAAATACCTAAGTATCTGAATGTCACTGTTCTATTAAATGAATACATTGCCCATATTCATAGATGATGCATAATACGTACTCTTTTTGTAAGATTAAATAAACCTGCATACAAATTGATACAATCAAAAACCAAAGATCTAGACTCCAAACAGATTGAATAGAAACTATATAGGCTGTATGTCGTCAAGTTAACTTTGTCCAAAATAAAACAAAACTCCGAATAGACAACACAGAGCATTGTTCCAGTTTCACGTTTTCTTTTCACGAAATCATGTCTTCAAACAAGTTTAAGCCCGTGCTATTGCTTTAGAAAATAAACAAAGACAATTTGTATCAGATAATACAATTTATTAAACACGCCAAACTAGTTTTCTTAAACAGTAAACAATTGTAAAGTAACAAAAACAATTAGCGTTAGTAAGAGACTTGCGGGAGTGGTTAATGTTTGCCATAACCTCCAAAAAGTTCGCAATACATAAATAAAAACTATTATTCCTAGTATTCTATTTAATTACTTACTTCGTCAGCTTTTGGATGCTTGTGCGTACAGTGCACATGTTTATGTTCTATAATTGTCTCGCAAAATACACTGTTGAAACACTGTAACACCACAAAACACAACACTTTGCCTATGTTTAGGTACATTTTCGCTAATAAAACTGATATTTCACTCAGTAAATGTAACAAAAAACTGTTTGTTTACATTTTAAAATTATGTGAACGCAATTACACGACTACACTCTTAGAAATTCGCGAGGAAACTAAATAAATGAATGAATGGCCGCGCATCGAGTGAAGTCAGTTACAGTACAACAGCTGATGTCAAGCGGACGGCCATATTACTTCCTTTTCTCTTTCCCTTTCTAACACGCAAGGCTTATGCATAAAAGATAAAGACAGCTATACGCGTTAGATTGTCAATTGATTTAAGTTCATACGCTAGAAGTCTTACCAAAGGTTTTCTTGTTGGATTTGTTTGTTTTTCTTTTCTACTTTTAATCTTTTGATTACTAAATGAAAAGCTAAAATATAGGTACGCCATTGTGTGTATAGACGGAAGACCAATGTTGATTTACTGTACACTTTTTGAGATTAGCATAATTCCCAAAGGTTTGTGTAAGAGTTGCGACATATTATATTGATTAATGATTTGCAGCACTATCGTGATTCATATCGACGAGGTTCCGAGTAATCAGTAAAAGTTTTATGCCTCTGTACTTATTTGTTTATAAGGCAAGACAAATGACTAGACAATATTCTAGGCCTATTGTCACATTCCATGGCAAATAATGCCAATTATCATACAGAGAAGAACAGACCATTGATCACCACGATTGCACAATGCGGGTTAAAGATTAAAGTCATCAGATGTTTTATTAACTGAAAATAGGCCTGCCCTGCATTGGTACAGCTAAAAGCTGATATTTTTATTTGTATAGGTACTAATATAATGAGCTTTGGAGTAAGTAGGCTCGCCAGGTCGCCAAACCTAAAAGCCGGACAGACCAGCCAGTTTGGCCGGACATTTGGGTAGAATGGCCGGATAGGTACCTTACATTATTAAGGATTTTGTCTCAGTATTAATAGGTACGACAAAAAATTGTATGTAAATAGTGTTCGTTTGGTTTGTTGTACTAATAAAAACGAAATATCTATCTTATCGTGTTGGGCAGTTGAGAAACATAGGTCAAAGTATGCAGCTTATTCTTACAAAAGCCGGACACCGTTTATTATGGCCGAACGCCATATCAAAAAGCCTACCTATGTCCGGCTTTATCCGGACGCCTGGTAACGATAGGAGTAAGTATGTTTGTTTCAACACGCCAATATTTAGCACTACCAGTCTCATTTGATAAAACCCTTTTGCATTTAACACCCCAAGTCTTGAGGAGTGTTATTAGGCTATTTAAAATCACGCAACGACCCTTAGGAGCGGGTAAAACCCTGGGGCGCAGCTAGTTTATTAATATTCCTACCTATAAGAGTCACACCTAAGGGTAGGGGGTGAGTTTACTTGCAAGCCTTGCATGTGCCAGGGAGTAATATAGATAGGCAGGGGTCGGCAATCTGCGACTCGCGAGACGCCTCTTTAGATGTTTAGTTCCGACTCTCCAGTTCCATAGGCACGCAAACATTTATCGTTTTACATTAAGTCATTAATTCACGAACAATAAATACATTGTATCTGAAATTACATAGAAAATTAATACATATTACATTACATACATAAACTCATGTCTGTCTCAATGTCATGATGGCCAAGTGGTTAAGGCCTCGCCTCTTGTGCACGAGGTTGTGGGTTCAAACCTGGGCTAGTACCAATATGAGTTTTTCAATTCATATGTACTTTCTAAGTTTATCTTGGACATCAGGGACATCGGTGAAGGAAAACATCGTGAGGAAACCTGTACTTATATAATTATTATAAGTCTGAAATCGCCAACCCGTATTGAGCAAGCGTGGCGACTAATGCTCGTGCCTTCCTGCCTGTATGAGAAGAGGCCTTTGCCCTGCAGTGGGACAGTAATGACAAAATGGTCTTCATGAAGGCTACGAAAACGGCAATTCTTAGTGGCTCTTAAACGCAATACATTTTCTATTGTGTCTCGTCTTCTGGCAGTTGGCGCAGTTGCTGAGCGATTGACTGCTGCGCCACGTGTCGTGGTTTCGATTCCTGCACGTCACCAATATTTGTATGGCCTACAGGTAGTTGTTCCGGGTCTGGCTGTTTATGTATGTGAGTTTGAATGTTTGTAAAGACACCCACGATACAGGAGATAATAGTGTGTAATAAATTTCTAGTGAGTAGTCTGAAAAAACGGTTTTAAAAACTGGGAAATTTTTGACGACCCATGTGGCGCGGCGGGCGAAGGTCCGCCTGCAACGCAAGAGGTTGCGGGTTCGATTCCCGCCTTGGGACAAATGTTTGTACGATCTACAAATATTTGTTCCGGGTGTTCTGGGTATTTGCTATATATAATAAAAATATCTATCTATGTAATGTATTGTATTAAGTATATCAGTCATCTAGTACCCATAACACAAGCTCTGCTTAACTTGGGGCTAGATAATGTGTGGATTGTCCAGCAATATTTTATTTATTTATTTATTTGTATATTGTAATTATCGGCTCTTCAGTCTCAAAAGGTTGCTGATCCCTGAGCTAGGGTGTTGCTAAGTGACCAAACCTAACCCCTTTCAAAGCATACAGAGTGAAAAAAACCCTGCTTGAAATGTTGACTCTGTTTGGTACAGAAGCCAGCACATCAAGCTTCCCGAATGTGTCAAACTTCTTTGATACTTTCTCAACTTTATAGCAAATGAAATAAGGTTCATGTTCAATTGGGAACATTTGGCAGTTTGGGGTAGCTTGATGTGCTGGCGTCTGTATATGCCGAGGATCTTGTGAACAATTTGTGCTTCCTGATCCCCCGTACTGTGATCGGTGGAGAAGTTCGTTCGAGACGCCTATTTTCTACTTCATTTTGGAGAAATAACTCAGGCACACGCTCATCATTACATTGCTTGGTTGACACCCATAACACAATAAAATTCCTATATTCCTATTTAAAAAAAATTGTTTTAATAATCTAATTGTGCTTTCAAACCTTTCTTTTTTTTCTTTTTCTAAAATTTTTGAATACACACTTTGCAGTAAAAGGTTTTGTGTACCAACGTGACAGCAGAACACTGACTCCTAAGTCACAGGATCCCCTAGTTTGGGAGTCAGGGATACTCTATCTATATGTACCTTTTTTCACTGAAATTTATGTAACCTAGTGTTTAAGCATTGTAAAGGTTCTTGTATGAATAAAGATTTTTATTATTATTATTAATAAACAGTTTGGTTCTACTGATATTATGTTTCTCAGCCAACCTAAATTCAAAAGTGAAATTACGACTATTTTTAGAGATCATATCCCTGGTAATCCATACTTAACATTATAAAGAAGACACGGTACAGATACACACGATACAGGAGAAATTCCTAGTGTGGGGCAACGTTTTTTTTACAAAAAAAAAAAAAAAAAATTGGGAAAGTGTGTGTGTCTGTTTGTACGTCTTTCACGGCAAAACGGAGCGACGAATTGACATGATTTTTTAAGTGGAGATAGTTGAAGGGATAGAGAGTGACATAGTATACTTTTTGTCTCTTTCTAACCCCCCACTTCCTAACGCGACCTACTGCTAACAGTTAGCTATTCTGTATAGTAATCTGTGGATAACGTCTTGAGTAGTATATTCGTTACTTTTATTATAAGTCTTTATACTGTGTACCTATTATGTAATATACTGCTGTTTGTTATTCCTATAAAATAAAATAAAATAAAATCATACTTTTCGGTATCTAAAACAATGAGATTTGTAATAAAAAAGTAAATAATTCACTTCTTTCATTAACAATCATATGGGGTTATACATGATTGTTTACAGTTTATAGTACAAAACATCAGAAAAAAAACCCAAAAAATTGGGAAAAACTGACACAAACTTAAAACTTTGGGAGGTACAGAATCATATACTGATCTCATGGTATCAGTATGCGTCGATGTCCCTTCCATTTTGTATGAAGATGAGATGTTACAGACAGGCTGAAAGTCTGTCAACTGGTCTTACCAAGGAGTCTATACCTATAGTGTCATTTAGTTAGTAGCTGAATTGTGGAAGTAAAAAGCTGTTTCCACCGCGAAAGAGTAATGAGCGGGAAATGCTTAAGCGGAACGCTTTTTTTATAAATAGTAATATATTTCCACCAACAAGGAGTTAGTCATTTGATTTACACTGCAAAATGAAAATAAGATAGAGAAATGAGCGGAGTGAGCTGAACGGTAAATGAGAAATGAAAAACGAATAAGTAGTGAATATCCACAGCGAACGAGTTCTCTTTCACTTTTTTTTTGGTAGTGGCATCTCGCAGTTTATCCTTTAGGGATATCTACTGTTTAACCGAACTTTGGAAATTCACTATCGGGCGGACTCTTTTCTACTTCTTTTTACTTGTTCAATCCGCCCCGCTCACCACTTTATGTGTGGAAACGCTACTATACGCGTAGCATGACCACCATAGAAACGGGTTTTGTCGACGGAAGAATAGATAACATGACAGATTGTTGAAAGATTCCTACCGTCCTAAGCATGGCGATGTTAGAACTGAAGAGAAGAAAGTTTTCTATTCTCTACAGTGTACGGGGCGCCCCGTGCTCGGGTAGAAGTGATGTCTAGCTGGAAAGAAAGAACGTTGTCTATTCTTGGTAGAATAGATGTAGAATTGGTCATGCTACGCGTGCTGGTACTCAGCTGCATCAGGTTAGACTGGAAGCCGACCCCAACATAGTTGGAAAAAGGCTACGCAGATAATGATAATAAATAAATAAAAAATGCTGGACAATCCACACAGCATCATCTAGCCCCAAGCTAAACAGAGCTTGTGTTATGGGTACTAGATGACTGATATTCTAATACATTACATAGGTAGATATTTTTTTATAATTCATAGATTATACCCAGAACACCCGGTACAAATCTTTGTAGATCGTACAAACATTTGTCCCAAGGCGGGAATCGGACCCGCAACGTCCTGCGTCGCAGGCGGACCTTCGCCCGCCGCGCCACATCGGTTGTCGAATGATGCGTAGTCGTGTTTAAAATGAGATTTAATGCGTACGCCTCTTCATCTAAATTACTATGTTTATGTTCCATAGATAAAAATGTGAATCAATACTGATAATATGCGATGCAGGTCATAAAAAGTTAAATAAACAAATGACTAACAACGACAGAGAAAATACAAATAGGTATCTAGAGTTGAAACTTATTTACTTAAGCTGTGCCAGCAACCGCGAATTTTCCGATCGTTTTGCTAATCAATATCTTAATTCGGCACGGTTGGCGCACTGGCTGAGCGATTGGCTGCTGCGCTGCGTGTCGTGGGTTCGATTCCCTCACGGAACAAACATTTGTATGGCCTACAGGTAGTTGTTCCGGGTCTGGTTGTTTGTGTATGTGAGTTGTAGAGTATGTTTGTAAACGTACCCACGATACAGGAGAAATTCCTAGTGCGGGGCAAAGTTTAAAAAAAAATGTGGGCACTCTGGGTACGTGCCTAGGGCCCCGCGCCTGATCGATGGGGCCCCCTAGTTCCTGCCAGATCAAAAAATGATACCGGATATTTACTATCGAAATTGGAAACAAATATGTATTTGTTTCCAATATAGTTACTTATTTTTTATTGTTTTCTGAGTGAGTTCACAAAAAATGCATTGTTTGTGATGAGTTACAAAATTTAATATTATTTTTTACTGTGTACACTACCGCATTAGGTAACCCTTTCGAGATACTCGTAAGTTGGAAAAAAATAAATATAAATAAATTATTGTTCCAAATGATTAAAATTTCATAAAGAAATATTTAAAAACACAAGTACACATAAGTGGGCTACTGAACGCATCATGACTGGGGGAGACTGTATTCGAGCAGTAATTTGCCTAATTGGAAGTCTTTTGTATGTGCCTGATCTAGGAGACATTTTTTTTTTACTTATGTTGTATAGCTTCAAGTTCTTCAAAACTATCAGACAGACGTGTTGCTGGGGAGTTTGTTCCGCCACTTCTTCTTCCCAGCAAAAACACTAGGAAGTGGTGAAGGGTGGGCGTTTTGGGGGACTGTCTTTTGTAAACGTTCTGACGTTCAAAAAGTGCTGATTCTCAGCCTAATTTGAATAAATTGAATTTTGATTTTGACTCGATCCCAAGGGCTCTCGATCAGCAGTAGCGCTTGCGACCACTATACCAACAAGGTAGGTCGTTGGTTTATTATCTCGATTGTTCTACTGACACAGTTTTAAGTTATTTGTAATACTTACTAACACGCCATGGGCCTTTTTTATGCTTGATACGCTTACGTTTCACCATAACTCGCCTGATGTTAAGCGATGCTGAGGTCTAGGATGGAGCGCGCTTGCCTAGAAGAAACCCATTCACTCTCGCCTTGAAGACCGTTAGATTTTAGTTTGAGGGTAACTTGGATTTCGGCAAGGAGTTCCATAGTGTGGCCGAAATGGAGGAGTGAAACGCTTGGTATGGGTTTTTGGAACATCTACTGTATACCGGCGCCGCCTTGCCGTTTCCCTGCTCGTCCAATGGTAGAAAGAGGCTGAGGGAACTAACTTAAGTTGGTATGTCTTCTATTCCGGAAAATATATTCATTTAAAGATACATATAAACAGCAGCACACGTTGATCGAAGGTTAAGCTATGCTTACCGAGGTATGGGTGACCATTCGTAACATATCGAGTCTCCTTCGTGCGTCGGAAACGCACGTCAAGACATTAGTCCCGGCTGTCATTTGTGGATCATTGAAAGTCGTTATGGGTTGTCAAGAGCCCAAAGTCTGACAACCAGTCTTACCAAGGAGTATCGTGTTGCCCAGCAACTGGGTTGTGGAGGTCAGATAGGCAGTCGCTCCATGTAAAATACTGGTAATCAGCTGCATCCGATTACCCCAAGATGTTTGGGAAAAGGCTAGGCAGATGATGATGATGACATAGGTACATAAACTCACGTCTTATTCCCATGGGGGTAAGCATAAATAACAGAATGCCACCTACTACTGGATACCGTTTAAAGGGGTGAATAGAAACGCAGTGGTGAATAGAAACAAAACTAAGAAGGGGATCTAGCGCTAGTTTAACATTCTTTGTTACTACAAGGACTCTTATTTTATTTCGAGGAATTGAAATGAATCATCTCGACGCGTTATAAGAAATAAATATTATTGTATCAACAATAAAATCTCATTTAAAGTTTTGTTTCGATTCACCTCGGTTTATCGGTATCTACCTACTCCTTTTGTTTTCATACATCTAGTCATACACACACACCGTTTGCGAGTAGGTACTACTCACCGGACCTTACAGAAGCACGTCACCAATAGGGTCAGTGAAATTCCTTCTAAAGCTATCTCTCCCGCACGCTCCTATCCATACTAATATTATAAATGCGAAAGTAAGTTTGTTTGTTACCTTTTTACGACTAAACCACTGAACGGATTTCGATAAAATTTGGCAGAGAGATAGATTGCACCCCGGGAAAGGACAGTAGCCTATGTCCTTTTTTTATCAACAAACCACGCGGGCGAAGCCGCGGTCGGAAGCTAGTACTTAAATAACAATATTATAAATGCCTAAAGTAGCTCTGTTTGTTTGTAACCTTTACACGACCAACCGGCTTATCAGATCACAATCAAATTTGGTAAGGAGATAGATTGTATCCTGGGGAAAGACATAGGATAGTTTTTAATCCGTGATAACCAACATTCACGCGGATGAAGTGGAAAAGCTAGTTTAAAATAAAAGGGATTAAAAAAAACTTCTTACATTAAAAGTAACACACAGTTTTTAACAATGGTCCTGAACTAGGCAAGCCTGTATCTTGGGTACCAATATGGAGGGTTTACCCTTTAACATTTTTAAGCACATGAACTTATTCGTGGGTTTTGTGTACAGATAATAATATAATTAAAAAATAAAAGAGTAATAGGGTAGTTTCCTTAAAAAATCTGATTGGTCCGAAGGTTGGATTACTCAAAAATACTGGACACGTACGTAGGTATTGTTTCTTTTGTCACGTAAACTAAAAATGACGACGGTATAGTGCATTGAAATTGCGCGTGACGTCACGCCGTGCTACACTTTTCGTTAAAAGTGTAGCACGGCGTGACGTCACAAGCCCCTTCTCCTGAACTTTGATGTGCTATATCATTGTCACTTTTTATTGAATTAAGTAAGAAATATTTTTTGGTAATCTTACTGACGGACTAAATAGACTTAATATATTTTTACCTAGGAAACATCCCAACTATAATTAAAAAAAAAAGTCTACAAATAAACGCTTGACTGCATGTATGGGTAAGTATAATGATTCAAAGTAGTTTGATTCAACATTATATTGCGCCGATCATTGTGAGAACCATGTAGGTCTCTCTGAGATAGTTTTTTGAAGAAAGTGTGAGAGTGAAATGAGTGGACCTATCCAGTCAGTATACGCATAAGTCAACAGTCATGTGAGGTGAGGTGTGAGTCAACCAGTGGCGGACTAACAGGGGGGCGGAAGGGGCGGCCCATCCCCGAGCCTCCGGTCTTGGGGGGCCCTCAAATGCCTCCGCGTTCCCGAGACTTTAAAAATGTGCTTAGTACCCACATAATTACATCAAGTTCAAAACACTACAGCCTTCTAGACTTTTACGCGGTACTAATATTCTTTTAACTTTGCTGAACGCGTCCAATACACTGGGAGAATCCCTGTCTTTGTAGCGGGTACTTTGAAATTATATTTCACTTGCCAGATTTTAACGAAATAAACATAAACACTACATACAAATGTGAACTGAATAAAAAGCTCATTTTGCTTTGCCGCCCGGGGCCTCTGACGGTCTTAGTCCGCCACTGGAGTCAACATTATTTTATTCAAACTACATAAGTAACCAGGTACTTAGGTACTTAAAATAACTTTCGCTTAACACATTGACAGTAATAGCACGCAGGATTACGTAAACTGGTCAATATGTCACGCGTGTGTTAAATATGTAATTAGCTAGTTTGACATGTGTCAAAGATCTTACGTCATCATCGCTCGGTATTGGCCGACAATTCTTTGTAGGTAGAACCAGCGAGCATAGACGCCAAACAAATATCTCACTACGTTCACAAGAAGTCTAACACAATAATCGAGAAGATAGTATAAATAACGTCCATTAACTAACGTGCGTGTTAAGAGATATTTATTTATTTATTTGGTTCACCAACAATTGTTTACACAGGTTCTATACTAAGGGTAACATGCGAATGTATGTATGCAATAATGCAACAATCACTTACAGGCAAACTCCGCATGCATAAAGAAGTTGTACAAAAATTAAAAAAAATAAGTAGGTATTAGTCTAGTTTTCAATTACTAAGATATCTTAAAGTGTAAACAATGAACAAATCGCTCCAGAAATGCAACGATATAGGTTACTTATTATATGTAAACGAACACATCTTATTAAGAAGGTATTTAGTTTCATATACAAGGTAAATGCTAACGTATGCCTTATAAAATAGTTTACAAGTACCTACTAATGCACGCACTGTAGAATTGTTTTCTTTTGCCCCACAAAAGGAATTTCTCCTGTGTCGTGGGTGCGTTTACAAACATTCAACTCACATACACAAACATCCAGACCCGGAACAACTTGACTTCGACGACCTATGTGGCGCGGCGGGCGAAGGTCCGCCTGCGACGCAATAGGTTGCGGGTTCGATTCCCGCCCTGGGACAAATGTTTGTACGATCTACAAATATTTGTTCTGGGTATTTTCCTATGTATAGTAAAAAAAATATCTATCTATGTAATGTATTGTATTAAGTATATCAGTCATCTAGTACCCATAACACAAGCTCTGCTTAGCTTGGGGTTAGATGATGCTGTGTGGTTTGTCCAGCATTATTTATTTACAACTATCTGTAGGCCACAGAGGCGTCTTTATCTATGGTGCAGGGTCTTATTTAACTATCTAAGATGGCAGAGGCAGCGGTCCTAGGGGGTGCCGAGCGGAGCTCGCTAAGGAGCCCCACTCGGCGCGCCTGTTGTTCGGCCTCTTTTAGCGGAGCTCTTTTTACGTTAACCAACGTAAAAACAGCTTCTACATTTTGTTTAGCATCTGGATCTCTTATATTTGTCGAATTACAGCAAAGCAAAGCAAGGGCGCCACGAGCGGCTTTTACAATATATCTTTTTTTCAAATTTAATCTCCAAACAATTGAGTTTATTATCCATTGAGGAAAATTTACAGTTTGAACCTGATGTGCTAGAGTAATGTTTGCACACGAGCGCTACATAGGCTAGAGATGCCTCTTGTAGGCCATACAAATATTTGTTCCGTGCGGGAATCGAACTCACGACACGCGATGCCGCAGCCAATTGCTCAGCCACTGCGCCAACCGTACCGTCAAATTATTGTTTAAATTATGAATAGGGCAATATTCATAAACAAGAACATACGATACAGATACAGATGATGCTGTGTGGATTGTCCAGCATTATTTATTTATTCCCTGAGGTCACTCGGTGGGCGAACAGAAGATCTATTGACCTAGATGCAAATATTTTAAAGATGGCTTCGCTCTGCTGAAGATGCACTCCACTGAAAAACACCTGGCGGCGCCCGTCTTCGGAGTCTGCTAGCATTGGCATATTTTGGAACCCCGTCAGATGTAAGCGGAAACGCCGGGAGGGGACGCAGTAAAAGGACAAACACTGACCTTATTGGTGATGTTCTTCAGAAAGGTCAGGTGCGTAGTACTCGCAACCGGCGTGCGTGTATGACCAGATGTATGAACGTAAACGAAACAAAAGGAGTATGTATGGATCGTAGCAGGTGGCGTTCTGTGGTTTCTGCTTACCTCCATGGGAAAAGGCGTGAGTTTATGTGTGTAAAATAAAAATACAATTTAAATAAACACATTTATTAATACAAAACACCAAACACCTCTATTTACAAATCATAACAAATCTTTAGAACGATTACAACTGTCATTAATTAAATGCTTGTTTCAGTGAGATTTACAACAAAATGAACGCATAATTTCTATGATCTTGTATTATTTATAGGACACAATCCAAGCCCACCCAGCCCACACTATTCCCAAACCACTGCAACTCCTGAAAACCAGAATCAACAGTGGCGACCACCAGAAAAGCGTCGAGACAATGAAGCCCGACGAGTCCCGGAGAAACGATTCAACTGTCTTGGATCCCGCAACGAAATTAATCAGAAAAGAACAGCGGAGGAGTTAGAAAAATACAAAGAAATCCACTAAAGTATTTTACTACCTCTTCCACACTTAAGATAGTTGATCTATTTCGAGGTCTATTTTTGGAAGCAAAACGAACTTCTTTAGACGCCTTTAGCGATTTTTGGTAGGGGCATAACTTACGGGGGTACGCGTCACCGACATGCTAATATGAATTGTGCTAGACTGACAGTTATTGCAAATTGCAAAGTTATATGTTTTCACTTCTATCCGCAGTCCCTATGACTGCTTTTTTTTATGAAATATCTTGGTAACAAAATGATTGTACAGTTACTAAGTTGGTTTAAATCAGTGGTTCCCAAGCTATTTTGAACCCGGGACCACTTTGATTCCATCATTGTTAGCTAGGACCAGAACGATAAAAAAATACTCCATGTTTATTTGAAAATGACCTTTAAGAGGGTTTATTCTGAAAGTTGGCAACGTCGCAAGTAGATGTCAAATATTTCGCTGTTTTGATTAATTTGATAATATTTCTGTATGGAAATAAAAAATGTGGCTACAACATCAAATTCAATGTTATAATTGCAATTCATTATTAATATTCTAGTCAATTGGTTAGCCAAATTTCTTATTTCCATACAGTATTATTTCCAAATTAATCGAAACAGGTAAATATTTGACAGCTATTTACGACGTTGCCAACTTTTAGGATGCACCCTCTTAAACTAAATTTATCATATACGTCAAACTCAAAAGTTCCCACAGAAATTTGATTTCAGTTTGTTTCAGTTGCAAAAAGTTAGTTATTTTAAAACTTTAGCGGGCCATAGACAAGTTTTTGGGGACCACTGATGGTCCGCAGACCACTGGTTGCGAACCAGTGGTGAAAAAAAAAAAAAAGATATAATTAAAACCTTAGACCTACTGAGGCTTTACTGGTTTTAGGAATTTTATCATAATTCATAGATGACCCCTTATTATTTAAATAATGTATCTACACCTAGATTTATCGAGGAAAGTGTGCCTCAGTCCCACGAAATAGCAAGCTTAGTACAACAAATCCAGCCTCCGGGGTGCTACTAACAAAAAAAACCAATAACACTGCCCCACATAGGAATATACCAACCATGGGTAAGTACCAATGTGAGTCGCTCCATGTAAAATACTGGTATTCAGCTGCATCCGGTTAGACTGGACCCCAACATAGTTGGGTAAAGGCTAGGTAGATGATGACGTTATGATACGAGCTCTATAGTTTATGTTTCAATGTTCTGAATGGTAGTTTTGCTATCTCTTTTCCACTCAAGATCCTTACACAGGGTTTTGAAGAATTCCTTTGACGACAAACATCTTGGACTGACGCAGTGTGGGCATCTGAAAACCAAAAACCATTTAAGTTGTTGCGTAATGTCGCCTGCGAAATTCAAATTTTGTGTCATCATTGTTTCCTTTATTCTTTTTTACACTTTAAACGTTGCCCCACGCTAGGAATGTCTCCTGTATTGTGGGTGTGTTTACGAACATTTAAACTCACATACACAAACAGTCAGACCCGGAACAACTACCTGTAGGCCATACAAATATTTGTTAAGTGCGGGGATCGAACCCGCGACACGCAGCGCAGCAGCCAAATGCTCAGCCACTGCGCTATCAGTGTCGTCAGTTCAGAGTTTAGATCAAGTGAGGACCATGCAGATTAGTGCCCGAGATGGTCTCTTGAAGAAAGAACCACACAGATGTGAGTATACCTGTTCAGTCAGTGCGAACATTTGTCAGAAATAGGGTAGTGTCCTTAAAAATTCTGTTTGGTCCGAAAGTTGGATTACTCAAAAATACTGGACACGTATTTTTTCTTATGTCACGTAAACCAAAAATGACGACGATACAGTTCGTTGAAATTGCGGGTGACGTCACGCTGTGCTACACTTTTAACGTAACAGTGACGTCAGCAGCCCCTTCTCCTGAACTTTGATGTGCTATATCATTGTCACTTTTTATTGATTTGAGTTAGCAATAAATACGTGTCCAATATTGTTTGGTAATCTTACTGACGGACTAAATAGGCTTAAGATATTTTTACCTAGGACATGTGTCCTAGGTAAAAATATCTCTTGATATATTCTTGAACTCTACAATAGGGATGTCCCTATTGTAGAGTTAAACAGGTCGACGAATAATACCAAAGAATTTTGGGTAGGCAGTATTATCAGGCGTGATATAAATCTTACCTTGTTAAGAATTGTTTCGACACCCTGTGCCCATCGTCGAGATTTTGCATCACAATGTCGGCCAACGCTTCTATGAATATGGGATGAGTGTTAGGAGTGGCTGCTCTTTCTATGTGTTTTATTCCGGCCTGGAAAATCATAATAGTATATTTTATCACTAGCTTATGATTAATGACTTTAGTCACTGCCCTATATATATAATCCAGCATTGCACATGTCAGCGGATGAGGAAAATAAACAGCCTGTTCCTCATACACCCAAATCGCCCCCTTGTACAGGGTGGAAGAGATTTGCCTAATGCCTGTACAAGGGGGCGTCCATTCTTTCTTTTTTTTTTTCTTTTTTAAAAAAAAAACGTTGCCCCACATTAGGAATTTCTCCTGTATCGTGGGTGCGTTTACAAACATTTAAACTTACATACACAAACAGCCAGACCCGGAACAACTACCTGTAGGCCATACAAATATTTGTTCCGTGTGGGGATCGAACCCACAACACGCGGCGCAGCAGCCGATGGCTCAACCACCGCGCCGCACAATCTCACGTGATATTTAATAAAATGCGTTTAACTTCTGCGTGTAAATAATAATAAAACCCAATTCTCTCGCAATTTTACTATGTTTCTAGCGGTAAAAATATTACGTGACATTCGGCTCGACCCAGCCTCTTCCTAAAGTAAGATTGGATGAGATTCAACTCGACCCCCTACCACCCTGAGCGCCTCACGTAATTAATGTACGCCCCCCAAGTTGTTAGTGGAACTCACCTCTTTAGCTACTTCATAGCAGTACTCGATGTCCAGCTCGTGTAACGTCTCAATGTGTTCGTTGACAAACGCAATCGGAACCAGCAAGAGATGTTTGTTTCCCTGTTTTGCGTATGCCTGGAAACACGAACAAACATATAAGTTTTATTCTTTAGACCTTTTAGACGCCATCGTCACTAATATATTTATTTATTTACTTAAAGGTTCACCCACAGCACATATACAGGGTGTTAGGCAGAACGAGGGACATACTTTAAGGGAAGCTAGTAGTCATCAAAACGAACCAATTTCACTAAAGGATCGGCACTGAAATCGTGAAAAAAAAAATTGCTGTTTCTCACATTTTGTTAAGTTATGCCAACATAAATGTATGAAGGAGCTGATTATTTTTTCGCGATTTTAGGGATTGTTTCATTGTCAGAGTTGTTCATTTTCATGAGTACTACACGCCTTTAAAGTATGTCCCTCGTTCTACCTAACACCCTGTATAAACATAAATACAATTAATCTTAGGTTACATTCTAATATATATATGCCAATGACGGGCAAACACAACACTTTCAAAACAGACGTCAGACTTAACGCTTACATGCTAACTTATAATAGGTACACATTATATAACAAGCGAACGCATGCCCTGTACGCCATTGATGAAAAAATGCGGTGCACTATAATACCCACGAAATAAAATAATTCCTTTTGTATATTTTTATTTATAAGTTCTTAAACAGGAACTAAATGTGGCTTAATGAAAACATACTATTATTTCCCTGAAAATGATGACTGTTTATTTCAATAATCATGTATTTTTATTAAATACAAAAATTGAAAATTCTAAATTTGCGACTACTCAATTGTTTTAATCTCTGACTTGACTTCAGTAATAGATTAAATATTCGATGTTGCTTCTGACGGTGGTGACGCGTCGCCACGGCATGGCACGGCTATAGATGTTTGACAACAATATAGTAAGTATCAAAAAGTTTCCTTTTGAATAAGCTGCTGCTGAGGAGTGCTGTTGAGGATCTATTACACAATTATTAGCCCTCTGGCCACGTGAAGGGTCGACCAAAGGCTTCTCGAGGTCTCGAAAAACTAAATGGGCACACGGACCCCATGGCCCTAGTGTTTCAACCCCAAACGGCTCAAACATATAACTTCCAGTTAGGTTGTTGTATTTATGCCGTTTGAGGTTTTCTGCACCTGCAGCAGCCGCACCTGCACAATCCACCGTACTAGGAAGATGGGATGGCGCAAGGGTGTCGACACATGTTGCATCCCACACCAAAGGCCTACCCATCTTCCAAGGTGTTATGGACAATCCATCTGTTATTGATGCATTGTTTTAATATTTTAGCGTGTTTTTGTTTTCGTTTTTTCTCCTTACGTTATGTTAATTTTCCATGTAATTTCAGATACAATGCAATGAATAAATGATTTAATTAATAAATATCATTTAAAATATCTCACCTTGATAGCATCATCGGTATACGGCTGTAACCAAGGCAGAGGTCCCACTTTTGACTGCCAGACGAGCCTGTGAGGATTTGAGACTCCCAACTGCAACATAGTGTTGGCAACCGTTGATGCGACCTCGTGAGGGTAGGTGTCGCCGCGTGATACAGCCTGTAACATAAGGGGTGTTATTGTAATGTGCTTGGCGACCGATGCGGCGCGGCAGACGAAGGTCCGCCTGCAACGCAGGAGGTTGCGGGTTCAATTCCCGCTTTGGGACAAATGTTTGTACGATCTACAAAGAGGTGTTCTGTGTATTTGATATGTATAATAACAAATATCTTTGTGTTTAATGTATTGTATTAGGCATAATTCAGTCGTCTAGTAGCCATAACACAAGCTCTGCTTAGCTTGGGGCTAGATGATGCTGTGTGGATTGTCCAGCATTATTTATTTATTTACTTCAACGCGAATATAGCGAACAAAGCCGAAAAAGAATGCGAGCAAAAAAATATAGTCAAATACTAACCTTTAATGGTAAACTGTGCGCAGTGAACAATATAAGGACATCGTCTCTGACCTTAGGTTCAAACAACTCTAGTTTCTCTTGGATCCTCTCCGCAAAAACTTTGGCTAGTAATGGATGAGTCGCCCATCTTTCTATCAAGCTGAATTGTATAAATTCTGGGATGGATCTGCGAAAAATAATGAATAAAAAAAAATTATTTAGCTCCATCTGTATGTTTTATTTTTATATAATACTACCTCACCCAGCAAACGTTGTTTTGCCATATAAAATGTTTGGGGGTGCACCACCCTTAAAATTTAGGGGGATGAAAAATAGATGTTGGCCGATTCTCAGACCTGCCCGATTTTCACACAAAATTTCATACAAATCGGTCCAGCCGTTTCGGAGGAATATGGGAACGAACATTGTGACACGAGAATTTTATATATAAGACTAGCTGACCCAGCAAACGTTGTTTTGCCATATAAAATGTTTGGGGTGGACCACCCTTATCATTTAGGGGTATGAAAAATAGATGTTGGCCGATTCTCAGACCTGCCCGATATGCACACAAAATTTCATAAGAATCGGTCAAGCCGTTTCGGAGGAGTATGGGAACGAACATTGTGACACGAGAATTTTATATACAGGGTGTTTGGCAGAACGTTGAACATACGAAAATGGTGGATAGGTGGGGTCATCTGCTACTTACTCAGCCCAAATTTTTTTGGCCCTGGCCCACGGGATATTTTTTAAAAAAAATTTTTGTCTTCTTCTTACACCACTTTCTTAACTTTAAAGTGTAATTTTTATTAAAAATGGGTAAAACAGGCAATATTTAGTATTTTTTTTAAATCTTTTATGTTGACAGATTCTTATAAAATTATTGCTTTATTCAGATGTTAGCTAGAAAAAAAGTTATGAGTCCTCAAACTTACAGAAAGGTGTAAAAAATACTTAAATCTTAATTTCAACTTGCATTTAAAAAAAAACAAAAAATGATTGAGGAGTTCCAATTCTAGCAAAACATCCCTAGTGTGTGAGCTTTCTAATGGTATGTAATTTGCTTGTATAAAAAAAAACTTTAAGAGTTATTTCATAATTTTTTCAATTTTTGACGAAATTCTACCGACAACATTAATGCGAACAACTACTTGGATTTTTTGATCAATGATTTACCACCATTAATGGAAGAAGTGTTCCAAGTAGACATAAACAGGCCTATTGTCTTTCAACACGATGGTTGCCCAGCTCACTTTAGACTGATCGTACGTGAGCATTTGGATAATTGTTTCCCAAATTCGTGGATTGGCAGGGGAGGACCAATTCCCTGGCCTCCGCGATCGCCCGACCTCACTCCGCTCGATTTTCACGTGTGGGGAAGGGCAAAAGAACTAGTTTACACTACAGAAGTAGAAAGTCGAGAAGATTTAATAAATCGAATTAATGCTGCTTTCGAAGTTATGCGACAGGAGATGCTGCTGCGCACAACAACTGTAGAAATCAGACGTAGATGCCGCGCCTGTATTGTAAATGAAGGGCGTCAATTCGAACATCTGTGATTTATTATTTAAATAAATTATTTAAAATTACTTAATTGTTTCATTAATGCACCTAACTGGTACAGCATAATTTCAATCGATCATATAATTTTCACCAACTTTGCAGTATTAAATTTCGTAAAACATTTCACTTTCCGTAAAGGTAGAGTTTCGTCAAAAATGTCCTACTTGAAAAAATTATGACATAACTCTTAAAGTTTTTTTTTTATAAAAGCAAATTACATACCATTAGAAAGCTCACACACTAGGGATGTTTTGCTAGAATTGGAACTCCTCAATCATTTTTTGTTTTTTTTTTAATGCAAGTTGAAATTAAGATTTAAGTATTTTTTACATCTTTCTGTAAGTTTGAGGACTCATAACTTTTTTTCTAGCTAACATCTGAATAAAGCAATAATTTTATAAGAATCTGTCAACATAAAAGATTAAAAAAAAATACTAAATATTGCCTGTTTTACCCATTTTTAATAAAAATTACACTTTAAAGTTAAGAAAGTGGTGAAACAAGAAGAAAGACAAAAAAAAATTAAATAAATATCCCGTGGGCCAGGGCCAAATAAATTAGGGCTGAGTAAGTAGCAGATGACCCCACCTATCCACCATTTTCGTATGTTCAACGTTCTGCCAAACACCCTGTATTAGATATACAAATCTTAATATATATAAATTACGTGTCGCGTTGTTTGTCCGCTATGGACTCCTAAACTACTGAACCGATTTTGATAAAATTTGGCTTACTGTGTGTGTTTTGGTCAAACTTAAAAGATAGGACAGTTTTTATTTCGATTATTGACCTCAATTTTATTTTTATTGCAAATTAAATGTTTTCCTATCATCAGTTCCATACATTTACAACAGATGGCAGTGTAAGTTAACTTTTGAGGCGGTATGAAGTTCGCCGGGTCAGCTAGTATATATATATATGTTATATATGTATATGTATGTGGGATTTTAAAATGTGTACTTAGTAGTTAGAATAATAAGCATGAGTGAGTGTAAGCGAGACGACATTATGTGTGTGAGAGAGAGGAAGGATGGAAGGGGAAAAGTCAAGATGGCGATAACCGTAGAACCGATAACGTGTACCCTGTGTAATTTTAAATTAATAAAGGTCTAAAATAGTAAATCTGCTATTATTTCACCGCCTCAGACCTACATGTACATATGTATAATATATACATGTATGTACGTATTCATATTAGTTTGGTAAATTTAGTAAATTATTATTAGACTCATGAAGCCGTTACGCTTCCGTTCCCCTCGCATTCACCAACACCAGCACGTAAGGCCACCCATTGTAACACCCTATGTAGCTCTTAAACTCATTATTTGTAAGTTTTCATGGTGTACAATAAAGAGCCTCATCATCTGCCAAGCCTTTTCCCAACTATGTTGAGGTCAGCTTCCAGTCTAACCGGATGCAGCTGAACACCAGTATTTTACATGGAGCGACTGCCTATCTGACCTCCACAACCCAGTTATAATTATCGGCATGTAACTTGGCAAGAGTCGTTAGATGCGCACAAGTCGTTTTTTAGGTCTCTTTGGTAGTCAAGCGGGACGCGGGGTATGAGGTAGCGTCAATCCGAGCGCGCGATTGGTGCAACAGTCTCCCGAACTCCCGATTACACTTGCGTGGACGAAAATTGTACCCTTTGTTTTTGTTGTGTTTATGTTAAAGAGTTATTGTTATTGTTTTTAAATTTAGTTTTTGTTACGAGTTGATATTATTGTTGTTGTTTTAAATTAAAAAAATAAGGCAAAAAAAGGTATGCCTTTTTTCGCATACTTTTTGAGCATACTTTCCTCGTATGCATATTATTTATAACTCCAAATAAACTTTACGAATTCCACTCCCTTCTTCAACTTTCTTCTAATCAGATATTATTAAATATAAATGATGGCAATAACCATAAAGACACAACACGACACGATGCGTACCTGAGCCTGTGCTAAATAAATGTATTTCCTTACTTCTTCATTCTTATAAGGTTTATTTAGAAGAAGCCCGGTGTCTGGATTTGTGTCTTATAGCGATAGTGTCGCCCCCTGTTACATGGGACTTAAACATAACTGGCTAAATATGGGTGTACTGCAGGTACTCCTTTGCCTATCTCTTTTGGGATTACAGGCGTGATGTTGCAAACATTTTTTTTTTTAAACGTTGCCCCACACTAGGAATATCTCCTGTATCGTGGGTGCGTTTACAAACATTTAAACTTACACACACAAACAGCCAGACCCGGAACAACTATCTGTAGATCATACAAATATTTGTTCCGTGCGGGGATTGAACCCACAACACGCGGCGCAGCAGCCGATGGCTCAACCACTGCGCCAACCGTGTCATCAAATATTAGATTAGTGTGTTCTTACCTCTTTTTATAGAAGTCTGCAATGGCGTTCAAACTTGACCCAGTTGTAGCACAGCTGTATTGTGGATACTGTGAGAATATAACTGCCCTGTCCACACCATCCCTGTAATAAATAAATACAATAGACATTAATAATAATAAATTTTGTACTTTTTGATGTGCCCTACAGGGGCCCGTGATTGTACCTTAGCTCAAGCTGAAAGCTCCCAGACAAAAATGAAGATAAAGACAATAATACGGGGTGGGGCCATCGACACACAACTTAAATAAATAATGCTGGACAATCCACACAGCATCATCTAGCCCCAAGCTAAGCAGAGCTTGTGTTATGGGTGCTAGATGACTGATATACTTAATACAATACATTACATAGATAGATATTTTTTTATTATACATAGGAAATACCTAGAATACCCGGAACAAAGCTTTGTAGATCGTACAAACATTTGTCCCAGGGCAGGAATCGAACCCGCAACCTCCTGCGTCGCAGGCGGACCATCGCCCATAGTACCCAAGTATAATAAAAAAATCTATTTATGTAATGTATTGTATTAAGAGTATCAGTCATCTAGTACCCATAACACAAGCTCTGCTTAGCTTGGGGCTAGGTGATGCTGTGTGGATTGTCCAGCTGTATTTATTTATATTATTAATATCCGTGGTGCATTTTCACATCATGCAATTAAACACGCGCTTCAACTTTTAAGATATATAAATAAACACACACAAAAGTAATGATATAATTGTTTATTTCGTGTTATAGTACTTAGAGTGCACCGGATTTTATGTCACGTATTTGTGACGATGGCGTACAAGGCATGCGTTCGCTTGTCATGTATTTGTGACGATGGTGGTCAAAAGGTTAAGTTCCTTAACTTCGAACCTGCATATCTACTTAGCCGACAGGCAATACTTACTCCTCAAGTTGTGAGAAGGCGTCCTCCGTGAAGGGTGGTACGTATCTGAAGCTGACGTAGTGTTTGTGTGGCGCCGTGGAGGGGTGTAACCTGTCTAGCGATTCTACTAGTAATTTACCTGAAAATAACAAAGAAATAATTAGGCGTGATAAAATGGGATTTCTCGAAGGAGTTTGTGGCTAAATAAAACAGCCGCACGGGTTGTCGAGGTCAGTCTGTGGATGTGTGACCGTTAGTAACATATCGAGTTTCCTCCGTGCCTCGGAAGGCACGTTAAACCGTTGGTCCAGGTTGTCATTTGTAGATCTTTGGCAGTCGTTACGGGTAGTCAGCAACCCGAAAGTCTGACAACCAGTCTTACCAAGGGGTATCGTGTTGCCCAGTGACTGGGTTGTGGAGGTCAGATAGGCAGTCGCTCCATGTAAAACACTGGTATTCACCTGCTTCCGATTAGACTGGAAGCCGACCCCAATATAGTTGGCAAAAGGCTAGGCAGATGATGGGATTTTTCGTTAGAAATATCTCAGTAGCAGCCCGGAGTCCGTATATGTGTTCGTTGGCCACTTTACTGCTGAGCGTGAACACCTGGGTCAGGCAAAACGATATTGGATTGTTTCAACAGAAATTTGCTCGATTGATTGAAATAGGCTCATCCCCTACTACATGGGATCTAAACATAACTGGCCATATCTCGCGAAGAACCGACAACCGCTGGGGTAAACGTGTTCTTGAGTGGAGACCGCGACTCGGCAAACGTTGTGGACGCCCTCTGACCAGGTGGGATGACGATCTGCCGGAACTGCGAAAGACTGCAGGCAGATGCTGGATGCGGCAAGCTGAAGACAGGGCGCTATGGCGGTCATTAGGAGACGGCTATGTCCAGCAGTGGACTAGTATAGCCTGATGATGATGACGATAACGTATCTACGATAGATCGAACGAGAACTATGTATATAATACTAATATTTTATCATTGTTAAGTTTCTCATATCTAAATGAACTATGTATGTTCTTCTTGAGAAATAAACTTCTTTGAACCGAATCATGGGTATCAGTTTCAATGCTAAGTACATACGTCAAATACCACATACAGTGTGCATGCAGTGGACTAATATAGCCTGATGATGATGAAAATTGACTGGTTAAATGTGGCTGCACTGTAGGTACAACTCTGCTTAACTTTTCAGGGATTACAGTCGTGATGTTTTGTTGAGTTACCTTGATCATTGGTCCACTTTAGAATAGGTGAACCTCCACCAATCTCCATATACTTCTTCTGAACTTCCTCAGTTCTTCTGGACGCTATCCAGGGTCCAAGCCTACTCTGCATAGGCAGCTGGATCATGTCGCGATCTGTCATGATGCGGTGGAGGTAATCTCCTACCTGGTAAAAACGAAAATAATGACGGAAAATGAGTATGTAACGATCGCAGAATACGCGTTCTGTGGTGTGAGTTTCCACACCTTATTCCCATGGGGGTGGGCAGATACTACAGAACTACATACAAACACACATAAACATGTGTGTTTAAATGTATACAAATGTATACCCGGAAGAGGTTTAGGTGGAGATGAAAGTTTGTGTGGAAGAAGATCTTTTTGTCCGACGGGAATTCTAATCTATCACACAGCTAGCAAATAACTAGTACATACATACAAACATACATAAACTCAAGCCTTTTTTCCATGTTGGTAGGCAGAAACTACAGAACACCATGACGACTGTTGTGGCGCAACGGGCGAAGGTCCGCCTTCGACGCAGGAGGTTGCGGATTCGATTCCCGCCTTGGGACAAATGTTTGTGCGATCTACAAAGATTTGTGCCAGGTGTTCTGGGTGTTTGCTATGTATAATAAAAAATATCTATCTATGTAATGTATGGTATTAAGTATATCAGTCATCTAGTACCCATAACACAAGCTCTGCTTAGCATGGCGCTAGATGATGCTGTGTGGATTGTCCAGCATTATTTATTTATTATATGCCACGATCTTTACATACACCTTTCGTTTCGTCTACGTTCAAACATCTGGTCACACACGCACGCCGGTTGCGAGTACTACGCACCTGACCTTTTTGAAGAGCATCACCTATAAGGTCAGTGTATGTCCTTCTAGGACGTTCCCTCCCGGAGTTTCTATTTACATCTGCCTTATAAATACCTCTTCTTAGTCGTCTTTCATTCATCCTCTCAACTCATCTGCTTAGCCTTTTCCGAACTATGTTGGGGTCGGCTTCCAGTCTAACCGGATGCAGCTGAATACCAGTATTTTACATGGACTGGGCAACACGATACCCCTGTGTAAGACAGGTTGGTTAGACTTTCGGACTTCCGACTACCCGTCACGACTGTCAATGATCTACAAATGACAGCCGGGACCAACGGCTTAACGTGCTCTCCGGGGCACGGACGAGTCTTGATATTATGTTACGAATGGTAACCCATCCACAGACTGACCTCAGCAAGCGTAGCTTAACCTCCAAACAACCCGTGGGGCTGTTTTTATTTAGCCACGAGCTCTCTATTAGTACAGTGCTATCATAATGACTATACAATAATAATGAAAGTCATTATTTGTAAGTAGTATCAAGTTAAACAACTCTTATCAGTATATCAATCTCTTGTTTATTCATTCTTACATTGCATTTATTTTGTGGCTAAATAATAACAGACGCATGGCCTGTCGTAGGTTAAGCTACGCTTGCCGAGGTCGCTCTGCGGATGGGTGACTATACATTACATCACTGAGACGTCTCCATGCCTCGGAAAGCATGTTAAGCCTTTGGTCAAGGCTGTCATTTGTAGATCTTTGACAGTCGTTTCGGGTAGTCAGAAGCCAGAAAGTTTGACAACCAGCTTGATTTAACTGGGTAAGGCCCAGCTGTTGCCTAGCTCCACAGTTTAAAATTAACACTGATATACCCCTTGTGGCGTGATGTTATGTTTTTGTAAAAAAAAAGCCACGTGAATGAACCACGCATCAATCATGTTTAGTTAAATTCTTAGAGATACCCTTATCCAGAAGGTTATCAAAAATTATTTAGTTTTCTACGGGGAACATCAAAAATTTGAAAATTCGATCTTATATTACTGATGACCTCCTTAAGGTCAAGTACAGAGGTCAGCACATCAAGCTATCCCAATATGTAAAATTTTCCCAATTGAACATGAACCTTTTTCGTTTTTTTTTTGGAACGAAGTTCCTTATCGCGCGTTGCGAAAGGGGGCTAGACGGAAAAAATGAAGACCAAAAGTTGTAACGACACTTTTTACTATAGTTGTAAGCCGTGCGGCGTGCGCGTGTTTGTTTGTCTGTCTTTCTCTCTCATAGAAAGCAAGCCAGTTATTTTCGTTTCGTCTTTCTACTTCGCATTGAACAGTGTGGTGTCGCGACGATTATTTTTGTTGAGTGTATACAGGTTTTTTGTACATAATAAATAATAACAAAAGGATCTTCGTTCCATCCGGGTGTCCCTTGACACCTCTCAAGTTTTTTTTTCTTCTTCTTTAGTAAGAACAAAACTATTAACAATTTTTTTTTTATTAATAAATAAATAATGCTGGACAATCAAATGCACACAGCACATTATATTTATAGATATTTTTTATTATGTATAGAAAATACCCAGAACACCCGGAACAAATCTTTGTAGATCGTGCAAACATTTGTCCCAAGGCGGGAATCGAACCCGCAACCTCCTACGTCGCCCGCTGCACCACATCGGTCGTCAATAAAAGTTAATGGTTTAAAGATTATGTTGACCAACGGTTCATGGATCAATCGACTGTCGGTAAACCGTTTCAGTCTCGAGATTTTTAATAAGACACGTGTGAAGTTACTTTACGTTAATTTTAATATTTTACGTGTGATTCATCATCATCATCATCCTCCTGCCCTTCTCCCAATTTATTTGGGGTCGGCGCAGCATGTTTTATTCTTCCATTTGCCGTCATCTCTCTCTCCCTTCACCCGCCGCTCCACATAGGTCGTCAATTAATTACGATCTAGCCTACATAAAACACTAATAAGCAATTTAACTCTTAATTAATATGCTACGTGATAGATTATGTTAAAACTAAGGATAGTGTAATAACCTTATTCTTATGTTATAAAGTTGAACAACTATTGAAGAAATTTAACAGATTGGGGTAGCTTGATGTGCTGGCCTCTGTACAATATGGTGACACAGAGTACAGAATCGCTTCTCTGGCAGCCACTACAGACGTCCATATTATTGTTATTATTTTTAAGACTTTACTATCGTAATTGATAAGAGTATGCACAGATGGTTTGGTCACATTGAGAGGATAAATAACAAAAGGGCATCTATAAGGCAGATGTGAGCGGAAACGCCGGGTGGCATAAACAACAGAACGCCACCTGCTATGATCCTTACATACTCCTTTCGCTTCGTCTACGTTCAGACATCAGGTCATACGCACGCCGGTTGCGAGTACTATGCACCTGACCTTTTTTTTTTGTAATTATATATTCATCACCAATAAGGTCAGTAGGTAAGTCTTTCTGGGATGACCCCTCCCGGCGTTTACACTTACATCAGCCTTATAAATACCTTTTGTTAGTCGTCTTTCATTCATCCTCTCAACGTGATATTTGTGTAAATTTTTTGTTGTTTCCGTTTTATAGAATTACTGGCTGACCCGGCAAACATAGCTTTGCTATTTTAAGCCATAAAAAAATGTTTGGGATGGACCACCCCTATCACTTAGGGGTAAATAGATGTTGTCTGATTCTCAGACCTACTTAATAGGCACACAAAATTTCATACAAATTGGTCCAGCCGTTTCGGAGGACTTTGGTAACAAACCTTGCGACATGAGAATTTTATATATATGAAATCTCACTTTTACACTCAAATTTCTTGTATGTAATGGTTTATGAGTATTAGTAAATCTTAGATCTTATGTGATACAAGTAAATGTGCTATGTTTAAGCTGTCGGTGAACTCATTCTATGTTTACTGCTTATGACCAGCCTGCACATTTTTTTTTGTTGCTTTTTTGCTATTTACAGCTCAGTGTAAGTTGTTTTTGTATTGTTTCATGGGCCGATATCCACAACTCCACAACTCTGCCTGTATTTTGTGTAACTGTAATGCCTTACAGTTACACAAAATACAGGCAGAGTTTTGTACTACCATACAAAAACGGTATTTGCGACTGAAAAAAAAAAGAACTCAAAATAGAGTTTACCTGATCAGTGTCTGTAGGCCCACCCATGTTGAGCATCACTATCGCAGTCTTAGGTTTCACGGATGAAGAGTAACATGCCGTTCTGGATATACGGGTGAAGGCGGTGCGACCTGGAACCATTATAAACTATTAAAATACCAGCCTATAAAGCACACTGTACTCGAAAAGGTAAAAAACTGGGCACGATATGTCTGTTGCATGCCCTAAAACAGCAACACATCAGCCCTGTTCCTGGGGGACCCAAAGCGGGACCACCTAGATGTCTGTGTTAAGAATAGAAAAGTGAAAAAAACTTTCCTTTTCATTTAAGAAATTGCACCTACCACTGTTTTTACAAGTTTAGATTAAATAAATAAAAAGTGGTAGTGCAGAATTGTGATTGATGGAAGAAATAGAGAGAAGCTTTTGACAAGCAGTGGGACATTCATTTTACAGATCACAATGTCCCTTCCACCCTATAATTATATCTATAAAATTTACAAAAGAGTTTTTCAGATTTCAGAATGTACTCAGTACTCCGAGTGCATGAATAGAACTCTTTATCAACACATCGAAAATGTCATGCAAGAACTATAATAACGCTAAAAATAACGCCATCTAAATAACCCCCAAACTTTTAAAAATCACGGAATTGGTTTTAAAAATAATATTTCAAAACTTTCCATAACATTTATGAATTAAGATTACGAAATTTTTATGTAACTACTTTTTTATGGGTCAAATTTATTTATCGCTTATCGGTCGTATAACAATAAGTTATTGATACAATTGTAGCTAACATTAACCGGCGGTAAATATTGTCAGTAAAACTATGCACATACGGTACATTATAATATTTTAATCCATGAAAAATTGAGTGGTAAAAAATGTAAATGCGATGTTTTTACTTACATATTGAGGTGAGCATTTTAATGACTGAAACAAGTACAGGAATGTTTTAATTATTTTTGTAAAATTACGAATGTTTCAATTTAAATGCAATGCGTTTATTTATGCAATTAATATTTGAATTTAATTATTTTTTTTCACGCATCATCACTTGCCGGAACATTGACATTTGACAACTGGTTGACCGAATGAGTGATCATTTGATGAACGAGGTGGAGATAATGACCGACTTTTGTTCTTTTAAAACGTTCATTCAATCAGTGATGTGCCAAAGTAAGGCAGGCAATCAATATCAAATCAACTTATTACTCTAAAATATTAGTGTAAAAGTTCATCTTTATTTTTTGCACCACTTATAATACGCAGTTGCTAGCCTATACGGTAAAGTAACGTAGATATTATTTTACTATAGGCAAGCCATAAGCAAGATGATCGGACAGTTAGCATTTTTCTTTCTGGCTACGGCAAACTGTAAAATATCGCAAACTAAACAAAAGCAAGTGAGTACATATTCTTATTTGCTACTGCACGGCTTCTGCAATTTTTTCATAATCGTATTTTGACATGACAGCACTTTTATCAGAGTTCTTCAAGATGCTGGTGTTATGGTGTGTCAATGAGCTTTGAAACCATAATTCTCAAGCAGAGCTTAACTGCTTGTAAATGATTATTTTGTAAAACTCAACATCAAATGCAAGTTACCATCCATTGTTATTTTAATAACTTTAGTAGGGAAATAAATCCCTTAATAGAACAAGAACTAGCTGGTATATTTTACATCTACAATATGACAACTTATCGTATACTCGTAAGTGGAATAATGATAAACAAACGACACGATTGCAAACAAAAATATTTTACAAGTACCTAAAGTTAAAGCAAGCTTTGGAAACGCTCATCTGGAATTGAAAAAAAAACAACGAAGTCAAAAACTGTCTGTGGTGTATTTACATCAACGTCAAAGTATTATTTTTGTGATTGTGAAGAAAGTTGTGTCGTTTAACTATTTATTTACGTATATATTTTCTAACCATCTGTTGTTCAGAAAAATACGACTATGACCTGCCGCAACGCTTCGCACGCGGGCAGCTGGTACACGGAGAATGGTATGTAAACCAAATAAAGTTCTCTATTAACAAATTCATTATTGGATCAATTGATTTATTCGCGAAAAAAAAGTGTTTTGGTAGTGCCTAGGAAGATATTTTGTGCCTAGAAGCCATAAAGAAAATGTAAGGGTCACTAAGTCAAAAGGTTAATGACCTTTGTTTTCAAATGTATATTTATAATATTCTTTTGTCTTGTATGCTGAGGATGATTCGCAAAATCTTACGCTTCACAATTACATAGGTATACTAGTTACAATGTCTGCTATGAATAAAACATTTTGTTTATAACCTAGCAAGCAAAACAAAGAATGTTGTGAAAAAAATGTTGGATGCTTTTGAAATATTAAATTATATTTTATAATGTTATTTATTCCCGCCCTAATATTGTTCTAAAACAACCAAATTATTATTGATTTAGAAATTAATAAGTTGACCTGTTGACCTTTGAAGTGTCCTAGTTAAAAAAATGTCAATTGATTTTTTCTCAAGTGGCTTTCGTTCGGAATTGAGATTGTTGAGGCATATGGTTACTTTTTTTTATTAAATAAACGCCTTTAACTGAAGAGTATTTTTATCTTAACGTTTAATAAGTATTTTCGAGTATGTTTATAAATAATTTATGAGTCACTGTTTGTTCGCACCATTCAACTTGATATCATAATAATTAGTAAAACATTGGAACTGATATTGTTTTATAAATAGGCCAATTGTAAATAATTTGAATAATCAGTTGGTACTCTAATACTCAGAATAATTTAGTATACACAGGTATTCTTTATCATTTTTTCGTTTTATGAAACTCATTCGAAATTTCCGAACGAAAACGGAAATCGCGGTTGCCATGACAATGAATGACAGCCATTTTAAACAATTGTCAATTTAACTGCCTAAAATCGCATCGCATTGGAATTAATGTAAACATTATCCCTAAAACTACTTATAAAATGGCTGATAAAACCAAAATATCGGCTGCGTCATCGAAAACGTCAAATAGAACAAAGCGACCATCAACAGGCGTGCAACCTACAACATCGCGAACAAAATCTGTTGCAACAAAAGACAAAAATGTTCCTCGCACGAACCCGAAGAAAAATAATGCTAACTGCACAACTGTTGATGCGGATACTACAATTATGAAACAAGAACAACAAGGACTTCCGGATTTCGATACAGAGAACCGCCAAATTGCGTACGGTAAATTTTTACGAGCCATGTTAGAAGAATGTCTGATTGACGAGAAAATAGAACGGGAAGAAACGGTAATGGACCTGCAAATGACCCAGTTAGCTGACAGATTCCAGAAAACTATGGATCAATTGGATAAAACTAACAAAAGGCTGAAGAATATAACCTTTGTTGTGGAACAAAAGAGGTTGGTAATGACTAATGAGTCAGATTCCTTTTCCTAACTTTTTAGGAAGTCTGTGGATCTGTAGTGTGTAGTGGCTATGTGCGTGACTATTGTGGTGCTAATATTGAACCCAAGCATGAAGTCCATTAATAAATGCACCAATGGTATGGCGAGGAAGAAGGTGATTACTAAGATAATGGCAAATAGAGATATGTATCATCCTCCTGCCCTGATCACAATTTATTTGGTGCTGCATACCTCCTACCTCAACCTCTTCTTTCATATCTCTATCTGCCGTCATTTCAAAAGTCACCTTTTTTCTAGCCATATCATCTATCACACAATCCATACATCTTTTCTTTGGTCAACCTGTCTTTTACTCTTGTAACCCTGCACATTCACACTTAAAACTTTCTTCACAACATGGTCTTCATGCTTTGTCATCATGTGCCCATACCATGACAACCAATTTCCATACAACTTCTCGGTCACAGGCACCAGATTCAGACTTCCTCTTTCATACTTATTTCTTATTCTATCCATTATTGTAACAGCACACATCCCCTTGTACAACATGACGTAACTATTCTCAAATGAGGGTTTTTCAGATAATACTCTATTTAGCTTAGACAAAAGTCTGACAACCAGTCTTACCAAGGGGTATTGTGTTGCCCAGTAACTGGGTTGTGGAGGTCAGATAGGCCGTCGCTCCATGTGAAACACTGTTACTCAGCTGCATCCGTTTAGACTGGAAGCCGACCCCAACATAGTTGGGAAAAGGCTAGGCAGATGATGACTGTATTTAGCTAAGAAATAACTTGTCACTCATCATCTTCCCGCCCTTATGCCAATTTTACATGCCCATGCCATGACAACTGATTTCCACACAACTTCTCGGTCACAAGCACCACTTTCAGACTTCCTCTTACATACTCATTTCTTATTCTATCCATTCGCTTAACACCACACATCCCTCTCAGCATTCAGAAATAACTTGTCACTATCTAATAGACCTCTTAATTTTCAGACTACTAGACCTCAAAACCCGCATCAACACAGAATTCTTTGAAACGACAGACAAATCTAACGCTGAAACAGTCCTCGAAAATCTCCGCTCCACTGAACAAGCATACTTGGACAAGATCAATCTTAAAGATGTAGACTTTGGTTACAACCAAGTCTCCGGACATAAGCAGCTTTTGGATGCTGTAAACGATGCTATAGATGGACTAGAACAGATTAAAAAGGAGTCTAATTTAGATTTGGATAAATTCAAGGAGTATGAAAAGTCTCAAACAAGTATTGGCGAGTTAGAAAAGGATCGTTTCAATGTTGAAAGTTTGAAATCGGAATTCGAAACAAAGTTTCCACAGTTCAGTGAGCAATTGTTGAAAGAGGCATCGGAAAAGATTGCCAAGATACTCGAATACGATGATAATGATGACGGTGATGATTGATGATGGTATTAATCACTGCGAAGAGTCTAAACACACTATGCCGAAGTTACGCGACCGAAGTACGGCGACTGATTTTACGTTCCGACGTATTCGGCTGATATGACACACCATAAGTGCCGAACTTACGCGGCAGAAATTGAGTTCCGCAAGTTTGTGTGCGTATTCAGATACCGCTGATGCGCTGACAGAAGCGAAATGAATACTATGGACGGACACGCGGAGTGCGGGGGGCTCCCCGCTGCTCCCCGCCCCCCCATCTTCGTCAGCAATCGAACCGAACTTCGGTCGCGTATAATGTGTGCTCACAGAATAAGTTGCCGCTGTACTTACGCCCTACCGCCCGACGTAATTTCGGCATAGTGTGTCAGTAATTCAAATAGCATTGCAGGCGTAATTATGCTGAACTTCGGTCGCGTAACTTCGGCATAGTGTGTTTAGGCACTAAGAGATATCCATACACAACCTGATGACCATGAGTTCAGTACATAATTCTTCTGGACACCCCAGTGTTGAAATTTTGCATCAGGTTTTTTCAAATTTACTGGTTTGTAAATGTTTTAAATAGACATCAGCATAAAGCTTTTTACTTCAGCCCTTAACTTAATCTAACCTTAGGCTGCGTTTCCATTACATTAGTCGGAGCTGTGCAGAGCGGAGTTTAGTGGTGCGTACCCTAACCAATCGCAATGCTCGAAATGTCCGCTCCGATTCAGATTAGACATTGTGATTGGTTAATTCTTGCGGCGCTAAGCTCCTCTCCGCACAGCTCCGCCTCAGTGGGACCGCAGCCTTAAAGTGCGTGCCCTACACGCCAAACCTTTTAAATAAAAACGTTTAATTTCATCTTCGTTATCATCAATTTATCAATATCCATGCTTTATTTTAATTAACTAGCTGTCCCAGCGAACTTCGTCCCGCCTCAAAAGTTGAGTTACACTGCCATCTGTTAGAAATATATGGAACTTATTAGAGGAAAACGTTTAATTTGCAATTAAAAAAATATTTAGGTCAAAAATCGAAATAAAAACTATCCTATCTCTCAAGTTGGATCGAACTGCACAATTTTATTATAATCGGTTAAGTGGTTTAGGAGTCCATTGAGGACAAACATTGTGACACGAGATTTATATGTATTAAGATTACGCATGGAAGCTTCAACTTTTAAGATACATAAATAAACACACAAAAGTGAAGATTTAATTGTTTATTTCGTATTATAGTGCTTAGAGTGCACTGCATTTTTGTCAGATATTTGTGGTGTTGGCGTACAGGGCATGCATTCACTTGTCATGTTTGTGACGATGGCGGTCAAAAGGTTAAACTGAAAAACCCAGTGATATTTTTAAATGATACACTTCTTTACATATGAATTGAAAAAGTCACATTGGTACTTGCCCAGGTTCGAACCCATAACCTCGTGCTCAAGAGGCGAGGCCTAAACCACTGGGCCATCATGATTTTGGACATCACTGACATCGGTGAAGGAAAACATTGTGAGGAAACCTAGACTTATAATTAATATAAGTCTGAAATCCGCGCTACGTCTTGGAGTTGCGGAAATCGGCCCGTCTAACAATACAATACAAAGTCTGAAATCACCAACCCGTCTTGAGCAAGCGTGGTGATTAATGCTCGTGCCTTCTCTGTATGAGAAGAGGCCTTTGCCCTGCAGTGGGACAGTAACAGGCTGGTAGGATAGGACATTTCTTTAATTGAAAATCTCATTAGGTGTATAGAACTCATGATTTTGATTGTTTAAATGATTAAAAAAAGAACACAAGTTATGAAAATTTGACGAAAAATATCAACACTGGATGGTATCCGGTTGTGGGACAATGTTCCCTCCCACCCTGTATACTTGCTTACTGTGACCTAAACTGTCTGGTTGGCCTATAAAAACCTTGATCATACACAGAGCAATGTTATAATCTTGTCAAGGTAAAGTAGTTCTTATGGAACTGTACGGCATAACCAAAAATGGCAAGCTTTGAGCAACTTTTGCCCTCAATTTAACCCCTTCAGGGGATGAGTTTTCCTTCCTTAGTGCTCATTTTTGTTATACTATAAGGAACTCTAATGCAAAATTTTATTCATCTAGACTCAGCGGATTAGACAGTCATTTAGGATTGTCTATCAGTGAATATGAGATTTTTATTAAGTAGATTTATTTTAAAATGTTTTCAAGTTAAAACTTCTTTTGTATTTAGGTTGATTATAATAAATGTTGTGTTAACTTAACAATGGTTTTATTTTTAACTACAGAAACATTTGATGACCATCCCGTCCACCCCCTTTGAAGCGTAATTTTGATAATAACATATATTACTCGCTGATAGTGTAGCTTTCTATAGGTGATTCATCATCTGCCTAGTCTTTGATGCTGGGGTCGGATTCCAGTCTAACTGGATGAAGCTGAATGCCAGTATTTTTCGGGGAGCGACTGCCTATCTGATCTCCATAACCCAGTTAGAGGGTAAAACGATACACCACGATGTTATGTTGAAAGGAATTTTAGGTATGAGGAACAGGGTGTAAAGTTCCTCATCCGACCAGACGGGTGTCGTGTCTGGTGGGCAACTGCCCGACGATTGTTTTTTTTTTTTTTTTTTGGAATGGGCATCTCGCAGTTTATCCTTTAGGGATATTTACTGCTCAACCGAACTTTCCTGTGGGGGGCTTAATTAAAATTAAGGCCTCCAGCCAGGCAACCGACGATTGTTGTCGGGCTCGTTTATATATACTCAGTCGCGTGGATAACTTTCATATCGCGATGTAGGAAACGTCGATTTAGTTCGTATGTGGCGAGATAGATGTCGCTACAGAATCTTACAGTATACAGCACGCGTAGCATGACCAGTTCAATATCTATCCATATCCAAGAATCTTTTTTTCCAACTTGACATCTCTTCTACCCGAGCACGGGTACACACGGGTATCCACACCATATCCTCAGTAGACATACATAGATGCATAAACTCACGCCTTTTTTCCATGGGGACAGGCAGAAACTACACGATCCTTACATACTCCTTTTGATTCGTTTACGTCTTACACGCGTAGCATGACCATTTCTATATCTATTCTACCAAGAATAGACAACGTTCTTTCATTCCAACTTGACATCTCTTCTACCCGAGCACGGGGCGCCCCGTACACTGTAGAGAATAGAAAACTTTCTTGTCTTCAGTTTTAACATCGTCATGCATAGGACGGTAGAAATCTTTCAACAATCTGTCATGTTGTCCATTCTTCCGTCGACAAAACCCGTTTCTATGGTGGTCATGCTACGCGTGCAGACTGACAGAATATTATTTCGGGTTAGATTCAAACACTCGAGCGAGTTTATAATCGTTTCTTTCAGAAGGTAAAAGGCAAGGCGACACCGGTATACAGTAGATGTTCCAAAAACCCGCACCAAGCGTTTCGCATCCATATTTATATTGCGGGCGTTGGCCCACAAAAGGGATGAATAAAACGCAGTTGCATGCAGTTGAGATGAAAATGCTGAGGGGGATGTGTGGTGTTAAGCGAATGGGTAGAATAAGAAATGAGTATGTAAGAGGAAGTCTGAAAGTGGTGCCTGTGACAGAGAAGTTGTGTGGTATCGGTTGTCATGGTATGGACATGTGATGCGAAGGAATGAGGACCATGTGGTGAGGAAGGTGTTGGGCATGAATGTGATGGGTTACAAGAGTTGAGGGAAACCAAACGATGGATGGATTGTGTGAAAGATAGGCTAGGAAGAAGGTGACTCCTGCGATGACGGCAAATAGAAATGTATGGAAGAAGACATGCTGCGTACGCCGACCCCAAATAAATTGGGATAAGGCTGCCCTTATCATGATTTTTATTACGGACGGCCACTCACTGTGTAACTTCGTTCAAGAATCCATGTTCCCCACAAACTACAATCTAACGATCTACAAGGCGAGAGTGAATCGGTTTCTTCTAGGCAACCGCGCTCGATCCTAGACCTCAGCATCGCTTTACATCAGGCTAGATAAGGTCAAGCGTACGCCTATCTAGCATCAACGAAAACAACACCCGCATTGTTTATTTCGCAAATAGTTCTTTGTTATTTTCTCTTATTTATTTATTTAATTAGGTAAAACCAATACAATTACATAACACATACTTAAAATTAAGTTCCAGCGCAACAATTACTTATAGGTAAACACCATATACACAGAAAAAACATATAGAAAAATAAGCTACTTGACTTACTATGTAATAAGCGCTAGTTTTCAATTGTTTTCAATTTTCAAAAAAAATATGAAAATTGGTGAAAAGTAAAACTAATTAATTTTTGAAAATAGCAACATTGGTATATAAACTAAATTAAAGCTAACGTATTGCTCTTTGTGCAGGTAACGAGCTGTCCCGCCAACTGGACCTCTGGCTCTCCAAAGCGGACCTCACCCATGGACCAGCGAGGGCTATCATTGCGCCGTAAGTGTAGACTAGGTTCAGATCACTTTGTTCCAATTGACACCTTATACGCCAGGTGACCGACAAACAATACATTTTCTATTGTGTCTCGTTTTCTGGCAGTTAAGTTGATTATAATACCAGCCTAGTACTGCAGGGCAAAGGTCTCTTCTCATACAGAGAAGGCTCGAGCAGCGATCGCAAAGCTTGTTCAAGGCGGATTGGCGATTTCTGGCTTAAATAATAGCTGTGCCTCGCGCTTTCACCCGTTCCTAAGACTAAGATCTGTAAGAGGTCGCTTTTAGTGATAAGGCCTGCCTATTGTAACACCCTATGTATCCCTCCCACCACCACCTCACTTCACCCTATCTATCATGTACTGAACTCATGGTATCCGGTTGTGCGTCGATATCCCTTCCACACTGTTTGGATAACATCTAGGTTTCCTCACGATGTTTTGCTTCACCGATTTCTAGGATAAAATTGGAAAGTACAGACGCCAGCACATCAAGCTACCCCAAACTGTGAGATTTTCCCATTTGAAGTAAATCTTATTCTTTTGTCTCAAGTTGAAAACCTATCAAATTTGGCACATTGGGGTAGCTTGATGTGCTAGCCTCTGTACATATGAATGGCTAAAGTCACTGGTTTTTTGGGCGTATGAGGAACAGGGTGTAAAGTTCCTCATCTTCCGTAGAAAAGGGAGGATCCTCCGACCAGACGGGTGTTGTGTCTGGCGGTCAAGTTCTTGTATATGTTCAATCGCGCGGATAACTTTGATATCGCGATGTAGGATACGTCAGATTTAGTTCGTATATGGCGAGATAGATGTCGCTCCAGGTTGACTTGATTTAAGCCCACAACCGAATCAAAAGCGAAGCCACTAGGCCATGACGATATTGCATATATTTTATCATTATATCTTACCGATCGAAAGTTTGTAGTGTTGTTCTTGTGTGTAAAATACTAGTTATCTTGTGTGTGATATATATCAGTACTCAAGTATACCACTTCAGTGCCGTTATAATTTAGATACCGGAGTGATAATACGCACTAATTGGTACTTGAGTTTGAATTGTAATAAGGATTCAACTCAAGTGTGTAACGGGATAGTTCGTTTTTTTCAAAGGATCGGAATATTGGCAGCTGAAAACAGTTTTCGTAAATAACCTTGACAAATAAAGAATCGATTTCCAGTCAAACCGAGTGCAGATGAATACCAGTATTTTACCTGGAGCGACTGCCTATCTGACCTCCACAACCTAGTTACTGGGCAACACGATACTCCTTAGTAAAACTGGTTATCAGACTATCGGGCTTCTGACTACCCGTAACGACTGTCAAAGATCTACAAATAACATGTGGGAGCAACGGCTTAACCTGCTTTCCGTGGCACGGTGGAGTCTCCATATTACGAACGGTCACCCATTCACATACAGACCTCGGCAAGCGTAACTTAAACTTCGATCGATCCGTGCGGCTGTTTGATAGAATAGGGTATTGTCCTTAAAAAATCTGTATGGTCCGAAAGTTGGATTACTCAAAAATATCCAAGAATGACGACGGTATAGTGTGTTGAAATTGCGCGTGACGTCACGCCGTGCTACACTTTTTGTCAAAAGTGTAGCACGGCGTGACGTCACAAGCCCCTTCTCCTGAACTTTGATGTGTCATATGTATATCATTGTCACTTTTTATTGAATTAAGTAAGCAAAAAATACGTGTCCAATATTGTTTGGTAATCTTACTGACGGACTAAATAGACTTAATATATTTTTACCTAGGACACATCCCTATTGTCCTAAATGGTGTAATGGAATTGTTTACTATTAAGAGCCAACGACAAAATATTTAGCCACGATCTCCTCTCGACAAATAATTAATGTTAGTCTGAAATCACATACCGGCTTTGAGCTGGCGTTGGGACTTGTCGTAAGCTCCCAAAGTTAACCATCCGGATTTTGGCGGCGTGGAGATTGGTGACTAAAACCAACCGTGGAAATGGTCAGTCATGAGTTCAGTACATGATTTTGGACTTCCATCATTGAAATTTTTCGTCGGCTTATTCCGTACAGATAAAACCTGTCTTCAAGCAGAATCGACGACCGATGTGGCGCGGCGGGCGACGACGGTCCGCCTGCGACGCAGGAGGTTGCGGGTTCGATTCCCGCCCTGGGACAAATGTTTGTACGATCTACAAAGATTTGTTCCGGGTGTTCTGGGTATTAACTATGTATAATAAAAAATATCTATCTATGTAATGTATTGTACTAAGTATATCAGTCATCTAGTACCCTTAACACAAGCTCTGCTTAGCTTGGGGCTAGATGATGCTGTGTGGATTGTCCAGCATTATTTATTTAATCATGTACTGACCTCATGGTATCTGATTGTGCTTCGCTGTCCCTTCTGCCTAGAATATGAGTTATAACAGTAAAACCATATTTAAAATCACCTCTAAGTATCAAATAAGTTAGATTCCGTATCTATCATGTATCTTTCAGGAAAATAGCGATGTTAATCTTTATATTTTTGTTACAGTCATGCGGGCTATTCGTACTGCGGCGCCTGCGCAGCGTTTGCCTACAGACAAATTAGTCCTGTCGTTGTGTGAGTAAATGTATATATCATATAGTTATGTAGTATAACAGTCGTGTAACTATGAATGAGAAATTCTGTGAAAAAACAACGTTATAGTTTAAAACAAGTTTTTTTTTAATCTAATTTTGTTTAGGGGCTAGATGATGGTGTGTGGATTGTCCAGCATTATTTATTTATTTTATTATTTATTTATTTATTCATATATTTTTGTTTTAGCAAGCGCATTTTTATCTTGGGACCCTCTCACCACGTGAGGCTCGGAGGCTGCGCCCTCTCCTCCTTGGACAAGTACCAGACTCCCCTCTACGATCTCACGATTGATAAACAGAGTAAGTATTTTACTAACTACAAGTACGTCAAGAGCTACGCAATCATTTTGATTATAATTTGTCCTTAAATATTCCGATCGGTCCGAAAGTTGGATTACTCAATAATACTTGACACGTATTTTTTCTTTGTGCGTTGTTATTGCGCGTGACGTCACGTCGTGCTACACTTTTAACGTAACAGTGACGTCACAAGCCCCTTCTTCTGAACTTTGATGTGCTATATCATTGTCACTTTTTATTGATTTGAGTAAGCAAGAAATACGTGTCCAATATTTTTTGGTAACTTACTGACGGATCAAATAGACTTAATATATAGGTACCTATCACACCTTACCTAGGACACATCCATATTATGTTTATTGATCATCCAGTGCATTTGAAAGGCTAAGCTTAGGACTTTATTTAAACTTTGCGAGCATAAATATCTTACGCTTACGCAACTTAGAAAATACTGATTTCATATTAGTTTGTGTTTTTTTTTTAAGTAAACCTTGCCCCACACAAAACATTCTTCCTGTATAGTGGGTGCATTTACAGTATATAATAAACATGTAAATTTAAATGCATAAACAGCCAGAAAAATCCGTGCCAATCGCTCAGCCACTGCGCCAATTGTGCCGTCTATAGTGATCACCCTGTCCTTACACCATTTTATCCGGACTTATCCGGCGTCGTAGCTGTACAGTAGACACACACACACACACACACACACTTTAACTCTACACACATACACACTTCGTACGCCACACTCGAATCATACACTCACTAACATGCCTATTAAAATAAAAATAAAAAATATTTTATTATTAATATCCACAGTTTACGCCGAGCTGGAAGCAACGCGCCAATTCGAATGGATGGACGTACAGACAGACGAGGACGAACATTCTATTGAGATGCATCTGCCTTACATAGCCAAAGTTATGGAAGAGTACGTATGATTCTGTCTGTCGCTTAGCTTTCCATTTTCTATTTTGTTGCCATCCATCCGGTTTCCCCCGGCTTTGCCTTAGTTTAAAGGGCGTCCGGGGAGCGTCCGGGCGGGTTTTCATTTATCGTCCGGGCTGTTTAAATAAAATCATATTAAATTATAGACTGCAAATATAGTTTCTGAAGAAGAATCTGATTTCGTTCTCTAGAAGACATCGTCTAAAATCGTAATCAAATTAATAGAAATTTAAGGTTTAAATGTATTTTCTTTTTTTTCTATTGGGACCAGCCCGCCACACTTTTCCCAAACCACTGCAACTCCTGAAAACCAGAATCAACAGTGGCGACCACCAGAAAAGCGTCGAGACAATGAAGCCCGACGAGTCCCGGAGAAACGATTCAACTGTCTTGGAATCAAAAAAGAGCAACGGAGGAGTTAGAAAAATACATAATTTCCAGTTTCCTATTGGCCTAGCTCTGTTCTGTCTCCTGCTTGATATGGAGGGAAGTGGAAATTACATATTTTTCTAACTCCTCCGCTGTTCTTTTCTGATTAATTTCGTTGCGGGATCAAAGACAGTTGAATCGTTTCTCCGGGACGGAGAGACGGTCGGGCTTCATTGTCTCGGCGCTTTTCTGGTGGTCGCCACTGTTGATTCTGGTTTTCAGGAGTTGCAGTGGTTTGGGAATAGCGTGGCGGGATTGTCCCAAAAAAAAAGACCCAACTTCAACATAGAAAAAGCTAGCTAGACAAATAGTGAATCATGACGGTTTAATTTCAGATACCAAACCGGCTTCACGATCATACCTATCCTAGTTGGGAATCTAAGCCCTGAGAAGGAAGCCAAGTACGGTGTCATATTGGCGCCGTACCTCGCAGATCCACAGAACTTGTTCGTCATATCCTCAGACTTCTGCCATTGGGGGTCCAGGTTCAGATATACGTGGAAGGATGCGTCGAGAGGACCGATCTATCAGAGCATCGAGTGGCTGGATAGACAGGTAAGGATAATAACACTTAACATCACACCTGTTATCCGCGAAGTGTTGGGTAGAGGTGCACCTCCCTTCGACAGTTAAAACGTCAATAATTCATATCTTTCATTTACAAGCTCATTGGGTTAGATAGAAATTAAATAAATAATGCTGGACAATCCACACAGCATCATCTAGCCCCAAGCTAAGCAGAGCTTGTGTTATGGGTACTAGATGACTGATATACTTAATACAATACATTACATAGATAGATATTTTTTATTATACATAGCAAATACCCAGAACACCCGGATAAAATATTTGTAGATCGTACAAACATTTGTCCCAAGGCGGGAATCGAACCCACAACCTCCTGCGTCGCAGGCGGACCTTCGCCCGCCGCGCCACATCGGTCGTCAAATTATCATTATTCTCATGATTATTTACAAACAAAAGATCAATAGAATTAGGAAAATGGGGGTCCAGAATCATTGAACTAAATTATTAATTTTTCCGTATTCTTTTATTGTAGGTAAGTACATATTTTAACATGAAAAAAATAACAAAAAGTTTTTTGAAAAAATATGTATAAAAATAGTGCTCCGCCCGCAGCGAGGTGGTAAGACCCAAGCTAACGGTGGTTAGGGATCCAGAGTGAGGAACCTCCTCACAATGCGTGCCGTGTCCTTAAGACCGCCTTCTGCATTTGACTCTTGACCCAACTGTTTAGCAAAAGTTTCTCAAGATGTTGGTCTAAACTTTTCGCTATCAAACCATTGACTGTATATATATGTAATATATATGTATATTATTAACATCCTATTACCATACAAATACAATTACAAAATACAAATACATAATGATGAGTAATTGTCGATTTTGGTATAATATATTAGTTTTTTATTTATTTAGGCATTAACATGTGGCAAATTATTTAATTTAATGATTTATAACGATGATTTATTTGATTATTATTTTTTTGACTTGTCTTTTATAGCTTCAAGTTCTTCAAACCTATCAGACAGACGTGTTGCTCGGGAGTTTGTTCCTCCACTTCTTCTTCCCAGCAAAAACACTAGGAAGTGGTGAAGGGTGGGCGTTTTGGGGGACTGTCTTTTGTAAACGTTTTACGTTCAAAATGTGCTAATTCTCAGCCTAATTTGAATAAATAAATGAATTTTGATTTTGATTTGATTTGATGAGTGTATGAATGAGTAGGAGGAGCTCGTGGCTAAATAAAAACAACCGCACTAGGTGATCGAAGGTTAGTTAAGCTACGCTTGTCAGTCTGTAGATGGGTGACCGTTCGTAACATATCGAGACTCCTCCGTGGCTCGGAAAGCACGTTAAGCCGTTGGTCCCGGCTGTCATTCGTAGATCTTTGACAGTCGTTACGGGTAGTCAGAAGCCCGAAAGTTTGACAACCAGTCTTACCAAAGCGTATCGTGTTACCCAGTAACTGGGTTGTGGAGGTCAGATAGGCAGTCGCTCCATGTAAAACACTGGTATTCAGCTGCATCCGGTTAGACTGGAAGCTAACCCCAACATAGAACAAAGTTAGGAAATGATGAGTATATGAATGTGAAGAGTCTTCTCCGATGTACCTTCCAGCCTGTATGCTGATACTATAAATCTTAATTTGAAACATTCCAGGGTATGGATCTAATAGAGAAGATGGATCCCCGCGTGTTCACGGAGTATCTGAACAAGTATGGCAACACGATATGCGGCAGGCATCCCATAGGAGTGCTGTTGCAGGTAAGAATTGGATTTCTAACACACATACAATCATGCCTGTATACACATATAACGCACACACACTACGCCACTGGAAGGGTATAAGGAACAGGCTGTCAAGATCCTCGTTCTAAATATTGCTGGACAATCCACACAGCATCATCTAGCCCCAAGCTAAGCAGATCTTGTGTTATGGGTACTAGATGACTGATATACTTAATACAATACATTACATAGATAGATAATTTTTTTATTATACATAGCAAATACCCAGAACACCCGGAACAAATCTTTGTAGATCGTACAAACATTTTTCCCAAGGCGGGAATCGAACCCGCAACCTCCGGCGTCGCAGGCGGACCATCGCCCGCCGCGCCACATCGGTCGTCAAAAAGAGAGTCTCCGTCGAAAAGAGAGGTTCCTCCGACCAGACAGTTGTTGTGTCTGGTGGGCTACTGCCCGAAGATTGATGTCAGGACAAATTTGACATCGCGATCTAATTTCGTCAGTTTAGATAGTATAGTTTTTTTTAGTGCGTACGTGGCGATGTAGATGTATCTACACGTTACTGGTGCGTGGTCCTGGGTACGAAACCCGGGTCGCCAAAGTGATATCGAAGTTTGATTACATGACATAAGAAAGAGCGCGCGAACGCCGCCACCGTCATGTTTGAGTGTCATGCGCCATGTTTCATTTGGTCGAGTCATGCGCAATGATACATTACGCGGTCGGGTAACATGACGCGCAATGCGTGTAGTAGTGCGTCAGGGATGTTTGCAGATAATAATATTGATGGTTTTGCAGCCATTATTAGAAATAGATGTGCATCCCTGATGACTCGTGTTCGCGGCAGCACCAACAGTATTCTCAGCGTATTCGCAGATCGGTGGGACTCCCCGATGTTGCGGAGGTGGATGCGGCTCCATGCTGAATTTAATTTTTAATTGTATATTTTCATGTCTGTAACCTACTAACACTAGAACTTAAGTAAAATTGTTACAAACCCTATGTACTCCGGTCTGAAATAAAAACTTTCTATTCTATTCTAATGCAACAATCTCGAAAAGAATTACTCGTAGACAAATGTTATTATTCTGTACAGGATTATTACCTAGATGATATATTCCAGTAACCTATTTGCCCTATAGCTATAATCACCGGCAAATAAGATGGCAAAAGTCGTTAGATGCGCACAAGTCGTTTTTTAGGTCTCTTTGGTGGTCAAGAGGGACGCGGGGTATGAGGTAGCGTCGATCCGAGCGCGCGATTGGTGCATCAGTCGACCCTTGCCTCCCGCACCGCGCCTTCGTCCCGTTCGCTCCCGATTACATTTCAGTGCACGAAAATTGAACCCTTTGTTTTTGTTGTGTTAAACTTAAGTGTTGTTATTGTTTTTAAATTAGGATAGAGTTCCTGAAAAGGCATAGCATACGAGGAAAGTATGCTCAAACCAGAGTTGTACAAATTAATAAAATTGGAAAAAGAACAATTTAAAACATACAGCATTGACCAAACACTTGCAGAACACAACCATAGTGTTCTGCGATTGCGACTTTCAATATGATGCCAAGGGTAGTTTTATTAACGGATAGTGACGACGACTAGTTTTTTTTTATTTTTTTATATAAACTTTTTTGAATTTCAAATGCACGTTATTTATAACTTGAATTCCTCTCCCTTCTTTAACTTTGTTCTATACAGACATGATTAAATATAAATGATGGCAATAACAATAGAATAATGACGATCAATAAAAGTTACCACTTTTTTTGTGCCACTAAGTGTACGATGCGCGAACTTACCCCCACTACGCCAAAATCTTGCCATCTTATTTGCCGGTGACTATAACTTTGTATAATAATTATTGTATTTGCATGCCAACAAGGCAGAATGTACACGGATCTTATTATGTTAATTGCCATCCTATTTTGTATGTACCTGCATTCTAAGCAAATAAAGACATATTCTATTCTATTCTCATTACTTACACAAGTCTACCGTATCACATTATTATGTATGTGTGTACAAACAATTTTGACGACCGACGTGGCGCGGCGGGCGAAGGTCCGCCTGCGACGCAAGAGGTTGCGGGTTCGATTCCCGCCTTGGGACAAATGTTTGTACGATCTACAAATATTTGTTCCGGGTGTTCTGGGTATTTGCTATATATAATAAAAATATCTATCTATGTAATGTATTGTATTAAGTATATCAGTCATCTAGTACCCATAACACAAGCTCTGCTTAACTTGGGGCTAGATGATGCTGTGTGGATTGTCCAGCATTATTTATTCATTTATTTATATTTCTATCTATTTCAGGCTATCGCCAAACTCCGTAGCCAGTCGAACTCACCACGGATGGCGATGAAGTTCTTGAAGTACGCTCAATCGTCACAATGTATGAACATGCAGGATTCTTCCGTATCCTACGCCAGCGCTTCCCTTGTCATGGAGTAGAACAGCTTTTTGAGGCAGGCAAGTGCCTTTCAATAAGACTCCTCCGTGACTCGGAAAGCACGTTAAGCCGTTGGTGCCGGCTGTCATTTGTAGATCTTTGACAGTCTTACGGGTAGTCAGAAGCCCGATATTTAAAGAACAGTCTTACCAAGGGGTATCGCCTTTTAACTGGGCCCTGTTGACCAGAGGATGATTATACTTTAACACACATAACAAGTCACTTCATCATCTGCGTAGACGTTACCCAACTATGTTGGGGTCGGCTTCCAGTCTAAACGGATGCAGCTGAATACCAGTGTCTTACATGGAGCGACTGCCTATCTGGCCCCCACAACCCAGTCACTAGGCAACACGATACCCTTAGTAAGGACTGCTTGTCGGGCTTCTGACTACCCGTAACGACTGTCAACTACAAATGACAGCCGGGAACAACGGCTGAACGTGCTTTCCGAGGCACGGAGGAGTCTCGATATGTCACGAACGGTCACCCATCCACAGCCTTACCTCGGCAAGTGTAGTTTAACCTTCGATCGACCCGTGCGGCTGTTTTTATTATCACTGACATACGAGTACATTTAAGATACTTGCCTGCAAAGAGTTTTGAAAATTAAGATCACTATATTTTTTTATTTCACCCTGTTTGTGCTTAATTAATTAATTAATTAACTAATTAATTGTATCTCAAACTTTTGTACCCTTTATAATTTCTAGGTAGTATTAGTAAAAATATGTGAAAATGTAAAAAAATAAAACTTAAATATTGTATTGTTATATTACAAAAGGCATCTATAGTAGTATTGTTGACTTAGATTTTCAGTACTGCCTTATAATACCTTAAATATTATAAAGACTTATTCCTTTTGCATTCTATCTTTCACTGCCATTAAGAGTAGTGCTGTACTAATCTCGCCGATATTAATTGCAAAAAAATATTTAAATTACGATTTAAAACCGGTATTTCAATCATCAATTAAAAAAATCGGGTAAAATGTCCCGGATTTGGCGGAACATCTCTAAAAACAGGTTAAGTCTAAGCGCACACTCTCGCTGTTGTAAACAAATCTAAAACATTATACTGTTCGATGAAACTACATAATATTAGAAAACTAATAATCAACTAATTTATTATAAATAAAATACTAAATTGTGTACCTGTAGACTTCGCTCAAATTAACATTTAATTACGATTGATAGTGTGCGTCATTTAAAGGAAATAATATTTTATGTGACTAAATTTCTTAACTTAGTAAAATATGTTGGAAGGAATATCGACGGACACCCTTATACCATGAATAGATTACATGATTCTGGCATTTTTCAACCCCTCTGTTCAAATATTTCGTCTGCATTCCTTGCTAAGGGGGATGTGTGGTGTTACGCGAATGGATAGAATAAGAAATGAGTATACAGGGTGTTAGGTAGAACGAGGGACATACTTTAAAGGCGTGTAGTACTCATGAAAATGAACAACTTTGACAATGAAACAATCCCTAAAATCGCGAAAAAATAATCAGCTACTTCATACATTTATTTATTTATTTATTTATTTAATACTTTAAGCACACAAATGTACAGAGGCGGACTTAATGCCATAGGCATTTTCTACCAGTCAACCTTTGGGTGATGCAGAGACAAACAGTGGCAGGTGCAATTTCTTAAAAGAAAATTAAACTAAAATTTATGTTGGCATAACTTAACAAAATGTGAGAAACAGCTGTTTTTTTTTTGCGATTTCAGTGTCGATCCTTTAGTGAAATTGGTTCGTTTTGATGACTAGCTTCCCTTAAAGTATGTCCCTAGTTCTACCTAACACCCTGTATAAGAGGAAGTCTGAAAGTGGCGCCTGTGACAGAGAAATTATGTGGAAATCGGCTGTCATGGTATGGACACGTGATGCTAAGGAATGAGGATCATGTTGTGAGGAAAGTTTTGAGTATGAATGTAGAGGGTTACAAGAGTAGAGTGAGACCCAGGAAACGATGGATGGATTGTGGGAAAGTTGATATGTCTAAGATAGAGGTGACTTCTGAGATGACGGCAAATAGAGATGTATGGAAGAAGAAGACATGCTGCGCCGACCCCAAATAAATTGGGATAAGGGCAAGAGAATGATGATGATGTTTCCTTATTTTTACATTATATAATCATGTACTGAACTCATGATATCAGGTTGTGCGCCGATGTCTCTATCTGCCTGTATATGTGTTTTATAAAACACTATATCTTCCAAACTGTCTTCTCTTAAATACCTATGAATCTATCTTTTTAAATATAAATGAATACTGGCAATACTATAGTATATATCAATTACTTGTATGTAATCAGGTTGAAACTTTATTTAGATTTATACTTTAGTACCGATAGTTATTCTCGATCCGTTATCGTAATTTTACTGGTATCGGTATCGGTACCGGTACCTACCTTGTTAGCATGTGTCTTTAAGTATTACAATTCTTTAGGTAGCAATTTTTAATTTTATGTTTATATAAAATGTCAGGGGGTGACTTGCACACTCAATTACGGGCTCCTCATTACAAATTGGAATATTTACGGAACATTTTTTTTTATATTTCTTGATTGTTCTTATAGTAAAACTTGTTTATAATCATTAGTACTACTGAGGTTGTTAGTGATTTACAAAGGATCTTCCTTGTATATATCCGTCCCTTTCTTAGTTAATAAAAAAAAAGAGATGCAAATAAGTTGACATTTAGTTAAGCTTGTCTACTAGGAAAACAAAATGGACGAACAATATTAATATCGACACTAAAGTATTCATTGTCTTCAGTATACATACAGGTTAGAAGAGATATCGACCTACAAACTGATATCATGAGTTCAGTACATGCTTTCTTAAACTCACGCCTTTTACCTATGGGCGTAGGCAGAAACTACAGAACGCCACCTGCTACGATCCTTACATACTCCTTTTGCGTCGTTTACGTTCATATATCTGGTCATACACGCACGCCGGTTGCGAGTACTGCGCACCTGACCTTTCTGAAGAACATCACCAATAAGGTCAGTGTATGTCCTTCTAAGGCTTTCTTCCTTCCTTTGTGAAAATCATTATTTCTGATTAAGACTTTGTAATTGAATAATAATTAGTTTCTCTTCTTTCGTTGATAATATCTTTCGGTTAGGCTAGAATCATGGTTTTTTTGCAGTATAAAGTAAAAATGGTTGTACGGCGAGGTCTCGTCTACCCTGTGTGATCGAGGTTGTTATTTTTGTATTTTTTAATAAAAATCCTTTGTAGTGTTCAAATATTACAATACCTGATTGTAAATACGGTCTGTATTTCCATATATTATATTAGGCAGAGGTTTGACGGCACGGTTGGTGCAGTGGCTGAGCGATTGGCTGCTGCGCTGCGTGTCGTGGGTTCGATTCCCGCAGAGAATAAATATTTGTATGGCTTACAGGTAGTTGTTCCGGGTCTGGTGGTTTGTGTTTGTGAGTTTATATGTTTTTAAACGCACCCACGATACAGGAGAAACTCCTAGTGTGGGGCAACGTTTAAAAGAATATATATGTACGTATATTACACCCACATTTAGCCAGTTTCAAGTCCCATGTAATAGGGAGCGAGCCTATTGCCATCGATCCGGCACAAAATCGACCTCCAGGCTGTTACTGAAGAATACCTTCTTTAAAACTAGTAACAAATTGCCCTACCCAGGTATCGCACCCAAGATATCATGCTTAGCATTAGCGATTCTTATATTTTTTTAATATAATGAATAACAAACCTGAAGAGTTTTTTGTTTGTTTAACGAAGCTTATCTCAGGAACTTCCAGTCGGATATGAAAAAATCTTTTTGAATTAGACGGCCCTATTCTTCAGGTAGGTTATAAGCCATGTAATACTAAGTTACGACTCTTAGAAGCGGGTAAACCCGCGGGGCGCAACTAACATGACATATTTACTCTCGGGTATTGTATGAAAGTAAGTTAAATATTTTAGTAGTTAGAAGACCTTAATGTAAGTATAAAGTTATTTAATTAGTGTTGAAAATTTTACTAATATTCTCAGAAGCCTGGTTCCTCGTATCTCAAAGAAAGGATTGCTTTGCGATAATATTCATCATCCTCCTGCCCTAATCCCTATTTATTTGGGGTCGGCGCAGCATGTCTTCTTCTTCCATACATCTCTATTTACCGCATGGGGGCCGCCAGAATTTTTTTCAGGGGTTCCACCTTCAGCATAGTGAAGGAAGTGAAAATTTTTGCTCAAAGGTCAGTATACACTGACCGAAAGTTAGTCCTTTTCCCCATGGGGGTAGGCGAAAACTACAGAACGCCACCTGCTACGATCCTTACATACTCCTTTTGCTTCGTTTACGTTCATACATCTGGTCACACGCGCACGCCGGTTGCTAGTGCACCTGTCCTTTTTGAAGAACATCACCAATAAGGTCAGTGTGTGTCCTTCTAGGGTGTCCCCTCCCAGCTTTACCGCTTACATCTGCCTTATAAATACCTTTTGTTAGTGCATGACCAATTCTATATCTATTCTACCAAGAATAGACAACGTTCTTTCTTTCCAACTTGACATCTCTTCTACCCGAGCACGGGGCGCCCCGTACACTGTAGAGAATAGAAAACCTTCTTCTCTTCAGTTCTAACATCGTCTTGCTTAGGACAGTAGAAATCTTTCAACAATCTGTCATGTTGTCTATTCTTCCGTCGACACAACCCGTTTCTATGGTGGTCATGCTACGCGTGAAGATATGCATAAGATTCCTGTCAATTAACAAGGTACAGGAGTCAGGCTTTGTATTATAATATGTTGTTCAAGATATTTGCCGCTTCTATATATTGTTGTCATTTTAATTATTTAAATATTGTTGAAAGTGTATGTGGCACGAATCGGTCTCAAAAGGCATTTATTTTGTAATAAAATTGTCTGAATAAACTTTAATTTGCTACTATTTTGTTTGTTTTATTTGGATTTGGGTCTCCGCCAATGCCATCCTGGCTGGCATCATGGCTGTGGTAGGTATAGTTATAAGTAATAAATAATGCTGGACAATCCACACAGCATCATCTAGCCCCAAGCTTAGCAGAGCTTGTGTTATGGGTACTAGATGACTGATATACTTAATACAATACATTACATAGATAGATATTTTTTATTATGTCTATTAATTGAATAATTCTAAAACTAAAGAATTTTTTAATTTTTGATACTGTTGTGTTGTTTGTGATTCATTTTGTGGGTATTTGCATAATTTTTTTGACAACTCAGTGAGATTACGAGTCTATGGTTTGCGTCATGTGAGGGTCATGTAACTGGGTGATTAAATAAAATGATGATGATTATACATAGCAAATACCCAGAACACCCGAAACAAATATTTGTAGATCGTACAAACATTTGTTCCAGGGCGGGAATCGAACCCGCAACCTCCTGCGTCGCAGGCGGACCTTCGCCCGCCGCTGCAGGATATAGGCCTGCCCTAAGCGTCACCATATGTGGACGTTCAAGCAAAAAGTTTTGTAAAGTTGAGTAAAAAAATTGCATTTTGATTATTTATAAATGCTCAACTATCTACAATCCACATAGTACATCCTCAAATCAAGCTTTTTCAGGTTTTAACCTTAATAGGGTAGTGTCCTTAAAAATTCTGTATGGTCCGAAAGTTGGATTACTCAAAAATACTGGACACGTATTTTTTCTTTTGTCACGTAAACCAAATATGACGACGATACAGTGCGTTGAAATTTCGCGTGACGTCACGCCGTGCTACACTTTTTATGTAACAGTGACGTCACAAGCCTCTCCTGAACTTTGATGTGCTATATCATTGTCACCTTTTATTGTTTTGAGTAAGAAAAAAATACGTGTTCAATATTTTTTGGTAATCTAACTGACGGACCAAATAGACTTATTATATTTTTACCTAGGACACATACCTATTGTCTGATAAAGAAATATTTTTTGACTATTCTAGATAGAGAGACCGTGTCTAGTTTTTAATCAATAACCCACTATAGACGCCCACATATAGACAATTTGATGCGGCTCTTGCATTCATCTTATTCCCGTGGCCATAAGTCACAGCATAGACACAACCTTTAACAACACTACCCTCCACGCGCGCGCACTATGCAATGGCGATCTATTTCGCTCCTGATTATAATTACGTCTATGGCGTTTCGTGATGGATTCCCGGCTCGTGAGTTGTTCCTTGTTGTGTACTATTGTGCTAAGTGTCCAGAACTTGCTGGTATTGTAAGTTTTTAAACTTTTTAAGTTCCTTTTTTACTGGTATTTAGTAAATTTCGTCAGCTAACGGTAAGTACATTTGTATTCTTAAGTGTGGGGTACATCGAAATAACTTTATCATTCGTTTATTTCTACTTTCTAGTTTGTTTCCTTGCGTTTGCAATTGCAATAAGACTATGTCTAGCAATGATGAACCGCATGATCGCGGTGGAGTAATATTAAGTCGAAATACAAAACCAGGTCGCCGCCGAACTCCTCTACTTACACCAAACATTTGTTTAGCGGCTTCAAACAAACGAATCCTTTTTTAAATGTTCGTCAATATTAAACTTCAGTAATACGATAATTGCGATTAACTACCATTCACAATAACGTATCTCAATCCTAATTCAAATCCGAGTTTTAAAACTGCCGCTTCTGATTCGCCCTCTCGAGGAAACAGATTGTAAACTCGGCCATTTTGGCTTCGGCAGATTGGCTACCAACTAAGATCAATCCCTAAATTTGGATCGAGATCATCATCATCCTCCTGCCCTTATCCCAATTTATTTGGGGTCGGCGCAGCATGTTTTCTTCCATACATCTCTATTTGCCGTCATCTCATGGGTCACCTCTTTTCTTGCCATATCCTCTTTCACACAATCCATCCATCTTTTCTTTGGTCTTCCTCTACTCATGTAACCCTGCACATTTATACTCAAAACTTTCCTCACAACATGGTCCTCATTCCTTCGCATCACATGCCCACACCATGACAACCGATTTCCACACAACGATCGATTGGATCGAGATATAGCCGCTATTGAAACTGGCAATAAGTTCTTCAGGCATCTGCGTTTATGTCACAAATTAACGACCGTGTGAATCTGTGATCAAGGGTCCGGATTAATGTTGCACTGCGCTGTTCATTTCTGATTTTCTTTGCGGATTCAAAACAGTTGAATCGTTTCTCCGGGACTCGTCGAGCTTCATTGTCTCGACGCTTTTCTGATGGTCGCCACTGTCACGGTAATATTATGATACAGTATTGTAACTCGGGCGCATTTCAGAAGTAAATGCCTACAGCCGCGCGGTACGTAAACATGCGTTAGGTCTCCAGCATTTTAATTACATTTGCCTACTTTCTGTTTCTATTTAGTTTTGTGATTGTAAATATCCTTTTTATATAAATAAATGAAATGCTTTGTATATTGAATACGAAGAGTTCAATAAAAATGCGTGTTGTTTTTTGATTGGTAGATTTAATTAAAGTAAGTAGGTAGGTACCTACCGTATCATGATTCATTCAGAACCGCATATGAATACCTATTTCACTCGTCTCAATAACTTTCCGTTACTCTATTCGCTTTATTTGTTAATCCAAACACCTTTTTATTCGTGAGATAAAAGGAAATACTTATCCATTAAAAAGACACACATTATGTAGGTACCTACCTACTAGTAAGTAAAATTATTTTATTGTCTTACCTTTCAGAGTTTCCAGGTAATTTAAAAAAACTTATGTCTGGATGCGTTATTAACGAATTCATAATATTAAGTAGTAATTAAGCACAATATTTCCTACTCGTCATATTAACTGATTTTTAGAGAAAAAATCGCGCGGTTATTGTTAAAAAAACAACACACCGTCCGTTCGACACTGCGGTACAGCCGTGACTGTCTTCACCCCGAGCGCAACCCAGGATCGAGGCGCGTAGGTATAGCTCGCGTCTCGTCCGTTTGTATGAAGTTGCAATACTGTATGATAATATTACCGTGCCACTGTTGACTCTGGTTTTCAGGGGTTGCAGTCGTTGTGAATAGTGTGGCGGGCTTCACCTTAGTTTTAGTTATTATGTAATATATATTTATAGTAGGTACTTTAAGTTTTCTATTGTTAATATAGTATTGTATATGTTTATATGGGCCTTGATGCCTGAAATAAATGGTTAAATAAAATAAAAATTAACGAAGAAAATACCAATACTCTTTATTAAAATACTTCTTTATCCGACTAATTACTGTATGTCAATTTAGACGCAACATTTCCGTCATCTGAAAATGTGTCTGTGAAACTTTGTGACAAAACTATGCTAATGTGAAAATCATTCGTGTCTCCATACTTTATTAAAATTTCTTGTCGTTTTCCTTACTATAAAACAATTAATAACATGACCGTGCCGGATCCAATACAAAACAGAATCATTGTTTTTGATAAACACAAATCCTGGTATAAATTAGACCTTGATGGGGATTACATATCTAAAACATCCAAAACAGACATTACGGCGAATGAAATGACCAAAAAGAAATATTCCCATAGGACGTGGAACCGTAATAGAAAGTCCTCCAAGCCTCGATACCCAGTGAAACCCAGGAAATCTCGTGTCAATACAGTAATAGATGAAACAAAAAAGCCAGAATCGTTGAGCAAAATCCATCAGTTGATCATCAAAGCAAGCCTGAATGTATGCTTTTCGATTGTTATGGCTCTTGCAGCCTACTGTGGTTTTTCTTATATGACACCACCGCAAGTAATTCCGAACAATCTGAAGTCATTAGATCGAGTGTTTTAAAGACTGTGCTGTTTAGGTATCAACTGCTGAAATTGTCTCCTAAATAACTCATATTTATATAAAATCAAGTGTGTGTATAAGTTGAGTTAAATTATTTTTTGGAAGCTTCGAAGCATCTGACGGAAGTTCTGTCGGGCAGTGCTGAATATTAGTTTGTAATAATGTTGTACGAAATATTTATAAAACTCAGCCATTAGAGTTTAGGTGAAAATAGTCTTTTTTTTTACTTTTACCTGTGATTTTTTTGTTGTTTTAAAATGCCCCGCACTTTGAATTTATTTTGTGTCGTGGGTGCGGTTACAAACATTTAACTCTCATTCACAAACTGTAAGACCCGGAACAACTACCTGTAGGCAATGCACGTATTTGTTCCGTGCGGGAATCGAACCCGCGACACGCAGCGCAGCAGGCAATCGCTCAGCCACTACGCCCACCGTGCCGTCAAATTGGTTGCCAACTCAACCAAACAGTTACGCATAAGTTCAAAACACATAGGAACACTACTCAATCTCATTTTATTTTAGAAATTAATTTACGTCTGGCCCTGGGATCTTGGTCTATTAGAAGTTACGACAGCAAAAAGTAAGGCAAATGTCGCAGTGTGAGCGAACAGTCTACGCTCATCATCATCATCTGCCTAGCCTTTTCCCAACTATGTTGGGGTCGGCTTCGAGTCTAACCGGATGCAGCTGAATACCAGTATTTTACATAGAGTGACTGCTTATCTAACCTCCAAAACCCACTTACTGGGCAACACGCCTTGGTAAGATTGGTTGTCAGACTTACGGGCTTCTGACTACCCATAACGACTGTCAAAGATCTACAAAAACAGCCAGGACCAACGGCCTTACATGCTTTCCAAGGCACGGAGGAGTCTCAATATCTTACGAACGGTCACCCTTTCACAGACTTACCTCAGCAAGGGTACCTTAACCTTCGATGAACCCGTGACGCTGATTTTATTTAGCCACAAACCCCTTCATCTACTGATACTTTACAAGTTGGGCGCGGTGACCCCAGCAACTTCAGTCCAGTTGTCAAGAAATTAGAAGTTTTAGCAAAAAAAACTGTACCTATATGAGGGTATTAAAGTTCTATTTCCAAAATTGGTTGGTTCGTGGATTGGTTTTGTTATTGGAAGCCCGGAGTCTGGATTTGTACCCAGTTAATGGCTGTTGTGATGACTTGTGGTTGACTGGTAGAAAATGCCTGTAGCATTTACTCCGCCTCCGTAGGTACATTTGTGTGCTTAAAGTATTAAATAAACAAATAATACTAATAATGGCAATAGGCTCGCCCCCTATTAGGTAAATCGGACTTAAACATTTGATGACACGGTTGGCGCAGTGGCTGAACGATCGACTGCTGCGCCGCGTGTCGTGGGTTCGATTCCCGCACGGAACAAATATTTCTATGGCCTACAGGTAATTGTTACGGGTCTGGCTGTTTGTGTATGTGACTTTAAATGTTTGTCAACGCACCCACGACACAGGAAAAATTCCTAGTATGGGGCAACGTTTTTTGTAAAAAAGAAAAAAAAAACATAACTGGCGAATTGTTGGTGTTCTATACGTAGGTACGCCTTTGCCTAACCCATCGGGGATCACAGGCGTTATGTTTCCAATATCACGTGAAATAAAACAAAATTTAGTAAAATATAAATTTTTATTTTTAATGTTAACAATTTTGTCGACATGATTGTTTACATAAATAATGATGGGGGAAAACTTAGGAACAAATAATTATAACAATTCTTTTTAATAAAATAAATAGCTCTGTGTCTTGGAATCCATTTATTTGTAACTTAAACTAGACAATATGAGAGTTGTAGCACAAAATTGACATAACCTTAAAAAGTAAACCGCCATTTTGAAAAACAAAAAAAAATACATTTTTCACCATAATTCATATAAATTTGAGGGAAAAAAACAAACAATAGAAATTTAGTATTTTTAATAATTGCCCCGCTTTTAGAAGGCGGGAAAAAGTTAGTAGATAGGTACACTTTTCATCTGATCACCTCAGGAGAGTAATGAGTGTATGTATGAACAGACGCCAGCACATCAAGCTACCCCAAACTGTCAGAATTTTCCAACTGAACATGAACCTTATTCTTTCGGAATAAAGTTGAAAACCTATCAAAGAAATTTGACACTTTGGGGTAGCTTGATGTGCTGGTCTCTGAACGTCTATGACTTTAGTTCGCCCTGTAGCCTAGACGGCTTAATAGGTTAACAAATAAGGTATCATAAGATTCGTCTTGACGAGTGGCTGCGTGGACTTCGAAAATCAAGATGGCAACCGCTGTTTTGTTCAATTGTATTTTTGTTGTGACATCGTCATGTAAAGGGCTCGAAGATAAAAAACTGAATACCAGTATTTTACATGGAGCGACTGCCTATCTGACGTCTGCAACCCAGTAACAAGCCAACACGATATCTTTTGGTAAGACAGGTTGTCAGACTTTCTGGCTTCTGATTACCAGTAGGTAACGAATGTCAAAGATCTACGAATGACAGCCGGGACCAAGTGCTTTTTGTGCTTTCCGAGTCACGGAAGGGTGTTGGTGTATTTCCCATCGACGGACCGACCTCGGCAAGCGTGACATAACTTACCATCGATCTGTGGGGATTTTAGTATCAATGCATGACTCAAAACACAATGTTAAAATATGAAGGTTATGTCAACTTTGCACAAATAGCTTCAATAAAGACAGAAAAAGTGTTTACATTTTGTTAAATTATAAAAGATTATATTTTGAGATTAATAATAAATTGACTCTTGAAACGGACTGAATAGAACAAAACTTAATACGAAGATTTTTAGGTTAATCCAATATTATTTGGATAGGTGTCGAAATTGATCATGACAAGTCATTAAAAAAAGATCATTGCATAAACATCAGGCCTGTATTCCCCGTAAGGTCAGACAGGGGTGTACTATAGTACCTACACCCACATTTCGACAGTTATGTTTAAGTCCTATGTAATTGGGGGCGAGCCTATTGCCATCAACCGGTCACAAATCCAGTCTCCGAGGTGCTACTGAGCAATTTCTGAAGGAAAGATCTATTCACACTTAAAACAGGCAATAGCAACGATTATCTTGTTTACAAACTAAACTTAGATCGGAGAATTGACATCTCTTTCTGACAGATAACTCTAGAGAAGGACGGCGACAGTTGTATACTAACTTGTATATAGATGTCAAATTACCTTGAACTTGACCATAATATTGGTCGACACTTTTTGAATGTCAAATATGTATGTTTGGAAGTATCAGTTCAACTAAAATTGGATACCTCGTAGAAATGTCCATCCCTTTCTTGTTTTATAAGAGAGAAAGAGATGAAAGTAGTCTCAATTAAGTTCAGCTTGTCATAAGAGAATCTGCACAAGAGTCGTAACTAACTTAAAAATCCCCTATTTAGTTTAGATTCTATTCAGCCCGCTTTATCGGTACTAATTTCGGATATAAAGGTGCTCACTAACTGAAATATAGCCTGTAATGTAGCATTACAGATTCGAGCATTACATTAAAAATATTACAACACTGCCACACTGGCGAGCGAGTTTCAAGTCGGTTGAAATGTAAGGCGAGTATTCGGTAGTAACGTAACCATGCAAATTCGATCTTGAGCATTTGCCTGTATCTGAATAAGTTACTTTTATAATATCAAATTTAATGTCGTAAAAAAAAACACTAGAACAAACGATATTGGTGTAGTCATGAAGAATTTCAATATCAATTGAATAATTAGTGAAATATTTGTATTGTCAATATCGGAGAAATACAGGCGGTTATCGAAAAGTTACAGATTTTTGTTGTTTTTTGTTTTTTTTTACTAACAAATAAGTCATGGTTACTAAAATAAATAAAATTGATTGATAGATTGGTGGCGTCTCGGTTCGCCACTGATGCATGCTCGAATCTGTAACGTAACATTACAGACGAACGTTCCCTCTGAGCTTTAACCCAAAAAAATCTGAATACTTTATAATCAGCAGTGGGTTTAAAAGAAGTTACCATGTTTGGGGATTCTCGAAAGATTACTAAAAGTCATCTGATGTCAAATGGTATGACTGGCTGTCATTATATCCTTCAGCCAATCACAGCAGTTTACATGTTTTTGACAACTGTTACTTTGTTTTTTTTTCGCGTTGGTAACTTTTGGTGACATAGATAAAATATGAAGTTATCGAAAAACCACAGACTGAAAACAAAAAATGTCTTTTTAAGCTTTATGACCGTTATTTTAGTTGTTATTTTTTGCAGTCGGCTTTTTTTTATAAAAACCGTAACTCAAGAAAAGAACCAACGTAAGATTTGAAGAAAAATATATGTTTTTCAAGTTATTAATTTCCGGGTCGTTATTTTCTCCAGTCGGTTGTTTTTGATAACTCGATACTTCATCATTATTTGTTTTAATTATAAGTCGGGTGGTATTTTATAGATGTTTCAGTAAATCGTATTATTGAAGACCATTTTTATTATATGTAAGTAGTTTATTTCCGTCAATTTATCAATAATCTTAACAGCTAGTACATCTGGCAAAATAGTTACGTATGAAGCGATTTGAGACGTGTACTCGTATCTTTTTAGTAGAAATATTCTGTTGATACATTTAGCATGAAAAAAGCGCTTTTCGTGTCTCTGTGTGCGGTTATTTCTCTTAAACTACTCGGAAGATTTAGATGCGATTCCCACCTTTATTTAGACGATTTATTCCTGATTTTTTATGTGTATATTAAAAATTAGATTTTACGCAAGTGTCCATTTTTTTTAATTGAAACTGTTAAATTGGTTTGTGAGCGTGTTTGCAATTATTCAAGTATCATCACTCACAATGGGGTTGTCATATCCAAATAAGGATAAAAATCCCAAAAAAAGCTGAATAAAAAAAAAAAAAAGTATCATCACTAAGCCGGTCCCACTTTGGACGCATTGGCATAGGAATTTCATTTTTACGAAGACATATATACGAAGTATCCCGATTCACCGAGTTTCAATTATGTAACTCGTACACTGAGTGCGAATTAGTCGTGCGATTTTTTCTGACGTTCGTAAGCAGTCCCAATTTTTATGGAAGCTTAATGTATATCGTACGAACCAGACACAGAACTTACTTCCGTGTCATCAGAGAAAGATAACGCATTTAGTGTTTTTACTTAACTCTTACATTTACGTACAGACGCCCGTCACGCACATCAAGCTAATCCAAACTGTCAAATTTTCCTAATTAAAAATGAACCTTATTCTTTTGTGATAAAGTTGACAATCCATCAAATAAATTTGACAGATTAGGGTACATTGATGTGCTGGCCTTTGTACAATAAAGTTCGTATCCAAAGAGCAACCAGCCTTTAAATTTAGACAACATTAGTAAGGTTTTTGACGTATTGTTTAGAATTAAAAGAAATCTGGCGATCGAAACTGTAACGTAACGTAAACTTATACGTTAGCGGTAAGAGTTATTCCTTACATACATAACTATTTTGCCATCTACATATTATTACATGAAATAAAAAATAAGTTAGACCTTTTAGAATGTTACAATTTTAAAGCTAAAATCTTGACAATAACTAATTTTTTATCACTTTTCACAGCTAGTTATCGGTTTTTCGAGAAACACACACTAAAAACCGAATTTAGACTGTTAAAAGTGACAACGACCACATACTTGTGAACTAACTATTATGACTCTTTAATATAACTTTTAGTACGACTTTTTGACGTTGACATATCAATTTTGTACGCTCCGTGGCAAGCGGTTATATAAAAAAAATATTACGGTTATTTTTTCGATTCGCATCTCAGTATTAAATTGTATGGTAATAAGAACAATTATTCATCTTTATCATTAATACAATGAAAATAAATGCGTATTTATTTTTCAATTCGTCGTATGTACTCACTCAGTTTATCTCGGACATCACCGACATCGGTGAAGGAAAACATCGTGAGGAGACCTAGACTTATATAAGTCTGAAATCGCCAACCCGTCTTGAGCTAGCGTGGTGATTAATGCTCGTACCTTCTCTGTATGAGAAGAGGCCTTTGCCTTGCTGTGGGACAGTAACCGATTGGTATTATTATTACTATTATTTAAAACATAACGTCTGAAGCCAGTTCTGAGTTAGAGAATTGTATTGATGATTTTACTTTCGGGTACATCGACTATTGTCGTATTGATCGCCAGCACGGCTGCTTAGCGCGAGGTCGTGGGTTCAATACCTGATGTTAGTGTTATTAGGTATTTTTTTATTAACACTATCAAACAGCCCAGTGTCTAGGGGGATGTGTGGAGTGATATACTGCTTGGTCTTACGTGGAACATACGTGTGGAAATTTCTTTTGACTAAAAGTTATATTATAGAGCTTAAACATCTTATATTTATGTATATATCATAAGGTGACACGTTGTAGGTAGTCAGCGAAATATTATTTTTTTCACATTTTTTTGTTTTTGCAAATCTCAGCGTTATTTTACATTGTACGTTGATCAAATTTGACATGCGGCGATTATATTTCATGACCGATGTGGCGCGGCGGGCGAAGGTCCGCCTGCGACGCAGGAGGTTGCGATTTCGATTCCCGCCTTGGGACAAATGTTTGTTCCGGATTTTCTGGGTATTTGCCATGTATAATAAAAAATATCTATCTATGTAAAGTATTGCATTAAGTATATTAGTCACCTAGTACCCATAACACAAGCTCTGCTTAGCTTGGGGCTAGATGATGCTGTGTGGATTGTCCAGCATTATTTATTTATTATCATAAAATAGTAACTAAATTATAACAATTTAAAACATCTAAATAGCTTTCAAAATACGTCATATTTTATGAGTAAAACTCAGAGATTACTGACAGATTTTTGCACTGTGTGGTTCTTTCCTCAAAAGACCATCTCAGATAGGCACGGTCCTCACATGATCTGACCAAGATAATGTCTGGATTTGAAAAGAGACTGTGCCCTCCGAGTTTGTTGCGGTGTTTCTTCACAGAGTAGTCAGATAGGGAAACACCGACCTCACTGGTTTTGAAAACTATATTGCTTCTTAGACGTGATAATTTCAATACTATAATGGGTTACAAGAGTAGAGAGAGAGAGTAGAAGAGAGAGTACCAAAGAAACGATGGATGGATTGTGTGGAAGATGATATGGCTAGGAAGGAGGTGACTATTGAGATGACGGCAAGTAGAGATGTATGGAAGAAGAAGACATGCTGCGCCGACCACAAATAAATTGGGATAAGGGCAGGAGGATGATGATGATATTTATTGTTTTAATTTAGTAGTTATTTTATCATCTTCTTTGTAAATAAATTTTTGATTTTGATTTTGAATGTCGAAATACCAGCTTGTTACTAAATGCCTAAAATTACTAAAACATTTTTTTTATAATTCTTGTTTCTGTTTGTTGAGGTAATCTCCGAAACGGCTTGACCGATTTTGACGGCATTTTCACTGGCAGATAGCTGATGTACCGTAGGATACTTTAATTTTAGAGAAATAATTAGGGTTCCGCTCAGAAAATGAACACCAATGTTTTGTTAAATTCCACGCGGTCAAACTCGCGAGCACGCCTAGTAATTAAATAATGTTTAATTTGATCAATGTACTACGTAAAACAGAGCTTAAATTTGCAAAAAATAAAACCTAAAGTATTTTAGAACCCCGCGGGGTACCTACATCCATGGATCCCGTACAGATTAACTAAGATATTTCTTAATTTAACAAATATCTTTCGTATGGATAATTTACAATGTAATTTTTTTTTTGCGTATTTTTTTTTAATTTTTACTTTTTCTGGTGAAATACTGAACTTATTTATATATTTTTTTTTTTCAATGTGTATAGATACGATTTTTTTTACTTCGACTTTGGACTGCTTTCATTAAATTTTATTTAAAACATATCATTGGCTATGCTACGGTAAAAGATCCTGAGTAAGATTCCTGAGTCAAACAAAAAAAATAATGTAAGAAAAAAAAAGCAAAAAAAAAAACACTTCTTCTAAAGCAGTCAAAAGCCAAAAAAAATCACATCCTTCTAACCCAAAACATATAATATTACAACCTACACTATTATAATGTCAATGTTTAACTACATTACATGTCGATCTACGGAGAATTCCACATATTCTCAGGAAGGCCGGTCGCTTTTAAATGTGTGTGTGCGTGACACATTGTGTGTCTGAGTGTGTGTGTACCGAGCTTACGTTACGCACACTACGATGTTAGTTAGAAGCGTAAAGCAATTTGAGAACTTCAAGCTTCCCTTGTAGATTCATGAAACAGGTGCAGACGTAATAAAAAACCTTATCTATATACCTATATAATTATATAAAGATGAATCCCTAGTTGCATTGGTCACGGCATCACGCGTGAACGGCTGGACCAATTTAGCTGATTCATTCTTTGTTGTGTTCGTTATTGTAAGGAGAAGGTCCTCACTGAAAGATACATCTAAGATAATTGCGCACAATATTGGCAAATCTCCAGAAAACTTACATACTACTGTGACGTCGCGCGTTTGACAGCTCGCGCCTTGACGTCTGTCAAGTTAGCTAGTTATTAATATTAATTGATTATACATTACGCACCGCAGCTACAAACAGGGCGCGGCCTAAGATAAGGGGGGGGGGGGGGGTCCAGAATAAGTTGAGTAACAGAGAATCGCAAAAGAAATGGATGTATTCTATTAATATTGAATAATGCGTTCATCACCATTATTGAGACGTCAGAGTCCCGTTTCGTATCTAACGTTTAACGCCAAACAGTACATTTTGTCTCGTTGTCTGGTGTTGAGGTTACTAATACCAGGGGGGTGGGGGGAGGTTTTTTGAATTACTCTACGGTTGGGGGGTTGGGGTCATGACCCCCTCGAACCTAGTACCCTAGAACCTCCTCGGACCGGTACTAATAGACACATTATATATTTGCATCAGGCACACACAAGGGCCAGCGGACTATAATAATTCAAGTAATTTGGAAAAAACGGTCAGTTGATGACGTCACTTCTATGTACGTGACAAATTTGAACGTTAATATGATATACGCCAATGTATGTTTATTTTAACATAATCTCCGTAGAAAGACAAGTCCCAAATTTTGAGTACATAAGGCTACAGATTGCAGATGGCGGATCATTAAATCGCTCTCGCTAGGTACGCAAACCGCAGCTTAATAGAACAACCGAACATTTGAAAGAAATGCATTTTTTTTTTCTAAACGAGTATACAATAATATAAAAATTAAACTATTTTTATCTATGAGACGCTTCATATCGGTCCACGGCTGGTCGATGGGAAGTCTGTGAAAAAAAGGAAAAAAAATATTGTCACAACTCTTGTCTTTGGTCCAGAATTGATTACCAGTTGAGGCAGTATTATGGGGTATTACCAATCCCTATAAAAAATGACTATCAAATTCGAGTATCGTTCAAAAAACATAACCTCCTTCTTTATTTAAATCGGATGAGTTATATAAAAATGAAAAATATAAACTTAAAAGATTTAATAGGTAGGGTACTCGGTATGTAATGGATGGTCACCGATCCACGTAACGACCTCGGCAAGCGTTGCTTAACCTTGAACATTATCCTGTTATCACTTAGCCACGAGTCCCTCCATCATCATATTCAAATATATAATTTATAAAGTAATAGAATAATAATCCATAAATTCTGCCTTTTTTTGATAAAATAAATATTATTAAGTTATATTTTACCTGTAGCATTGACGACAATCGATTCCTCCTGTAAAATAACAAAGAAACACAATCAAATACAAATATATATTTCTTCAAAAATGGTAAAACTGTCAATACATGAAAAGAAAACATTTCAACAATTTCAAAACTAGGAGATCCAGAATCATGTACTGAACTGCCGGTGTCAGGGTGGGTTTCGATATCCCTTCCACCCTGACCTATTCCAATCTCTATATAACATAACATCACGCCCGTCTTCCTCGAGGGGTTAAGCAGAAGATTCCTCATAGACACCTACTTGTTTGGACGTCCTGGTCCTCTGCACGGTCATATTCTGCTGCGGCACGGTGGAGTCAGGCTCCACTCCTAGAGCGGAGTATATTTCGCGCAGCATCAGCAGCATTGTATCTTCAGACTCCCTGAGGGATGAGAGAGAGGGACTCGTTGAGTATTGGGAGATGACCAGACTAGTGTTGCCAACTGTTTGTACCAGTGATCAAAAAGGGGCAATAACACCACCATTTCTTGTTCAGAGTAGGTAATTAGGGAGTCTTTCTTTTTCTTGATAGTTAGGGATTTTTCAATACTTGTAATTAGTATATTCACATACTTGTTTTCTTAAGCAGTAAACCGTACAACTATTATAAAGCGAAAAACGGTTGGCATTCCTAGACCAGACATTCTTTATCATACATCTGCATAGCCTTCTCCTAAGTATGTTGTTGACGGCGTCTAGTCTAGCCCGATGCAGCTGAATGCCAGTATTGTGTTGCCAAGTAACTGGATTGTGGAAGTCAGATAGGCAGTCGCTCCATGTTAAATGCTAGTAGTACACAGCTGCATCCGGTTAGACTGGAAGCCGACCCCAACATAATTGGGAAAAGGCTATTAAATATCATGACAGGGTATAATCTATACAATAAATAAAATTGAAGCGTCTGTTTGTTATGTTCAAATAACAGCTTTTTATCACAAAATACACATGAAAATTTATACGATAGTCATATTTTTTTTTGTCTGTCTGTTATATGTATGTTTGTTTGAGGCTGGCTCGACCGATTTCGATGGGACTTTCACTGACACATAGATAATGTTATAAGAAGTATTTTAAGCTACTTTTGATTAAGAAAAAGCATTATTATTATTGAAATGATGTAATTTAGACAACTGTATTATTATTTTGATTGATTGATTTTTCAAGGTCTTTATTACTGCAAAGGTTGTTACACTGGTGTTTACAAATGATCTTATTCTATTTGTGCACAAATCGTGAATAATTTTGTTACATAGGCTATATTTCGCCTTTAGAAACATTAAAACATGTTTTTATTATTTTATTTGCGTTGACATGAATAATAATTATCTAATAATGTACATCGTTTAACTGGGTATGTGCAAGTCTTAGTATGGACCCACATAATATTTAATGTTTAGTTACAAAATGTACGCTTTATTATAAAATGTTATAATAACATAAGTAACGTAATAGCGGGTAGGCCGCGCAAAGATTTTGAGTACACGGCCGGTCAAGCGGCGTCGGCTAGCAAGCGGGCATTATTTTGATTACTACACTTTTAATTTAACATTATCTGATTTAATAGTATTTGTACGCCTTTCTAGACAAAACATGTTGAAACATTTTTTTATTTTTGTAATCGTTCCAACTGATTCTTAATCTACACAAGTTTTTTTTTTTTTTTTTTAAAACGTTTCCCCACACTAGGAATTTCTCCTGTATCGTGGGTGCATTTACAAACATTTAAACTCACATACACAAACAGCCAGACCCGGAACAATTACCTGTAGGTCATACAAATAATTGTTCCGTGCGGGGATCGAACCCACAACACGCGGCGCAACAGCCGATGGCTCAACCACTGCGCCAACCGTGTCATCAATTATCATATCTTATCTTAGGGTTCCACCATGATGTGTTCCATGCCACGCGGGCAAAGTCGCGGGCTCAGCTAGTGTATTAAATACATATAATATCACTTACCAGTATCCAACATGGCTGCTCATAGCGAATAGATATTCATTGATCATTTCAAGGGGAGCTTCTTGGAGCACGTAGTCAACGCGACGGCCGCCGTTGAGACGGCCCAGCATGTCCGGGGTAGACTGTGGGAGGGATTACTTAATTTGTATTACTTTGCACAACATTTATAAATAAATAAATAATGCTGGACAATCCACACAGCATCATCTAGCCCCAAGCTTGTGTTATGGGTACTAGATGACTGATATATTTAGTCAAATTAAACATTATCAAATACCTTTAAACGAGCAATTTGTATACATGTATGTTTATTTATATAATCTGAATCTCGGAAACGGCTCCAACGATTTTTATGAAATTTAGTATGCAAGGGTTTCAGGGGCGATAAATCGATCTAGCTAGGTTTCATGTTTATCTAGGTCATCCAGGTACTTAATAATGATAGTTTATTAGCAGGAAACATGAGAAACAAATTCAAGTAGACACATAAGGATGAAGTCTGGGTAAAAAAAAAGGAATAATATTTAGTCAGTCAGTCAGATATTACAAAAATATTGGACACGTATTTTTTGCTTAATTAAATCATTAAAAAGTGACAAAGATATAGCACATGAAAGTTCAGGAGAAGCGGTTTGTGACGTCATTTTTACAAAAAAGTGTGGCACGGCGTGACGTCACGCGTCAAAAATACGTGTCCAGTATTTTAGAGTAATCCAACTATCGGACCAAACAGATTTTTTTAGGACACTTCCCTATTCTATATCGATTCTACCAACAATAGAGAACGTTGTTTCTTTCCATCTTGACATCTCTTCTACCCGAGCACGGCGCGCCCCGTACACTGTAGAGAGTAGAGAACTTTCTTCTCTTCAGTTCTAACATCGCCATGCTTAAGACGGTAGAAATCTTTTAACAATCTGTCATGTTGTCTATTCTTCCGTCGACAAAACCCGTTTCTATGGTGGTCATGCTACGCATCATCATCATTAGGCTATACTAGTCCACTGCTGGACATAGCCCTCTCCTAATGAGCGATCTTCAGCTTGCCGCATCCAGCACCTGCCTGCAGTCTTTCGCAGATCGTCATCCCACGTCATGCTACGCGTGCTGAAGAATATAAGAAATATATCCTTACCAGTTCAATTTCTTTCGCCAATTCTTCCTTGCAGTCGTCGGTGAGCTGTTCCTTCTCCAACTCTTCCTCTACGACCTGGACAAAAGCAAACGTTGCATTAACAAATTTCTGTAAAATTATTTGTACCTTCAGATTTTTTTACACGCTTTAGCTTCACTTGTATGTATGTTTGTAACCGACTCCTTTGGACGCTATTTTGACCCACTTTAAACGGTCAGATTTCATTCAAGTTTTGCACACCTGTCAAAGACCGATGACAATGCAATCATTCTTAAAAAAAACACGCTTTTATAAAAAAATCAACTAAAAAATAGAAAATAAAATTTAGTAAATATGGATTAAGAAAAGTGTAAATTAGAAACAAATGTATATTAATGGAAAAAAGTGTGGGGCGTTACGAAAAGTGTGATCGGGGGAGGCGAACGGAAGCGGAACGGCTTCATGAGTCTAATAATAATTTACACGTACATACATGTATATATTATACATATGTACATATAGCTATATCTTATCTTAATATATATAAATCACGTGTCACGTTGTTTGTCCGCTATGGACTCTTAGGCCTGAAACTGCGTTAAGCGGGCGCCCGCGACGGACTACCGTCGCGTGTCTACGCGCGTGGATACGCTGGTGGGCTCCGTGGCTACGCGACGGACTACCGTCGCGTGTCTACGCGCGTGGATACGCTGGTGGGCTCCGTGGCTACGCGACGGACTACCGTCGCGTGTCTACGCGCGTGGATACGCTGGTGGGCTCCGTGGCTACGCGACGGACTACCGTCGCGTGTCTACGCGCGTGGATACGCTGGTGGGCTCCGTGGCTACGCGACGGACTACCGTCGCGTGTCTACGCGCGTGGATACGCTGGTGGGCTCCGTGGCTACGCGACGGACTACCGTCGCGTGTCTACGCGCGTGGATACGCTGGTGGGCTCCGTGGCTACGCGACGGACTACCGTCGCGTGTCTACGCGCGTGGATACGCTGGTGGGCTCCGTGGCTACGCGACGGACTACCGTCGCGTGTCTACGCGCGTGGATACGCTGGTGGGCTCCGTGGCTACGCGACGGACTACCGTCGCGTGTCTACGCGCGTGGATACGCTGGTGGGCTCCGTGGCTACGCGACGGACTACCGTCGCGTGTCTACGCGCGTGGATACGCTGGTGGGCTCCGTGGCTACGCGACGGACTACCGTCGCGTGTCTACGCGCGTGGATACGCTGGTGGGCTCCGTGGCTACGCGACGGACTACCGTCGCGTGTCTACGCGCGTGGATACGCTGGTGGGCTCCGTGGCTACGCGACGGACTACCGTCGCGTGTCTACGCGCGTGGATACGCTGGTGGGCTCCGTGGCTACGCGACGGACTACCGTCGCGTGTCTACGCGCGTGGATACGCTGGTGGGCTCCGTGGCTACGCGACGGACTACCGTCGCGTGTCTACGCGCGTGGATACGCTGGTGGGCTCCGTGGCTACGCGACGGACTACCGTCGCGTGTCTACGCGCGTGGATACGCTGGTGGGCTCCGTGGCTACGCGACGGACTACCGTCGCGTGTCTACGCGCGTGGATACGCTGGTGGGCTCCGTGGCTACGCGACGGACTACCGTCGCGTGTCTACGCGCGTGGATACGCTGGTGGGCTCCGTGGCTACGCGACGGACTACCGTCGCGTGTCTACGCGCGTGGATACGCTGGTGGGCTCCGTGGCTACGCGACGGACTACCGTCGCGTGTCTACGCGCGTGGATACGCTGGTGGGCTCCGTGGCTACGCGACGGACTACCGTCGCGTGTCTACGCGCGTGGATACGCTGGTGGGCTCCGTGGCTACGCGACGGACTACCGTCGCGTGTCTACGCGCGTGGATACGCTGGTGGGCTCCGTGGCTACGCGACGGACTACCGTCGCGTGTCTACGCGCGTGGATACGCTGGTGGGCTCCGTGGCTACGCGACGGACTACCGTCGCGTGTCTACGCGCGTGGATACGCTGGTGGGCTCCGTGGCTACGCGACGGACTACCGTCGCGTGTCTACGCGCGTGGATACGCTGGTGGGCTCCGTGGCTACGCGACGGACTACCGTCGCGTGTCTACGCGCGTGGATACGCTGGTGGGCTCCGTGGCTACGCGACGGACTACCGTCGCGTGTCTACGCGCGTGGATACGCTGGTGGGCTCCGTGGCTACGCGACGGACTACCGTCGCGTGTCTACGCGCGTGGATACGCTGGTGGGCTCCGTGGCTACGCGACGGACTACCGTCGCGTGTCTACGCGCGTGGATACGCTGGTGGGCTCCGTGGCTACGCGACGGACTACCGTCGCGTGTCTACGCGCGTGGATACGCTGGTGGGCTCCGTGGCTACGCGACGGACTACCGTCGCGTGTCTACGCGCGTGGATACGCTGGTGGGCTCCGTGGCTACGCGACGGACTACCGTCGCGTGTCTACGCGCGTGGATACGCTGGTGGGCTCCGTGGCTACGCGACGGACCCCGTCGCGGGGACCCGTCGCGGAGACCGATTTACGCAGTGTGGCTAGTTCAATTTTAACGGTGTGCTTGTGTAGTCGTGTCGATGGAGAACTTAATATATTATTACGTAGCAAAACGACGACTAGCAAAAAAAAAACGACAGCCAGTAAGCCCGTTTATTGAATCTAGGTTGTTGAGCTCATTATCGAAAGACATTGTCCCTGTCCAACATTCTCCGAACGTGCGTGCGACCCGTATCACCTAGCGTTATTAACTGAGCAAGCCCGTGCGTGTTCCCGCTGGCGGGGACCGCGCGTGCCCCGGGTTCCGTCGCACGGAGGCGGGCCTCGTTGCGAGGGTGCGGGGCGCGCCTCCCCGTGACGGACAGCCGCGCAGGTCCCCGCGACGGAGCACTTTTGTATGAAACCGCGCGGGTGCCCGCTTAACGCAGTTTCAGGCCTTAAGCTACTGAACCGATTTTAATAAAATTTTGCACACACTGTGTGTTTAGGTCAAACTTAAAAGATACGACAGTTTTTATATCGATTATTGACCTGAATATTTTTTTATTGCAAATTAAATGTTTTGCCTATAATAAGTTCAATACATTTCTAACAGATAGCAGCAACTTATCTTTTGAGGCGGTACGAAGTTCGCCGTGACAGCTAGTAACATTTGAAGACAATCGGGTTGAATGCGTTCGAGAACACAGACGTAGGCAGTGAGCTCTACTATTTTGCTGTGCTCAATATGAAGAAAGATGTTGTTATTGTGTTTTTATTTATTTTTTAAACGTTGCCCCACACTAGCAATGTCTCCTGTATCGCGGGTGCGTTTACAAACATTTATACACAACCAGCCAGACCCGGAACAACTACCTGTATGCTATACAAATATTTGTACCGTACGGGATACGAACCCGCGACACGCAGCGCAGCAGCCAATCGCTCAGCCACTGCGCCAACCGTGCCGTCAGCCGTCAAAATGTTTGGCAATGACATTACAAAATGTAAAAAGGGAGTCACGTGACATCTTTACAGCTAATGTCAACTGCCATACAATTTGATATTTCCGCGTGGCGTTAATGTTTGTAGAAAAGTGTGGGGGTTTTTGTCTAGGACCCCAGGTCATGGTACCCACCTTCTCCAGCTGCCCGTCCGTAGGAGGAGCTGCCTTCCACTTGTTCCACGTACTCTTGAGTGACTCCACCAGTTTCTGCTTCAGGTCAGCGCCCACCCGCGCCATCGTGTCTTTGAGTTCTGCGGCAGATTCCACCAAATTGTCTATTTTTATGGATATTGTGCTGTTCCCTAGCATTTTTGTGGCATACCACCTGACGGTAAGTGGGCGAGGACATACATGGACATATCTATATGGTGGGAGGGACAGGGACGGACAAACAGATACCATGAGACCCCAAGCGGTGACATTTTTTGTCGGCTATTATTTTTACTTCAAAATATGAGAAAATCATTATTTCTAACTCATCATCTGCCTGCCTTTTCCCAACCATGTTGGGGTCGGCTTCCAGTCTAAACGGATACAGCTGAATACCAATATTTCACATGGAGCGACTGCCTATCTGACCTCCACAACCCAGTTTTTGGACAACACGATACCCCTTGGTAAGATTGGTCGTCAGACTTTCGGGCTTCTGACTACCCGTAACGACTGTCATAGATCTACAAATGACAGCCGGGACCAACGGCTTAACGTGCTTTCCGAGGCACGGAGGAGTCACGAAATGTAATGAACGGTCACCCATCCACAGACTGACCTCGGCAAGCGTAGCTTAACCTTTGATCGACCCGTGCGGCTGTTTTTATTCAGCGACGAGCTCCTCATCATTCATCGTTATTTCTTACTAAGATTTTGAGTTGAGAACTAATTCATTCACTTCTTTTGTTGATAATCTCTTTGGGTTAGACAGATATCATGATTATTAATTTATGATAGAAAAAAGCCGAAATAGTTTCAAAGCTGGGGGTCTCCAGGATCATGTGCTGAACTCATGGTATCAGATAGTGCGTCGATGACCCTTACACCCTGTATAGTTACTCGTGTACAGGGTGAGTTTTAATTAGTAATTAAACTTTCAGTGGATCAAATTACTTCTAAATATGAACAACTTTTGCTATAGAATCAAATGTGAAAACGCGATAAAAAAACAGCTGTTCCAACATTTATCTACGACAACACAAATATTTCTTAACTATTCTGCTTCTAATACACTGCCAATCAGCAGAACTAAATACTCTAGGAACGTTAACTATGATTTTTCATAACGAATCACACTACAGTTTGACTTTCAAATAGATGCAGTAATTTGATCGGATCATGTGTCACCTAAGACGCGAAAATATGTTTTTTTTTTTACTAAAAACCGCTAATATCGACTAAAAAAGTTGCAAATACTTTCTAAAATTATAATGAATGGATATACATGGAATAAAATTACAGACTAAAAGTACTAAACGAAATAAAATGCGGTATACTTTTCCATCTCGTTCTCGCCTGTGTATTTTTGTATTTCTTTCTCTCTCACAACTTAGTGAGAGAGATAATGCCGCTCATTAAGAGCGGGTACCACTTGAAATAAAGGGTCGTTCATGAAATAGTCAGTTTGGATGATTATAGTTCATTATGTAATTCCAAATTCTGACGCACCGCGAGTGAGCTATTTTAACACTATGTGTTATGTTGTTGGGATACACAGAAATTATAATAATAATATAATTAATGCTGGACAATCCACACAGCATCATCTAGCCCCAAGCTAAGCAGAGCCAAGGCGGGAATCGAATCCGCAACCTCCTGCGTCGCAGGGGGACCATCGCCCGCATCAAAATTAGAGATACAGCGTTTCTTGATGTCGAGCATAAGACGTCAAAAAAATCAAGTGTGTAGGACTATCCGACAGTTTCGGATAGTTTAAGTTACATAAATTAGTTTTTTTTTCGGAATTATTAAAGGAAAAGACAAATAGGATTTGACTTTATAAAACCTATCTAAACAATTCAAGAGATGCGCGCAATCGGCCGAAAATTAACAGGACCAGAATGGTGACAAGGTGAGTCACACATTTTATCACAGTTTGGGCGATAAAACCGTAGCATACCGCCGTAATCATTTCTTGTCACAAACGTATTGTATGCCCATGCTCGCCCCGCTGTCTTAACGTGTCTCAATAAAACTCCGCCCTTATCCGAAATTATTTAAATCTATTATGTCAGATTCGGTTACAGTTTCGGATAGTTTGTAATTCCGGATAGTTTGTAATTTCAGATAGATATTAATTTTGGATAGGTTTTAATTTCGGTTTTCCTATTTTTTTCGGTAACGGGTACCATAACATCCCTGACCCTATCCCAACCCTAAAATTCCCCCCTGAAATGAATGGGTATTGCTCGTCAGGTTGCCTTAGTGTGTTATGGTTTCGTGGGCCGGCTGTACGTACCTAGATGCATCCTCTTTCGTCCTTTGTGATGTGGGATGAGCTGCGGCTTCAGATCCCGGAGTTGAGAGTTGATCAGAGGCTCGATTCTGAAAGTAAGAACAGAATATAATATCATTTATTTGCGCAAAACATGGTATACAGGAACAAATATTTGTATGACCTATAGGTAGTTATTCCGGGTCTGGCTGTTTGTGTATGTGACTTTATATGTTTACCCACAACACAGTAGACATTTCTAGTGTGGGGATTTTTTTGGAACGAAGTTCCTTATAGTTGCGAAAGGGGGCTAAAACCATCGGCTGCTGCGCCGCGTGTTGTGGGTTCGATCCCCGCACGGAACAAATATTTGTATGACCTACAGGTAGTTGGTTCGGGTGTGGCTGTTTGTGTATGTGAGTTTAAATGTTTGTAAACGCACCCACGATACAGGAAAAATTAGTGTGGGGCAACGTTTTTCTAACAAAAAAACAAAAAAATCCATACACCTCTACTTGCCGTCATCTCAAGACTCTTTTCTACCCATATCATCTTTCACGCAATCCATCCATTTTTGTTTGGTCTTCCTCTACTCTTGTAACCACATTCATACTCAAAACTTTCCTCACAACATGGTCCTCATTCCTTCGCAACACATGCCCATACCATGACGACCGATTTCCACACAACTTCTCAGTCGCAAGTATACAGGATGGTAAGGTAAATATAATTGTAGAACATACACGTTTTGCTTCATAAATATAAGCGTGCAAATTTTACATGCATAACAATCCAATACAACTACATTATCATCATCGGATTGTATGCTCTAGGAACTCCCTGACACTGTAAAAGCTATTAGCAGACAGCCATTTGCGTAATTTTATTTTGAATATTCTTTGTAGTTAATGTTTTTATTTCATCTGGTATAGTCACCAGCACGTAAGTTGGCAAGGTTTTGGCGTAGTGGGGGTAAGTTCGCGCATCGTGCAATTAGTGGAACAAAAAAGTGGTGACTTTTATTGATCGTCATTATTTTATGGTTATTGCCATCATTTATATTTAATAATATCTGATTAGAAGAAAGTTGAAGAAGGGAGTGGAATTCGTAAAGTTTATTGGGAGTTATAAATAATATGCATACGAGGAAAGTATGCGAAAAAAGGCATACCATTTTTTGCCTTAATTTTTTAATTTAAAACAACAACAATAATATCAACTCGTAACAAAAACTAAATTTAAAAACAATAATATCAACTCGTAACAAAAACTAAATTTTAAAACAATAACAATAACTCTTTAACATAAACACAACAAAAACAAAGGGTACAATTTTCGTGCACGCAAGTGTAATCGGGAGTTCGGGAGGCAACTGTCGACTGTTGCACCAATCGCGCGCTCGGATTGACGTACCTCATACCCCGCGTCCCGCTTGACTACCAAAGAGACCTAAAAAACGACTTGTGCGCATCTAACGACTCTTGCCAAGTTACTTGCCGATAATTATATCTAATTATATACTCGGACACACATGCACATGCAGCTTTTGTTATATTTTGCTTTTGATTTTGTTATGTGGTGAGATAGACGTCGGCACAATTCCCAGCAAGATCAGCTGTGAAGTGGCTGAAGGCTTTGGGGGACTGCCTTATGTAGTTTTTGACTTTCTCACTCAGCCTAATTAGATTTTTTGAATTAATGGTTTTTAGATGTGGCGTGCGTGTATGACCAGATATATGAATGTAAATGAAGCAAAAGAAGTCTGTAAGGATCGTAGCAGGTGGCGTTCTGTAGTTTCTGCCTACCCCCATGGGAAAAAGGCTTGAGTTTATATAGGGAAATTATATGTGCGGCAACAAAAGTTTTCTTTAGCACCTGCAACCTACCTTCTTTTTTTATATGTAGGCGACGAGTTAATAGAACAGCTTCAATTATATTAATTCATCATCTTTATTATTCCAACAGAATATCATAAAACCAGCGTCAATTTACGAGCGTAAATTAATATGACTCCGAGCTACCGATAAATATATTTACTTCTGATTTGATAACTCAGCGACTGATGTTGTAAGTGAGCTACTTTATATATTTTAGAGATTCAACCTCTGTCTGCTAATAGAATCAAATTCCAGCCTCAAAATTAGAAACCAAACTAGTACTTTTTTGTTAAATTTGATGTCATTTGCGTATTTCTTTGTAAGCTTATGTGCTTGAATTTGTCTGAAACAAATCAAATTTATGGTTACTAGACATTAGGTTATTTATGGAACTAGTTACAGTAGGTTATTAATTAAAAAAAAATGGTTAGGTTAGGTTAAAACTGTGACCACCTACGCACGAGCCGAGCGAGCGAAGCGAGCGGTGCCGCGGCAGCGGCCGGCGAGTGCCAGAAACGACTAGATTATATAAAAAAAAATATGGAAAAAAAGATTATTTTTAGGAGGCTATCGAGAGAAATAATATAATTATAATAACATTATTATAACCTTAACCTTATTATTATTACTATTAACCTACTGTAACTAGTTCCATAAATAACCTAATGTCTAGTCACCATAAATTTGACTTGTTTCAGACAAATTCAAGCACATAAGCTTACAAAGAAATACGCAAATGACATCAAATTTAACAAAAAAAAGTACTAGTTGGTGAACAAGTTTTTGTTCAAACGTTCACTTGCCAAACATAGGTTTTCGTAACAATTATTTGTAAAGAGATTTTTTGGTAAGTGATAATTTGGCAATTTCTTTTCGGTAAAACAAGGGAGACCCGTTCATTTGGGTAGATATAATAGTCAATTACTTATGGTAACTTAGTGGAAATTAGAGCTTTCATTGACCATTATTTGATGACAATAATAAGGAAATTTTATGTTCAAATATAGTAGATTCACTCATCAATTACTTATGCTAAAGTATAAAAATAAAGGTGACTCTATGAAATTAGAGTACGTTGATATTATTTTATAGATGAAGTTGATACACTTATTAGAAGCTGGCAATGAGTAGACATATCACAAATTTTGTTGCTTAAGAATTATCACCATGTTGCGTCATATTAACAGTAGCTTGTTTTACAATATACGGTCGCTTATAAATCATTTATTAGACGCTAAAAGTTCGTCGCTGACCTATTAATTCATTAGACAACTAAATATATTTGCAGACGAGAATGACATTTTAAAGAAGCTGCCTTAATTAGCACCCGTTTATATATGTTTATCTTTTTGGCTTGATCTAAAGTCAGTTATTGTATCAAAAAAATTGTGTTCGGACACTATCACCATTTTGTTTTTTTAAATTTATTTCTACCATTATCTAACACTTAGATATTTTTTTTCTGAAATCGATCCAAACAACGAAAACTTAAATGTTTATAAAAAATATAGTGTAAGTACTTACCTATAAGCAATAGGATCATATGGGTGGAATATGTTAAAGAAATTCCTGCACGTGGGCAGGGAGAAATTCTTCCCTAGAGAATCCACGCCGCGAATACACTCGAAAATGGCTGGAAATAAAGATAACAAATATATACATACTCCTTTTAAAAAATTAACATAACATCGCGCCTGAATAGGGTTGGCGCCTATGTATAAAAAAAAAAATCCGTCAGTAAAATAATAAAAAGTATTACACACGTATTGTTTTCTATATCATATTAATAAAACATTACTTAGTTTTAAAGCGTTGTAGTTGGGGAGTGGGGGCTCGCTACGTCACAACTCAGTATAAAATTGTCATATGCGTGAGGTCATGGCATTTTTAACTCAATGTATCGACGTAATCTATAGATTAGGTGAAAAAATAAAAAAATAAGAGTCCAATATTTTGTAATAATCTAACTGACGGATGACGTGTGCAAAATGCAAAAAAAAATAAAAAAAATTGTGTGCGTGCGTTCGTTTGCCTGTGTAAGCACGCGTGTGTGTGCTTGTGTGTATAAGTGAGTGAGTGTGTGTGTGGTGTATATGTGTATAAGTGTGCGAGTGTGTGTGTGCGTGGTGTATAAGTGAGTGAGTGTATGTGTGTGTGTGTGTGGTGTATAAGTAAGTGTGTGTGTTTGTGGTGTATGAGTGTGTGTGGTGTATAAGTAAGTGTGTGTGGTGTGTGTGCGTGTGTATGTATGTGAGCGTGTGTCTGTCTGGATTGTTGTATTGTTAGACGGTCCGATATCCGCAACTCCACGACTCTGCGTGTATTTTGTGTCTGTATGTACATATGTATGTTTTCGTGTGAATGTGGTGTGTATATGATTGTATGAGTGCGCGCGCGTGGCATATTAATATAGCAAGTGTAATGTTACCTATGGGGCTGCCCAGAGCGTACATAGCGTCGGGGGCGAAGGCCAGGCTCGGGTACTGCACGAAAGGCTGCCCCGTGCCGGCGGGGCCTTCCACGTACTTCTTGTCCGCCAGTGTCTTTGTGCTATCTTCTGCTCTCTGCCAAATTAATTGAATTTATTTAGACACGATCTCCTCCCATACATTCTCACACCTCATAAGATGCGATTGACTGCTGCGCTGCGTGTAGTGGGTTTGATTCCCGCACGGAACAAATATTTGTATGCCCTACAGATGCAAGTTCCGGGTCTGGCTGTTTGTGTATGTGAGTTTTAATGTTTGTAAAGGCACCCACGATATATATGGCCTACAGGTGGAAGTTCCGGGTCTGGCTGTTTGTGTATGTGACTTTGTAAAGGCACCCACGAATCCCACGATACAGGCGAAATTCCTAGTGTGGGGCAAAGTTAAAAAAAAATAAAAAAATAAAAACCCGATTATATCGAAATAAACAATTTTATTTTAAAGATAATATACTTACATCAGCCTGGTGACAAAGCAAGTCATACAGTATGACGCTGCCGAGGGAATGCCCTCCCAAAGACACCCCTCCCGTGAAAGAGGGGTTCCGCTTCAGAAATAGCTCGTAAATACGATTTAGCTCCTTACAAACTGTGTTTAGTATCGTCTGTGGGAGAGGAAAAATAAATAAATAAAGAGTCATTTAAATATTAAAGAAAACATTGGATTCTTGCAAGTAAACTGCAACCATTGTTTCGACTAATATAATAAATATTGAACACTATTTGGCAATCATTGCAAGAATCTAGTGATTCCTACCGACACGGGACCCTAAAAAATATATGTAAGTATGCCAACTATGGTTTACATATTTTTTGTAGGGTCCGTACACAAAGGATGCCAACGAAATTTTCAGCATTATTACCCCACACTTGACAATACTACCCCACTCTTGACAATACTACCCCACTCTTGACAATATTAACACTTACTTGACAATATTACCAATTACCTAGAGGAGCTCGTGGCTAAATAATAACGGCCGCACGGATTGATCGAAGGTTAAGCTACGCTAGCCGAGGTCAGTCTGTGGATGGGTGACCGTTCGTAACATATCGAGACTCCTCCGTGCCTCGGAAGGCACGCTAAGCCGTCGGTCCCGGCTGTCATTTATAGATCTTTGACAGTCGTTACGGGTAGTCAGAAGACAGAAAGTCTGACAACCAGTCTTACCAAGGAGTATCGTGTTGCCCAGTAACTGGGTTGTGGAGGTCTGATAGGCAGTCGCTCCATGTAAAACACTGGTATTCAGCTGCATCCGGTTAGATTGGAAGCCGACTCCAACATAGTTGGGAAAAGGTTAGGTAGATGATGACTTGACAATATTACCCAATATTATCTAATCTTATCAATATTTACAGTTCTTGGCGATATTACCCAAACATAATATCCAGTCTTGGCAACATTACCAACTTTTGGCAATATTGCCCAAACATTATGGTCACTCTATCTATATCTACACGTACCTGACAATACACAGGGCTGGTGTAGAACAGTACATCCAGCACCGTTTCGTTGGTAAAGCTGCGCAGTCTCGGGATGCTTTCCAATGTAATCTGAGCGAGACGCTTGTCTACGCCTGTTTCACCGGAGTGGAGAGTTGAGTGCCAGGACACGGGGAGTACCTGGGAGTAAGAATTTACGATCAGACACACATGAACACCAATATTATCAAGCTTTCCTTGTTTTAAATTGCCACTTAGTTAAATATGAACTTAAAACAGGTGTTAATTATGTAGATTTTACAATGCGTATTGAAAATGTTATAAGTTGTAATCCAAATTGTTGTTGTTATTTTGTTTTATTTATATGTACCTATTTTTGTTTTTTTTTTATTATTACTTCTTAATGGGTATTATTAAATACACTGCATGACGTTTTTTTTAAAAAAAAAAATATATTTATATTCTGTGGAAAATGCCGTTGGTTACATATTTAACCATCTTCTGTAATATATAATGTGTAACTGTTTTTTTTTTCCAAATAAATAAAATAGAATTTAAAAAATACCTAATAAATGGGTGCTAAAGTTATTTTTCCCAAATCACATATTTGTTTTAATTTTAAAACGTCAATGTGTATTAATTACTTTTAAATTGTGTTAAATTTAGTAGTAGGTTTGTATGTAATTTATCTCCTTTAAACTTTGATGTAAAAGATTTCATTTGGAATAAGGATCACCCTTATACTTTATTATTCAGTTCATTTTGGTCTCTCTCAGATCTATTTTGCGTGTCCATTAATAGTTAAATCTTTTAGCATCATCTGATAATGTCAAAGTTAGTACCTAACTGCCAATTTTAATAACGCATCTTAGTCCAAATCTAGACATCGATAGTTGTTCGTAAAAAATCAATGGCCGAGTTTGCAATCTGTAACCATGAGAGGACGAATCAGGAGCAGCAGTTTAAGAGTGACATACGTTATTGAAATTGGTAAAGTAAATAAAAAAAGAGTAGGTTGATATACTAAAACAATGTGTGCTTACCTCAACTCTGCTGACAACGCCTTGATCGTAGGAATTTCTGTAGTGAGACTGTACGAGTTGTAAACTGGTCGCTCTGAAGTCTTCAACTGTAAAATAAATAGAGATTTCATCGTCAGAACCGTTTTGTTAGCATTGTCATACTAGGGATGTGTACTACGTACAAATATATTAAGTCTATTTAGTCCGTCAGTTAGATTACCAAAAAATATTGGACACGTATTTTTTGCTTACTCAAATCAATAAAAAGTGACAATGATATAGCACATCAAAGTTCAGGAGAAGGGGCTTGTGACGTCACTGTTCCGTTAAAAGTGTAGGACGGCGTGACGTTACGCGAAATTTCAACGCACTATACCGTCGTCATTTTTGGTTTACGTGACAGAAGATAAAATACGTGTCCAGTATTTTTGAGTAATCCAACTTTCGGACCAATCAGAATTTTTAAGGACACTACCCTATTCAACACTCAATATATTGCGGAGCTTATCCCAATAGTACGGGGTCGGTGTAGTAACTTTATTCATACATTTCTCACACAAACCAAGGGATAGATGCGTCTTGAACCGTCTGAACATATTGGCAATATTATCCCACATTAGATTAAATTTTACTTTAAATTAATTATTTTAATTTATATCCCACACAGATTCAACCCCATGACTCAATAGAAACCGAATTAAAAACCCTTGTCAGTTCTGAACCTTTGATTACATTATCTCACTCTAGGCCATATTACGCTGTAGCGACATCTATCTCGCCACGAAAGAACTAAATCGACGTATCCTACATCGCGATATTAAAGTTATCCACGCGACTGAGTATATATAAACGAGCCCGACAACAACCGTCGGGACTGCCTGGCTGGAGGCCTTAATTTTAATTAAGCCCCCCACAGGAAAGTTCGGTTGAGCAGTAAATATCCCTGAAGGATAAACTGCGAGAATCCAATTCCAAAAAAAAAACACGCAACACCCGTCTGGTCGGAGGATCCTCCCTTTTCCATGGCGGATGAGAAACTTACACCCTGTTCCTCATACTCCCAAAACGCCAACAATTCACTAACATCACACATGGCAATATTACCCTACACTTGACAATATTGGGTAATACCGCCAAGCAGTATTAACTTACCGACTTCCTCGACGGACCGAAAGCGCATGTCGCACGCGGATCCGACGCCATGACACAAGAGTAACAGATGATCGATGCTTGACGGTTCCGTATCTTCGATTTCAGATTCATCATGACCCCGTCTGACAACGCGGGGGCGGGAACTTGATTGCTGGAATTGTAATAAAATAAATTACCACGACTGTATTTCCCGATGAGTAAGGCAGAGGTATACCTGTAGTACACCCACTTCTAGCCTGTTAAGTCCATTGCAATAGGGGGCGAGCCTATTGCCATCGACTAGGCGCACTCCAGACTACGGGCAGCTACTGAGTAATTCCAGATGGAACAAGCCAATAAAACGTTGCGACCAGCAGTATTGCAACTATTTACCGATTACCCACCAATTTCACTTACACTGGGAGACGAGAAAGACGTAAAAATGAGAAAAACGCATATCAACGCTCGGAGATCCAGAATCATGTATTGAACTCATGGTATCAGTTTCTGCGTCCATGTATTTTCCATCCTATATAGTATATATCTCTACTAATATTATAAAGAGGTAAAATTTGTTTGTATGTAGGGGGTAATCTCCGGAACTAATAATCTAATTCTAAATTTTCTTTCACTGTTACAAAGCTACATTGTTCTTGAGTACTATAGGCTAATATATCTATACTAATATTATAAAGAGGTACAATTTGTTTGTAAGTTTGTATGTAGGAAACTCCGGAACTAATAATCTAATTCTAAATTTTCTTTCACTGTTACAAAGCTACATTGTTCCTGAGTGCTAAAGGCTATTATTATTTTCTAAACTACGCTTAAAAGGGGGTGTAGGGGATGTTAAAGATCGAAGGGTAAAATACAAAATCTACGCGGACGAAGTACTACCAGACAAATAAAGTAAATAGTTCTAACTGATAATCAGAGATCTGAATAGGTAGAGTATCATTATATACGTGAACTTCAAGGAAGAAAGTAGCATAGCAATATTTGAAAATGTAGGAGCCCAAAACTGTGAAATTTCTTCGATATTTTTTTTTACTTTACTACAAAATAATAAGGTTGATTTTCGAGTGGGAAACTTTGACAGCTTGGCGTAGCTTGACGTGCTGGCGTCTGTACAATGAATAAGGAGAATAGTAATACTACCAGCCTGCCACTGTCCCACTGCAGGACAAAGAGCTCTTCTCATACAGAGAAGGCACGAGCATTAACTTAACCTTTATAAATATAAAAAAATAGTAGCCCACCAGCATCGGAAGCAGGCTCTAAGCTACCGGTGGTCAGGGCTCTTGAGAAAAGAACCTCCTGACTATGCGCGCCGTGTCCTAGAGTACTGCTTTGTGGATCAAACACTTGACCCAACTGCCCAATGACAGCCTCCTTAGGTGTTGGTCGAGGCTCTTGGCCATTATACCATTGGCCGTCACAACTATCGGCACAATGACTGCTGTATTCACATCCCACATGACGACAGCCTGGCGAACCAGATCAAGATACTTCATCTGTTTCTCTTTCTCAGCCCTCACGAGGTTCTCGTCTTGTGGAACCGTTATATCAACAATCATTGTGCGACGCTCCTTATTATTTTATGTACATATATTCGAAATATTCAAATATTTGAATATAAAAAAACGAATACATAAAACATATAAAAAATAGTGGTCCACCGATGGCGGGAGCAGGGTCCAAGCGACCTGTTTATCCACGCTATGATACAACTTCCTCGAATTTCAGAAAACAAAATCTACCTCTTCCGATCCCTACTAATAATACACTACTAACATTTTTCTCTTTTTGACAACTCATTTCTCCTGCTCCGTGAACCAGTAATAAGAGATGGTCAATTCTCTCCGGTTGATCTCTTGATACCTGGATCTTGGGTGGATTGCGGTATACACGCTTACCGAATGAGAAAAGCTGGAGAGGAAAGGATTAGGATTAGGGTGATGTGGTAAAAAGGTTGGAAGGTGTAGTGTGAGGGAGGTTTATGTCTAACAGTGTACACCTATCGGTAGGGATGATGAGGGTAATGAGGTATGGGTTTTAGGGTAAAGTAGTTGGGTCAGGGTTATAGGGTAGTAAGGTACGGGTTATAAGGTAAAGGTTTTGGTAATAAAAGGACCGTGGGAGTCCGGTACCAGGCGTTATGGTGACGCTTGAGGGAGGCCTATGTCTACCAGTGGACGCGTTTCGTCAGGGATGATGAGGGTAATGAGGTATCGGTTGTAGGGTAAAGTAATTGGGTCAGGGTTATAGGGTAATAAGGTACGCGCCTAGGGTAATAACTATAAGGTAACCTTATAGGTTAAGGTATTGGTAAAAAAAACAAAATATATTACTGGCTCAAAGAAAGGTATGGGGTTATGGCTTTAGGGTAATAAGGTAGTGAGGTAAATATACATTATATGATTATTATCTTTACTTAGGCGATTGGCACACTGAGGGGTGCGCGGTGACGATCGACGAAAACTGCGCGTGAATGCGGTTAAGACAAATTATTTGGGTCAGGGTTATAGGGTAATAAGGTAGAGGATTTAAGGCAAAGTTAATGAGTTAGGTCAAAAGGAACAGTTCAAGAGCCTGCATCGTAATTAATGAATGGCCTATTGTTGGACTGTAATGAAATTACTTACCGGAGGCGTGCTGAAGGCGTCGCTATGTAAAAAGTGGACCATCACACTGGGGCCATGCATGACCACGACTTCCCCGTTGGGTAGTACCAGACGTCTGTGCCATTCTGCTGTCGTCAAGCCGTGGTGATACTCCTCCTGGAAAGAGTATGTAGAGGTGGATGTTAAGAGGGCTATGATGAGCTACTCCGGCGATTTTTTTGCCAATAGATGGCGTTGTAAGTTGAGCTACGATTCTTGAATCACCATGTTAAGATTCCCTGCCACTTAATTTGGTTTTTATACCAAAACTACGAGGAGCTGACCCAGCAAACGTTGTTTTGCCATATAGAAGTTGGTGATAGAAGGGTGAAAATTTGAAGTTGTATGTATTTTTCAATGCTAAATAAAAAAAAAACTTAGTTGTGGACCACCCTTAACATTTAGGGGGATGAAAAATAGATGTTGTCCGATTCGCAGACCTAACTTATATGCACAAAAAAATTCACGAAAATCGGTCGAACCATTTTGGAGGAGTTTAATTACAAACACCGTGACAAGAGAATTTTATTTAGTAGAAAGATGATCTCAATACTCGGTTGTAAGATTATTTCGTCGTTTTGCTGTATCTATCAACAAATCCAGCCTTCGGGCTGTTAATGATTCAAACTGCCAAACAATAATATATAGTGTGACATACCTCTAGTTTCTCAGCCACGGGTTCTGTATAAGGTACGTATCTTGCATCTGTGGTGCCTTTGTAGAACCAACTGCATCTGTGAATGGTGAAACAAAAATAATTATAGTTATTGACGACCGATGTGGCGCGGCGGGCGAAGGTCCGCCTGCGACGCAAGAGGTTGCGGGTTCGATTCCCGCCTTGGGACAAATGTTTGTACGATCTACAAATATTTGTTGCGGGTGTTCTGGGTATTTGCTATATATAATAAAAATATCTATCTATGTAATGTATTGTATTAAGTATATCAGTCATCTAGTACCCATAACACAAGCTCTGCTTAGCTTGGGGCTAGATGATGCTGTGTGGATTGTCCAGCAATATTTATTATTTTATATTTAGTTATTTTACACTTTTTATTGTTTATTTTGAAGTCGGTTGCTGTTTTTGGGAAGAGGTTTTTGGTTTTCTCTTTTTAAATAGTTTTTAACGTACCTTCTAACATTGGTAGGCTTCTCGTCCCAGTACACCGGTATCCTCAGCCGTCCGGTGATGTTGACATCGTATCTGCCACCGTCGGTAGGTACCAAAGTGTGCTCGTTCAAATCGGCTAGAAAAAACATGTTCATATGTTACCGATTTTGAAATTGCGTGCCATGCGTGTACATAAGTCCTGATGTATGAACGTAAACGAAGCAGAGGAGTATGTAATCGTATGGATCGCAGTAGAAAAGAAAGTACGTTTATGAATCAAATCAAAATTCATTTATTCAAATTAGGCTGATAATCAGAACTTTTTGAACGACAGAACGTTTACAAAAGACAGACCCCTAAAACGCCCACCCTTCACCACTTCCTAGTGTTTTTGCTGGGAAGAAGAAGTGGCGGAACAAACTCCCCAGCAACACGTCTATCTGATAGTTTTGAAGAACTTGAAGCTATACAACATATTATGTCAACAAATAATAATTATGTCAATCATCTTTATGCATCATTAAATTAAATAATTTGCTACATATTAGCTAGCACACACCAATATACTTGAGAGGTATCAAGGGACACCCGGATGGAACGAAGTTCCTTTTGTTATTATTTTTTATTATTTATTATGTACAAAAAACCTTTATACACTCAACAAAAATAATCGTCGCGACACCACACTGTTCAATGCGAAATAGAAAGACGAAACGAAAATAACTGGCTTGCTTTCTATGAGAGAGAGAGAAACACGCGCACGCCGCACGGCTTACAACTACTTATAGCAAAAAGTGTCGTTACAACTTTTCGTGGGAATTTTTTCCTTTCACAACGCGCGATAAGAAACTTCGATCCAAAAACTAATATATACCAAAATCGACAATTAACTCAAGCAAAGCCTGCTAAACCGAATACATAAAAAGCCTCCAAGGCACTCCAAGGGCGTGCCCGCTGACATGGGTACGTATATTTGTATGTGTATGTATGTATGTACTCACGGTTCAGATTCGCATCCTCCAGGGCCCTCGAGTCTATCAGCGAGAAGCCCCTCCATATAGACTTATCCTCTACATCCACTCTATAGAACCAATGATGCTTCACTGGAGTATACTCCGTCGCTGGGCGGTTCTGAAAATACAGTCACTGGTTTTAAGATTGCTGGAAAGACGATATGGCTAGAAAGGACGTGGCAATTGTGATGATGGCAAATAGAGATGTGTGGAAGAAGAAGACTTGCTGCGCCGACCCCAAATAAATTGGGATAAGGGGTAAGCATGATGATTGAAAGACTCCTAAGGCTTCGTGGGTACTGGGGCCGAAGTTTTAAATACACGCTTGCCGCGGTCAGCCCCGTAAATATGCGACTTTTCATGATATATCGGAAAGCATGTTGGTCCCGGCTGTCATTTGTAGATCTTTGACAGTCGTTACGGGTAGTTAGAAGCCTGAGACTAGTCTAACCTAGTTGTATCGTACGTAGTAATCGTATTGTGGAGGTCAGTTAGGAAGTCGCTCCACGTAAATTATTAATATTTATCTGCATCTGGTTAGACTGGAAGCCGACCCAGCATAGTTATAAAACGGCAAGGCAGATGATGTTGTTTTGTAGATTGCTTTAGTAACATCTCAACCGTCTCGAATTTGACAGATAAAATTAAACCGTAAACAAATGCAGATACAGTGTAAAACAGTTTGGGATAGATAGTACACTTGTGTACCCAGTGTTAGACCGGTGATGGGTAAAACTAATATCTATTTCACTTATACTACTGCATCATGAAATTTGTTCTATAGCAACAACCATTCCTTAAAATTTATTTTAACGGTAGAAACGTTTCTTTGAATTATTAAAACAACACAAGACAATATAGTACTCGAAGTACGAATAGCAGTTTCAGATCATCTTTTAATAAGATAGCAACCCTGAAATTGCAAAAAAAAATCATCTGCTCCACCCTTTTTGTCGATCTAAGAAACATGTTTTTTTTTTCTTAAAAAAAAAAATGTTGCCCCACACGAGGAATTTCTCCTGTATCGTGGGTGCGTTTACAAACATTCAAACTCACATACACAAACAGCCAGACCCGGAACAACTGCCTGTAGGCCATACAAATAATTGTTCCGTGTGGGAATCGAACCCAAGACACGCGGCGCAGCAGTCGATCGCTCAGCCACTGCGCCAACCGTGCAATCAAAATATGGAAATGTACTGAACGCCTGTTTTTTTTACGGAACTCAGCGAACCCCTTATAAGGTCTGCTGTCAAATAAAGTAAGGTTGGATAGCAGCTCTAAATGTTAGTTGCACTAAAGCTTCTAGATAAACATAGTTGAGAATGTAAAAACGCATCGTTCAAAAGCAAGTCACTAATCTGACATCTCATACTTAGTTCTTATCTGTTATCGTCCAATTTAAGAGTTTAATCTGTCCGAGAGATGTCAATTTACTAAAATTTTTGTTTATGGCTGCAAAGAAACGGTTGTCGACGAATTCTATAGACAAAGAAATGGACAGAGCGTTCCTTATACAGTCGTGAAATAAATACAGGCTGGAAAGTGTGAGAGAGACAAAGCGAATATGCGGTCTATCAAAACAAAGAGTATTGGCCTCACAGTTGCTTTGACTCTTTCTTTAGAGAGGTTATTTTTTTGAGGGTATTGTCCAGTTGTTTATACTATGATTTCGTCTACTCAATAAAGCTTATACAGGGTGGAAGGGATACACAAACTGATACCATGCGTTCAGTACATGATTCTGGAACCACCAGGGTTGAAAATTCTCGTCGGCTTTTTTCAATCATAAATTAAAAATCATGATTTCTGTCCAACCCTAAAAAATAATCAACGAAAGAAGTGAATTAAATATTTTTCAATTCAAAATCTTAGTTAGAAATAATTACTTTCTCATATTTTTACACATTTTGAAATAAAAATACTAGCCGAAAAATAATTAAATTGTTAAAATAATTATTTTACCTAATTCAATGAGATTTTGTTATGAGAGACGTGTAGTATTATTTTTGTATTTTACTTGTGTTAGATAGAAATTACGATTTTCTTATGACATTTTACTATGACATGTAACAGTAATAATGGCTCTTTGGTTTAGGCCTCGACTCTTATGCACGAGGTTATGGGTTCAAACCTGGGCAAGTACCAATGTGACTTTTTCAATTCATATTTACTTGCTAAGTTTATCTTGGACATCACTGACATCGGTGAATGAAAAAATCGTGAGGAAACCTGGACTAATAATTAATATAAGTCTGAAATCGCCAACCCGTCTTGAGAAAACGTGGTGATTAATGGTCGTGCTTTCTCTATATGAGAAGAGGCCTTTGCCCTGCAGTGGGACAGTAATAGGCTGGTATTATTATTCTTTTATACGAGTGTCTATAAGAAAGACCATCATGTACAACCTGTATCAAAAATAACCTTCTAGACTCAATAAAGTGCGTTAGTCAGATTAACGCTAAGTAAAAGATTACCTTCGACTTATAAAGTTCAGCTTTATATCGATCTACAAATCTACAAATATTTGTTTCGGGTGTTCTGGGTATTTACTATGTATAATAAAAAATATATATCTATGTAATGTATTGTATTAAGTATATCAGTCATCTAGTACCCATAACACAAGCTCTGCTTAGCTTGGGGCTAGATGATGCTGTGTGGATTGTCCAGTATTATTTATTTATTTTATTTATTTATATTACTGTTTCAGGTAAAAAGACGTCAGAAAAGAACGTATAAATTAAGTAAAAAAAGTGACGTATAATTTCAACGCAGGGGGGCTCCAGAATCATGTACTAAAATCATGGTATCAGTTTGTGCGTCGATATTTCCACCCTGTAAACGAATTAATTATGATAGTAAATCAACAGTACCTCATTCATCCCAGCAACCCTTTCATTCGGCTGTTCTTGAAGATCCAGTTCATCAAAATGAACGGAGACCGAACCAGGACCGGTTTCCGGTTTTGCTTCCATTTTTGATTTATTCATTTCTCCTTGATCACCATTAACTCCGTTAACGGCCGTTCTAACTTTGAATGTAGTGTCAAATATTTTTGCGCAATACCTACAATTCGATAGAAGACTGTCTATGTCTACGATGTCGGTATCATCCGCAAATTCGACCTTGTCTATGTACGTTTCCCTTTTATAAAACTCCGGTAACACGGTATCGTATTCGACGGTGAAATAGTTAACGCGCTTTATGGTTTGATCTTTAGGTACGGTTATATTTTGAACTGAGGTTAGATCGTGCATCAGATCGATGATTTTGGCTTTTTGCTCGGAAGAGGCGTGTCTATAGTGGTTTTGGCTCTGGCTTAATTCAAAAAAAGACTTGGCGTGATCTGACTTCGGTGGCGAACTGAAATAGCTAGCTAGACGGCTGAAGCTCTCAGGGGGATTTTCTACGGCTGTGTCCGCGAAGAAGTTTATCGGATCGGGCAGTACTGGTTCAGCTCTATCTTCTGTTTTCGGTGCAGATATCGGCGGCATCTTTACTACTTTATCATCAGGCTTCGATGTAGAAAATGGTGAAAATGGTGGCAGAGTGGGTTCAATACTTTCTTCAGGTTTTGAGGCTACGAAAGCGGCATACGGTGGCAAACTCAACGCAGGATTTTCATCGGGTGTCGAAGTGGGAAATACTGAATAAGGCGGCAATATCGTATTAAGATTTTCTTCAGCTGTTGAAGCTATAAAAGGTGGCATTAACGTTGCAGGGTGTTCGCCTGGTATAGAAGTAGTAAATGCTGCGAATGGCGGCAAAATCGTTGCAGGATTAACGTCAGGAATCGAAGTGGTAAACGCTGCGAATGGCGGCAAAATCGTTGCAGGATTAATGTCAGGAATCGAAGTGGTAAACGCTGCGAATGGTGGTACAATCGTTGCAGGATTTGCATCAGGAATCAAAGTGTTAAACGCTGAGAATGGCGGCATAATCGTTGCAGGATTAACGTCAGGAATCGAAGTGGTAAATGCCGCAAATGGTGGCAATATCGTTGCAGGATTATCGTCAGGAATCGAAGTGGTAAATGCCACAAATGGTGGCAATATAGTATCAGGTTTGTCTGCAGTCGTTGAACTAAAAGCCGTCAGCAATTCTGGCAATGGCGTTTCTTCCACAACCTTAATACAAGAAGCCGACGAAAATTCTGGTAATTCCTGCGTATCTGGTTTTGGATCAAAAACGTTAGGAATCGGAGGTAGTTTCATTTCTTCTGGCTTAACGATTGACTGCTTTGTAGGCTCTAGTAACTTATCCAGTATTTCAACATCTTCAGTATCAAGCGTTGGAGGAGTCGGGAGTTCTGGTATTGGTTCACCGGTGTCGTCTACTAAATTCGTTATGTTAGCTACTATATTGAACCCTACAGGCATAATGGGTTGGACTTTGCTGCAGCTGGGTGCAATACGGGATGAGCAGTACGTAGCAACAGATGTTGTTCTGGTCTGTGTCGACGTATCAGGTACAGTTTTGAACTCATTCCTTATTTTCTCTTCCCTCTGTTTCGCTAACGCTACCCTCCGTTTGAATTCCTCTTCAAATCCTGGTGGTATGGACGGAGCAGGTCTTGTGTTGGTGTTCCTATAATGAGAATCAACGGCGAAGTTTCCAGTGTCGAAGTATGATACCATGTTTATATTTGAATGTGGTGGTCCAATCTCGCAATAAAATAGCGGATGGTGGTGGTCCATGCTGTCATATGGATCCATTTGGTTATATTTTTCTACTCGGTTCGTGAACGAATCTAGCGCATTTTCTGATCTGCTATCATCGTCTTCTTCTTCACCCTCTTCTTCTCTGTCTTCTTCCCTCTCTTCTACTCTCTCTTCTACGCTCTCTTCAACTATCTCTTCTCTCTCTTCAACTATCTCTTCTCTCTCTTCTACTGTCTCTTCTCTCTCTTCTACCTCGTCTACTCTCTCTTCTACTCTCTCTTCTTCTCTCTCTTCTCTCTCTTCACTCTCTTCAGGTTCTGGTTCTATAAGATATTCTTCGAAGATCGGAAAGTCTTTGTTTGCGTCCTGCTCTATTGAGTTAACGTCTAATTTTCCAGCTTCATCGGATTTTGAATCTTCTTCTTCATCTTCTGCCGGTGGGGCCGAAGGTGCGCTCATCGGTTTAGCAAGTAAGCCTCCAAGTTGATTAACTTCATCTGCGCTCTTCAGTTCTTTGTCGAAGAAAAGAGATTTACTTCCATAATAACCTTTAGTATTCGAGCCGACATTGAAATCATAATCTTCTTTTAGAGCACTCTCCGTCCATCCGTAGTTCATTGGCTTAGTTTCATGAACGTCTTCAAGAAGCTCTGTAGCTGATTGGATTTGAATCGTCTCTATAGTTTCTTCTGTGATGTGTGATATTTCATCAAACTGTCCAGCATCCATTTTCACTTGTTCATTATTGGTCGGTCCGGGTAGAGCTGGTTCAGTTAATGTTGTTTCAACTGGATTTGACAGTTGTATAGGTGAAGTAATGTTTTCTATGAGCTGATTAGTGACATCCTGGTCATCTCCCTCGTCTTGAGGTACATTTACTTCCCTGCAAGTCTCACATATGCTTAAGTCAGAAGCATGTTCATCTTGAGTTTCACCAACATTTTTAGAACTATTTTCATTTAGAGTTCTGTCTTGTTTCTCAGGAGTACGCTCGTTTGCATTTTGGCGACCACTTGCATCTACGTTTTTAAAGAAAGTTGCGCTTGATTTTCCGGAGGCCATGTTTGTGTGTTTGTCATTGGCATTTTCTTCTTGTGTTGGAGTGCCTACGTTTTCGAAGAAACTAAAGCTGGAATGTCGACTTAATTCGTCAGCGTGTTTAGCTCCATAATCTTCTAGTTTTTGGGTATGGTCAAAGAAACTCATGCTTGAATTTCTATCCGACAAAGTTGTGATCAGGTCAGCTGGAATGAATTCCTTTGACTGTTCGGCAAGAATAGCGCTCAGGCCAAATAACGGTACCGATGATACGCCTAGTATGGGCACATCATCTTTGTTCAAAGAACCTAGTAAACTATCTTTCGGGATAATAGTTTCTTTTCTCTCATAAATCTTTGCACTTGAGAATAAATTATGCGTTTTCATGTCTTCATTTATTTTTTCTGTGTTTGATGCACCACATTTTTTGTTTCCTGTATCTTCAAACTCATTGTTAGCCTTCTTCTTATCGATAGTCATTTTAGCAAACAGATTAGCGGTGTTAGGATCAAACATTGATATCGGTTCTGGTATTGGTTCTTGGCGTTCGTGTGCTATTTGTTCAAATGATTCACTAATAAAAGTCCTGTCCTGTGTAACTTGAGGAGCGACAGCAACTCGATGTGCTGGTACCTCAGCTGTTGGGACCCTCATAGGATTCCGCACTTCATTAGCGAAATTAGCAAATCTGTCTTCTATCATCGTTGTACTTTGAACAAGTCGATCAACTTCGGGCCCAGCTCTAGCTACGTTATCGTCCATATTTTTCTCAGCATTGAACTCTTGATTCTCTTTAAATGTTTTGGGACCTTCAGTTTTAACTTTGTCATCAGCAGATGCATTTTGGGATGCTTCTTGAGTAGGTAAATTAGTTGGTGTATGTTGAAACATAGTAGTATTACTACTTTGATCAGGGTAGCCTTGCTGCTTATTACTTTTATATTGTTTCGGATGCGGAGAGTGGGTAGGATAGTCATGGCTATTAGAACAATGCCCAGCAAAAGGTTGTCCTTGATTCTGGAAATTTGGATACTTGTAGTATTCATTGTTTTGATAAAAAACATTCTGTTGCTGTTGATAACCGTATGGCTGAGGATTTTGCTGGACGTTCGGCACAAATATTTCCAGATTCGTTTCAGCCAGTTTTGATTCATTTGGTATATTGGAGTAAGGCGCATTTTGCTGTGCAATTAGTGCAGCTGATTCCTCCATCGTGGCGTCTTTGTAAGCAGGATCAAAGAAGGTGGTCACGCTATGTTGAATCTTATTGATGTCAAGGATGCTAAGTTTAGATTTGAGCGACCCAATAATTCCAAAACCTTTGGATTCTTTTGGTTCCTCTTTCTGCTCATAGCTGTCAGTTGTGGGCCGACTTAAATCAAACGCTGTGTTGTAATTCCGCTCAGGATTCTGAATATGATGTGTAATATCAAAGTGTGGATACCCCGGAGCTGGTTGACTGATATCGAAAGCGGCTGTAGGTTCCACATTCAAAGTAGGATTAGCTACATTAAATTGAGGAATCAAAGGTGCAGTGTCTGTTGGCTGACTCAAATCAAACGGCATTGAAGGTTGCACGTGTTGGCCCGTCTGCGGCTGCGCAGGTGTAAATAAAGCGCCTTGGAATGTTCCAGAATCTACGGACGGTATGACAGGCCTGATACTGTTGCTAATAGAACCAACTCCTTCAATGGGCCCCGAGTAATATTGAGGCTTTTTCTTATTCATCCTGTAGTTGACCGCTCCAGTAGCCTTGGGTGGTTCTACCAAAGGTTTTGGTGGCTCTGGTGCAAATGCTTGACCAGGTTTCGGTTGTTCCTGTACGATTGGGCTATAAAATGGTGGCGCATCATGGATAGGTGGTGGTGCAGTGAAAAATGATGCCGATCCCGTATTTGAAGTAGGACCTATTGGTGGTTGTATTGGTCCTGGAGGTGAGATAGTTTTGGCTGCAACTGCTGATGCTGGTGCAAATATATTGCTTAAAGGCAGTAATGATGTTTCATTTCCAGAGTCTACGTTTTCATCTACCGGTATGGTACACGGTACAAACATTGTTGGAGCAAATATTCGTGGAGCAGCTATGTTTGCTGGCATTCTATTGGTAGGCGGCGAAGCCAGTCTCGGCGGCGGCAAGTTTGTTGTTGCCCTGCTTGGTGGCGCTATAGCATTCGTAGGCGGCGCCAATGGTGGAGGTGCGTATCCATGGGGAAGTTGCTGTGTAAATTGTGCCGGTGGTGGTATGCTTGGCATATTGGTAGCCAGTATATCGTGACCTTGAGATGTTGGCTGTTCTGTTACCAACATTTGTGCACTGAACGCAGATTGGGAATGTACATCACTGAATGAAGTTCCGATTGGTTGTGCTGGATAATTCATTGGATCAAAAGTTGGTACGAATATGTTGTCTGTGTTTATCGTTTGCATGGTTTGTGGTTTGATAACTGGTTGATTTGAACCTATACGCCTTGCAACAGATGGCGGCAGTACGGACTTGCCAGTCTGACCCCCCGGCTTTTGCGTTGAAAACATTGGTGGAGGCGGTATTGCTGCACTTGGAGCATTTATGCCATGTAACTCAAAAGTCGACGATGGTGGCGGTGGTAAGCGTTCTTCAAACGGTTTTTCTTCCATTTCTGTCGGAATATTAAACACGGAAGGCTGAAAATCGCTTGCCTGATTATTGGAATCACCTAAAGGATTGAATATTTTATATGTGTCTTGTGTATTTGGAGGAGCCGGTTCAGTGATGATATTTGTTTCTTGAGCGGAAGTTCCTGCTGCTTCCGTGAATATATTATCATCGTTCGATGGTACAAAATAATTTTTAACGTTTTTAGTGAGTGGATTGAGCTCGATTTTTTGGGAAGTTTCGAAATTTGTGCCTGAACTAAGACCTGGTATTTGGGCGTATTTCTTTTTAGTTGTTATTCTGAAGTTCGATGATCCTGAAACAAAAGAAAACATATCATGAGTAAACGGTAAAGTAGTATTCTAGTCTAGTGTTATTAGGGGTCATATCATATCTGTGTGGGACAACCACACATTCTCAAAAGACCATCGCAGACACTAATCTCTTAATCGCTAGGTGACCGAAAAACAATACATTCTCCATGGTGTCTCGTTGTCTGGCAGTTAAGGTGTTAAAAGAGACTGTGACATCTGAGTTTGTTTCGGTGTTGCTTCTCAGAGTAGTAAGGAAACATCGACCTAATATAAATCTAATGACGTGTAAAAGTGTTTTTATTAAACCTATTTCCAGAAATAAATATAATTTTAGCAGTCGTTGACCCTAATTATAAGTAAGTGAGGACGAAGGTCCGCCTGCGACGCAGGATGTAGCGGTTTCGATTCCCGCCTTGGGACAAATATTTGTACGATCTACAAAGATTTGTTCCGGGTGTTCTGGGTATTTACAATGTATAATAAAAAAAAAACTATCTATGTAATGTATTGTATTAAGTATATCAGTCATTTAGTACCTGATGATGCTGTGTGGACTGTCCAGCATTATTTATTATTATTCAGTAATAAGCGATTAAACTAATGTAGTTTTGCCAGTTAATTTTATTTCTTTGACCTTGTACTTTGTCAATGAAGAAAAACCAGTCGACACTAAGTGATAGACAATTTTCTTTAGTTTTCCGACAAGCGAAACCAGTTGTTATAAAATATTCATATATACACCATATTCCTTATAATTGGTTCCTAGTTATACTGGCTATAATTGTAACCACCTGTGTTGCTACCATAGAGCATGGCGCGACAGTCAATGGCGGCGACGTTACCGTTAACTACAACGACAGAGTGAATAGCTTTAGAAGTAATAGGTATGTGTCCTAGGTAAAAATATAATAAGTCTATTTGATCCGCCAGTTATATCACCAAAAAATATTTAAACGAATTTTTTGCTTTTTCAAATCAATAAAAAGTGACACATGAAAGATCAGGAGAAGGAGCTTGTGACGTCACTGTTACGTTAAAAGTGGAGCACATCGTGACGTCACGCGATTATTCATCGCACTATATCGGCTTCAGTTTTGGTTGAAGTGACAAAAGAAAAAATACGTGTCCAGTATTTTTGAGTAATCCAACTATCGGACCAAACAGAATTTTTAAGGACACTACCCTATTGTATGAATTTAACAGTCTGAAGATATCGTGAAGTTATCGTTGAATGTGAAGACAGCTATTGTGGGCTAAGGTATACGATCAGTGACAGCATATCGGCCTTTTTGCGATTGTATTCATCGTCTGCTTAGCCTTTTCCCAACTATGTTGGGGTCGGCTTCCAGTCTAACCGGATGCAGCTGAATACCAGTATTTTACAAGGAGCGACTGCCCCTCTGACCACCGCCCAGTTAATGGGAAAAACGATATCTCTTGGTAAGACAGTTTGTAAGACTTTCGGGCTTCTAACTACCCAGAACGACTGTCAAAGATCTGCAAATGACAGCCAGGACCAACGGCTTAACGTGCTTCCCGAGGCAACGAGGAGTCTCGATGTGTATCGGTACGGTCACCCATCCACAGACTGACCTCGGCAAGCGTAGCTTAACCTTCGATCGAAATGTACGGCTGTTTTTTGATGTGAAACAGCTATAGGCCGCGGGTAAAACCGATTGTTGGGTAGATAGTTGGCGTGGCGACGTATCACCAAGAAACAATTGAAAAATTTATATACCGATACCCAACAGTCTGTTATTTTATGCATATTACTTGTACAAATGAATTTAGATGTTTGACACCAGCCAGACATCCCGTGACGGCTCACTTTCTTATCTAGCTTTGGGGTTATGATGAGGAACAGGGTGTAAAGTTCCTCATCCACCATTGGAATGGGAGGATCCTCCGACCAGACGAGTGTTGTGCCTTTTTGCGATTGTATCATCGCCGTGGATGACCTCTTGGTTTGTATGGGAAGTGCTGACCATGCCGTCTCTAACAGCGGAGGCGTCTCCGTGTTCTGTGGTTGGTACAGATACGGGTCTAAGTGGCCGGGATGACTGAAGTGATAACAGCTTTCCCTGTCCAGTTACCAGTTTAGTGGTAATTAGCTAGGAGTATGAGCAGGATTGGCTTGCAGCACTCTACTGGGTGGAAAGGACATCAACGCACAACCTGATATCAAGATTTCTTTACATGATTCTGGTTCACCTCAGCGTTGAACATTTCTATTTAGTTAACTAGCAGAACCAGCGACTTCAGCCAAGTGGAATTTGACAATACTTCATGAGTTTTAATATTTCTGCGCGGAACACTAACTATTTTTATAAAATAAAATTATCAGATTTGTCAACATCTGTCCAGCCGTTTTGGAGATTACCTCAAACGAGACAGACAGAGAGACAAACATTTTAAAAATTGCTTTTGGTAAAGTACCGTACAAACTTTCAATTACATTTAATAAAAAACTGTTATTTTGAAATTACAAACAGATACTTCAATTTTATTAATTTGTAAAGAAGATGAATTCGATTTTTCAGTTCAACCAAATATCAATCAAATTCTAACCGTATCTGACCAACCAAATATTGAATCAAATACTAGCTGTCTACTACCAAGTGAATCCTGGTCGAGTAGCTAGTGGTATTTAGAAGACTGTGTTAGATGCGTGTGGCCAGTTTTCTATCCTGCGCCTACCTGTCTAGCAATTAGGTACGTTGGCAATCGAGTGCGAACCGGCAACGGCGTACAAGTTATCATTGTTGGATGCGACACGTCAATTATTCTCACATTGGCTATGAGAAAAACGTCGTGCCCAGTGGTTAAGGCCTCGCATCTTGTGTACGAGGTTACGGGTTCAAATCTGGGCCAACCAATGAAACTTTTTTCAATTCATATGTACTTTCTAAGTTTATCGTGGACATCACTGACATCGGTGAAGGAAAATATCGTGAGGAAATCTGGACTTATAGTTAATATAAGTCGGAAATCGCCCATCCATCTTGAGCAAGCGTGGTGATTCATTCTCATGCCTTGCCCTGCAATGGGACAGTAACTGACGGACAGACTGCCTCGTTGGTCTAGTAGTCTCAAGCGCGACTGCAGAACGTGAGGTCCTGGGTTCGAGTCCCAGGTCGGGCAAAGTGTTATGGAGTTTTTCCAATTGGAATTTCGAGGGGTATCGTGTTACCCAGGGTTGTGCAGGTCAGATAGGCGGTCGGTTCATGTAAACTACTGGTATACAGCTGCTTCTGATCGGACAAGCCCGCCACACTTCCCAAACCCCTGAAAACCAGAATCAACAATGGCGACCATCAGAAAAGCGTCGACTCAATGAACCCCGACGAGTCCCGGAGAAACGATTCAACTATCTTGGATTTCGCAACAAAATTAATCAGAAAAAAAACAGCGGAGGAGTTTGAAATTATTGCCCTCTATATCAAGCAGGGGATGACGCTCTAGCTTACACACACATACACAGAGCGCATAGAATACCTAAAATCGATTGGCGCCTGAAGCTCGCTGCGATCTTAAGAGTCTTTAGAAGCAAGAGTTTAGATGGTGAATACCGTAAGACAATGGACACGCACATTCATTTACAACCTCGAGGCTATAATTTCACGCGACAAGATACTACTTATTGCGTATAATAACTTGGTTCTAACACGGTGTGTAGGAAAATGTCTCCTATGATTTAAATAGTCTTATTCAGCATGTCGGAACTAAATAAGGCTATACAAACAAATAAAGTTGGAGTGTCAGTTTGTATTGTCAAAATAACAGCTTTTTAATAAATGCATATCTTGTACCTTTAAACGAGCAATTCTTGTATATATCTAATTTATATTCTGAATCTCGGAAACGGCTCCAATTATTTTCATGAAATTTACTAAGCAGGGGGTTTTGGGGGCGATAAATCGATCCAGCTAGGTTACATTTTTAGGTAAGCTTGGTAAATTTTTGGTAAGCTTGTTTTATCCGAGAAAATACCGGGTAACACAAACCAAGATACCTCCGTGCGTCGGAAAGCACGTTAAGCAGTTGGTCCCGGCTGTCATTTGTAGACCTACGGATCTAGACAGTCGTTACGTGTCTGCCAGTCTTACCGGAGGTCAGATAGGCGGATCAATCCATGTAAAATACTGGTATTCAGATGCATCCAGCTAGACTGGAAGCCGACCCCAATATGGTTTGGAAAAAGCTAGACAAAAGAAGGTAGAGCTGGTCTTACGAATCTCAAAAGGGAGCCGGGAGGAATCGACATGTATGGTATGGGCACTTCGCAGCTAGTATTCAATATCCACAAATAGCAAAGATGTATGGCTAGGTACTGCACATCGAAACCCTGATCTCTACACTAGGTGTCCCTGTATCTCACATATCCAGTGTCCCTCCTCAAACAATGATTATCAGTTAAGACTTGTATAAAGCAGAGATGATTCACGCTTCCTGATTCTGCACATCAATTATTTAAATTAGATTTAGATATTGAACTTTACGATTCACTAGTAATCGTCCACGGCTTGGTTTGCGTAACATAATAATATATAAGTATATATGTACATATTTTTTTTAATAAAAACGTTGCCCCACACTAGGAATTTCTCCTGTATCGTGGGTGCGTTTACAAACATTTAAACTCACATACACAAACAGCCAGACCCGGAACAATTACCTGTAGGTCATACAAATATTTGTTCCGTGTGGGGATCTAACCCACAACACGCGGCGCATCGGCCGATGGCTCAACCACTGCGCCAACCGTGTCGTCATATTATCTCGTTCGTTCATTTCTCCCAATTAACTGAACTAAAGAATGACTTTTAAGACTGGATTTGGAAGGCGAAGATAGAGGAAAGAGATATCGTGGTGGATCTTGTGAGACAATTGACAATCGCCATTCTGTTTGGATTGCTATTGATAGAAATCAAAGAAGCTCATTTTCCACCTTCTATTACCGTACTTCCAGATCTTAGTTGATATCCCGACAATATTCACTCTGTGCTTTATCTCCACATCTATTATGTACCAGTACCAGCCTATTACTGTCCCACTGCTGGGCAAAGGCCTTTTCTCATACAGAGAAGGCACGAGCATTAATCACCACGCTTGCTCAAGACGGGTTGGCGATTTCAGACTTATATTAATTATACAAGTCCCTGGACTTAAAAACATCGTGAGGAAACCTGTTTCCTCACGATGTTTTCCTTCACCGATGTCAGTGATGTCCAAGATAAACTTAGAAAGTACATATGAATTGAAATATTCACATTGGTACTTGCCCAGGTTTGATCCCACAACCCAGTGGTTTAGGGCCATCTTGACATTTTCATCTATTATGTGCAAAGCCAAATAGTGAATATCTTACTTACCCGTCACTCTTCAAAGCAAGAGTAAACAGCAGTGCTATTTTGTGGACAATTGGCCCGTGAAAACTTAGGTACAATGAGCGATGAAGCAAGCTGGCAGTGTGACTCAGCTTAAGTAAGACACTGACAACTAAACAACAACAACAACTACTGCCACTGAACTGTTTTACGTCCGTGACATCACACAACATCAGGTCCAGTTGAAAATCAACGTCAGGCACTAGTTGTCTGGCATTTTTGGCTGAACTGGACCCTTTTAGCGCAGCCGTAAGGTACTTAATAAAATATACTTATATATGTTTTTAATGTATTTCTTGCTACTCGTTTTTTTTACGTTTTCTATGTTTAGTATTGTCGTTGTGTGCCTGAGCCTGTGCTGAATAAATGTGTTTTCTTTCTTTAACTCAAGGGGAGACTTTTGCAGAATTGACTGGCTGGTATCTTCAGAGCACGTAAGGTTCCATCTCAGATCTCAACAATATCTTCCATCAGATAAGATCGAGGTCAAGAGCGGGCTCTTAAAAAGACTGCGGACTTATCTCAAAACGGAAAATTCCAAAATTTGCCTTGTGTTAAGTACCCGAGTTATTAGATAACACACAGACAAACTTTCGCGGGTAACATTAGAGTTTTGTCGAAACCGCGAGCGACGGTTTCCATTGACCTTTGAAAGGTCATGGCGATCACCGTGAGAACAAAACACCATGCTTAGGAAACTATGGTTTTAATGTTCTTGTACGGGATAAGTGTGAGTCTGAGCAGAGTTATGTGGAAATTGGACAACGATTTTGAGTTACTCGTAAATGACTATTTTACTTTTATGATTCGTGTGAAAGAGGATATGGCTAGAAAGGAGGTGACTATTGAGATGTCGGGAAATAGAGATTCTTGGAAGAAGCCATGTTGCGCCGACCCCAAATAAATTGGGATATTCAGTCATTTTGGGTACGTTAAATGGGCCGTCTACTGCAGATTTTTTTCAAAATCGGAAAGGAAGTGTAATTAAATGGTAATTGGTCAACTGCAAAGTTATTTTGATCAACTGGCAATACGAAACGTGGTCAGCAGATCGATATAAGAAGGCATTGCAAGTAAATTACGTGCTGAGTAGAATAGCAGAAGGAGTATGTAAGGATCATAGCATGTAGCGATCTGTAGTATAGGTGCTAAGCGAGTAACGTATAGAGATGATCTTGGCATAAGCAGCCGCAGTGCTAATTGGAAATGAGAAAATACAAGGAAAACAAAAGCACTTGAAAACAAAAGGCAGTCATGGGGACTGCCGACAGAAGTGAAAATTTAAAACTTTGGAACAACGGTCTGTCTGTAAACTGTTATATTGGCATATCGGTGATGTGAACCCACAAGGCCTTTGTCCTCAACGCGACTTTAGAAGTTTTGACTTCAATAATTATGTTCGTTATATGACTACTATAGGAGCTCGTGGTTTTATAAACAGGTTGACTGGTAGAAAATCCCTATGGCATTAAGTCCGCCTCTGTACATTTGTGTGCTGAAAGTATTAAATAAATAAATAAACAGCCGCACGGGTTGATCGAAGGTCAAGCTACGTGGATGGATGACCGTTCGTTGCATATCGAGATTCCTCCGCGTCTCGTAAAGGACGTTAAGCCATAGGTCCCGGCTGTCATTTGTAGATCTTTGACAGTCGTTATGGGTAGTTAGAAGCCCGAAAGTCTGACAACCAGTCTTACCAAGGGGTATCATGTTGCCCAGTAACTGGGTTGTGGAGGTCAGATAGGCAATCGCTCTATGTAAAATACTGGTATTCAGCTGCATCCGGTTGGACTGGATGCCGACCCCAACATGGTTGGGAAAACCCTAGGCAGATGATGATATGAGTGTGTACGAGCTTCTGGTTAAATAAAAACATCCGCACGGGTTGATCGAAGGTTAAGCTACGTGGATGGATGACCATTCGTAGCATATCGAGACTCCTCTGTGCCTCGGAAAGCACGTTAAGCCGTTGGTCCCGGCTGTCATTTGTAGATCTTTGACAGTCGTAACGGGTAGTCAGAAGCCCGAAAGTCTGACAACCAGTGGGTATCGTGTTGGCCAGTAACTGGGTTGTGGAGGTCAGATAGGCAATCGCTCTATGTAAAATACTGGTATTCAGCTGCATCCGGTTGGACTGGATGCCGACCCCAACATGGTTGGGAAAACCCTAGGCAGATGATGATATGAGTGTGTACGAGCTTCTGGTTAAATAAAAACATCCGCACGGGTTGATCGAAGGTTAAGCTACGTGGATGGATGACCGTTCGTAGCATATCGAGACTCCTCTGTGCCTCGGAAAGCACGTTAAGCCGTTGGTCCCGGCTGTCATTCGTAGATCTTTGACAGTCGTAACGGGTAGTCAGAAGCCCGAAAGTCTGACAACCAGTGGGTATCGTGTTGCCCAGTAACTGGGTTGTAGAGTTCAGATAGGTTATCGCTCCATGTAAAATACTGGTATTCAGCTGCATCCGGTTAGCCTGGAAGCCAACTGCAATATAATTGGGAAAACGCTAGACAGATGATGGTAGATAATGATATGAGTGAGTAGTATGTATTAGTGTATATTACGAGTGTTACACATCCTTCACCCAAAGATTAATTCAAAATCCAGTGTCAGACAGCACTTGTCTAGCACTATCGCTAAAATTACCCTTTTTCCCGCAGACGTTTACCGTGCGTGTTTCAACCTGTTACCAATTAATATTTTTCTTTCTTTCTTTAAATGAATCTAGCAATCAATGGAAATATTGAGAATGTGCCACAATAATGTATGACAGGCTACATGATCCTCCACCAATAAGTACCACATGTGTGCTGATACACAAATTCGTGATGAGAAAAAGATCAAGGAAAGATTTCAACCAGATTTAACCCATTATTAAAAGTTGACTCACCAGAATTCGGTATCTCCTTGGGTGGCGGTGCCACTTCCTTCACAACATCTTCAGCCATCAATGGCGTATCCATAGCAAGGTTCTGTCCTATAAAACCAGGTGCCGACACAGGGTTTTGGGCCAAATCCTGGTTCTGAGAGCCTAATGCCCTACCATCAGGAGTCTGCTCCCTACTCTTGTAGTTCAGCATATTAGTAAATGAGCTGAATACTGCGCTAGCTACGTGAGGCAAAACTGTAGGCAGCTGAGAAAAGTTCTGAGCTATGTCAGCTGTTAAACTCTGCTGAAACTCTAGATTCTTCTCATCGTTAAGGTTAACTTCTTCCAGATTCTCTTCTGTAGCTGCTAAGTTAGCATTTTGATCAGGATTACTATTGATAGGAGCACTCACATATCGAGTACCCTGGAGCCTAGCAAAGTACTCGTTCACATCAAAATCGTCTTCGGATTTCACTGAAGCCTTTGACACGGTTGATGTCGTAATTTCGGGTTTCCTATCATAGTGTGGGGGTTGTTGGTTGTCTAGCGGAGGGGGGTGAGCAGATAAAGTGGTAAGAGGTGAAAACACGTTGGTATTTGAGTCGCCTGATGGGAAGTTCGTGAATTCATGCTCGGAACGAGGCATGTTTGTAACCGTCATTCCGATTTGGTGTTCTGCAACAATGAAAGGGATTTCGTTAGTTATGTTGGTAGATAAAGCCAATTATTGGTACGTCCCTTTGCACGCGGTTTCACCCACGTGGATGTTGGAAATTTTCCCTCGGAAACTACCAGGATGAGTATACTAATCACGTTTAGTATGAGTATCATCATCATCATTAATTTCAGTCAAAAGACTACTACTGCTAGACATAAACCTCCACCAAAGATTTCCACAAGTATCGGTCTTGCGCCGACTTAATCACCTCATCTTTACCAGAACGTTGGTCCACATACAAACGCAGCATAGGTTACCGGCAATGACATGGAAGAACAGAATCTCCTACAAGCAGACAGGTTTGATTGAAACGAGGCTCCAAACACGACTTTATGCTGATTGTGACAACAGACTGTTTCGTATTTCAGCCAAAAGACGTCCTCTGCTGGACAAAGGCCTCCTCCTAAGATTTCCACAGCGTTCTGTCCTGCGCTGCCATCATCGGCTTATATGCGATTTACACCAGATCATCGGTCACCTTCTTATGGGGGGGCATACACAAGCCGCATAGGTAAACGGCAATGATATGGAAGAACAGAGTCTCCTACAGGACGACGTCCGATGTGGTGCGGCGGGCGAAGATCCGCCTGCGACGCAGGAGGTTGCGTGTTAGATTCCCGCCTTGGGACAAATGTTTGTACGATCTACAAAGATTTGTTTCGGGTGTTCTAGGTATTTGCTATGTATAATAAAAATATCTATCGATGTTATGTTTTGTTTTAAGTATATCAGTCATCTAGTACCCATAGCACAAGCTCTGCTTAGCTTAGGGCTAGATGATGCTGTGTGGATTGTCCAGCAATATTTATTATTTATTTATTGTTATTATTTTATTACAGGCAGACAGGCATAGTTTTGCTTAAAAGGAGGCTTTAAACAGGACTTCATGTAATGATTTAGCTAATTATGGCGAGATTATTTTGTATGTTTTTCCGAACCCCACATGTCATGGTGGACTTGTTTCTTAAACTTCATCAAAACACGTTATGACGGCACGGTTGGCGCAATGGCTGAGCAATTGGCTGCTGCACTGCGTGTCGCGGGTTCGATTACCGCACGGAAAAAATATTTGTATGGCCTACTGATAGTTGTTCCGGGGCTGGCTGTTTGTGTATGTGAGTTTAGATGATTGTAATTACACCCACGATAAGGAAAAATTCCTAGTGTGGGGCAACGTTTTTAAACATAGCGTGAAAAGATACAGACAAACGAGAGAGAAATAGTAACTTTTGCAAATGGTAATATGGAAGTTATAATCAAGAAATAAATGCAAATGCAACGCATTATCTAACAACAGCCTCACAGGTAAATCGGTCGAGGTTAGTCTGTGGATACATACATTACATATCGAGACAGCACGACACGGTGGGGTGTCCTGCCAGGTTTGCGGGATGTCCGAAAGAGTTACCGTGACCCCGGAACGTAAAGGGCAAGGACGGAACACGGATGGGTTTTAGTCAGTAAAAGACCTTCCCGTTCCACACAGAACGGGAGAAGTCATTGGATGATTTCCCATCCTTAAAAAAAAGACCCCACCGTGTCACGGAAAGCACGTCAAGCCGTTGGTCCCAACTGTCATTTGTAAATCTTTGGCAGTCGTTACGGGTAGTCAGAAGCCCGAAAGTCTACACCGATGTCTAACTCTAGAAGTACATATGAATTGAAAAAGTCACATTGGTACTTACTAGACGAGCTCGTGGCTAAATAATCGTATAAACAGCTACGGTTGCCGTGGTTAGTCTGTGGATGGGTGACCATTCGTAACATATCAAGACTCCTCCGTGCCTCCGTACCGGAAGACACGTTAAACCTTTGGTCCCATCTGTCATGTGTAGATCTTTGACAGTCGTTACGGGTAGTCAGAAGTCCGAAAGACTGACAACCAGTCTTACCAAGGGGGGTAACGAGTCGCCCAGTAACTGGGTTGTAGAGGACAGATAGGCAGTCGCTCTATGTGAAGCACTGGTATTCAGAAGCATCCGGTTAGACTGGAAGTCGACCCCAACATAGTTGGGAAATGGCTGGGGAGATGATGACCTTAGTACTTATCCAGATTTGAACAAAATCTCGTGCATGAGACGCAAGGTCATAGCCAACTGGGCTGGGCAGGTTTCATTTACTCAATAAAACTACACACCAATTCATCACACAACGTTAAGGATAAAGTCGAAACATTTATAACAAGCTTTTGCCTGCGACTTCGTCGAAGCGTTTGAAGAGGTTTTTTTGTTTCAGACTTGCTGGACGAAAAATGTGATATGTCGGCTAATATGCACTATTTAAATATAATTCATAACCTATAGCACTCAGGAATAATGTAGCTTTGAAAGATTGTCTGTGAGAGATCGCTTTTAGCGACAAGGCCGCCCATTGTATATGTAGCTCTTAAACTCATTATTTGTGAGTTTTTTATGGTGTACACATACGTACTTACGTACTATTCTATTATGTTCTTTCTACTAGTGAAAGAAAGTTTAGAATTAGTAGATATATAGGTAGGTTTGTAGGTGTAGGTAGGTAGGCATTAGTAGGTTTGTGTATGTCAGTTTAAATTTTTGTAAAAGCACCCACGTTACAAGAGAAACTCCTACTGTGCGGTAAAGTTTTTATTTTTCACGCCATTTCAAGCCTGTATTCCCCAAACATTTAGGCAGAAATATATCTATTGTAGCTACACCCACAATTCGCCATTTATATTAGAGTCCCATGTAATAGGGGCGCGCCTACTGCCGTCAACCGGGCACAAGTCCAGACACCGGGCTGCTTCTTAGGAAATCCAGATGGAAAAACTCATTGACACTTTGCCCGATCACCGAGAACCTCACGGTCAGCAGTCGCACTCGCTACCACTAGCCCAACGAGAGAGTTTCATTAAGGAAGGTGTAGCGACATCTATCTCGCCACGTAAGAACTAAATCGACGTATCCTACATCGCGATATTAAAGTTATCCACGCGACTGAGTATATATAAACGAGCCCGACAACAACCGTCGGGGAGTTGCTCACCAGACACAAGACTCGTCTGGTCGGTGCATCCTCCCTTTTCAATGGCGGATGAGGAACTTTACCCCTGTTCCTCATACCCCCAAAAAGGTAAAAGACGACTCCAGCGTGGTGTGCAAGTGTGGTGCTGCTCCACAAACGACGACCTGCACGCTGCAGGATTTGATGGACGCTACTGATGGAGCCAAACTCGTAGCTAGGGCTTTTAGGGACGATTCTATATAGGTTACCATCGACACGCTAAGAATAAGAAGTTCCGGAGTCTCCACGTACAAATTCACAAACAAATTTTACTAATTTATTATCAAAACATTTATTATACGCAAAAACCTTGAAGAAACAAGTAATGTATATGTCACAAAGTCCTTATAAAAACGGAAATCAAAATAAGCAGTCAAGGCATGCACGAATATTATGTACAATTAACTTTGATATTCATAATAATGTTATTTTTTCCGTTTGCCCAGGTTTAATGAAGCTGAAGGCAAAGTAGAACTTTTCAAATTGGTATAAAAGATATATCTGCTATCATTGTAGTGTTCGTAAGCCTGGGAGCGCTCAGTATTGGCCAAGCCACCATCACACACACAGAAGCAATGTGTACGTGTATACAAAATCCTACATGCACACACTCAAGTCAAACCCTCCTTCGTGAGAAGCAACCACAGTACTGGTAAACTTGCGGGGCTCGTGGTTAAATAAAGATAGATACCGGGGCATAGAGAAGGTTCGTGGGCGAGTGTCACCTAGTCACCTATATGATGTTCTCCCTCCGTGCCTCGGAAAGCACGTTAAGCCATCCGTCTCGGCTGTAATCCGCAAATCTTCGATAGGGTAAGCCCGATAGTCTGACAACCAAGGAGTATCGTGTTACCCAGTAACTGGGTGGTGAAGGTCAAATAGGTAGTCGCTCCATGTCCACCCTTACATAATCCTTTAACTTCGTTTACGTTCATAAATCTGGTGATGTATACAAGCACGCCGGTTGCAAGTATTACGCACCTGATCTTTTTGAAGAATATCGCCAATAATAAATATTGATAGACTGATAGACTGTCCCCTCCCGGTGTTTCCGTTTACTACTGCCTTATAAATACCTTTTGTTAGTCGTCTTTCATTCATGCTTAGTTTAAGATCTGTAAATCGGTCAAATATATAACACAGTTATGAAAACACGTCATCTGCCTAGCCTTTTCCCAACTATGTTGGGGTCGGCTTCCAGTCTACCCGGATGCAGCTGAATACAAGTATTTTACATGGAGCGATTGCCTATCTGACATCCACAACCCAGCTACTGGGCAACACGATACCCCTTGGTAAGACAGGTTGTCAAACTTTCGAGCTTCCGACTACCCGTAACCACTGTCAAATATCTACAAATACCAGCCGGGATCAACGGCTTAGCGTGCTCTCTGAGGCACGGAGGAGTCTCGATACGTTACGAAAGGAAAATTATGACTATTAGTTGAAAAGTAAACATTGCTTCGAGTGTTACGAACACAGATGACTTGAGATAAATTACCAACGTGTTACCTAATTTGGGCAAGCCGTTTCGCAATAACGCGGTGATGTTGCGATTGGTAAAACTGTGCCTCTTTTTACGTACTTAACACCAATGAACACACCTCCTGCGGGGCTACCACGGCTACTGACGGCACGGTTGGATCAGTGGCTGAGCGATCGACTGCTGCGCCGCGTGTCGTGGGTTCGATTCCCGCACGGAAGATTATTTGTATGGCCTACAGGTTATTGTTCCGGGTCTGGCTGTTTGTGCATGTGACTTTCAATGTTTGTAAACGCACCCACGACACAGGAGAAATTCCTAGTGGGGCAAAGTTTATATAAAAAAAAAAAACTGTGACACGGCTTGAGTCACACATTTTATCACAGTTTGGGCGATAAAACTGTAACATAACCAATTAATTAATTAAGTAATTATTTCTTGTCACAAACGTCTCGTACGCCCGTGCTGGACCGGTAGGAGAAAACCGTCCGTAGACAACACTAGGTTTTAAGGATACATATTGAACAACATTTGTTTATTTAAGCTCGTATCGAAAATTGTAATTGGGATTCATGTGACATAGTTTTAAAGATAAATATATAGTATGACCTTTTACGGGCACAGTGGGATTTTATTGAATGCTTACATAATTGGACGTTGGACATCCACCGACGTACATTGTATGTGTTAATTTTGCAAGAATCATCATCTGACCAGCCTTTTTTCAATTAAATTGGGGTCAGCTTCCAGTCTAACTAGATGCAGGCTATTTGCCTTCATCAACCCAGGGAGTGGGTATCAAAATGCTTAGTTAGACTGGTTGTCAGACTTTAGGGCTTCTGACGGCTTTTCTCAACTATGTTGGGTCCGCTTCCAATCTAACCAGTTGCAGCTGTATACCAATACTTTACATGGAGCAGACTGCCTATCTGACCGTCAAAGATTTACAAATGACAGCCTGGACCAACTGCTTAACGTACTTTCCTGGACACGGAGGGGTCTTGGTATGTAATGTTAGTTACCCATCCACTGACCGGCCTCACCCAATGAGGCTGAAATTTCGATGGACTCAAACAGCTGTTGTTGTTATTGTTTGTTGTGTCCCTTCTTATTCCCAAAAAAATAATGGGTGGGTGTTTTTTGACGTTCAAAATTCAATTTGAATACATGAATTTCGATTTATTTTTTAGCCGCAAGACCCTCTATCTCAGCCTAAATAAGGTTTGAAATAATAAAGCCAGCTGAAAGAGAGCTGATCCCGAATGAGATAAAATCCTTAAAACAATATTGACAACTTACACTCAAGTTTAAAATTGATTTTCACTTCGGCATTTCCAAGGCTACATACAAAATAAGGTAAACAATCAATCAGTGTGGTAAGTTAATCAATAAAAAATGCGTTATGCAAGTAACAAGTTATTTTACATTAACATAAAGGACAGGTTTACATAAACCCAGTGACTGGACTCAGGGACTCAGTTTATGGACCCAGTCACTGGTTTTGTGTAGAGGCGATTCATAGACTCGATCGATATGGATTGACGACCGTTGTGGCGCAGCGGGCGAAGTTCCGCCTGCGACGCAGGAGGCTGCGGGTCCGATTCCCGCCTTGGGACAAATGTTTGTACGATCTACAAAGATTTGTTCCAGGTGTTCTGGGTGTTTGCTATGTATAATAAAAAATATCTATGTGTGTAATGTATTGTATTAAGTATATCAGTCATCTAGTACCCATAACACAAGCTCTGCTTAGCTTGGGGCTAGATGATGCTGTGTGGATTGTCCAGCATTATTTATATATATTTATATAGCTTTTTAACCGACCAAAACAAAAGAGAAGGTTCTTAATTCGACACGTAGGTTTCTTTTATGTTTGATCAGTTTATTTTAAATACTAAGCTATAAAGGTGGCGGAGGGGATGTTAAAGTTCGACGGAATGAAGTACGAAATCCACGCGTACGAAATCGCGGTCGAAGTGCTACTATATTAATAAAATATATATATATATATATTAATATTATAAATAGGTAAAATTTGTTGGTAAGTTTATGTAGGAGGGTAATCACCGAAACTAATGCTACACTTCAAAATGTTTCTCACGGTTAGAAAGTAACAATATTCCTGAGTGATATAGGCTGTTATTATTTTCAATACTATGAAACAACGGGGGTTGGAGGGGATGTTAAAGTTCAAAGGGAACAGTATGAAATCCACGGGGACGCAGTCGCGGGGGAAGTGCTACTCCAGTTATATTCACAGACTAGTAGCCACGCGCGACTCCGTCTCCTAAAGTATCTTTATAAATAAAAGCTTGTATGTTTTTCTAAAATACGAGCTACAATCCTAGAAAGTAGAGTAGCTATGCTTAGATGGTTTGGTCACGTTGACAGGATCAATGAAAGCAGACTAAGAAAAGGTATTTATAAGGCAGATGTATGTGGGAGGGGACGCTCCAGAAGGACATACACTGACCTCATTGGTGTCCTTCAAACAGGACAGGTGCGCAGTAGGTAATCGCAACCGACGTGCGTGTATGTACTAGTTACTAGAGTAGCTATGCTTAGATGGCTTGGTCACACTGAGAAGATGAATGAAAGGCGACTAACAAAAGGTATTTATAAGGCAGATTTGTGTGGGAGGGGACGCCCCAGAAGGACATACACTGACCTTATTGGTGGTGTCCTTCAAAAAAGGCAACTGCGTTACTCGCAACCGGCGTGCGTGTATGACCAGATGCATGAACGTAAACGAAGCAAAAGGAGTATGTAAGGATCGTAGCAGGTGGCGTGATGTCATTTCTGCCTAACCCCTTGGGGGGAAAAGGCGTGAGTACTATACTCCTTATAGATAACTGTGTCGCCACATTCCTTAGTCTACAGGACGTAGGCGCAGTAGATAATATACAGAGCTCACCATGTTACTTTGAAGTTAAACAATTGAATCATATTAGTTGCTCACTTGGAGTAGGTACATGTTGAATCATTCGTGTCGATGGGCAGTGTGTTGTTTGACTTTTTGGAAAATTACTAGCCTAGGTTTTTTTTGGGACAAGCCCGTCACACTATTCCCATACCGTTGCAACTCCTGAAAATCAGAACTAACAGTGGCGTCTACCAGAAAAGCCCGCCGAGCCCGACGAGTCCCGGAGAAACGATTCAACTGTCTTGGATCCCGCAACGAAATTAATCAGAAAAGAACAGCGGAGGAGTTCGAAAAATACATAATTTCCCCTTCTCTCCATATCAAGCAGGAAACAGAACAGAGCTAGGCCAATAGGCACAAAGGGACGTTTACATCTGGGTTGTGCCCTGCCTAGCACCATGGTTTAAAATTAACAACCTCGGTTGTATGACCTAGGACTGGACAGGATGATTGTAAACGAAGTAAAAGGTGTATGTAAGGATCGAAGCTGGTAGCGTTTTGTAGTTTCTGCCTATCCCTATGAGAAAAAGGCGTGAGTTTATATAGACTAGCCTAGGGTGGCCTAAAAAAAAAGGTTGCAAGAGCTACAGCTAAGCAAGAGGTCTTGGATTCGATCCCCGGGTCTTGCTAAGTGTTGTAGGGTTTGAGCATCTGAAATTTCTCAGTAGCAGATTTTAAGCTGGATTTGTGGCCAGTCAGTGGCCAAAAGCTCGCCCCTTATTACATGGTACTGTAACTTAACTGGTGTTCTGGGTATTTCCTACGTATGATAAAAATATCTATCTATGTAATGTATTGTATTAAGTATATCAGTCATCTAGTACCCATAACACAAGCTCTGCTTAGCTTGGGGCTAGATGATTCTGTTTGGATTGTCCAGCAATATTTATTTATTTATTTATTATTAACTGGCGAAATGTGGGTGCACCTCTGCCTTACCCTTTGGGGTGAACAGGCGTGATGTTATGTTATGTTACTACATAGTTTATATTGGTCAAGTGCCCGCAAGCGTGGGGAACTAGGTCATGAGTTCCCAGTTCGGCCTGCGTTGAAAAGTTTTCTAACTAGATTTTTAAATAGTTTCATAAACACCACGCTTGCAATCTCCATTAGGCAAATGCGTACCCATAGTACACTTACATTTTGCCAGTTGTGTTTAAATCTCATGTAATAGGGGCGAGCTTTTTGTCACTTACTGGCCACAAATCCAGCCGCCAGGCTTCTATTGAGAAATTTCAGATGCAAAACCTCAATAAAACTTTGCCCGTCCTGGGAACTGAACCCAGGACCTTGTGCTCAGCAGTAGCGCTGACGACCACAGAACTTACGAGGCGAGTGTACAGAAAAGGGTAAAAAATCATCTGCCTAGCCTTTCCCAACCGTGTTGGGGTCGGCTTGCAGTCTAACCGGATGCAGCTGAATACCAGTATTTTACATGGAGCGACTGCCTGTCTGACCTCCACAATCCAGTAACTGTGCAACACGATACCCCTTGGTAAGACTGGTTGTCAGACTTTCGGGCTTCTGACTACACGTAACGACAGTCAAAGATATACAAACGGCCAGGACCAACGTCTTAACGTGTTTGCCGAGACATGGAGGAGTCTCAACATGCTACGAACAGTCACCCTTCCACAGACTGACCTCGGCGAGCGTAGCTTAAGCTTCGATCAACCCGTACGGCTGTTTCTATTTAGCCACGAGCTCCTCACAGTACAGCAAAGAGTACTATATTTCATATCTAACTGCGACATACATTTTTCGCCGTTACGCCGCAGGTACCCTTGGTTATCTGCACACACCTTGAGGTGACAGCTTTGAAGATACACACCATTCGCCCTAATTACACAATACCATAGTGACACAGTCCACAATTCCACATAAATATATTTTGTAAGTTTTTATCGTTTTCAGAGTAAACACTAGAGTGTAGGTTGAAAAAGGGTGGGTCTTATTGCGAAACTTGTGTTTAGAAATTACGAACTATCGATAATTACGAAGAAGTTGTGTGGAAATCGGTTGTAAACATCCATCACGCCTGTATTTCTCGAGGGGTAGGGCAGAAGTGTGCTGATAATACACCCACATTTCATCAGTAATGTTTCAAGTCCTTTGTATATTAGGTTGAGCCGATTGCCATCAAATTCGTAATTAACAATCCCATTAGGTATCGGAAATCGGTTGTCATGGTATTAAACTGTTCCATAATTATGATGATGAGAATGCTTAGAGGGATGTGTGGTGGATACGCGAATGGATAGAACAAGAAATGAGTTTGGCAGAGGAAGTCTGAAAGTGGCGCCTGTGATCGAGAAGTTGTGTGGACATCGGCTGTCGTGGTATGGGCATGTGATGCGAAGGAATGAGGACCATGTTGTGAGGAAAGTTTTGAGTATGAGTGTGCAGGGTTACATGAGTAGAGGAAGACCAAAGAAAAGATGGATGGATTGTGTGAAAGAGGATATGGCAAGAAAAGAGGTGACCCATGAGATGACGGCAAATAGAGATGTATGGAAGAAGAAAACATGCTGCGCCGACCCCAAATAAATTGGGATAAGGGCAGGAGGATGATGATTAGGTATCGGAAATCGGTTGTCATGGTATTAAACTGCTCCATAATTATGATGATGAGAATGCTTAGAGGGATGTGTGGTGGATACGCGAATGGATAGAATAAGAAATGAGTTTGGCAGAGGAAGTCTGAAAGTGGCGCCTGTGACCGAGTAGTTGCGTGGACATCGGCTGTCGTGGTATAGGCATGTGATGCGAAGGAAGGATCAATTGAAATGGCCTGATTATAATGTGGGCTAGAAATACGCCACGGCACGGCGGCACGAATGGAGCAATGGCTGAGCGATTGGCTACTGCGCTACGTGTCGCAGGGTTCGATTCCCGCATGCAACAAATATATGTATGGGCTACAGTTAGTTTTTCCGGGTCCATCTGTTGGTGTATGTGAGTTTTAATGTTTGTAAAAATTGTTTCTTGTTTTGTTATCATTTAGTATTGTCATTGTGTGCCTGAGTCCGTGTCAAATAAATGTATTTCTTTATATTTCCTGTAGAAATTCCCAATTGAACACAAGATGGCTTTGTGACCACGAATAAACTTATTTCAAAGAATATTACTTGGGGGTCTTTCCATAGTGTGATCATAATTTTCCTTTTGATTGGAGCCTCAAAATCGGCGAAGTTATTTGTTTTGTCTTTCATCAAACTGATTAAAGCAAGAAAGAAAAGAAAGAAAAAACATTTATTCGGCACAGGCTCAAGCACACAACGACACAATACTAAACATAGAAAACATAAACAAATATACATTTAATAACCAAAAATAAATTCGGCTAACCATCTTTATAAAACCAATGTTTAGCTGGTAAATGCCTCATTACCAAATTTTTCCGAACTATGTTGGTGTCGGCTTTAGCTAAGTCTAACCGTAAGCCAACAACACCGGTATTTTACATGGAGTGACTGCCTGCCTGATCTCTACAAACCCAGTTAGTGGGTAACACGAAGCCGCTTGGTATAGCATCAAGCTTTTGGTCTTCACCAGCCGTATCAGAAAGACGTGAGGTTTTGCTGCGCCAGTTCTTCTTCCCAGCAAAAACACAAGGAAGTTGTGAAGGGTGGGCGTTTTGAGGGACTGTCTTATGTCAATTTTGATGTACAAAAAGTGCTGATTCTCACTAGGCTGAGTGAGAATCAGCACTTATTTGAATAAATGAATTTTGTCTTTGGTTTTTATTTTTGATTCTAACTGTTAAAGATCTCAAAATGAGAGCCGCGATATTTTTGTTTCATGTTTTCTATTGTGTCGTTGTGTGCCTGAGCCTGTGCTGAATAAATGTTTTTTCTTTCTTTCTTTCTTATATTGATCCCCTCCGTGGGATCTCCGAGAGACTCGGTATGTGATGGATGGTCCTCATCCACAGACCGGCCTTGGCAATCAAACCTTAAACCTACAGTCGACAATCGATCACAAGGACTGGTAAACGTCTGCCCATTATGTATTTTCTAACTCCTCCGCTATTCTTTTCTGATTTATTTCGTTGCGAGATACAAGACAGCTGAATCGTTTGTCCGGGACTAGTCGGGCTTCATTGTCTCAACGCTTTTCTGGTGGTCGCCACTGTATATACCGGTTTTCGGGAAATGCAGTGGTTTGGGAATAGTGTGGAGGGCTTGTCCCAAAAGAACAACACCTCTCAGGCATAAAAGAATTTGTAATTTGGTACTATGATCGCTTTTTTTACAGCGCAAACTTAGCACGTTTGGTATTTTCCTTACTATGACTTTTTCGTTTTATTTTTCTGTCATGGGGAAATCCTTATGGATGCACCCTCCGTCTAGCGAGGATGGTAGGCTATGTCAGACTCTCACAGATTAAAACCCCATGGATCCAGCTACTTTTGCCAGTATCTTAAAAAAATCAGTGTTAGAACTGCGCTGTAGGTAGTTCCCAGTATTGCCATCTGTAAATATGCTGAGGTGAGGCATCCTTATCTGAGTTCCTTAGTGAGTTGAGCTCTACGATTACTGACAAACGCTTGCCAGCTGGACAGGTCCACTCATATATGTGTGATTCTTTCCTTTAAGGACCTTCTCAGACACTAATCTGCATTGTCCTCACATGGTCTGACCAAGATTATGTCTAGACTAGGACTTTTTATCAGTTTTCACAATTACGACATTTTTCGCAGTTATGTATGAAATTTTGGCATAATAATATGTAATGTATTCTCCCTAAATTTTATTTTTATTTAGGATTGTTGATTGATGTTTCTTTTTATTTTATTGTGTAGAGTCAAATACAAATTTTTTGTTTTTTTTTTTCTAGACCAAAAAACATGTTATTATTGTACGCCATTAATGGCAAAACATGCAGATCTGCCTATTATTTTTAAAACCTTGCACATATTGTTTGATGTATACTCATGTTTTACAATAAATATATTCTATTCTATTGACGACCGATGTGGCGCGGCGGGCGAGGGTCCGCCTGCGACGCAAGAGGTTGCGGGTTCGATTCCCGCCTTGGGACAAATGTTTGTACGATCTACAAATATTTGTTCCGGGTGTTCTGGGTATTTGCTATATATAATAAAAATATCTATCTATGTAATGTATCGTATTAAGTATATCAGTCATCTAGTACCCATAACACAAGCTCTGCTTAGCTTGGGGCTAGATGATGCTGTGTGGATTGTCCAGCAATATTTATTTATTTATTTATTTATTTATTTATTTATTCTAGACTTTAATAGAGACTTTGACCTCTGAGTTTTTTTCGATGTTTCTTCTTCAGAGCAGTCAGGTGCGGAACCAAAAACTGTTTTATTTTTTGTATGAAAAAATAAAACAGTTAAAAATAAAAAGTTTTTTTACTGTAAATTTAAGCTGAGTTAAAAATAGAACCTGATTTCCTTTTAACCGGAAGATTCTATCGTCTTCCAACCGTCGCGTTCACCGCTGTTGATTCAGGATTTAAGCAGTTGCAGTAGTCGAGAATAGTGAGGCGTAAAACAAATATCCCTGGTGTCTTCACACCATGATCCACTAACAAACAATCCTGCTCAAACACAAGTGCGCATACGCAGCACGCGTAATTACGTGTCTATTACGCATGGGTCAGTGACCTCGCACTTTCTCAACTAATGATCTATACCTTTGACGGAAGTAACGTAACATCACGTTCGATTTCCCAGAGGGTGTAAGTAGAGGTGAATAGAAGGACCATATTGGTATCTAAACTAATATTTCATAACTAAAGAGGAAATATGTTTGTTTGTAATGGATAAAATCAAAAACGAATTAACCTGATTTGACGACCTATGTGGCGCAGCGGGCGAAGATCCGCCTGCGACGCAGGAGGTTGCGGGTTCGATTCCCGCCTCGGGACAAATGTTTGTACGATCTACAAATATTTGTTTCGGGTGTTCTGGGTATTTGATATGTATTATAAAAAATATCTATCTATGTAATGTATCGTATTAAGTATATCAGTCATCTAGTACCCATAACACATTTTCCCAATCGTGTCGGGGTCGGCTTCCAGTGTAACTGGATGCAGCTGAATACCAGTATTTTACATGGAGCGACTGCCTATCTGTCCTCCACAACCCAGTCACAACACGATACCCTTGGTTCAACGGGTTGAAAGACAAATCAAAGGCGCGGCGGGCGAAGGTCCGCCTGCGACGCAGGAGGTAGCGGGTTCTATTCCCGACCTGGGATAAATGTTTTTACGATCTACAAAGATTTGTTCCCGGTGTTCTGGGTATTTGATATGTATTTAAAAAAATATCTATCTATGTAATGTATTGTGTTAAGTATATCAGTCATCTAGTACCCATAACACAAGCTCTGCTTAGCTTGGGGCTAGATGATGCTGTGTGGATTGTCCAGCATTATTTATTTATTTAACCAATTTCAAAAGTCTTTCACCTGTAGAAAGCTACATTATCAGCGAGTAACATAAGCTGTATTTTATTTTCAAAATTTAGCTTTGAAGGGGGTGTAGGGGATGTTAAAGTTCGAAGGGAAAAGTACTAAATCCACGCGAACGAAGTCGCGTGCGAAGTGCTAGTTAAGTATAACGCGATTTCTGTCTAATCCAATGACACTTACAGTGAAAGATAATTATTAAGTAATTAGTAAGTAATTAATACGCGTTGAAAAATTAATGTTCCCTGTTTTTCCGCTTATACGGCACTGTTTATGTTTATTTAGCTTAATTTTTTTTTTTTTATATATAACTTCTTACTTTACTACATATTCATACTTATTCCTCTTTAAATTGTAACAACATTAGTTTTAATTTACCAAATTATGTTATAGTGTATCTGTGGAGAACGTGGTTGATTTCACATTTGTATAATTTCTATATCTATCTTTTGTAATTTTTTAACGTGTTATTGTTTGTTTTCCCGAATAAATAAAATAAAATAAAAGTAATACTCTGATTGGGTAATATAGAAATAACGATTCTCTCATGAGTTGAAAAGTAATAAAAAAACGTTTCTTTCGTTACTATACATCATGAAAGCTTACAAATAATAACGTTTAAGAGCAACATCAGGTGTTACAATGGGCGGCCTTATCGCTAAAAGCGATCTCTTACAGACAGGCATCGGCTGAACCTTTAGAATTAATGATCATGTTCGCTGTACCTACAATCAGTCATGATGACCATCACAAGTCTGAGAGCTTTGTTGTGGCAGATGCGAGTCAAGTTGAGCAAGTTACTAGCGCCAGTGTACTTGACCGTGCAAGCGAGCGAGGTCGAGCAGTATGTGACTTAGAACATGTGACTTTTAAAAGCTCTGTGTGTTTTATTTTTGTTTAAATGTCACGAGTTACTTTAAAAATGTAATCTGCCTAGCGTTTTGTTCCCATCTGTGTTGTGGATGCAGCTAGACCATACAGTATTTTACATGGAGCGACTGCCTATCTGACATCCAGAACCCAGGTACTGGGTAACACGATACCTTTTGGTAAGACCGGTTTTCAGACTTTCGAGCTTGGCAAAGATCTACGTATGACAGCTGGGACCAACGGCTTAGCGGGCTTTCAGAGCCACGGAGGCGTCTTAAACGGTTACCCATCCACAGACAGACGACAGCAGTTGTTGCTACTGTACTACTAAGCCACTTTAGCTTCCCAATCAATAAACACGGACTAATGTTACACCAGTATTAATTTCTATTACAGTGCAATTTAACCATTTTGTTTTTCACTTTTGTATATGTTAACTCTGAGTTCATCACCAGTAAGGTCAGTGTATGTCCTTCTAGGGCGTCCCCTGCCGGCGTTTCCATTCACATCTGCCTCATAAATACCTTTTGTTAGTCGTCTTTCATTCATCCTCTCAACGTGACCAAACCATCTAAGCTTACTGGAGAAAGAAGTTGTTTGACTATTTTGTATATTGTATTTAAATAATTATTAGAAATTGTGACATTAATTTTATAATTGACTGATATTTATTATTAATGAATTATGAATTAGAATATTATTATGTTTTATTAGGAAATATGTATTTTAATTGTTACCTAAACTCTATACTTTTGCATGCCTTGTAATTGGCAAAATATGGCTGTTTCTATATTTATATTATGTAACACCTTGACTTGTACCTGTATTTGCAAAATAAAATATCTTTTATCTTCTTTTAACTCTTTCAATTGTTTTCATTACATCTTGTTTTAAACCACAATGTTGTTCTATAACATCATTCTTCATTACACACATACTAGACTCTAGGAACGTGTTTCTGTTCTTGAGAAAGATCAGGTGGTACTCGCAACCGGCGTGCGTATGAGCAGACGTATGAATGTGGACGAAGCAGAAAGAGTATGTAAGGATCGTAGCAGGTGGCTTTAGTAACTCCTGCCTACCCCCACGGGACAAAGGCGTCGGTGTATATATTTAACTTTATAACATCACGCCTGCCTTTCTTAAAGGGTAAGGCAGAGTTCACCTACACACATTTATATTTTACTTCCAGTAATAAACGTAAGGGGGAAATATTGCAAAGTTATTTTCAAGTTTCAACTTAAAACTCTACTTAAGCTGACAATGACTTGTTAAAGTTTCCGCTAAAACAAGGCGTATTATCTCATGGCACATTTAAACTACTTGTTGGAATAAGGGCGTGCCACACTCAGACTCAAGTAAAGCTACCAACTGATAAATAAATAAATAATGCTGGACAATCCACACAGCATCATCTAGCCCTAAGCTAAGCAGAGCTTGTGTTAAGGGTACTAGATCGTTTAGGGTCTGGCTGTTTGTGTATGTGAGTTTAAATGTTTGTAAACGCATCCACCACTATACAGAAGAAATTCCTAGTGTGGAGCAACGTTTTTTTACTAACGATTAGTATCTTTTCGGAAACAAAAAATGGGATAAATTCGAGGTTCGGTTTAAATACACGCCATTTTTAAGTAAGTATGTATTTAGAACACGCATGCGCAAGTGCTTGAGTATTTCTTGTACGCTAAAAGACCCTACCATAATTGCTGCCAAGTGTGTTCTACCCTAAAGCTCAAGAATGACGAATAATTCTTCGTAATTATGTTTCAAAGTATAAACAACAGAATATTATTGTAACTTAATTCACGTTGTGAATATTACTTTTGTGAAAACATCACGGCTGTATTCCTCGAAAGGATGGGCAGAGGTGTACCTATAGTAACACCCACATTTCGCCAGTTATGTTTAAGTCCCATGGAATAGGGGGCGAGTCTATTGCCATCAAGCGCGTACGAATCTAGACTTGAAATGTTATTGAGATATTGCAGATGGAAAAACCCAATAACACTTTGCCCGACCTGGGAATCGAACCCAGGATCTCACGCTCAGCAGTCGCGGTTGGGACCACTAGACCAACGAGTTAGTCAAAGATCATGATTTGATAGAATTGTCATCTGCCTAGCCTTTGCCCAACTATGTTGAGGTCGGGTCCAGTCTTACCGGATGCAGCTGAATACCAGTATTTTACACGGAGCGACTGCCTATTTAACCGCCACAACCCAGTTATCGGGCAACACGGTACCCGTTGGTTGAGTCAGACTTTCGGGCTTCTGACTACACTTAACGAGTGTCATAGATCTACAAATGACAGCCGGTACCAACGGCTTAAAGTGCTTTCCGAGGCACGGTCCGACCGGTCACCCATCCACAGATTGACCTCGGCAAGCGTAGCTTAACCTTCGATCAACCCGTGCGGCTGTTTGATAGAATTAACATAAAAGGTGTAATGGAGAATTGTTTACTATTAAGAGTGCAGCCGATTGAGTTCGGATGTAATTTAACTGAGAGAGTGGTTATCGTACGCGCGGTCGTGATTATGGTAGAGGGTGACAAGAAGAAAAACTTATTCAAACGTAGATTAATACAATACATTACAACACTTGAAATAACATAAAACAGAATATTACTACTATGCTAGTATAATGTCTCCAACACTCTAGAGGTAACTAATTAAAATAATACTAGATATAAACACCTACATGTATCTCATTATAAGCGAACTGTAAGTTCTTTTGAGAAATAAAGTTCTTTAAACCTAAATGTTAATTTTAAATACATTTCTAGGGTTAAGTACCGTATGAGATACATAAATACAACTCACGCGTTTTTCCTATAGGGGTAGGCAGAAATAACAGAACGCCACCTGCTAAAATTTAAATTTATATGTTTCATGATGATAAAACTGACTGACGACCTATGTGGCGCGGTGGGCGAAGCTCCGCCTGCGACGCAAGAGGTTGCGGGTTCGATTCCCGCCCTTGGGACAAATGTTTGTACGATCTACAAATATTTGTTCCGGGTGTTCTGGGTATTTCTATGTATAATAAAAAAAAATATCTATCTATGTAATGTATTGTATTAAGTATATCAGTCATCTAGTACCCATAACACAAGCTCTGCTTAGCTTGGGGCTAGATGATGCTGTGTGGATTGTCCAGCAATATTTATTTATTATTTTATTTATTATTTAAAACTAAAATAATAAAACCACACGTGTTAATACTTAAAAAACTACTGGTATTACTGCAATGATCACATGATGTTATTGATAGCTTGGCTAGTTATAATTTATAGTACATTAAATACGTATATTTTTCTTAAACTGCACCCACATTTTGCCATTTATATTCAGGTCCTATGTTATAAATAAATAAATAATGCTGGACAATCCACACAGCATCATCTAGCCCCAAGCTAATTAGATCTTGTGTTATGGGTACTAGATGACGGATATACTTAATACATTACATAGTCAGTTTTTTTTTTATACGTAGCAAATACCCAGAACACCCGGGACAAATCTTTGTAGATCGTACAAACATTTGTCCCGGGGCGGGAATAGAACCCGTAACCTCCTGCGTCGCAGGCGGACCTTAGCCCGCCGCGCCACAGCGGTCGTCATGTGATGTTACGATACATTATATTATTAATTCTTCTGTTACTCAACCAATCGTATATTATTAGTAAATATAGATCGTGTCTGATAAGTGGTCGTGTATTGATAAAGAATTTATGAAAGAAACACGTTCCAGATGAATAATTATGTAAATAGTTAAAAAATTACGTAACGCTTACGTTAAGCATTCTTGCTTCGGCCTCTGATCTCTGGCCGAAAAGGAATAAGTAAGGAAGGCTGCTGCTGGTACCATGATTAAGTTCACCTACCCCCATGGGGGAAAGTCGTGAGTTTACGTATGTATGTCATCACTACAAAGAATAAAGCAAAATCCCCCGCGCGCCGCGTCTACACGATAAACTCATAAACTACGAAACGGATTCACATACGGTTTTACACCAATAGAAAGAGTGGGAAAGGAGAATGGTTTTTGTATAAAATTTGTCTCGGCCGAAGCCGGGGCGGATGGCTAATGTATGTATCAAACCAGCAACTACCGCTGCACAGTGGAAATTATGTATTTTTCTAACTCCTGAACGCTGTTCTTTTCGAATTAATTTCGTTGCGGTATCCAAGACAGTTGAATCGTTTCTCCGGGACTCGTCATTGTCTCGACGCTTTTCTGGCGGTCGCCACTGTTGATTCGGGTTTTCAAGAGTTGCAGTGGTTTGGGAATAGTGTGGCGAGCTTGTGCCATAACCAATGCTTCTGCTTACCTCATGTTCTGTAACTCACACAATGACTAAGTCTATTGACCAACTAGTACCTTTTCATAGATAACTGTCACACCTTTAACGACCGATAACCATATTTAGTGGGCTTCACAGAACATGACGACACTTTCACTTTTTAGGCATATTAGGGAGTGGTACTTAGCCCTCATTTAAAATGACATCACGACCGTTTTCCCCAAAGGGTTAGATAGAGGTGCACCTATATCATCATCATCATCATCATCCCAGCCTTTTCCAACTACGTTGGGGTCGGCTTCCATTCTAACCGTGTGCAGCTGAATACCAGTGTTTTACATGGAGCGACTGCAAAATCGAAATCAAAATTCATTTATTCAAATTAGGCTGAGAATCAGCACTCTTTAAACATCAAAACGTTTACAAAACACAGTCCCCCAAAACGCCCACCCTTCACCTATCTGATGTCTGCCTACCTAAGTCCACAACCCAGTTACTGGGTAACACGATACCCCTTGGTAAAACTGGGTGGTCAAACATGCGGGCTTCTGACTACCCGTAACGACTGTCAAAGATATACAAATGTCCACCGGGACCAGTGGCTTAGCGTGTTTTCTGAGGCACGGAGGAGTCTCGATATGTTACGAACGGTCACCTGACCTCGGCAAGCGTAGCTTAACCTTAGATCAACCCGTGCGGCTGTTTTTATTTATGATTATTTTCATGCCCATGTGACGGTAGGACTATATTTTATAAGAAACATCTACATATGTACCAATTACCCATTTTTGCAATAATAGGTTTAAATAAACTTTATTCTCAATAAAACATACACAAATGTCACTTACTTGAGAACAATAAATTAATGTTAACAATATGAAAAGGTTCGACTTCACCCCTGTGTACAGTTTCAAACACGACCCACCCGACGCATTCATTTCTGCGAGGGTGTTTTTCTTGCTGTTAAATACTGGCCGAGCTGAATTTTGAATGCATTGAGTGAGTGTGCATTTCTAATGCTTGATGGTAATTTATTATATAATTGCACTCCCTCAAATGTAACCATTTTTTTGCCATAATTGGTTCTAGTTATTATTATTGGTATTAGTTTTAGGTAGCACTATTAGGCTCGCTCGTCGTGAGCTTCGTTGGCTGACTTGTCGATATTGATTTAATATAATGTTGGTGTGTATTTTTTTATTAAGCACTTTATTAATGAATATACATGTATTATAGATGTAAAGTTGCTTGATGTTCATTAATTTTGTGTCATTATAGATTTTTGAAGTTGATGTTAAATAGGGGTAGTTAAAAAGCATTTTGAAATGATTTGATTTGATTTGTGCGTCGATGTCCTTTCCACCCTGTGCTGTCAAACAATCGAATCATACGTACGCACCTGTATCTCTATTATTATATATCAGCTTCTGTTTTGACTGAAAATACGGTACTTTCACTTTTTAGGCAGACTAGGGAGTGTTATTTAACCCTTTCTTAGGTTAAAATAAAATCAAATAAATAATGCTGGACAATCCACACAGCATCATCTAGCCTCACGCTAAGCAGAGCTTGTGTTATGGGTACTAGATGACTGATATACTTAATACATTACATAGATAGATATTTTTTATTATACATAGCAAATACCCAGAACACCCGGGACAAATCTTTGTAAATCGTCCCAGGGCGGGAATCGAACCCGCAACCTCCTGCGTCGCAGGCGGACCTTCGCCCACCGCGCCACATCGGTCGTCAACATTAAAAAAAAAAACAAAAAAAAATTCTAACGTTTAATAGAGTATTACCTATGTGTCTTCAAGGCACAGCCCTATGGATATAATCCAGCATTGAACATGTATGCGGGCATGCCCTTTATATTTGCGAGCCTTTGTTTATTCAGTTTTGCCGGCTCAGTTTTTTTTTACTAAAACTTTATTCCCTTCCATTAATGTAGTACTCGTAGTCAGTGATAGTTTTTAGTATGAATATTATTGATCTTTTTTCATGATTTTTTAATTTTTGGCATTTCTTTTTTATTTTTATTTAATTTAAAACGTTGCCCCACACTAGGAATTCCTCCTGTATCGTGGCTGCGTTTACAAACATTTAAACTCACATACACAAACAGCCAGACCCGAAACAACTACCTGTAGGTCATACAAATATTTGTTCCGTGCGGGTATCGAACCCACAACACGCGGCGCAGCAGCCGATGGCTCAACCAATGCGCCAACCGTGTCGTTTTTACACACACGACACGTTATTAAATATTTTTAATCTTTTATTTGTAACTATAATTGGCTTTTTCCATTGTGATTTGTATGTCAGTAACGACATAACATAGCAAGAACCTTCACTATTTATAAGATCCTTAATGTTGATACCTATGTTTAACAAATAAATGTTTCTGATTCAGAGTATAAGGAACATTGACTTCATCTAGTTCTAAAAAATCTTTAGAAAAGGCCATCTATCTAAAATGGCTGAGGTAAAATCATCTATAAAGGTTTATTTGCAGACCATAACATTACGCCTGTATTCCCCGAAGGGTTGGGCAGAGGTTATGTTTAAATCCCATGTAAAAGGGGGCGGACCTATTGCCATCAGACGAGCAAATATAAAAAGAGTCCCGAGCTTTTACTGAGAAATCCCAATAACACATTTCCCGATCTGAGAATCGAAGCCAGGACCTCAAGCTCAGCACTAGCCCAACGACGCAGACCACCGAGTATTATTATTTTACCACATAACAACAAAAGAAAATAAAAAAAAAAAACCCCGAACTCAATACCCAAAATCAAAACCAACCGGAAACTCATTCAAAAATTATCCTTATCTACACAACGATAATCGCAAAAAAGAGAAAATACTTTAAACAAAAATTGGACCGGAAAACGGCCAAAAATGGCGATAGTAACACAGCCTTAGTGCATGACACCATCCCTCATTGATCTTATACGAGGCACCTGCGCAAGCGCAGTCAGTAAGTCTGCGACGTGCGCAGTAGACGGACGTTGTACGAAATAATACATTCTTTTATTTTAATAAATAATATCGTGTCAAGTGCGGTGTAAGTGGCTTGTTTAATCAACGAGTGATATACAGTGGTTCCAAAGTTTTGTGTAGTGAAACGAAAAAGTTGTATTTCAGAGCTTTCCAAACATCTGTAAGTTGGTTATTTTCCGTACCTTGTGTTTGTGCTTATTTTTATTATTAAATTAGGTGCCTATACTTATTGGTCAATGATATCGGAGTCAATAAATTTAATTTTGTTGTTTTTTTTTCGTATTTTCTCGCCGCTGATATTATAATAACAGTTTGTATTGATATTATTTTTTTGGGTTTTCGATAACATCACGTCTTTATTCCCTGGGGGGGACAGGCAGAGGTGTATTTACGGGTTCTCGATATCATCACGCCTGGAGGGATGGTCAGAGGCGTACTTACTATAAAACATCTACAGTTTGTTAGTCCAATGAAACAGGAGGCGACACTATTACAAATCCAGACTCCGGGCTGCAACTAAAAAAATCCAGATGGAATAATCTAACGACACTATGCTCTACCCGGGAACAAAACTCAGGACTTCATCCATCAAACCAACGAAACAGCCCGAGGGATAGGTTTTCGATATCAAAAACATTATTTTCTCGTTGACACGAATGTAGGAATTAAAAACAAAATACTATCTCGCTAGTAACAGCAACACTCGAAGTAGATTGCAACGCAATTAAAAATCACTGCCTGTCCAGTGTATAACTTATTTATTTATTGTATACTTTAAAAGTCTCGCCCCTATTACATGGGACTTAAACATAACTTGCAAAATGTCGGTGTACTATAGGTACGTTATGTTACTTTAAGCACACAAATGTACAGAGGCGGACTTAGTGCCATAGGCATTTTGTACCAACTTTTGTATGATGCAGAGACAAACAGTGGTAGGTAGGTCCTTAAGAAATGGTAACCGGAGAATAGTATATATTTAGATACATATAACTTAGGTGAGTATATCTTTACTTTACCTAGCACCTATGTAAATGAATGTAGATTATCTCTAGTATATAAAATTCTCGTGTCACAATGTTAGTTACCATACTCCTGCAAAACGTCTTTACCGATTTGTATGAAATTTTGTGTGCATTTCGGGTAGGTCTGAGAATCGGCCAACATCTATTTTTCATCCCCCTTAATGATAAGGGTGACCACCCCTAAATATTGTTTTGAATTTTTTTGGCTTAAAATGGCAAAACAACGTTTGCCTGGTCAGCTAGTAATATATAAAATTCTCGTGTCGCAATGTTTGTTACCAAACTTCTCCAAAACGGGTGGACGGATTTGTGTGAAACTTTGTGTGCATACCGGGTAGGTCTGAGAATCCACCAACATTTATTTTTCATACCCCTAAATGATAAGGGTGGTCCACCCCAAACATTTTATATGGCAAAACCACGTTTGCTGGGTTAGCTAGTATATTCTATAAATCGCCACACACACCTCATCTGCACATCACACATCACCTGCTTAGCCTTTTAGCCCTATGTTGTGGTAAGCTTCTAGTCTAACCGGATGCAGCCGAATACCAGTATTTTACATAAACCGACTGCCTATCTGACCTCCATAACCTAGTTACTAGTAAACAACACCTTTTGGTGAGACTGGTTGTCAGACTTTCATGCTTCTGACTACTCGTCGACGACTGTCAAATATTCAAAAATGATAGCCGGGACCAACGGCTTTATGTGTTTTCCAAGCCTTGGTTTATAATAGAGTAATAGACGGTTATCCATCCTCGGACAGACCTCGGCAAGCAAAGCTTTTTATTTATCCACAAGCTTCTGTTATTTCATTTCATTTATTCGGTAAGTAGGATATCAAAACTATTGTTACAACTCAGAGGTCACAGTCTATTTTAAAGTCTAGATTTTCAAAGTGGCTACGCGCCAACGACACCCTTTGCGGCGGTACGGACCTCAGCTTAGGGCATGGCTGGTGGGCAACAAGGGATAGGCTGGATAGCATCAAGATTATTAAGGTTCGAATGAAAAAATACAAGCTATACGATGCAGGCTGGCACAGCGACGCGGGCTGGTTTGAGTAAGAGTTGAAGCGGCCGGTATCACCCCCTTTTTTTTAAGAATGGGAAATCATCCAGTGACTTCTTCCGGTCGAACGGCAGGGCGTGTCAGACTTACTGACTAAAACCCATCCGTGTTCCGTCCTTGCCCTACGTTCCAGGGTCACGGTAACTCTTTCGAACATTCCACAACCCTGACTGGTTTCGGTACCCTGCTGGCTTGTATCACCCCTGATGTATGATTAAAAATAACTTTATCGTATTACCGTGCGGTTTATCAACAATATTTACGAGTCCACACATATTTTCTTCCATCTATCGGTCAGCCTTTTTTATCATAAAAAATAAAACATGGCAGCAACACGGCGAGCTAATAAATAAATGACTTCAGAACTCAATGAAACCAGATTTGAGTTGTCAATTTTGATAATAAAAATAATTTGAGCAAAGAGCAAGTCTGTCTCGCGCACAGAGGTTCTGTGAGTTAGTACTCAGGAAAAACATACATGATTTTAAATTCTGTACCATCCTACATTGTTAGCTAATATACATATTAACATTTTTTTTATAACGTAGCAAGCTTAATGTTATTATTTGTAAGTTTTTTTGTTGTTCAATAAAAAGTATTCTATTGCATATTTCTGATACTGAACGTATTTTCGTTTTCATAATTAATTGAACTATTTTCTTTTGCAAAAGCAATACTAAGATTATTTGTGTAGTGTTTTTGCTGACTACTGAAATGTGTGTAAATAGTTACAGATATTACTTTATTATTCATATAATATTTACAAGGTTAAAATAAATACTTTTATATTAATTCAGCCACATCGGGTTAGATTGGAAACCAACCCCAACAAAGTTGGGCAAAGACTAGGCAGATGATGATATAGAGACAAAATAAAAAAAAACCCTATTTTTCTCACTAGCATTGTTCATACCTATACCTAAATTCAGGGCGACAGCATTAGTAGTTCCTAAAATAAACAGCTGTTACGAGACAACCGACTAAAGTCGTAACATAATGGGTTCCTTATTCAACCATTTAGATACCGAACCCCAAAAAGGCTTCGAAGCGATATTGATTAAAACAAAAACTTGAAATAAATACAGACGGGAGGTCAGGGCGATAATACTTTGGATATAAAAACTATAATAATATATTGTATAGTGACACGAGTAAATAAACTATTAATACATTTACACTACATTACTATTCGTACCGGACAAATACATCTGTCACCGCCAAAGCCGCCGACACAATCTGTTCGCGCAACTGCCTTGCAGAACGGTCGCCAGAGCTGAATCGCCAGTGTGTCGTACCTTGAGGATGCTCAATACTCTCCTGACGGCCAACCCGGAATGTGATGTGTTTGCGGACGAATGGAGTAAAATTAAGCGCGTATGTCTGATGTTCTGTGAGAGACAGTATGCAAGGGTGTCTACTGTTCCATGTTAGTAAGTAGAGAATAGTTGTTTTTGATTGTATTGTCTGCATTGTATAGTTTTTGTTTTGTTTCTATGTTAATTAATGTAATTGGTGCTATGCCGTGTTAATTAACTATAAATAAATAAATAAAATAAATAAATTACTGTAGAGGTTTAATGTTATAACAGACCATATTGCATACAGGCTGGCCGTGACGGATTAACCCTTAATCAAGTTAAGCTATTGCCTAGGGTATTACGTCTGGGAGGGCACCAGAAGAAGCACAAAAAAAAACCGTCCTTAGGGCATTCTCACGTCACCAAAAACCACACCAAAAAAAGTTTCTAGGACTAATTTCAAAATTCGCGCGTTTTGCACAACTATTATTTTTAGGCGGTAAAGGTTTAATGACATACGGATGGGGGGGGCCCAGGCGTGGATTGCTTAGGGCATCAAGTTGTCTTAATCCGTAACAGCAGGCTGGTAGAACCTTGGTTCTCTATGGTTGCAAGTGTCAAGCCCGTCTCAGGGAAGATTCATGATTAGAAGTGAAGTAAGTTAAATAAAAGCCATGAAAACAGCGAAGCCCTACCATTTATAATAATTAAATATCCAAACATTATCAAAATGAACAACATGACGATCTGCGAAAGACTGCAGGCAGATGCTGGATGCGGCAAGCTCAAGAAAGGGCGCTATGGTGCTCATTAGGTGAGGGCTATGTCCAGCAGTGGACTAGTATCGCCTGATGATGATGATGATGATGATTATCAAAAGGTTCTTGACAACATACATATAACATCACGCTTGTATCCCTCGAATGGTTAGGCAGCGGTGTACGTAAAGTATACCCACATTTTGCCAGTTATGTTTAAGTACCATGTAATAGGGGGCGAGCCTAGTGCCATCCATCACATGTCATATACATCATTAGACGGCGCGGTTGGCGCAGTGGCTAAGCGATTGACTGCTGCGCTGCGTGTCGTGGGTTCGATTCCCGCACGGAACCAATATTTGTATGGCCTACAGGTAATTGTTCCGGGTCTGGCTGTTTGTGTATGTGAGGATCAATGTTTGTAAACGCACCCACGATAGGTACAGGAGAAATTCCTAGTGTGGGGCAAAGTTTTTAAAAAAAGAACGATGAAAAGATCACATGTGACTGAAAAATAACTGTCAGAATTTGTGTGTACTCAAGGTATCAAGGAATGCCTCTGCCTAACTCTTTGGGGACCAAATGTGTGATGTTGTGTAATATTTTTTTACGTAAACAAAATTGTAAGAATTACGGCGTGAACGCGACCCGACGTGCCAAGGTCAGCAGCGTTTTGCAGCTGCCCTCAAATATCTCTTCGTAGGGATATTTTGAACACAATATAAGTAGTTTAGTTACACACGGAGAGGTAATCAGTTGTCATGGTATGGGCATGTGATCCGAAGGAATGAGGACCATGTTGTGAGGTTATATATTAGTATGAATTTAGATTACAAGAGTAGAGGGAAACGATTGTTGGATTGTGTGAATAGACGATATGGCTAGGAAGGAGGTCTTCTGTGATGAGTTCAGTTGTCATTGTATGGGCATGTGATGCGAAGGAATGAGGACCATGTTGTGAGGAAAGTTTTGAGTATGAATGTGGAGGGTTACAAGAGTAACTGGAAACGATTGATGAATTGTTTGAAATATGATATGGCTAGGAAGGAGGTCTTCTGAAATGACGGCAAATAGATATGTATGGAAGCCGACCCCAGATAAATTGACGACCCAAGTGGCGCGGTGAGCAAAGATGCGACGCAAGAAGTTGCGGGTTAATTCTCGCCTTGGCATAACACAAGCTCTGCTTAGCTTGGGCCTAGATGATGCTGTGTGGATTGTCCAGCAATATTTATTTAAGTATTACATTATTTATTTATAAGGGCAAGAGGATGATAATAAAGTTTTTTCTCTAGGCCTGCTGGGCAGGAGGATGACGTCGATAGGTTAGTTACACAAACAAAATAATACCTAGTTTGTTTATAAATAATTCTATTGTTCAAATCTACACATAACATGTTTAAATTGTTGCTCCAAAATCTAGAATACATGTTTACAAACATGCTTAAATGTCATACTCAGACTCAGTGACATAGAAACAATTAATGGCCCGTCGAATTCACACATGAACCTCACGCTCGTATACACAGAAGGGTTAGACAGAGACGCAGTGGTGGTTCAGGGCGAGTGGGTTATTGGTCGCAAGGTTTTAACGCCCTAGGAAATCATCTATAACAGATATCTAATCATGATTTACTATTTATAAAAGCTACTTCATGAACCTCACGCTTGTGTAGGGTTAGACAGAGACGGAATGGCGGAGGAGAGAAGGCAAGAGGGGTTGTAGAATCGTAGGGACGTAGCGTCGTAGCGGCGTCAGGTAGGTATTTGAAATACGATTGACAAATTACATTTCAAGCGTATAATTTGTATTTATTTAATACTTAAAGCACACAAATGTACAGAGGCGGACTTAATGCCATAGGGATTTTGTACCAGTCAACCTTTGGGTGACGCAGAGACATACAGTGGTAGGTGCAATTTCTTAAAAGAAAAGGGAAAAGAAATATATAATATGTTAATGAGAAAACATTAGCGCTGTGACGAAACCACTGCCAACTTCTTACGAACAATTTTACTTTATTTTATTTGTATTTCAATTACTTAAAAACAAACACCAAATACGTATTTGTATTTCACTTTAATTACAAGTAATTTAAATAACAACCCTGGTTGTATCTAGCCAAAGCTTCTTGTCTATGTGTCTTAACTATTTTTTTAATATTTAATACCACTGCGCCAACCGTGTCGTCCTATGTCGAACTATGTATGTTCTTTTTGAGAAATAAACTTCTTTAAACCGAATATGTAAAAACAAGAAACTGACCCCTCCAAAGGCGGTCAAAGAAACTTGACACCACTTCGGATACATATTATTTCAATAACTTATTAACAAAAAATTCAGGTAAAAAATACCGATCTTTTACCGAATCGATATCCGGACAAAAAGGTTCAACGATACTGTTTATAAGAAAAAAATTATGATATCGTGAATGAACTCACAAGCCCCGAATGTCTGACAACCAGTCTGACTAAGGTACAATACGATAGTATTACCCAGTAACTGGGTTCTGGAGGTCAGAGAGGCACATTGGTAGTACATTCCAGAAAACTCTCTCCAGAGCTGTTCAATTGTTTTTTTTATTGCCAACATTTCGATGGACAAATAGCTTTGCATGCAGCTGAAATGAGAATGCTGAGGGGGATGTGTGGTGTTACACGAATGGATAGAATAAGAAATGAGTATGTAAGAGGATGTCTGAAAGTGGTGCCTGTGACAGAGAGAAATTGTGTGGAAATCGGTTGTCATGGTATGGGCATGTGATGCGAAGTAATGAGCACCATTTTGAGAGGAAAGTTTTGATTGTGAATGTGGAGGGTTGCAAGAGTAGAGGGAGACCAAAGAAAAGATGGATGGATTGTGTGAAAGATGATATGGCTAGAAAGGAGGTGAGTTTTGAGATGACGGCAAAATAGAGAGATATGGAAGACATGCTGCGCCGACCCAAATAAACTGGTTTAAGGGCAGGAGGATGATGAAATGGCGGAATCTTGCGCAAATTTTGCGATACCCTTCATTTAAAAATTGTGTAATAGATACCTACTGATCGTTTTAAAAAAGTAATTTAAAATACTTAACATAATATTTGACAAGGAATAAGTAAAAACTTGATAGATCACGTAAAAACGATTGCTTAACTAAGTTATAAATTCATCAAGGATTTACGTTGATTTCAATAAATTATAATATTAAATGACGTCTGTCGAGTCTGTAAGACCGGAGTGACATTAAAAATATTTATGGCAATTAATCTTAGGCGGCATAAAACACACATTTAAGGAGCCGCGGTAAAAAAATCGCTAACCCGCCTTGAGCGAGAGTGATTGATGCTTGTTCCTTCTCTATATGAGAAGAGACTTTTGCTGTGTAGTGGACAGTTAAGGTCAGTTCGGATTATGCGGTGATATATCTTCTATATAAAAATGAGTCCCTATTTCCCTTGGTCACGGCATCACGTGTGAACGGCTGGACCAATTTCGCTAATTCTTCTTTTGTTGTGTTTGTTATTGTAAGGAGAATGTTCTTATGTAAGAAAAAACTAAGAAAACTGCGCTGAACATTAGAAAATTTAAGAAAACTTAACGACTATTTTAACTTCGCACGTTTGATAGTTCACGCACCTGATGAATCTTACTTATAAACCCGAGTAACACCGCATGATGCAGCTAATTTTATATAAAAATGAGTCCCTGTTTGCTTTGGTCAAGGAATGATGCCTTGACCTGAACGGTTGGACCAATTTCACTGATTTTTATTGCGGTGTTTGTTACTGTAAGGAGGGTCTTATGAAAGAAAAACCTAAGAAAGACCTATAGTGTCATCATCTGTCAAGCCTTTTCCCTAATATCTTGGGGTCGGTTTCCAGTCTAACTAGATGCAGCTGAATACCAGTATTTTCCAAGGAGCGACTGCCTATCTGACCTCCACAACCCATATACTAGGCGACACAATACCCCTTGGTAAGACTGGTTGTTAGACCTTCGAGCTTTTGACTACCCGTAACGACTGTCAAAGATCTACGAATGTTAGCCGGGACCAACGGCTTGGCGTGCTTTCCGAGGCACGGAGGAGTCTCGATATATGTTACGATTATCTATAACATTTGTACATATGTCGATGTGATACTTATAAATGTCCTTCGTAGGAATTTATCCTTGCAAATATTTCTAAAGGTCGTTTACTTATCTCATTTAAGAACACGAGAACTCCGGGTTTGTCTAACCTTCATACAATTATAAAGAAGAAAGATTTATTTTTTGTTTAAATTCTTTTTCCCATGATGATGACATACCATAACATGACTCCTGTAATCCCAGAAGGGCGAGGCTGAGGCGTACCTACACACACATTTCGCCAGGTATGTTTAAGTCCTATGTAATAGGGGGGTGTGTACTATAGATACGCCTCTGCCTAACTTTTCGGAGATTACAGGGGTGATGTAATGTTTTATGTTATTAATTTAGCAACCATGTCTAAAAACTATGAAGTGAATATTAAAAACGCGAGTTTAGAGAAGTGTTTTAATAATATTTTGGTCTAAAACCACTAACAGTAATGTCAACACCATTACGGCGACATGAATAGCTAACAATAAAAAAATCTAGACAAGTGCGAGTCGTACTAATACACGATGGGTTCCGAACATCGTACAAGTTAGTTACCCGATTGTTAACATTGAGCAAGACCCCTTTAATTATTATTATTTGTTGTTATACCGGTATTGTATGAATGAGTTGTATTGATATAATTCAGCATTGCACATGTCAGCGGGCACGCCCTTGGACTGCCTTGGAGGCTTTTTATGTATTCAGTTTAGCAGGCTTTGCTTGAGTTAATTGTCGATTTTGGTATATATAACTTTTTATTTATTTATTTTGGCATATTGGTGTGTGCTAGCTAACATGTAGCAAATTATTTAATTGAATGACGTATAAAGATGATTGACATAATTATTATTTTTGACATAATGTGTTGTATAGCTTCAGGTTCTTCAAACCTATCAGACAGACGTGTTGCTGGGGAGTTTGTTCCTCCACTTCTTCTTCCCAGCAAAAACACTAGGAAGTGGTGAAGGGTGGGCGTTTTGGGGGACTGTCTTATGTAAACGTCTTTGACGTTCAAAAAGTGCTGATTCTCAGCCTAATTTGAATAAATGAATTTTGATTTTGAATAGAAATACACAGTCTCTGAAATTTTCAGCTGTCTACCTATATCAGTTCTTGAGATAAGCCTGCTGATAGACATACGAACGGAAGGAAAGTAGAGGCTTATTCATAGGGTCCCGATGGCACCATTGGATTACATAACCTTAAAAAGGAAGCTTTATGTTGCGATGTCGTGATGACCTAGTGTTTCAAGGCCTCGCTTCTAAAAGACGCGGTCCTGGGTTTCAATCCAAGCAAGCCAATACCAATGTGACTTTTAAAATTCATATATAGGTACTTTCTAAGATAATTTTAGACATGACCGACATCGGTATAGCAAAACGTAAGGAAACATAATTAATACTATTCTAAAATCGCCAACCCGCCTTTAGCAAGCGTGGTCAAGCAAGACAGACTTTTTTTTTAATGGGACAAGCCCGCCACACTATTCCCAAACCACTGCAAGTCCTGAAAACCAGAATCAACAGTGCCGAACACCAGAAAAGCGTAGAGACAATGAAGCCTGACGATTCCCGGGGAAACGATTCAACTGTCTTGGATCCCGCAACGAAATTAATCAGAAAAGAACAGCGGAGGAGTTAGAAAAATACATCATTTCCACTTCTCTCCATAACAAGCAGGAGACAGAACAGAGCTAGGTCAAAAGGCACTAAGGGATGTTTACAATTGGGTTACGCCCAGTTGCCAAGACAGACGAACGGAATGCGTTTAAATCTAAGTAATAGGGTCTCGTTGACACCCTTTTGATGCGGAACCCTAAAATCAAATTAAATACACAAACCAATCATATTTCAATTGAGTACTAAACGAAAAAATTAAATAAATAATGCAAGATAATAAAATAAGGAAAAATCGTGCCAAGGTCTTTGGAGAGTAGTTACGTGGTCAATTTATATTTTTTAACTAAATTCTATACATGTTTAGAAAAGGGTAAGGGTAAGGGGATCTGACAACTAGTCTTACCAATGGGTATCGTGTTGCCCAGTAAATGGGCTGTGGAGGTCAGATATACAGCTGTCTTTGGAGAGTAGGTACGTGGTCAATTTATATTTTTTAACTAAATTCTATACATGTTTAGAAAAGGGTATTATGAATTCTGCGATTGGGATTTAGCTTCCAAAATTGTAAACAAATATAATATGTCACTAGCTATCACTCATCTTTGGCTGTCATTTGTAGATCTTTGACAGTCGTTACGGGTAGTCAGAAGCCCGATGATCTGACAACCAGTCTTACCAAGGGGTATCGTGTTGCCCAGTAAATGGGCTGTAGAGGTCAGATATATAGCTGTCTTTGGAGAGTAGGTACGTGGTCAATTTAGATTTTTTAACCAAATTCAATACATGTTCAGTAAAGGGTATAATGAATTCTGCGTTTGGGATTTAGCTTCCAAAATTGTAAACAAAATTAAATATAATATGTCACTAGCTATCACTCATCTTTGACAGTCGTTACGGGTAGGCAGAAGCCCTGAAAGAAGAATGTCTGGCAACAAGTCTACCTAAAGGGTAGAGTGTTGTTGGGGTTGTGGAGGTCAGATAGGCAATCGCTCTATGTGAAATACTAGTATCCAGCTGCATCCAGATAGACTGGAAGTCGACGCCAACATAGTTGAGAAAATGTTAGGCAGATGATGAGACGGGTTGAATCGCGGTTTCACCCGATCCTAAGGGTCGTAGCGTGACCTTAAAAAGTCTACATTCCTCAAGAATTGGGCTATCAAATGCAATTTTTTTTTTTTATTACATCTGGTAGTTCCTGATATTAGCACGTACAGACAAACTAACTCTTCAGCACCCGCGACGTCGTCAACGTGGACTTTGGTAAAATTTCACGGGTTTTAACTTTTTAAGCGGAACCCTTTTCTGTGTTTTTTTTGTTTGTTTTTTTACACAATTTTGTTACACAATGTTGTTTATTTGTTTACACAAATTATTTATCTGCCTGTGATTTCTCGTCAACATTGGTCGAGCCATTTCGGAGATTACCGCAAACAACTGTCAAAACTGACAGACAAAATAGATTAAATTGGTTTTTTGGTATAACTACCGTATAAAGCATTTAATAAAACGCTGTAATTTTGATATTACAAGATTCAATTTTATTTATTTGTATAGATATAAGATTGATTACAGTTTGATATTTCGAAAACATAGTTAAGTGAATCGCCACAAAAACTAATTGTGAAAATAAATGCAAGTCAAAAAACTCTATTATGTACATAAGCAATTGAAATAACTTTATTGTTATACATAAATCAATTTTTATAACGAAACTGTTGCAGTAGTACGAAAGAGTTATATAATAGAACTAGCACATATTTTTTTTATTAAGTTTGTGTGTAGGGGGTAATCCTGCAACGAATGATCTAATTCTAAAAAGATTTACACTGTTAGAAAGCTACCTTATTCCTGAGTGGTATGGGCAATTATTATTTTCAAAAATACGCTTAAGAGGGGGTGTTAAAGTTCGAAGGGAAAAGTGCGAAATCCACGCGGACCAAGTCATGGGCAAAGTTCTGTTATTTATAATATTAGTTTAGATTAAGATAAATGAATTGTGTTGTATATCGCTAGGTAGGAGATGTATGGAAGAAGAAAAAATGCTGCGCCGACCCCAAATAAATTTGACGACACGGTTGGCGCAGTGGTTGAGCCATCGGCTGCTGCGCCGCGTGTTGTGGGTTCGATCCCCGCACGGAACAAATATTTGTATGACCTACAGGTAGTTGTTTCGGGTCTGGCTGTTTGTGTATGTGAGTTTAAATGTTTGTAAACGCACCCACGATACAGGAGAAATTCCTAGTGTGGGCAACGTTTAAAACATCAACAAAAAATTGGGATAAGGGTAGAGGGATGACGGTGACGTCACTGCTATATGATAATAACGACTTTGTTTACTCATACAACGCGATAAGAAAGAATTTCAGCTGCACATCTTTTGTTTTATATCTTTTAAACCGGATCGCGAATGTAAATTAAATGAATAAACTCGTATTTTATATGTTACGCGTCCGTCTGAGAGTGCGTTTCTCAGAAATTGCTGTGGCGTCTTTTGTTTTGATTTTTTTTTTGATTTGAGACGGAACTGTCGTACCGATAGTTAACGGTTCGAAGTAAAAACAACAAGAGATAAATGCGTAAGAATTAGAACAAAGCCGACGAAAAATATAAACGCTAAAGAGAACTTCATTCAAGAAATATCATCATCAGTCTAGACTTTTGTCAAATGTGTTGGGGTCAGCTTCCAGTCACCTGAAGCAGCTGAATACCAGTTTTTACGTGGAGCGACTGGCTAGCTTACCTCCACACCCCTCATTTTTATCATATTCAAACTCGAGTATTGCAAAATAATCACAAAATTGTTCTAATTAGAAATAAACGAGCGTACCACGGTTGGCACAGTGGATGAGCGATTGGCTACTGCGTTTGATTCCCGCACGGAACAAATATTTGTATGGCCTACAGGTAGTGGTTCCGGGCCTGGCTGTTCATGTGTGACTTTAAATGTTTGTAAACGCACCCACGACACAGGAGAAATTCCTCGTGTGGAACGACGTTTTTATTTTAAAACAAAACAGACAGTGACAAAAAAAAAACATTAATCAAAATTCATTTATTCAAATTAGGCTAAAAATCAGCAGTTTTGGAACGCGAAAATTAACATACAGTCCCCCAAAACGTCCACCAATCACCACTTTCTAGTGTTTTTGCTGGGAAGAAGAAGTAGCGTAACAAACTCCCCAGCAAAAACATGACATTTGACATTTCGGAAAACTCTCACTACACTAGCGCCTCTGGCGGCCAATTCACACACGATAGCGCTCTGTTTTCAAACGACCAAAACAACACAGGAATGAGGATGTATCATAAGTATTTTCCCAGACATAAAGCCTTACGTCCAGAATTATATTAGTACACAGATTTATGATAGCAGTGACAGCATTTGGCTCGCCGCGTAATGTCGTCAGAATACTAATGATGCGCCAAGGACATGCTTGTGTATGCTGGTACCGGCTTTTCCGGGAACAAGCTACAGTTTTGACGTTGTGTGAATTTGTTTATAGGGTTCCGTAGCCAGAAGGTGCTCACGGGACCCTGTTATGCTGTGTGAGCTGGCTGTATCTCACAAAACGTAATTGGTGGACAGTTGAAATTTTCACAGAGTGTGTGTTTTATCTGCCTAGCCTTTTCCCAACTATGTTGGGGTTGGCTTCCAGTCTTACCTAATGTTTACACGGAGCGACTGCCTATCTGACCTCCACAACCCATTTACTACGCAAGACGATACCCTTTGGTAAGACTGGTTGTCATACTTTCGGGTTTCTGACCACCCGTAACGGCTGTCAAAGATCTTTGAATGACAGCCGGGACCAACGGCTTTCCGGGGCACGGAGGAGTCTCGATACGTAATGAACGTTCACCCATTCAGAAACTGACCTCGACAAGTGCAGTTTAAACTTCGATTTACCCGTGCGGGCCCATAAAAGAAACGTTATTTTGTCGGCGTTTCTTGCTCGACGTAATACAGAACCGATCGTGTACGAGTTGCAACCCCCACTTGCCTTGTGTTCTTTATTTGTGTGTGGGCCTAGCAGATGTCTAAGGGCGATATAATGCTGTGTAATCCACACAGCATGATCTAGCCCCAAGCTAATCAGTGCTTGTGTTATGAGTACTAGATGACTGATTTACATAATACAATACATTACATAGATAGATGTTTTTTTATTATACATAGCAAATACCCAGAACACCCGGAACAAATCTTTGTAGATCATATAAACAGTTGTCCCAAGGCGGGAATCGAACCCGCAACCTCTGACGTCGCAGGCGAACCTTCATCCGCCGCGCCACATCGGTCGTCAATTGATGGATATGTGGTGGGTTTCTTGCGTGGTTACGCTACCATCATCATCCTCCTGCCGTTATCCTAATTAATATGGAATCGGCGCAGCATATATTCTTCTTCCATACGTCTCCAATTGCTGTCATCTCAAAAGCCACCACCATTCACAAATTAATTAATAAATAAAAATAAAATATTTCCAGGAAGATGCACTTATTTTAACTAACAACACAATAATAAAAATATGCAAATGTAAATCGATAAATCCTCGTATAATTGATAGTTGCAGTGTTGCTATAAATAATAATATTCACGTTAATTTTCCTCTTTAACATGTTAAAGGGTAAACTATACTTAGTTATTCTGGTCACGATATCTTTAATTTATCACGTATGTTTCATGCACAAGATGAAACGTGTGGCTACTGCATCGTTTGTGTAGTGGCTGGAAGTGCTACTGCTGACCATGAGGTGTTGGGTTCGAATCCCGAGTCGAGCAATCTATCTGCAAGACTAGATTTGTGCCCGGTTGTCATAGTATGGGCATTGGATGCGAAGGATTGCTGGCCGTGTTGTGAGGAAAGTTTTGAGTATCAAGAGTAGAGGGAGACCAAAGAAAAGATGGATGGATTGTGTGAAAGATGATATTGCTAGAAAGGAGGTGACTTTTGAGATGAAAAATAAAGATGTATGGAAGAAGAACACATGCTGCGCCGACCCCAAATAAATTAGGATAAGGACAGGAGCATAAATATATGACGTCATGTTTTTGAATAAATGACTCAGCGCCATTGTTTTCGTGTTCTATACCACAAAACTAATGATACCTATGTTTAAATTTTTACGACCCTATCTAACTGTTTAGGTAGGTAATAGAAATACATGAACTGAATAGGAAATGTAATATAAGTCTATAATATACCACGATCGTGTATTGTCTATTTATCTTGACGGCACGGTTGAAGGGGTGGCTGAGCGATTGAGTGCTGCGCCGCGTGTCGTGGGTTCGTTTCCCGCACGGAACAAATATTTGTATACATATATCCTTTTGCTTCATACATCGGGTCATACCCGCACGCCGGTCCGGTTGCAAGTACTACACACCTGATCTTTTTGAAGAACATCACCAATAAGGTCAGTTTATGTCCTTCTAGGATGACACCTCCCGGCGTTTCCACTTATTTAGAATAGAATAGAATAGAATAATTTATTTCAGATAATTTAAATCCATATCTTGTTAGTATATTAGCAACAATATTAGCTTACAATTATGTTAGTATTGTTAGTACTTATCTTTATGTAGACTACTTACTACCTTTACAAAACCATTCACTACCCTTACCCAGTGTTTTTGAATGGGGCAGTCAAAGCGAGCAGCAATGACTTTCAGAATACCATTCTTAGCACCTCGCAGACGCTGCAGTAAAGAAGCCGATTTTTTGCGAATTATGGCCTTGAAGCCGTCCGTGTGGGCTTCTGCAAACATCCCGGAGGCACTGCAGCGCCACGGTAGCCTTGACAACACTCTGAAAGCATTGTTATATTGAACCCGCAGGGTGTCATAGGATCGTCGCGTATAGCTCACCCACAGGCCACTCGAGTAAAAAGATTGACAATACGCTTTAAAGAACGTTATTTTTACTTGAGTTGTACATCGAGCGAACCTTTATTTTGTAATATAAAAAAAATACCAGCCTGTCACTGTCCCACTGAAGGGCAAAGGCCTCTTCTCATACAGAGAAGGCACGAGCATCTTAATCACCACGCTTGCTCGAGGCAGATAATTATCTAAACTAATCTCCGCACCAGCTGGACCTTTTCTGCCCTTTTCATCCACTTCGTTTTGTCACTTCTGGGCAAGTCAAATCTTGACCTTCAATTTATCGTAAGATCTGCTCTATGTAATTCAACCGTTCAAACTTAACAAGGTACAACAGTGTATGTCTTTCTAGGGCGTTCCGTCCCTGCCGTCTGCATTTCTGTTTTTATTTTTCGGGGGAGGAAATTCGACAGATTGGGGTAGAACGATGTGCTGGCCTCTGTACATGCTTCACAATCATATAGGTACCACGATACGAAGTGAACGACAACAAAACGAATAATAAAAAAATCAAGTTTTTTTTAAGGTGAGAGAAAGTTTTCATTACTCAATAATGCCCTATGGTTATAAAACGTATCGACACCAGCGTATTGCGTAACGTTCTTACTTTATCTTTGACTTCACACTATGATAATGTTATTTATCGACCAAAAATATAAATATATATCACCGTCATTGACGACCGATGTGGCGCGGCAGGCGAAGGTCCGCCTGCGACGCAGGAGGTTGCGGGCCATTCCCGCCCTGGGACAAATGTTTCTACGATCTACAAAGATTTGTTCCGGGTGTTCTGGGTGTTTGCTATGTATAATAAAAAAAATATCTATCTATGTAATGTATTGTATTAAGTATATCAGTCATCTAGTACCCATAACACTAGCTCTGCTTAGCTTGGGGCTAGATGATGCTGTGTGGATTATCCAGCATTCTTTATTTATTTATTTTATCTATGAGAAACAAAATATATTATATCACAGTTAATCTGACAGACCTTGCCTTGTCAAAGGCAAGAGAACTGGCAAACGCGCAAAGTTAAAATGGTCCTTAAATTTTCTGATATATTCTAATGTCCCGCGCAACTTTATTAGTTTTTTCTTACATAAGAACCTTCTCCTTACAATAGCAAACACAACAAAAAATGAATGAGCGAAATTGGTCCAGCCGTACACGCGTGATGCCGTGACCAAGGGAAATAGGGACTCATTTTTATAATTACACTAGCTGTCTCGGCGAACTTCGTACCGCCTTAAAAGTTAAGTTACACTGCCATCTGTTAGAAATGTATGGAACATATTATAGGAAAACATTTAATTTGCAATAAAAAATATTGAGGACAATAATCGATATAAAAACTGTCCTATCTTTTAAGTTGGACCAAAACACACACTGTGTGCAAAATTTTATTTCAATCGGTTCAGTAGTTTAGGAGTCCATCGCGGACAAACATCGTGACAGGAGATTTATATATATTAAGATAGATAGACTACCCAGCAAACGTTGTTTTGCCATATAGAGGTTGTTGATGGAAGGGTGAAAATTTGAAGTTGTATGTACAATAAAGAGTATTCTATTGTACATACGAAACGGCTGCACTGATTTTGACGAGACTTGCACTGGAAAATTGCGAATGTTGCAAGGAGTAGTACTTAGGATAGTTTATTTATGGCTAGCACTCCACCCCCATTAAATCGTAGATTTAAAAATAATAATAGCGAATAGCACTCAGGAATAATGTAGCTTTCTAAAAATGAAAACAACATTGGGATTTTAGCTCTGAATTTCGTACATTTCTTGTCTCTTAGATCGACACAATTTAATGTTGAAAAAACTTCTAAGTGGCAGACCGGAGTCCAGATTTGTGCCCGATTGATGGCAATAGTCTCGCCCCCTATAACATGTGACTTTAACAAAACTGGCAAAACTTGACTGTACTATAGTTACACCTCTGCCTTACCCTGCTAGGATACCGCGCGTGATATTATGCCATGCGCCCCCTATAACATGGGACTTTAACAAAACTGGCAAAACTTGACTGTACTATAGTTACACCTCTGCCATACCCTGCTAGGATACCGCGCGTGATATTATGTCATGCTTATGTTTAAGCAATTCGCGTCAACAATCGACCGGTCACATTTCAACCAATCGCGTGCTAGCGTCGACCAACAAACTTTTGTGCAATATTGACCATCAAAATCCATTGGTAATGTATTACGGGAACTAGGTTGTTTTAACCAACTGACCAGCAGCAACCTTTTAACAGTGGTGTTGCTAAAGACCTTACGTCATTTAGTAAACTCAAACCGTGGATGTTAAGTGAGATGTGTTGCTGGGGAGAATCCTAATCCTAACTAATATTATAAATATGAAAGTAAGTTTGTTTGTTACATTTTCACGCCTAAACCACTTAACGGATTTCGATAAAAATTGGCAGAGAGATAAATTGCGACCCGGGGAAGGACATAGGGTACCTTTTATCAACAAACCACGCGGGCAAAGCCGCGGCCGGAAGCTAGTATTTTTATCAATGCGAATGTAAGTTCGTTAGTTACCTTTTCACGCCTAAACCACTGAACCGATCATCCTGAAATTTTGCATACACGTTGTCAGGTGTACAAAAACGGATATAGGGTACCTTTCATCCCGTAAAAAAAGTTCCCGAGGAAAACAACAATAACGTTCTTATGATAATAGATGGCGCCACGTGTCTTTCGAATCATGATTGGATTATATTATAACAAGCAGAGTACTACCCGAATTGATTGTCAAATTCTAAATTAAGGTAAGCGGAGCTGAGGCTTCGCTGATAGAGCCGCACGGGTTGATCGCCTCTCCCAAAACACCCACACTTCACCACTTCCTAGTGTTTTTGCTTGGAAGAAGAAGTGGCGGAACAAACACCCCAGCAAGATAGAGAAAGAAAGAAGGAAACACAGGAAATTCCGGGTTCCACACGGATAAAGTCGCGGGTACACGCGTCTGAATTCTTGTCCATGGTACAGGTATAGACTAACACCTATCTTAATCAGGTCTTCATGGAAATAAACAACCGTTTAAATGACAATTTGTATGCGTATTTTATAATTGCCTGCATCGTTTCAAATCAGCATAACCAGTCTAGTACACACGGTGTACTACTATCCTTATTTTGTATGTGTGAGGAGCAGATAATCTTCTATCTATTTATCTATTTCTATGCCAACTGGGTGTAACAAGATCCATCTGCAAAGACAAAGCCATGAACTTATAGTTGAGTTTCCAAATTCAAAACAAATTATTAACCATCATCTGAGCCTTTATTCCTTATTTAATGTTGGGGTCGGCTTCCAGTGTAACCGGATGCAGCTGAATACCAGTATTTTACATGGAGCAACTTCCTGTCTGTCCTCCACAACCCAGTCGCAACACGGTCCCTTGGTTCAACGGGTCGAATGACAAATCAGAGGCGCGGCGGGCGAAGGTCCGTCTGCGACGTAGGAGCGATTCCCACCTTGAGACAAATGTTTGTACGATCTACAAAGATTTGGTCCGGGGGTTCTGGGTATTTGCTATGTATTATAAAAAAAATATCTATACATGTAATGTATTGTGTTAAGTATATCAGTCATCTAGTACCCATAACACAAGCTTTGCTTAGCTTGGGGCTAGATGATGCTGTGTGGCTGATAGATATTTTTTTATTATACATACGAAATAACCAGAACACCCGGAACAAATATTTGTAGTTCGTACAAACATTTGTCCCAAGGCGGGAATCGAACCCACAACCTCTTGCGTCGCAGGCGGACCTTCGCCCGCCGCGCCACATCGGTCGTCAAAAATGAAAAAAAAAAACGAAAAAATGTCTAAAATACTTATCTAGTTCCATGAAATAGCTATATAAGTATATTAAAATTCAATAAAAATGTTAATGACTTCGATAACTGGGATACTTGCGGTACACGGTGAACATGGCGTAACGTTTTGTTAAGAACAAAACACAATCAAAATGGACTCAAATATTAGGTCTTTACCTATGAAATTGCCGTTCTGCAGTACTGGCCATTTCAAATCAAAATATTTTTTGTTTGGCTAAGAATTCTAATTTCAAATTAATTTTATTTTAAGAACATGGATTTTTTTTTCCAAAAGTAGTCATTTGTTTATTGATTAGTGTTACATTTTCATCGCATTTAAATCTTTTTCGTCATCATGGATACGTTAAAAATTCGAGTAATTATGGAATATGAGTACCGTCGTGGCAGCAACGCGGCACAAGCGGCACGCAACATCAACGACGTTTACGGAGCTAACACTACAAACCAACGCACTACCTGTTATTGGTTTGCTCGCTTCCGTTCTGGAAATTTCGACCTGTAAAATGAACCTCGCGGTCGTCCGAAGACTTTGGTCGACAATGACGAATTAAAGGCGATTGTGGAAGCTGATGATACACAATCTACGGCTGAATTAGCAGCAGCTTTCGCCGTTAGCGTCAAAACAATATTGGTCCATTTGCGTCAAATTGGCAAGGTAAAAAAGCTTGACAAATGGGTGCCCCACGAACTCAATGATCGCCAGCGCGAAGTACGCGTCGAGACGTGCCTTGCACTGCTCAACAGACACACAAATGAAGGAATTTTGAACCGCATTGTTACCTGCGATGAAAAATGGATTCTGTTTGATAACCGCAAGCGCTCAGCAAGTTGGTTGGATCCTGGTTCAGCACCTAAACAATGCCCTAAACGAAAACTTACCCCAAGAAAAGTGATGGTCACTGTTTGGTGGTCTAGCGCCGGTGTGATTCAACACAGCTTCTTACCAAACGGGGTGAGCATTACTGCAGATGTGTACTGTGAAGAATTGAACACAATGATGGAGAAGCTGGCACATCTCCAACCAGCATTGGTCAATCGCTCGTCTCCGCTGCTCCTGCACGACAACGCGCGACCTCATACTGCACAGCAGACAGTCTCCAAGTTGCAAGAACTGGGGTTGGAAGCTCTCCGTCATCCGCCCTACTCACCAGACCTTGCGCCTACAGACTACTACTTTTTCCAGAATTTGGATAACTTCTTGGCGGGAAAAAAATTCAATACCCGAGAGGCAGTACAAAATGCCTTTGAAGAATTTGTTGCCTCCCGTCCAGCTGATTTCTTTAAGAAGGGCATCAATAAACTGCCACTGCGTTGGCAAAGATGCATTGATTGCATGGGTGATTACTTCGATTAATACAAATAAAAAATACATGAAAAAAATTCATTTAAATTTTTTCATACAAAACGGCAATTTCATAGGTAAAGACCTATTATATACTTTTTTATAAGGACCAATCATCTCGTTATACCGGTAGGTAACAATAAAACAAAAAAAGTATTAATTCATCACATAACAATTTTTTTAAACGTTGACCCACACTAGGAATTTCTCCTGTGTCGTGTGTGCATTTACACACATTTAAAGTCACATACACAAACAGCCAGACCCGGAACAACTACTTGTAGGCCATACAAGTACTTGTTCCGTGCGGGAATCGAACCTACGATACGCGGCGCAGTAGTCGATCGCTCAGCCACTGCGCCAACCGTGCCGTCAAAAATTTTGCTGTCTTACCCGTTCTTTGATTGCTATAAATTGTGCAACAATCACCGTCAGTTGCTACGGTGTTTTTGGGTTATATTCATAGAAAAAAGGTGAGAATTAATTAAACTTATGATTGCTTCAAGTAACCTTATTAAAGATGGTACCGTCAAATTGATTGGTAATAGTTTTTTTTTGTTGGTCTAGTCAATAGTGGTTAAGACCTTTCATAAGAACATCCATACAAATTAATCAAATTTAAGTGTCAGTTTGTAATGTCAAAAAATCAGCATATTACTAAATGCATATAAAGATTTTATTAAAAAAAAACGTTACCCCACACTAGGCATTTCTCCTGTGTGGTTAGTGCGTTTACAAAAAATAATAGTGTAACAGTAAAACACAAAAATAAAACCTTAAATTTAGTAAAATCTAAAACAGCTAGTTTAATATGTGAATTTTTGGATTTACATTGGCCTGCTTGGTTAATCAGCCTGCTATGAATACCACTAACTAGGAAACAAAGGAAATCGTACGATAATTAATTTATCGCATCCTATTGATACTGCCATTAATTGTTCATCTAGTTAATTCTCACGTTAAATCTAATACAATAGAACTTTTGCGTAACAATCGTCAGACATTTAGACAATCATCGCAAAGTCACCTTTTATTGCACAGCTGGCTATGCCCCGCGGTTCCACCCACTAAGCCAACCTGCCACCCGCCACCCGCCTACCCCCGCGCGCACGCTCCTGCCTTGTTGTATACCTTCCTCGAGAATAGGGTAGTTTCCTTAAAAAAGCTGATTGGTCCGAAAGTTGGATTACTCAAAAATACTGGACACGTATTTTTTCTTTTGTCACGTAAACCAAAAATGACGACGGTATAGTGCATTGCAATTGCGCGTCAAGCCCTTTCTCCTGAACTTTGATGTGCTATATCATTGTCACTTTTTATTGAATTAAGTAAGCAAAAAATACGTGTCCAATATTTTTTGGTAATCTTACTGACGGACTAAATAGACTTAATATATTTTTACCTAGGACACATCCCTATTGGGCTATCAACATAAATACATAAACTCACGCTTTATTCTCATGGGGGTAGGCAGAAACTACAGAACGCCACCCGCTATGATTACATTATCATACATATTATACATATTCCTTTTGCTTAGTTTACGTTCATACATCTGGTCATACACGCACCGCCGGTTGCGAGTACTACGCACCTGACCTTTTTGAAGAACAATGCTATTAGTCAGTGTATGGTCTTTCTAGGGCGTCCCCTCCCGGCGTTTCCGCTTACAGCTGCCTTATAAATACCTTTTTTAGTCGTCCTTCATCCATCCTCTCAACGTGACTTTGGGCTATCAAATCCCAAAATAATTTTGCGAATACGACTGGAAATTCCCGGAGAAAATAGAACCTTCGGCTTTATTATTTTAATACCTTTTCATGCTTATGAACTGTAAGATAAGTATTATATAAATAATTCTTTGAATACATTACTTTTTGAATTCTTATGACATTTTCTAAGTTTAACTTTGTCATCTTGCTGTTACATGATTTCACTGACTGAAAATGTCTGCAAATCCGTGTGGTTCTTCCCTCAAAAGACCATCTCGGACACTTATCTGCATGGTCCTCACATGATCTGACCAAGATAATGTCTGGACTTTAAAAGAGACTGTGATCTCTGAATTTCTTTCGGTGTTACTGCTCAGAGCAGTCGGATAAGGAAACACCGACCTAGTTTTAAATAATATTTTACCTGTTGAAGTGTAAAAACCTATTTACATAAATAAATATCATTTATCATCACTGACATCGGTGAAGGAAAACATCGTGAGGAAACTTAGGACTAATGATTCAATTTATAAAGTCTCCAATCGCCATCTTGCCGTGAGCAAGCGTGTTGTTTAATGGTCGTGCCTTCTTTGTATGAGAAGAGGCCTTTGCCCTACAGCAGGACAGTAACTGACCGGTGTTATGATTATAATTTTCTAAACTAATTTAATAAAGAGGAAAGATCAGTTAGTTTGAAATGAATAAACTCAAAAACTACCATATCGATTTTAATTATTCTTTCGCCTACAGAAAGCTACTTTATCAGCGAATAACATAGGCTATATTTTATTCTCAAAACTACACTTTGAAGGGGGTGAAGGGGATGTTAAAGTTCGAAGGAAAAAGCACGAAATATACGCGGACGAAGTCGCGTGCGAAGTGTTAGTTGAATTGTATTATAAACCAGTGTTGTAAAGTCGAGATTTTATATGTCTTTAGGGAATTTTAACATCTTCCAGAGACCAGAACCAACCGCATATATACCTTAAACTTGCAACCACAACAACGAAATTAAACTATTTTTTTTTCTAACTCCTCCGCTGTTCTTTTCTGATTAATTTCGTTGCGGGATTCAAGACAGTTGAATCGTTTCTCCGGGACTCGTCGGGCTTCGTTGTCTCGACGCTTTTCTGGTGGTTTGGGAATAGTGTGGCGGGCTTGTCCCAATTTAAAACCACAACAACGATAATCACATTTCTATGACATTGTATAAACGACCTTACAGGTTGTTACGCAACCAGTTGCCGGCTGTTACGTCACAGACGCAGTTACTACACCTGTTTGTGTGTAATGACTAGATTTGAGGCAAGAGCTTGCTTGATAATGATTACATACTTAGGATATAACAAGCCATGTGTATAGTTCTAAGGGTGCACTCGTAGCCGTGTGGTTCTTTCCTCAAAAGTCCAACTCGGACACTGATCTGCGTGTTCCTCACTTGATCTAACCAAGATAATGTCTGGACTCTTAAAAAGACTGATTTCAGTGTTTCTTCTCAGAGTAGTAGAATAGCGAAACACCAACCAAGTTTAAAAAAATATTTTACTTGTTGACGTGTAAAAGTGTTTGTAAAAACCTATCTACAGAAATAAATATAATTTATTAAAGGGTTCACACACATCCTAGTCGGCGCAACATGTTTTTCTTCCATACATATTTCGATAGTCATCTCCTTCCCAGCCACATCACACAATCCATCCAGTGTTTCTTTGGTCTTTTTTATTTTCACCTGTGTCGTGGACATACATTTAAAGTAAATATTTCGCATACACAAACAGCCAGACCCGGAACAACTACCTGTAGGCCATAAAACATTTCTTCCGTGCAAGAATTGAACCGACGACACGTGTCGCAGCAGCCGATCGCTTAGCCACTGCGTCAGCTGCACCGCCTAACCTTGTAACTCTCCACATTCATACACAAAATACGAGGTTTCATCCATCGGCAAAAATTACTAGCTTATAAACTCTCATCTCAAAAGTAACCTGCTTCGGGCTATCCTAGGACCTCCCCCCTATTTATAAAGAAGATACGATTGCTCTAAAACAGTCACTCTACCAGGACATCAATTTTATTGCAAATAAATTATCGAGATATATACATCTATTAAAACATCATATAATAAAGTTCAAGGCTTGATTGTTAATGATATATTTATATATGTGTGTCCCACACATGTAAATATGTCACCGTCTTGTCAAAACAACCAGCGAGTAAATTGTAAACAGAAAAAGATATTGGTGTTAGATAATTTTGTTCAAATATTTCTATTTGTTATTGTTTTGAGCGCCTCGGAAAGCACGTTAAGCCGTCCGGTCCCGGCTGTCATTTGTAGACCTTTGACAGTCGTTACGGGCAGTCAGAAATCCGAAAGTCTGACAACCAGTCTTACCAAGGGGTATTGTGTTGCCCAGTTGTGGAGGTCAGATAGGCAGTCGCTCCATGTAAAATAGTGGTATTCAGCTGCATCCAGTCAGACTGGGAGCCGACCCCGAAATACTTGGGTAAAGGCTAGACAGATGATATTAATGAGGTGCTTGAATATCGTTCGTGTCGACACAAGCCGAAAAGATTCCTCTATCCTTTTCTAACAATCTTAAGCAGGAAAATACGACATAACTATTAACACCGAATAAATATATTCTGTTTACAAAGAAAGAATGAAAGAAGAAAAAAACTAAAACCGCCCGGCACACGTGGTTAATTAAGATTGGAGATAATGGTACAGACGGTCGGCAGGTAAAATCTTAGCTTAGACGTTAGGGGTTCCGCACATAATATTTAAGAAAACAAAGTAAAATAAAAAGCCGACCAAGACACTCAGATGTCAAAGTACTCCTCCGCATCGCTGTCATCTGGAAACGTGCCCAAATGACTGGCAGCATTGCCACGATGGATGGCAATACTAATTCTTTGGGCCTGAGTGCCTTGGTAGGATTTTTATTTTATTTTGTTGTTGTAAATATGTATATAGTTAGTTTTATGGCGTAATTGTATATTTATGTAAATACTAAAAAATTAAAAAATAATTACTTATTTGAGCAAAGAATGGCAAAATAAAATAACATATTTTATTATTGTAGCTTGAAAATAACTCGCACAAATGGAAACCAAGTTCGAGACTATTTTAAAATGAATACCAGCCCCAGCTAGTAACTGTCTCACTCTAGGACAATAGCCTCTTCTCTATCTAACAATTAGTATTACATTTTAAGTAGCTGACCCGGCGAATTTCGTACTGCCTCAAAAGTTAACTTACACTTCCATCTGTCAGAAACTTATGGAAGTTATGGAAATTTAGTTTGCAGTAAAAAATATTTTGATCAAAAATCAAGATAAAATATATCCTACCTTTTGAGTTTCCTCTCTTTTAACATCGTGACGCTATATCTTTATTTATAAACATTTTATACATCTTAACACATAGTTATGTATTGTACATATTATGTTTAATAGTAAACAACGGATTACCTGTATATCTTTTCTCCTTCTCTATCAAGTCCATCCAAAGGTTGTCTGTAAGAGATCCCTTTTAGCAATAAAGCCGCCCTTGTAACACCCTATGTAACTCTTAAATTTGTAATTTTGTATAATGTACCATCTAGAGATATAATTAAATTCCGATCCCATCTTTAAATAATAATTTACGTAACACAACTACGAGTATCTTTGACAATCAATCCGTTTTACTATCACCACAGCGGACCCCTAAATATTTGGGTCCCCAAAAAACAGGGTTCCACATACTGACATAATGAGTAGTGAGTCATCGCCTTGAGGATCCAAATTGTTTCGTTTAAGATGTATACACACTGACTAAACCACTTTTTACATACCTAACGATCTCAAGAGAAGAGATTTCTTTGGTTTTTATTTAAAAGCTAGCTGTGCACCGTGGTTTTACTCGCTCTTAAGGGTCGTAGCGTGATGTTAAATAGCCTATATTCTTCCTCAACAATTGGGCTATCAAGATTTTTTGAAATCCGTCTGGTTTATCTAGAGATTAAGTCGTTCCAACAGAAAAAACAAAACATACCAGCACTTCGCCCGCGACTTAATCCGCGTGGATTTCCTACTTTTCCCTTCGAACTTTAACATCCCCTCCAGCCCCTTTACTGAGCAGTTTTGAAATAAAATATAGCCTATGTCACTCGCTAATAATGTAGCTTTCTATTGGTGAAAGAATGGCTAAAATCAGTCCAGTAATATCGGAGACTTATCGGGGCAAACAAACAAGCAAAAAAATCTTTCATCTTTATAATATCTACTCTAGCTTCCGCCCGCGAGGTTAGTTGATGAAAAAAGCCAAATATTATCGAAATCCGTTCAGTGGTTTAGGCGTGAAAAGGTAACAAACAAACTTACTTTCGCATTTATAATATTAGTTAGGATTATAGTATAGTGTATAGTGATTGTGCCCCTCACCTACAGTGACTGGCCGTGAATATAAAAAGCCGAGATACACTAACAGACCAGCCATATTAACATTATGTAGGTATGTTCTTATCACACATACCTGTGTAAATTTCTAAATGATTTTATTTGAGCGACCGTCAATTTAAATAATAATATTCCATTCGTACTGCGGTTTGCACAACACAAGTCAAAATGACGTTGCACGATGTGTGCAAAATCAGTTAAAGCCTATTATTTTTGTTTTACTATACTTAGTATTACTTATTTTTAAAATTTTATATACATATTTACAAAAACAAAATAAAATAAAAAGCCGACAAGACACTCAGGCGTCAAAGTACTCCTCCGCATCGCTGTCATCTGGAAACGTGCCCAAAAGACTGGCAGCATTGCCACGTTGGATGACAATACTAATTCTTTGGGCAAAGAATGAGCCAGCCGTTTGGTCGCGCGAAGTGTCGACCAGTCGTCGAGAAATTTCTTTGTAATTTACTATTGATTTTGGACACATCGTGCAATGCATCGTGTGTAATTTTGGCGTGTCATGCAAAATGACATTGCACGAATATGATTTGAATAATACCCTTCGCGAATAGAATAAATTATAATTTATCTTTGTAAAATCATTAAAAATAAATCGTAAGTAAATGACCTTAGACTACATTATAATGAAGTCCATCCAAAGGTTGTCTGTAAGAGATCGCTTTTAGCGATAAGGCCTTTTGCATGAAGCTCTTAAACATCCCACCATCATCATCTGCCTAGCCTTTACCCAACTGTGCTGGAGTCGGCTTCCAGTCTAACCGTATACAGCTGAATACCAGTATTTTACATGGAGCGACTCTGCCTATCTGACCTTCACAACCCAGTCACTGGGCAAAACGATAACTCTTAGTAAGACTGGTTGTCAGAATTTCTGGCTTTTAACTACCCGTAACGACGGTCAAAGATCTACAAAAGGCAGCCGGGACGCAGCTCAAGCCTCGGTATGTTATGAACGGTCACCCATCCACAGGCTAACCTCGGCAAGCGTAACTTAATCTTCGATCAACCTGTGCGGCTGTTTTTAATTAGACACAAGCTCCTCATTATTATTTGTATTTTCTATAGTGTAAAAAAAAATGTACCATCAACACGCAGCGAACAACGCTCCTTCCTTCTCAGAAAGAGAAGAGGCCTTTGCCCTGCAGTGCGACAGTTAAATACTGGTATTATTACGGACCATTAAAACCAAGATTGTGTTACCAAATCCTCGCCACCGACAGATGCGAAGCTAACATAACCCAATCAAAATAATTGAGATGCAATACTGCATCCGTCTGATTGGCCAAACGAAATGATACCCGAATTCTAAAGGCTGGCTTACACAGAGTGCGTCAGCGTGTTCACCTGTGGGGTAACAGGGTAGTATCCTTAAAAATTCTGATTGGTCCGAAAGTTGGATCACTCAAAAATACTGGACACGTATTTTAACTTTTGTCACGTAAACCAAAAATGACGACGATATAGTGCGTTGAAATTGCGCGTGACGTCACGCCGTGCTACACTTTTAACGTAACAGTGACGTCACAAGCAACTTCTCCTGAACTTTGATGTGCTATATCATTGTCACTTTTTATTGATTCGAGTAAGCAAAAAATACGTGTCTAGTATTTTTTGCTAATCTTACTGGCGGACTAAATAGACTTAATATATTTTTACCTAGGACACACCCCTTTTGCTGTAACACGCTTAGTACGGCAATGCCAATTGTTTTGACAGTTCCACAGCATTTATACAGTTATTAATTACATATCGAGACTCCTCCGTGCCTCGGAAAGCAAGTTAAAACCATTGGCAACAAAAATACATATCTCATCAAAAATCTCGTTAGTTGACGTAAACATCAAGATTGTTTCAGTTGTTTTATAAAAAAAGGACGTAGAAGTAGAAATCAGTAAAATCCGACGAATAGTCCAATCATGTACTGAACTGTCCAGAATCATGTATCAGTTAGTGCGTCGATGTCTCTTTCACCCTGTATATTAAACCATAGTCTGATCCAACCTTAGTCATCTCGTGTAATAATGCATTATCAAATGACTCTCGAGATGTACCATCTAATTTTGATGATGGGAAGAATTACCGTTATAATGATGCAATTGAATTTAGGGATAAAATTGAGGAAACGTTTTGATGAAATTTGAAAGGTCCTTGACGTATCAAATACCACACATTAGTCGAGAGAAAAGGGAACTCCCTGAGTGATGGAACCGGTTGATTGGATAGAATTTTGTTTTATTGTGATTAGTGTTTTGTTTTTATTTTGATGGCGATTAGATTGCAATGTACCTATGTTTTTAACAGCACGGGCAGATCTTGCTCTTCGAGCTTGATTTGGAAGCCATTTATTACATATGCGAGTCCCCTCCATGCCTTGGACAGCACGCTGTTGGTCCCGGCTGTAATGCTAAGATCTTTGACAATCGTTACCGAGTAGTCAGAAGCCCGTAAGTCTGACAACCAGTCCTACCAAAGGGTATCTATCGCGTTACTCCCAGTTACCAGATTGTAGAAGATTAACAGTGGTCTTTCTTGACGATTCATCTCCATCAAACCGAGCACCAAGCTTCTGACAGTTCATAAGTGACCATGTACGTTTATATAGCAAATAATCTATTTTGAATTCTTAGATTCCAACTCGGTCTACAGAATTTGAGCATTTTTAACTCAGGTAGGTAGAACTTGCGTATTAAACTTGGATTCGGTTCAGACGCAGTGCGTGAACGCTATGCAGGATATTCTGAATCATATGATCTAGCCTTTTCCCAACTATGTTGGGGTCGGCTTCCAGTCTAACCGGGTGTACCTGAATACCAGTATTTTCAATAGGGCCTATCTCACCACCACCACAACGCAGTTACTGGGCAACACGACACCCCTCAATAACACTGGCTGTCACAGTTTCGGGCTTCTGACTACCCGTAACGACTGTCAAAGATCTACAAATGTCAGGATACTCCGAACGATATATAATTATTAATTTCGGAGTTGCCTTTGGCAAACCGCAATTGAAACTATCAATATTTCGTAATTCTCTATAAAGCTGTATAGCATAGACGCCATTTGTTATTTGATTGAACCAATGACGTATAATTACTAGTACTATTATAACCAATTACATCGACTTAGACATTACAGAACCCATAATAAATGCCTCCAAGGTAGACCGCGTAACTTTTATACTAGATTACCTAAGAATATTCATCATCAACTATCTCCTTTCCCCAACTATGTTGGGATCGGCATTCTGCAGACGATTGGTATTTGAGGTTCAAATTTTAGTGGTTCAACTAAGTTCTTTACTCTCAAATACGTTTAGTAAAAAGCTGCTACTACACACTTCAATTTTATTTATTTGTAATATAGATTTGCAATTGAAAATTTGCAAGACATGCTGCACCGACCCCAAATGAAAAATTGGGATAAGGGCAAGAGGATGATGATGAGGATGATGATGATAGATTTGCAATTGAAAACAAAAACCTTACTCCCGATTTCTGGAAGTCTACTCCGTTCAATATGTTTTCAACTCCAAAGGCTCTTGATATCGTTGACATCACTCTGGGATCATGCTCTACTCAGGGGCAGTTGTCAGTACTATAAACGTATTGGATCCATTGTAATGCCAGTGTGACAGAGATGGAGCATTATCATCTCTTTTCCGCAACGGTTACATTTACTAACCTAACCAATTCTTTGTCCACAGATACCCCCACCAAAGAATGCCATAAAACCAAAGATGGCGGCGTCAAAAACTCTCATTCTCCTTATATTCACACACTTCATTATCGCCCACACACAAGACCTGTCATCGGAAGATATAAAAACAGTAAAGGACAGTGAAGAAGCACCTGAAGATATAACTCTACCAATTGAAGAAGAAGAATTTAGCACTACAACAGAATATAATGTAACAGATGAAGATCTCGAAGGCAGAAATGCTGAACCTGATATGGTAGAAACAGCGACAGATGAAACTAATGTTGATATTACAGGATCTAGTTCAAACAATGTCGTTGACGAGCCCGAGAAGATCGTTCATACCAATTTGAGCAATAATATTGATATTGTATCGAAGGTAATTGGAAACAATCAGGGCTTGTTATTTAGAATTAGATTCCTTTGAAATGAGTGAGAATATTCTCAGACGTAGGTACAGCTGTGGTGTAAACAAATGTGGATGTATGATAATATTTTGTTCCATGTTATGCCTTCTTTCATCAGTGGCGCTTGGGGATTATGCTCAGTTTAAGTAGGCTAGTAGAAGTGTGTACCATGAAGAGTGAGTGTGGAAAGCGGCTGTCATGTTACGGGCACGTGATGCGAAAGAATGAGGACTCTTTGAGTGATAATTAGGAGAGTTACAAGAGTAGAGGACGATTAAAGAATTGAATGGATTGTGTGAAAGATATGGTTAGAAGGATGTGACTATTGAGATCGCAACAAATAGAGACGTATAGGAGAAGAAGACGCCGTGCCGACCACATATAAATTGGGATAAGGGCAGGAGGATGATGTGTAAAAGTGCTATACCACTATTCTTTGGTACTGAAAGACTTGGTCTCTTTCTTTGTCTATCTGGTTAAGATTAGCTTTGATGAAGCCACATCTGCGTATAGTATTTGCTTTCTGACCCATCACTGTCATCACCATTTACAGTCTGTCTTGATCTACTGGCGGACCTCTCTCTCTCTCTCTTACACATAGTTGTCACATATTTCTCTTTTGTTTCGTTAAATTAATGAATGAAATTATTGATTGTGAATTGGAATAATTATTATCGTATCACCTAATTCAGTGCTTGAAAAATATTTGACAGTTATTCGTGACGTTGCCAAATTTATAGAATGCGCCGCTATAATGACGGTGCGACAGCATTCTTATAAGGATGATGACGTAATAATTTAATTCAATAAAGTAATAATCGTAATCAACGCTATTTCAGACTGAAACGGTGCCAATGCAAGCCACGACGAAGGCGATGGAGGAGGAACCGTTACCAAAGATGCAGGAATCAGATGAGGAAGAAGAAGAAGTTGAAGTTCCTGGTCTGAGGAATCCTAAGGCTGAAACTGGTAGGGCTCAGATAACGGATTTATTTCTATCTTCTATAAATGTAAAAATGAATGTGGTAGTACTCGCAACCGGCGTGCTTGTGCCAGATGTATGAACTTGAGTGAAGCGAAAGGAGTATGTGAGGATCGTAGTAGGTGGCGTTCTGTGGTTTCTGCCTACCCCATGGGAAAAACGGCGTGAGTTTTTTTTTTTTTTTTTAAGAAACTTTGCCCCACACTAGGACTTGCTCCTGTGTCGTGGGTGCGTTTACAAACATTTAAACTCACATACACAACCAGCCAGACCCGCAACAACTACCTGTAGGCCATACAAATACTTGTTCCGTGCGGGAATCGAACCCACGACACGCGGCGCAGCAGTCGATCGCTCAGACACTTCGCCAACCGTGCCGTCAGATGTATGTATAGAAAGTTAAATATTTATGTATGTATAGAAAGAAAGGAAGTCGGAAGTTTGGGAATAGTGTGGCGGGCTTGTCCAATTTTCACCCCCATGGGGAAAAGGCGTGAGTTTATGTATAGTATGTAAATTAACCGCATTAACATAGTGTTTTCATTTATCTACACAGTACTACAAACTCTCTTCAACTTTCCTCTTAGCTTTTAATTGCTAATCGTAAACAATGTAGGCTTGAGTACTGAGATATTTAGCGCACGGGACATATACATAGTTAATTAATTGGGAGCGAAAGTGAAAAGCTGAGAATATTAAGCTTACATTCAATCCTAATGCATATTCTAATCGAGTGTGAGGGACTCGTGACCACATCAAAACAGCCCGGACTGAAGTTGAAGTCAATCGACGACGAAAAACAATGCAATTTTGTTCATTTTTATTTTATTACAAACTAGCTTTTGCCCGCGTCTTCGCTCGCGTTAGGAAAAGAGAAAAAGTAGCCTACGTCACTCTCCATCCCTTCAACTATCTCCACTTAAAAAATCACGTCAATTCGTCGCTCCGTTTTGCCGTGAAAGACGGACAAACAGACGCACACACTTTCCCATTTATAATATTAAGTATGGATTTGGAAAGAAAACCTCGGGACTCAGAACCTAGTTCCACCCAAAAGATTTAGTAACCTGTTATGCTATCTATGATGGATAATGAGAACCTCGTTAGAACTCGCGAGAGTGAATCTGTGGTAATAAAATTTGACAGGTCGCAGATTCCTCTTCTCGTTTGTCTCGTGTCTTGTGGCTACATTAAAACAACCGCTCAGGACGGAAGTCCAACTCAGTCGATCATGTGCATCAAGCACATGTTATCAGTAAAAAATATTTTGAATTGGATCATAAGTTCCAGAGATTATCCCCTACATACTTACGCACATTCAAACAAATTTAACTTCTTCATAACATTAGTATTCTAACTTTTTTCCAGATTCAAAAGCACAAACAGACAAACGCAACTTCGACTCCCATCCCCCGGACCTCAAGCCGCAGACCACTCGCTCCGTCGTCCGCGGATGGCTGCAAGACTGCTGGGTGCGACCCCCGGCGGGTATCATGGTACCACTGAGAGCTGCCGCGCTGGCACGAGCCCTGGCAGTATGGAGCGACCTGACAGTGCCCACGTTGAACCTGACTCATGTGCTCGTCATGGGATATGATTCTAATGGTAAGTTCTTAACGATGTTATAGGAACCCGAATATTGACAAAGTCAAAGATAATTCATTTATTTTAATAGGGTAGTGTCGTTATACATTCTGTTTGGTCCGATAGTTGGATTACTCAAAAATACGGGACACCTATTTTTTCTTTTGTCACGTAAATCAAAAATGACGACGATATAGAGCGTTATAATTTCGCGTAACGTTACACCTTGTTACACTTTTTACGTAAAAGTGACGTCACAAGCCCCTTCTACTGAACTTTGATGTGCTATATCTTTGTCAGTTTTTATTGATTTGAGTAAGCAAAAAATACGTGTCCAATATTTTTTGGTAATCTAACTGACGGACCAAATAGACTTATATTTTTTTTACTTCGTCCGGGTAAAGCCGGACTTAGGTAGGCTTTTTGATTAGGTGTCCGGCCAAAATAAACTATGTCCGGCTCTTGTAAGACTAAGCTTAGCATTTATAGACCGTTGTTTTTCAACTGCCCAAAACGATAAGACAGATATTTCATTTTTATTAGCACAAATAACCATATTTACATACAATTTTTGGTCGTACCTATTAATTCTGAGACCAAATCCTCAATAATGAAGGGTGTCCGGCCTTTCTACCCAAATGTCCGGCTATTAGGTTTGGCGACCTGGCAACCCTAGGTGATGATGATGAAGATCCGAGACGGTTGCGTCGTCCAATTTTTTGCGTAGACACACTTAAGAACAGAAAATACTTAATTCAATACAGGAAAATACCGAGCAAACTGTGTGTTCATAACCTTCACTGAAGTGTCAATTAGATAAGCAAACAAACGTTATTGATATCAAATATTTTTGTGTAAGGACCTAATTAGAATGATCGAGAGGTATAATAATACCAGCCTGTTACTGTCCCACTGCAGGGCAAAGGCCTCTTGTCATACAAAGAAGGCACGAGCATTAAGCCCCGAACTCCACGAGACGAGAGAAGATGTCGTTATTTACGCATCCCGTCTCCGATTAGTGTAAATCACGAATTCTAATGGTGCTTTATAACACATCTCCTGTCATCTCCGCTTTGATGGAGTCCGGGCCTTAATCACCACGGTCGCTCAAGGGGGGCCGGCGAGGAAAGATTTGTTTTTTTTTTTCGTTTATAATGGATTACCTCAAAAACTACTGAACCGATTTTTAAAATTCCTTCACCAACAGAAAGTTACATTACCAGCGCGTAAGAAATGCTATATATTGTTTTCAAAACTACGATTTAAAGGGGGTTGAGAAGATACTAAAGTTCAAAGGGATAAGTACAAAAACCACAGGTGAAGCGCTGGTATTCATTGTGCCTCGCGGACTCGCACGCTTGTGAGGGTCTCAGCGTGATGCTTAATAGCATATAACCTTCTTCAAGAATCGGGCTATCAAATGAAAAAAAGATTTTTTCATATCCCACTGAAAGTTCCAGAGATTTCAGCGTTCAAACAAAACAAGTGGTCGAAACGCGACTTACGTAAATTTTAAAGACGGCTTACATAAACAACGTTGGAAGTTAAATAAAAGCTTGTCAAAATAAACTCTTGGTAAAAATAGTTAAGGTTTCCTAGCGATGATGATGTCTAAGTCGTTACTACGGTTCCGTACCCAAAGGATAAAAAGGGACCCTATTAGTAAGACTCAGCTGTCCGTCCGTCTGTCACCAGGCTGTATCTCATGAACCGTGATAGTTAGACAGTTGAACTTCTCACAGATGATGTATTTCTTTTGCCGCTATAACAACAAATACTAAAAAAACAGAATAAAACAAATACTTAAGGGGGCTCTCCCATACAACAAACGCGATATGTTTGCTGTTTTTATAGTTAATGGTACGGAAACCTTCGTGCGAGTGGCCAACTCGGACTTGGCCGGTATTTTTTATTAATATGAAAAATCTAAAAATACGTGTGTTATATTTTATGACGACTGAAGGACTACATATAATTTATTTTTATACATGTCCAATATTTTTTAACACCTTAACTGCCAAACAACGAGACACAATAGAAAATGTATTGTTTGTCGGTCATTTGGCGTGCAACGTGTTAATATATAAGGCTAGATAGATCTACCTCACGGAAAAAAAATACATTTTTATTCATCATCCCTATTGATTCATATTTTGGTACTTACCCGGATTTGAACTCACAACCTCATACATGATAGATAGCAAGAATACTATTATAAAACCCCAGAGCAATATGTATGTTATGTCCTTGGTTTTGAGTTGAGCTCTACAACTTGCGACAAATGCTTGTACTGACTGAACCACTTATATATGTGTGGTTCTTTCCTCAAGAGACCATATCAGACACTAATCTGCATGGTCCTCACATGATCTAACCAAGATAATGTCTGGACTTTAAAAGAGACTGATCTCTGAGTGTATTTCGGTGTTTCTTCTCTGAGTATTACAGAAATAAATATAATATATCAATAACTATAAAAAACGTATACCTGTCTTTGTACTATGACCCACTTAAGTGGACAAAGTAACGACTCTGACATCGAACCCGGAACTGTAAACATACCTAATGACCGACAGGACATAAAGTGTCCTTCACACATAGAACAACAAAGGTTTTTTTATAGTTTTTCTTGTATTTCTAAGTGTTTTAATAATAACTGGTGACAAATATCTTTTACTAGCTGACTTAACAGAGGTTGTCTTGTCAATGGCGCGAAGTCGCGAACTGTCAAACGCGAGAAGTTAAAATAATTTTGACGACCTATGTGGTGCAGCGGATGAAGTTCGCCTGCGACGCAGGAGGTTGCGGGTTCGAATCCCGCCTTGGGACAAATGTTTGTACTATCTAAAAAGATTTGTTCCGGGTGTTCTGGGTATTTGCTATGTATAATTAAAAATATCTATCTATGTAATGTATTAAGTATATCAGTCATCTAGTACCCATAACACAAGCTCTGCTTGGCTTGGGGCTAGATGATGCTGTGTGAATTGTCTAGCATTATTTATTTATTTATTTTTATTTAATTGTTAAGTTTACTGAAATTTTCCAATTCTCTGAGCAATTACTAAATTTTTCTTTCCGTAAGGACCTTCTACAAAATATCAGAAAACTTAAAATGAAAGATGAATCAAATCGGTAAAGTCGTTCTCAAGTTATGGCTTGACCAAGGGAAACAGGGAATCATACTAGCTGACCCAGCAAACGTTGTTTTGCCACAAAACAGGTTTGGGGTGGACCACCCTTAACATTTAGGGGGATGCAAAGTAGATGTTGTCCGATTACTGACGACCCGTAGACTTAATGATCTACGACTGGGAGTTATTCGCTGAGCGATTGACTGCTGCGCCGCGTATCGTGGGTTCGATTCCCGCACGGAACAAACATTTGTACGGCCTACAGGTAGTTGTTCCGGGTCTGGTAGTTCGTGTATGTGACTTTAAATGTTTGTAAACGCACCCACCATACAGGAGAAATTCCCAGTAAAGAGCAACGTTTTTTTTTAAAAAAAATTGCTGTTAAATAATAATCGTCTGTGTGCTTCTTTTTTATCTCCTGCCTGCACACCAAACTCTTTTATAGACGATACACGGTGCATTTTACTTAAACAACAGAATATTGTAAATAAAATTATCGACTTTTGGTAAACTTGTTCCTTTAGTTACAATAATTTGATTTATGGTGTAGTTCTTTCCTCAAAAGACGATCTTAGACGCTAATCTGCATGGTCCTCACATGATCTGACCAAGATAATGTCTGGTCTTTAAAAGCGACTGTGACTCTTGTGAGTTTGGTTCGGTGTTTCTTCTCAGAGTGGTCAGATACGAAACGCTGACCTCATTTTTGGTACACAATATTTATATATAAAAAGTGTTTTAAAACAATTTGCAGAAGTAAATATAATTAAATATCTCGACTTACCCAAGTAGCAACAGCAGAAAAAGGGGAAAAATAATCATCGGAACTCACCTGTAACAAAAATAATAAGAACAATTAATACATTATAACAATAGTATAGTGATTCACATACATAATAAATTAAGTTTATTTATTAACATAACATATTAACTTTTTTGTATATTTTGTAAGTCATTGTGAATCAAAAACAAAATAAATGTAAGTGTGTACTGTGAAAATATTTGAGAACATGCATATGTTATAAGCGTTATATAAAATGTAATTTTTAATAACTAAAAAGATTGAAAGGTTTTCTGTAAGGGATCGATTTTAGGGATAAGGCCGCCCATTGTAACACTGGGAGATATTATTTGTAAATTTTGATGGTGTACAATAAATAGTGTTCTATTCTATTTTATTCAAAAAACCTCTTAAGAAGTTGTTGTAATCACTATTACTATGGCTTAGCTTCAAATAATGTGTTTCAAGTATATGAATAGAAGAAAAAAAAAGATAACAGGGCATCGAAAAATTTAATTGAAAAAAGTGCCCGAAAGGTTGGCAGCATTGCCACTCAATGTGGTTAAGCAGGTAAGATAGACAGTCGGTCCATGTAAAACACTGGTAATCAATTGCATCCGGTTAGACTGGAAGCCGACCCCAACATAGTTGGGAAAAGGCTATTGATAGTTCATAGAAAATACATAGAAAAACACACAGTACAAAAAGTTAGGTATAGAGACATGAGAAGTAAACAAGTAAATTAATGCTTCAATAACTTGGTTATTTACGAAAACAATGACGCAATTAATAAATCATGTCGTTTTTTTAATACTTAACATATTATTTTCATATTACATATGGCTAAATAAAAACAGCCAGCCGCACGGGTTGATCCACGATTAAGCTACGCTTGCCGAGGTCAGTCTGTGGATGGGTGACCGGTTCGTAACATATCGAGACTCGTGCCTCGGGAAGCACGGTAAGCCGTTGATCCCGGCTGTCATTTGTAAATCATTGACAGTCGCTATGGGTAGTCAGAAGCCCGAAAGATCGACCATCAGGTTTACCAAGGGCTATCGTAATGCCCAATAACTGGATTGAGGTCAGATAGGCAGTCGCTCCATGTAAGATTCAGCTGCATCCGGTTACACTGGAAGCTGACCCCAACATAGTTGGGAAAAGGCTGATGATGATTCGAAAGGTGTTGGAATCAAGCTAGTAATGTTATGTTCAAATAGTTAGGTCATGGCGATAGGATGAATGATAGACGATTATCACCCATCCACAGACCCACCTCGGCAATCGTAACTTAACCTTCGATCAACCCGTGCGGCAGTATTTACTTAGCCACGAGCTCCTTTCAACGTGTCCGAACCATCTGCGCGTAATATTACTAGTGCGATTCAAAAACCGTTCGAATTTACGTTACGATTTCGTCAAGCTTCCATGCTGGGCCTCCGATCATAATACACGTTTAAACAGCCTTATAATAATGGAATATTTACGTATTTCTGCATTAATATGGTATTTAACGACAGACAAACGATTGGCTATGCGGCAATTGTCATTTAAATTGTAATACACAGACATATTTTTACTGACAATGTATGGTTTTTTTGGCCTGTCATATTTCGCTTAGCGTGGTATCACACTTGACGTAAAAGACGCAGGGGGGACAGAAAACGTGTTCTTTTAAAATATACTTTCATACACAACAAGTCTTAAAATGTGAAATATTAAGACTACAACGAATTAAGTACCAACATATATTTTGTCCTTCTCTATCAAGTCCATACAAAGGTTGTCTGTAAGAGATCGCTTTTAGCGATAAGGCCGCCCATTGTAACACCCTATGTAGCTCTTAAACTCGTTATTTATAAGTTTTCATGGTGTACAATAAAAAGAATTCTATTCTATTCCATATTTCCATAGCACTGTATGCTTCTATCGTTAAAAAGTGCTTTAGTAATATTTAATGCGAATACCAGTCTTTCACTTGGAGCGACTGCCTATCTGACCTCCACAACCCAGTTACTGGGCATCTCGATACTCCTTGGTAGGACTGGTTGTCAGGCGTTCGGGCTTCTGCTTGCTGGTGCAACAGCACCCTTATATTTAAATTGACAGGCGAATACAATTCTGTATCTATACTTAATACAAATAATTAAAATTGAAGTGTCTGTTTGTAATGTTAAAACCACAGCTTTTTACTAAAAACATGGGTATTATACCTACACGGTAGTAATACCAAAAAAGTTTTTTTGGCGAATCACCAAAACGACTGAACCTATTTTGACGGGACTTTCACTGGCATATAGCTAATGTTATAAAGAGTAACTTAGGCTACTTTTGTGTTAGAAAAAAGAGGGATTCGCGCATTAAACGACTACCCATCTTTTGTTTTAAATTCCTCGCGAAAAAGTCGCGCGCACAGCTAGTACGTAATAAATAAATTAGCTTGAAGAATCCTTCATGCCATTTTTCAGTCTTTTGCACCCGGTGACAAGCGTAGCTAAAATTATGAATACTGTATTGTATTGTTTTTTTACAAGCCAAAATTGTTTTTGATACATACATAAACTCACGCCTTTTACCCATGGGGATAGGCAGAAACTACAGAACCCCACCTGCTACGATCCTCACATGCTCCTTTTGCTTCTTTTACGTTCATACATCTCAGCATAATGCTGCGTCTGCGTTATTTAAAAAACTAATACCGCAGCGCTGTAAGATAGAGGTGTACCTGTAACTGCAGTTCACTTACATTTCGCCAGTTCATGGAATAGGGGGCAAGCCTATTGCCATCAATTGGAAACAAGTCCAGACTGCTCACGAGAAATTCCAGATGGGAATTCGGACTTTGTTGACCCGGAGTTTATGTATGTTTATTTATTTTTGTACTGGGCAGCGAAAGGGTCAAGTACTAGTGCACATGAAATATTGTCGAAGAACAATAAAACACTTGGTAACTAAAGTCGAGCATAAAAGGGAAAACTAGACTCAAATCAACAGATCTTGGGAAAGGCAAACGCCGACCTTGTACAAGATAATTATGTAATGTATCCGACATGCCCCAGTTGGTACCAACCCAAGCACCACCAGTTGGTAGCAAAAACTCGGTGATTGGTAAGTAAAAAAAAAACAAACAACAAACAACGAGTCCGACTCTATCTCCGAGAGTTCCGTGACTAATATTTTACGTTAAATTTGACAATAGAATGCGCTTCGGAAAGAACGTTACGGTGTTGATCCCGGCTGTCATTTGTAGATATTTGACAGTCGTTACGGGTAGTCGGAAGCCCGAAAGTCTGATAACCAGTCTTACTAAGGGTTATCGTGTTGCCCAGTAAACGGGTTGTGGATGTCAGATAGGCATTCGTGCCATGTGAAATACTAGTATTAAGCTGTCTCCGGTTACATTGGAAACCAACACTTACTCAGTTGGGAAAAGGCTAAGCAGATGATGATAATATAATTTTACAACAGAATACTGTTCTGAGTTATTAACACAGGCCTCTTCTAGGCAAGCTAACCCGACTTTGTCTCCTCTGGCCTAGACTACAGTCATGGGGAATGATGTGCAAAGGAAGCCTTTTCATAACTATGAAACCAGTTTAAACTGGTTACCCCACTTTTAAATTTCAACCCCTTATTTCGGATCATATTTCAATAAACAAAACATCATTTGTTATTCAAGTTGACACACACAGATAATAACTATAGCAAAATTAAAATCGACAGCGTTCCTGATGTAAGCCGCTGTGACAGATAGACAAACAAAGTCCCATAAGGGTTTATTTTTCGCGATTTTGATACGGAACCCTAAAAAGTACTTGGTAAGCGTGAGTTGACAGTAGTAAAATGAACAGATACGGTTAAATACTTCCCAGTACTTTTTTTTTACATATTTTAGCTATTTGGCTTTCTTTCCAACTTGACATCTCTTCTACCCGAGCACGGGACGCCCCGTTGACTCTAGAGAATAGAAAACTTTCTTCCCTTCAGTTCTAACATCGCCATGCTTAGGACGGTAGAAATCAGTCAACAATCTGTCTTACTGTCTATTTTTCAGCCGCCAAAACCCGTTTCTATGGTGGTCATGCTACACGTGCTGGCTGGAAATCAACCAAAAAAAAAGTAGGAATTGGTCGAAGCAAAATGTTGAAAAAAATAAAGTTGGTGGCGATTTAGTTTCGCCATAAAACATCAAGGAACCCTGATTCTTATAATAATATGAAGCAATCTGTTGAAAAGGAAATAGATTTGACTATAGGTTTATAATAAGATAATTGATTAACTTCTTGTTATACTACGGAGTGACCTAATCATAATATGGATACGAAGTGTCGCCAAAAGTAACTTGAAAGAGGTTTACAGAGTACGTAATCACTTATATATCAAACTAGCACTTCGTCCATGTGGATTTCGTACTATTCCCTTCGTACTTTAACATCCCCTTCACCCCCATAAAAGCGTAGTTTTGAAAATAATAATAGACTATAACACTCAGGAATGATGTAGCTTTCTAACTGTGTAGACATTTTTAGAATTGGATCATTAGTTCCGGAGATTTCTCCCTACATACAAACTTAGAAAACAAATTTTACCTCCTTTTAACATTAGTAAAGAAACGTATGAATCCTTGTTTCCCTTGGTCTTTTCTTTTAAAGTATTCTAGTACTTAACTAAGACCATTGCGCAGAAAAAGATAAAATTTCAGAAAACTTAACGACTATTATAACTTCGCGCGTTTGACAGTTCCCGCATTTGATGAATGTGAATTTCAACACGGGTAACACCGCGGGGCTCAGCGAGACGGGTATACATTCAAGTTCTTCCAACTCATAAGACTGGGACTGGACTGGGGAGTTTGTTGCGCCGCTCCTTCTTCCCAGCACAAACACTAGGAAGTGGTGAAGGGTGGGCGTTTCGGGGGACTGACTTTTGTAATTTTTGACGTTCAAACAGTGCTGATTCTCTGCCTTATTTGAATGAAGGAATTTTGATTTGATTTGATCATCTACCTAGCTTAAACTGACGAACAATTTCAACGTTGGGGGATCCAGAATCATGTACTGAACTTACAGTTCATCAGTTTATGCGTCGATGTACCTTCAGCCCTGTATAATACTATTATTTTGTCGGCAGGTGTAAACTGGCGATCCAGGCATAATCTCCACCCCACAAGTAATGCCAGCGGTGAGAAGACTGTAGCAGAGGCGTTGTCAAAGCTTTTGCTTAAGTATCAGGTAAATATGGCGACATTCGTCGTCACGACTGATGTGGGGCGGCGGGAGACGGTCCGCCTGCGACGTAGGAGGTTGCGGGTTCGATTCCCGCCTTGGGACAAATGTTTGTACGATCTACACAGATTTGTTCCGGCTGTTCTGTATAATAATAAATATCTATGTATGTAATGTATTGTATTAAGTATATCAGTCATCTAGTAGCCATAATACAAGCTCTGCTTAGCTTGGAGCTAGATGATGCGGTGTGGATTGTCCAGCATTATATATTTATTTATTTTCTTTGCTCCGTAACGCCCCTTCAAGGATTAAATACTCTCATTACGCAAACGCAAACGTCGACAGTTTCTCGTGCATTATGCGCAAAAGATGTGCATCTTTGTTAAGCCGAGTACGCGCCAGCCCCAACACCATTCTCAGAACGCTGGCTGATAGGTGGGACTCTCCGATCTTGGGGCGGTGGATACGACTGCACGCGGTCAAATAGACATTCCCCAGGTTCGGTGGGTCTCACCCAGTTTATATCTAGTACCTATTTTATTTTTATTTATTTTTTTTATTTTTTTTTACTAACACTAGTTCTAAGTATAAATTGTTACTAACACGATATGGCAAGTTCCGAAATAAACGTATTATTATTATTATTATTATTAGCTCAATTCAGCTATGCATAAGCGTCCGTTCAGCTAAAGGGTTCTCGCTAAACACATACAAATCTGGTATTTTGTATGGATTAAAGCTGTATTGAGCTAAATCATCAGAAGGACTGCTTTCTGATTCGAGCCCTTTATCCATCTGCCTTACGAGAGCGTTTCATATGTTGGTTGAGGCTCCTGGCTATTAAGCAATAGGCTGACCTCGCGAGCCAAGTCAACATGCTTGATTTGCCTCAGCATTTTCTTTATTTACGAACCGACCTCGACAAGCGCGGTACCTAGAGTAGCCTAGTTAACCACGAGCCCCTCCACCTTGTAATGTACTTATTGGTATTTCCCGCAGGGTGTTAACACGGACACAACAAATGACGGTACAATGAGGGCGTTGGCGACAGCCGCAAAGCTGGTGCCATACGACAGTGCGTTGTTCGTGATCACCGACAAAGGACCTGGTGATCCTCAGAGGTTGCCACTGGCATTGAGGGCGCTGGTGGAGAAGAGGTTGAAGGTAAGGCCTTCAAGACTAACTAAGCCATGAGCATTTTATGGCGAATCTTCCTCATCATCATCGTGTGCCCGTGGCATCACAACGGGCCGTATTCTGATACGGCCCGTTGTGATGCCACGGGCCAAAAAAATTGCGAAAAATTTGCGGTCAGCAAATTAAAAAAAAAACACGCTGTGTGTTATTCTGTAACAAACAGCGTGTTTTTTTTTTAATTTGCTGAGAAAAGAGCTTTTTTAGCCGAGCACATTTTTTTATAGTATATTGTATTTTGATACTCTTTAATTTGCGTGCGTGTCCCAACTAAATGTTTTTCTTTCTTTATCTTGGCTTTGTCCCATGTTAGTTGGGGTCGGCGCGACAGGTTATTTTCTGCCAGTTTCTTCTATCAGCCGTCAATCTTCATTTACTCAACTCCACATATCTTTTATAAAAAAAAGTTTATTTACGTCAATGACCGTGTTGTCCTCCTAAACTGCGCTACAAATCCAGATGGGTTTGCAAACCATAGTAACCTTGAGAAGCAGGAGAATGGGTCGCTAGTTGAATAATAACTAAATTTCTTCCACCAGGTCTACACAATATGGACGGACCCGAACTATCCCTCAGAGGAATCTGAAGAAGCTCTCCAGGAGTTGAGGAATGTCTCCAAGCACACTGAGGGAGAAGTCATGCCTTATCCTTTGCAAGTCATGGTAAGAATCTTAGAGCTTTTATTGTGTGTGGTACTGGTGGTCCTTTACACCGGATGCGACTCGAAGGACCAAAATGTAGGATTTTTCCGTCAGTGGCCATAGGCTCGCTCCCTATTACATGGAACTTAAATACAACTGCGCAAGCGTGTTGCCTACCGACCTCGGCAAGCGAAGCTAAACCTTCGATTGTGCAGTTATTATTATTTAACCCAAAACCCCCTAACACGCTTTTTCAAATGATCAAAGCTATCTAGTTTCCAAACGATATGAAAGATTTTAATACCCCCATTTATTAACACATAAAAATACCACATTCTTGCAAACTAAGCTATACACCCGCCTTACGAAGATCTTAAAACACTAAAAACTTTAGATTAATGACAGAAAATCGCTCACAAGTAGAAAATAACTGCTTTTAGCAGGAATTTCTTTAAGAGCCGCGTGAAATGTTAAAGTATAGTGACTGCCACGATGGTGTAGTGGTCCTAAGCGGTACTGCCAAGATGCTGAGGTCCTTGGAATCCCATGGTCGGGCAAAGTGGTATTAGGTATATTCGTTTTTAATTTCTCAGTGGTAGCCCGGATTCTACATTTGTGCTCGCTTGATATTAAGCTCGCCCCTTATAACATGGGAGTCATGGGACTTAAACATAACTGGCAAGATATGGGTGTACAAAGTACATCTCCGTCTAACGCTTCAGGGGAAAAAATACTGTAGTATAACCTATAATTAGAATATGGCCGAGCGATTGACTGCTGCGCCGCGTGTCGTGTGTTCGATTCCCGCAAGGAACAAATATTTGTATGGCATACTGGTAGTTGTTCCGGGTCTGGTTGCTTGTGCATGTGAGCTTGAATGTTTATCAAACGCACCCACGACACAGGAGAAATTCTTAGTGTAGCGTTTTAGAAAAAAAAGAAGAAAGAATTAAGCATGAACTTTCATTAATATCCGTGCAGTCGATTTTGCGTGACGGAGCAATAAAAAATCACACGAGCTTTCGTATTTCTAATGTACGAAGGATTATTACAAAAGCATATTACATGGGGCTTAAATATGACGAAACATGCTTGTACTATAGCTACACTTCTGCCCAACCCTTTGGGGAATACAGGGTTGATGTTATGTAGAGTCATACGCAGTTGTTTATTAAAATCATCTTGTACCACAATATATCTTCAGCTTGTGAGAATTGGGTCACCATTTCAATAATTCGCAAAGGTTCATTAAATATTTCTTTGCTTTCAAGGTGTATAGAATTTGGAATGGCTACAATATATTTACTTTCCATTTTAAAGTGTTTATAAAGGAGAATAATGGTGCTAAAAAGTAATGGTATCCCATTATTAATTACAAATCCTCCGCAGTTAAAATCTTCCACCATCATTTGCTTGACCTTTACTCAACATTTTGGTGTCGGCATCCAGTCTAACCGATTACCAGTATTTTACATGCAGCATCTGCCTATCTCTCCTCCACAACTCATTTCCTGGGTAACACGATACCTTTGGCAGACTTTCGTGGTTTTCTGACTACCCGTTACGACTGAATAAGTTCTTTTTTGATGATATTTTTAAAATGCAGAATAGTAAAGAAACGTATGGGTACGATATGTATGGGTGCCTTATTTTAAGATATGTTGTTATGATGGTGTACTATAGATACACCTCTGCCAAACCCACCGGGTTACATAGGCGTGATGTTATGTGTATCAAGATCAGGTTAACAGTATAGACTACTATTAACTTATAAGGTAACGCAGATCGCGATTCATCGAAAGCCATTTATGAGGTGCTCGACGCCAGACGACGTCTAGGTCATACCTTACTCAACTATGATGGTCTTGTTACAGGACATGGAAGGGTCCAGTAATCTGGCAGCAGAAACTGAACTTGAGCAATGGAACCCCCTGGATCCTAAGCAAGGCAGGCGGGGAAGACTTAACAATGATTTGGGGATGGAGAAATTTGATGTGAGTATAATCCAAGAAGTCGGTGTTGGCTTCCAGTCTAACAGATAGCAGCTGAGTACCAGTATTGTACATGGAGTGATTGCCTATCTGAACTCCAGAACCAAGTCACTGGATAACACGATACCCCTTGGTAAGACTGGTTGTCCAGCCTGTAAAGACTGTCAAAGATCTACGAATTACAGCCTTGAGTTGTTTTTGGAGCACGGAGGAGTCTTGGTATATAATAAAAACTCCACAGACCGACCTCGACACGAGTAGCTTAACCTTGAAAATTAACCCCCGCAGCTGTTTTTATTATGCCACGAGCCCCTTAGCTCTTTAATGGTACGTATTATATTTTCTATCAACAGTTGCTCCTGGTACGCCGAGGAGGCGGTCAGGCAATATCCTTGGGAGTTCCAGTAGAGAATGGAGTGACAGCATTGAGGGTATTCATCGAAGGTGCTGTGGAACATGCTGTGCTGTATCCACCGAATGATGGTCAGTATATACCTTCTTGTCTCTTTCTTTGAAGTTCTTTAATCTCACAAGTTTCCGACAACGTTGCACACAAGAAAAGTCTCCTGTGTCGTGGGTGCGTTTACAAACATTCAAACTCACATACACAAACAGCAAGATAGATCAGACAGAATGATCTGATGTTGGTAAGTTGGTTGCGCCACTTCTTCTTCCCAGCATAAATACTAGAATGGGTGAATAGCGGGCGTTTTGGAGGACTGTCGTATGTGAATTTTGACGTTCAAAAATTGCTGATTAGCTCTTATTTTGATTCTTGAAATGGGAAGTGCTTAGCTTAGAGTATTGGAATTCAATCCCAGACCAGGTATTGTAGTAAGGTTCTTTCACTGGGAATTTCTCAGTGGACAGCTCTGAGTTTGGAAATTGGCGGTGTGTTGCACCGCGCGACTCGTGAAGCGCGTAAAGCCGTTGGTCTTGCGCCTGACCTCTCTCTAGTCCTGGCTCATAGACTCCTATGAGAGTGAGTGAAGCTAGAGTGGAGCTTTATGGGAGCACAGACACTTGGGCAGTCAGTACAATATCTCCTGCAATTCGTGTGATGACAGGAAAAATGTGGGTGGTACTATAGATACGCCTCTGACGAACCTTTCGTAGATTATAGACGTGATATTACGCCATGTATCCAACCGCCATAATCAGAACAAAATACATTTAACCTTCATATTTAACGTACTATACGAAGTCATTATATACACAATACAAATTACAACAAAAATGACCAGGTTTCCAATGAAATGATGATGACCATTATTATGAAATGACTAAGTTCCGGCTGTCATGACGTATTGTGTTTAAACAAGAAGATTGCTCTTATACACGAGTATATAAAAAAACTTTGATAACAAGCCGTAAACGTATGGGCATGTCTAGGAAACAGATTAGACTAGGACCAATTTTGGATGATTAATTCGTGTCCAGTTGATGGCAATAGGCTCGTCCTATTACATGGGTTTTGAAGATAACCGGACTTTAACAATAACTGATTTTGACGGCACGGTTGGCGCAGTGGCTGAGGCTTCTGCGCCGCGTGTCGTGGGTTCGTTTCCCGCACGGAACGAATATTTGTATGACCTACAGATAGTTGCTTCGGGTCTGGCTGTTTGTGTATGCGACTGTAAATGTTTGTGAAGGCACCCACGACACAGGAGAAATTCCTAGCGTGGGGCAACGTTTTTTATAAGAACTACCGTATATACTTTCATATGCACATAGTAAAAAGCTGTTGTTTTGACATTACAAACAGACTCTTCAATTTTATTTATATGTATAGATATATGTGTTATATTACTTTAACACCTTCAAAGTCAAGTGACCGACAAATAATACATTTTCTATTGTGTCTCGTTTTCTGGCAGTTTAGGTGTTAATAGATTACTCTCATGAGTCAAGTGTCAAAAATATTAAGGAATTTATGCTGTTTCTTTCAACATTTTGTCGAAGGGAGAACTTGAAAAAAAAGAAGCAAATTTTTGACAAAAGACTATACGTGTTCTTAAAACCCGTCTCTCTCTGCCCAGGTCCTCAAATCGACCTATACAACGCGACATCAGTGGCTTCCTTCTCTTCCACGTCCAGGACCGAAGACATGTCTCCGAGAGACGTCTACCTCATGTTCCCTGGTACCAAGTTTGATTTGAGCATGTAAGTATTTTAAATATAAGTTTAAGTTATGTGGAAATCGGTTGTCATTGTATGGGCATGTGATGCGAAGGAATGAGGACCATGTTGTGAGGAAAGTTTTGAGTACGAATGTGCAGAGTTACAAGAGTAAAGGGAGACCAAAGAATCGATGGAAAGATTGTGTGAATGGCTAGAAAGGAGGTGACTTTTGAAATGACGGCAAATAAAAATGTATGGAAGAAGAAGACATGCTGCGCTGACCACAAATAAATTGGGATAAGGGCAGGATGATGAAGTATTTTAAATTTAACTTGTGTAGGATGAGATTTCTGGTTGCTTTAAGAAACAAGGTGGCTGGAGAATGACTAGTACAACATGTAACAGAATAAATGAAGTACCTCTCAAGAGATCATTGTACACTTTAGGACCAACCACGAAATCACGAAAAAAAATCAGCTGTTCTGTACATTTTGTCGAGTTACGCGCACGTAAATGTATGGGGGTGTCGTTTTTTCTTTCCGCGATTTCTGTGTTGGTCCCATAGTAACAGTTATTCATAGCGATGAGTACATTGACCCCTTATGGGGTCCTGCGTTTATTGTGTTACACCTTGTTATCGGTCGATTATGTAAGAAATGCTGGTTTCAAAGGAGGTAACTGCACTAGTTTCAGGCAAATGTAAATAATCAGTGAGACTTTCTAAATGACATGAATTTATCCAGATTATGATTGTTTTAATCAGTTTCAAATTTGACCATGTAAGACTTATGTAGGTACCTGACTATAATATTATTAATTAACTTCGCTTTAATTTCTGTTCTGTGGATGGGTGACCGTTTGTTACGTATCGAGACTCCTCCGTGCCTCGGAAAGCACTTTAAGCCGGTAGTCCTGGCTGTCATTTGTAAATATTTGACGGTAGTTACTAGTAGTCAAAAGCCTGAAAGTCTGACAACCAGTCTTACTAAGGGGTATCGTGTTGCCCAATAAGTCCATGTGAAAAACTGGTATTCAGCTGCATACGGTTACAATGGAAGCCGACCCCAACATAGTTGGGAAAAGGCTAGGCAAGTGATGATGATCTTATACCTGTACCTACATTCAAAGCAAATACAAGTTCTGATTCTAATTCTGAATATCCTCTATTTCCGCAGGATGTCAGTCCTCCCAGCCAGCCCGAACAGGCCAGAAGTCCAGGCCGCCTTCGTCGGCATGTGGCACTTGAGCGTGAGATGCGACACTTGCGACTATCGATTATGTGTGTCCGCAAGAGCCCATATACATTTCGACGTGGAAACCGACACTCCTGGTAAGTCTATTACGATAAGAATACTCTTTCTGGTACACCATAAAAACACATTTTTTTCCAAAAAAAAGCGAATCCACTATAAGGTGTAAAATAACTTTAAATTTAGATTTGGATCAAATCAAATCATTTATTGCAATCCATGATGTACACTTACAGGTGGTATAATAAAAATTAGAAATATTAATAGAAACAATCATGGACCCTGTCGGGCACAGCAATTTTTTAAATAAGTACAGAAAGGCAGAGTGCTTTAATATTTTGACATATGCTTGAAATATTTTATGGTATATTTAAATAAATAAATAAATAATGATGGACAATCCACACGGCATCATCTAGCCCCAAGCTAAGCAGAGCTTGTGTTATGGGTACTAGATGACTGATATATGTACTTAATACAATGCATTAAATAGATAGATATTTTTTTATTATACATAGCAAATACCCAGAACACCCGGAACAAACCTTTGTGGATCGTACAAACATTTGTCCCAGTGTCCATTTGATAGTATGTTTGACTAATTTTTCGCCACTAACTTCGGAAATTAAAGTTATTTTACACCTTTTACTGTTTCTTTTTATTAAGTCGGTTTATAGCGTCGGTGAGGTGCAAATTAAGACTAACTTATCACGATAACAGTTTATTATTCAGGAAAACAGCTTTAGTATAAAGAACAGTCTTGACAAACTCACTTATTAGAGAGATTTTATTTTGAGCGCGAGCCGTTACCGCTTGTCACAGCCGTACGTCAACTAACCTAAGCGCACTCTAGCGGACGGCATAGAAAGGACGCTTTCGGGTTGCCACGCTATAGAGTCAATTTTTTTGTAAAAAAAGCTACGTCTCGCTTTTCAGTCGGTCTGTTTATAATCTATAAAAGCTTCAATAGCCTAATGTCAACTGCTCGTCGTCTTTTACAATATTCATATAGGACCAACATTGAAGTATACCCTGTCCACAACAAAAGATTTTTTGAAATCGGAATACACCGTAAAAAGTCATGCGTAAAACAAAAAACACACACAACAAATACACGTCGCCTTGGTAACCCTCTTTCTTTCTTTTAGTAATTTGAAAAACTAACAAATAATAAGTTTAAGATCTACATATGGTGTTACGATAGGCGGCCTTGTCGCTAAAAGCGATCGATAAGCTAATATTAGCTTATTCGTACAACTAGAAGTCATAAGCAGCTATGTTGGAGTCGGCTTCGAGTCTAATTGAATGCAGCCGAATACCAGTATCTTACATGGAGCTACTGCTTACCGGACCTCCACAACCCATTTTTTCATCGCGGTTTACCAGATACTGCAGAATTGTGATGTCCTGCCATCATCATCACTTCCGTAGCCGAATAGGCTGCTGTATACTAGTCCATCGAGCCACAGACTATCTAACCCCCACAACCTAGTAACTGGGCAACACGATACCTATCTATTAGTAAGACTGGTGGTAAGACTATCGGGCTTCTGACTACCCGTGACGACGGTCAAAGATCTACAAATGGCACCGGGACCAACGGCTTATCCGAATTTATTTGGGATCGGCGCAGGATATCTTCTCCTTCCATACATCTCTACTTGGCTCAAAAGTCACCTCTTTTCTAGCCATATCTTCTTTGATACAATCCATCCATCGTTTCTTTGACCTTCCTCTACCTATACTCTGCTTCCTACCCCCCTTTCCCTACTGGGAAAGAGGCAGGAGGTAAAAAAAGAGAGAAAAGAGTACTTTTCTCTCTATTTTTACCTTTTGTTTTGCACCTGCCACTGCTTGTCTTTGCTTCACCCAAAGGGTTACAGGTAACTACAGAATGCCTATGGCATTAAGTCCGCTTCTGTACATTTGTGTGCTTACATTACTAAATGAATAAACAATACCGCGATACGAAAGCAACGTCCCTCGACGAAACCTCGTTCAGCGTTCCAAATGAGTCAAGCAGTTTCCGAGACAGCTTTAACACACACATACAAACACCATAATTATCATTACATAATGATCGGACGTCACGCCAAACCCGTTCGGATATTGAACTCGGTGGTGATCAAGTTTTTATCAGGTACCCACAAAAAAAGACTTAGCTTTGCATTTCTTTGGTAGTCTTCGTAAAAAAAAAAGTTATAATCCATTTACGAATACGGTTATTGGATGGCAAAAAGTTTGGGGCTCGTTTTCGGTCTGGTTCCGTAAACTTCATTATGATACTAGCTGTGCCCTGTGGTTTCACCTGATCCTTGGATCAGGTGAAACCACAGGGCACAGTTATAGGGCCCTTAGGTCGTAGCGTGATTTTCAATAGCCTATAATCTTCGTCAAGAATTGGTAGCCCAATTCTTTCTTCAAATGCAAAAACAGTTATTCAAATGCGACTAGTAGATTCAGACGATGAGCGCTTTAAGCCATATAACAAACAAATCTTCTCGGTAAAAAATTAAACAATAATACATCGCCATCTTAAGTATTATTTTCATCATCTGCCTAGCCTTTTCCCATCTATGTTGGGGTTGGCTTCCAGTCTAACTAGATGCAGCTGAATACCTATGTTTTATAAAGAGCCCACAACTTAGCTATTGAATAAAACACGATAGTTACCCATTGGTGATACTGGTTGTCAGACTTTCAGGGTTCTGATTACCCGTAACGACTGTCAAAGATCTACAAATGACAGCCGGTACCTACGGCTTGACGGGCTTTCCGAGGCAAGTAGGGGATCGTCATGTTGAGTATTATTCAAATATATTTAAATAACTTGTTATAATAATAACACAACAACGTCTCATGGTCAATGAAATAAAAGTGATCGAATCAATCAATATAATAATCTAAACTAAAATTATAATGTGAGAATTTGATCGTTTGTATATTTTTTTTTGTATTGGATAAACTCAAAAACTATTAAACCGATTTCAATTATTTTTTCACCAACAGAAAGCTACTTTATTAGCGCGTAACATAGGCTATATTTGATTTTCAAAACTAATCTTTATAAAGGGTGCAGGGGATGTTAAAGTTCGAAAAGAAAATTACGAAATACCTAGACGCGGACATAAGTACTAGTGAGAAATTTTTGGTATCTCAACGCTTACTTAATAAGTTGAATGAACTGACTGGATTTGCTATCTAATCTATGCTGACGGCCCTAATTTAATAAGTTTATGTGTAAGAACTATCTGACGGCATGTAATCTAAGGTCGATGTCGGAAAAAGACAGACAGACACACAACAATACAACACACACACACACACAGTAAGACACACACAGAGAAATATGTCAGACATGGCAATTATGTATGTAAAATTGTAATATTACACTAGACGGCCTTACTAAGACATGGGATCACAGTTCTTCTATGACGTTTCTTCTGACAGCCTCTATAGCAGTCGTTCCCAATCTTTTTTCAACCCGGGATCACTTTGATTCTTTCGATGTTAGTAAGGACCAGAAGGGGGGAAAAAATACCCCGTGTCATCTTAAAATGAACTTTAAGCAAATCTTTTAGCGTAACTGTCAGACTCAAAAGTACCGTTCATCAACATTAGGTACTATTGTTATAAACAACAGTGCTTAAAGAAATTGTAATTCGTTTTCCATCAATGTGATTGTTGAGTTCGTAAAGTTTGCAATTTCAAACCTTTTGCAGAGCATAATTAAGCTCATGGGGACCGCTGGTAGTCCGCGGGACATTGGATAGAAACCAAAGCTGTATATTGTACAGACGCCAGCAAGTCAAAGCTGTCCTGAACTGTGAAAATTTCCCAAACGAACATGAACCTTACCTCTTTTGTATTAAAAGTTTTTGATTGGTTTTCCACTTTTGTAGCTTGATGTGCTGGCGTCTGTACCTTGAATAAGGTCTCAAAATATAACCCGAACAGCGCCACCTACCGGGCCCATTGACATTCGTAAACCATCCAAGGACCAGTTTAAATACACACAGAAAAAAAAGCATACAGATCAGTAAAGACATTTTCGAGTTTTACCGAAGCTTAAGGCACGGCAATTGATTTCTATAGTATGTAGATAAGTCATAAGAGTTCCCCTGGACTCAGTTCCAAAGTCAAAATATAGTCATGATGAAAGACTACCAAAACAGGGTAAGTACCTTAAAGAACGTATGTGTAAAAAAAACCTGCAAACATAATATATAAAAACGCATGCAAAAACAAAAAAGAGAAATCATGCAATAATAATTACAAGGGCATATACACAGCAAATCAATTAAAATTTAATTATAAAGTTTCTTAAAATAATACTAAGACTTGAATTTATCGATGGCCTGTATAAACCCTTGCCGAAGTAAAATAAAAAAAAAGTATAACCTCTAAATGTCAAGTTGACAGCTCCCGCGTTCAAGATCCAACATGGCGGCACACCTTATGTGAGTCAAGGACAGTCTTGCATACAGCCAGATACCGAATTTAAATGTCGTATACAGCCAAACATAGCCTAACCAGTTTTTTTTTTTAGCAGTTACAAGTTATTACGAAAGGAAATCGATTATTCTGCCAAAATCATCGTTTCTAATTATGGTTGTTGAAGATTTTACTTATTTTATGCAATATGTTGTTCATATAGATATAGAAGAAGTAATATTGAATCACTCATTTTTGGAATGACTTATTGCACTTTGCAAACCGTCTTCGTTTCTTCGCATTTTGTAATATCATATATATGGTACGCGTCGAACGCAAAATAAAACGAGTTTTTTATTAACGTTATCACCTGTCCACATTGGTATAGAACACAAAAAAATACCATAAACAATCGTATTCGATTTTATTTCGACGAACTGCGAGTAGGTTGCGAAGGTAAAAAATCAAGTTGATAAAAACATTGCATCTAAATCATTCTCAATGGAATATTGAAAAGCTCGTAAACGTTATACCTATTTGAAGCTTCTACGATTTTTTTTATGAGAATTGCTCTAAATTTCACTGAAGAACGCGAGATTTTTTTGTACTTTTTTTTTTTTTTTTTTTTTTTTCTTAAACGTGTTTTAGGCTACATTTCATGTATAGGTACAATAGTCATGTATTTTATTTAAAACACATTCGTCACTGGTCGTCAAAAGTAATTAAAGTAAGGTATTTTGAAAACCAGCGCCAGACAGCACCTATCTGGCATACCGCTGAAATGAACCTTTTACACGTACCATTTTTTAACATCTTTTTACCGGGCGTGTTACAATATAACCAGTTACCAAAATAATGGTTTTCTTTCTTCCTTGAGCATCAAACATAAAATTACGTCATCCTAAGTCTGCGGTTCCACTGAGGCGGAGCTGTGCGGAGAGGATCTAAGCGGCGCATGAATTAACCAATCACAATGTCTAATCTGAATCGGAGCAGACATTTCGAGCATTGCGATTGGTTAGGGCACGCTCCGCTTTACTCCGCTCCGCACAGCTCCGCCTCAATGGATTCGCAGCCTAACAGTCGAATTTGCGGATAAGATACCTACCTACATGAACCAAACACTATACTGTTGTTTCCTTCAATAAAAGAAATATACAGTTATCTAAAATAACCGAAAAAAAATACTGTTAAAATGAGCCATTCAAATTTATTTCACACAGTTACGTTTTTAACAGTAAATCAACCACGCTTTAAGAAGTTTTTTTTTTCAATTTTTATCTCTCTTTTTGTAAATCATACACATAACAAGTTCTGGCTTTCGGCTTAATGACCCAGTGGTTAGAACGTTGCCTCTCATGCTAGAGAATTTAGGTTCAAATACAGGCGAGCATAGGTACCGGTTTTTAACTTAATCTATCGTCGGTGTAGGATTTGTGTGCTCATCGTATTGTCTCAGGAGTAAGGTCCAAAATCTCTTAAAGTAATTTAGGATCAGAGCTTTAGACTCCGGAAACTGTAAATTAGTTTATCTTAGACATAACTGACATCGGTGAAGGAAAACATAATGAGGAAACCTGGACTTACAATTAATATGTCTAAAATCGCAAACCCACCTTGAGCAAGCGTGGTGATTAATCCTCGTGCGCCTTCTTTTTATGAGAAGAGGCTTCTGTCCCGCAGTGGGACAGTAACAGTCTGGTATTATTATATAATTAATTATAAGTTCTGTCTGTTTTACTGATGTTTATTTTTATTTTTTGTACATACTTCGGCCTTTCCAGATTTAAATTACTAAAAGACTTTGGTCGTTAATAACGTAGTCTCGATCTTGTACCAGGGATGTCCCTTGCGCGATACGAAAACCTGTCCGATCACTGAAGGTCAAAATCATTATGGATTTGTAGTTTAATTCACGTGAAAGTTGAACCATGATTTTAAACAAAACCGTTTAAAAATTAACTAATTGAAAACGCAACTACTGTTTCATGATTCATTAATATGCACAACCTATTTTCGCGTGATGAAATACATACGCGCATCATTCCTATGGGGGCAGGTAGAAACTACAGAACGCAACCTGCTACGATCCTTACATACTCCTTTTGCTTTGATTACGCTCATATATATAGGGACTTACACTAATTCCTTTTTCTGTAAGCGTTAACGCCAACGGAAAGTTAAAATTGTCATCATAATCCTCCTGCCCTTATCTCAATTTATTTGTGGTCGGCGCAGCATGTTTTCTTCTTCCATACATCTCTACTTGCCGTCCTCTCAATAGTCACCTCTTTTCTAGCCATATCATCTTTCACACCATCCATCCATATTTTCTTTGGTCTCCCTCTACTCCTGTAACCCTCCACATTCATACTCAAAACTTTCCTCACAACATGGTCCACATTCCTTCGCATTACATGCCCATACCATGACAACCGATTTCCACACAACTTCTCGGTCACAGGCGCCACTGTCAGACTTCCTCTTACATATTCATTTCTTATTCTATCCATTCGCGTAACACTACACATCCCCCACAACATTCTCATCTCAGCTGCATGCCCAACATTCTGATCCATATTAAAATTGTATGGAGTTGAAATCAGCTTTGGAGATGTCATGTGACTCCTTCGCAGATATGTAATGTCACTGTCATCCATTTTGACGTTCGCGTCTGGCGTGAACCGAAAAGTTTTTCGTCTAGTCCTACTGGTCATACACGCACACCGGTCGCGATTAACTGTTATAATACCGTGGATAATTTTATAATGGCGCAGCGTGTGTGCTTATAATCTTTTTCATTTAGCTCGTGACCACGTGATCCTAAAAAAACTTCCTTACACAAAAACTGTTTCACCCAACTACTAGTTAAGACTAGTTGATGGTACGGTTGGCGCAGTAGCTGCTGCGATGCGTGTCGCGGCTTCGATTCCCGCACAGAACAAACATTTGTATGTTTGTAGTTTAAATGTTTGTAAACTCACCCACGATACAGGAGAAATTTCCTAGAGTGGAGCAAGGTTTCAGCTTTAAGATTTAAGAACTTTATTTCTCAAAAATAATTACTTTAACTTACTTGAGAAACAACTTATTTCCTATTTGGTTACCTCAGGGGGCGCGACAGTAACACAATAAAACTGTATACATATTTTTTTTAATGTTTTTAGTCCTCCAAAATGTGGTTCTTTAGTCTTTTTTTGAAAGAATACATAGACTTTTGATGAATTAAAAAAAAAAACAATTAAAACTAGTCAGACTGGAAGCCAACATAGTTGTAAAAAGTCGGGGCAGAAGATGATAACATCTCCTGTTACGCAACAGTTTCACGAACTACTAATCGGATACAGTTACCTAATATTCATTTTTTACCGATATAATTAATTAAGCAGCTGTGAAGATTGGTTCTTGAATCTTGATAACCAAAGAAATAAAACCATCAAAGTGAATATTTATGACCAATAAATTCTAGATATTGACCTTAGAATACTGATATCAACTAAATCATGGCACAATTACGACATAAACCTATATTATTAACGATTTATTATAAAATAAACCCTGACAGTTGATCTTAGGCGATTAATTAAGGGTTAAATAAAAAAAACTGGAAAGTGCGACACGCATTCGCCTACCGAAAGTTCCGTACTTTATTATAAAAACATTTATCAATTCAATTTCCATCAAGGTGTCGCATTTAGACTTCATCTTTACGATCTCACCCTTTCTCTGCTTGTTTAGCCTCGTAAATAATAATTGAGCCCCTAGCCCAAAAATTTGCTCAAAACTATCAGACTAAATCATAAGCATAAACTAGATACAAAAGCTAGTTTTTAAACAAAAGATTACCAAAAACAAAACGCACACACTCTCGATGTTTGTGGATTCCCCGTTTTATCCGCGATCTCCTTTCATTCTACTCTTAACTAACTACAATATATATCATTCAATCAAAAAGCCTGCTCTTTGATTTCATCTTCACAGTATTCCGTTGATCTTAACACAAACCGCGATGTAACGAAAAAATAGACCGTACAACACACGCCCACTTGTTTATTTTCGGCACCCCAGCTGACCTTTAAGCCTGACCTAACCCAATATCGGCGACGCGATGTTTACGCCCGTGAACTGGCACCCTATGGCAAATAGATAAGATCTGCCTTTTCCGGGATTCGTAATCTAACATACGTTCATTATTTATATTGTTTATGCAGTAATTTTAAATAATAATAGCTAGTTACTGTCCCACTGCAGGGTTCCTCTTCTCATACAGAGAAGGCACGAGCGTTAATCACCACGCTTGCTCAAGACAACCCGTCCATTTCAGACATATTAATTACTAGCTGTGCCTTACGGTTTCACCCACTAATAGGAGTCGTAGCGAGACGTCGAATAGACCAAAACCTTCCTCAATAATTGGTCTATCAAATGCAAAAATAATTAATCAAATCCGACTGAAAGTTTCAGAGATTATCGCGTTCAAACATACAAAAAAAACTCTTCAGTATGTACTATGTATAACTCTTTACTATGTCAGTTTAGATAGGAAAGTATGCCTGTTTGTTTAGATGTGTGTTAACTATATGTAATGACGCCTCAACGGTTGTCCCTATTTGGATTAATTATGACACACGGACAGACCATGACCTGAATTAGGACATGGTTTTATCCCAGTAGTACTATCATCCCATGGGAACGACATTAATGCAGGCGAAGCCATCAGTCTGTACATACAGGCTTACACATGTATAATTTTATTAGGATTACGATAACTACATCGATCTAGCTATGAGTAGACACACTATCATCTAGATCAAAGTTCATTATTAAGTACAAAGTTTTCAATTGAACGCTCAACTACTGTTTCATGATTCATTAAAATACACTACCTCTTTTCGCATGATGAAATAAAATATATAAACTCACGCCCTTCCTCATGAACTAAGCAAAAACATACAGAACGCCACCTTCTACGATCCTTACATACTCTTTTTGATTCGTTTACGTTCATACTTCACTACGCACCTTTTTCAAGAACATCACCATGAAGGTCAGAGTATGTCCTTCTAGAAGTCCCTCCCGACGTTTCCACTTACACCTTTTGTTAATCGCCTTTCATTCAACCTCTCAACGCGACCAAACCATCTAAGCATACTGTTAATTTTTTGTCACTACATCTTCTTTTAAACCACAACATTTTATAATTTCATTCTTCAATCTGTCATACATTGCCTGATGAAATATGTTCTACAAATTAGCAAATACCCCCACTAATAACAAACAAAAACCACTGTTATTATGTTCAAAACAAGGTTTGTAATCCGTTAATCGCTCAGGACAAAACCTCTTGTCATGTACTCAGAACCAAAGTTCACGAAACAATAAATAATAAAACATGGCTGACCTTCACAGGCCGGATCAATACGACATAAACGTTGGTTATTTAATATTCAAAGCTATTGATCTGACTACGTATGTCCACAAGGTCGTATTTGGCTTGGCTCCTTAAGTTCTGAGTTGAGCTATACGTTTACAGACAAACGCGTTCACTGACTGGATAGGTCCATTCATATCTGTATGGTGCTCTCTTCAAAAGACAGTAATCTGCATGGTCCTCACATGATCTGGCCATGATAATGACTAGACTTTAAAAGAGACTTTGACCTCTGGGTTTGTTTCGGTGCTTCTTTTGAGAGTAAGAAACAAACACATTCAAAATACGTGTCTATTTTAACCCATTTATCAGTCTGTGTTTGAACAAATTCAGGTATAAATTTGTTTTTCAATACAGAGAAGGAATCATCATATACCGCGCTTTTTCTAAACAAGTTATTTTTAAATAATTCCCTTATTTACCAAAGTCGACGATAGTTGATTTACTGCTGACAATAATGTACTGTGGCTTTAAACACGAACTCATTTTAACATTTTTTTTTAATATTCTGCATTTTTTACCTATATTCTAAATTCAAATTTAACCGCTTTTCTACGTAAAATATCACTTTAAAACCGCAAAACTAAAAAAACATCACTAGTGTACTTCACAATAACACACGCACTTATTAATTAGAACCGCGATAGTAATAATTATTAATAATTGTTAATAATTCACAATGGGACGAGCGCACTTCACGATATTGTATTATCAACTAAATTATATATTACTAACACGCCGCGTATGAGATATGGGCATAAAGGCTCGTACCGATTAGAACGTATAAATATTTATTTTGATTTTTTTGCACCAATTTTTAATAATTGGGTCACAGCGATAGGTAGTGATTTACGTATGTATATTTTTAATCTGTGTTAGTAAGTTTTTTTTTTAATTTAAATTTAAAGTCAAGCTTGACATGATAATTAAATTAAAGAAAACATTACATTAAGAGTTCATTGCTCTGCTTGAGTGTAAAAAAAATTGAAGTCTTTGAGCGCGTTGAGCGATTTTCTGTAGTGGCAAAACTTATGGGTACGCGTCACCGACATGCTAACGTGACGTCTTGCGTCAGACTGACTATAATATTCTCAAGTTTAAAGTGTTTTCTTCTGTCGGCACTTACTACGTGGGCACTTTGTTAATGAAATTACGTCATTATTTATTAAGAGATCAATTTGTGTCTATGTTCTTTACCGAAAGTCGCGATTTGCGTCGAAAATGTACGGAGATATAGTTTTTATCATCATCATCTGCCTCCAACTGTTGGGGTCGGCTTCCAGTCGAATCCGACGCAGCTGAAAACCAGTATTTTACATGGAGCGACTGCCTATCTGACCTCTATGATCCAGTTCCTGGGTCACTCGATACCCCTTGGCACGACTAGTTGTCAGACTTTCAAGCTTTTGACTACCAACCTATCAAACATCTACAAACGACAGCCGGGACCAACGGCTTAAAGTGCTTTCAGAGGCACGGAGGAGTCTCTGTATGTAAAAGACGGACAGACCTCGGCATGCGTGACCTTAACCTTCGATTGACCCTGCGGCCATTATTATTCAACCACAAGTTTAATTAAATAAAAAAACTTATTCTATTCCATAAAGGAATGAGGATCATGTTGCGTGGAACATTTTGAGTATGTACAGTACATCAAGCTACCCCAACAAACTGCAAGATTTTCCCAATTCTTTGTAATAACAGTTGAATAACTTTAAAAGAAATTTGACACATTGGGGTAGCTTGATGTGCTGGTCTCTGGAGTAACAAGAGTAGAGGAAGAAAAGAAACGATGGATGGATTGTGTGAAAGATGATTTGGCTAGAAAGAAGGTGACGGCTAAAAGAGATGTGTGGAAGAAGAAGGCATGCTGCGCCGACCACAAATAAATTGGGATAAGGATTGACTTGAAAACTATCGTGCTTTTAATGGGACATGCCCGCCACACTATTCCCAAACCACTGCAACTCCTGAAAACCAGAATCAACAGCGGCAACCACCAGAATAGAGTCGAGACAATGAAGCCCGACGAGTCCCGGAGAAACTATTCAACTGTCTTGGATCCCGCAATGAAATTAATCAGAAAAGAACAGCGGAGGAGTTAGAAAAATACATCATTTCTACTTCCCTCCATATCAAGCAGGAGACAGAACAGAGCTAGGCCAATGGGCACAAAGGGAGGTTTACAAATGGGTTGGGCCCAGTTGCTTAGCACCACGGTTTAAAATTAACAATGATATTAATGGGTCCTAAATGATGAGCTACATTTGATTCCAATAGTAGGTATGGCAAAAACGCAAAAACGCACGGAAATTTGATCGTGTTTCTACAAGGTCCGTATAGTAAACAACTCCGGATGCAACGTGCAGACTATCTAACATTATATTGCGATCATTCTGCCGAAGTGTATAAAGTATCGTGCTATTGAAAAATAGTTATCAACTTTTAAAAATACGAATTCCGATTAGATAAGCTCCTAATCAGACGGTATGAGTGAAAGGTGAATGAACGGATTGTACAAATAAACATTGACGGGTCATAATGTACGCTCAGTTCATTTATATGGAGGGGAATAAGGACCCTAATTCATGTACATACATTCAGAGCTCATCCGTTCTTGTTTGCCGCACCGATCGGCGTTGGCGTAGCTTTTTTTTTAAAGAGGGGGAACAGTCCAGCTGACCACGGTCATGTAAAGAGATGACGATGAAATAATGAGTAACTTAACAATACTTTAACTTCTTCAATACTGTCGAACTTTCTGGTAAGCTAAGAAGCTTCTAAGGTAGGGTTGCCCACCGCAAGTTTCTAAAACTAGATTTGAAGGTGGAAAAACCAGGACAAAAAAGAGGACGCTGAAACTGAACAGAGAAAGAAGTAAGAAAGAGAAAGCACCGCTCGGCAATAGTAGATAGAAAGAGACATTAGGTACATAGTGGCACATTGCGTCTTTGTTCGAAAACAGCACGGGCCTGGGCAGCGCAAACACTCAAGAACCGTGAGACCGCTTGTAGCGTGAGGATTGCAAAAAGGTACTTATGCGCCGAAGCGCGAAACCCAGGACGTTGCTTAGAAACTATCCAGGACATGCCAGAACAATACAACTTCCAGGTCATGTCCTGGGACAACAGGACGGTTAGCAACTCTATTCTAGGGTAATGTCCCCCCCAGCGGGGAAACCACGGCTACTGTGGCATGGCTTGAGTCACACATTTTATCACAGTTTGGGTGATAAACCGTCTCATACCGCCGTAATCATTTCTTGTCACAAACGTCTTGAGTGCCAGAGCTCGCCCCGCTGGTATAAAATAACTAAAAGGATAATACCAGCCTACAGCTGTACCAGCTGGGCAAAGGTCTCTTCTCATACAGAGAAGGCACGAGCATTAATCACTAAGCTTGCTCAATATGGGTTGTTGATTATTTACTAATATTACCTAGCTACGCTCCGCGTTGCTATTCGCGGTTCAATTCACATTCTACAAACGTTAAAATAGTCGTAAAATTTTCTGAAATTTTGCAATTATCTGCGCAATTGTCTTTAGTTTTCTTTCCGCAAAAACCTTCTACAAAGTATAAGAAAACTTGAAAAAAAAGATGAATGAAATCGGTAAAGTCGTTCTCAAGTTAAGGCGTGACCATGGGAATTAGGTATTCATTTGTATATATAGATAGATAATTCAAATTCCTTTACTGAAGGAATATTAAATATTGCGTGGTTCATGATCCTCTTGCCCTTATCCCAATTTATATGGGGTCGGCGCAGCATGTCTTCTTCTTCCATACATTTCTATTTGCCATCATCTCAGAAGTCACCTAGTTCCTACCCAGATCATGTTTCACATAATCCATCCATCGTTTCCTAGGTCTCCCTCTACTCTTGTAACCTTCATACTCAAAACTTTCCACACCACATGATCCTCATTCCTTCGCATCACATGTCCATACTATGACAACCGATTTCCACACAACTTCTCTATCACAGGCGCCACTTTCAGACTTCCTCTTACATACTCATTTCTTATTCTATCCATTCGTATAACACCACACATCCCCCTTAGCATTCTCATCTCAGCTACATGCTGCCTCGTTCATCTCTGTTGTGGCCCAACATTCTGATCCATACAAGACAGCAGATCTAATCATTGTCTTATAGATCATCCCTTTAAGTTTAAATTTTGCATGGTTGTGGTAACTAAACGTTATTCAATATTAAAATGAGCTTATTGAAGATGAGAGTAGTGCGGTAAAAGAATGACAGATATTTTTCGACAAAAATCGTGCGCCAACATCGCCATAAAACAAAACTATATTGGATACGTTCCATTACACTAACATTTACAATTTGCCACATTAGCACAACCCCTAATCTCGCGCATGCCGCCTCTGCGCCCTCTCGTCACTTAAAATAGGAAATATGACGTCAGAGATGTCAAAAGGTTATCACGAGTCTAGCTGTCAATGCATAACAAGTAATACCTCATTAGTGATTGGCAAGGGTATCGAAATAACCCTAGTTCCTATACTTCCTAATACTTCTGGACGTCAGAAGATAGTTCGGACTACTAACATGTCTTTTCTCCTTCTCTATCAAGTCCATCCTAGGTTGTATCGCTAAAAGCGATCTCTTACAGACAAGAGATCGCTTTTAGCGATACGGCCGCCCATTGTAACACCCTTAGTAGCTCTTAAACTCATTATTTGCAAATTTTCATGGCGTACAATAAAGCGTATTCTATTCTTAGTTAAGACTGAAATGAGTCATACTTGGGCAGAAAATGGAACCTTTACCAGTTCATTATGAACAGGCCCGTTGATCTCGCGGAGGCAAGTAATAAAGAGTTTGTCCTATTTGAAATCTCTCAGTAGCATCTCGGAAACCGGATTTGTGCCCCTATTATAATATGTATCTTAAACATACCTTGCAAAATCTAGCTAGCTACTGCACAGCTTACCCCAACCCTTCAGATAATACAAGCGTGATATTACGTAAAACCGCGTGTTTCAGGAACTTACTTAACTTTGCTGAAAGGTACAAAACTTATAAACGAATATGAGCATTATCATTTTACAAATAACGTTCAATTCAATTAATAGATTTCTTCTCTCTTCACAATAATGGCTTCTTTAAAAGTAACAATGTCATGGTCTGATCTTATATTCCACCATTGGAAGAGACTGGTGCCTGAAGTAGGTTTTTGAAAAAGCCTGTGTTACATGACTATAGGTTTATGAAAAAGCCTGTGTTACATGACTATAACTTTTTTTTTTAAAACGTTGCCCCACACTAGGAATTTCTCCTGTATCGTGGGTGTGTTTACAAACATTTAAACTCACATACACAAACAGCCAGGCCCGGAACAACTACCTGTAGGCCATACAAATATTTGTTCCGTGCGGGGATCGAACCCGCGACACGCAGCGCAGCAGCCAATCGCTTAGCCTCTGCGCCAACCATGTCGTGGGTTTTTTACTTTACTTGGTAAACTAAGGACGTGTATATCTTGCCCTCAGAGATATACAAATCAATATGTTTACGATAATAACCAGAAATGTTAATTGAAGTTTGGACTACACCCTGACGGTGTAATATTGACGTAATTTGATGATGATGACGCAACTAATTTACGAGAAGAATAAACAATCATAGTAAATAGAATACGTACACACTTAATAAGAATGAATGTGATCTACTAGAGGTTAATTGGAAAGATTTACTTGGCCTCAATAAATATGATAATAAATAGAGATGGGGCGACGATGAGTTTGGCCGTCGTCGGTTGCAAATAGGTCGACTAGTCGGCCAAGCTGATCATCGCTTGCGGTAATGTTCGTCGCTTAATTTCGTTCGCACGGATTTTTGTTTGTATTTTTGGAACGAAGTTCCTTATCGCGCGTAGCGAAAGGGGGTTAGACGGAAAAATTAAGACGAAAAGTTGTTACGACACTTTTTGCTATAGTTGTAAGCCGTGCGGCGTGCGCGTGTTTCCCTATCTATCTGTCTGTCTCTCTCTCTCTCTCTCTCCCATAGAAAGCAAGGCAGTTATTTTTGTTTCGCCTTTCTATTTCGCATTGAACTGTGTGGTGTCGCGACGACTATTTTTGTTGAGTGTATACAGGTTTTTTGCACATAATAAATAATAAAAAATATTCTTTATTTTTATATTAACTATTACTACTACTACCAAACTTACTGTGCAGGGTTACATGAGTAAAGGAAGACCAAAGAAAAGATGGATGGATTTTGTGAAAGAGGATATGGCAAGAAAAGAGGTGACCCATGAGATGACGGCAAATAGAGATGTATGGAAGAAGAAAACATGCTGCGCCGACCCCAAATAAATTGGGATAAGGGCAGGAGGATGATGATGATGATATTACTACTACTACTAAATTTTATTGCAATTCCTTCACTAATTAATCGACAGGAACTTCGTTCCATCCGGGTGTCCCTTGACACCTCTCAAGTTTTTTATCCAAACTAATATTACAACAAAGATGAAAGATTTGATTGCTGGTGTTTTTGTTTGCATTGGATAAACTCAAAAAGTACTGAAACGATTTTAAATATTCTTTCACCTATAGAAACCTTAATATCAGGAAATAACATAGGTTATACTTTATTTTAAAACTATGCTTTAAAAGGGGTGTAGGGATTGTTAAAGTTCGAAGAGAAATGTACATTATCCAAGCGAAATGGCGTTAGTGCTAGTTTGTAAATATAAAGAGAACGATTTCATTTTACCTTATTTTAAGAATAGAAATATAGCCGAGTAGTCGGTGTTTGCCGACTTATCGCCGACTATAATCATGACCAGATAGTCGGCTTTCCCGAGTAGTTGGATCTTTAGGTACATCCCTAATAATAAACACTTAGGACAGTAATTAAGACGATTTATTAATAACCCAATTATTGTCTCACTAGGTCGAAGGCCTCTTCTCATACAGGGAAAGCATGCTTTTTGATCATCAGACTTGCTTGAGGCGCGTTGGCTTTTGTATTGTTGTATTGTTAGACGGGCCGATTTCCGCAACTCCACGACTTAGCGCGTATTTTGCGTAAAAAACGTGTTGGTTTTTTCAGACTTTTGGTTATTTCAGACTATACATTAGGTATTTACATATGTAATATAATTGAGAGGAAAGTGGAAAGAATGAGGGGAGGCCTTTGCCCATGAGTCGGATTACACAGGCTGACAAAAAAAACTGAAGTGGAACTTGTTTATAAGTTTGTATGTAGGGGTAATCTAAGGAACTAATCATACAATTCTGAAAGAAGACACGGTTGGCGCAGTGGTTGAGCCATCGGCTGTTGCGCCGCGTGTTGTGGGTTCGATCCCCGCACGGAACAAATATTTTTATGACCTACAGGTAATTGTTCCGGGTCTGGCTGTTTGTGTATGTGAGTTTAAATGTTTGTAAACGCACCCACGATACAGGAGAAATTCCTAGTGCGGGGCAAAGTTAAAAAAAAAAATCCTGAGTAGTACAGGCTATTCTTATTTGAGAAGTCGCGGGCGAGCCGCAAATTTTAGGTTATCCATCTAGAAAATATTTATATGTGATAGTTGATGGCTATAGGCGAACTAAAAATATGGTCTGTTTCTTTACAACCTTCTATGCTTTTGTATTATTGTGTGGATGTTTTAGCGGTGGTTCCAAAGTATTTGTGGTTTGCCCCTAATCATGGCTTTTCTCAATTACAGATACCCTGAAATTCCGAGTCACGGGTCCTGTGGCAAGCGTCAGAGAATCACAATTGGTGGACGAGTATGGCACTGAATTGGCTAAGCTTCCTTTCAGGTGGGTACCCCATTTTCTAAAACGTGATAGATAGTGTGCAGGTTATATCCGGAGTTGTTTACTATGCGGACCTTGTAAAAACAATAAATAATTTCAGTGCATTTAAGCGTTTTTGCCATAGCTAATATTGGAATCAAATGTAACAACAGCTCACAATTGAGGTCTCATTAATATCAGTGTTACTACTGCGAAAGACTGCAGGCAGATGCTGGATGCGGCAAGCTGAAGACAGGGCGCTATGGCGCTCATTAGGAGAGGGCTATGTCCAGCAGTGGACTAGTATAGCCTGATGATGATGATGATAATATCAGTGTTAATGTGAAACCGTGGTGGCAGCTGGGCTTAACCCAGTTGTAAACGTCTCTTTGTGTCTATCAGCCTAGCTCTGTTCTGTCTCCTGCTTGACATGAATGGAATTTTGAAATTTCCCTGCGGGTTCGACGCCCGCCCGGACAAATATTTTTATGGTCTACAGATAGTTGTTCCAGGTCTGGCTGTTTGTGTATGTGAGTTTAAATGTTTGTAAACGCACCCACGATACAGGAGAAATTCCTAGTGTGGGGCAACGTTTTTATTAAAAATAAAATAAAATAAATTGGGATTTCTGGGTTCTATTCCCAGATCGAACAGTATTATTGGGGTTTTCCATCTGGAATTTCTCAGTAGCAGCCTAGAGTATGTACTTGTGCACGATTGATGGCAATAGACTCGCCCCCTATCGAACCCCTATCCCCCATAACTGGAGGAATGTACGTGTAGTATATTTACATCTCTGTCTAACACTTCAGGGAATAGCGTGATGTGTTATGAGAGCTTATTATTCTCATAATGTATGAACTAAAATGTAGTAACTGCATTTAGAGGAACAGGTGAAGAACCATTCACAATATTGATTTGAACAATCTGGCGCTCCGTTTTCAGCTATCAGCCAATGACGGGAGACGGTCAGAATGAAGAAATAGACCCTATCGTGGAGCTGGTCGCTGACGTGGCGTTACCTCCAGTAAAAGGGTCCAAGGTTTACGCCAAGATCGTCGGAAGAGACTTGAGAGGTAACTCTAGACTAACACACTAAAGAGGAAAGATTTGTTGTTTGTTCGTAGTGGACAAACACAAAAACTTCTAAACTGATTTTAAACATTCTTTCATCTATAGAAAGCTACGTCATCAGCGAGTAACATAATTTATATTTTACTAGCTTCCGAACGCGGCTTCGCCCGCGTCGTTTGTTGATAAAAAAGTAGCCTATGTCATTTCCAGGGGTGCAATCTATCTCTCTGCCAAGTTTTATCGAAATCCGTTCAGTGATTTAGGCGTGAAAGACGGACAAACAGACACACACACTTTCCCATTTATAATCAAGTAAGGATTGACGGTCAAAAGATGCTGATTCTCAGCCAAAATGATTTTCGATTGGACTCGCAAAGACCAAAACAATATAACAAGACAAAACCATACACTGGAATATAAAATTATACAATCCGAAACAGGTTATTCAAATTTAAAACTGGAATATCGCGTTTTAAAGTTCTATCGACTCACATCCCACATGTATGCAAACTAATGCAGAAAGGGGACATCCATCTATATCATCACTAGCTGATGCCCTTTGGCTTTACCCGTGTGGATGTCGGTTATCGCGACCAAAACTAATCATGAAATTTTCGACGACACCTCCAACAAATATCACAATATTCTAGCCAATGTATATGCTTAGAAACTTGACAAATGATATTGACTAAAACCTTCCTCAAGAACCACTCTATCCATTGGTGAAAACATCAACCGGTGCAGAAGTATTTGAGTTTACTGGGCGGCGGAGGACTTTGTTTTATAACGTGTAGTGATTAAAAAGTGAATCCCTATTTACCTTGGCATCACGCGTGAACGGCTAGACCAATTTCGCTGATCATTTTTTGTTGTGTTTGTCATTGTAAGGAAAAGTCTCTTATGAAAGAGTAAACGACAATCTCGCGGCTACTGAAAATTTGAGGTTAAATTTCTTAGTAATTTTATGGCAGACGTAGCTACCATTATTCTAAACACAGTTTTTGAAATGGATATAATATTTGATCCTTACTATGATGATATCGAACCCCCGTACCTATCGCAATCGACATCGTCCGCAAAAGTCTGCGTCGCCTTCTGTCTGAGAGATTAACAAGCATACACTAGTTCGAAGACTAAGTAATAACACCAAATAAACTTCATTTCCAGGAGAACCATTCATCAGACTCTCAGGACCTCTTAACCAGCCAGAGATCCGCATGGGCAGATCAGCGAATATTATACAATCGGATTCTTCAAACGATTTGGAAAAGATGGAAGATTTTAACTCTAGGGTCTATAATGCTCAGCTGCTGTACAATGACAGTGCGCAGCCTTATGCAAGCAGGTCTGCCTCACAGGTATGAACAATATTGTACTCTTGACCTAGAATCCAGGATCCAGGATCTAGGATCCTTCTGGTCCCTACCAACAACAAGGAAATCCAAGTGGTCCCTGGTCCAAAAAAAGGTTAAGAACAACTAGTCTAGAGGCATTTGGCAGTCGCTGCCTTTTGCTTTATGTACTGAAAAGAATATAATACTCTTTATTGTAAACCATGAAAACTTACACGCAATATCTTTAAGAGCTTCATACGGTGTTACAATGGGTGGCCTTATCGCTTAAAGCGATCTCTTACAGACAACCTTTGGATGGACTTGAAAGCGAAGGAGTAAAGACCTTAAAGGAGGAGGAAGAGAAGGAGAAAAAAGGGCCTAGGAGAGTTGCTCGTGGCTAAATAAGTCCACTCCGTGCCTCGGAAAGCACGTTAAGCCTTTGGTCCAAAGTGTTATTTTTAGATCATTGACGGTCGTTACGGGTAGTCAGATACACTTAAAACTGACAACCAGTTCCGATACCAAAGCAGAACTAAATCGCGGGCAAAAGCACTATTAGACAAATATGTTGCTGGGGAGTTTGTTACGCCACTTCCTCTTTCCATCTTTCCAGCATAAACACTAGGAAGTGGTGAAGCGTGGGCGTTTTGGGGACTGTCTTATGTTATGTATGACGTCAAAAGGAAGATTTTCGGCCTAATTTGAATAAATGAATTTTGATTTGATCCAAATTTATCTACAGGCCGCTTGGCTGGCCATTATGCTTATCTAACAACATCTTTCTTACAGATAGTGAATCAACAAGGACTATTGCTGACAGCCATACAAATTGGTCTTGCCACCAGGTTGTATGGGGCTCCGCGCGAGAACTTACAGGTAACTTTTATTTTAAGAACTAGCTTTTGCCGAAGTAGGGGATTAGAAAGAGACAAAAAGTAGCCTATGTCACTCTCTATCCCTTTAACTATCTCCACTTAAATCACGTCAATTCGTCGCCTCATTTTGCCGTGAAAGACGGAGAAACGGACACACACACTTTCCCATTTATAATATTTTTATGGATTTTAGACCTGTAAAAATCCGCTTTACGGCAACGACACGTCATCATAATCATTATCATTTCAACCAATAGACATCCACTGCTCGGAAAGCACGTTAAGCCGTTGGTCCCGGCTGTCATTTTAAGATCTTTGACAGTCGTTACGGGTAGTCAGAAGCCAGAAAGTCTGACAACCAATCTAACCCAAGGGGTATCGTGTTGCCCAGTAACTGGGTTGCGGAGGTCAGATAGGCAGTTGCTCCATGTAAAACACTGGTATTCAGCTGCATCCGGTTAGGCTGGAAGCCGACCCCAATATAGTTGGGAAAAGGCTAGGCAGATGATGAGACATCCACTGCTGGACATACGCCTCTCTCAAAGACTTCCACAATGATTGCTCCCGACGACCCTCATCTATCGGCTTTCTGCTATCTTAACCAGATCGCCAGTCCACCTTGTGGGATCCACCCACGTTGCGTTTGAAGTACGCGGTCGCCACAATAGGACTTATCCACCGGTTCTATGAGCAATGTGCCCCGCCCAGTGCCACTTGCGGATGCCAGATCGTCGTACGATATCGCGAGTTATGTAAAAGGGAGCAACCATCCGAATATTTTTGAATAAAGTGTGTAAAGCGCGAAATTTCGATCCCTTCTCGACAAGTGTGTCCGCGGCCAGAAGGTGTTTGAGCCTTAGCTTTTTTAGGTTATATAGTTGATAAATATTTTGTAGGTATGTTTGATGTTGCACAGAGGGGGTCCCGGAGTGGTCTCTTAAGAGGTAACGGGGCCCCTTCCATGTGCTGATGGTGATCACCGGGGTGGTTTTAGTGAGGTAAGAATCCCACACTCCCTGGTCTTTTCCCCAAAAGTCCAGGCGCCTTTTGAAGGATTCCCCCCGTTAACAAAAAAAAAAGTATGTTTGATGTAAGTATTAGTACCTATACTATATTAGATAATGTGACTTTAAGCATTTGATGTTGTCCTGTTTTTTTTTTCTGTTGTGTGGGCTAAGCTGTGTTGTTCACACCAACTTTGCCAGTCTGATTTTTATAAGTGAAGACGTGTAATTCGCTGTCAGACAGTAAGTCTTCCATATTTAATAAATAAATAAATATGAGTATCTTTAATAATGACAGTAATGTTGCTTAGTGAATGGAATGATTCTTTTATGTTTTATCTATATATATTTTTTAGTAAATGTAATTATAATAATTTTGCACGTCGTATTAAGGCAAAATGTACCGGGACGCTCATCAATATAACCATCATATCTACCTACATTATTGGCAAATAAAAGATTTCTATTTCATCATCATATGAATCATATTGCCATCAATCGAGCACAAATCTTAACTCCGGGAGATACATTTCAGATGGAAACTAATCTCCCAATTTGAAAATCTAACTCAGGGCCTAATGGTCGGCAGTAGCGCTTGCAACCACGACACCAACGAAGCAGTTCATTAACGTTAATAATATTAAATTTCTTGTGTTTACAGCTGCACTTCGAAGTAACAAACTACAGGGAGAATTCAGTGAGGTTCAACTTCGGAGCATCAGGAGAGCTGAGGTTTTTGACAGGCATCAACCCTACCTCGTAAGTTAACACTATATCGACCATATTTTGGCCCGCATCTAACCGCGCCCGCCAGGATTCGCGCGCCCGCGACCAATACCGTCACGCGTCAACAATTTCTACGTGAACAATATTTTGGTCGCATATAAAAGAATTTAACTGCGAAACTACAAAAATATTTTCTCAATCAAGGTATGGAAACCTCGGTACGCGAGTACGACTCGATCTTTACTTATCTTTTTACCATTTTGGTAAGAAACCTTAATGAAAACATCGTGTGGGAAACATGGGTATAATCAGCCCTTATATCAAGATACTAAACCACCCTGGTACAAAAACGATCGTCCTGTACTACTCCTTTGTGTTAAAACAACGAAGAAGAACTGACACAGCAAACTCCCCCCCCCCCCCCCCCCCAACACATCCAATACCAGCCTTTTACTGTCCCACTGCAGGGCAAAGGCCTCTTCTCATACAGAGAAAGCACGAGTATTAATCACCACGCTTGCTCAAGGCGGGTTGCACAAAAATCTTCAAATAACTAATAAAATAAATAAATAATAAATAACTAATCTTCATTTCCAGACTTAACATACCATCAGGACAAACGGTCAATGTGATAGTCGGCGTGATGATACCAGCGAACGCTCAGCCAGGGTTGAGAGACACCATCACATTCACTGCTTATGGTACAGGTAATTTCAGGTCTAGTTAACTTTGAGTGGGCTTGGCCATGCAGTGGACTAATGGCCCTTGGTCCATAATAATAATATCAGCCTGTTACTGTCCCAAAAGAGCCCGTGGCTAAATAAAAACAGCCGCGCGGATTGATTGAAGGTTAAGTTACGCTTGCCAAGGTCAGTCTGTGGACGGGGTGACCGTTCGTTGGTTGCGGCTATCATTTGTAGATCTATGACAGTCGTTACGGGTAGTCAGAAGTCCAAAAGTCTGACAACCAGTCATACTAAGGGGTATCGTGTTGACCAATAATTGCGTAGTGGAAGCCGATCCCAACATAGTTGGGAAAAGGCTCGGCAGATGATGATGTGACTGTCCTAGTGCAGGCTTAAGACCTCTTCTTTCACAGAGAAGACACGAGCATTAATCACCACGCTTGCTCAAGGCGGGTTGCACAAAAATCTTCAAATAACTACTTCTAAAACACCTATTTCCTTTATCCCAGGTAATGAGCAAGTCTCTCTCTCCACGTTTGTCTACGCCGCGAACACAGCTGAGCCAGCGGATACCTGGGCTCCTGAAGTTCGTCACACCTTCCAAGGAACCTGTCTCGGTAGAACTGGTGATGACTGTGCTCTGCATTCCTGGTCTACTACCGTTGTGGCGAGGGATGCACTGTCAGGTGAGAATTAATCCACATGCATACACCTTTTTTCCATGGTGCTAGGCAAAAACTACCGGCTACGACCCTTACAATATCCTTACGGTTGGAGCGATTACTATTTTGCCACAAACGAACTAAAACTGACGTATCCTACATCGCGATATCAAAAAGTTATCCATCCACATCAACACAAGAACCCGACAGCAAACGTCGGGCAGTAACCCTATAGTGTATGAGGATCTCTACACCTAACCATCCTAGCATACTCTTTAAAAATGTTATCACGACATCTTCTTATAACATCATTCCTAAGTCAATCTAACCTAATAGTTACACCACACATAATTCTTAAGGAAAGCATTTGTGCAAATGTGGGTGCATGCATGTCTGCAAAACCCTTCAGGAAATATTGGTGTGAAGTTATGTTTATTCTACTATCATCTGTTTACCAGGAGTTTCCATATGCTTAAAAAGGGTACAAAGTTTTCTTTTCACGTATTTATTCTGCATTCTCGAAGGTTATCACAGCACCTTCTATCTTACTAAGGCATTAAAAACAGGCATTAAAAGGCAGGTCCAGTTGAAAACCAGCGTCAGGCCCTGGTTGTCTGGCATTTTTGCTGAACTGGACCTTCTTAGCGCAGCCGTAAGGCACATACTTAATAATATATGTATACTTACTCGTATATATATTTTTAATGTATTTCTTGATACTCATTTTTTGTTTATTTTTTATTTGTTTTCTATGTTTAGTATTGTGTCTTTGTGTGCCTGAGCCTGTGCTGAATAAATGTTTTTTCTTTCTTTCTAAAAACGCCTGTATCTATCCACCAGGTCTACTCCGCATAACCTCGTCACCTATTGGAGTCATGTACAGCGGAGACTTCACAGCAGGCACCAGGCAGGAGGTGGTGGCCATTTACAGAGCGACCTGTTGCACGCCCAGGGTGCTGCTGAATGCTGTCGATGCTTATGGCAATGCGAACAGCTACACTATAGATATATCTAGTAAGTATTCTGATGATGCAGCATTCTAGCCAAGTGCTTTGAAGTTGCGCTGACTGCTGGCTTCATTGTTCTGGATTGCTCTGTTATTCCTCTTTTTTGAAAAAACGTTGCCCACACTAGGAATTTCACCTTTATCGCGGGTGCGTTTACAAACATTTAAAAATTCGTTTAGTAACGGTTTGTCTTTAAAGGTGCGATATATCAATCATATATAAGCGAATCCCTGTTGCTCTTAGTCACACCATAACTTGATAACCACTATACCGATTTCATTCATATTTTGTTTTTAAGTTTACTAATACTCTTTAAAAGTTTCTTACGGTAAGAAAAAATAAGTCGGTTGCGTAGAAAATTGGAAACTTCACAAAACTTAACGACAGTTTTATCTTTGCGTGTTCGACAGTACGCGCTTTTCTATTAATTGTGAATAATAATTTTAACCACGGGTAACACCGCGGGACGCAGCAGGTTACTTATAAATGCGAAAGTTTGTCGGTATGTGTGCGTGGGTGTTTGTAACGCCTTCACGCTGAAACGGCGGAACGGATTTGGATGAAATTTGTTAAGAAGATAGCTCTTACTCTAGATTAACACAAAGACTACTTATAACCCGAATAAGTAAAGTATTCTTGAGGGAATTTCAAATTGTCATATTGACATTTTAACCGCTGAGCGAAGCTAGAACGTCATAAATTAATCTGAGATGGAAGGGGCTCAAGGTTTTAAATGACAATAGCCACACGGGTCTACCTTCAAGGTTAAGCAACGGTCTGTGGCCAAGCATTAACAATATCTGCAAGTGCTGTGCATTTCTATAAGTGACTAATTCACTGTAGCTAAAACTTCGTGATTTCTTTGTATGTATGTTTTAGTAAGTAAGTCGTTGAAGTGCCATAAAAATAAATAAATATACATTTTCATGTAAAATTCCGGTGTTCAGTTGCATACTGATACACTGATATCCGCCCCCAACATTGTTGAGAAAAGACTAGGCAGATGCTGATTTGGATGCTGACTTCATTATTTATAATATCTGTACGCCTTCACGGCAAAAATAGCGCACATATATTTAACCTAAGACCTTTATGTAAATACCTGTGTTCCACAAATAAATCTAATGGTTCTGATTTAATCTCAGATGTTTTATGTCACAAGCAAAAATAACTTCTGATTTACACTTCACACAATTCACTGAATAACAAGGATGCATTTTCTTTTCAGTCAAAGTTCGACAATAGTAACAAGAGTAGGTTCATATTAATAATAAAAAATTCATACTAACTACCAACTTGCAAGAGCAAGTAGACCAAGACCAAAGAAAGGATTGTGTGAAAGATGATATGGCTAAGAAGGAGGTAGGGAGGAAGGACTATTGAGATGACGGCTAATAGAGATGTGTGGAAGAAGGAGACATGCTGCGCCGACCGACAAATAAATTGGGATAATGGCAGGAGGATGATGAAATGGCGGGATTCAAATCCTGCGCAAATTTTGGGACACCCTTCATTTACAAATCGCGTAATAGATACCTACTGATGATGGTTCTCTTCTTTTTTACCAACCATAAAACCCTCTAGAATCAGGCCATCGAAACAAATCTGGTAAAATATAGATGTACTGTAGTTACACCTCTGCCAAACTCTCCGGGGAATACAGGCGTAACGTTATGTATAAATGAATACCGTTATCCACAATGCAATAACTTTCAAATACAAGTCGCAATATTATACACTAATAGGCATGTGTCCTAGGTAAAAATATAATAAGTCTATTTAGTCCGTCAGTAAGATTGCCAAAAAATGTTGGACACGTATTTTTTGCTTACTCAAATCAATAAAAAGTGACAATGATACAGCACATCAAAGTTCAGGAGAAGAGGTTTGTGACGTCACTGTTACGTTAAAAGTAAAGCACGGCGTGACGTCGCGCGCAATTTCAACGCACTATATAGTCGTCATTTTTGGTTTACGTGACAAAAGATAAAATATGTGTCCAGTATTTTTGAATAATCCAACTTTCGGACCAATCAGAATTTTTAAGGACACTACCCTATTGTGCCCTGCGGTGTGTGTTAAGTGACCTATAAACTTCACTTAAGAACTGGGATACCCACTGCAAAAACGCGCAGTCACGGGGAATGCCACAGAAGTGAATAGGTACTTAAACTTCGGAATAACTGTTGGTCTGGCGCATTACGTCTCATCACCCTGTCGGTGCCGCGAACCCTAAATGTTTACCCCTACGAAAAATCGATCAACGCGGCAAAAGCCGTATCCACTTTTTAAAAAATCAACCAATTTTTACAATAAGGGTTAGATTTTTGCTTAAATGGGACCAACTTTGAGGTATACAATATCCATTAAAAAAAAAGAATCATCGAAATAGGACCAACTGCAAAAAAGACGACTAAGAAAAGGTATTTATAAGGTTAGATGGTTTGGTCTTGTTGAGAGGATCAATGAAAGACGACTAACAAAAGGTAGATGTAAGCGACAACGCCGGAAGGGGACGCCCTAGAAGTACATACACTGACCTTGTTGGTGATGTTCTTCAAAAAGGTCAGGTGCGCAGTACCCGCTCCCGGCGTGCGCGTATCACCAGATTTATGAACGCAAACGACGCAAAAGGAGTATGTAAGGATCGTAGCGGGTGGCGTTTCTGCCTACCCCCGCGGTTAAACCGCGTTAGTTTATGTATAGAAAGAAAGAAAGAATAAAGAAAAAACATTTATTTAGCACAGTCACACAAGCACACAATGACAATACTGAATTACGACAACAAAGAAAGAAATAATAACAGTTGACAGAAGTAATTACAAAAAATAACTTATAAAAGTAAATACACTATAAGCACAGGCTCTGCCTCACCTTCCGTGGAATACAAGCGTGACGTCGCGATATTTAACACCTCAACTTATGCATCAAAACCTCGTTCCGTTTTCCCGCCTGCTCTGAAGTCTGACCCGATACCAAATGTCGAGCCGCATGCGTTATAAGTGCAGTGGGTATCGATCCATCGGCCCCCAGACAGACGTAGGTACCATCTAGGACACAGGAGGTGAACCGACTCTCAGCGTTATTACTAAAAGCGTAAGGTTGATAACTGGTTCTGTGGCAGTGTTCCCAATGCTCTACACTCTACAGCTATAGTTGTGTCGGTAGGAAGAACGGCAACACGACGTGGCAAATTATGTCGCTTTGTTTGATGGAAGGGTTTGATATTTCGATTTGAGTATTTTGATAGAGGGTTTGAGTATCTTGTCTGCTGTTTGTACTGATTTATTGACTCTTAGAATAATGTGAGCTTATTAAAAATACCATTCCTAAATTCATGTTTCCGTATTCTTTGGTTTTCCATATTTTTTTTGGTTTTTGAAAAAAAAAATATTAAAATAGTGCTCCGCCCGGAGCGATGTGGTAAGCCCCAAGCCAATGGTGATTAAGGATCTAGAGTGAGGAACCTCCTAACAATGCGTGCCGTGTCCAAGACGACCGCCTTTTGCGTCTGACTCTTGATCCCCAACTGTTTAGGGAATGTTTCTCCAGATGTTAGTCGAAACTTTTCGCATCTTTTTGAAGTTCATGATTGGATAGCCCTCAGCCCCCTTTAAAGCGTAGTTTTAAAAATAAATTAAAGCCTATATTATTCGCTGATAAAGTAGCTTTATATAATAGAATAGAATTTTTTGAATCGGTTAAGGAGTTTACGAATTTATCCATTACAAACAAACATATTAGTTTAGTTTGTTTTTGGTGGGTGTTACTAAAGGTGCACCTCTGCCCATCTCTGCAGGGAATATAGGCGTGATGTTATTTTATATGTATATTAGTTTAGATGAGGCCTGTGTATATAGTCAATATTTCATCTTTACAATTAAATAAGGATGTCCTAGGTAAAAATATATTAAGTCTATTTAGTCCGTCAGTAAGATTACCAACAAATATTGGACACGTATTTTTTGCTTACTTAATTCAATAAAAAGTGACAATGATATAGCACACCAAAGTTCAGGAGAAGGGACTTGTGACGTCACGCCGTGCTACACTTTTAACGAAAAGTGTAGCACGGCGTGACGTCGCGCGCAATTTCAACGCACTATACCGTCGTCATTTTTGGTTTACGTGACAAAAGATAAAATACGTGTCCAGTATTTTTGTATTGTATTGTTAGACGGGCCGATTTCCGCAACTCCACGACGTAGCGCGTATTTTTGAGTAATCCAAATTTAGGACCAATCAGATTTTTTAAGGACACTACCCTATTAAATTGAAGTGTCTGTTTGTAATGTCAAACATTTGATTTCCTTAGGTCACAGTATTTATGTGACCACTAAAAACCAGCATTAAGCTGTTGATGATGATGATGACTCGCTCTATTTAAATTTTAATAACCCAACTTTTCCGTTTCTTCCAGACTACTTGACAGAAGCAGCCATAGCAGCAATTGTGCTGGGAGTATTCCTCGCCATCGCGCTGATCATTCTGATCGTATTCCTCATTGTTTGGTGTGTAAGAAAACGAAAGGCCTCCCGGGAGCTACCATCTTACAATACATCAAGAACTTAGTGGGGCGGAGTGAGGAGTTTGAGAAATTTGTTACTAGTTTTTTTTTCTTAAGGGTAGTACAGTAGTTTAAGTTTGTATCTACGTATGAGGCCTGAGCGGCGCGCCATATGCACGATTTCTATCAACAAGCTTCAATAATGATCCATACAACTCAGGTGACCGTGTCCACACACGGCCAAAAAAGCGTAAAATTTTACGGTGAAAAAACGTCTGTGAACAATAGGTCTTTAGGTTCAAATTTAAAGGAATTTCGGCCTAAAAATATAGACAAGTATTGTAGGTGACTAGATGTATAGAGGCCGAGAATCAGAAGTCCCAAATCCTGAAAATATTTGGTGAGTAACTTGAAAGCTTCTGCGAAAAAATATAAACAAAGCGAGCAAGGAATCATTGGGCATCGGCTAGAGTGCCCAAAAGTCTGGCAGCATTTTCAAGTTGAATGGCAATACTGATTCTTTAGATGAAAAGAATTACAATGCTTCGATTGTATCGAAAACAGAAGCTTTCCTTAAAAAGGGGTTATCATAATTAAATGTGCATACAAAATTTCGTGTCTCTTCTACTGACCGTTAAAGAGTTCTTCAGCTTGGAGCCAATACTGGGAGTGGAATCAGGTAACACTTACTATAATAATATATTGTCATTAATACTGAACCAATGTGTAAAATTTCAACTCCGTAGGACAACATGAAGTGGGTCAAATTTAACTTGCAAGATTTGATTACGTTAGCAATAAGGTTACTTGTCTATATAGTTTTTCCATTGGGATATTCTAAGTAGAAGACCTGAGTCTTGATAAAGCTTGGCTGATGGCAATAGGCTCTCTATAACATGGAACTTAACACATAACGGCCAAAATTAAATGTGAGTATACTTTTGCCCCTGGTATTAAGCTAAAATTGAAACTACTGTACTACACCTTAATTTCAAAGTCAAATCGAATGTATTATTAAAAACAAGTGAAAGAGTAACTATGTGATTGTAATTTGAAGTGATTGTACTCCAAATAATCGAATAGGTCCATCTTGACAGGTGTCAAAATACTTTTTACATGACAGGAACTGGTAACCATGGTAAAGAACTTATTGACCTTACCAAATACATTCATCTTTTTTTTAGTTTTCTTATACTTCGTAGAATGTTCTTACGGATAGAGAAATCAAAACAACTGTGCAGATAATTGGAAAATTTCAGAAAACTTAACCGACTTTTTTAACTTCGCGAGTTTGACAGTTCGCGCATTTGACGACTGTGAATTTTGAGCGCAGGTAACGCCGCGGGGCGCAGCTTAGGTTAAAAATGAAATGCAATCTAGTGCCGATATTTTATGTTGTTCACTTTTAAATTTCGTATATTGACGTTCAAGCAAAGTTATCGCGTGCATGCCATCATTTCAAACTAGTAATGTCAAGATGGACCTGTTCACTTAGCTGGAGAGTAAGTTAAATTTAAGTTACCTTTAGATTTATTTAAGTTAAACTTTATTTAGGTGATAGATATCGTGATGGGCTTTAAATGCAATGTTTGATGAGAGTCAGCCATCAGCTGGAAAAGATATGTTCATGTTTTTAATATTAAAAAAAAAACAATGGTGCCGAATCGCCATGTTCACAAGTTAAAAGTTATTAAGACTATCTCCATCTTTATCTCTCTTATTAAAAAAGAAAGCGACGGTCATAGATAAACTGTGCTGTCAATTTTAGTTGAACTATATCGTCTTTAAAAACATAGTCAACATTTCTGAACGCATCGACCAAAAACAAGGTGAAGTTCAAGGTATAAATTAATTTGACATTACTGACTTAGTTCTTATCTGTCATCAGCCTTTTTTCGCGCTGTCTGTCAGAAAGAGATGTCAATATTTACTTCTTTTAATGTCGTTATTTAGGGTTTACCAGTCAGATGGAATTGGATTGACATTTCAAAGGGTTATAAGGATGATTTTTTTTGACGTTTATGAGCTGTCAAAAGTTTAAGCAGGAATTAACGAGTGTCGTTTGTTGTTATGGGCGTGGAAGAGACGTCGTCGCTCAACCTGGTGAGTTCACCTCAACATGGTTTTGGACCCACGTTAATTGTTTTCAGCAAGAGCAATGTTAATGTTGTACATAATATTTTCAAGGGTCCGAATGGGAATAATAAAAACTAGTGGTCGCTAAATGGTTATATATAAACTTTAACTATGCCAAATATCACACTGCTCCGTGCGTACAATATTCTAAAAAAGGCATTCAACATTTTGCTTCACGTATCTAAGAGCATACCAGTGGTATCTCAGTGATCGAAACTCGACTGTTTAGGCTTTCTGCACTAGCTTCTGCATATACTTTCTGACTTTTCAAATCTCACACTTCCCCGCGTATACCATATTCTTAAAAAAGGGATTCGCTTCACATAACTTTATTCATAAAAATCGTGAGCTAGTCTCGAAAACACTCAAAAATGGCTGGACCGACTTTAATTAAAGATTGTGTGTGCGTTTGAGTGGGTCCCTAGATGGTTTAGATTCACAATTGGACCAGTTAAATAATACAAATTTCTCGATATATCCTCACGGTTTCATCCCAGAACAGTATAGAAGTTCAAGAGCAAAACGATACCGTCGCGTGGTCGCAGCGTTTAACTCATTTATCCGAATCATGACTAATACTTTGCTCAATGTTGGTTTCGATATAAATTGGCGGATATCCGCACTCTACTGCTCCCTTCCCAATGTCAATGGATGTGGCTTGCAGCTTTATTAAATGAATCGACAGCAACAGAGAACTCATTCTATATACTGATACTATATAGAATGACTTTACCCATGACTTCCAGTTGTTTCAATCCAGCACGCATAGCATGACCAATTCTATATCTATTCTACCGAGAATAGACAACGTTCTTTCCTTCCACCTTGACATCTCTTCTACCCAACTTCTCAACAATCTGTCATGCTGTCTATTCTTCCATCGACAAAACCCGTTTCTAAGGTGGTCGATACGCGAGCACGGCTAATGTGAGCCACTGGTTGTTGGTTTTATCCGGCTCGGCCCACAGTCTTCTCCGAGGTCTGCCGAAAAGATGGCGGGATTCGCGTCATCTATTTGACATACGAATTGTCAACTGGAACCGTACCAGGTACTGAACTATAGAAATAAATCAAGCTTTTATGAGTTTACGAGGCCTGCCTTTGGTGTAAAAAATATATTTTTGCATTTGATTTCCGTCACACACCGTTGAGACCACTCAACTCGAAGTCATCATCAGTCTAGGCTTTTCCCAACTTTGTTGGTGTCGGCTTCCAGCTTAAACGGATGCAGCTAAATATCAGTTTGTTTACATGGAGCGTCTGCCTGTCTTAACCCCACAACCCAGTTTAACACGATACCCATTGACATTACTGGTCGCCATCGTCTGTCTAGCCTTTTTCCAACTATGCTGTTGTCTGCTTCCCTAATCGAATAAAGCTGAATATTAGTATTTTACATGAAGTGACTGGCTGTCTTACCCCCAGAACCCAGTTTAACACGATACCCTTTGGCAAGACTGGTCACCAGACTTTCAGGCTTCTGACTACCCGTAACGGCAGTCAAAGATCTTCAAACAACAGACAGTCCTTAGGGGTTTTGGTATGTAATGGATGGACCCGTCCACATAGCGACCTCGGCAAGCGTAGCATAGTCTTCGATCAACCCGCATGGCTGCTAAATCTAGCCATGAGCCCCTCTCCCGTTTCTGACTACTCGAACTACAAACAGTGGGTTGTTTAACCGCACAAATAATAAAGACAGTTTGATACGATTCCAGTAACATGGCAGTACTTCAGTCAGTTAGTTCAGCTGAACTCGAGTATACACTGGTCTCAAGCCAATCCAGTGCTGCCCACGCGCTTGCAAGTTAGTCCAGCAGATAGGCGACCGGTCTATCTTTTCGACCCAGCAGCTTCCCCATCCGTGGCGTCCAAGTCAGGTCAGAGGGACTGATTTCGTCTATACAAAATAGACAATAGCTGCTTTTTGCTTCTTGTACAGAACTCAGGGTCACTACAGAATCAAATAGCGACAACAAATTAGCAGCTTCAATGAATCGCGTCCATACAATCCCAGTGACTGGGAAAAACGAAGAACTGAGTCGCTGAGTCCAGTCGTTGGTCTCGTATAAATCTGTCTTAAAAAAGGCATTAGCTGCCAGTACTTAAAACATATGCTAGAATTGCAGTTAGAACCCGTTTTTACTGGTTTTAACAAGTTTCCGCCATGTTTGTTTTATTATTTAATTTAAAATTTGACAAATATTGTGTTTTTATTTTCTTTTCTTATTTATTAGCATTAGATTTAGATGTTAGAATAACACGTGGGGTGGGGGTTTTTTAATTAATAATATAACTGAAATTATTGATAATTTTCAGTGATACCGACAATTCTTTCTAAATTTGCGAAGGAAAATTGAAAACCTTATTTTTACTTAAATATTTTATACTTATAATAAGCAATGAATTACTTTTTTTAAATCAATTATTACCAAAAATTCCATGGATGACAACTGGTACCTTCACCCAACAATTAAAAATAAGACTTATTTTAAGTTAATTATTTACTAATACGGGTAGTACAATAAATTAATATTTAGATTATAAGAGAAAAGAGCCATATTTTGTAAAAACGAAAAATCTAAGATTTTTATGAAATAAACATTGAATTGAAATATTTTTATGCGTTTTTTTTTATTGCCAGCCGTAATAAAAAGTATTGCAACACTGTGTTATGTGTGGTACCTCATAATACAGCTAAAAACACCATAGAGAAATGGACCGAAACATATCCTCAAAATATGTACCTGCCGCCTGTCTCTTTCATCTAACTACCGACCACACGTCTTCTTTGTCTCTCTCACACTTTCTTGTCCGTGTTTATTTCAGAACTGTACAGGGTAAGCTTAGTCCATATCTACAGGGTGGCGATTTAGTCACCTGCCAGGACTCAAATGGGAATGAGTAATGACCGCAAAAAAAGATATGAAAAGGTTTTAAGGCCTCTGCCTCGAATTTTGCGGGCAGCGGGGCGGCGGCGCGGCAGCGGGGCGGGCAACGCATACCTGTTCTCCAAACCAGCGGGCAGATCGCGCGGCACTATAGCGGTGTAGTGTTGTGTTTACTTTTTGCCCACACTAAATAGAGCGTAGAAGTGGGTCCCTACTATAGGGCAAGGAAAATAAATGGCGAGTTTTATCGACAATAACGAATACAACACTATACTACAATGCAGACGCGGAACGCGGGCGGTCACCGCTTGACTGGAGTGCACTCGTTGCCCGCTCGTTGCCCGCCCCCGCGCCGCTGCCACGCCGCTGTTTTCGAGAACCGGTCCATTTGAGTTTACGCATAAGATCCTGCCGCTCCCGCGCCGCCCCGCTGCCCGCAAAATTCGAGGCACAGGCCTTAAACTTATACATTTGAAAATGAACGCTGTTCTGTAATTAGTATTTCTCCCAAACAACGGCAGTTTGTAAACTCAGCCCTGCGTACATTGACCCGCCCGGCGCGTCTTTGAGGAGTTTTTGACTTTAACGTGATCGCAAAATATCCAGGTTTGACTCTGCATTCGAAAATGTAGTCGAAATATTGATTAAAAATTAAGGTACTAGTTTTTTTATTGATTCGGGTAGAGTACCGTGGTCTGATTCACCTCCTTTAATCCTGCAGGTGACTAAATCGGCACCCTGTTTATGTCTGTGTAAGATTGGGTGGGAAAGGGTCACAAGGAAGGGAGGGGACTATATATGAGACGTCAATCTCATTAACTCTTGAACGATATAAGCAGGAATATAGATAACAAGAAAAAGGATTTATTTTTGTCTAGTTTTAGGTGTTTTCAATTTGAAGTGGGTTTTGGTGGGAGGGTCGTGAACCCTACGACCACCCCCCACCGACCCCGGCCTGCCAGTGACTTGCACTGCACTCAAGTAGGCAAGCTTACAAGTTAAGGGCGGATGATTTGGGGCACTTGGGACAAGCCACACCGTTCCCAAACCACTGCAACTCCTGAACGCCAGTATCAACAGAGGCGACCAAGGAAAAGCGACAAGTCAATGAAGATGGACGAGTCCAGGAGAAACGATTCAACTGTCTTGGATCCCGCAACGATATGTCCCGTTTTGGAGGAACTGTCTAATGTCGTTTTTGACGTTCAAGAAACGCTGATTCTCTGAATAATTTGACTTCACGTTTTTTTGTACTAATTTCGTGATGACCCAGTAATTAAGACCTCGCCTCTCACACAAGAGGTTTGGGAGTAAAAATCCGGACAAGTACCACTGTGACTTTTCCAATTCAAACATACTCTGTAAGTTATTTTTGACATCACTGACATAGGTGAAAAGAATCGTCATGAGGAAACCTGGGCTGATATAATAATTGATGAGTGTGAAATCGCCAACCGCCTTGAGCAAGTATGAGGATACACACTCGTGCTTTCTCTGTATGAGAAGGGGCCTGTGCTCTGCAGTGGGAAATTAACTGTTATTATAATTATTTATTATTAGACTCGCCCGCTATTACATAAAAGTAAAAAACATAACTGATGAAATGTGGGTGTAATATTGGCACACCAAATATTGGTCTACCTGACCCTCCGATGAATACAGGCGTGAATAGTATAATTATATTTAAAATACTATTTATTGACAATCAAGTCCGACTTTGTCCAATTTTTTACTTGTTTATTAAGTTTTGATACATAAAATCAAAATAACATACTTTTTTTAAAGTAAATTCCAAACGCAGGATATTTGTTTTTGTTTTCTGTTCATACGTATTTAGTTTATGATTTTAAAGATACTATAAAATACCTAAGCTAAGCTGAAGTGGAACTGGACTGGCCACGTTTACTGGATGCCCTGTGGAAGGCCAAGATAACCACTTTCTGGAGCCCTGACACAGCCAGATGGCGTCACGGCAGTCCTCGTAGAAAATGGAGGGGCGAGCTGGACAAAACCATCGACCAGTATCCCACATTAACCTTAGTTCGAAACAACTGGAAGCCACGAGGAGAGCCTTTGCCCAGCAGTGGGATAACGCAGGCTATCAGTCATCACCTGCTTCTGCTTAGCCTTTTCCCAACTATGTTGGGGTCGGTTTCCAGTCTAACCAGATGCAGCTGAATACCAGTATTTTACATGGAGCGACTGCCTATCTGACCTCCACAACCCAGTTACTGGGCAACACGATACCCCTTGGTAAGACTGTATCAGTATCAGTATAAAAGTACCAAGTCATTGAATAATGGTGCAATCCAATTCATGTCAGTGTAAGAATTCATTATTACACATTACTGATTAGGATAAGTAAAGAGCAAATAATAGTGAAATGCAAAAATAACATCACTTTTGTCTTTTGCTAACAACCTACAGCATAGCACCGCGGTTTTACCTGCTCCTGATGTTAGGGCTCCGCAATATGCCAATGGTTTTCAGTCATTGAGGCAGCATAGCTAGGATGCTCAGCAGGCTTAGACAAACATTTCTATGTAGCGTAAAACGCCAGACGCTTACGTCAAAATGTATCGCAATGACATTACATGTGAAAAAGGAGTCACGTGCCATCTCTAAAGCTAATGTCAACTCCATACAATTGACGTTTTCGTTGGGGTTAACGTTTACAGATAGGGGAATTGTTTAGGCCCCTGTGCTGAGGTAAAGCAACGTCTCGTACGTCCAACGAGTAATAGGACTCGCCCTACAAGGGCGCTGTCCCAAATTAGGCCGCCCATTGTAACACCCTATGTAGCTCTTTAAGTTATTATTTCAATTTAGTATATAGTATAATATTTCTATAGTATTATGCAATTTTTGACGTTCAAAAAGTGCTGATTCTCAGCCTAATTTGAATAAATGAGTTTTGATTTTGAATTTCGATTGTTTTGTATTTAAATTTATTACTATCTTGAATTTTGTATGGTGTACAGAGGCCAGCACATCAAGCTACCCCAAGGTATCAGATTTCTTTGGTGGTTTTTCAACTTTATCAGAATAGAAATAAGGTTGATGTTCTATTGGGCAAATCTGACACATTGGGGTAGCTTGATTGACGACACGGTTGGCGCAGTGGCTGAGCGATTGGCTGCTGCGCCGCGTGTCGCGGGTTCGATCCCCGCACGGAACAAATATTTGTATGGCCTACAGGTAGTTGTTCCGGGTCTGGCTGTTTGTGTATGTGACTTTAAATGTTTGTAAACGCACCCACGATACAGGAGAAATTCCTAGTGTGGGGCAACGTTTTTATTAAAAAAAAAAAAAAAAAAAAAAAAAAAAAAAAAGATGTGCTGGTCTCTGTCAATAAAGAGTATTCTATTACACGCTTTATTAAAACCTCACGTTTCTTAAAATTTTAATTTAATATTACTTTTATAAGTTGTTATTAAATGGCCGCAATAGAAATACAAAATCTGTGAAAATTTCTATTGTCACCTTGCAGCAATGATTTCACAATCTGTTTCTGTTTTTGGCTTTGTCTTTGTAAGTGTATTACTAAAATAGTTTATAAGTACCTACATTGTTACAAACACTATGAGTCTTGTTGCTTGAATTGAAGTGTGTGTGCCTGTTTGTCCGTCTTTCACACCTAAACCACAGGCAGGCGTCAGAGACTCAAAAATCATCTCCAGAAACAATGGTTTGTGGAGATGCTGCTCCATGTGTGCAAGTGTGATGCTCCACACTTGCACACAAGGGTGATTTTTAAGTATGTGTAACAATCTATAGTGCAATATTTCTCTTCTTAACTTATAAAGCACCATGTATCAACATAACAATGTACCTATCTGCTGTGTTGCTTGATTTGTAATACTTTGTACTTATTTTATTATAACAGGTATATCTAGGTACATCATTTTCAAAATAACAGAACATCACGCCAGTATTTCTATTATATATATTTATTATTAGGGCAAGAGGTGTACCTTCAGTACACCCACATTTCACCAGTTATATTTTAAGTCCCATGTATTAGGGGTTGATCTTATTGCCATCAACCGGGCACACATAAAAGTACATTCAAAACCAGATATCCTAATAGACTTATTAATACTAGAGTAAAAATGGAACTATATAGGCGAAACTGTTATCCTATGTGTATCCAGATCTACAACAAGATTCCTAACCAAATTAAAGAACTTCCAATGGTTCGCTACAAAAGGGCTTTACGTAGGTGGTTAATTGAGAATCCCTTCTATGATATAAAAGAATTATTTCAATTTAAATTTAATTAATAATGTAATTGTATCAAACTATAACAAAAATTTGCATGTCATTATGTTATGATTAAATATGTTAAGCTACTAATATTACTTACCATTTTAAGATCTTTTGTAACCATATTTTACTGCAAATAAATATTTGACTTTGACATACAGACTCTGGGCTGCTACTGAGAAACTCCTAATGAAAAATCCCAATAACACACTGAATTGCATCTGTTAAATTTATTCAACATATGGAAAGCTATTGTTAAAGAGTAAGTGTGGAATTTCATGCCTATCCTTATTCACACAAAAGTGCCCTTTAACATCTAAAATTATTTGTGTTTTTATTTTACTTAAATAAATAAATTTATTCCCAGAAAGTTACAGACTTAATTTAATTATTAACAAAAATGTATTATTACAGCTAGTGAGAGAACGAAGCAAGTGATCAATGCTGTAGAAATCTGTATACAAAAATTGTTAAGCCCTGCCTCTTAAACTAGGGTTACCTGTATTTTAAAAGACAGTGTTCAGCTATGAGGTTGGTACAGTACGATTTATACAAGTTGTGAACTGTGTCGATCTACCAAGCGATAATGAATCTAGATTACTTTAAAACTAAAAGAACGAAATAATAATAAAAAAGCGAAATCAAACTTGCAGATTTAACATTCACAAGTTGCCACACCTGTTTTCCGGGAAGGTTTAAGTAGAGGTGTACACATAGTATATATGTAAGTCTCATGTAATAGGGGTTATCCTATTCTTTGGCAGATATACTACAATAAAGCAAAATATTAAATATTTTGTTGGCCTATATACATTTGGACGATTATACAGTTATGGTAGAAGTAGGTTGAGCAATTTCCAAATACATTCAATTCCCTCATTGCAAGAACATAATAACAGTTTTAAAACTGACAGCAGAAACACTGAATGGAAGAAAAATATTATTTATTTCTATTGAAATTAAGATCAATCATCTCTCATCTACCATCATCTGCCTGCCTTCCCAACTATGTTAAGGTCAGCTTTCAAGTATTTTACACGGAGAGACTGCTATCTGACATATCATCATCATCATCGTCCTGCCCTTATCCCAATTTATTTGGGGTCCCGCGCAGCATGTTTTCTTCTTCCATACATCTCTATTTGCCGTCATCTCAAGAGTTACCTCTTGAGATGTATTGTATTGTATTATGTGTTCTATTGTACAACACAATGTATTTGAATGAATAATGAAGCTTAAATCTTTCTTTGTTACTTAGACCTTGTTAATGTATAATGTTGTAATACATTTTCATTAGGTAAGAAGAGTTTCTGGGTAGTTCTTTCTAGCCTCCATTATCATATAAAAAATCTTAAAACATATATTTTATTTCCAGATAACTATAGAACTTTAGGTGCTCAAGCTTCTAGCTGGCTACATACCTACAAAATGGCGAAATTTAGGTAAGATCATCAAAGAGGTCATAAAGCTGGTCCTAAGTAGCTGGAAGGAGAGGAATCAACCAAAAGGTTTTATCAAACATAAGAAGAAAATGTAACTTATTTATACCATTAGTAAAAGGACTTGTAAATTGTGCAAAAGACAATGTGTTTGGAAATGAGGTCCCATACTGAGATGATGGCTGGAGCGGGATAGCGGCAGAAAGATAGTTAGTATAGTATTGCCAAAAATTGGCTTTCGGAAAGTTCTTTGTTTGGTTCATTGCAACAACTTTAATGCTGCACTAGCATGCATTACGGTTAATACTATACTATTTATTGTTAGATTCAATTATTCACTACAATAGCAAATAAATATGTTTTTTGAAAAGTCTTTGTCTTACTATGACTCAGCCTAAATAGCACAAAGATTTATATGAATTAAAAACTAAAATAGAATGTACTAGAAAACTCTATTGCAGCTCCGTCTATTACACAAAATCATACAAAATTGATTTTAATTGGTATCAATAAGTAAAACCTGGCACGGCATCTAGTTTATAATCAAAACTATTTGGTCAAACAACCAAAGACAATTTGGCACTATTTCTATTTATTTACTCACAAGTGTAGCATCATAAAAGTATTTTTCCATCCTTTTGAATTTGGAACGAAACGAAAATCGCATCTCGGGCGTAAAACCATATTCAAAAGGTGCATTTTTGTATGATTTGTAGAGAAACGACATCTTACACACTTTGTATTGTTATACAATTTAAAACACTATTCACTTAATTAACAGTTTATTTAACAATAATTTGCACTCACGAATCATTTAACACTATAACAAGTACTGAAAAACGTTTAATAGCCAAGAATTCTCGTGAAAATCGCGAATTATGACATTGAGATCGCGAAAAACTATGTCGATTATTTTGGCTTCTTTCGCCGCACAACGTCATGAAAAACGTGTTTGTAGCGTACAAATAGGATAAAAATAAATAATAGTACTCACCTGAACTCGTGATCAATCCCTGGGTAGTCGCAACGGGAACCAAAACCGCGTTATGCGTCAAATCCTCTATCGAGAGCCCAGTCACTGCAGTGGACAGAAGCGGGTTTTTTACAATGTTCCTGCTCGGGCAGTCGCCGAAACTTTTATCTGACATGTTGTATACTATATTATTGACCGGTTGATGAGAAAATTTTCACGTTTTCACACATTTGGAGGTCATAAATAGGTAATTTAATTATATAAAGTTACGTGTCACTTGCATATTTTGACAATTTGACAGATGACAACACGTTGATCGTGTGATTGTTTGACACAGTTTGACAGAAAATTTGCAATTTTTGCATTCTGGGTTCTACAATGGAATTCTTTCAAAAACAATAAAGTTTAGAACGTTCACTGAAGCAGGCGCATAAAACTCTGGTTTTAAGTAAAACCAAGACCAAAAAAAGCTTTATGTTGAATATTTTTCCGAATAATGGAGGTATTATGTAAGCAACTGTGGAAAGTGCACCAAATTTTACAATCGCAAAGAAGTTATAAACAAAACAAATGATTCGAATCAAAATCAAATGATCGGTGAGTGCCCAGTCAATTATTAGCTTAATCTCATGTCGTGTACAAATGAGATTATGATTTATTTGTTTACTATACATACATAGTAAAACAGTGCTCTAACATAGCTTCTGCGATAACTTTCTCCAATGATAATGAATAACACGGAGGCATACACCGTAAAATGGAACGTATAAAAATTTCCTAAATCCGTCAACTGTCTATTATTAATATTTATCTGTGGTCAATATTTATCAACTGATTCCGTTTGTGGTGCGTGTTTACATTTTTCACAATAAACTCATAAAAATATTCTATGGAACATAAAAATCCAATAATGGAAGATAAAAAGGACAATGCTCCGCCTGTAAAACGTTATAGACGTGAGGAAAACTCTTCAGCATCGGAGGAAGACGTAGATAACTATGAGCCTTACGTTCCTGTGAAAGAACGAAAAAAGCAGCAGTTGATGAAACTAGGAAGACTTGGACAGATAGCAGCAGAGGCTGCTGCAGAGCCAAAGAGCTCTAGCGATAATGATCCTGATGACGAGAGTGAGTGAGAGAGTAACATGTATTTTAGAGGTTATAGCAATTTTTCTTAGATCATCTAGCCTTTTTCTGTTGTACATTGTTGGCGCCGGCGTCTAGTCTGTAGCAGCTAAATGCCAGTTTTTGACATGGGTCTACTGCCTATCTGACCTCCACAACTCAATACCATAATACCCTTAAGCAAGACTAATTGTCAGATTTTAGGATATCTCCATGGACCGACCACAAACTACTAATAAGCCACAAGTTCCTTTAATTGATCCAAATACACAATCATAATTTATTGTCTTATATTTCTCCTTCTCTGCAGCATCTCAAGAAGAATGGGGCCGTCGGTACAATGTTTCCCTGCTAGACCAACATAGTGAGCTGAAGAGGATCGCAGAGGCACGAGCCCTGTCTGCTGCAGAACGACAAGCAAAGGAGGAGGAGCATATCCTGGAGAGTGTGGCACAGAGTAAAGCGCTGATGGGAGTTGCTGAGCTGGCCAAAGGTAACTTTTTAAGCTTCATTCGACTTGGGTCCCACTGGCTTCCCTTTGGAACAACTATTCTACTATTATAACACTTGCCCTGGGTATCAAACTCAAGACTCTTTGTTCACCACTTGTGCTTATGACCATGAGGCCAGTTCCTAATATTTTTATAATTTAAATAAGTAGCTGTGATAGACAGACATACAAAATCTTGTATGTTTTTGACAGACATAGATATCGTTTGTTATACTTACTGCTTATTTCAAGAACAACAAATGCATTTTACATAGTATTCCAGTTTTGCTCAATACTTTCTTCTTATTCTTGATTTCATTATTTTATTTTAAGTTTATGCTGTTTGGTTTTCGTGTAGTATCGACTTCCTATGCAGTATCTCGTGTTGTATTGTATTGTTTAACGGGCTGACCGCAAGCCCACGACTTGCGTAACTGGTGGGACAGTACCATATTCGATCCATCCCAGCTCCTCAACAAAAGCCAGCAGCTATCGGACGTATAATCACCGGCACGTAAGTTGGCAAGGTTTTGGCGTAGTGGGGGTAAGTTCGCGCATCGTGCACTTAGTGGAACAAAAAAGTGGTGACTTTTATTGATCGTCATTATTTTATGGTTATTGCCATCATTTATATTTAATAATATCTGATTAGAAGAAAGTTGAAGAAGGGAGTGGAATTCGTAAAGTTTATTGGGAGTTATAAATAATATGCATACGAGGAAAGTATGCGAAAAAAGGCATACCTTTTTTCGCCTTATTTTTTTAATTTAAAACAACAACAATAATATCAACTCGTAACTAAAACTAAATTTAAAAACAATAACAATAACTCTTTAACATAAACACAACAAAAACAAAAGGTACATCTTTCGTGCACGCAAGTGCAATCGGGAGTTCGGGAGGCAACAGTCGACTGTTGCACCAATCGCGCGCTAGGATTGACGCTACCTCATACCCCGCGTCCCGCTTGAAACCAAAGAGACTTGACTAGACTAAAAAAAGACTTGTGCGCATCTAACGACTCTTGCCAAGTTACGTGCCGGTGACTATAGCTGGCGATCTCTTGGCGAGTTCCTGGGCTATCGAAGTATTTTACCCTCTATGCAGTGACCTCTTGTCAGTAGAGGAGCACGAAGGCTGCCGTCTCGTCTTCCTCTACACAGGCTATGCATAGTGGGCTGTCTGTAAATCCTATGGCAAAGAGGAGTCTTTGCAGTATCTCATCACATTTTTGCACGGTTGGCGCAGTGGCTGAGCGATCGACTACTGCGCCGCGTGTCGTGTGTTCGATTCCCGCACGGAACAAGTATTTGTATGGCCTACAGGTACTTTAAATGTTTGTAAACGCACCCACAACACAGGAGAAATTCCTAGTGTGGGGCAACGTTTTATTTAAAAATAAAAATAAATGAAAATATTGTTGAATTTTTACAAAAAATTTAACCACCCTTCACTCTCCCAGGCATTCAGTACGAAGATCCAATAAAAACCTCCTGGCGACCACCGCGCTGTATCCTGGAGCTATCAGAGGAGCGTCACGACAGGGTCCGCAGACAGCTCAGGATATTGGTGGAAGGCGAAGATGTTCCACCTCCTATCAAGACTTTTCAGCATATGAAGTTTCCTAAAGGTAACAGCATAGGAGTATATTTTCAGTGATAGCTTATGAGAACCTTAAGTTCACAATTGGCGTACACAAATCATCATCATCATCATCCTCCTGCCCTTATCCCAATTTATTTGGGGTCGGCGCAGCATGTTTTCTTCTTCCATACATCTCTATTTGCCGTCATCTCAATAGTCACCTCCTTTCTAGCAGTATCATCTTTCACACAATCCATCCATCTTTTCTTTGGTCTCCCTCCCTACTCTTGTAACCCTCCACATTCATACCAAAACTTTCCTCACAACGTATTGGCGTACACAAGTACTGACCAAAAAAAACGTTGGATAAAATTCCTTTTAAGTAAATACTACAGTTTTAACGGAACCTCGACTCCTACATAGTAAGGTTAACTGATAATGTACCATGATGACCTATTATGGATTAATAGTTTTTTAACATAATTAGGTAGATTTTATTACATTACATATTATTAGGCCAGAGGCGTAACTATATAATTTGAGGCCTGTGGCAAATTCTTATGATGGGGCTCTATTAAAGAAATTCTTAAATGGATTTTAAGCTTTAAAAAATGTTTTTTTTTAAAGTAAAATCTTATATATAAAATTCTCGTGTCACAATGTTTGTTCCCATACTCCTCCGAAACGGCTTGACCGATTCTCATGAAATTTTGTGAGCATATTGAGTAGGTCTGAGAATAGGCCAACATCTATTTTTCATAATAAAAAAAAAAATAGGCGGTACGAAGTTCGCGGGCACAGCTAGTAAGATATAATATTCTATACCAATATGTTATCATATTTTACTTAAAAAAAAATCATCTCAATCAACAGGGTGCAATGTTAAAAAAATATTTTTCAGGCCTTTTGGGCCTGGACCCTCTTGGGTCGGGGGCCCGTGGCATTTTGCCAGCCCTGCCACCCTATAGTTACGCCACTGTTAAAGGCCCATGCAAACAAGGAACTTCAAGTACCGTAAATAGAAACGCAGGGGTGAGTAGAAATAAATCTTTGAAGGTCAATTTCGTACAAGGACTCTTATTTTTTTTAAGGAAGTGAAGAAGAAAAAGAAGTTGCCATTGCTGAACCTTTGTCTAAGCTTTCCTTAAGTTAGGAACCCTCCTAAATTCTAACCAACCAAACCTTACCTATCTTTCCAGGGATCCTCAGAGGTCTAGAAGCTAAAGGCATTAAGGATCCCACACCGATTCAAGTGCAAGGTATACCAGCGGTGCTCAGCGGCAGAGACATGATAGGCATAGCCTTCACCGGTTCCGGCAAGACGCTGGTCTTCACGCTGCCCATCATCATGATGTGTCTGGAGCAGGAAATCAAGATGCCGTTCATCAAGTGAGTTTTATTGACTTTTCTGCTTTTAGGAATGTTCCATAGCAAAATAAAAATACATAAAACGAGCCTAAAAGTAGTCCTTTAGGGGTATCTACTGCTTGACCGAACTTTCCTGTGGGGGGCTTAATTTAGAAATTAAGGCCTCCAGCCAGGTCGTAAAAACTTTAAAACTAAGCGACCAATCGCTAAGGGCACCTCCTGCGGGGTACGATGCGGGGTGGATCAAATAGATATATTATTTAGGGTCTTTTTAAACATTTACCGGCTCAGCTTCGCGGGCTGGCTCTAGCAAAGGTTCGGGGGCCCGACGGTTGTTGTCGGGCTCTTATAAATATGCTCAGTCGCGTGGATAACTTTAATATCGCGATAAAGGAGACGTCAGATTTAGTTCTTATGTGGTGAGTTAGATGTCGCTACAGCCAAAACAAACAGACAGACTGGCAGATACCTGATGTGATAAGGTGTAACTTAGGCTACTTTTATTTTGAGATAAAGAATTAGGGTTCCCCGTAAAATAGCAAAAATTCAAATTATTTATTTGTAAAACACCCATGTTGTTTTGTTGTACCCATATTTTAACAAAATTTCACGAGGACAAAGTCGCGGGTACAGCTAGTACATACGCCAGCACATCAAGCTACCCCAAAGTGTCAGATTGTCCCAATTGAACACGAACCTTATTCTTTTGTAATAAAGTTAAAAACCTATCAAAGGAATTTGACACATAATTGATTTATTTTCAGAAATGAAGGACCCTACGGCCTAATAATATGTCCTTCACGAGAATTGGCGAAACAAACGCATGACATTATACAGCATTTTGTGAAGCAGCTCAAAATGACTGGCAACCCTGAGATTAGGAGCTGTCTAGCTATTGGAGGTACGTAACGTCACGCATAGACTATAGAGTGGAAAATACACAGACGCACAACCTGATACCATGAGATCAGTACATGATTCTGGATCCCGCCGAGCAGAATTGAAATTTTTGTCGGATTTTTTACGATTTTTTCTATAACTTTTTAACACCTTAACTGCCAAACAGCGAGACAATTGAAAATGTTTGTCGGTTTGGCGTTCAAAGTGTTAAGTATAAACGTTTTAAAATCAAGATAATAATATTAGTACCAGCCAGATACTGTCCCACTGCAGGGCAAAGGCCTCTTCTCGTACAGAGAAGGCACGAGCATTAATCACCACGCTTGCTCAAGACGGGTAGGCGATTTCAGAATTATGTATATTAATTTACTAGCTGATCCAGCAAACGTTGTTTTGCCACATAGATGTTGGTGATAGTAGGGTGAAATTTTAATGTTGTATGTATTATTCAATGCCATATTATATAAAAAAAAAAAAAAATATGTTCAAAAAATAAAAATTCGTGGTGGACAACCCTTATCGCTTAGGGGTATGAAAAATAAATTGTAGCCCATTCTCAGACCTACTGAATATGCATATAAAATTTCATAAAAATCGGTCGAGCCGTTTCGAAGGAGTATGGTAACTAACATTTGTGACACGAGAATTTTATATATAGGATAAGTCATAAGTCCAGGTTTCCTCACGATGTTTTCCTTCACCGATGTTAGTGATATCCAAGATTAATTTAGAAAGTACAGTCAAATTTTACTTGCCCAGGTTTGAACCCACAACCTCGTGCACAAGAGGCGAGGCCTAAACTACTGGGTCATCATGATATTAGACATTTGAAATCATGATATCTGTCTCATATCTTCAAACTCAGAGGATTGCCTCACTCCATCGTTGACTTTATCTCTGTCACCTCTGACCTAGACTGGAGCCAAGAGCAGACCCATCTCATCATACATTTACAGACACGGTTGCCACGCCACGTGTAGTGGGTTCGATTCCCGCACAGTACAAATAATTGTATCGCCTACAGGTGTTCCTGGTCTGGATGATTGTGTATGTGAGCTTAAATGTTTGTAAAAGCACCCATGATAAAGAAGAAATTCCTAGAGGAAGGCAACGTTTAAAAAAAAAAACACTTAAATTTAACCGGGATTACATGCAATTATAATTAATTATTAATCTTATTACAAAAGTAATCATATTACGCCCAACACTGCCTTCAATTGGCCCTACATTAGTATTTTTTCCTGAGTCTATATTGTCCCACAGCTGGGCAAAGGCCTCCCCCATAGCCTTCCAGTCCTCTCTCTGTGCGGTTTTCTCCGGCCAATATTTTGCAAACGCGTCTAAGTCGTCACACCAGCGTTTCCTCCCTCGGCGACGACGCCCGTCTTCTGGCACCCACTGCGTGACGACTCTGGCCCATCGGTCCTGACGCATTCTACAAATATGGTCCGCCCAATTTTAACAGCATAATTCTTGAAACACCGATTGTTCCTTTTTCAGGTGTGGCGGTGTCAGAGTGTATGGAGGTGGTTCAGCGAGGAGTCCACATCATGGTCGCCACGCCCGGACGATTGATGGACATGCTTGATAAGAAAATGGTGAGTTTAACTATGATTATAGAGGAACTGAGGAGATAAGAAAGGATTCACCGATGTGGTGCGGTGGGCGAAGGTCCGCCTGCGACGCAGGAGGTTGCGGGTTCGATTCCCGCCCTGGGACAAATGTTTGTACGATCTACAAACATTTGTTCCGGGTGCTCTGGGTATTTGCTATTGTATTAAGTATATCAGTCATCTAATACCCATAACACAAGCTCTGCTTAGCTTGGGGCTAGATGATGCTGTGTGGATTGTCCAGTATTTTTTTTTATTTATTATTCTGCTACTTTTTTAGAAGAGGCCTTTGCCCTACAGTGGGACAGTAACAGGCTGGTATAATAATATATATTCTAACTAACTCCGATTTCTACCATTCTAATAAAACTCCGATTTCCACCTATCTAACCAGCTCTGATATCTACCACTCATAACCCCGATTTCTACCATTATTTCTTACTGCTATTCCTGCAGGTCCGTCTCAACGTCTGCCGCTACCTCTGCATGGACGAAGCCGACCGTATGATAGACATGGGTTTCGAAGAAGACGTGAGAACCATATTCTCTTACTTCGCCGGTCAACGGCAGACATTACTCTTCAGTGCGACCATGCCGAGGAAGATCCAGAACTTTGCCAGGTAACTTTCAAGCTTTAGTTCTTGTAATGGAAACTAGCACTTCGTCCAGGTGTTCCCTTCGAACTTTAACATCCCCTACACCCCCTTTAAAGCGTTGTTTTGAAAATAATAATAGCCTATAGCACTCATGAATAAAGTAGCTTTGTAACAGTAAAAAAAAAGAAGAAAAAAAAAACATGTATTTGGGACACTCACAGTTAATAAAAAACACAAAATAAAAAATAACATATCTAAACAATAACACTAAAAGGACGTGGAAGCGTTATAGTTTCGCCATGTCCACCCGTCTGTCCCCGGCTTAGGACAGAGTACTGGAAAGCTGTAATTTGGCATAATATATATCTAAATACTGACCGCGCCAACAAAGTAGTAAAAAAAACAATTTTTTTGGTTATCTCTATTCTTAAAGGGGGATTGATTTTACAATTCCTAGCACAGATGTATGGATCGGACGGCAGGTTGGCGCAGTGGCTGAGCGATAGGCTGGTGCGCTGCGTGTCGCGGGTTCGATTCCTGCACGGAACAAACATTTGTATGGCCCATAGTTGTTTGTAGTTGTTCCGGGTCTGGCTGTTTGTGTATTTGACTTTTAAAGGTTTGTAAAGGCACACGACACAGGAAAAATTCTTAGTGTGGGGCAACGTTTATTTAAAAAACAAGAAAGATTTTACTCAAAAGGAAGTCCCTATGTAAGATTTACTGTGAAGTTGTACAAGATTCTGCAATAAACCTTTTTATTTAATTTAAAACCTTTTTAATAATTCACGTCTATCCCACAGTGGACCACCGTCGTTGGATAAGTCGAAAAATAAATAAAGAAATTGAAATTACTCGTTTCTTTATGCAACGCTGGCGGTCCAAATCATGTACTAAACTCATGGTATCAGTTTGTACGTCGATGTCCCTTCCCTTGTATATATAAATCACCAGTTCAATTTCCATTAATCACCAGGTCAGCCCTCGTGAAACCAGTAACTGTGAACGTGGGCCGTGCAGGCGCCGCGTCCCTGAACGTTCGTCAGGAGTTAGAGCCAGTGAAAGCTGAAGCCAGGACAGTCCATCTACTGCAGTGTCTTCAAAAGACTCCTCCTCCTGTCCTTGTCTTCGCTGAGAGGAAGCAGGATGTGGATGCTATACATGAGTATTTGTTGCTGAAAGGTGAGTTATTTGGTCATCACTTAATCATTAACTCGATACTGCTGAGTAGACTTGTGTAAGTAATGCGATTGTTACATTGCGCGTCATGTATCCCGACCGCGTAATGCATCATCACGCGACCAAATTAAACATGGCGCATGACACTCAAACATGACGCGCGGTGGCGGCGCGTTCGCGCGCTCTATCTCATCTCATGTAATGATGGATTCACTTTATTACGCGAGCATTTCTGTCTATGATAGCAAGTAGGTTGGATTGTGTTTTTGTAAACCACTGCTGCAAGGTTTCGGCTGAGCTTGTAACCTTGCAGTAGTCATCATCTGCCGTCATCTGCGTTGTTTATGTTTTTATGTCTGGTTTTTGTCTCTGTGATTATTTTACTAACATAGTTTATAAGTATTGTTACTAACACTATGAGTCTTGTTACTTGTAATAAATGATTATTATTTACAATATCCATATCGTGTGGCGCTTCATTACGCGTCATGTCTGGAGTTATGGTGTAAAACATATCGCGGTATGTAATGTTTCATCACTTTATAACGCACTGTTGTGAGCATGTCTACTACTGAGCTGGAGGTTCTGGGTACGATTCCCAGGACAGAGTTTTATGGGTTTTTTCATCTGGTATTTCTCAGTAGTAGCCCGGAATCTGGATGTGTGCCCGGTTAATGGCAATAGACTCGCTATTGCATGGGACTTAACAACATAACTGGTGAAGTGTGGGTGTACTGTAGGTATACCTATGCTCAACCCCCTGGGGGGAATATAGGCGTGATGTTATGTTTGGAGGCACGAGCATTAATCACCACGCTTGCTCAAAGCAGATCGGTGATTTATCAATAGATAACTCGACATCCAATTCAATTAACTACACAACTAACTCCTCCGCTGTTCTTTTCTAATTAATTTCGTTTGCGGGATCCAAGACAGTTGAATCGTTTCTCCGGGACTCGTCGGGCTTCATTGTCTCGACGCTTTTCTAGTGGTCGCGACTGTTGATTCTGATTTTCAAGAGTTGCAGTGGTTTGGGAATAGACTGGCGGGCTTGTCCCATACAAAAAAAAAACGATTCAATAGGAATGTGTCCTAGGTTGATGAAATGAGCAATTCTTGTGTATATGTGTGTACCTATATATATAATCTGAATCTCGGAAACGGCTCCAACGATTGTCATGAATTTAGTATGCAGTGGGTTTCGGGGGCGATAAATCGGATCTAACTAGATTTCGTTTTTGAGAAACGTTTTATCAAAGCAAAGGTCGGTCATCCAGGTACTTATTCTTTAAGTGCGCTACAATATCGCTTTAGGTCTAGTCTGTAAGGATATATTATATATAATATTGTATGTTTGGAGAAAAGAAATCCATACCAATATTATAAATGGGAAAGTGTGTCTGTTTGTCCGTCTTTCACGGCAAAACCACTGAACCGATAAAATTTGGCAGAGAGATAGATAGCATCCCGAGGAAGGACATAAGCATACTTTTTATCAGCAAACCAAGCGGGCAAAGCCGCCGGCGGAAGCTAGTAAATGAATATTTTTTTAAGGAGCAATGTGATGTGCAATACAATGATGTTGTTCGAAGATGTATTTCGAACAACATCATTGTTTGTAAATAGATACTTTATTTTAGTAACATAGGTATAAGTTATCTTTTTGTTTACTCACCCATATGGATGTTGCTTATCCGAATTAAAGATAATTTTATTATATTTAATACTAATCGTCTGGTATAACTTTTGATTGCAGGAGTAGAAGCAGTCGCCATACACGGAGGTAAAGACCAGGAGGAGAGGTCCCGCGCTGTGGAAGCTTTCAGGAGAGGAGAGAAAGATGTTCTGGTAGCTACTGATGTAGCTAGCAAAGGTATTTATGAGGTTTTTATTTGGTCACTCGTGGACGAGCTCGTTGATAATTAGCAACAGCCGCACGGGTTGATCAAAGGTTAAGCTAAGCTTACCGAGGTCAGTTTTTGGATAGGTGACTGTTCTTAAAATATCGAGACTTTTCCTTACCTCGGAAAGCACGCTAAGCCGTTGGTCCCGGCTGTCATTTGTAGATCTTTGACAGTCGTTACGGATAGTCAGAAGCCCGAAAGTCTGACAACCGGTCTTACCGTCTTAATAACTGGGCTGTGGATGTCAGATACGCAGTCGCGAATATGAAACTCTGGTATTCAGCTGCATCCGGTTAGACTGGAAGCCGATCCTAAAGGCTAGGCAGATGATGGTGAATTGATATAATACTAGAGTGTACTGTCATCATCTTGTAATTTTATTTTATTTCATTATATTAGGGAAAACAAACAATTGTACATTTTTTCTAACGTCTAAGTATACAATTAAGTATGTTAACGTACAATCAACAACGTTTCCACGCATTACTAGTATTATTAGCTAACAAACAGTATGGATGAAAGGTGGGGCTAATCATAACATTATACGGAATTATTACGACGACGACCTAAGTGGCGCAGCGGGCGAAGGTCCGCCTGCGAAGCAGGAGGTTGCGGGTTCGATTCCCGCCTTGGGACAAATGTTTGTACGATCTACAAAGATTTGTTCCGGGTGTTTTGGGTATTTGCTATGTATAATAAAAAATATATATCTATGTAATGTATTGTATTAAGTATATCAGTCATCTAGTGCCCATAACACAAGCTCTGCTTAGCTTGCGGCTAGATGATGCTGTGTGGATTGTCCAGTATTATTTATTTATTAGTTTTGAGTGCAGTAACCAGTTCTTTTTTAAATACATTGTCAGACAAAGCAAATATTATGTATATTTTAACTAAATTTTGGTTGTAGATTTTCACTAATCCGTGGAGTTCTCGTAATGTCCAGGTCTCGACTTCGCAAACATCCAGCACGTCATAAACTACGATATGCCTGAGGATATTGAGAACTACGTGCATCGCATCGGGCGTACAGGGCGCGCGGGCGGCGAGGGTGTGGCCACCACGTTGCTGGGCAGGGCCGCTGACGACAGCGTGCTCAGGGACCTGGCGCATCTCCTCAGGGAGGCACAGCAGAAGGTACGATATACCAACAAGGTGTTTTTTTTATCAAATATTGGGGTATTTATGTGAGACTAAATCACAGAAAAATCCCATAACTCTGAGGTATGAATGTGAGCATATTACAGAATCAACTGGCATATGAATAGGGATGCGTCCTAGGTAAAAATATATTAAGTCTATTTAATCCGTCAGTAAGATTCTTAACCTCCCAGCTCTAAAAGTTTTCGTCGGCTTATTCCCAACTTTTAAGCTTTATTGTGGTATTCTTTACAGTTTAAATGGTTAAATGTCGTGAGAAAATTATCATTTCTATCTATTCCAATGAGATTTTTAGTTAAAAAATTGAATAATTCACTTCTTTTATTCAAAATCTCATTATGGTCCTGTTCTGAGTATGAATGTGGAGGTTTACAAGAGTAGAGGGAGACCAAAGAAAAGATGGATGGATTGTGTGAAAGATGATATGGCTAGAAAGGAGGTGACTATTGAGATGACGGCAAATGAGTGGACGAAGAAGAAGAATAGAAGTTTGAAAGTTGTGCCGGTGACCGAGAAGTTGTGTGGAAATAGGTTGTCATAGTATGGGTATGTGATGCGGAGGAATCAACAAAACCGCAAATTATTGACGTTGCTAAAAAGGCTGAAACTTAAGTAGGACGGGGCAAGACATGTGAGGATATGGCTAGAAAGGAGGTGACTATTGATATGACGGCAAATAGAGATGTATGGAAGAAGAAGACATCATCATCAACATCATCATCAGGCTATACTAGTCCAATGCTAGACATGAGGGCTATGTCTTAATGAGCGCCATAGCGCCCTGTCTTCAGCTTGCCGCATCCAGCATCAGCCTGCAGTCTTTCGCAGATCGTCGTCCCACCTGGTCAAACGAAGACATGCTGCGCTGGTAATATAACTAAAAAAAATAAAATAAAATGAATTCAAATGTTTCAGGTCCCATCGTTCCTCTTAGATATGATTGGCGAACCGGATGTGCCCGCAGCGGATGGACAAGGGTGCTCATATTGTGGCGGTTTGGGACACAGGATTACAGGTACAAACTTCTATTTTATTATCCTGGGTGGAAGGGACATCAACGCCCAAACTGATACCGTGAGTTCAGTACATGATTCTAGAGTCTCCAGCGTTGAAATATTTCGTTTGTCTTTAAAAATTCTGTTGGAACTGATAGTTGGATTACTCAAAAATACTGGACACGTATTTTTTCTTTTGTCACGTAAACCAAAAATGAGGACCATATTGTGCGTGACGTCACGCCGTGCTACACTTTTTACGTAGAAGTGACGTCACAAGCCCCTTGTACTGAACTTTGATGTGCTATATCTTTGTCACTTTTTATTGATTTGACTAAGCAAAAAATACGTGTGCAATATTTTTTTGGTAATGTTACTGACGGACTAAATAGATTTAATATAGTGTTACCTAAGACACATCACTATTTTTACATTTTTTCGGGGCGTTTTGGTGGGACAATCTTTTGTAAATGAGTGTCTAAATGTGTTGCTAAGTGCAAAATTTGAGAACGGCTGGACCAACCTAGCTAATTCTTTTTTTGTTGTTTGTTATTGTAAGGGGAAGGTTCTTATGAAAAAGCACTAAGAAATTTAGAAAATTTAAGAATACCCAACAACTATTCTCACTTCATGCGTTTAACTGTCGTGCTCCGCGGGTAACACCGCGGGGCGCAGCTAGTGAGTAATAAATTCAATAAACCTAACCTATATTTTTTCCTTCTTCTCAGAATGTCCAAAACTGGAGGCGGTACAAAACAAGCAAGCTTCAAATATCGGAAGAAGAGATTATTTGGCTAACACCGCAGCAGACTATTAATATCATAACGACGCGTCCATTTGCCACGAGGGGCTAGGCAGAGGCGTATAGCACATTAAGAGAAAATAATTGTTTATCTAATTGTCAGTCATGATGGCCTAGTGCTTTAGGCCTCGCCTCTTGTGCACGAGGTTGTGGGTTCAAACCTAACCAAGTACCAATGTGTCTTTTTCAATGCATATGTACTTTCTAAGTTTATCTTGGACAAGACATCGTGAGAAAACCTGGACTTATAATTAATTTAAGTATGAAATCTGGCGATTTCACCCGTCTTGAGCAAGCGTGGTGATTAATGCTCGTGCCTTCTCTGTATGAGAAGAGGCCTTTGCTCTGCAGTGGGACAGTAACAAAATGGTATTAATATTATCTAATTGACACACTACGCCGCTTAGGAATATGCATGTAATTTCAATCAATAAAATACATACCCGAGTATTCAGAGCCAAATTCAACTACTACTTGCTGCTTATATTTAGGGTACCGTACCTCGAAAAGAAAAATCGGAACCCTTCCAAGGTCACTTCATTGTCTGTCCGTGAAGACCCTTTTTCTCAAGCTCGCGTGGAGCCATCAAGTTTAAATCAATATCGAATATGTAAGTCTACGGTCCCTTAACACTTTTAGTGCCCAGCACCCGGCTCCCGGGTCGAAAAATAGTTTGTTCATGTATCCAGAACTCGCTCCCCGAGTCGTACATGTAGAAAGCTATAGATGAGATGTGAACATGTCCATCACCCCCTACCATGTACCTACGCATTCTGTAATTTGCCAAACATTATGACATACAAGTTAAATCGTATTTTTGTACTGGGCAGCGAAAGGGTTAATATTCGATATGTAGGTTTACGGTACCTTAAGAGCTCTAGAAATCAAGCTTCTAACCCCACATAATAAAAAAGTAGGGTCATTTATGCGGCACTTTTTGACACTCGCAAAAAAATCATAAACTATAAGGTAATTCCCGTTGACCTAGAATAATTAAATTTGGCAAAAAGCAAGGTCTCACAACAAGTCATCATCCTCCTGCCCTTATCCCAATTTATTTGCGATCGGCGCAGCATGTTTTCTTCTTCCATACATCTCTATTTGTCGTTATCTCAGGAATCACCGCTTTTCTAGCCATATCATCTTTCACGCAATCCATCCATCTTTTCGTTGGTCTCCCTCTACTCTTGGTCACAACAAGTAACAGAAAATAAAGGGAGCTGGTACACCTGGCAGATGTGAAAACATTGAAATTATTTTGTACAAGTAATATGCATAAAAGAACAGATTGTTGGGTGTCGATATCAAAAACAAATGAAACAAAAAAAAAACGAATTTCATTTTTTTTTTTTTTGGGCGATGCGTGAGATGCGTCGCCCCGCCTATATTTGGCTCACCCGGTTGGCGCAGTGGCTGAGCTGAGATTTCCACATGGAACAAATACTTGTATGGGCTACAGGTAATTGTTCCGGGTCTGGTTGTTTGTGTATGTGAGTTTTTATCTTTGTAAACGCACCCACGATGCAGGAGAAATTCCTAGCATGAGGCAACGTTTAAGAAAAACCATCTCACCACGCCTTCAATCGGTTTTACCCGCGAATCTTGACGTTTCACGTCAAAAGTCATAAAGTCGTTAACTTGATAGTTTAATCAAATATTTTTGTATTATTTGCGATTACAAACTTACATTTGCAGTAAATTGACCGTGACTTGTAACTATGTCCGGCTGTTTTTATTTCTAACACAAATTTGATGGTAATCCTACTTGTTTCTTCGTGAGAGTAATATTCGGTGTTTTCTTAGTAGAAATGTGATTTTTGCGGCGTTTTTTCATTTCGACATGGTACGGGACCCCGTACCCCCGTGTGCAAGCACGAGTCGCATATGGTTAGTATTTTACTACATTTTACCTTAGTAAGACCTATGTAATAAGGGGCGAATATATTGCCAAAATCATTCACGCTACCTCACCGCTGTCTAGAAGCAAGAAAGAGGTTTGAACATTTTTATACGGGGCCTGGCATATCGTTACCGGCACGAATTTTGAGCACTCACCTCTAGGTGAGTGCTCAAAATTCGTGCCGCGCAACTCAAGTTGCGCAGAAGTCGATTTTAGTAGAAAGTGTTTATCTTACCCCATTACTGCGTCCATCAAGATCCTTGCCGTCGATTAAACCTAACGTCACTATTTTAACTCGGAAAGCATATCACTTACAGGACTATGACAGGACCAACACTGAATATGTTATGTTTCTAATCACGTATTCTATCAACTGACGTTTCATCGCTTGCCGCCAAAACTAGTTTTTTTTTTAAATGGCGGCCGGTATAGATTAAAAAAAAAATCTGTTCATTGCTACAAATTATCTTTAACTAATATATAAGCTAATTAAGTAAGATTTTAAGATGTAAATAAATATATATTCTAAGTAAAATGACTTTTCTTTACTTTATATCTACAAGACATACATAAAATCTCGCCTTTTCCCCTTTTTGGTGGGCAGAAATTGCAGCGTCGCCAGCTAGACAAAGCGAAAAGAGTATGTAAGTATCGCATACTCTTTTCGCTTTGTCTATGTTCATACATCTCGTCATACACGCACGCCAGTTACGAGTACTACGCACCTGACTTTTCAAAAGAACATACAGGGTGGAAGGAATATAATTCTTTGTATATAAAAAAAATAATCAGACTAAAATTTCAACTTGTAAAATTTCGACGACACGGTTGGCGCAGTGGTTGAGCCATTGGCTGCTACGCCGCGTGTTGTGGGTTCGATCCCCGCACGGAACAAATATTTGTATGACCTACAGGTAGTTGTTCCGGGTCTGGCTGTTTGTGTATGTGAGTTTAAATGTTTGTAAACGCACCCACGATACAGGAGAAATTCTTAGTGTGGGGCAACGTTTTTAAAAAAAAAAAAATAACTTAACAAAAATCTGATTGGGCTAGATAGAAATTGTGATTTTAGCCTGACTTTTTTATTTTAGGTTAAAAACATCAGAAATAAAGGAAAAGTCCGACGAAAAAACTGGAGTCTAGAATCATGGTATCAGTTTGAGTGTCGATGTCCCTTCTACTCTGTATACCTATAATAGGCAAGTGGTTTAGGCCTTGCCTCTTGTGCACGAGGTTGTGGGTTCAAACCTGGGCAAGTACCAATGTGAGTTTTTCGATTCATATGTACTTTCTAAGTTTATCTTAGACATCACTGACATCGGTGAAGGAAAACATCGTAAGGAAACCTGGATTTATATAATTAGTATAAGTTCGAAATCGCCAACCTGTCTTGAGCAAGCTTGGTGATTAATACTCATGCCTTCTCTGTATGAGAAGAGGCTATGCCCTGCAGTGGGACAGTAATAGGCTGGTACTTTACTTTTTTCTCTCAGCAAAGAGTAACATGTAGTCTTACCAAAGGGTATCGTCAGAAGCTCGTTAAGCAGTTAGTCCCGGCTGACATTTGTAGATCTTTGACAGTCGTTACGGGTAGTCAGAAACACAAAAATCTGGCAACCAGTCTTACCAAGGGATATCGTGTTGCCCAGTCACTGGGTTGTGGAGGTCAGATAAGCAATCGCTCCATGTAAAACACTGGTATCCAGCTGCATCTGGTTAGACTGAAAGCCGACCCCAACATAAGAAAAAGCAGGCAGATGACATAAGCATTGAAAAAAAAACCCAAATCGTAAAAAGAAAAGTATTTATTTTAAAACACTGTTTTTATTCATGGTTCTTAAATTATACAACAATATACACCATGATGCTACTAGCTATGATTGTATTAACTGTTGGGTTAAAAAAATATTTCACATTTCACTATTTATTTCTTAACAGTTCAGAAAAATAACATTGTATATTTCGTTTAGCATTCACTGAACTGATGTTTCTCCAGTTATGTTTTGAAGTCCCATGTAATAGGGGAGAGCCTATTGCCATCAAGACTACTACTGAGAAAATCCAGATGGAACACGACAGGCTGTACACGACATATTCTTAATCAGACATAAATGGAATTACTCCTTAGACCTCTATTATTCAAAGTCATGAACTATACCCAAGATCAAGCTCAAAAATTGAGAATATCAATAAGGTAAGAATTACATTACAACATCGCGCCCAGTATTCCTTGTAGAGTTAGACAGAGACGTCGACATCCACATTTCACCCATATTTTTCTAAAGTTCAATAAAATTGTTTTAAAACAAAAAATGTGACGAGAGGGCTGGCCTTTTTTTGGCCAAAGAATCAGCATTGCCATTCGACGTGGCAATGCTGCCAGCCTTCTGGGCACTTTTCCCGTTGACAGTGACGCGGATGAATTTTTCGATGCCCTGTGATTCGTTATTTTAACCCAACACTACGATAATGGTCAAACAAATATACATGACAGGAATATATAAATGATTTTATTTAGCTAAATTTTCTTATAATTCATGAAAAAAATTAACCCCTAATAGGTAGGCACTCCACTCCGTTCGATATTTGACTGCAAGCCTTTTGACAAAAACCATTTTTTTGTGTTTTTCTCTTTACCTATGAAACAATTAATCCTATAGAAGCGAAACTGGGCGTATTATACGCTCTAAAACCATGTTTGATTGGTGTTTGTAGGGGTAACATAACATCACGCCTGTATTCCTGAAAGGTAAGGCAGAGGTATACCTGTAGTATACCAACATTTCAACAGGGGGCGAGCCTATTGTATTACTCGTGAAGATATAGATAGCACTTTAAAGAACAGTATCTTAAAAACGTTCAGTCGAATTGAGAACCACCTCCTATTTTGAAGTCGGTTAACTAACACGATTGGTTACAATGGAGACTATTTCAGGCATATTTTCGGGACTATAACCCTTAGTCAAAACCAGCAGTCAAATATTTAACTCATAAAATGATGAACCAAAAAAAACAAAGCACGCTAATGCATAAAATTTAAACAAAATCTTAAATTATGACGTCGACATTTGATTTTGAATTGTTTACAAATTATATAGGAATATATTGAGACTACAAGGTATCTTAATACATAATAATTATTAATAATAATAATGCTATGATGGAGGTCTTAAAATATACAAGACGGAAGGTACATGGACGCACAAGCTGATACCATGAGTTCAGTACAGAGGGCAGCACATCAAGCTACCCCAATGTGCCAGATTTCTTTGATGGTTTTTCAACTTTATCCTAATAGAAATAAAGTTCATGTTCTATTGGGAAAATCTGACACATTGGGGTAGCTTGATGTGCTGGCTTCTTTACATGATTCTGGTATAGCGTTGGATGATGTCGTGGGTTATTTCTCAATGTTGACGTTTTCTGATAAGAAAATTAGTAGACTAGAAATCTCAAGGCTGAATCATGGTACCAGGTTTTGCGTCGCTGTCCCTTCCATACTGTATTTGGAGTTACAGTCTTGTAATAGTTACAATGTTTGCTATGAGACTAACTCTGAAATATCATCTGACTAGCCTTATCCAAACTATGTTGGGGCCGGCTTCCAGTCTCACCAGATTCCAGAATTTTACAAGGAGCGAGTGTCTATCTGACCTCCACAACCAAGTTACTGGGTAACAAGATACCGCTTGGAAAGACCAGATTTTGAATAGTGAAAAAAAAATATTCACATATTTTTGGATGGAATAGCTGGTTTTTTTTTGACATTTCAGACTTGTCCCATATTAAAAATTGTCGTTATCCATGAATACTATAACCCTCAATAGAATATACACAATTACTGTACTGACGTAACGCAAATTCTGTTAAGTCACAGATAATATTGAAAATACTGCTCTCTCTATCTAGCACAATACATAAGAATGAGACACTATTTCCTTGTTGTAGTAGTTAAAAAGGGATAGCAATATTTTGTTTTTACTAGCTATAATAAAAAGGGGTGTAAGACTGGCCCCATTGCGAATATTTTATACAGGTTGATCCGTTGTGATGGCCCAGTATAGACAAGTCACGAACTCAACAGATCACTCTGTATATTTCGTTACATTTTGAAGTCACATTTCAATACAAACGTTCTTCAAAATTATGGAGTTTTAATATCACCAAAAATTAAAATAGTAAAGCTTTTATTATAGTTTGCACGCGCTTTACCTCAGGATTTGCCGTCGGATATGAGATTTTTGGATTTGATACCCCAATTCTAGAGGTAGGTTGTAAGCTACTTAACCTTTTGATGGCCATCGTCACAAATACACAATGGCAAGCGAACGCATGCCCTGTACGCCATCGTCACAGTTACGTGACAAAAAACGCGGTGCACTCTAAGTGCTATAACAAGAAATAAACAATTAAATCATTACTTTTGTGTGTGTTTATTAATATATCTTAAAAGTTGAAGCTTTCGTGCGTATTTAAGTCTATGGAAAAAATTAAACAACACCACGGATATTGATAAATTCATGATGACAAAGAAAAAATTAAGCGATTTTATTAACATAGCTCGGCGTGGAGGGTCTTAGGTATAAGGAACAGGGTGTAAAGTTCCTCAACCACCATAGAAAAGGGAGGATCCTCCGACCGGACGGGTGTTGTGTCTGGTGGGCTACTGCCCGACGGTTGTTGTCGGGCTCTTATGTGTATGCTCAGTCGCGTAGATAAGTTTAATATCGCGATGTAGAGACGTCAGATTTAGTTCGTATGTGGCGAGATAGATGTCGCTACAGAGGGCACAAGGCGGTCAAAAGGTTAACATCACGCTACGGCCCTAAGGAGCCGGTACAACCGCAGGGCACATGGTAGTGTCTTATACACAAACCTTCCGTAATAAATTCTCTAAATTATAGTGAAACTCGTATCAAAATCCTTTGAAAGTTTAAAAGAATGAAGCGGTCTCACAGAGAGGACTTTACAATAGATGATTTTATCAAAGAGACCTTTTTAATTGTGCGTACATATTAATATATATTTATACTTATGCTTATTGAGTCGTAAGGAAACACCGGCAGGTTAAGACGGAAAAGCTTTTCTGTATCGTAAAACCGCAGACGCTAACGTCAAAACGTATCGCAATGACATTACTAATGTGGACAGGAGTCGCGTGACATCTCTAAAACTAATGTCATATCCATACAATTTGATATTTCCGTTGGCGTTGACGATTACAGAAAAGGGATTTCGTGTAGGCCCCCTGTAAGCATAAGCCCATTTGCTCATAGGCGACGCCTAAATCACTGCAAGAATATTTAGGCTTTACACAACGATCACTATATCTCTGTACCTCTTTGGAGCGTCAGGTCAATTAAAGTACGGCTAAAGGAGGTATATTTCTTGCTGCAGAATATAAAACTTTAACTTAATCGCATAAGGTCCAGTTTAGACTGTCACTAAAAATTGCTTGTGACATTTTTGTTAGTTTTTGTCACTATAAATTCAACTCTGATATCATGCAGTTTAAGTTGACATTTAGATAAATAGCAATAACACGCTTTATCTCGTTTCGTTGGCTGTGCTATTGTTTCATCGCATAACGTCAGTGATGCCAAGTTCATTGTGTTGGCAAAATGTTGTAAATATAAAAGACTAATGTCCAATTTTTTCTATATGGGAACATTATGCTTAGAGTACCACACGACGCAATTTCAACGCACTATATCGTCGTCATTATTACTTACATTAATACGTGTCCAGTATTTTTGAGTAATCCAACTTTCGGACCAATCAGAATTTTTAAGGTCACTACCCTATTGAACCTAGGACGTTATGAGGCAGTCCTGTTTTTACTATTTGTCATATTTATCCGCATAATTGTGGCACGCGCGGGACATATGCGTGGGCTTACACTAGTTTTGTCTATGCCGTGGTAGCCCAGCAATGGGATACTCCATAAATAAGCCCAACATTGAATTACAGTCTACAATTAGTGTAGCTAACAAGTCATTTCAAAACTGAGATAACAGATGACCGAGATCGCGTAAAAGATTAATGTACAGACGCCAGCACATCAAGCTATCCCAAACTCTCTATTTTTCCCAATTGAATATGAACTTTATGATTTTGTCATAAGATTGAAAATCTATCAAAGATATTTGACAGATTGGGGTAGCCTGTTGTGCTGGCCTCTGTACAGGGTGGAAGGGATTTCGAAGTACAAACTGATACCATGAGATCAGTACCTGATTCTAGTCTCCACAAATGCTGATATTTTTCGTCGATTTTTCCTAATTTTCATTGTTATGTGTTTTTAAATTGAAACTGTAAAAAAAACATTTATATACGGTAATACTTTACGAGTCGAATCGAAACACCGGGGTGAATCGAAACATAACTAAATGAGATTTAAAGGTTGATTCTATTTTATTTATTACTGACAAGGTGTCGAAATGATCAATTACAAATCCTTGAAAAAAAAATAAGAATGCGATGTTAAATTAACGCGAAAATGCCCTTCAAAGTTTTATTTATCAGATACGTAAAATATTACTTTTTTAATTGTGATTCTCATTGGGTTACATAGAAACTCTCATAACCTTTGACTGTTTCAAGTAAAAAACACATCAGAAAAAGAATAAAAACTAAGCAAAATCCCGACGAATAATTTCAACGATCAAGAATCATGTACTGAACTCATGATATCAGATTGTGTGTCGATCTTCCTTCCGCCCTTTTCAACATAAAACTAAATTAAAACTATAATTGGGAAGAAAGAAACAGATTAATAATATACTTTAATAAAATGGAACAGATTAAAAAAACCAACTTGCCTATGACGTAGGTAAGATTTTAAGTTAAAATTATCTGCACGCAATTACTGAGTCCTCTGATCTATGCTCGTGCCTTCTTTGTATGAGAAGAGGCCTTTGTCCAGCTGTGGGACAGTTGATTATCTGCCTAACTTTTTACCCGAAGGTCATCGACGCACAACTTGATACCATGAGTTTGGTACATGATATACCTGGCATTGCAATTTTTCGTGGGATTTTTCTTAATTTTTTGTGTGAAAATCATGAGCAGATCGTCGTTTCTATGTACCCAATGAGGTTTTAAATGAAAAGTAAATAATTTACTTCCTTCATTAAAAATCGCATTTGGTTAGATGACATTTTTACATAAAAAAAAAAAACAAAAAAACGACTGAAGAATGATTCTAGCCCCTCAAACCAGAATCATATACAGAGGCCAGCACATCAAGCTTCCCCAATAGTAAATGAACCTTATTTCTATTAATATAAGGTTGAAAAACTAACAACGAAATCTGACATATTGGGGTAGCTTGATGTGCTGGCTTCTATACTGAACTCATGGTATCAGGTGGTCCATCAATGACCTTTCCATCCTGTTTAGGTACATAAAAATGTCACCAGTTACAAATAACCATTACGTGACGGCCCAGTGGATCATGATACAAATCCGGGTGTACATCGTATGAAATCTACCAAGTCACCAACCCGCCTTGAGCAAGGGTGGTGATTAATGCTCGTGCCTTTCTCCGTATGAGAACAGGCCTTTGCCCAGCAGTGGGACAGTAATGCCCAGCATTCGACAACATTTGATATTTTAACAAAAATACAAAAAAAGCTTTCTCATTGGTAGAAAAATTTATATTGGTGAAATGTCTACAAGAGATTTTCATAAATGAGAAACATTTTATTTATTTTATTACTAGTATATATCACCAACTAAAATCATTCCACCAACGTCGTGCCCAAGATATATTTTAACATTAAAATCCCACCTACCTTTTCAACTAAAAAAAGCCTGACCCAAAATCAAATGTCGACCTCAAATTGAAATTCTTAAGTAACAAAATCATAGCCTAGATATTTCTTATTTTTTCTTCTAACCCGCGAAGCAACCTTTTTCGGGTCATCGTAATCCTCGTCCTGTTCATAGACAATATTGTTTTCAATTACCCAGTCTGTGGGTTCTTGTTTGACCTGCGGGGTGGTAGACAACCGCTTCTTCTTTTTCCTTCCAGAATCATCCTTCGGCCGTTTCTTTGGTCGCTCATCTAATACGAGATGTTGGTACTCCTCAACAATGTAATTCTCCGGTTCATAGCTCGTTGTGATCTCAACACCAACGGACGGATCAACGTCTGGGAGTATGTAATAATTTTCAAAGTCCCCTTGCAAAGTGATCTCGTTCATATCCGCTGTGAAGTGTCTCTTCTTCTTGCCAGAAGAGCAGTGTTTGATGTAGGCATATTTTGGCTTTGTATCATCAGGTAAGATGTTGACAGTCCATTCTGGGTTTTCAGTGCTACTTGCGGGTATTTCTTTGACTTCTTCCATGGTGATTTCTTGTTCTTCGGCAATCTCGTAAATGAAATTGTCGGATATAGTGTTGTCGTCCATGATTTGTAGAACTTCAGTGTTTTGTGGTTCTGCTGTGGATGTCGATGACGTCTGCGGGATTATCTGTGGATGGGGGTGTTACAATTTAATTTTTGCGTATTTATATAATTGTAAATTGGTCTTACAGCACATATTGACGAAATTAAATATGCTATTTCTATACGAGCAGGGAAGGATTAAATGACTGTAATACACAATAGAGTGATCTTATAGCTTTTCACAGGGTGGAATCATGGACGCAAAAACTGATACCATGACTTCAGCACATTATTCTGGACCCCCCAGCGTGGATATTTCTCGTCGGTACTTGCGGATTTCTACTTCTTTTATCCAAAATCACAATTTCTACCTAAACCAGTGAGATTTTTAATAAGAAACGTAAAGTATTAACTTGGTTATTAAAAATCTCATTAGGTCAGATTGAGACAGAATTGTTTGGTTTTAAGTAAAAAAAAAAACCGAAAAGAACGAAAATTGAGGAAAGTAGCCGACGAAATATTTCAACACTGGGAGATCCAGAGGCATGCAGGTACTAGTATCAGTATGTGTGAATTTACTTCTCAGCCGGCTTAAAAACAATAATTATGGTACCAAACTAAATTATTTACTTACCTCAATAATCTGCCTAGGATCAGGCATCTTGGTGATGACCTGTTCCGACTGCGTGATGGAGGCTTCTGCCTTATCAGTCTCCACCTTGACCACCCACAGTTGCTTTCTCTGAAGGTTCTTCATGGATCTGATGATAGTAAAAGGGACATGTTATCATCTGTTACAGCTGGCTTCTTATCTCAACAAATAACCCTCCTTTTGACGTTGCCGGAGTGTTTTTTTTTAGAAAAAACGTTGCCCCACACTAGGAATTTCTCCTGTGTCGTGGGTTCGTTTACAAACATACACAAACAGCCAGACCCGGAACAACTACCTGTAGGCCATACAAATATTTGTTCCGTGCGGGAATCGAACCCGCGACACGCGGCGCAGCAGTCGATCGCTCAGCCACTGCGCCAACCGTGCCGTCAAGTTGGGTAATAGGACAACGGACAAGAGAATCTTCTACTACTAACTATAGCATAACGTTAAGCGTGTTCTTGCGAAAGGGTTAGGCAGAGGTGTACCTTTAGTACAATCACATTTTGCCAGCAGCTTTTGATGGGACTGGAAGAACAGCTTTTTACAAAAACATATGAAAGTTACACCAAAAACCAACATTATTTTTCTGTTTGTTTGAGGTAGTTTCTGAAATGACTCGACCGATTTTGACGGGACTTTCACTGGCTGATAGCTCATGTGATAATTTTGTTTCAGAAAAATAATTAGGGTTCCTCACAAAACATTGACAACCATGTTTTGTTAAATTCCACGCGTAAAAAGTCGGGCACTGGGACCAATAAGGTCAGCATAATATGCTGAGATAGGAGCCTTATTGGCCTCGCACAGGTCTTTTTTTGTTTCTAGTTTCTTTTGTGTTTAAATTATCTTTGCATGTCCCAAACAAGTGTCTTTTCTATCTTACTTTCTTTTTCTAGCCCCCAGCCCCCGAAAATAGCCAGGAAATACTCACAGATATCCCAGAGTATCCACCAGTTGTCTCACATTGAGTCTGGAGACACTCTCTTGGGTCTCTTTCACTGGCTCCACGCTATAATTGTGCTCCATACGAATTATTTCAGCCACTGCGGACAAGAAGATACGAAAATGTTGTAGAAAAGATACGATTTTTAACACTATATGAATGATTTTATTATGAAAAGTATAAAAAAAAACATAACACCTCTTTTCCCTGAACATCTATTGTAAGAAAACACGAAAATAAATAAAACTCATATAATTGGTAACTATTGCATTCGACGTGATAAAAAAACCCGATTAACAAAATATAACAACTTGTCTTAATAAAAACTCCAGCGATACTCAACATTTGTATGTATAAAGGCCGTATGCATTATTTACTAAGGAGCAAAAATGGAAATGGTTTTGTTTTTTTATGAATAAAACCTAATATTTACTGACTAGTTTCGTTCCGATTAACAATTACATTTCGAGGTTCACGCGCTCAGTATGCCGCTAAAAGATAATCGACGGGCCGCATTAAATTGTTCGATAGGCCGCATTAACTTGATCGACAGGCCGCATTATAAAATAGTTTAAAAGCTCAATGGGTCGCATTTTACGAGCTCAATGCTGAGTATCGCCGGTTTATAAGCCTGACATTCCTAACAATTAAAAAAAAATCATGTTTTGTAACCTTCAAAATTAAATTATATTCGATATTTCTTTCTGTAACAAATTGCGGTACCTTTGGGGACTCCTCCTATGAACTTTTCGAATAAACCTTGATAGGATGGTCCCCTGACAGCGCCTGCAAATAGGCAGAAATGTCACAATCTAACTATTGTTCACGTCGGTGCTGAGGAACAGAAGATACTCAATCTGTCGCGGCAGCACTACGAGTCTAAAGTCCTAAACTCCCCAGGGCTCCGCGAAGCATAAGGCTGTCTTCGTCAGTTTAGATTATTGGCCGGCGGGAGTTGGGTATCGATGTTAGTGAGGAATCTTCCAAAAGGCTGTTCTATGTAATTTTTGACGTTCAAAACGAGTTGTGTCTCAGAAAAATTTGAATAGATGATTTTTGATTTTGGTTGATTTTGAAATCCAAGCTCAAAGTGTAGTATGTCATTGTTTTGTAGTTTTATGTGAATTAGTATGTATAACATGGGTCTTAAGTTACCGGAATCAAAACGAATGATTATTGTTATTGAGCTGTGCAGAGATACTCAACATTTATAACGGGCCGCATAGATTTATAACCGACTTTTTTATAAGGGGGTGTTTACCAAAGGACGTAGTTTTAAATAAATTAAAATTTTTTTCGCCATTTTGACTAACCAGTTATGTACTTAAAATATTGATACCTATTCTACTTTGATTGCATACGCCTTTAACCTGGCTTGATTATAGTTAGGAATATACATGTTTAATCTTTACTTACTCTAATAAAGGTCTCGACAGGCCGCACGAATATATTACCGGGCCGGATGCGGCCCAGTGAATGTTGAGTATCGCTGCTTTTCCGCAAACACGTATTAAAACTATTTCGGTAGCAGTGCATGGAGTATCGGTATTTTATCTTTATAATGCATTTATTCATAGCTTGTCTGTTTATCGAAGAAATCCAATATTACTGAATATTTGTTAAATACACGCTAAGTGCTATTAAAAACGACTGTAGATATTTCCTACGACTGGCACGAAAATGTGGCAACACAAGAAAGCCACTAGGCCAGGGCTGGCGTCACAGTGCAACTGGCGCTGACGTCACATTGAAACTGGTGCTATGGAAAAAGTGAAACTGGCGTTGGCGTCACAGAAGAACTATCGCTGAAGTCACAGTGAAACTGGCGCTTACGTAAAATGAATGACTTACTTTTCTTGTCATTAGGCGACTGTATGACCGGAACCGGTTTCTCCTGATGAGTGAGGAGTTCTGGCAGCATCGGCGAGTCAATCCAAAGGCCCTGGTTGTCCAACTCGAAGTGGTAACTAGCAGACAAAATGGTACATTTATTTTCAAGTCGTTTCAATGAATATCTTATACGTTTAGAATAGCAGGCGCACGGGACGATCGAAGGTCCGAAAATTTCGATCGAGGATCCGAGGACAGTACTTGCGTGTAAAAGTCAAAGGTCCGAAAATTTTAAGGGACCAACGAGGCAATAAATAACTAATTATAATAAATTAAATGAAAATCTCAACAAAAAATAAACGCTCCCATTCAAAGCAGGGGTGTTCCCAGTTAAAAAAACGTATGCCTATGGCATTAAGTCCGCCTCTGTACCTTCGTGTGCTCTAAATATTAAATAAATAAATAAAATTACTCCTTACCCGCATAATTGCAGACTAACATGTCTCCACAGGCACTCGCTCTCCTCGTGCATAGCACCCTCAATCCAGTCCTGGCGTTTGATTTCATTGTCGGTCGATATATTTGAGCTGTGGACAAACAGTTTCAAATTTTGTATCTCTCTTCAAGAATATTGCACGCACGAGTTTGAATCAATGCCTATGGGGGTCAAGCATACGATTTTTTTTTTTTTTTTTTTTTTTTTTAATTTATTTATTTGTCAGAAAACAATGATCCATAATGGTTAGTAACAATTGAAACTTATAAACTATGTTAGTAGGCACAAAAATCACAAAATAAATATTACAAAATTAAATAGGATTCACGAAATTGGATTCACGATGTAAAATAAAATTATAACATTAGTCTTTACGTGAACCATACAGCAGTGGTTCACGTACTGACAGTCAAAACGTTCAGAAAACGCGCTCAGGATACTGTTGCGGCCGCCCCGCATCCTACGCACCAGGGATGTGCACCGTTTGCGCATGATTGTGTGGAAACAATCCACACGAGCTTCGGCAAACATCCCCGACGCGCTACAGAAGCGAGGCAGCCTCAAGAGCACCCTGAACGCATTGTTATACTGGACACGTAGGGCTCCGTACTGTTTCTGCGTGTAATCCAACCACAGACTGCCAGTATAAAAGGACGTACAGAATGCCCTAAACAGGGCTATTTTGACGTCCCTCGAGCAACGAGCAAATCTGCGGGCGATCATATTTGCACGAACAGACAGCGCCCTACGTTCCCTTTCGATGTCTGCATCATCTTTCAGGTCAGAGGTTAATAAATGTCCAAGATATTTAAACATGTCAACTCTTTTAAGTGGGCATCCGTTGAGCTTAATTGCTGGTAAGTAATTTGGACTCCCCCTGGCCTGAAAGACCATGCATTCGCTCTTGCTCGTATTATACAGCAAACCATGTTCTTTTGCATATTCTTCACAAATGCTAATCAGTTTTGCCACTCCACAGACAGAGGCGCTCAGCAGCACCATATCGTCTGCGTAGCTAATATTGTTAAGGCACACACCTCCAATATGGCAACCGACATGCATGCTGCTGAGCCTCTCTATCAGTGCATTAATATATAAATTGAAGAGCTTCGGTGAGGTTAGCCCCCCTTGCCTCACACCGCACTCCAATCTATACGGGGTTGAGTAAGCCCCCGACCATCGAACAACATTGACCTGATTGCTGTACCAGTATTGGAACACACGAATCAGTTCGTCTGGCACTGCCGCTTGCTGCAGTTTTTGCCACAGCAGGTCATAACAAACCAAGTCAAATGCCTTCGACAAGTCGAGGAAGCAAGCAAACACCGGTGTACTTCTATCAGTGTAGTACCTGACAGTCTGCTTTAAACACAATATGGCTGTAAATTATTATTATTAATTCACAATTTTATTTCCTAATTCATATTATTTTTATAATTTAACAATGTCTGGGCTAGTTCTAAAATATGTAAAAAAAATACTATTATGGATCTTATAAATACTAAAATAAAAAAACAAAAATATTCATACTCAAAAATCATGCGTTCTAGTCTTAATGCAATGGATATTATAAGTAATGTTTTTATTTAACCCAAATTTTTCGCAAATATATTCTGTATCTTGAGGAAAAATTACGTAATATTCTTTAGAAACGTTGCCCCACACTAGGCATTTCTCCTGTATCGTGGGTGCGTTTACAAATATTCAAACTCACATACACAAGCAGCCAGACCCTACATAAGTACCTGTAGGTCATACAAATATTTGTTCCTTGTGGGAATCGAACCCGCGACACGCAACGGAGCAGCGAAACGCTCAGCCACTGCGCCAGCCGTGCCGCCAACCGCCGAGACCTCCCCAAAATAAGATAAGATGAGATGCGACTCGTCCCACTGACGAATGGACGCTCCCTGAACTAGCTTGTGATCCATAACTCCTGCCACATATTTATATATACTACAAAGATTTGTTCCGGGTGTTCTGGGTATTTGCTATGTATAATAAAAAATATCTATCTATGTAATGTATTGTACTAAGTATATCAGTCATCTAGTATCTATGGATACTAGATGACTGATATACTTGTGTTATGCTAACCTCTGCTTAGCTTGGGGCTAGATGATGCTGTGTGGATTGTACAGCATTATTATTATATTGTATGCAGCTCACATTATGTACTGCCAATCATTAATAAATGTCAACTAACAATAGACTGCTTAAAATAAATACAGTAATAATTGTTTCAGATATGTGCCCGTAATATTTATGTGATTATTATAACTTATCACATACCTCCTATGTAGGTACAGTTGTGAGCATAAATACCTGGTGAGGGATTTGTGGCAAAATATTAATAGATGCGCCTGCGGGTCTATCAAAAGTTTAACCACGTCTACCGAGGTTGGTGGGTGGATGGGTGAGACTCCATTACCGATACTAGATAAGCCATTGGTGTCTACTATCATTAACTTCCATGTTTCACATCTGCTGAGACCCATGTTTATTTTAAGGATATCCCATGTTGAAAAATTCAACATATCTTACATTTTTTGCAAACTGCAGCACTGACTAAATTAATACATTACGTTCAAGTATTTATTAGTCCGATTTGTGGTCTTATAAGAGTTTAGTATACCTCGAAAATATACCCTTTTAGAAATTAAAATTAATGCAATAGACTTATTACGTTATTAAAAGAGACTTACATACAAATATTACATTTATAGACCACTATACATAAAAATTTCATTTATTGTCTGGCATTTTTTTGGCCAACATATCAGCATTGCCATTCAACGTGGCAATGCTGCCAGCCTAGTGGGCACTTTACCCGTAGACAGTCATGCGGATGAATTTTTCCATGCCTTGTGATGTTCTTTTCATGTATTTATACATTTATAGATCATCATCATCCTCCTGCGCTTATCCCAATTATTTTGGGGTTGGTGCAACATGTCTTCTTCTTCCATACATCTCTATTTTCCGTCATCTCAAAAGTCACCTCCTTTCTAGCCATATCATCGTTTCCTAGGTCTCCCTCAACTCTTGTAAAACTGCCCCTTCATACTCAAAACTTTCCTCACAACATTGTCCTCATTCCTTCGCATCACATGTCCATACCTTGACAATCAATTTCCACACAACTTCTCGGTCACAGGCGCTACATTGATCCTTCCTCTTACATACTCATTTCTTATTCTATCCTTTCATGTAACACCACACATCCCCCTTAGAATTCTCATCTCAACTGCATGTAACTGCCTTTTATTTTTTTTACATTTATAGACCAAATATACTTAAAAGAATCAGTCACGATAAAATTTGTCAACAAGGAATTCTCCAATGGCAGTAGCATTTGTCAATTAGAATTTTTTTAAGTTCCACATACTCCTGCTGTCTCTGTTTTTGGGGAGTATTTATGGAAGAAGATGGGTTTTATTACCTTTTGTAGCACCATAGGAAGCTCTTAAAGATTTTATTTATGAGTTTTTATAGTGTAGAATAAAGATTATTCTATTCTATTAAGGACACCAGCTCTGCCAGCTATTTAACACTAGAGAAAGGAAAACACCCCATATAGCTCATAAAGATATTATTTATGATATATATGAAGTATTTGTAGAATAAAGAGTATTTTATTATATTAAGGCTAGTTCTTCCCAGCCTTTAAGGTAAACAGGTGTATAAAAGACTGTCATAGTTATGTTCCTTTTATGTTCAAAAAGTACTTATTCTCACTCCATCATCATCTGCTAAGCCTTATCCCAAGTATGTTGGAATCAGTCTCACTGGATGCCTATCTGACCTCCACCACCCAGTTACTAGGCAACACAATACCCCTTGACAAGACTGGTTGTCAGAAATGGTTTATTCTCAGATCAATGAGAATAAACCATTTTTATGTTGGTTTAAGCTACAGGCATGAAGCAAAAAAGGAAGAGGTTCTAGTCATCTTTGCATGCATAACTTTTTACAGAGAACTTCAATTCATTTATTTTATAAGCTGTGCTGTAAAATGGGTGGTCCCACCAAGTGGATAGACTTTTATATGGGAAGATCTATATTTACTTATTAAATTTTTACATATTTTAATGTAATGCTATACATAGTATCAACATAGAGCTGTTTTGTACTTACCATCATGTTTTTGGTTAAGCTTTTTATAAGTTAGTTTTTTAAGGAGAAATTTGTTGTGAAATATTTTTTTATTTTGCTTAAACTTTTTGTTGATTTTAACTAGGGTTAACTAACCTCCATGTATTGAGTAATTTTAGCCAATGTTGATACTAAAATATTTAATTTCTAATCATAATAGGTACTGATAAGGTTAACAAAATGTTGCTGATAGGCATTTTGCCAAATGCCAGATATAGTTAGTGAATGGAATGGTGAAAAAACTAATACTAAAGATGAGATATTCCTTATGTTAGAAGAGTTTTTAGGTTAAAACTAAGATATCAATAGAAGCATATTTGAAATTATTCTGGAGTTGCATTAACAACAAAGAAGCCTGTGTTAAATGTAAAAACTACAGTATTTTAATATGCATGATCTCTCGAAGGAATTCTCCCTACCCAAAGAGAAATAATAATGATTATTGAATTTTCATCGAAATGGGTCCCAAAAATGATATTTTCGAAAATTGTATAGGGGTTTTGATCACATAAATGATAAAATATGTGTAACATGACCGTTTTAAGTACAAAATAAGAATTTTAGTGGAAAAATACTGGACCAAAACTCTAAACAGCTAATTATGTTTACAATCATTTTACCACTTCAATTTTTTCGAGGTCACACGAGAAGACCATAGACACTATCTTGGTGGTACAAAAGATATAAATAAATCTTATAATAGAGAAATAATATCATCAAAACAAACTCACTTGTAGAAGGAGAAGCTGCAGATTACATCGTACTCTAAATTGCAGCCTTCAACAACACACTTTAGAGCACTCATTATGGAATGGAAGCGCGCAACCAAAAATGGACACCTCGCGATCACATCATAGTAGTAAAGTTAAAACAGCGAAATAATAACATTTAGCGCCCAAACCAACTTTCAAACAAACTAATTTGATGGATCTTTAGAAAATTATCAATCAAATGTCGAAATTGACGTGCTGTCACGAAAAGTCGAAAATTTTAACAAATGCGTCAAACGCGTGCCATGAAATGGTGATGTAATTGCGCGGCAAAACGTACTGGCAACACTGATTTTAGCATCGATATATCGATTCAATAAATATTTTTTTAAATTATTAATCACGATTTAAAATCGAATTTTTATTTCATATTTTTAAGAAACTATTGTGAAGTATACTTATGTTTTCGTTCAAGACAGGAGAAGCAATCAGCCATCGCTGAATTATCCCAAAGTAGATTTTGTAAACCAAAGTTTAGTAACCCATTTTAATGAATAAATTACTTCCGAAAGTCAAGTAATTAATGCCAAACGAAATCTTCATCTATGAATATTAGCGAGAAGCTAATATTTCATTCAAAGAAAGCTACAATACCTTTTAACAGGATTATTAGCGACGTTTTTGTTTCACAAAACTTATTATTAAAAGTATACTTTGTTGGCCGATGTATATTATGAAACATCCTAGTGATTTAAATTAAATTCATATACGGTACATTAAATATTGAAGTATTAAAATAATAATATTCTAATCGATTCCAAAGTTTTTAAAACGATTTGTAATTTTTAATGTTACCTGTTACAATTATTCACCATAAACAACATGACTTACTCTTCGTTCCGAACTGCTCTATGGGATGCTATGTTGAAAGAGGGAAAAAATAGAATACTAATAAAATCAGCATTTATTGTTTAAACAAAATGTAATTCAAGAGACACAAAAATAATATTTGAGAATACTGCAAGTGATAAAATACTGATATAGTCTTTAAAGCCAAAAATGAGGTCACCATCGACAATCTTTGGCAACTCCCGGATGTTACGTAGCTCCTAGTTCATTGATCGTCGGATTATTGATTGCTTCTTTTTTCAGGATATTCTGATATTGTTAGTTGGAATAAAAATGTCGTATGTAAATATGTTTTCCAATTAATTTGTCAAAATGACAATGATTTCCCATGTCACATGTCAATGGCGTCATCCGTGACATTATTTTGTCACTTTATTTTCTTTTTGACTTTAATATGTACCTACTTCTGTCATGGAATGAACATCTAGAAGTCAAAAAGACAAATACACAACAATGCCAATTTTGTCTTTGTGTAGTGTAGTATGGACATTGCGCAAAATTATCTGATTATAGTATGATTTGCATATGAATATAATAGTTAGATAACACAATCGACGATATCTATACGAATAAACTAAGCCTAATGAGTTTGTTTGGTTTATGTTTGAATGCGCCAGACTGGAACTGAACGGGTTAGACAAATTATTTTCATTTCATAGCTCAATTCTTGCTTGAGGAAGGTTAATAACTACTTAACGTCACGCTACGGCCTGTACGAATACGTGAAACATCATGAAACAGCCGATGTTACAATGAAATTATTAATATTCATTCTGTTACATATTAAATGTAGTTAAATAATAGATTTAGGGTACTTATTTAGGTGATCTACATTGTAAACCGATATACAAATCGGAGTTTCTACTGTTACTGGAATCAAAACTTGTACCTTAAATGAAACACATTTCAATTATTTTTCATTATTGATCCTACCGTGAAGTTGTATGTAAATCTGTTGTCACGGTATGGGTATGTCATGCGGAGGAATGAGGACCATGTTGTGAGGAATGTTTTGAGTATGCATGTGGGGGGTTACGTACAATAGTAGAGGATGCCCAAAGACACTATGGATGAATTGTGTGAAAGATGATAGGGCAAGGATAGAGGTGACTAAATCTAAGGAAGAACACATGCTGCGCCGACCACAAATAAATCGGAATAAGGGCAGGAGTGGGGAGGTGGAGAGGTGTTTTAAGGAAAAAAAGAATATTTCATATAAAATCGCCCGTGATCCCCGAAGAGTAAGTAAGAGATCATAGCCCTGGTAATTAGGTAGGTAATAAGTAGGTACCTACTTTTTAGTTTGTTCTGCTAATAACAGCTAGCTATTCTCTATAGTAATCTGTGGATAACGTCTTGAGTAGTATATTCGTTACTTTTATTATAAGTCTTTATATTGTGTGCCTACTATGTAAAATACTGCTGTTTGTTATTCCTATTAAATAAAATAAAATAAAGAGTACACACATACATAAGTATTATTGAGTACCTACCCCTATATTTCGACAGTAAGGTATTATTATGCTTAAGTCCCATGGGGGGCGAGCCTACCTATTTACATCCAGTACAAAAACAGACTTCGAGACTACGAGCTTCTACGAAGAGAATACAAACCAATGACACTTTACCCGACCCGGGATTGCATCAAGGACCTCAATCTCAGCAGCAGCGATTGCAATCACTAGACCAACGAGGCAGGCAAAATATTGCTACATAACTATAGTAGTTTCTTTCACGAAGTTAAGAGGAGCTTAATATAAACTGCTGCACGGGGCTGCTGTCGATCGAAGGCTAAACTACGCTTGCCAAGGTCAGTCTGTGGATGGGTGATCGTTCATTACATAATGAGAGTCCCCGCTGTCATTTGTAAATCCTTGAATGTCATTACGGATAGTCAGAAGCTCTAAACTCTGTCCACCAGTCTTACCTAGGAGTATCGTGTTGCCCAGTAACTGTTTTGTGGAGGTCAGATAGGCAATCGCTCCATGTAAAATACTGGTAATCAGCTGTATCCGGTTAGACTGGAAATTGACCTTAACATAGTATGGAAAAGACTAGACGTTAATTCTCCGTATAGTAAATCCTTTATGAATTTAGATCCGAAAGTAGATGGTCTAAACAAAACCTACGGATATGTCCCGTGCTTGAAAATCTTAAAAGGTAAACCCTCCTATTGGTATCCAATTGGTGCCTAGTTTGCGGGCTATTTTAAGTGTGTAACTTTTTACTCCAATTGTCTTTTATTATTATTTATAAAATGTTCTCAGCTTCGTTGCTAATGACATGTGTGTACAGAGGCCAGCACATCAAGCTACCCAAATATGTCAATTTAATTTGATAGGTTTTCAACTTTATTCCAAAAAATAAGTTTCATGTTCAATTGGGAAAATCTGACAGTTTGGAGTAGCTACTCCAAACGCTAAGCTACGCAAAGCTGTGATGGCATCTGTACCTCGGAGTTTTGGGTAAGAGGAATAGTATTCACTACCACCAGCGCTCCTTCGAGTGGTTACAGGGGTGAAACATTAATATTTAGTTCATATGAAAATTCATTCTACAGGTTTGTTGAATAAAAAACTTGGTTATTTTTAGCTCTAATAATTCCCATTACCTAATTAACACCTTTTTTCAAACAACTCCCCGTCAGTTATGAAATCTATGTAGGTATTGACATTGACTGAAGTCCGTCATGGTAGGAGCTAGGAACTCGATGTGAGACAATTTCATCTCAGCTATTTTTGACGTTAACCTTTTGAACGCCATTGTCACATATAAATGACAAGCGGCGAACGCATGCCTTGTATGCCAACGTCACAAAAATGCGGTGTACGCGAAGCAAACAATAAAATTATTACTTTTTCGTGTGTGTTTATTTATTTATTGCATGAAACAAATTGCGTTAATGGTCTGGCGTTCAAAAGGTCATTGTCGGGGTCCAATTTAACCCCGAACGAGGACGTGGGCTTACTGAAGATGGAAGATTTTCTCAGACTGCCGTAGACTGGGTCATAATCTAATGAATGCATATTATGTTTATTATGTACCTACGTAGGTATTTTTATCATCATCATTATCTATCTAGAATTTTCCCAGATGCAGCTGGGTACCGATATTTTCTATGGTTCCACTGCTTATCTGACCCCCACAACCCGATTATTTGGTAATATGACCCCTTGGTAAGCCCGGTTGTCAGAATTTTGTACTTCTTGACTACCCAAATCGACTAACACAGAATGATAGTAGGGAACAACGGCTTAACGTGCTTACCGAGACACGGAGTGGTCTTAGTATGTAATGAACAGTCTCCAACATCGGACCGGCTTTAAGAAGCGTAGCTGAACGTTCTATCGATACGCGCATCTGTTTTTAATTACCTACTCTTATACTTCAGAATACTTATGCACAGATTACTAGCTAATGTAACAGCTCACAATCTAGGACCCATTTAATGTCAGTTTGAATTTTAATCCGTGGTGCAAGGCAACGTCTTTTTGTGCCTGCTGACCTAGCTCTGTTCTGTCTCCTGCTTGACATGGGAAGAAGTGAAAATTATGTATTACTAGCTGACCCAGCAAACGGTGTTTTGCCATATAGGATGTTGGGTTGGACCACCCTCATCACTCACGGGTATGAAAAATAGATGTTGGCCGATTCTCAGGCCTACCCAATATGCACACAAAATTTCATAAAAATCAGTCAAGCCGTTTCGGAGGAGTGTGGTAACTAACATTGTGACACGGGAATTTTATATATAAGAAGATAGCGAGCTTCACTGTCTCAACGCTTTTCTGGTAGTCGCTACTGCTGATTCTGGCTTTCAGAAGTTGCAGTGACTTCGGATTAGTGTGGTGGGCTTTTCCCAAAAAAAATGCGCAGATTATCAGTTAGTTCCTCAGACATCGCGTTGATTGTAGCGATATTGCAGAAGGTATATTCGAACAGGGGTAGCTTATATTTAAATCATCATCATCATCGTTCTGCCTTTATCCTAGTTTATTTGACCGTTTGATAGGAAGAGCATAAAATCACCGGTCTCTACCACGCCAACTCTTTTTAGTAATAATGTTTAATTTCTTCTTTGTTATGATGAATTGATCAATATCCAAGGTGCATTTAATTTGTTTCATGCCATTAAATACGCTCGGGAGCTTCAACTTTTAAGATACATAAATACAGACTAGTAATGATTTTATTATTTATTACGTTTACGTGTTATAGTACTTGAGTGCACCGCATTTTTCGTCACGTATTTGATGACGATGACGGTCAAAAGGTTAAGGTAGGCGCAGCATGTCTTCTTCCCTCATACATCTATATTTGTCGTCATCCCAATAGTCACTTCTTTTCTAGCCATATTATCATTCACACAATCCATCCATCGTTTCAACATTCATTCTCAAAACTTTCCTCACAACACGATCCTCATTCCTCCGCATCACATGCCCATACCAAAGCTCTTCTTCTTGACGATAATCTATAATAAGTTGACAGCACGGTTGGCGCAGTGGCTGAGCGATCGACTGCTGCGCCGCGTGTCGTGGGTTCGATTCCCGCACGGAACAAATATTTGCATGGCCTACAGATAGTTTGAAAAAAAAAAAAAGAAAAAATAAGTCGACCCAGAAATGACCTACGAGTTTGGAGCCATCAGTATCGTCCATCAAATCCTGCAGCTTGCAGGAAGCGGGGCACGCAGGACCAGGTGTGCCATCGTTTGTGGAGCAGCACCACACCTGCACACCTGGCTGGAGTCGTCTATTAATTTCCACCTGACACAAGTCTTCCTTGCTTAGACCACCCTGTGTCCCACATTGTTTACTAAGATAAAGTTTATAATTAAACAACCAAATTATCATCAGTAAGTACACAACAACCCAAGGATGACGTCCAATCGCCACCAAGGATGGACCAGGACTCTCGCAGCGTCACCATTGCGCTGTGTGATACATTTATTGGTATAGCACATCTAAAGACGAGAGTTTGTAGGGTAAAAAATAAAAAGTCTCGGGTGTGGTTTTATTATTAATTTATTTACTTCAAATATAATATGTATATTTAACTTACAGCCTTACTTACCGCATCTTGCGACAAGACAGAGTTAGCTAAAATGCAAATTTCTTTTAAAAATCGTGAATTAATACATACAACTGTCTACGTCACTCGACGAAGCAAATCTTAAAAAAAAAACAATTTTTACTTAATTTCTGAACTAACCCTACCTACATTGACTAAATTTTTTTTGAAACATCTACGCAATTATTTTTTTTTTATATTATTTTACAACAACCAAAGTTTTTACCGAAAAAAAATTGACAACAACAAAAAAAAATGAATGCACTGGATATATTGAACCTACTAATATGGTCACTCTGCACTATAGCACATAGACAAATAGTTTTAAATATTGTCAAGTATCAAAATTGTTCGTTTATCTGCCATTTTGCACAGTTTCAATAAAAATAATTACCAAGCCTTAGTTTATTAGCAAGATATTTTTTTTTATATTTTTCATTTATACAGTAAACCTAAGTGTTTCTTAACACTTGTCTTAAACACCTTTGGCGCGCTTAGAATAAGAAAAAAAAATTGCAACGAACGAACTTATAAAACAACTTAACGATTATCCCGCCATAAGAATTTCACGACAATATATTTATACGCGGGCAACATTCCAGACTGCTCTTGCGAATATATCCGAATTATTATCTGTCCCTCAGCAAATACACAAAGACTTAAGTCTACCGAGTAAAAAGCAATGGATTCACAATCCTGAAGTGTATGTGTGTCCTGAAGTGTCTCTGGCATGTGCTTTAAGTCCATTGTATAATATCGCGCCTATATTCCCTGAAGCGTCAGACAGAGGTGTACATATGTACATACACATATCGCCAGTATTGTAGTGTAATAAGGGGCGAACGTGATTAATTAATTTAACTGTCTATTAAAGGCGTATTTTCTTAGCCATAAGAGCCTCTACCAATTTTCTAGTCACACACCAAGTTCCTTTTGAACAATAACGCCTTTGCCAATTTTTCCCTAATCTTTGAAGTTAGTACAATCTCATGCCGTGGAATAGATGAGCTAGTCACCAAGTTGACTGCACAGGGAGCGCCCCACGTACATTCAGAGACGAGACTTTTTTTTATCCGGAGACGATCTAAAACTAAGCCAAGCCAGCTTTTGACTACTCAGGCTTGTTAAGTAGGTGACCTAGCGCCGCCAAGCGGGCAAGAGCCAAATTAATTTTGACAGTTCCGTCAAAGCACCTCAAACTCGTCCTAGACATGCTCAAAAACGATTTATTCAATGTGTTGAAGGCTATTCGACTCTAACAAACATTAGCAAAGATTGTTTCGTTAATACCCGTAGCGGAAACGTTATGTTTCAATGTGAAATAATTAAAAATGTATTCGCATATATTTAGGACAGACATCATACGAGATGTGTGAAGCCACAGACAACAGCATGTAAGCTATGGACTGACGTTTCTTAATTCAAATTTAAAAGATGCGGTTAGCTGCTACCTAAGAACTATCTTAGCAAAGACTACAAAGTCAGTGAAACCCTATTTTCGGATTATTCTAGCTAGGGTAATTTTAATTAGTCTACGCAAAACAAGTAATCTTCCAAATTAATCTTAACTCTATTGAGTACGATACACTTAATGAAATTATGAAAGATGACGGCGCCATTTTGAATCAATATTGAGTGGAGATTGACGGAACTAATCGAGTAATTTCTCGTTATGAACATTATACGGATTAGTTTATCTAATTTCCGCTTAATATTGATAGAAAATGGCGCTTGTGCCGCTTTGAAGGAAAATTTCCTAACTTGAATATTTTCGGATTATTCCCAAGAGTTCATTTACTTAGTCTAAGGACTGTCGCAATAGAAAAACATGCCTGTGTAAATATATCAAACGCCATTAGGAAATCTGAACTCAACATCATATTAAAATTTAACAAAACAAAAATATGAATATTCCAAAAGATTTTATCATGAACCGTTAAACAATCACAGTCGGAATTTCAAATTAATTTAGTAAATCATAGTGATAAATTTTATTTGAAATATTTTCTTACGCCCCAGACAAATTGTGCGCTCGCGCATAAATATACCGTCTCAGCCTACGATCGCTTCAATACTAATTTGTCTCGATATAATGAAATACAAATTTATCTATGGTAAACATTAATTATAATGTTTCTACTTAACGAGGACGGGAGGAAACAAATGAATGCGTATCGACATGAAAACCTTGTTAGATATATTCCCAATATAATCAACTATTCCATAGTATTCTTAACCAAATAAAATAATACAACCACATTATTTCTCGTTTGCATTACACAAAGAATAACGCCATTTAGAATTTTAGACGTCAACTGTAAAATAATTGTCGGATTTGAACATCGAACTACCAAAAGAGTTGCCACGCAAACAAGATTGTAGAAAAAAAAAAAAGTTATAATCTAATTTTTTTTTGCTGCCGTACTTTGCGCTCTCGACCTTAATTTCAGACAAGGTTTTCACGTCGATATTTTTTTTTAGTAAAACCTTAAAAAAGAAAACATTAATTAATAATCGTATAGGAACTATTTTGTCGGGTTTCGAAGCGATCTAAGCAAACTACTTGTATTTTTTTTTTATTTTATTCATAATCCTAATGTAGTTATATATATATTATTAAACAGAATTGCATTGAGTGCGCGGTATGCCTTATAAAAATATTTATAAGTTATAATAACACAAGCATGATTCTGTCTAAAATTAAAAAGAAAAAAGCTGAGTTTATGGTACTTTACATTACTTTTAGAAGAATAACGGTCAAAGCTGAAGTACTATCGACAGCATCGATGAGAAGCAGCCATTTTTTTTCTGTTTTTTTTACATTTTTTGTATAGACATACCACGGACACATTGCACAACAAAAAAAAATAAAAGCACACTTATACACTAGAAAAAAAAAATGAAAAGAGCCATTTCACACACCAGCATTCTTTATATGAATCCTATACAGTATTTTAAATATATATTTTAATATTTCTTGGCTAGTTATTATATCCGAATTGAATAGACAGTCCATCTTGACATAATTATAGCAATCTGACAGTTTGGTTTTAAAATAAGAACATAAGACCGAAACGAGTACATAGTCAAAAAGTTTCAAATTAATAGGCCTAGAGGAAGCTGTACAAAATTAAAATGCAAAATCCATATTAGCACAGTGAACTAAAAAAGAGCGAGCCTAACAGTAGACTCATATGATGTGTAACATCTGACATCTCACCTTGGTAAAACAAAGCAACATTAACATTATATCCTGAAAAAATTACTCAGGTATTATTTGAAATGATTTTACGCAACCGCGCGCGATCATTGGTCAAATCAAATAGCGCGCGCTTCCCAGGCTTCCTGTTACACACTACCGTTCCTTTTCACGGTATCACTAACACAGATTGCAGGAAAGCGAGAGGAAAGATGTTACACATCAAAAAGGCCTACTTGCGCGACCAATCACTAAAAATACAATTTAACCTTAATATTTTTCATATTTCCCTATGTTTACACAAACAATGATTTGAATATATATTTAGTTTTTTTTTAAATTGTATTTAGAATACGAAGGAATAAAACTGGCAAGAATTCTAAAGCATTTTGGGCGCCAAAACGTTTCAGATTGAGTAGTTCGGTATTTCGCCGCGTGAGGCGCTGGCTGTGGGCACCTTTAGTTCGGTGTTTCACCGTTTGGTTGCGCTGTCTGTTCAATTCAATTCGGATTAACATCTTTGAACATACCACAAATACACACTCATACATATAAGGAAAAAGTTGAGCAACTTAGTAATTAAATATCGATTTGTATGTAGCAGAACAATTTTCAATTGATACTGTATGACATATTCGTTACACTCCAACAACCGTATCTGTAGTGACAATAGAATCCGATAACATCACGGCTGTACTGCCAGGTAGGGTAGGCACGTTAGGGAATTTTAGTACATTTCATTTTTTGAAACACTAGCTACCTCTCACCACTCGAAATATTTACAATTTAGAACCAATTACATCAATATTGGCTTCGAAGTTCTTCGTTCACTTGGAAAATAACAAATCTCGAAATACCAGTAAAATTACACCCAACTTTTCAAGTGCCAAAAAAACTAAACAGATCATTTGAAAATCGTCCCAAAACAGCATTGGAATAAAAATAAAACGGCTGGCAAAAACATGTTTTTTTTTTTTCATTATTCTTTTTAAATAGCACCAAAATTATGTTCGTTATTATTGCTATTAATTCGACAGCCGTTACCTGTCATAACATAACATCGCGCCAGTTTACCACTAAGGGTAAAGCAAGGAGTGTTCAGCACACCCACGTCCCACAGGTTATGTTCCATTCAACAAGTGGGCTGTCATTTCGTTCCATTATTACATATTGCATGTGTAAGGCAGTTATGAGCTTATTATTATAGTTATTAAGGCCATTAACTAGTTATGATATTTAAATGTATTAATATGACATCTATGAAATACTGTAATTCACCCACTATTCCACATTTACACATTCACATACTTCACAATGATAGTTTACGATACTGTAAATACTGTGTTCAGTTTGTAAGGACTGATATGACACACGAGAAATACCCTCTAGAGCTGTATGCATGCGTGACTTGGTTATTGTTTGAAAAACTTATTAAACGCCTGATTTTATATCAGTTGCCCCAGCCGCCCCAGCACACAAACCGTCTGAACATTTATCATCTGCAATTTATGGGTAGATTGTAATGTAGAACCCAGAAATCAAATAGAACAAACTCCCACCCCTCCAAACCTATCCAATATCACGTGTATTTTTATAAAAGGTCAAGTCCATCCAAAGGTTGTCTGTAAGAGTTTTCACGGTGTACAATAAAAAGGATTATTAGTATTTTTTCTAAAAAGACATACGAATTTTATCTTTAAACACTGGTCATAATACGCGCGTTTAACGACAGAAAAAATACAAGTGATATTTTACCCCCCCCCCCTACCCCGCTTGTGATGTTTCGTGTTTTTTTTCAATTCCCTCGCCCTTTCAGGTCACACGTGATCTTAATTGGTAACGTAATGTAAGGTATTTTTAGCACGTGTCATATGAGTGATTACAAAATTGAACACAGTAAAAACAACCGTTTTATCTTAGTCCCAATGAATCGATAATGTTTACGTACTAGAATAACTGTGTGCTCAGTATAATTTTAAATACAACTTTAGTGGCAGTATCTTGCAGAACCGTTTACGGACGTACGGACTAAATATTGGCGATTACTTTTTTTTCTTTTCTTTTTAAATTGGAATAATTTTAAAACATGTTTTTGGGAAAATGGCGGCTAATTGTTTTTAAAGCATCTGTAGACTATGCTCTAGTCAATGGTATATGATTAGCTGGTATTACGGCCCCCAGTCAAATCGGCTAATGTGATAAGTCGGGATGATATTGAACTTATTTATTAGCCGCGTTGAGCGATTGTTGGTAGGGGCAAAACTTATGGATTCGCGTCACCGACATGCGTCAAAAGTACAGTTAGTAGGTAGGTAGTTTAAGTTGTTCACTTCTATCGGCAGTCTCCATGACATAGTGATATTTAATCCTATTCAGTTCGACCGGATGCCGATCAACGAACAACCATAAAAATATTGAAATTGGGTATTGTATACATGAGACAAGAAAATTATGGATTTTAAAAACGATGAATATTTTAATATTACGACCATTTTTTCTTTCCTATAAACTTCCATGCTTTAGAACAAGCCATAGTATGAAATACTGTCCACCAAAAACATGCCTTAAGAATTCTAAAAAAAACACACCCACCCACACATCGCCAAAATCTGACATTCCACGTAAGTATTTAAAAAAAAGTATACTAAAAAAAAAACAAATTCATTAAGTATTTTCAACATCGAGTTTGCATTACCCAATCTCCTATTTTTCCCCAACATTATGTATTTTTTTTTTCTCGCAAATTCAGAATTTAATTCCAGTCTTCTGTTATTTATACATTTTTTTAACTATTTTTATACATGACACTACTCGGCTGTACAATTATAAAAAACATTTTTTTTATTTTTTATTTATATGATTGCAGCATACAAGACCTAGTTTAATTATTCCTTTTCTCTAGAGATCCAAACAATTGAATTACGGTCCACTCGAGTGAGTATGAGTCGAGTGTGAGTATTACTCACTTACGACTCGAGTGTTAGAATCATTCTCGAGTGTCGAGTGAAAAATAAAAATACTCTTTGAATAAAAACTTGAATGAGTACTCGATAATGAGTTCATATTACATTAAATTCAACCCGACTTATACATACAAAACCTTATAAACAGCCAAATACACTTTTTACTATATGTTACCCACTCAAGTTTTTTTTTTAAATAGGAATTATTGCTAAAATAAACTCGAGACACATCACTCGAGTCCCCAAGATGGTGGATGAAAAAAAAATGCGAGGATTGTCGATGTCGCAGCACCATAGTCGCCACAGATAAAAAATACTTAACCTACCAAAGACTACGACAGAATATTTTTTTTTATGTCATTTTGAATTTTCTCAAGATGTATGTCGTTATTTTTATACAATGTCAAAAATATATAAATATATATTGTTATATGGTAGTACATACTATCACTAGCTATATAGATGTCAAATTGATAACGCGTAATCATATGAGCGTAGCGTTGCTTATTGTCGACGCATATAAGCTGAAAAGAAAGAAATACTTTTGTTAGAATTTTGACTTACATTAAACATTACAAAATGATGAGCCTGTAATAGGGAATATTTAAGTATACATTATATAGGAGTCAAGAAGCAATTGGGTATTTTTCTACATTGTTGAATGAATTACTTATTTCACAATTCGTTATTTTATTATGCGCTTTTTTCGTGAAACGGAACGCTAACTCGAGACGCGCCATCTTTGACAATGCCCGAAGTGACGTAAAAAGCCATGAAAAATTATCATTTATTTTTATCTAAATGCTTAAATTTACATAAGTCTCCATTGTAAGTACTATGTGTGCTTGCAAAAAGCACAAGAAATGACTAATTTCATTTGAGGACGAACAAAGAGATCAGAACAAATCAATTTCGTGGAAAATGGCGTCACATCACGGCCGCCGGTTATGATTAAGTCCAATGTAATAGGGGTCGAGCCTAACTGCTAGGTACTAACAATGCTACTAACAAAATACTAATCACCTATCCGCAAATCGACCACAGAACCTCATTAATTTGTAAAATGTCATGTCTACAGCGTCTGGCCTTTTAAGCCACAGTAAAAAGTTGTTTATCTAAGCCTGCTGGTCTTCAGACTTGTATACAAAGTGTAACAGGATAAACCCAATACCTCTTAAGGGGTCATTGTAACCCCGAAATTGCGACAAAAATCAACTCCCCCATACTTATGTGCGCCGCATAACTCGGAAAAGTGTATACTGAACAGCAGATTTTTATTCTCGATTTCAAAGTTTACGTGTATATCTAAAGAACTTGGTATAAACTCACCTAGGCTCCGTAAATAACCATCAAGTATCGCCACAACGAACCACAAAGTGTCACAGCACTCACTATTATTATTAATAAAAGTATATATAGAAAAGAAAATGCATTTGAATAAACTTTGTAACTCTACACTTGGGTGATTAAGCACAATGCACTTTAGTCTTTATTTACAACAATCACTGCTTCGCTGAGAGCTGCTTCGGTTCCAATTCTGGCTTCGTTTTTGGCGTTGCTGCAAGAGAATATAAGGTTTATTTAATACTCTAAGTACAGGTAGACTTAGGCATTCTCTACCAGTCAACCTTCGGGTGATGCAGAGACAAACAGTGGTATGTGCAATCATAATCATGGATGAGGATGTGTGCTGAGGCTTTGCCGCTATCATTAGGAAAAGATGCGCCTTAGGGAGGCGTAAAATAAGGGGGTTCGTATATAGAGGGCGAGATGTAACAATAAAAGTGGTATACTCACGTCTAGGCCTGGCATTGGCGACGACGCTCTGCGCGCCGCAGGAGCCGGCGCGGCCGCGGTTGTTGTTGTTATTGCTGCTGTTGTTGTTGTTCGCGGGGCGGCTACCGGCCATATACTTGCTGTTGGAGAGATAGAGAGTCAGTGAGTGGGTACAGTAGTGAACAACAGGGAGGGACTACTCAATTTTAAAATGATTTTAACATAGCATACAAAAATTAAATAAATAAATCAAAATCACCCCTGTGTTCCTGGTTGAGCAGAGGTGTGCCTATAGAAAAACCCACATTTCCCCAGTTATGTTTAGGGGGGTTAGAATAGGGGAGAGCGTATTGCCATCAACCGGGCACGAATCTAGACTCCGGGCTGTTTGTGAGAAAATTCCGAATGGAAAAACTCAATAATACTTTGCCCGACCTGGGATATGAACCGAGGACCTCAAGCTTAGTCACGCTTGGAACCACTAGACCGACGAGGCAGTTAATGCTGATGATTAAATAAAAATCTAAACTAATATTATCTTTACAAATAAATTAAAATTTAAGTGTCTGTAAGTAAAAAGCTGTTGTTTTGACTTTGCAAAAGTCAAAAAAACAGCTTTTTACTTTTTGAACGTTTAGACGGTAGTAGTTATACCAAAAAGACAATTATTCATTTTTGTCTGTCTGTCTTTTTGTTTGAGGTGATCTCCGAAACGGACGGAGTGATTTTAAGGTACTTTCACTGGCAGATAGCTGATGTGTTAAGGAGTGAGCCTTACGTGTTGTTCCTGCCGGCGGCCACGGCACGGTCGCTCTCGGACACGGAGCGCGTGCGGTCGTAGGGGCGCGCGTGCGGCCCGCGGCCCGGCGCCAGCGCACCCTGCGCGGCCAGCAGCTCGTTCAGCTGCGGCTGTGCACGGAGAGAACATTTGTTATAGGGATTATCAACATAAATGACATTACAGTATGAAATGCATAGGTTAAAAATAAAGAATGTGGTCCATCTGTCAGATAATAACAAAACATAGGACATGTTTATTTATGAATTTTTTCGAGACCTCGAGAAGCGTTTGGTCGACTCTTCACGTGACCAGAGGGCTGGCCTTTTTTTGGCCAAAGAATCAGCATTGCCATTCAACGTGGCAATGCTGCCAGCCTTCGGGGCACTTTTCCCGTTGACAGTGGTGCGGATGATTTTTTCAATGCCCTGTGATTCTTTTTTTTTTTTTTTTTTATTAATAATCTTATCATTGGACATACGTACTTTTTGAAATGGCTTTATTTAAATAAATGTATCTAATATGTTGTTGGTGAGTGAGTGGATTGCTACATCACAATTAAGTTAAATGCCACATTTTAACTCAATTTATTGATGTGATCGATTACGTAAAAAATAAAAGAAAAAAATACGAATCCAATATAAAAAAAACCTATTTGACGAACAAAAAAAAATTTTGCCATCATTCTTAATATCTATTACAAAAATAAAAACTTTTACTGTTGTTTGCCATAGTAGTATAATGTACTGTACGTTACTGAGTTTACCACCTAGAACTCTTTAGTACTAAGGAGTACTAAAGAGTTCTAGGTGGTAAACTCAGTAACGTTATGCTTGACCTGGAAATCGAACCCAGGCCCTCATATTTAACAGTAGCGTTTGCGATCGCTAGACCAATGGGGTTGCAAATACTTATTTTTCAATATTATTTGATTTGTTGCTCAAATGTTCTAACAAATTATATTGAGGACCGTTTTCACAGATGAAAAAAATAATATTGTCATGTACATATAATATTGTCGCGTCAACAATGCACCCGTTCTGTCTAGGCCGACAACACGGAACGCCTAGCCAACTCTGTTCATGTAGCACTAACATTCGCAGTGACTGAGTACAATATTGGTATTGTATTCAGTGGACATACAGTGCAAATTTAGTTTATGTTTCCTTTCACAAAAGGATAAAAATGGAACCCTATTACCAAGCCTAAGCCGCCAGTCTGACTACCACAGGGCTATGTCAGTATTCTACATGGAACAACTACATAAGGTACCCCTTTGGAAGACTGGATGTCAGACTTTCGGGCTTCGACGACTGTCAAATTTTAGCGGGATCCTAGAATGTTAAGAATGAGCACACATCCACGGGCCGACCTCGGCAAGCGTAGCTTAACCTTGATCAACGCGTACAGCTGTTATTACTGAGCCAGGAGCCCTCAGATCAGAGAGAGCAAAACTGCATAGACCTTTCCCAACTATGTTGGGGTCGGCTTCCAGTCTAACCAGATGCAGCTGAGTACCAGTATATCATATAGATCGACTGTCTGAGACACTTACCTCGAGCACTCTAAAGTCTTCGATGCTCTGGAAGTTTACTAGGTAGCCTTCCAGCTTGGGTTCCACCTGCAGGGCTTCGGTGTGCTTGTAGTACTTCAGGAACGCCCAGAATTTCTCCAGACCGTAAAGTTGACCTGTGGAGGAAGAATAATGTTTTAATTTCTAACTTAGGACTGTGTATGTTTGTTTGCAAATGATGTTAAAACTAAAAGAACAAATATCAACTGTAACCATCATCCTCCTGCCCTTATCCAAATTTATTTGTGTTCTTCTTCCATGTATCTTTATTTGCATTCATCAACTTCCTAATACAGATTCCTTCCAAACCAGAAACAACTTTGTGCCGGGACCATCGTGGAACGAAAGAGTGAGGACAGCAGAGCGATATAAGACGGTTGTATTAGGTATCTTTTTCCGCAGACCCTTGCGCAGTAGTTTTTAAATTAGTCCCTAAATAATATCGATCGGATCCAGCTGCCCTCTCCCAGCGACACCCTAAGCCGAGGCTCGTACCCCGCAGGGGGTGACCTTAGCGTGTAGTCGCTTAGCTTGTTAGTTTGTATACCCTGGCTGGAAGCCTTAATTTTTATTAAGTCCCCACAGAAAAGTTCCGTTGATCAGTTAATAACCCTAGGGGTTGGGACACATCTGCGAAAAGTACGGCGATGGGTAATTATATGACGTCGCCTCAGTAGGGGGTGGATCGTAATAGGTAATTTTATAAATACGCTTCAAGCCTAGTCGTCAGTCGGTGTCTTTGTGGTGTGCGCTTGTGACGTGTTGAATTACCGAGCAAACTTGAACCATCGAATGTTAAACTATGCGCGTCGAACTTAAGGTCACAAAACGCGTCGCCAAAATTACGGTAGCGACGCGTTGCGGCTGATGTGTCATAGGGAATTTGATAAACACTGCCCGCATATTCAACCGAACGTTTCGCAGACGTGTCGAGATCCTAGTGGATTAACTGCGAGATGGCCATTCAAAAACTAAATAAATAAAAAAAGGTACCTTTTTCATAGTCAGCCATGGTCTCAATCTGGAAGTGCTGGTACAGCTCCGGGCGGAACTTCCTCTCGAGCCCGTACGAATAGAAGCGGAACAGACACTCCAGGCCGTAGCGGAAGCCAGCGGTGGCGTCCTCGATGGCTAGTGTTCTGTAAGTAAATGATACATTTTATTTATTGGCTATGTTGCTGGGGAGTTTGTTGCGCCAATTCTTCTTCCCAGCAAAAACACTAGGAAGTTGTGAAGGGTGATTAGGGGGACGTGTGTCTGATGACAATTTTAATGATCAAAAAGTGCTAATTCTCAGCCTAATTTGAATTAATGAATTCTGATTTTGATTTATTTCACGAGGCGGCACAGGAGAATAATACTTGGAAGGACTTCGAAGAGGCCCATTTGCCCAGCTGTGGGACAGAAATAGTGAGAGTATTTGTTGGTAAGTTTGTATGTAGGGGGTTATTTCCGGAACTAATGATACAATTCTAACTAACTTCTAACATTTTGATGTTAGAAAGCTACATTATTCCTGAGGCTAATATTATTTTCACTTACTCCGAATGAAAGGAGGTGGAAGGGATGTTTAAGTAGAGAAAAGAGTATTAAATGACTCTAAGTTACTCTTTATAACATTCAACTATCTGCCAGTGAAATTCCTGTCAAAATCAATCCAGCCGTTTGGGAGATAACCTCAAAAAAACAGACAGAAGTTGTTTTTTGGTAAACTACCGCATTTGCATTTAGTAAAAATCTGTTATTGTAACATTACAAACAAAACACTTTACTCATTTGTAAAGATACATCAAGATTCATGATCATATCATAACTAACCTGAATTCGGTATACATGTTGCGGTTAAAGTGATCTCGTAGGAAGAACGACCAGAATCTGAACAGGGTGTTCATTTCTTGTGACTGGCCGATACCCAGCTTCTTGCGCTCTGAAACGAAAATAGTATTTACTTTAATTTCTAAATTAGAATATAAGGTGTAATACTTTGTATAAGATCATAACCATGGCAAGGAACCTAACGACACAAAATTGACACATCGTTTGGTAAAAAAAAGTTGATGCAGATAATTATTAGTAATTTTTTGTAACTTTTTCGTGTACTTTATTTAAAAAAAAAAGTATTAATTTGTAGTTATGCTAACGGCCATTAGGTACCTAAAGTGAGTAACCACCTCACAATGCGTTCCATGTTCAAGACGACCGCCTTCTGCATCTAAGTCTTGACTCAGCTGTTTGGAAATTCTTTCTCATGAGACTTTCTCTAGTCCATATTCCACATGCTGGTAACCAGAGACTTAACAAGGAGTATCATGTTACCCAGTAATCAGGTTGAGGTCAGATAGACAGTTGCTTCATGTTAAAGCTCCATCCGGTTAGCTGGAATCCGACCCTAACATAGTTAGGAAAAGGCTAGGCAGATGATAAAGATGTATTATATAGTTACCTTTCAGACAGCGCGAGTGGTACTTGTGGTAGGCCAGCTGCGTGAAGTGGTTCTCCCGCAGCAGGCCGTGGCTGGGGTGGTGGAACGTGGGCAGCGAGCCGGGCGCCGAGCCGCACGACGAGCCCAGCGTGGGCGACGTGCCCAGGGACGAGCTGCGGGGGGGGGGAGTGTTATCATTGGTCGGTGGAGGTGTGGTGCTGCTCCACAAACGATGGGACAACTGATTAGCTTGTCCTGCGTGTAGTGCCGACCCTGGGGTAGGGCCGCCGTTGCAGGTATCGAGGGTCGCCAAAATTTCAAACCGCAAAAACCAATCACGTGAGAATTCGGAAAAATAATGAACCGTACTTTATTTTTGATCATATAAAAACATTTTTTTTTCTTTTTCGGGAGCTCGTTTTTACTATTACAAATTACGGTGTGAAAACAGGGTGCAGAAATACGTATACAGTAAAACGGGGTGAATCGAAACAAAACTTTATTTGAGATTTTAACGTTGATTTAATATTATTTATTACTGAAAAGATGTCGGAAATGATTCATTAAAATTCCTTAAGAAACGAAGAGCACTTATAGTAAGTAGCAAACAATGTTAAACTAACGCGAATATCCCTTTCGGAGTTTTGTTTTTATTCACCCTTGCGTCTCTATTCACCCCGTTTTACGGTATATCTCTCTGCTTTTAAAGGCTGCCCGCGTACCCTGATACCTGCACGCTGCAGGATTTCATGTCACCAATCCTGTGTTTTACGGGCCCACACCTCGGCATGCGGCAGACATGTCCTGCTCCATTTAAGTTGGACAGCCTTTTGACAGTTCAGGAGTACATTTAGTACTGATTATAGATTGTTGTTACTTACCCAGTGCTGTGCGTCCTCGCTCTGTGCTCACGTATGTCCATGATCCAGCCGACATGGTGCTCCACGGGCGGGTTCAGACTATGTCTGGTCTTGTGTTTCCGGCTGCTTCTGCAATTTTAAAAATTACATACGTGTCAGTTAATCATTTATTGGCAGGACGCAAAAAATCAGTCTTTAGAGGTGTGAGGAACCAGAATGGGTGTAAAGTTCCTCATAGCCCATTGAAAAAGGGTATCCTCCGACCGGCGAAGAGAAAGTAAAAATAATTTTGATTGAATCAACAAGCAAGCCAACTGGTGACATTCCAGCACAACTTGTATAATAACTAAATATCGAAGTCAAATCATTAATGTAGTTTATACCATAAAAAGGCACTTTTGTTTCTAATTGCCCCTTCCAAAAGCCAGTTTTCTGCCCATGGTTCTGCATACGAGACGAATGGACAAGAAACTCTACTCTTATCAATTTTATCAAGCTTTCAATTCCTTTATGCCATTAGGATTCGCCTAGGTCTGTTCTGTCTCCTGCTTGATATGGAGGGAAGTGGAATTATGTAGTTTTCTAACTCCTCCGCTGTACTTTTTTTATTAATTTCGTTACGGGATCAAATACAGTTCAATCGTTACTCCGGGACTCGTCGAGCTTCATTGTATCGACGCTTTTCTGGTGGATTTGGCTTCCTAGAGTTGCAGTGGTTGGGAATAGTGTGGTGGGCTGGTCTCGAGCTTCGAATTAGGTATTGATTAAAATGTTTGAACTCACATGACATCAGTGGCGTGAGGGTCCTTGTTGGCTGCGTAGAATCGTGCGGTGCGTCGCGGCCGCTTGGATTTGCTGTGCGAATCAAATTGATGATCTACCTGTATATGGAATGAAGAAGATATTGTCATTAAAAATAAAAAGAGAAATAAAAGCATTTGGACGATAATAAGATGTGATAATAAGCAGTTCCTAGTGATAAGTGTTGTACCCACCAAAAATCACTGAATTCTTTATTTTGATGTGTTCAACAAACGTTTTCTAATAACAAATGGAGATTGAACATGTAATTTTGTCGCGTCAACAATGCACCCGTTCTGTCTAAGCCGACAACACGGAACGCCTAGCCGACTCTGTTCATGTAGCACTAACATTCGCAGTGACTGAGTACAATATTGGTATTGTATTCAGTGGACATATGGTGCAAATTTGGTAAATGGTTCTGTTCATGAAAGGAGAAGTGGTTGTGGTTGTGGAGGTGGTGGTGGTGATGATGGCTGTGGTACTGGTGGTGGTAGTGCACTTACGTGGCTGAGGCGCGGCGGTGGCGGCGGCGGCTCGCTGGGGTTGACGTGCTTCTCCGGCGGCACGCTGGCCTCGAACTGCTCGCGGCTGATGACGCTCACCGTGCGGTACTGCGACGACTGGCTGCCGTACGACTGCGGGCACGGAAAACGACTCACGATGTAGTAATGCGCAGTGAGGAATCCAAGCTTATACAAGGCAAAGACACCCTTGACCGCAAGTCTACTCTACTTATATTTACTACGAGATATTTATGTTAATAGTTCAACACAAAGTACCAACATTTCTTTTCTATCAAAATTATAAGGCTGTCTGTAAGAGATCGATTTTAACGAGAAGACATGCCCTATGTAGCTCTTACAATTATTATTTGTAAGATTTTTATGGTGTATATGTAATAAAGAGAATTCCATTGTAATAGTTTACACACCCTCTGTGGGATAATAAAAAGCAATTCAATTTTCAAATGTTTCTTTACGGTACCTAAAAGGTTTTATGCAAACTTCTTGTTGAAGTTTTTTTTTAAATTCTAAACATTATTATACCAGTGGGTATTAATATAAAATTACTGCCTGGCTAGAGCATTGGGTTATAACTTTCTTTGGGTTAAGTTTGCATGACATATAATTTGACACTATCAACCAGGTGGTGTGAAGAAATAATTAAAAGGTGTGCTCAGATGTTAAGAAAACAGGTATTCAGCTGCATCCTGCTAGAACAATAGTTTAGGTCGGTATCCAAATACCGACCCAAAATATTGTTGGGAAAAGGCTAAGCACGTGATTATTACTTCATGCGTCACGCGGTCATCCCCATCACCCAGATCAGCTGTGGTTACATGAAATTTTAATCCAGTTTTGATTATATGGATTTACGAAAACTTAAAAAACTCACCGACGGATAATCCGTATCATTCCATAAGTCTTCTTCATATCGTCTCAGGCCATCAGTGATAACCTGAAAATAAATAATTGTAACAGTTAAGAACAGTATCATAAGTGCAGAATGACTCTGGATATTAGAATGAAATCTTGCAAGGGCGAAAAATACTCAAAATTATACAAGACTTTTACTTATAAGAACCAACCCTGATAATTCATGGAGTACAGAGATCCCCTCGTGAGTAAGATAGCACGTTAAGCCGTTTATCCCGGCTATCATTTGTAGATCTTTGACAGTCGTTATCGGTCTGACAACGCAAGAATATCGTGTTACCCAGTAACTGTGTCGTGGAAGTCTGATAGGCAGAGGCTCCATGTAAATTATGCACATTATCGCCAATGCACCACCGCACAAGCCCCACCGCACCGCATCGAACGACTACCCCATTATTATTATTTTGGAATGTGCTTCTCGCATTTTAACCTTTGTGGTTATTTACTGCTTAACCGAACTTCCTTGTGGAACTAACTAAAACTAGAGTCCTCTAGCCAGGGCAACTGACTGACTCTCCACTACTCGGACCGGTATTTATAACCGAGCGACGTGCAAGTCCGAGGCAAAGTCACATAGTACTGATATCGGTTTATAGTGCGCCATATTGATATCTACATACACTACGTGGTCAAAAAATCTTAAAATTATTGTGATGTAATTTATGGATGGTCCCTTATGGTGCGTGCTGGGTACTGACCTGCTCCAGGTCCTGTGTGATCTTAGTGCGCGTGTTCCAGTCTCCCTGCCGGTCGTGGCCGTCATGCTTGGGCTGGCGCGCCGGCGTCTGCGTCACGATCAGCAGCCGCCCGACGTCCTTGTCCGTGAACTCCGCGTCAGATTCCTCGTCAGACCTGGTGGGAAGAAGAAAAAATATTTGGGTAAAATTCCAACAGTCCAATGTCTGCACATATTTTAATAAAGCAACAGAAGCCAATACAACAGTTTTATATCTCTTTGCATACATCCATTTATATCTCTTCACAAACTTTCACATTTATTATATTAAAAGGGTTGTCGCGTCAACAATGCACCCGTTCTGTCTAAGCCGACAACACGGAACGCCTAGCCGACTCTGTTCATGTAGCACTAACATTCGCAGTGACTGAGTACAATATTGGTATTGTATTCAGTGGACATACAGTGCAAAATGGTTTCTTTCATACAAATATTCTTTACGGCTTGCTTTTTAGTAAAAGAGGGTTCTGTGAACGTGTTGTCTACCATGCTTTTTAAGTTTTTATCCATAGAATGTGGCTAGGAATTTCTCCAGTGTACAAGCAGCCAGACCCGGAACACCTATATCGAGCCCGCGACACGCAGCTTAGCAGCCAGCCGTGTCGTGTGAGTACTCACAATGCATCAGTGAAGGTGTTGTGCCTGGGCACCGGCAGGTCCAGCTCCTCGTCCAGCTGGAAGTGAAGCTCCTCGCGCTGCTCCTCGTCGGTGACGGCGGGGGCTCGCTCGCGGGACCCTGCCTTGGCGCGCCGTTTGACCTGATATAAAGAAAAGTTACATACTGTTAACAACTGGCAACTCCTAGTAGAAGCGGGCGAAAGTTAGCTTGCTACGTAGGAGGTTGCGGGGTCGATTCCCGCCTTGGGACAAATGTTTGTACGCACTACGAAGATTTGTTCCGGGTGTTCTAGGTATTTATTTTTCTGGATATTTAAAAATATCTATCTATTTAATGTATTGTATTAAGTATATCAGTCATCTAGTAGTACCCATAACACAAGCTCTGCTTAGCTTGGGGCTAGATGATGCTGTGTGGATTGTCCAGCATTACTTATTTATATTGTTATGAACAGAAAGAAATGCACTGCATACAATACATAAGACCACGCCTGTATTGCCAGAAGGGTTGCGCAGTAGAGCACCGCCTATAGTAACACCTAACCTAACATTTCGCCAGTTATATTTACGTCCCATGTAAAAGGGGGCGAGCCTATTGCCTTCAACCGGGCACAAATTCAGACACCAGGCTGCTATTGAAAAAAATGTTACTGGAAAAACTCAATAAGACTTTGCCCGACCTGGGAATCAAACCCAGGACCTCACACCTTGGGAACTACTCACACTTATTCAGCTTATGTCCATAGTAAACAACGATTTGATATGGAGAAGCGTACGCATATAATACAAAACTGGTATTTTCTATAGACAAAAGCTGAATTGAGCTGAATGAGTGTATTTAGTCCCTTATGGATTAAGTAATTATTATTATTCTTACCTCAGTCCAAACTTGTTCCGAGTTGGGACTGACTATTCCTGAGCGTTGTCTGCCTCCATGACTGTCCGACTTGTCGTTGAACTCTTCTGTAAAAACAACAATAAAATTACATTTTTGGAACTTTACGATACAAGATTCAAGTTTATTATCAAATAATATTAATTTACAGTTTATTTTTAAACAGCCACAGATTAAAACGCAAAGACCATAAATAATATGCTAAAAATACATGTTTTTCTCAGTAAGTAATCAAGAACATCGCAATGATGTTCTCAATAAAACCTACTTACTGTTAAATATTTACTGTACCCGTATTGCGTAACCCAGCATCTCTATTTTGAAGAGATATGAGGCCTAAAATACGGGATGATTCAAACATATGTATATACTTATCTAACACAGGTTACATTAATTCTTATTTTTTTTAAACCTGGCCCCACACTAGGAATTTCTCCTGTATTGTGGGTGCGTTTGCAAACATTCAAACTCACATTCACAAACAGCAAGACACGGAGTAACTACCTGTAGGCCATACAAATATTTATTCAGTGCGGGAATTGAACCCGCAATATGCAGGGCAGCAGCCAATCGCTCAGCTATTGAGCCAACCATGCTGTCATATTAATATAATTGTTTTTTTTCTTCGTCGTGACAACGGTAAAACGCTGCCAAAGAATCAGGATTCCCATTCAACGTGGCAGTGATGTTAGCCTTTGAATGTAACCACTTACTTTTTAAACTTTTATGCCCTGACTGGAGGCCTTTATTTAAAAAGGCCTCTATCAACCGAGAACCTTAAAGGTCGAGCTGGCGTCTAAATAATAACAAAAACAATAGTCACCGTGTCTGTTGGCGAGCGGCACGAACTCGGGCACGTCCGGGTTGAGCGGGTCGTGCGGCACCGCGCCGCCGGCCAGCCCGCCGCGCCCCGAGCGGAACATTCTGGAACACCAGCGGGTACTATCACACATGTATTCACATAGGGTTGCCAGGTCGCCAAACCTAATAGCCGGACAGACCAGCCAGTTTGGCCGGACATTTGGGTGGAAAGGCCGGACACCCTACATTATTGAGGATTTTGTCTCAGTATTAATAGGTACGACAAAAAAAAGTATATAAATAGAGTTCGTATGGTTTGTTGTACGAATAAAAACGAAATATCTGTCTTATCGTGTTGAGCAGTTGAGAAACAGCGGTCTTATTATACTAAGCTTAGTCTTACAAAAGCCGGACACCATTTATTTTGGCCGGACACCTAGTCAAAAAGCCTACCTATGTCCGGCTTTATCCGGACGCCTGGCAACGCTATATTCACATATAGCCACTTGTGTTCACAACCTTTTTTATTTTCATACTCAATCCTTTATTGCACATCACAATGTAGGCTTAGGTGGTAAACATTTTCCAAAAAAAATCGTGGACCCTGTGGCGCACATCTAGAGAAAGATATGTGGAGATGAGGACTTATCGTTTAACCCTTTCGCTGCCCAGTTCTTAAAAACGATTAAACTTGTATGTCATAATTTTTGGCAAATAACATAATGCGTAGGTACATGGTAGGGGGTGATGGGCATGTTCACATCTCATCTATAGCTTTTTACATGTACGACTCGGGAAGCGAGTTCTGGATACATGAACAAGCTTTCTTCAACCCGGGAGCCGGGTGCTGGGCACTAAAAGTGTTGAGTCTACACTAATATTATAAAGAGGTAAATTAGTTTGTATGTAGGGGTAATCTCCGGAACTAATGATCCAATTCTAAAATTGTTTTCACTGTTAGGACGATACATTATTCCTGAGTGCTATAGGCTATTATTATTATTTTCAAAACTGATGTTAAATTTCGAAGCAAACGTACAAAATCTACGCCGACGAGGTGAGGCGGGCGATTTGAAACTTTCACATTTATTATATAAGTAGGATTGTCGCGTCAACAATGCACCCGTTCTGTCTAAGCCGACAACACGGAACGCCTAGCCGACTCTGTTCATGTAGCACTAACATTCGCAGTGACTGAGTACAATATTGGTATTGTGTTCAGTGGACATACAGTGCAAATTAGTTTCTTCAAAGGGGGTGTAGGGGATGAAAAAGTTTCAGGGAAAAAGTACGAAATCCACGAGGATGAAGTGCTAATATCTCATAATCTAAATATTTATTGTCTTATTCTCTTTGCTAAATTATTTTTATTTATCTAGGAGTGGTGAAGGGTGGGCGTTTTAGGGGAACTGTCTTTTGTAAACGTTTTGGACGTTCAAAAAGTGCTATTTCTCAGCCTAATTTGAATAAATGAATTTTGATTTTGATTTGCTTTCCATATAAACTCACACTCCAAGAGATTCGAAGGTTTCACTTCACGTTTGAATATTTATTTAAAGTTAATTGAAACAACAATTACAATCACTGATATAATTCATAGTCTTATGAGTATAAAGTACCAGCCTATTACTGTCCCAATGCAGGGCAAACGCCTCTTCTCATACAGTGAAGGCACGAGCATTAATCACCACGCTTGCCCAAGACGGGTTGGCGATTTCAGACTTATATTTATTAAAAGTCCAGGTTTCCTCACGATGTTTTCCTTCTTCTTATGAGTATAAGATGTGCGACATACCTGGGTAGCGGCGGCGGAGGGACGGCCCTCAGCAGGGAGGACACTGGAGCTACCAGGGGACCGCCCATCGTTGGCAGGGGGAAGATGCCCACCATCTGCTTCTTGCGGCTGTAAAATATTATACTTTATCATTTTTGCTGAAGACAAAACTGCTTCTGGTGGAGGCCTAGTTTATAAGTCATCATCATCATCATCCTCCTGCCCTTATCCCAATTTATTTGGGGTCGGCGCAGCACGTTTTCTTCTTCCATACATCTCTACTTGCCGTCATCTCAATAGTCACCTCTTTTCTAGCCATATCATCTTTCACACAATCCATCCATCTTTTCTTTGTTCTCCCTGTACTCCCTGTACTCTTGTAACCCTGCACATTCATACTCAAAACTTTCCTCACAACATGGTCCTCGTTCCTTCGCATTACATGCCCATAGGCCTAGTTTATAAGTACAATACAGAAATAACTTCTAACGGAGGCCTATTTTTTCAGGACCACAGACTCAGACGGAGGATTAATTTTAAAGACCAACGGCGTAGTTGCTTCTAGAGGAGGCCGTTTGTTTAAGGACAGTGGCAAAATTTCTTCTAACGGAGGAGAAGGAGCCTTTTTAAAGGACAATATCAAAATAGGGATATAATGACTTTTTTTTTTAAACGTTGCCCTACACTAGGAATTTCTCCTGTATCGTGGGTGCGTTAACAAACATTAAAACTCACATACACAAACAGCCAGACCCGGAACAACTACCTGTAGGTCATACAAATATTTGTTCCGTGCGGGGATCGAACCCACAACACGAGGTGCAGCAGCCGATGGCTCAACCACTGCGCCAACCGTGTCGTCAAACTTATATACTGGGTGTTAGGCAGAACGAGGGACATACTTTAAGGGAAGCTAGTAGTTATCAAAACGAACCAATTTCACTAAAGGATCGACACTGAAATCGTGAAACAAAAATAGCTGTTTCTCACATTTTGTTAAGTTATGCCAATGATGGAACAATCCCTAAAATCGCGCAAAAATAATCAGCTACTATGAAGTAGTAGAAGTAGGGATTGTTTCATTATCAAAGTTGTTCATATTCATGAGTACTACACGCCTTTAAAGTATGTCCCTCGTTCTACCTAACACCCTGTATATGGTAGCTTGTAGCTTACCGTTTCTCTCCAGGTTTATCATCGTTCCCCGATTCAGACTGTAAGGGTGGATCGTCGGCGGGGTCGATAACCTTATCTGTATCAGCCACGCCTTCTGCCTTCTCTTCTTTCTCTTTTGGTGTTTCGATCTGTTTGTTCTCATCCTCTGTTGTTGGTTTGGGCTGTGGAGTGAAAATAAATTAATAACGATTCTGTTGATTTTAGTTAAGTAACATTGAGAGTGTATTCGCGTAAAGCGGTTTCGAAGTTAGTACAGAATGCGCGTGAGTTTGTTAGTATTAGGACTTAGGACAAACTTTGAGTAACAAGACCGTTTTCTCCCAATCTAAGGTAGATTACAATTTTGATACTTTTATTTTGCACAAGCATTCAAATCATTGCAAGTATCAATGTGATATTTTCAATCTATATTTACTTTCTGAGTTTATCTTAGACATCAGTGAAGGAATGCATCGTAAGGTAACCGAGCCTTTCATTTATACAGTGTGGCGATTTAGTCACCTGCAGGAATCAAATGGGAATAAATAATGACCGCATAAAAAAAAAGCTTTTTAAACTTGTACATTTGAAAGTTAACGCTGTTTTGTAATTAGTATTCCTACCAAACAACGGCAGTTTGTAAACGCAGCCCTGCGTACATTGACCCGCCCGGCGCGTCCTTGAGGTGTTTTGACTTAAACGTGCGCGCATCATATGATCGGCACATGAGGTCAACGTCCGGGATTCGCTCCAGGTTTTGCATTAGAAAACGTATAAATAAATTATTGATTCGGCTCATGTAATAAGGGGCGAGCCTTTTGCCATATAACCCTGACTGCGGGTTCCTACTTGAAAATCCCGGGTCGAAAAACCTAATGACACTGTCCGAACTGGGAATCCTCACGACCTTCACGCTCAGAACCACTAGACCAACGAAACAGTAAATTAATTTGATATACAGTATATATATTTTGATTAATAAACAGTACTGCAACAATTAATGCCTGTTTTGACCAACATTAGGCGCCACCTTAGTAAAAAGCGCGCTGATGGATTTAAAACCGTCGACTTAACGTCGAGAGTCGAAAATCCAACAGCACATTTTCAATCAGGAGACGCTAATGTGAGTAACTCGCGTTCTTTCTGTACTTAAACTTAGGCAAAAGCAAATAATGAATTTTCCATGCACTATTCGCTAACTTAAGTGTATTCTATTATATCGAAACGTCTCTCTACATAATATAGGCGTCTGCGACAGTGAGAAAGTTAATGTACCCTGCCGTAGTGACCCTTCTCAGTATTTAATACTAAAGAGGTAAGAAAACAGGGTTAATAAGCGTTTAGGTTATGTTCACATGATGTAGGAACTCCAAATAAACAATTTCATTCGTCTGAATTTCTTTGAAGTGAAACTTCTATAAAGACCTTTTCTGTCACGAAAAAGCGTTACGGCCACGTGGATGAGGGGGTAGACGATATATCGCGTGGCAGCGGCAGAGAGAGAAAGGCCGGCGGCGGAACTTGTCCGTTGAAGTTTTACTTGTATTATGTGTCCCAGCACACATATCAATTATTTTTTTTGGGGATGGGCATGTCGCACGTCAACTAATAAGGTTGTGGAGGCCTTAATAAATAAAGGCCTCCAACCAGAGCATACAAACTTATAAATGAATCTACTACGTGCATGGCCTTGTGGGGTACGGACCTCGGCTTTTGGCGTCGCTGGTGGAACTAGGCAGCAAGGAACAGGCCAATCAAGATTATTTTAAGACGAATATAAAGCTACATGCTCAGCGACGCGGGCTGTCTCGAGCAAGGGTAGCCGTCAAACGTCTGGACAACTGTCAAGCTACTTAATGTACTAAAGGAACCGGTAACCATAGCAACGAACCCAATTCTACAACACTGTTTATTTTATCCGCCTTTTCTCATGTAAACATAACCTAACTTTAGCAGAAATAAATAAAAATATTGTGTTTAAAAAAAACAGCCAAGTTATTTCTTGACTTAATTCAAATGTATACTTACTTACCTATATAATTAGATGGTTACATACATACATACACATAAAATAGAACCAATGTATCGCAAAATGGATGAAACAGAACCATCAGAAAGAGATGGCATTAAGTAAACGTCAAGTACTCCTGCTAGGCTGACTGTTTCGTACATTTTGACAGCATTATAACAGAATAAACGCAATACCTCTTGTAAAATTTGTTAATAACGATAAGTTCGTTATTACCAAATTCTACTACGAAACCAACAATGAAATCGCGAAAAAAAAAATCGACTTCCCCATACGTTCATGGGCGCATAACTCAGCAAAATGTGCAGATTTTTTTTTTCTACTTTTACATTGTAAAAGTTGTTGATAGTGATGAGTACTGACTGATTATTACTTCCTTTATTTTTCTCTATACATATAAATTATATTTTTAAATATTCCAATAGAAAAACATTTAAAAATATAAAAAATAGTACTCCACCGGCATCGCGAACAGGGTCCAAGCTACCGGTGGTCAGGGCTCTTGAGAGAGGAACCTCCTAACTATGCGCGCCGTGTCCAAGAGTACTGCTTTCTGGATCAAACCCTTGATCGAGGCTCTTGGCTATTATGCCATTGGCCGTTTATTATATTTATTAAGAGGTAATGCGTTTATTCTGTTACACCTTGCAGAAGAAGTTAAAAAGCCAAGAAAATATGAAAATTTGCGACTTTTAATCGCACATCACAATAAGAACCGTCCTTTGCATAGCCGACTTGTCGTGTCGCAATACTACAACGATCATGCCACCTAACACAGCATGCGACATTCTACACCACACAATCAGATAAATGTTTTGTTGAATGCCCGTTTTCACTAACACTAGGCGACACTTAAATGTAATGCCTAAACACAGGGTGGAAGGGATATCGACGCACGAATTGATACCATTAGTTCAGTACATGATTCTGTACTACCCAGCGTTGATATTTGAGGAGTAACAGATCAAAGTACACCCACCGCACCCTAATGAGAATAGTACAAACGGATTTTTTATCTATTTCAAACTTTCAATTGAATGTATGTAGATTAGTTTTTTTTTTTTTTAAGCGTTCCCCACTATAGGAAATTCTCATGTGTCGTGGGTGCGTTTACAAACATTTATACTCACATACACAAACAGCCAGACCCGGAACAACTACCTGTAGGCCATACAAATATTTGTTCCGTGCGGATCGAACCAGCGACACGCAGCGCAGCAGCCAATCGCTTAGCCACTGCGCCAACCGTGTCGTCTAGTTTTATTTTCTGAATTGACTGCTAATAAACCCTATTATAGAGAAAAGTTGTTTGTTTGTGTGCTTTCTTTAAAGTATTATGGATTATGCCTTTATCTCAAAAGTTACATTGACGGAGTTAATACACTTTGATCTGTTACTCCTTATTTTTCGTTGATTTTTCCTCACTTTCTCGGATGTCTACCATGATTTCTATCCACTAACACAATGAGATTAAAGCTTTTTGTTTTTGTCATTGGATTAAGCGACACGGAGCCAAGGCAGACCACGACGGTGACTTTTGACTTTGAACAGAAGAGTCTCAGAGGTTAGGTAAGCTGACGATGCAAAGGCGGAGGAGCGGCTGTGACCACAGCTTGAGACCTACGGTAGAACACCCTGTAGACATCTAAGGGTTCGAACTTCTACCCCTTATAATGAAACAACTCCCACTATGGGACCAACTCGAAAACCACGAAAACAAAATTTGCAATTTCATTCAAAAGTTCAAAAGTTTCACCTACTCGAGTAAATTTGAAATTTTTCGATGCCCTGTGATTCATTTGTTTTGTTAATTGTATTGGATTATTTAATAAGAAGATTGCTTACAGAAACGATAAAAAATCAACCTACTCGAGTAAAATTTATGAAACGGTATTTTTTTTCCTGATTTTCCGAGTTGGTCCCAATATTGCATTGTTGGATATTCAACTCTCGGCGCTGAGCCGAACGTAGCAATACCAACAGTGCGCTTTTACTCAGACATTCAATTTGATATCGCCTCGTGTTAGTGAATAAAGCATAAGGTGGATTTAGACCAGACGAACTACAATAAGTACAATAGGTATTCTTCGTACAAGAAACTTGGTACAAGTGAGACAAAACGTGCAATCGTTCGTCCAGTCTAAACCAGCCTTAATAAAATGAACGACATACAGAATCCATCATAGACGAGTATAACCGTAGACAATCCGCGGCATGTTGCCACATGAGCTGTGGTGTTGCCATGTCGCAATAATGTTCCACCGTTCGTCTTTGGAGCAGGCACTGGGTAACACCGTACACGTTGCCGCGCTGTTTTGTCGGCTTTACCTTGCGATATCCATATTTTTTTATACCTTACATGCACTTTCTAATCTTGGACATCACTGAGACACGAAGGAAAATATTGTGAGGAAACCTGGGGGCCCAGACAAACTCCCTTTAATGCAAGCGTTAACGCAGACGGAGAGATTCAATAGGGATGTGTCCTAGGTAAAATTATGTTAAGTCTATTTAGTCCGTCAGTAAGATTACCAAAAAATATTGGACATGTATTTTTTGCTTACTTAATTCAATAAAAAGTGACCATGATATAGCACATCAAAGTTCAGGAGAAGGGGCTTGCGACGTCACGCCGTGCTAAACTTTTAACTAAAAGTGTAGCACGGCGTGACGTCAGGCGCAATTTCAACGCACTATACCGTCGTCATGTTTGGTTCACGTGACAAAAGAAAAAATACATGTCCAGTATTTTTGAGTAATCCAACTTTCGGACCAATCAGATTTTTTAAGGACACTACCCTATTGTATGGAGTTGACGATAGCTTTAGAGATGTCACGTGACTCCTGTTCACGTTTCTAATGTCATAGCCATACATTTTTACGCTAGCTTCCGGCGTTTTACGCCACAGAGAAGTTTTTTGTCTACGCCTGCTAGACTTGTCAATCTGTCTATACCATAATATAATCAATCGGAAGATTTCGTTTGTTTGAAAGCTTCGATCTCTAATAAAATCCAATAGGATTTGAAGAGTCTCTTAGAATTTGATAGCACAGCTAATTTAAAAAAAAACCACACGGTTGGATCGTAGTCTAACCTACGCTTGCCGGGCAAATGCCGGGTGACCATTCGTTACATTTCAAGACTCGTCAGTGCCCCGGAAAGCACGTTAAGCCGTTGGACCCGCCCGTCTTTTGCAGCTCTTTGACAGGCGTTACGAGTAGCTAGAAGCCCGAAATGCTGACAACCAGTCTTACCAAGGAATACCGTGTTGACCAGTAAGTGAGTTGTGAAGGTCAGATAGACGGTAGCTCCATGTAAAATACTGGTATTCAGCTGCATCCAGTAAAACTGGAAGCTGCCCCCGATATGGTTGGAAAAAGGCAAGGCAGATGATGATGAGCCAATTCTTGCCTATTTAACATCACGCTATGACCTTCAAGAACGGGTGAAACCGCTTGGAACAGCAAGCATGCATTAAGTGGTAATCAATGCAATAGGACAACAATAGTCTGGCTGATTACACTCAAAAATGAGAATGATGTTGTGAGGAAAGTTTCGAGTATGAATTGTTACAAGAGTAGAGGCAGACCAAAGAAACGATGGATGGATTGCGTGAAAGATGATATGGCTAGAAAGAGGATGACGGCAGATAGAAAATTTAACTTGCGAAGAAATACTACGAAGTCTGGGTCATGACACATATGAGGATCATGTTGTGAGGTTAGTTTTGAGTACGAATATGAAACGAACGAGCGACCACGAACCAAAACGAAAAGATGGATGGATTACATGGTAGATAATATGGCTAGAAAGAAGATGGCGGCAGATAGAGATGTATGGAAGAAGACGACATGCTGCGCAGAGACAGGAGGATGACGATGACCTGTATATACTCAAAAACAAATCGTGAGACAGCCGTTGCGGAAAGTCAGAAACCCCAAAAGTCTGACAACCAGTCTTACCGAATTGTATGATGATATTGTACTTTCACCCCCTAAAAGATTGACAAAGAACTGAAATGCACCGTGTGGATGTTATTGAGATTAGTGAGATATACATAAAGTCTCGCTTATTTACCATGAGGGTAAGCAGAAACTAGAGATCGCCTGTTACGATTCTGACATACTCCTTTTGCTTCGTTAAGTTTATACATCAAGTGTTAGTCTATTCTACATTAGTTAACGCCAGCAAAGCCTTATGTACAAAAAAGTATTCTTAGCATACCTCTATCTCCTCAACTGCAGAAGTAGATATATTTTCTTTATTAATTTCTTCTTTCTTCTCCACTTCAACGACTTTTTCTTCATCCTTCTCAATCTTTTCTTCGTCCTTCTTATCCGATTCTATACTCGGCGCTTCCTCTTTCACGATAGTAGTCTCTTTCTCTTTGACGGAAGACTCGTTGTCGGAAGACTTCGGTTTGTCGTCGGAGGACTTCGGCTTGTCGTCGGACGACTTCGGCTTGTCCTCGGGAGACTTCGGCTTGTCTTCGGGGATGGTCGGTTTTTCTGTTTTCTCTTCTTCGGCGCTCGTGCCTGACGTTATGTCGAGGATCGGCCATTTTGTTGGTTCGAAAGCTGTTCGCACCTGTTTCGAGAGAATTAATTTAGTGATTAACGCAGTTTTTTAACAGAACATGACGACTGTATTCCCGTTCATTCTCATCACATTCCGTCAGCTACATGTAATAGGGGGCGGAGCTGTTGCCATCAACCGGGCATGAATCCACACTCCGTGCCGTTTCTAAGAAATTCCTGAAGGAAAAGTCCTGATAGCTCTTTACCCAACCCAAGTCTAACTCCAACCCAAACCTCAAAATTAGCAGTGGAAAATTCAGCCGACCCCTAACAGAGTTGGTAAGAGACAGATGATGTGTTACCTTGAACCCTCCGATGAGCTGCAGCTTTTCCGAGTCCCTGATGGCGTCCAGCACGAGCTGCACGTCGGCCGTGAGCGCGCGCACGCGGTGGAAGGACGCGATCAGCGTGACGGGGATGGTGCCGTCGGCCGACATCTTGCGGCGGAGGAAGAAGTCGCGGGCTAGGTTGTCGGGGCTGAAGTAGTATTCGCTGCGGGTGACAGACAAATGTTACAATTAATACATACATATTATTATATTCCCTGAAAGGTTGTGCATTGTAAGGGGCCGTCCATCAATCACGATGTATTTTTTAGCATTTTTTAACCCCCCTTGGTGGTACGTGGTGAGGTTTGAAACTCACCTAGTATAGTACCTACCAACCCCACCCATCCCCTCTCCTTTGTGATATTTGGTGATTTTTGCCAAACCCCCTTTCGAGTCTTAAGTGATTAATGGACGGCCCCTAACACCCATATTTCGCCAGTTATGTTTAGGCGCCACGTAATAGGGGGCGAGCCTATTGCCATCAACCGGCCACACATCCAGGTACCGGGCTGCTATTGCCCGACCTGGCAATCCCAAAACCCAGGACCTCACCGATGAACCTAGATGAACGAAAACAATGCAACTTACATCTGTTTCTTAATCAAGTCCTTGAGCGTAGCATGGTCGAGCCCCATGCCGTAGGGCGCGGCGGTGGCGGCAGCAGCGCCGTAGTAGAAGGCCTGCGCCAGCGGCGGCGCCAGCGGAGCGCCCAGCGCGCCCAGGCCGCCGAACGGGACCACCACCTGAGCCACGCCAGCCGCTGATACTCGGAGCTGCGCGGGAGTGGGGGTTAGGGACGGTGAGCTTGGCTGCCCGTGGTTGTGATCTTTCAGGACTTATTTGTGTTCTCTTTGTAAAAGTCCAATTGCAAGGTAGTTCGATAAAATGTCGAAGAAAAATACAATGGAAAATGTATTAATCTGATAGACAATTCTGTCTTTAATATTTTTTTAATTACTTAAAAATTTACAGCTTTTGAAACTCGATTATAAATTTGTACTGAAACAATTCTTTCACAACCAAACTCACAAAATAAAATAATAATAATAAAATGATGACAATGAAATGAACACCAAATAACAACACACCACAATTAGTAATAAAATGCATTCATTAATATTAAAATATATCATTCATATAAAATTATGATCATTACTTATTTCTTTCGCATCAAACCAAATAAAATAAGTAAAAACAGGGTAAATAAAATCCAGGGAGCGAAAGAAAACAATCTTTGAAAGGGTTTGTCACGTAAATCCATACTATATTGTCTTTTATTACTAGTCTATTAGTCCGTCTTTCAAGCTTAAACCACTGAACGGATTTCGATAAAATTTGTGTCAGTGTCATCATCATCATCTGCCAGTGTACTAGGCACATATCTAGATGACAGCGATGCAGAGAAGTACTTTGACGCCTGTGTGATAGGTCGGGTTTACATTTAGTATTACTCTCTATTTTATTTTGTTTTTGTATGTTTGTATGTAGTAAGTTTTATAACTAACGATCCCCTTCAAAGTTTTCTGATTATTCACTCCTTGGTTTTAATTCACCTAGTTCTAACATTGAAACATGCTTTGACAGTGAAGAAACCAGTGTAGTATGGAAATCTAATATTTCTCAACATGTCCTTTGTGATAACAAATAGATTAACAGCCAATTACAATAACGTATCTCTATCCGCGATCTAATAGGGCTGCTTCTGATGACCCTCTCAAGGAACAGAAAAGCTGCTTAACCGGTCGATCCTGTGGTGACCTTACAAGAAGGCCCCCAGCCAGGGCTAACTACAAGTTACATTTAAACGACCGCTCGCTAAGGGCGCCCCCTGTGGGGCTCGAACCTCGGCTTAGGGCGTCGTTGAATACTTAACAAAAACAAAGGCTGGGTCTCGTTATTATTATGTCGGGGGGTTTTTATACTACTGACTCAGCTACGCGGGCTGGCCTTGTAGAATCTAAAGATTGAATTTACATTTAACTAACTAGGGCGTCGCGCGTCGCGGGCCTCGTCGGCGAGGCCGGAATGTGGGTCGGTTTGTATTTGTGTGTTTTCTAAGAGTGCTAGTTTCCCTACTGCTCTCCTGGATGACGGTTGTTTCGTCGTCTGGCTCGACTAGGGTATGCCTTGGGCGGCGAATCTTACCAATTCTGGTAGGGAAGTATTGGGAGGCCGAGACGACAAGTGGGTTTGGGTGTCGCTCGGCTGATTCGAAAAAGCGCCCAGTAAGACGCTTCATGAATTGCTTGATGGTGGGGATTTTTAAATCTACATGGAGTCTAACATTCCTAACGAACCATGGGGCTCCCGTGGCTCGACGGAGAAAACGGTTCTGTAAAACCTGCATCCTATGGATATAGGAAGGCCTTGCATGTGCGAATATGGCACACGCGTAGGTCATAATAGGCCTGATGCACGTGGTGTAGAGTCGCATCTTGCACCGAAGTGACAATTTGCTGCGTGCATTGATCATGGGATGTAACCTCCCTAGAGCGAATGCGGCGCGCGAGCGCACCGTCATTATGTGCGTCCGGAAGGTAAGGTGTCGGTCAAGGGTAACCCCCAGGTACTTAGCTTGCACCCCCCAGGGGATCGGCTTGTCATACATGGTGATCGGGGGAGGAGGGGATGGGTCTTTACCCTTCCTGGAGTATAAAACCGCCTGGCTCTTGTCGGGGTTCACTTCGATTCACCATTTCCTGAACCAGACGCTTAGGGCGTTGGCAGAGGATTGGAGGGCCTTTGCTATGGCTGGACACTTTAAGCCAGAGTAGTAGATGGCCGTGTCGTCAGCGAATAGGGCAATGTTTGCCTTAACTACTGAGGGGAGATCGCTGGTGTACAGCGTGAATAGTAATGGGGAGAGAACTGAGCCTTGCGGGACTCCTGCGCGGATGGGACGAGGCGTAGAGTACGCCCCTTCTATGCGATCTGCCCGACGATTGTTGTCGGGCTTGTTTATATATACTCAGTCGCGTGGATAACTCTAATATCGCGATGTAGGAAACGTCGATTTAGTTCGTATGTGGCGAGATAGATGTCGCTACATACTTTTCTAAAAACCGTCAAATACGCTATTGATAAAAATTTCAGTCAACACAAGTACAATTTATACGCGCCAACTGTGTACAACGGTTATAAAAAATACTTCTGTCAACATAATTATATGGAATAAATACATATATGTATAAATATGGTTAGATAAATGATATATAAAAATGTTGTCCCATAAATATCGAACGCCGAAACGAATGAGATGCGAATGTTATTTTGAGTACCACGTGACTATTTTGTAGGTTATATTTTCACCCAGCATGGTTGGGTGACGAAGCCAAACCTCTTTTAAGATTATCCATCAATGCAAGCAGCGAAAATGAAAATTTCACAGTTCTTTTTGGGATTGATTAGATTGTATAGTCTTAATCAAATTCAAGAAGAACCAATAATGATATCTGTGCTATTTAAATGTTTTCACTGTTAAAAATCTACATTATTCCTGAGTGCTATAGGCAATTATTATTTTCAAAACTACGCTTTAAAGGGGGTGTAGGGGATGTTAAAGTTAGAAGGGAAAAGTACGAAATCCACGCGGACGAGGTCGCGGGCGAAGCAAATAAAAAGAGATAGTGAAATTAGGTTAGCAGTTCTTTTAAAATATATTTACAAACAGATAAAAACTGCTGATTCGGGTAATTACTTGGCAAGCATAACATTACGTATTGCGATAAGGTAATAAGCGAAATAACAAACTGATTCATTTTTAGACGCGAAATAGCGCCTTGTAATTTGTGAAGATTTTAATCTACCTCTCAAGCACCAAGGGGGTAATACGTACGCGAGCAGAATGGGATGTGTGGCTTTCAGACTATCCTATTTCATACCGAGAGCCCACCGTGCTTCGGAAAGCACGGTCAGCCGTATTAGAAAATATAGTTATACATTATCGTTACAGCGGTGACGTTATAATGTCATCGTTATAACGCAATTTCCATATAAGCGTTTACTAAGCTGCGTAATTTCACGATTAATACAAAGCAATGTATGTATTATTTTTACTATAAGCTCGTAAATTTGAAAACTAAAATGCAGTCATTTCATCAAATAACTATCGACATATGGCCGGTTTTTTTCTAAGCTATGCTATGAGAGTTAAGTAGATACATGTAAAATGCAAACATCTAAAGAAATACCCCGTTCCTGAAAGACTATTCAACGATATCTCATTATTGGTTTTCATTCTATTAATCAACACAATGATATTTTGACATTTCCAGTTGAAGAAAGAGATGGTGCTATAAATGTGTGGCTCCGTCTCACTCTCGCACTGGAATCATGATAGCATTGATACTTCATAATACGGCATCAGAGACTTGATCAAGCTTTCAAAAGCCGTTGGTTAAATTAAAAAATGGAAATGTACCAAACGTGGTAGTCGCTGTCACAAAACGAGCGAGTGTGACGGTAAGAGTTTTTAATTATTAAGGTCTCGTGTCGTCTCACTCTCGCATGTTATGACCGCGGCTACCACGAACGTGGTTTACGTGAGCTGTGATGGATGAAATAACTAGCGAATAAGCGGTCAAGCAGCCAGTTCTCGATTAAAATGGTACTCAAAATGATAATACAATGAAATAATTTTGGGTTTTTGGGATAGGGGACATATTCTGGTATCCATATTCATACATTTTTGATGTAAGATATGTATACCACGGACAAGACGCGCGCAGCTACCACGTCTTGCCCTTGCATGGAGAAAAATACATATTTGTCAATGGTTATACACATACGAGTCACGACCGACTTTTTATAAACGTGTAGTAAAAAGTCATACCCAAACTTAATCTTGGAAAAATGTATAAATCATATGGATAAAAATATTTGTAAGCCACACCACGCCTGTATTGTCTAAAGAGTGAAACAGAGCCTCCTATAGTACAGCCAGATTTCGCCAGTAATGTTTAAAAGGACATTTATTTAGTTCGAAGATCGAACCAATAGAAATCGCAGTCATCGTTGCTAAAAGAACTTACGTAGTTGCTGAGGTATTAATGATCAACGATTGTTAAAAAAACTAACAATTATTTTGATGCACAAAACTGCTGGACACAACTTTAACCTTTTTACTTGTTTTTGGGTGTTTTTTTACTTTAAACTTTTGATCGCGGGATGAGCTGGACAAAACCAACGACCAGTACCCACATTAACCCTGGATCAAAGAAACTGGAAGTCATGGGGAGAGGTTTTTGCTCAGCAGTGGGGTGACGTAGGCTAACAGTATCAGTATTTTGATGCAAAGAATAAAATAATATGAAGCACCAATATACAAAACAGACATGAAATTTGTCATTGCAGATTTAAACATATGTATTTTTAGGTCATTATGGACCCTTATTATGGTTTGTGTATGTGTGTGCTGTATGTCTCACGTAAGATTCAAGATTCTTTATTATCTGTTTATCTCTCGCGTTTATCGTGAGTTTACAAGGCACAACGTGCAGGTTGTGGAAAAATATTGCAAGACGAGATTCTCTTCTTTACGTATATAATCTGAATCTCGGAAGTGGCTTCAACGATTTTCATGAAATTTAGTATGCAGGGTGTTTCGGGAGCGATAAATCGATCTAGCTAGATTTCATTTTCAGAAAACGTCATTTTATCCGAGCAAAGCTCATCCAGGTACTTTAATTAAATCGCCTCCTCAGTACAGGCGTGGTGGAAGCGTGTACATCTATAATTCTGGCAACAAAGTCAGGTTATTTACACATGGTGGTGTTCAGTGGCGGACTAACAGCCAGGGGCCCGCCCCGGGCCTCCGGATTTGGAGGCCCCTCTAATGCCATCGCGTTCCCTTGATCAAATCATAAACAAGACTTAAAAAATGTGCTTAGTATGTATCTACATCATTTCATCAAGATCAAAACACTACAGCCATCTAGGCTTTTTACGCGGTACTAATATTCTTTTAACTTTGCTGGGGGGCCTCATTCGGCTCAGTCCGCCACTGGTGGTGTAAGCATACCTGCGCCAAGTCCGGATGGTGCGGGAAGTCGTGCGCGTGGTGGTACAGCGTGTGGTGGTGCGGCGTGGGCAGCGACGGCAGCGCGGAGGCGGGCCGCGGGGCCGCGCGCCGGCCGCCGCCGCGGGAGCCGCCGCGCCCCCCGCGCGCGCGCGTGCCCCCGCGCGAGCGGGAGTCCTCGCCGTTCAGGGAGACCGTGTCTGTTGGGAGGGGGGCGGACTCATAACTATACAATACAATATAATGCTGGACAATCCACACAGCATCATCTAGCCCCAAGCTAAGCAGAGCTTGTGTTATGGGTACTAGATGACTGATATACTTAATACGATACATAGTAGTCTTTTTAATTATAACTTAATTCCCGTGATTACAAAGCATAACTTCACTCACGTAATCAACAACGATTATACCTGATTACTTCGATGTTAGAACCCTTAAAGAAACGAATACCATATCTATTTTTTTTTTTATATTTAGTATTGTGTGATTGTATGCCTGTGCTGAATAACTGAATTGTCCTACTTTCACTCTTTAATGTATTCATCAAAGTAAAATACTTTTAATTAAAATCTTCATCACTAAGTTACCCGAGCTGAATTAACGAAGGGGTATCCCTTAAGGCAGCTCTTTGGTTTTGTACAGTAAACATTGGTAATTAATGGCGGGCTGATATCAATTTTATCGTCATGCCTTGGTCGCCTTTAAGACAGCCACAGATTAAAACGTAAAGACCATAAATAATATGATAAAAATACATGTTTTTCTCAGTAAGTAATCAAGAACATCGCAATAATATTCTCAATAAAACCTACTTACTGTTAAATATTTACTATACCCGTATTGCGTAACCCAGCATCTCTATTTTGAAGAGATATGAGGCCTAAAATACGGGATGATTTATTCATATATCGACTTTTCTACCACAGGCTACATTCAGTCTTCATTTTTTTTTAAACGAGGCCCCACACCTGGAATTCCTCATGTATAGTGGGTGCGATTACAAACATTCAAACTCACACACACAAACAGCCATACAAATATTTGTTCCGTGTGCGAATCGAGCCCGCGACACGCAGCGCAGCAGCCAATGGCTCAGCCGCTGCGCCATCCGTGCCGTCTACCTCCACTATGAAGGAACCACCTCTGTTGTATGATAATGATGATGTTATCTAGCCAGTTTCGGCCTCAGCGACTGGATTCGATGGCTTCCTAGGGTGGTTGTGAGAGCTTTGGTGTGCTCTCATATGGATAGCATTTTATTTATTCAGTTTAGCAGGCTTTGCTTGAGTTAATTGTCGATTTCGGTACATAGTTTTTATTTATTTATTTTGGCATGGGTGTGTGCTAGCTAACATGTAGCAAATTATTTAATTTAATGATTTATATACATGATTGACATAATTATTTATTTTTTTGACATATGTTGTATAGCTTCTAGTTCTTCAAACCTATCAGACAGACGTGTTGCTGGGGAGTTTGTTCCGCCACTTCTTCTTCCCAGCAAAAACACTAGCAAGTGGTGTAGGGTGGGCGTTTTGGGGGACTGTCTTATATAAACGTTTTGACGTTCAAAAAGTGCTGATTCTCAGCCTAATTTGAATAAATGAATTTTGATTTTGATATCCTACTTTGTCCGAAAAATTCGGAGCACAGAGCGGACATGTCAGAACACCATTGACTGTTGTATATACTCACCCAGTCAATCACACACTTTGGTAATAATATATCTGTTGTCATTGGCCACATACCGTTTTCTGGTCTTGTCGAGTGCTGTGGTCCGTGCTTGCCAGGTCTGGCGGCTTTGACGTCAATGTCCAGAGGCACCCATTTGTGCTTGCCCGACTTACTGCCGCCTTTGCCGGCACCTGAAGATAACGATTACATAGTTTTAGTATAAAAATTGTAACAGTACAGATGTACTTAGTACACTCCAGGATACCTGCATATATTTTCTCCTTCTCTATTAAATACATGAAAATAATATTAAAATTAACCTTTTGATCGCCATCGTCACATACATGATAAGCGAACGCATGCCCTGTACGCCAACGTCACAAATAAGTGACAAAAATTTCGGCGCACCCTAAGTACTATAACACGAAATAAACAATTAAATCATTACTTGTGTGTGTGTTTTTTGTTCAAGTTTAAGCTCCTGTAAGTATTTAATTGCACATAAATTAAAATACACCATATTGATCAATTCATGATGACAAGGAAGAATTAAACGTTTTAATGAAGAAGGTCCTGGCGGCCAAAAGGTTAACTAGATCGCTCTATGGCGCTCTTGGATGTTACAATGAGCGTCATGGAGGGAGCAGCCGATGGCTCAACCACTGCGCCAACCGTGAAAACATTGCGCGTGAATTCGTTTTCTGTGTGTTGCACTACGCGTGTTTTATATACAAACACATATACTTGCAAACAACGTAAGAACACAAGAATTTTTTCCTGTATCGTGGGTGCGTTTACAAACATTCAAACTCATATACACGAATAGCCAGACCCGGAACAACTACCTGTAGGCCATACTTGATACTTGTTACGTGCGGGAATCGAAGCAACGACACGCGGCGCAGCAGTCAATCGCTCATACAATGCGCCAACCGTGCCGTCAAACTCTACTGAACGTCTAGTGACCAGTAAATATTCCCTGAAAACACAAAGGTAGGTTCTAAATTGTAGTTGATGGTACCAACCTGAACTCTTAGCCTTATCAAATTGTCTATCATAATGCCTGTCGTTGTGCTGATGATTGTGTGTGGGTTCCACCTTCTCCGGCCTCGAGGGCTGGTGATGATGAGGCTCCTCTAAAGGTTTGCGGTCTTGTTCCTGTAATGTGACAATGAGATGGTCAGTAGTGGTCATTGGGGGATGAAAGAAAGATGGTGAGAGGGGGGTAAGTCAAGTTTTCCACTGCTTGGATAGTCTAGTGGTCGCTAGCGTGACATATGAGATCTGTGTTCAGAGTACGATCCCATGGTAAGGCAGTTTCTGGATTTATCGAATTGTGGCTCAACTAGTCACCTTTTATACAAAATATTCTAAAAACCGTATTTTAAAAGAGTGTGGAGTTCGTTTCCCATTTTTCTCTACAACGACTAGAATAATTTCAGTGTTTTTTTCACGTTTAATAGTGCCTTTTTAATGGTGTAATTGAAATTAATGATTTGAGTTTGACCTCGGCCAACCACTCAGCAGATTACATGCGAGATGCAGAGAAAAATACATGTTTTTCTCAGTAAGTAATCAAAAACATCGCAATAATGTTTTCAATAAAACCTACCTACTGTTAAATATTTACTATACCCGTATTGCGTAACCCAGAATCTCTATGTTTAAGAGATATGAGGCCTAAAATACGGGATGAATCATGCATAATTTCTCTTTGATATTATTTTGAAGGTTACCCCACACTAGGAATTTCTCCTGAATCGTGGGTGCGTTAACCAACATTAAAACTCACATACACAAACAGCCAGACCCGGAAAAACTACTTTTGGGCCATACAAGGGAAACGTATCCTCGACACGTAACGCTGCAGCCTATCGCTCAGTCACTGCGCCAACCGTGCCGTGCCGTGGCGTTTTTAGACGCCAATTTACAAAAATTGTAAGCAAATGTGTTGATGTTTTTCAATACATTTCTCTAAGGTAGTCATTTATTGACATGGACCAACTAAATACCCCAAAGCCTATTTATTCACCATCATCATCATCAGGCTATACTAGTCCACTGCTGGACATAGCCCTCTCCTAATGAGGGTCATAGCGCCCTGTCTTCAGCCTTTCGCAGATCGTCAACCCACCTGGTCAGAGGGCGTCCTACACTACGTTTGCCGAGTTGCGGTCTCCACTCAAGAACACGTTTACCCCAGCGGTTGTCGGTTCTTCGTGAGATATAGCCAGCCCACCATCAGCCGGGCACAAATACAGACTGAGAAGTCCCATATGCATTATTGCATTTAAAATTCAAATCATCTCGCTGTGCGCCAATCTATTAACCTTCTCAAGGTCATCTCTGTGTGGATTTCAAAACGCAATATAAACAATGAAACTGCTTATCTGACTTTCTGATTACAAATCCTTTGCCATGTTATTCGGTGTTAGCGGTTGGGTTGGTAATAGGAATTCTTATGACTTGGTCGTGTTTTGTTTTTGTGGTATTTTCAAGCCTGAATCTGGATTTGAGCCCATGGGGCTTGAACGTTGAGGTCAGTTCAGACTTCGCTGTAATATACAGGCTGAAAGGGAGATCAACGCACGAACTGATACCACGAGTTCTGTGCATGGACCCCCAGCTTTATCCTCATTTTTACTTTTTTTCACTTTAAACTTTAAAACACTCTTTCATTACAATCTCAGTACCACGCGCCCCAAACTGTTTTAGACTCTATTTTATTTCTTCTTATGGTTTAATTTAATAAAATAAAATTCGAGGCTTTAAAGTCATTGATAGAACTTGAACCATATCCATTTTGTAAAATACCATTAAAGGTCCTGCAAATAAGAGGAATAAGACGCAGGATTACAATATCGTCTTCTTAGTGACCTGATACCAGCCACATCTGATGTACGATGACGCCAAACTTGTAGCTAATATCTGGGCCAACTTTATATTGATCTGCCTCGTTGGTCTAGTGGTAACAAACGCGAATGCTAAGCATGAGGTCCTGGGTTCGATTCCCGGGTCCAGCAATGTGTCATTGGGATTTATCATAAGGAGTTTCTCAGTAGCAGCCCAGAGTCTGTATGTGTGCTCGGTTGATGGCAATAGGCTCACCCCCTATTACATGGGACTTAAAATATAACTAGTGTAATGTGGGTGTACTGTAGGTGCACCTCTGCCCTACACTTCCGGGAATGCAGGCGTGATGTTATGATATGTGTTTGTATAGATTTGAGTAGAAGAATAAAAAGGAATCTTAAGGTATCTTACCGCAGTTCCATTATGATGAGCCGGATCAGCATCATGTGGAGGTGGTGTGGAGTGGCACCTGGCGCCACCGGAGACGGCAGCCCCGAGGGTCGGCCAGTCGCCTATATCGGTAAAGTCTGATGCCTGAAGACAAAGAAAAGGAGATGTTTAGTCAAGGTGTTATGGAGATCATAGTTAAGGATAGCAGTTCTGTGGAATCATGAGCAGCAATACACAGAAGATAACGACAGAGCCGATACACATCATCTGACGGAATTTACGTCGCCAATCTTCCGTCGTGTAATCAATCATTTGCTTGAGTAGTAACGCATCTGCGGTCAAATGTCTACAGTGGATGATAAGGGTAGGGTAAGATGTTTGTATGGAATTTTGTGTTCCGGCGTTGAGAGGAGGAAGATCGGTGACGTACATTTCGTCGGATGTGTCTGGACCCTTAAGAGTCCGAGTTGGAGTCAAAGTGCAGGCGGCGTGTTGACTCAACAGATAGAGTAAGCAAGCATGGCAAATCTCTCACTCTCTCTTAAGTAAGCTTAAGCCCTGTCCTTACTAACGGACTTATTTATTGAACTGGGACGTGGTAAAGGCAAGTGAAGCAGTGCATTTTGCGCTCTCAAGAAAAGAGACCTGTCGTTTCATTATTCATCTGACGAAAGCTTCGCTTAGCCCAAAGCTTAAGGTCTGTTGGTGTTACGAAGAACAGCAGAGATCGGACTTGTATATATTCAGCACCCACTGTTACAGCCCAAGGCAGGTCTTTGTCCTGCAGTAGACAGGCTAGCTAACCCGTCTGAGCAGCCTAAATTATTCTAAAAATACAACAAAACTAAAACAACACCCATTCACCATAATATTTTCCTTATTTCTTCCACAATACCTGTCCATCCTGCTCCACTTTGGCCCAGCTTCGCCTAGGCCTGGACTTCCGTCTGGCTGCCACACCGGCCGTCATTGCGTCCGACACTATGTCCACTGTTATTGTATCATCGTGGTTAACCAACAGTTTGGTAGTTTTTTGTTTAACTATGTCTTTAGCACTTGGTCCAAATCCTTTCAGAGTTACTGTGAGTGTCCACTGGCACTAAGATTCCGATTCTTTTGGAGTTATGTGTAGTATGTTTTCACTCTTTTACAATTCTTTCGAGTTATGAGTACTAGTCACTTAAGTCTAAAACCTGTTATGTTAATAGTTATTTAGTTACGCTTGTATTGAGGTTTGAGTTTTGCTTATCGTTCTGGTGGCGGTGGTTTTATTAAAACTAGTGGCCGCGCGGTGTTCGAGATACGACAGTTTTAGCTTTCTGCATTACTTCTACATATAAACTTTAATTATGCTAAATCTCACACTCATGAAAGAGGATCAGAAGTAATCACCTCACGTTTAATATATAGACACATAGAGAAAACGACTGAGGCGACATTATATACAGACACATACGAAATAAATTGGCGTGTCTAAGATAGCGATAGAGTTAACATGTATATTGAAACCCGACGACAACCATCGGACAGCAGCCGATCAGACAAAGCCAGACCCGGCTGGTAGGAGAATCCTAACTTTTCAATGGAGGAGGAAACAGGAACTTCACACCCTGTTCCTGATAGTTCTAAACAACTGCATGCTTCGAAAGAAATATGATTACCATTTTTTCAGTTGGTCTTATCCTACGAAACAAATAGTGTAAAAATTACATTTTCGTAGTCACAAGCTATAGGATTGAGACGTCCTAATTCCTATGGTATTATCGTGCACTCAGTCAACTGATAAAATTAACATAGGACCTGTATTGCCCATAGAGTTAGGCAAAGATCTACAGTACACCCGCATTTCGCTAGTTATGACCGAGTCCCTATTGATAGGGGGCGTACCTGTTACCTTCAAACAGGCACGAATCCAGTGTCCGGTCTGCTACTGAGAAATTCCAGATGGAAAAACCCAATAACACTGCCCGACTTGAGTATCGGATCCAGGATCAGCAGTAGTGCTACCAACATACCAGCACGGATCTTGAGTGCTGTCCTAAAGTTGAGCAATAGTCGAACTTACCTCCACTACTGCGTCCAGCGCTTTAGACCCGTACGGAGCTTATAAAGTTAGTAATAATAATAACGATATTTCATCATAATGAAATATATAAATAGATCATCTAAAATGGTAGACAGAAAACAAGACGTAGTCCGATCTGGCATTTGTCAATCAAGGAAACGCATTAAACAGAAACCAGTTATGTGACATTTTAATGTTACAAGTTAAATATGAATTTGAGGTCAGTTGGCCCTATAGAGATGATTAATATGCATTTACTTTATCTTTAACTTATTAAGATACGTCTTTTTTTATACTGCTTGAACAAGGACTTGAACTGTCGGGGTTTCCGTTGGTAGAGGTTCGACAAAGCGCCCCCGTTTACCATAGACTGGGGGTTCCATTAGGGTCCTCTCAAAGGAGAAAGTCATATCGGGAAATTTCCAGTTTACAAGCGATTTTTTTGCGTAATGGAAGAATCTAGCTAAAAGACCGTCAAAGGAAATAATAATAGTTTTTATGAGTGCATAATACAGAACTTGGGTCGTGGCGTGGGGGTTGTCAAAAATAACTTTGAAAATTTGCTTTCGCAAGAATACGTCAAGAGCCGATGGACCTACAATACGGGTATATTGTAGGTCCAACGGTTCTTTCCCAAGTACAGTTGGAAAAAATATCACGACACACAAATTGATGACGAGAAGATCAAGTCTCTCGACTTCGTTAAGCGTCCTTTTACATACATTATTTAGATCAAGAGAAAAATCATGCAATTCCTCTTTAGAAAGAGTGATCTATCTGAGTTAGTACATAATTACAAACTCAATCAATCAAAATATAATTACTATGTCACTTCTCTGTGTCTTATCGAATCAAACAACCTGATCTGAGAGGTTTCTTCACAACTACCATTGCATGTTCTAAGTATTGCAACTGGTTCCTTTAAGCTTATTTTAATGATTTACTTGCCTGTACTAATTATGTGTGGCTCAAGAGTTAATACTCCCAGTTTGTACTGATGTAAGGCGACAACCACACTGGGAAGCTGTTGGTCCTGGCTGTCATTTCTAGATCTTTAATAGTCGTTACGGATAGCTAGAAGCACAAAAGTCTGATGATGATAATTCAAAGAGACTTCTTTTAAAGTCATGATCTACCTAGGCATTTTCCCAACTATGTTGGGACAGCTAACCGGGTGCAGCTGAATATTAGTATTTTACATGGAGCAACGCCTATCTCACCTCCACAACCCAGTTATCGGGAAAGACGATACCACTAGGTAAGACTGATTGTTAGACTTTCGGGCTTCTGAGTACTCGTAACGACTGTTAATCTATATGCCAGACAGGACCAACTGTTTAACATGCTTTCCGAAGCACGGAAGGGTCTCGATGTGGCAACCTGAGCAATCGTAGCTTAAGCTTAGATCGACTAGTACGGATTTTTTTTATTTAGCTACCAGCTTCTCATGACTTCTTCTAAATTAATCGTTCCCAAAGAATATGAACCGTGTGTCCATATTCATATAAATGGAATTTGAGTAAGCATTTCATACGACTATGAACGTTATACTAAATTAAAAATGTTCACATTCATATGCAAAGCTCACTTAACTTGTAAAATTAAGTCAAAGTTCGATGATCTATGACTACATAAGTGGTGAAACCTAAAATGTCAGTCAGTAGCGTTACTAAAGACGGGTGTAACTGACTAACCCCATTTAAGTAAAATGTGAAAGACTGACCACTGATTGCTTAAGCACACCGCGGCCGTCTAGTTACTAAGCAGAGACTAATAGCCAATGTCAATTTTCTCCTTATTAATCAGGAGTGCCACAGGGTGACATTTTGGGACCACATCCGTTTCGATTAATCTACACTAGTAAGCTGATGAGTTTATTTGTATGAACGCACTAATCTCTGGAGCTACTTGATAGCCTAATTCTTGAAGAACGTTATATGCTATTAAACATCAAGCTATGACCCTTAGGAATGGGTGAAACTACGGGGTACAGTAAGTCTTACTATATATAGATCTATCGGATTAATAAAAAGTACCAACGTATTTTTAATGAGTCATTTAAATAATTCATAGCTTCAAATTTCAGGCTTTATTAAATAAGACGGTATTGTTTAACACAAAAGTGCTAATTCAGGGCTTTATAATACCCATTTCTTGATTCTAAACACACGTAAAGAGATTTAGCAGTGTGTATTGCGTGCTTGTTTGTAGAGTACTCTCATCAGGGAGAGGGGACGATGTTTTTTTTTTTTGTTATTCACTCCCCTAAGCGACACAGCTGCTTGCGGCGAACGTTTATGCTATACAAACAATTTTATTTTGAATCTCTATATTCTGAACATTGGAATAAACCAACGACTAGTATAATGTAGCTTTGTACAGTAATGTAGAGGTTCTACACAATAACAGACCATATTTTATACAGGCTGGTAGAACGTCGTTTCTCCTTGGTTTCAACCACTCTAGAAAGATTTGAATAGTTTAGAAGATGAAATAAATGTCGCCCGTCTAAGAGAAGGTTCTTACTAAATGATAGGAGAGTTAGTAATAATTTAATCAGCGAAGTTCTATTATTCTATAACAGTAACATAACCCGGTCTACAGACTATACAGTACACATTGACAGCCCAAAATCTATCACCTTTCTTTCAATAAATTCAAAGGTTATCTGGAAAAGATCACTCTGTGCGATACGATCGCCATTTGTTTACTTACTCTATAAATGTTTGTCCTGTATTGCATTATTTGATGTAAGTACAGTAAAGTATATAATAAATAAATAATGAAGTAATGAAACGTGAAGAAACTAACTAATCACACATTTAATAAGCGAACACAATACAAATACTAAGGTGCAAAGCGATATAATACTTAGTCTAATTAAGAGATAACAATGACTCTACTTTTAAATTAATGAAAATAAAACAAGAGACAATTGAGCATCGTGCTTACCCCTCTCCGGAGACCTGTCACCCAAACATCCATCCATACACACTTTTAAACGACCACTTAAAACATCACTCAAAACTTAAAGGTCAACAACAAAACAACTTAGGTACTTATATCTAAAAATAAATATAATCAGCTATAGCGCAGCAACTTAGAAACATTACCCAAAAGTACAAAAACACTAAAAGCAACGAATTAACAGTGAAGCGAGACTGACAAACAACGTGTTTCGATCACTATAACCCGACAAATGGCGCAGTCCCGTAACACCATAAACAAAAAATAGAATCACGTGTCCGAAATAAGGTTATAAATAAAAATGTCCTCGACAAACTTGAAACCATAGAGAGATAAGAAACTCTTGAGAAATGGGAAAAAAAAATTGCTTGTAACACTCTGGTTTAAAAACACGAGTATAAAATAAAGCACATGATATAATATAACCTAGAAAGTATTATAACCTAACTTAGCCGCGTGGCGAGCACGCCGCGCGCCGGTACTGTTATCTCTTTCTTACTAACAGAGGACATGTTGTTGTCTCGCTCACTCGCTGCAGGGGTCCGATCGCCGATCATACCGAGAGGTTAGCTATACAGTATAATAAGATATATACGTCACTCTGGTTTACTTCATGTTAGTAATATATTATGTTGTGGGTGTATCGTGAGTGTTAAGAAAAATCCCAAGCAATAGGTACCTACGCAGTGGCGAATTATTTTTGTTTTCCTTGAAAGCGTCATCAATGACGCTTAATTTGGAGCGTTAGGTAAACATACAAGGTTATTTTTATTAGAGCCATCTTTGAGAGGAGTTCGTTCAATAGTAAGAAGAGAGTTTTACGGGTTTTATTTTGGGCCCGATTATTCGAGGTCTATCAATATAGACCGCGAAACTCATTATTTCGCTACGTTGCGTTGTATGTTGATCAATAATAATTTCGCGGCAATTACGATAAATCATTAGGTACTAAATTATAATAATGCAAAACATGAATCTTGCTCTAGTAATTACTTTTGATGTAAGTAAATGAGATTACTTCGCGAAAAGATACCCCATCGGGTGTCAGAAAGCACTGTAAAGTTGATACCGGCTGGCATTTGTTAATCTTTGACAGACGTTACGGCTCGTGTGGCCCATGTAAAATACTGGTATTCAGCTACATCCCGTTAGACTGGAAGCCGACCCCAACATGGTTGGAGAAAAGGCTAGACAGATAATAACATTGACAAATTATCCTAATGGCAATAGGGGACCCCTATTGCTGGTAAAATTCTGGGGCGGACATCACTTTGGTATAATATTTTACGAGTAGTTATTCACAATTTCCTTATGTTTCGCATTAAATGAACACTCAAAACCTCATGGGTACAGGCGTGATATTATGTAGACCACATTTTATTTTAAACACTACGCTTTTAAGAAGGTTGGTTAAAGTGTGAAGAGAGAAGTACCTACTAAATGAGTAGTAGTTGTAGTTGAACAGTGTTGTATATTTACCGTAAACCTTAGTCCTTAGATATATCGCCGCGCGACACAAGGGCGGGGGCCATTGCTTCGCGCACTTGCTTATTTTTTTTATTTTAATTGTGAAATGGTAATGCCTGCGGCTAGCAAGTTCTTAAATGCCAACGCACTATTGCAGTTGGCTGATGCATTCATAGATAACGGTAAACGACAGAAGGCAATAAAAATAAGTAACTGTATTTTTAATATAAGCTAGGCTGTTCAGGCAGCGCTCATACAGAGATGGAACGACTGTTATTGTATTAATCACCACGTTTGCTCATTACATTGACTAAGCAGCAGCTGCGCACAGTCACAGCCGCCGTAGCTGGCCATGGGCCATTGAACCAATTCGTCTTTGTTATAGGAAATGTTGAATGAGATTTAAATGTTAAGTTGTACGTAAGAGATCGCTTTTAGCGATAAGGCAGTCCATTGTAACACCCTATGTAGATCTTAAAGTTTTTATTTGTGAATGCGTACAATAAAGAGTATTCTAATCGATTGTAGAGAGCCCACTATGTAGAGCCGGTATGGAGGAGGACGAGACAACAGCCCATATTATTATTTTATTATAAAAGTATTTATTGCGAGTAACTTAAGACTCATAGTTACAATATTAACTTTAAACGCTGCTCAACTACTCAAAAAACGGGGGTTTTTTTAAAGCCTTTAGGATTATTAACTGCTTAACCGAACTTTACTATCGGGAAATAATAAAAATGAAGGCCTCCAGCCAGGGTATAAAAACCTTACAATATAAGCGACTACACGCTAAGGGCAGCCCCTGCGGGGTACGAGCCTCGGCTGAGCGTATCACTGGTAGAGGACATCAAAGGGATGGGCTGGATCATATAGATATTTAATTAGTTAAACAACTACTGGCTCAGCGACACGGGCAAAGGTCCGGGCTTATAAACAAGGCAAAGTTCGTCGGTATTTATGTTACTACATAAAAATTAACAGGAATGGAACCATGGTATAATCATCGGCCAGACAAGAATGTCGAAATTAGGAGAGTCCCATTATCAGCAAGAAACTATAAAACTGAATAGAATTTTATACAGAGTTAGTGACTATTTTAAAATGTCAACGTAGACTTAATAATAGTAGTTGCAATCCTACAGAATGCGGTATTAAGACGTAAATACTGCGGACTTTAGGGTTCCGCAAATTCAAAAGTTAGTTTAGATAAATAAAACATAAGTAAGAACTCCTAAAATATTATTTATTAGCACTCTTTCCAGATATATTGAAATTGGGTTCCAGTCTGACCGGATGCAAATAAATCTCCACATACGAAGTAAATCTGACGTATTCTACATCGCGATATTAAAGTTATCCGAGCGATTTAACATATATAAGAGCCCGACAGCGACCGTCGGGCAGTAACCCCCAGACATAACACCCGTCTGGTCGGAGGATCCCCCCTTTTCAATAGTGAATGAGGAACTTGACACCCTGGTTCTCATACCCCCAAAAAACCATCAAAACAAAGTAATCCAGCGTTAACAGCTGATGTAGGCAAGGTATAAGCAATTCAATGGCAATAAGACGGCAACAATTTATGGTATTTTAATGCTTCAGATCATAAAATAAATTGTAGAGATGATAACTGACCACATAATTGAGCAATGAAAAGTTTATATGATATCACTATCGGTAATGACAGCTCTTTGGTCTCGTGGCCGCAAGCGCTACTGTTAGGCATGAGGTCCTGAGTTCGACGCCAGGGTCGGGCTTTTCCATCTCAGCTGCACGCCGGAGTCTGGATTATAGCGGGTGATGGCAAGGGACTATAATATAACTGGGGAAATGTGGGTGTACTATAAGGTACACCTCTGGATAACGCTTTGGGGAATGCAGGCGTGATGTTATGTGAGTATTCAGAGTATGCCTACGCTATTTCTAAAACTTGCAATGACTGGACAGGTCCACTCATATCTGCGTGGTCCTTTCCTCAAAAGACTATCTCAGACGCTAATCTGCATGATCCCCACATGATCTGACCAAGATAATGTCTGGACTTTAAAAGATACTGACTCTCGAGTTTGTTTCGATGTTTTTTCTCGAAGTAGTCAGGTAGGGAAATACCGACCTAATATAGTAGGGATGTGTCCTAGGTAAAAAAACACACGTTTTTATTGCTTACTCAAATCAATAAAAAGTGACAAAGATATGGCACATCAAAGTTCAGGAGAAGGGGCTAGTGACGTCACTTTTACGTGAAAAGTGTAGCACGGCATGACGTCAAGCGAAATTTCAACGCATTATATCGTCGTCACTTTTGGTTTACGTGACAACAGAAAAAATACCGTGTCCAGTATTTTAGAGTAATCCAACTTTCGGACCAAATTTTTAGGGACACTACCCTATTCTAATTTATTTATTTTTCTTTATGACATTTACAGACATACTTAAATATCATTTCATATCACGCTCACTTCCCTTAACTTTTGGCGGAGAGATCTTTGCAGATACGACGGACTGTAACCCCAATGAACAGCTCCAGATTTTCGCAACTAACAACTTAAAAGCTCTGTAAACTTTGCAAGGACACATTATCTACCAAGAAACAGGTTTAACAAGACCCGGGCCGTCGGATCCGGCTCGCGCTTGGCATTATTTTTTTGCTCGCCAGCGCAACGACTGGCAGAATGCCAGACGGCACTACCAGGTCGATGCAACTCAATAAAATGCCAAATTACATTGTTTTAGTTGACAAGTTTAACATCTTATCTGGTGCGATGAAGTTTTCTGACGAGGCAAACCCTCGATAATACTCTTAGGACGAGATTAATAAGTAATTCTAGGGTTTTTAGTACAATAACATGCTGGTTATTTAAGTTATGCACCACCATAATGCATTATTCGGTTTTGTGACATCATCATCATCGTGGTTGTGTGCCTAGCCGTATCTTAACTATGTTAGGGGCGGCTTCCAGTCTAGTCGGATGCAGCTGAAAAACAGTATTTTACATTGAGCGACTGCCTATCTGACCACCACAACCCAGTTACTGGGCAGCACGATACCCCTTAGTAAGACTGGTTGTCATTATTTTTGGCTTCAGACTATTTACCCGTAACGAACGTGATTGATCGACCAATTTCAGTCGAGACCAACGTCTTAACGTGCTTTCCGAGGCACGGAGGAGTCTGGATATGTTATGAACTGTCACCCATCCACAGCGTCGGCAAGCGTATCTTTACCATCAACGCGTGCGGCTGTTTTTATTTAGCCACGATCTTCTCGTCGAATTAAAAGTTGTTCTTTACGCTAGGCCGGCTCGTAGTAATACCATTGTCGTGACGTCTACACATAGTAGATGAAAAACAAACAACTTTGTTTTGTCGACAACTAATAGTCATTGAAATTAGTTCAAGAATTTGTTTTTCTTCGTATTTATAGTAATTGGAGCGCCTCTTGTCTCTCTGTTTATAATTCAAAGTGGAATATATATACCAAATTGGTTTGGACTGAATTCTTATCAAAAAGAATCGTCATTTGCAGATCTTTGACAGTTGTTACGGGTATTCCGAGCCCGAAGGTCTGACAACCCAGGTACATGGTAACGCGGTACCGTATTTCGTTACCATGTGCCTGGGCTATAGAGGTCAGAAAGGCAGACGGGTATTCAGGTGCGTCCGGTTACACTATAAGCCGTTGGGGTCGGCCTCTAATCAAACCGGATAGTTGGAAAAAGGCTAGGCAGGTGTAAAAATCAACATTATGATCATAATGTAATCTATCTGACCAAGATAATGTCAGGACTTGAAGACCTGTTTGTTTCGGTGTTTCTTCTCGGAGAAGTCAGCTTATAAACATCGACCTAATCCATTTCTACTTATATGTTTTGTGACGTGTAAAAGTGCTTTTCTGTAAGACCTATTTATAGAAATAAATATTATTTATCCTAGACTACATCGGCATTCAAATTTTGTCCAAAAACATTCACGGATGCGCCAAAAATTCTGATCTAGCAACAGACTAACGGGTACGAATGAACGACCGTACGAACCGGTTCTCGCTTATCAATTGACATATTAATATATAATTATATAAGTTAGGTATATAGGTGGACGTCGATAGCAGACCTTGACCCGGGGGAGCGGCGATAGAGATTTTTGTTATATAATTGAACGCACTATTACGATTTTGTAAAGGTGTCAGATTTTCGATGAGTTTTGTATACAGGATGGAAGGGAACATCGAGTGTGTGATGAGTTTAGTACTTATGTGCATGACAATTTTCGTCGGGTTTTGCTTAAGATTTTTCTCTTGATAACTTAGAATCATTATTTCTACGTAACCCGATGAGATTTACTTAAGTAATCTCACGAAAAATAGAGAAAAGGTGACGAAACATTTCAGCGCAGAGTAGTCCAAAAATCATATACTGAACTCATGACCATCAGGTTGTTCGTCGGTGTTCCTTCAACACAGTATATGACTAAGAATTTTCGTGTACGCGTATGAAGCAAAAGGAATATGTTAAGATCACAACGTATAGTACAGAGGCCAGCACAACAAGCTACTACAATGTGTCAAGTTTCTTTGATAGGTTTTCAACTTAATACCAAAAGAATAAGGTTTATGTTCAATTGGGAAAATCTGACAGTTTAGGGTAGCTTGATGTGCTGGTGGCTGTACCTTCTGTCGTTGGAAATAGGTACGGTGCACGTCAAAGATAGAAGAAGAAGAAAAATTCTACCACATTCCCGTTTATCGACAAGTTCCAAAGCTTCTACAAGACGTCGCCTTAAACAGCGGTGTTTCGACATGACGATACAATGTTTATATATAAAACGTGCTGACAGCATTGTTCACAGAACAATGGTAAATATTTTAATAACTTCGTCTTATTGGTTCGAAGTGTGCCTGAATGGTTTTATCATTCTTTAGCGGGGAAGAGGTAAGACTGGTACCTAACCTCATTGCTGGGAACCTCAAAGGTAGGTATAACACACAATCAATGGAAAGAGATATTTCATAAGTGGCAAAAGTAGAAACGCGCCCTAGAAGGACATACTGACATATTGACCTTGTTGGTTATGTTCTTTAGGAAGACCAGGTGCGTAGTACTCGCAACCGGCGTGCGTGTTTGAACAGATGTATGAATATAAACGAAACAATAGGACTATGTTGGACCCCTATTATATGGCATTTAAACATAACTAGCTAAATATGTGTGTACCCAAGGCCAGTAAGGCACGCGTCACTTTAACTTACTAGAAATCATACCAAGAAGTAGCGTTGCCAGGCGTCCGGATAAAGCCGGACGTAGGTCGGTTTTTTGATAAGGTGTTCGGCCAAAATAAACGATGTCCGGCTTGTCCGGCTTTTGTAAGACTAAGCTTAGCATACTTACGACCGATGTTTCTCAACTGCCCAACACGATAAGACAGATATTTCGTTTTTATTAGTACAACAAACCATACGAGCACTATTTATATTCAATTTTTTTGCCGTACCTATTAATACTGAGACAAAATCCTCAATAATGTAGGGTGTCCGGCCTATCTACCCAACGTCCTGGCAAACTGGCTGGTCTGTCCGGCTATTAGGTTTGGCGAAATGGCAAACCTACCAAGAAGTAATTTCATATCAGTATCACCACTACCAGTGACCCCCAAACCCGCACTGCTTCACTAAACGACGACGTGACGGCACGGTTGGCGCAGTGGCTGAGCGATCGACTGCTGCGCCGCGTGTCGTGGTTTCGATTCCCGCACGGAACAAATATTTGTATGGCCTACAGGTACTACGGGTCTGTTGTAAACGCACCCACGACACAGGAGAAATTCCTAGTGTAGGGCAACGTTTATTTTAAATTAAAAAGATAAGAAAAACCATTGGCCCTCAAAACGGTAGCTACACTCACACAACAGACGTATTATGTAAATAGCAAACGGGACCCAGTCCCACTGCCACAATTGCCCGTATTGCCTAACCTCACATGCAAAACAAAAACTTTCGAGCGACCCACTCCGTGGATGCTCGTAGACTTCCTACTGTATTGTGTCTGGGTTAATCAATAGGTATCAGCTTGGCTTTTGACCTCATGACCTTATAGCTGTTTGACACGATAGTTTTTGGTGGATACAGTTAAGGTATAGTATAGTGTGGTGGTGATCTTTGACAGTTGTTACGGGTAGTCAGAAGTGCGAAAGTCTTACAACCAGCCTTACCAAGCGGTACTGTGTTGCCCAGTTACTGGTTTGTGGAGGTCAGATAGGTAGTCGCTCCATGTAAAATACTGGTTTTCAGCTGCATATGGTTAGACTTGAAGCCAACCCCAATATAGTTGGAAAAAGGGTAAGCAGATAAAGATGACAGTTAAGGTGTTAGGCAAATTTTGGATCACGTCTTGGCAAGGCAACTGATTTATTTATTTATGATGCAGCTGAATATAAGTGATTTACATCGAGCGACTGCCATGTACAATACTGGCATTTAGCTGCACCCAGTTAAGACTGGAAGCCAACCCGAACGAAGTTGTGAAAAGGCTAGGCAGATGATGGTGGAGTGACGACCTATCTGACCAACATAACCCAATTGCAGGGTAACACGATTGATTCAAATTGGAAAGACTTTTAACATCGTCCACATTATTTTATTAGCTATTTTATTTACTTTGTTGATTTTTAGCATTAAATTATCACTTCAGAAACCATCACGATTACACGGTTATATTGGTAGTCAGACGTTTGGGCTTCTGTCAACTATATTTTGGACGGATATCGTTAAAATGGCTATCAATGGTCTTATTGTTATAACTAGTCCCGAAGTGTCCCGCTTTTGGGCAAAGGAGAAGATTCCTAATATCCTAATTCCAAAGGAAGACAGTCAGGTCATTCCGCCAGCTTCTCCGCAGCCCTGTAGCACTGTTGTCAGGGCACGAATTGAAAAAATTGCGACAGATATCCATCTGTCGCAATTTTGCGCTACCTCTTCCCAATTCTTAAGGAAGACAGTCAGGTCGTTCCGCCATCTTCTCCTTTGCCCAAAAGCGGGACACTTCGGGACTAGTTATAACAATAAGATCATTGATAGCCATTTTAGCGATATCCGTCCAAAATTTAGTTGACAGAAGCCCAAACGTCTGACTACCAATATAACCGTGTAATCGTGATGGTTTCTGAAGTGATAATTGCAATTGGGAAGAGGTAGCGCAAAATTGCGACAGATCTCCATCTGTCGCAATTTTGCGCTACCTCTTCCCAGTTCTTAAGGAAGACAGTCAGGTCGTTCCGCCATCTTCTCCGCAGCCCTGTAGCACTGTTGTCAGGGCACGAATCCTGTGTCTTAGCTCGACAGTTATAAACGACAAAACTAGCGGAATCACCACGTAAGATCTAGCCATATATTGACACAGGCACAAAAAAAAAACTTAGCGCGAAATCACGCGACCAAACATTTCACGTCTGGCAAGTTTTTAAATGGTTTGGACAGACAAATGTCACCGGATTCGATTGGCGAAGGTCGATTGAGATAACTGGATGGAATTTATTAAAAAATGGTGTGGCTATTTCAACATATTTTATAGTGAAAGGGAAGGTAGAAATGTGAATGGTTTTATGTACGCCTTCCTATATTTATATTGGTCGGTATACAGAAATGTCAAAAGGAACGTCAGAAGGGGTATTTATTATTGTTATTTCCTTTATTGCAATCAACAATCTTAGAAATTACATTATTCAATATTTAGATATAAAAAATTGTGGTCCACCGATGGCGGGAGCAGGGTCCAAGCTACCGGTGGTTAGGGATGCAGAGACAGGAACCTTCTCACAATGCGAGCCGTATCGAGGAGTACTGCCTTCTATATCAGGCCTTTGATCCAACCGTGTACCGAGAGCCTCGACAAATGGTCGTATTATTTTGTAAGTGTAGGAGAGTTTGCGAGGATAAAAAGTCTTTATAACCCTGACTCTATGCTAGATCTGTCATCAAAATCAGTATCGCCTTTACGACGTATGAGAACAACAATACACAAGCAGACAGAATCATCCAGGGCTTAATGACTTCAAAGTGTCAGGCAGAAGTGTGCTTATGCTATGTGTGTTAAGTGCCATGTAATACGGAGCGAGTCTATTGCCATCAACCGGGCATAAATCTAGAATACGGGGCTGCTACTGACAAATTTCAGATGGAAACACCTAATAACACTACCTGACTCAGGAATCAAATCAAGGACCTCATGCTCGGCAGTAGTGCTTGCGACCACTAGACTAGAGGCAGACAAGATATTTCTACTATATGATCACTTCGCTCGTGCTGAAACGAGAGAAGAGGCGCATACTGTGTTTTGTGGCTTTTGCTTCAAAAGACCATTTTATTTCATTGAAATCGCCTTTTCCCAATTATGTCGCTTTTCAGTCAAGTCGGATGCAGCTGAATACCAGTATTTTACATGGAGCGACTGTCTATCTGACCTCCACAACCCAGTTACTGGGCAACACAAATCCCATTGCTAAGACTTTTGATATCGTCAACATTGATTTACTTCGTGCCCAGTTGGTGGCAATAGGCTAGCCCCCCGTCACATGAGATTTAAACATAACTGGTGAAATGTGGGTGTTACTATAACTGTATGTCTGCCTAACACTTTTCATTTTTCATTCATTTATTCAAATGAGGCTGAAAATCAGCACTTTTTGAACGTCAAAACGTTTACAAAAGACAGTCCCCCAAAACGCCCACCCCCTCACCACTTCCTAGTGTGTTGCTGGGAAGAAGAAGTGGCGGAATAAACTCCCCAGCTACACTTCTGAAGAACTTGAAAGAAAATATACAGGCGTGATGTGTTATTTACTTATTTCTTATACGACACCCCAAATTATAATTTCAGAAGCCATCACCTCATACGATAAGTAATTTTCTTAAAAAATATCTCCGTTACACAACTGTAGATAAAGATATTTGTATCTAGACCACTGCCTAGCAACAACTGCAACATATCAATCTCGCTCTTACATAGGACTCGCATGTAGTGCTGTCTCGCTCGCACCGACCACGAGAACGCGTTGCATCGAATCGTGCGCCATCAACATTTTTATTTAGTTATTTTTATATTATCGTGCGAGTGATGAAAAATCTTGTGCAGGTTTTTTGATTTAAAGTAATATCTTTGGCAAAGTGAAGTGTGTTAGGATTCGCAATTCACAAAATCAGGTTTCGTTAGTTAATATTTTGACCTTCATGATGTAATTAAGTATATATTTTATCACTAGCTGTTCCTCACGATTTAGTCCGCGTGGAGTTTCATAGTTATAATTTTATCCGCCCAGAACTGAGCTGATTCGTTTCTATTCAAATAAATAAAATTGCAGTGAATATTATAAATGGGAAAGTGTGTGTGTCTGTGTGTCCGTCTTTCACGGCAACACCACTGAACGGATTTCGATAAAATTTGGCAGAGAGATAGATAGCATCCCGAGGAAGGACAACGTCCGTGTGTACTTTATATGCATTTAATAAAAAGCTTTCATTTTATAACTAACTTCCGCCCGCGGCTTCACCCGCGTAGTTTGTTGTTAAAAAGTAGCCTACGTCCTTCCCCGGGGTGCAATCTATCTCTCTGCCAAATTTTATCGAAATCCTGTCAGTGGTTTAGGCGTAAAAAGATAACAAACAAACTTACATTCGCATTTATAATATTAGTTAGGATAATACCAGGCTGTTACTGTCCCACTGCAGCGCAAAGGCCTCTTTTCATACAGAGAAGAACACGACCATTAATCACCACGCTTTCTCAAGACGAGTTGGCGATTTCGGACTTATATTAATTACTAGTCCAGGTTTCCTCTTGATGTTTTCCTTTACCGATGTCAATGATGTTCAAGATAAACTTAGAAAGTACGAATGAATGTAAAAAGTTACATTGGTACTTGCCCAGGTTTGAACCCACAACCTTGTGCACGAGAGAAGAGGCCAAAACCACTATGCCATTATTATTATTATTCAATATTTGAAGCGTTAAAGTATTTCTTCAAACCGATGAATTTCCCTATGCATGTATGTTTCTGTGGCGAATAAACAATTTTATTGAGCGCAGTCCAAGCTTCACTTTACTATTCAGCTTTATAGTATAGCATATTGGGTCATCGCTATATTATTCAATACTTCATGCATAGCGTTGTTTGAACGTGTCCATATAAAATGTATCCTGAGCGATATTGTTATGTTAGGCAATATTTGCTATATGGAAGAGTAGCACTTCCCCGCGACTTCTTCGTACTGTTCCCTTCGAACTTTAACATCCCCTCAACTCCCTTTAAAGCGTAGTTATGAAAATAGCGCTCAGGAATAATGTCGCTTTCTAACAGTGAATACATTTTTTGAATTGGATCATTAGATCCCGAGATTTCCCTTTGTATAAATTTTACCGCTTTATAATATTAGTATAGATGAAGAACCAATAACTACCGTTTGTTACATTTTTAGTTTTTAATGCCAATCGACGCAAAATGCTATTTCGCGTGTACTGGCAAAACCACCTAAGACGATATTTAACTATTTATCCTATTAAACACTAATACGGTACGGTAATCTTCATCTACAATAGGAGGAGCTAGTGGCTAAGTACCAAGAGGTATCGTGTTGCCCAGTAACTGGGTTGTGGAGGTCAGTTAGGCAGTCGCTCCATGAAAAATACTGGTATTCAGCTGCGTCCGTTTAGACTGGAAGAAGACCCGAACATAGTTGGGAAAAGGCTGCTCAGATGACTCGGTACGGTAATCTTGGAAATAAAAAACATGGACGTTTTTTTATTTTTTTTAGATAGAAAATATTGGTAGTTCGTCTTTTACATGCTATATATTATGTCGTAGCTGAACTGTAAGAGGATTTCAGTTATTTAATTAAACCTTGTAATACCACGTTGGGGAATACAGGGCTGTTACGCTCTTTGTTATATGTTACGCCAGACTTACCTAAGTCCCCAAGAAGAACAAAAGGCCAAGGCCTAGATTATCGTCCAGACAGTTTCTTGTACAACCAAGATCATGTACAGTTTTCGTGACTACAATAAACCTATACCTAGACTTAGTCTGCAGACGCGTGGTTTGCGGCTGTACCGCCGTCTCTTTCGCACGTTGGTGGCCGGTATCCCCGTCTCTGTCTACGGCCTTTAACGACTTGATTAGATATCGCTTTACTGTTTCTTGAATCGCGTAAAATGTGATTTGGTTAGTTCGTTCTTGTTATAACTTTTGTTTCGGTTTTTTTACAAGAGCATCTATAGCGTTGTCATACCATGGAACGAACCTTTAATATATCATGTGTCTGGAACATATCCATTAAAGTGGAAAAGCAACTCTTGCTTTGTGACAGAATTCAGTATTACTTATCTGCTCCTCAACCGAACTGTGTTCCCCTTTTCAAGGATATTGCGCGCACGGAGAAGCGTGAGATTTGGCATAGTATAAGTTTATAAGAAGCAGGAATGCAGAAAGCTAAAAAAAATCAAAATAAGCACTTTTTGAACGTCAAAACGTTTACATAAGACAGTCCCCCAAAAGGCCCACCCTTCACTAGCGATCGAGTGACCGACCAACATTTCAACACGTAAAGTAAAAACTTAGGCCTAACTTAACCCTTTTTAATAGTGACCGACAGAAGCTTCGTTTTCAACGATTTAAGGCCTAAAATACAAGAGTTTTCTTCGGTACTAAACGAGCCGATGCTTCGGACGAAAATCTAAAATTCTTGAAATTATCTCGCGTCATTCCGCCTACTTCGTACACCTAGTAGTAAGAAATACACGATTTTTTGTATTCTTTAATGGAATTATCGTGTTTCACTTCTTTGATAGCCTATATTTGCTCATTCTCTGCCCCCTAGGGTAAAAAAAACAAACTTCAGTTTACAAGATTTTAGTTTACAGCGATAATATTAATATTTTCAAATGTCTACATCATTTTCGTATTTATTTACGGCCGAAACTGAAACTTTTTCGCTAAAATACTAATTTTTAAGCATATTTTGAGGAGTGTAAGTTTTGGCATTGTTAAAGTCTACATGCAGGAGTGAAGAACGTTAAACCAATCGGGTTTCGACCGCTGAGTTAATACTAGAGTTTCTATAGCAACGAAGTGGCTGATATTTGAGCTTTATTAGATTGAAGGAAACCATTGAGTTTCCTTTAGAGACGGGTCATTATAACTGTCTATGTTTCGTAGTCACGATGGCCCAACGTTAAGGCGTCGTCCTAACTGGTCGTACGAGCGAACACGACATGATTGAGCACACACATCTCTTTGGATTGTATTAATTGACGGTCGTCACGCGAGCTCAATAATAATATATAATATAATAATAATAATGCTGGACAATCCACACAGCATCATCTAGCCCGAAGCTAAGCAGAGCTTGTGTTATGGGTACTAGATATATACTTAATACAATACATTGCATAGATAGATATTTTTTATTATACATAGCAAATACCCAGAACTTCTTTGTAGATCGTACAAACATTTGTCTCGTTGTGTAGTTGTGTGAATCGCACCCACAACCTCCTGCGTCGCAGGCACAGAGGTCATCAAAAACTGTGCATCTCTGTAAACAGCCATTGTGGAAATGACGCCGTTGCGCAGACAACGCGACGGCATAACGCAATGTGCGACGCGGTCTATTAGTAAACCTGCAGGGCCAAAACACGATCATTTTCATCGCGCGATGTAAGCGCATCGCTTACACGTACGATCGATAGCCAATTAGGGCGACGCCTTATGGCCCCGCCTCTCGTGCACGAGGTTTTGGGTTCAAATGCAAGTCTCCCATTTAGAGCGAACTTAAATCGTCGATGTTTTATCGTGGTAACCGCATTTAATCTTCTAATTTGGACTTAGAGAGATGCAATGACGTTGTAAATGATTATTGTACTTCGGTAAATAAATATTTTTTTTCCTAAAATGTTGGTAGGTATAACTCTTGCTACCAAACAAAATTTTAAAATAACATCATCACGCCATTTCACCAGATATGTTAAAGTCCCATATAATAGAAGGCAAAACCATTGCCATCATTCAGGCACAGATGTAGACTTCGGGTTTCTACTGATAAATTTCAGCTATGGACACTAATCCAGACTATCTGAGCTGTAACTGTGCAATTCGAGATGAAAAAATCGGACTACACTTAGTCCGACCTAGGAATCGATTCACGACCTCATGCTCAGCAGAAGAGCACGCGACCACAAAGCCAACAAGGCAGTCATACATCTTTATCTAATACTGAGCCGCATTTTTGCAAAAGTAAAAAGGCAAGAAAAAAATAATTTCGAGGGTTACCTTGGCACTTTCGCCTTATTAAAACAGTAGTAACTAACAGAGCTAAAACTGCGAAAGATCACGGTAGTTCACTAACCTAGAAGCGACCTTTAAAAAAATGTTCTCAATTTTTTAAATTCCATAATTTATCACGAATTAAAGGTATGCTGTAACTGAGGTGTATTGCACACGAAATAACTACTTAATATCAATTTAAGCATAGTCTATAAAGTTTAAGGGACATCGACGCAAAAACTGATACCATGAGTTCAGTACCTACATGATACTGGAATCCCCAGGGATGAAATGTACCGTCGGCCTCAGTGTTTACGTGTTTTTTCCTTAAAACAGTAAAAATGCATGGGAAAATCATTAATTCATCACAAATCATTTCTATCTCAACCAATGAGATTTTTACTTTTTCAAAGTCAAAGTATCTTTATCGTGGGCATATGTAACCATTAAAAACGAAATTAGTATGAAAACCATTGCAGGGAGGTACGATTCACCTATGTTGTATGACATTATGCGAAGATGTATCTCCAACAATAGACTTGTAACTATATAAAATACTAACATAGTTTTAAGATATCTTTTTTTACTAACCCCTATGGATGTACTTGTCCGAAATAAAGTTTTTTATTTTTATTTTTTATATGTCAGTTACAGGTACTTAACAATATATAAAAGTATCAATATGTCCTGCCTTACAGGCATACAATAATTATGTAGTGGCATACAAATTTGGAATTATTAAATGTCGTTTTTAGTTACTATAAATGTATAAGTACAGTGAAACTATCACATGGTCAATACTAATGCATGTCAAATACGGTGAAACTAATACATGGTCAATACTTACACATGTCAAAATACAGTGGAACTAATAAATACTAATACTTGATAAGTAACTTTCCGTCTCTCATTCAAAATCTCTTTGGGTTAGTTAAAAATAATTATTTTTAACAAGTTTAACGCCAAATGACCGACAAACAATACATTTTCTATTAAGTCTCGCTGTTTGGCAGGTAAGGTGTTACTCATGACTAACTCTAATCATCTAGTTGCATACAAAATTTAACTTTCGGTTAGAAATTATAATGTATTTTCGATTACATTAGTACTCTTAATGCATTTTACTGTTTAATGAAACAAATATGTTGAAACTTTTGATTTGCACATTTTATTTTTCTTGAACCTACTGATCCTCATCAACAACAAAGAAATAAAGTGGAACCTGGTCTAAAAAAAGGGAAGGAGCCACTGATCTTTACATGATCAATAAATCTCATCCGAACTACTAAAACTACTACACACATAACGTTTGTAACGCAGTCTATTCGAGGGATTATTGATTAAGTGGTAGGGTTATCAACCTTTCAGTAGTACTATCGAGGTTTGAATTGATAATAGTGCATTCGTATTGATTTTATCGCTTTCTTTTGAGGAAAACGGTGGCAAGCGACGCGACGGTTATTTTTTAGTGTTATCCGATTAGTAAACGGCAAATTAAAGATATCGTTCGTTGTGTTAACTGTTAGACGCTCAGTATAAGTAAAAGATAGCTTACTAAACAAAAGGTTGTCCAATAACTGGGTTGTGGTGGTCAGATAGGTAGTCGCTCCATGTAAAATACTGGTATTAAGCTGTATCCGGTTACACTGGTAGCCGACCCCAACATAGTTGGGAAAAAGGCTACGCAGATAAGAAAATCAAAAATCATTTAATCATGAACGTAAAAACTTACATTATACACATAACATAACACAAGCCTGTATTCCCCGAAGGGGGAGGTGAGCCTATAGTACACCCAGTTACGGTTTTAGTCGAGTGCACTATGTGCATTTGACAAATAGATGTGCGTTTAACATTTGTGAAACAAAACTGTACTGTGACCATTGGGCAATTTTACTTGTAACAGTAAAAACTCATGAGAAAATCATTATTTTAGGCAGACATTATAATAATATCCAGTTTAACTACAACGCGCAGGATCAAAAATGATGTATTGAACTCATGGCTTCAGTTTGTGCATCTCATGTTGACTTTATTACCGCGGGTAACACCGTGGGGCTCAGCTAGTTAGTAGTAATCGCGTAACCGCGCCACCGTTACGATCCAGTTGGCGGCAAGCCTTACTTTTATATTTCTCATACCAACTTAAGGTCGATCTCCATTTAAAACTCCACTATTGCGTCAACCACGTCAGCTTCACAACTGACACAATATATGAGTTGCGAAAATATTAAAAAAAAACCTGTCGAACTTGGGTATATTGAACTTTAGTTAAGTTATGAAAGTAGTATAATATCAGCTGGTTACATTAATATGACTTAACAAATAAATAAAATTAAAGTGTCCGTTTGTAATGTCAAGATAACAGCTTTTAACTAAATAACATAATAATACGAAAGTATAACTATATTGAATAGGCGTTTGCGTTTATTTGTGTGTGTGAAGTCGCAGTGTTAAAGCAAGTTACAGATGCGCTGAGTTTTAATAAGGCTGGCATGCACTTACCACTTTTCGTAAATAAGAAAAAAAACAAAAAAAACCCTACCCATTTAATTATTGATTCGGATCGAATATCATTAGCATATATACTTACCTCCTTGAATTTGACCAGGATGCAAAACTGCACCTTGTGTCTGTCTGTTTGTTTTCGCTAAATTCTAAAACGGCTGGATAGATTTTAATGGCACTTTTACTGGCAGATAGCTGATATAATAAGGAGTAATATAGGGTACTTTCATTTTAGAAAAATAATTGTGTTCCGCGCAAAAAAAATAAACTCCACGAGGGAAAAGTTGCAGGTAACAACGGAGATTTAAAAAGAAGAATTCAATGGCACCTGTTAGGAAAAATAGATCAGCAGATTACTTGTGTGCCAAGTTACTTCAGACTGCTGAGCTTTATTAGGTTCTGGGTCTAAACCGGGTTATAAAAGTTTTGTAGAGTTTCTCCATCAGGAGCGCGGACCGACAATAGGGTCGCCTCCATTTACACAGGCGACATGTGGGTGTACTTAAGGTACACTTCTGCCTAACCCATCGGAGAACACAGGCGAGATATTATATTTATGTACGTTCAATTACACATAAGACCAAAGAAAACTAGCCAACCTAAAAATGAATCGACATAACAAACAGCTGTTAAATATTATTAAATACAACTGGCTGTTACTACATTTAATCAGTATTTACACTGTATGTATACAAACACATATGTATATTTACCGTCCACTATAAGTGACAAAAACACTATTAAGTCAGCTTGGTAGCTTGCCAGTTCTAAATTTGTTTATTGTCTAGACAACCGTTGTCATGGACGGACATCTTTTTCTATTTAATTCCTCAGCTGGTACACGGCGAGGTTGAAATAAACTTAACTGTAAGGGCCCACTGTGAGAATAGACACGGGGGAATTTCGTGAGTGTAATTTTAGACAAATACTTCTTTTAATAATGGCTAATATAGAATAAAACAATAAATAACGATCTGCGAATGACTGCAGGCAGATGCTGGATGCGGCAAGCTGAAGACACTATGGCGCTCAATAGGAGAGGGCTTTATCCAGCAGTGGATTAGTATAGCCTGATGATGATGATGAATAATGGCTAAACAAAAACAGCCGCACGGGTCGATCAAAGGTTAAGCTACGCTTGCCGAGGATTTGATATCGAGGCTCCTCCGTGTCTCGTAAAGCACGTTAATACCTTAACTGCCAAACAAAGAGACACAATAGAAAATGTATTGTTTGCCGGTATTTGGCGTTTAAGGTGTTAAGCTGTTGGTCCCAGATGTCATTTGTAGATCTTTGACAGTCCTTACGGGTAGTCAAAGGAACGTCTGAAAACCAGTCTTACCAAGGGCTATCGTGTTGTAAGGCAACTCCAATAAGATGGGAAAAGGCAGGCAGATGATGACTTATTTTTATCAAATATGTGCGAGGTGGCTAAGCGTTGAATATAAGCTACGAAAATATCTTAGATAATAGAGTCTATTTCCACCATAGCAAAGTGGTGTAAAGTAGAATAGACTTTAGTTGGACTTGATAGAGAAAAAGAAAAGATAGACGACTCCAGCCTGGTGTGCAAGTGTGGTGCTGCTCCACAAACAATGGGACACCTGATAACGTGTCCTGAGTGTCCTGAGACCTGCACGCTGCAGGATTTGATGGATGCTACTGATGGCGCCAAAATCGTAGCTACTTATGAGCCGACTCTGTATAGAGTCGGCTACAGATTGCAATCGAATAGATGGAAGATTATTATATATATATTTTTGAGGTGGGTTTGGTCTCTATTCTAGGCCAGCGGTGACAAAAGACATGTCGATGATGGAGTGAGCTTAAGATTATAATGTTCTGTTCATAATCAATCGAAAATTTACAAATTCGCGAGATTGATTATGAACTTACGGTGTTTACAATTATACGGTGACATAAACTTTAGTTGAAGCAGTTCTTTACTTTCAGGGGGTATCGTGTTGCTCAGTCAATGGGTTGTTGAGGTCAGGTAGGCAGCCGCTGTAAGTAAAATACTGTTATTCATCTGCATCCAGACAGGAAGCCGACCTCAACATAGTTGGGAAAAGGCTAGGCAGATGATGTGCTTAACGTGAAAACATGTTTACGTTCTACACCCACCTCCTCTAAGGAAGATCTTCGTAATGTCATCTCATAATGACATTGTCATCTCATATATCTATCAAATAAGGCGGTACATCGCCTACCCGTCAATCAGTCTGTCACGGAACTGTTCCATATGTATAACAGACGCTTTAAGTTGCCTCACTTGGCGAGCGAGTAAATTATTAACGCGAGCGATCGATCGATCTACACTGCGGTCCGCCTTTAAATTACTGACTATTTTTAAACCTATAGACTTTGTGAGCAATTTGTTAGCGCTACTCCAGCGAAGGAGTCGTTTATTTGACCGGATTATAACTAAATATCACACATATTATATGGGATAACTAGCGAAATGTGGGTATTACTATAGATAGGTACAGCTCTGCCCATCCCTTCGGGGAACACAGGCGTAATGTTATATAAGGAGACTACCGAAATAAAACGCTATGTAACAATATGATAAAAATCGGCCAGATTATGTCGTCTTGCCACTAGACGCAAGATTTATAGAAAACTAACTAGGGATCATCATCATCTGGCTAGCCTTTTCTCAAATATGTTGAGGTCGGCTTCCACTCTGGATGCGATTACTAGTATTTTACATGATGCGGCTGCCTATCTGACCTCTACAAACTTGTTACAGGCCAACACGATACCCCTTGGTAAGACTAGCTTTCAGACGGGCTTCGGACTACCCGTAACGACTGTCAAAGATCTACAAATGTTGGGGCCCGCTTCCAGTCTAAACGAATGCAGCTGAATACCAGTATTTCACCTGAAGCGACTGCCTATCTGACGACAACAACCCATTGACTGGGTAATACGTTGCCATTTGGCAAGACTGGCTGTAAAACTTAGGGCTTTGACTTTTGGCTTTTATTTTCCAGTTGGGCCAACAGCCCACCGTAACTACTTTGAGAGGCACGGAGAAGTCTCGATATTGAGTAATGAACGGTTACCCATCCACAGACTAACATCACAACAAGACATTGGGCTACAGTCTATGATTTTGTCTATTGCCCTCAACGGGGAACAAATCCAGCTCCCGGGCTGCTTTAGCGAAATTCTTAACCCAATAACTTGCTCGACGCGGAAATCGAACCAAGGACCTCAGGCTCAGCAGGAGTGCTTGCGGCCACAAGACCAACGATTCAGTCTTCTATGGCAAATACTTTCTTTCTAGAAAATAAACCAAGCATAGAAGTCCTGTGTCGCCAAGTGGCTTAGCGTCTATGCTTAAATTATTTTATTCATATTTAAGACAATATAAACTCACACTACATAGGTGCTTGTGACGTAAGTGTATTCAAGGCCATCGCCCACATTAGCATGTAGGTATATATCAACGAAAGATAGCATTATCTTCTGTAGCGCATAATCACCTTATTATTACAAGGCGCCTATTTCGTATTGCCGGGAAAACAGTCTCGACCATTTAAATTGCACTATATAATATGTATAATACCAGCCTGTTACTGTCCCACTGCAGGGCAAAGGCCTCTTCTCATATAGAAAAGGCACGTGCATTAATCACCACGGTTGCTCAAGACGGGTTGGCGATTTCAGACTTATATCAAAGACTTATATCTAAGACATCACTGACTGATGTCTTAGATAAACTTAGAAAGTACATCTGAATTTAAAAAGTCACATTGTTACTTGCCCAGGTTTGAACCCACAGCCTCGTGCACAAGAGACGAGGCTTAAGCCACTGCCCCCCACTGCACTGCACTGTCCCCTCCAGCATCCCCCCCGGATTGCTGGAGGGGATGAGGGTTACTACTGGACCGTTTCAGAATTTTGACAGATTAACAGATAAAATGTAGAATAGTATAAAAAAAGCAACGACAAATTATCAGTTATTGATGCAAATGCTAACACAGGATTTTCCAAGCATGAGGGACATTAATCTATCTGCTAGACCTCTGTTTTATTTTAAGTGCCTCATCATCATCAGGCTATACTAGTCCACTGCTGGACATAGCCCTCTCCTAATGAGCGCTATAGCGCCCTGTCTTCAGCTTGCCGCATCCAGCATCTGCCTACAGTCTTTCGTAGATCGTCATCCCACCTGGTCAGAGGGCGTCCTACACTACTTTTGCCGAGTCGCGGTCTCCACTCAAGAACACGTTTACCCCAGCGGTTGTCGGTTCTTCGCGAGATATGGCCAGCCCACTGCCACTTCAACTTGCTAATTCTTTGAGCTATGTCGGTCACTTTGGTTCTCTGTCGGATGTATTCGTTTCGAATCCTATCCTTCAGAGAAACTCCGAGCATAGCTCTCTCCATAGCTCGCTGAGCGACTTTGAATTGGTGGACCAACCTTACCGTGAGTGTCCATGTCTCGGCTCCGTAGGTCATGACGAGTAGGACGCACTGATTAAAAACTTTCGTTTAAATTTAAGTGCCTTGTCTGTGTCTAAATTATTAATGTAATACTATAATGACGAATAAAAAAATATTATTATTATACTTCGACAGCAATATAGATAGATGATAAGCTGATTTGAATCTGATAGTAGATAGAATGATAGTAGACAGATAGATGCAGTAGATACTCGGTTTGTACTAAATCCATCTATCAATGAAATCAATGACTTTTAATGGCGAAAATAAAAAAAAAACAACCAAGCGTTGTCGCTGATTGTCGTTATAACACAATTTTGTTTTGTCTTTCTGTTTAATGATTATGAGGTAACATCTCCGAAACGACTGGACCGATTTTGACGGGAATTTCACTGGCAGATAGCTGATGTGTTAAGAGGTAACCTAAGCTATTTTAGAAACATAAATAGGGTGCACCGCAAAATATAACCCATGTAATTTTACACGTGGACAGTTAGTGATAAAAAATTAATGTCACCAACTTACCAACATATTTTGACACGTGGCTGCAAAAGTATTTTTATCACTCCTCCAACACATCGTTTCGCTAATCACTTACGTAACATATTCTGTAATGTATGCTTTTATCATTTTATTATCTTAAGATAGCACAGTTTATATCTAGTGACAGACTGACTTACTTTTACTGTGGAGAGTTTTTTTCATCTGTCCGTGGCATCACAGCGGGCCCTATCGGAAGAACAGCGCTGCGGTATTTTTACTCCGTGTTAAAATACCGCAGCATATGCTGGGATAGGAGCCTTTTTGGCTTCGCACAGGTCCTTTTCATTTGTATTTTTTATTGTTTAGATTTTAATTCCTTTTTTATTATCTGTGCGTGTCCCAAATAAATGTTTTTTCTTTCTTTCTTCTTCTAGATATCTTGTTGCGATTGGCACACTGCACCGCATCACCCAGCGTAGCGCGGGAGTGCGTGTTCTTACGTTGTTTGCATGTATCTGTGTTTGTATCGAAAACACGACTAGTGCAACACACAGAAAAGACATTCAAGCGCAGTGTTCATCGTTCACCGCTGCGTGATGCGGTGCAGTGTGCCAATCGCCTAAGAGAATACGTCAACGAAAAGATAGTTTATAATATTCTTTAATTAATCGTTCATAAAACGTTATATTACACCTGTGTTCCCTGTACACCCGTGTGTAAGGATAACACCCATATTTCGCCGGTTAATATGTTCAAGTTCAGTTAATATGTTCGTCAGGTACATAACCAGACTTAGGGCAGCAACTGAGAAATTACAGATGAAAACTACCAATTACACTTTGCAATTGAAAATTAAAAATTACCTAAATTACCATAGAAACTGTTCCATGGATTGTCGCGTCACGCCTGTGTGCAAGTTTCCTTAAATTGTCGTGTCAACAATGCACCCGTTCTGTCTAAGCCGACAACACGGAACGCCTAGCCGACTCTGTTCATGTAGCACTAACATTCGCAGTGACTGAGTACAATATTGGTATTGTATACAGTGGACATACAGTGCAAATTCTCGGTAAGTTAATTTGGAATAATAATAAGAGTCCTTATTGCCAGGAGATTAAAGGTCCATAACAGAACTAGAATGGAAACTAGAGATAATATTAGACTTCATTGTTGGTCTAGTGGTTGCAATCTCTGCCCATGAGACCCTGGAATCGTTTCCCGGGTCATGCAAAGTGTTATTGGGTTATTCCATCTAAAAAACTTTTAGCAACAGCCAGGGGTCTGGATTTGTGAATGGTTGATGGCAAAAAGTTCGATCCCTATTACATGGGACTTAAACATAACTAGAGAAACGTGGGTAGGGACCTACTTAATCACTGGGGAAAATGTGTATCAAGAAGAAAGAAAGAAAGAAAAATCATTTACCTGGGACACGCACAGGTAATAAAAAAAAAACACGAAAAAAAAGAAACTAAAATCTAAACAAAATAAATCGATCTGTGCGAGGCCAAAAAGTCTCCTATCCCAGCATATGCCGCGATATTTTCACAAGCAGTAAAAATACAGCAGCTCTGTTCTTCCGACAGGGCCCGCTGTGTAGTAGACAGTTGATTCAACTCACCCATATCGTGAACAGACAGTGAACTAATCTAATCCCCGAGAGGGATAAGTATTACAGCCCCCTCAAGACATTCGTGAGAAGCCCTGACCTAGAAAATGAAGCGTAAAAGAAAAAGTCTCTTTATTGAGAGGAAATTCTATTAAAGCTTGTGAAATTCTCTTGGTCGGGAATTGAATTAGGGTCCGGTAAATGGCATTACGCTGGGGTTTTATTGCATGGCAGTTATGTATCGCTATAGAGAACTTTGTAGAGCATTGTCATCTACCTAGCTTTTTCCAACTATGTTGAAGTTGGATACCAGTACTCGAGTACATCGAACGAGTACCTGTCAGATTTCAACAAATTTTTGTTCGAGTTATTCACGTTGAGATGATGAATAAAAGACGACTAACAAAAAGTAAGGGGTGGGCTGGGGTGGACAGGAATACTCATGTTAACAGTTTGTGCGTCGATGTCCCTTCCACCCTTTATAACGAGGAAGGAAGGTGTATTGAGAAACCATATCCTGAAGGGATGAATCATATTTTATGAAAGTCTGCATAAAATATGTTTTAAATATATTTAGTACTAACTGTTGTCTGCGGCTTCATGTGCCTAGAAATTCATGGGTTTTAATTGTTTTTGCTTAGAACCCTTATTCTTTTACTGAAATAATAGTAAGTAAGCCTAATTTATTCCTTATAACATCAGCTATCCGACAGTGAAAGTCCCGTCGAAATCGGTCCAGCCCTTCAAACAGAAAGACAAAATTTTGTGTTTTTGGTAAGGAATATCGTCATTTTTCTCGTGGCTTGTGTAGTAAAAACGATTTACAAGCGCTTATAACCACGCAGGTAATTATAATAAGGTATTCATCTACCTGGCGCCACGTTTTTGTAACCAAATAAAAAAAAAAACAGTTCAAGGACTTATAGTCCCAATACCGAGTAAGTATTAAAAATCATAACCTGATTTTTTGACAGCAAAAAGTGACTTATCTGTAGAACACTATTTTTAAACTACCTCTTTGGTTAGATTACTGTTGTTGGGTTTTTCCATTTTAAATTTCTTAGTTGCAGCCCGAATGGAGTTGTGCCCGGTTGAATACAATAGGCTCGCCCCTTAATACATGGGGCTTAAACATAATTGGCAAAATGTGGGGGTACTACACAACCCCTCGATGTAACCCTTCGCTATTACCGGACATCAAATAAAAGGAGCTATATGCAGATACACTGATATATCTGTGATTACAACGATCTGTGGAAATTTTAGAGAGCTATATTGATGTTTTAAATTTTAATCATTTAGTAGGTAATTAATTTATCATAATGGTCGTAAGTTGTACATTCACTACATGTCGTAAAACAAAGATGCGTTATAAAAAGTCATCATCCTCCTTCCCTTATCCTAATTTATTTGGGGTTATTTCCAGACATTTATATTTGCCGTCATCTCAAGAGTCACCTCTTTCTAGCCATATCATCTTTCACACAATCCATCCCTCTTTTCTTTGTTACAACAAAAGTAATAAATTATTTACATTGCGGGCTATCTAACTAACATATTCTTCTTAACTTGATCAGCATCTACGTACACATTTCCAAATCATTTTGGGGTCGGCGTCCAGTCTAACTTGATGCGGCTGAACCAGTAGGTATGTAACATGGAGCAACTGCCTATAAAACCTCTTCAACCCAGTTACTGGGCAACACAATAACTATTGGTAAGACTGTATCTCAGACTCACGAGCTTCTGACTACCCGTAAAGACTGTCAAAGGTTTACAAATGACAGCTGGAACAAAAGGCTAAACGTGCTTTCTGAATCACCACTGAGGAATCACAGTACGTAATGGATGGTCACCCATCCAAGGAACGAATTCGACAAGCATAGCATAACCTTAAAGATCGACCCGTACGGCTGTTAATACTTAGCCACGAGACCCCTTCCTTCTTTACTTGATAGCGTTATAAATTCTTATAAGGAAAACGAGTGCAAAGATTAATGTCATTACCTATATTCTTAGTAACATTACGATATTAGTATATCAATAAGCTTATCGTATAACTCAGTATGAAGAGTACACTAAATAAGGATAATATGAGAAATATTACATCGTTAGTTCACTGGCAACAGGCAAAAACTGCTTTGAAATACTTCTAAGACCATTTTTAAAAGATTTTGAATCGATTTGCGTCCGAAATTATGGAAGTCACCTTGAAGAATTTATTAATAAATTAAATAAGAGTAATAATACCAGCCTGTTACTGTGCTACTGGAGTAAATACCTCTTCTTATAAAGAGAACGCAAGAGTATTGATTACCACGCCTGCTCAAGGCGGATTTTGGGACTTACATTAAATATAAGTTAAAAAAGAAACATAACTGGTGAAATATCGGTGTACTGTATGTACACCTCTACCTAACCCATCGGAGAATACAAGCGTGATGTTGTGTCATTAATTATGAGTCCAGGTATTCTTTCGATGTCATAGATGTCTTAGATAAGCTCAGAAAGATAGATTAAAAAATTCTTCTGATCCTAAAGTTTATCTGCACTACACCAATAATCCTATTAGAATGTATAAACTAAGTGTTTGTAGGTCCACAATCAAACCTAAATCTTACAAGGAAAGGCTAAAAAAAGCACATCAAAATCGTTCCGTTCGTTTGGGAGCTACGATGCCACACATACCAACACAGATGCATATTTTAAACTTATAACACCCCTTTTGTCGGCGGTTAAAAAGGAGGTGACTATTGAGATGTGTGGAAGAAGACATGCTGCGCCGACCACAAATCAATTGGGATAGGGGCATACGGATGATGACGATTTACATATTATACATGTAAGGGTTTCTTTTTTTTCTAAAATTTCAAATATTTTATTTCACATTGATCTGCATCATCATAGGCACTTCTGGTCAGAAGTTAGGAGCGCGGTTCCCCCTGTGAAGAAAAACCGAATCGAATAATCTCCACAGATATCTTTAATTCCACATACATTCAGAACTCCCGCCATTTTCCCATGGGGATAGGCAGAACCCCACCTGCTACGATCCTTACATACTCATTTTTTCCGTTATTATCATACACGCAAGCCGGTTGCGAGTACTACGCACCTGACCTTTAACTCCACTCGTTGCAATTTAATTGGCGTGTCCCTAAAAGTTTGATCATTATAGGTCACCCCTAATAACTGCCACCCTTCGCCATTTCCTACTATTTATACACAGGGGGAGCACTCTAAAACCCTTTCTTTTACAAGGTAAAAGGAACATCTGCCTTTTCCCGACTATACTTAGCTCGGTTTTTATTCAAACCAATGCAGCTGAATATCAGTGTTGACACGGAGTGACTGCAAGCTTTTTTTAAATGTTTTAGATATGAGAAATCATCCAATGACTTCTCCGGGCGTGAAAGACTTTTGCTGAGTAAAACCCATCCGTGTTCCGTCCTTGCCCTTTACGTTCCGGGGTCACGGTAACTCTTTTAAACAACCCGCAACGTGACTGCATGTCTGAGTTCTACAACTACATAATCCAGTAACTGTGTAACAGACTACCTCTAGTTGAAACTGGTTGCCAGGCAGGTAAGGCCAGGTACTCATAAAATGAACGCAGCCGATTATGAACCTTCTATCAAAATTCCTGTCAATATCGGTCCAGCCGTTCTGGAGATTATGTTCTTGAAACAAACAGACAGACAAAAAATGTTTTTGTTTTTGTTTAATTCCTGTAGGTACAGGCATTTAGTAAAAAGACATTACAAACAGGCACTTCGATTTTACTTATTTGTATAGATAGATGTATAGAAAATATTTTATCAATCTCACCCCGTGGTACGGTTCTTATCTTCGCTACACTCCGAACTTGTTTCTATCTCCCGCCGAGACTCACAACAAGTCTAACCTAGTAATCTGACCTTGCCCTTAGCAAGTCATCTTAACATACTTCTTCCTATAAAAGGCATCCAGTCTGACCAATGCTCGTGGCTGCTTTTCTATCTTGTTTAGACACTATTATACTAACTTGCACGGCTAAAAATTCAACCGTAAATGTCCAAATCTATTTGCACAAATATGTATTAAGATAACTATATAGTATCGACCCTAGATTTTTAAAGTGTTAAAATCTCTCAAGGACTCCACAACACAGTCTTGACCAAGTATCGAACGCACTAAAGTACGACTTTTAACGATGCAGTAAGTTGACAGAAGGTAATAATCACATAAAACACTGAAAAATGCAATATGGTGGTGCATTAAATTCATATAATTCATTGACACTATGCACCGCACGCTATAAAACCGTGTTTTATTAGTTATTTAAACTAAAAATAAATAAATATTGCTGGACAATCCACACAGCATCATCTAGCCCCAAGCTAAGCAGGGCTTGTGTTATGGATACTAGATGACTGATATACTTAATATACTTAAATAACCAGCATGGTGGTACTGTACTAGACTGTACAAGCATCTTCTATACAGGAGATTTTAGTTACGGTACACCAGATTTTATTCATGATTTAGTATGAGGTGTCATTAGATCCTGTCAAGTTAATGTATTTTACTAAAAAGTCGTGCTATAGTAAAGAAATATTCATGTTTCCTTTTTTGGGATTTATTTTCTTCTGGTAGATAACTCAAACCCTGTACCTGATGGTTCACTTGAAACCTCATCCTAGTGACCGCACACAATTGGAAAGCGAACTCATTTGTTTTTTAAACAACGAGACACAGTTTGAATTTCGAAGCAAACACTACAGATGCGGAACGAAATAGCTTAGGCCTTACTGGTCACACAACAAGCGCGCATGCGTCAATGTACGGTGTAAACCCACTATCATCCAACGCGCAATACGAAATTATAATGTTTAACACCACTCTTATCGTAGTTTTCAATTAATCACACGGTTTTTTACCAACCGGACAACATAGGCATTGTGCAAATATACGCAAAACTAAACTAATAAACAATTAAAAACCGATATACGTCACCATAACGAATTTAAGCAATAAAAACCACGTACAAATTGTTTATTTATTCGAGTTTTTTTATCACACTCAAACACTTAGGTAGCAACTTTTTAATCCACAGAATAAAATCACTCGCTATCAAAAGAGTTCGTTATAGAACATCTATAGGAATTAAAAATAGAATGTTGTTTATTCGAATATTGAATTCTTTACTTTGAAATAATTCGCGCAGAGCGCGCGACCGCCCGATCCGACGATTGCCGAACAACTAGTAGTGAAGCGACATGTTGTTATGGGGCGCGAATCGAATCATATCGATTATTCTCGGTTGGCTGATCGGCATTCATTATATTGCAGCAAATTTGTGATGATATTTGTAATGGTTTAATTGTAAGTGTACTTGTGTTGTTAATTGTGTAACATACCTACAACTTGATGAATAATGAACTATACAGATTTTAAAACGATAAAAACAAAAGATGACAATAAAAAAAATCTATAAAGAGTAATATTCTATTTTAATAACGTACGAAACTGCGGCCATACATAGTTCTGCATACATCTTCAAGGTAGATATTTGCATGTGGTTGCATTGTGTCTAATTATAGGCCGGCCTTATGAACTAGATCTTGAGCGTTTCCAATTAAATTTATTCGTTACATAAGCAAATATATAAAGGTGTATTGTGTAATGCTTTGAGATAAACACTCTTACTCTGTTTACAGATAGAGTTGGACATGTTCGAACATATTTTTCACAAAGCAGAAGGTAAGAATCGTAGTAAGTGTCGTGCCTACCCCTCATAGGAAAAGAGCGTGGGTTTATGCTTGAGTTAATCTCAATAAATCCTCGTACAGTTTTAAATACATTGCCCCAAGAACATAATCTACCAAAAATAATGACAAAACGCTGCCAGCAGTTAGAATCGTTGTGTGTGTGGCTTTATCAGCCTTTAAAAATAATAAGATCTTTTTTTTTCGGTTTTGGACGCTGTGGAGACAAAAGAGATGTGTCCTTTTATATATTCATCATGGCTAGTGAAACAACAACAACAACATAATACATATTATGTAAAGAAATTTCAATCATCAGTACAGGCAATTTTGAGCACTAGACGCCATTTTATGGGGGTAAGTTCGCGGGAGTGTTTAAATTGCTATGCTAAAATCGACAGCTGCGCAACATAAGGTCAGCGCGCAAGATACGTGCCGGTAATGATATAAGATTATACGTTCTTACTGTTAATTAAAGACACAGGCCTCCTCTCTGGGAAAGGGGCTGGAACTTTATGTAATGTCACGGTTGTGTCAGTTAAAAATAAAGGCGTTAAATCTTCCGTCTTCTAGGATATAGGTCTGCGTACCTAGATTAGGGGCCGGATTTTTGTCAACTACTTCGGATTTGCATTGTACAGACGCCAGCACATCAAGCTACCTCAAACTATAAAATTTTCCCAATTTAACATGAACCTTATTTCTTTTGCGATAAAGTTGAAAAACTATCAAAGAAATTTGACACATTGGGGTAACTTGTTGTGCTGGCCTCTGAACAACCTTCTGTTTTTGTTTTATGTTGCTATGTAGTCTCTTTATGTACCAATAAATTATAATTATTAACACGCAGGCTCACTGGTCTTCGAAGTGTCGGTCCAAGAAAATGTGGGCAAAACTCTCGATTATCCCACAGATCCGAATCGATATACGTCGACAATCGATTCAGTAGTTCAAAGAATCGATACGACACATCACTACTTAACAACAACATGTACGACACGTAGCTAAATTGAAACCTGTTTTTGCGCAGCAAACCGCGGTATGGCCTTGATTCTTAGTAATTGAGAGACAGTCTTTAGCGTTTTATCCTGAAGAATTTATACAATTTACACCACGCCTGTATGCCTTGCCTTTCTAGTGGTCGCAAGCGCTACTGCTGAACATGAGGTCCTGGGTTCGATTTTCGGTGCGGACCGTGTTATTGGTTTTTCCACGCGCGGTTAGTTACATGGGTCTCAAACATGACTGGCGATATGTGGCTGCACTATGGCTCTGCCTAACCCTGCATGGAATACAGGCGTGATGTTATGTTACTTATGCTACAGTATCTGATCATAGTTGGACAAGGCTTAGCTCTGGCTGGTTGCAGGGCCTCTTCTCATAAAGACGCGTGCTTACAAATGCTTCTTCGTGACAACACTTGTACGGGGTTGTGCTAAAGAAGGTATTCGCCAGACAAATTCTAAACACGATCTTGATATGCTCCTTTAACACAGCAGAAAAGCTGAGGCGAAGAAGAAAATGCATTCTCAATGAAACTCATGATTTGGAGAAGAAAAATAGATCTGAATTTATCCAATTCAAAGTAGTATACACGTAGAGTGAGATTTCTAGTTGAGCCGATTGCTAGCATTGTCCATCAATAATAAAAATACATTATCATTTATATTTTCATCCTTGACAATTGATAGTAACAATTGAAAGAATAACATTAGTGCTAGCACTGCATTTTAAAAATATAGAGACGTTTTCTTTGAGAAATTATAATAGACACATGTAAAGCACATAGACAGTAGTTACGGGTAGTAAGAAGCCCGAAAATCTGACAACTAGTCTCACCAACGGGTATCGTGTTGCCCATCAACCGGGTTGTGGAGTTCAAATAGACAGACGCTCCAATAATGTTATTCAGATGAGTCCGGTAAGACTAGAAGCCAACCCCAACATAGTTGGGAAAAGGCTAGGCAGTTAATAACATAGACAGCAAATTTACGATTTCATTTATACTCTAAAAAATGACACCTTCCTATCATTTGTTTCTCTATGAACAAAAGGTTTAGTAACCAGTAAATACAATTTGCCTGCCAAAAAGCTACTTTAGCACAACCCAGTGCAAGTGCTGACAGGAAGAAGCATTCGTAAACACGCCAACGTTGAAACAGAACGCATTTCCTTCTGTCGCACATGTCATGTGAGCTCACGTGTTGTGTTAAAGAATCTTACGTAGCTCGTATTTACTATTTGTCTGCCTATAACATTGTTCAATATACTATTTAAATCGATGGCCAAAATTTCGTGTTGGCATAATGATGCAGTAAAACGCAGACGTATATGTAATGCATTTTCGTTTTCGCCTCTTCACAGCTCAAATTGTGTGTTAAAGAATCATACGTAGCTCTCATTTGCCTGCTCAAAACTGGCCTAAAACCTTCTGCAGCAGAACCCCGTACGAGTACAATCAGCAGTCATCACAATGCCTGCTAATATACTATTAAAATCAATGGCCAAAATTTCGTGTTGGCATGAAGAAGAATTAAAACGCAAACGTATCAACATAATGCATTAACGTTTTCGCCTCAGAACAGTTGAAATGTTTTGTTTAAGAATCGTACGTATAGCTCGCAATTGTCTGCCCAAAAATAGACCAATTGCTTCCTCAGCAGAACCCCGTACGAGTATAATCACCAGTCATTACATTACCTTCTTCACCTCAACTAGACTGAGTAGCTCATATTTACGATTTGTCTGCCAAAAAGCTTTTACTACACTGACACAGGTGATGGCATGAAGAAGCGTTTGTAGACACGCCATACGGAGAAGAATAAGCATAAGAGACGCTTGCTCACTGCGAGTCGATATGTAGATCGGGATACCCAACTATTATAAAAAATAGTTATTCGCTGATTGTATAGCATTTACTAAGTGCTTCACTTCATTGCAATTCAAGAATCTTCCCTGAGACGGACGACATATCCAATCTTCTAAACTATTCTCATCTTACTTGAGTGTTTGAAACCATAGAGATCCAATATTCTACCAGCCTGTATGCAATAAGGTCTGTTATAACATTAAACCTCTACAGTAAACTGCTCCAATACCTAGATGTGCCTACTAAATTATGATGGGAAGGCAATTGTCCATTAATTTATTGCTGTCAATCATAATTCTGATTGCATGGGCTTTATCGTTAATAGATACAATTAATGACGCCCTTCAGAAGAATAATGTGCTTATAGACCGAACGGTTCGCGACATTCCATAATCTACTCTATTTCTATTTGTGTAAAGTCTATATAAGAATCCTCTATGATTTTTATTCTTTCTTACAATAAAAATAGAACTTGAATATGTATTGGGAAATATTTTACTTTTGCTTAGTAACGCGTTGATTTTATAAACAGATGAAAAAGAGGGAGGGGGTTCTCAATTCGATTATTTTTTACAGTGTAGTCTGATTTCGATGATTCTTTTCTTATCGAATACTGTATATACTTCACTATGCTGGTGACTATTATGATGACGGCAAATAGAGCTGTATGGAAGAAGAAGACGTGCTGCGCCGAACTCAAATAAATTGGGATAAGGGCATAAGGATGATGACGAGACTCGACCCCTATTACATGGAATGTACACATAACTGGCGAACTGTGGGTGTACTATAGGTACCTGGGTTAACCCGATACAAATCCAGAGTTCCAGACTCCGGGCTACAACTGAGAAATTTCAGATGGAAACTAGAACCTCAGACTAAGCAGCAGTGCTAGAATGTTAATTTTAATCCGTGGGCTTAAACCGGTTATAAACGTCCCTTCGTGTCTATTGGTCTAGCTCTGTTCTGTCTTCCGTTTGATATGGAGAGAACTGGAAATTATGTATTTTTCAAACTCCTCCGCTGTTCTTTTCTGATTAATTTCATTGCGGGATCCAAGACAGTTGAATCGTTTCTCCGTGACCCGTCGGGCTTCATTGTCTCGACGCTTTTCTGGTGGTCGGTTTTCAGGAGTTGCAGTGGTTTGACAAAAGTGTGGAGGGCTAGTCCCATAAAAAATAGCAGTTCTTGCGACCACTGAACTAACGAGACTCATCATCATCTGCATAGCCTTTTCCCAACCATGTTGGGGTCGGATTCCAGTCTAACCGGATACAGCTGAATACCAGTATTTTACTGTGAGACTATGATTATGATGTGCAATTGAAGAGTTTCTTCGGTACCAATCATTCCTATCAGTAAGCCAAAATTAAATTAATATTTAATAAGAAGCCATTAACGGCTAACAAATTGGTACGATTACATGGTCAGCATGTTATAAGGAGCATGGCAACGCATGTTAGAAGTAAAATGGAACCGTGTTCAATTTGTTTAACGAAAAAATGATTGTGTCGACTGTTGCTAGGTAGAAGATTTCTTTAGCCTCGCTCAGATTTTCGGTAAGGGTGATAATGAAATATGAAACTAATGGGTTCACGTCACCGAGACGGTAATAATGTGACCGATCGAAGCTTCAGATCGTAGATAGTTATAAATCAAAATTCATTTATTCAAATTAGGCTGAGAATCAGCACTTTTTGAACGTCAAAACGTTCACAAAAGACAGTCCCCCAAAACGCTCACCCTTCACCACTTCCTAGTGTTTTTGATGGGAAGAAGCACTATAACAGTAAAGAAAGATCAAAGTTACTATGGACGGTTTGTTGAAAAGATGATATGGCTAGAAAGGAGTTGACTATTGAGATGACGGCAAATAGAGATGTTTTTGTAGAAGAAGACATGCTGCGACGACATTGGGGTAAGGTCAGGCGCATTATGATGAATCCTTATTAAATTGTTTTTATATGAAGTTATAGAGTTATGTAAGAAAACAGTTATAAAATAAAATATATTGACAATGAAATGACGCATGAAATCAATTTAACGTCGCCATGCAAAAATAATGGTGGAAAAATAACATTATTCCGATTGAAATCAGAAATCATTTATTTATCTGCAATAATACCATATTTGAGGAAAAATTACTTTTATGAGTAAATAAGCGTAGTGTTACGGCATTTTTTTAAAGATTTCTTTTAACAAATATGCAACGATGAGATTAAAAAATGTATATCTACCAATACGTGAAGCGAGAATGGATTGTGTCAAAGATATGGTTAAGAAGGTGACTTCTGAGACGACGGCAAATAATGAATGAATAATTATGGACAATCCACACAGCATCATCTAGCTCCAAGTTAAGCAGAGCTTGTGTTATGGGTACTAGATGACTGATGTACTTAATACAATACATTACATAGATAGATACTTTTTATTGTACATAGCAAATACCCAGAACACCCGGAACAAATCTTTTGTAGATCGTTCAAAAACTTGTCTAATGGCGGGAATAGAGATGTTTGGAAGAAGAACACAAGTTGCGCTGACCGATAAGGGTAGGAGGATGGTGATGACGAGAAGCAACAACTACGGATCCCAATTTTAAGAATATTGTGAGCACGAGGGAGTGTCAGATGTAGCATAGTTAAAGTTTATATGGAGAAGGAGTGGAAAAAGCTAAAACAATCAACTTTCAATCACTGAGCGACTACTAGTATAAATTACTCAGTTGGTATCGTAAAAATGAGTAGTATGTTAGTTATAAAAAAAATCGAACCTACAATAAAAGAAAAAAAAAATGTCACCGCAACATTCCACGTGCAATATAGTAATTTCCGTACTTTCCATGAATTATAAGAACATTAATGACTGAATTTCTTCCGTTATACCTTGAAAAACCAAAGTTTATCAAGGTTTTACGTCGGTAAAAGTAACCATTGGTGGCTTTCATGTTATCTGAAGAGCCATTCCTGCCTTTTAAGAACATTGACATCTTGCTCTCAGTCTCAAACTCTCAATCTGTCAATAATACATCGAATTGCAAAGCTTTGTGTCTGTAATCAAACCTTAAGCAAGTTAAGTTTGACCCACTTCCTGGTTCCCTATTGAGCTGAAGTTTTACGTGATGGTTCAGTTCTAAGGACAATGCATTTTTACGGTAGGTTTGACCCTACAAGCCTACCTGTAGGTTTGATTCTGCAACCAGCCAGGATTGGCTCCTGACGAGGGAACTCCTCCACGGTCAACAGCACAGAAACGAAATCTTGAATGCGCATTTAATTATTACAGCCTGTTTTAACGTTATAGGCTTCTTTCGAAAACTCAAATTTTGACAAGTCCTTGACCTTCATTTCCGCTGAGAAGAGATTGCGACTTAGCGATTTTAATCAAGCAGGCGCCGCAGGCGGCCATGTTGATCACATCGTACATCGTCTTGCGAGCATAGACGCGAGTTTGCCGACGTTACCGCTACCGGGCGGAACGCGTACATCTCAGCGACACTCAGTGATTCGGAGTACAGTGACGCTGCTTGGCGCAGAACTATGGAAGTAGTACTTACTTCCACGGACGTGCTCTTTTTTCCTAGATAGTTATATGAATCTTACCTTTTGATTAATTTTCGCATTTTTTGGGGCCTTCACTATTGCTGGTTTCGGTGGTGCAGGCACTGTCACAACAGGAGGTTCTGTGAAAGAACACAAAATAATTTAAAAGCTGCCTCGTTGGTCTCGTGATCGCAAATGCTACTGCTGAGCATGAGGTCTTGAGGGGTTGGAGTCCATGAAGAAGCGGGCCAAGAAGATCAGAGGCAATGAGTCCTTATGCAAGGCTAGACTGCAGAGTTTGGAGCCCCGCCGTAAAATTGAAAGGCTTTCGGTATCCTATCGGTGACATTTCAGGAAGTTACCTGCCTAGCCTTTTTCTAACTATGGTTAGGTCGACATCCAGTGTAGCCGGATCCAACTGAATACCAGTAATCCACATGGAACTACTGCCTATCTACCCTCCTCAACCCAGTTACTAGGCAACACCATACCCTTGGTTTGAATCCGAGGTCGGGCAGAGTGTTATTGGGTTTTTCCATCTGGAATTTACCAGCCCAGTGTTTGGATTAATATCAATAGGGAAGGCCCCTTTATTTGGCGCCGCCACCGATATGTGGGTGTGCTATAATAGGTGCACCTAACCCTTCGGGTATAACTGGCGTAATGTTAGCTTATGATTAATTTAATGGCTTCTAGGAACCAGTATAGGAAGGGTTAGCAGTGGTCGTCCTGATTGGCTTCTGGTTGGAGTTAGCTTAGGGCATTCAGGCACTGTGTACTTAAGGCCACACTTCTTGCCGTAGTGTAAAATTTCAGTAAAATGGCGTTACGGCATGTCAAGGGATTTTAGTAAGCGCAAATGATTTGAGATATTATTTTATGGCATGCCAGATGGTGCCGAAGGATGCCAAAGCAGGTTGTGACGTATCAAGCTACGGTGCTTACATACTACTTTTGCTTCGTTTACGTTCATACATCTGGTTAAACATACATTATCAAAATTCTTAATTAAATTTGGTCACGTTGAAATAACAGTATCCGTTATTTGAAATTGTGAAAGACCACAATAAGCTCAACAGTACACAGCTATATTTTATTAATTGTGCATCATAAAAACTTTTAGGAGTTACATAGCGTGTTAGAATGGGCAGCCTTATCGCTTAAGAACTATCTCTCACAGACCACCTTTGGATGGGCTTTGTTTGGAGGACTGTCTTATGAAAACATTCGACATTCAAGAAGTGCTGATTTTCAGCCTCATTTGAATAAATGAATATGGATTTTGATTGAACCCGACAACAACCGTCGGGCAGTAGCCCACAAGACACAACAACTGTATGGTCGGAGGCTCCTTACTTTTCAATGGTGGATGAGGAACTGTACACCCCGTTCCTCATTCCCTTAAGTCAACAACTGACGGGCAGTAGCCCACCAGATATAACACGCGTCTGGTAGGAGGATCCTCGCTCATAAACGGTGGATGGAGAACTGTACACCCTGTTCCACATAACCCTACATCAACAACTGTCGGGCACTAGCCCACAAGACACAACACCCGTCTAGTAAGAGGATCCTCGCTTTTAAACGGTGGATAAGGAACTATACACCTTGTTCCTCATACTCCCTAAGGATGAACAGAACAGATGTAAAGATGTAAAGCCAACACTGCAACCATTTCATCAAGTGTGTAGACAAATAGGTCCGCCTAGCCGACTTCTTTTATGTAGCACTTAAGATCGCAAGAACTGACGACAATATTGTTATTGTGTACAGCGGATACAGTGCAATTTTCCACTACGCTGCATAACTGCGTAGAATTTAGCTAGCCACACATTACCACTATTGTCGTGACTGTTGTTATCTATTAACTGGGAATCACAATGGTCAACCATATTCTTTATGCTATGAAACTAGGCGTAACTTCACGCCTGCTCTTTGAAGGGGAAGGCAGAGTGGATCGTCATCCTACTACCCTGATCTCAATTTATTAAGACACAGGTATGTAGCTCTTAAAGTCATCGTTTGAGAGAATTCTATTCTATTTATTTGGGGTCAGTGCAGAATGTCTTCTCCTTAAATTCATCTCATTTTGCCGTCATTTTCTTCCTAGCCATATCATCTTTCACACAATCTATCCATCGTTGCTTCGATCTTCCTTCGCTGTCACAATCATACTCAAAACTTTCGTCACGACATGCTCCTCATTCCTCAGCATCGCATGCCCATACCATGACATCCAATATCCACACAACATCTCGGTCACCGACGGCACTTTTAGACTTCCTCTTAGACCTAATGGTGGTTCCATTTATAAGTTCCAAGTCCATTTCGTAAGTTGGTAGTATTAATATGTACATAAATATAGAAGTTCATACCTGGATGCACCCTTCCCTGCTGCTGCGGCTGTAGTGGGGACCTCTTCTCCTGCTCAATCATTGCTGGAGCCGCCGGGGGCGGAGCACCCGTACTACCACCTCGAACCTGGTGAACAAGAGAGAATTTATTAGTACCTTAATCTTTTTCCTTTAGTCGTGACCGCACATGGGGGTTATACTTCGATCTTTGGGGAAGCAGGTCGGCTACACTTGAGCCTTTGTACACGCTTTATAACTTCATAATATAATTCACTTCACTTGTATGTTTGTTCGTAACCGACTCGTTAGGGCGCGATTTTGACTTTAATGTATACGCGTCTCGTGAGGTATTTACGATAAACTGAGATAAGTAATTAAATAACACACTAAATGGTAACAGTTACACACCAATATAAAGCACATAGAATATAAGGAGAACTTAATTTCAACCTAACGCGTGTCTCGCAACGGGCGACGAACTAGATCGTTGTGCCTTGGGAAGAGTCCCATCGCAGTCCCTCCTTGTGTTGCCACTTGACAGCGCGCAGATATTTATATTACACGTGACGCCACGTATACGTATGGTACGTGACGCCACAGACCTTCATCTGGCATAGCGTTTTACAGAGTATCAATAGAATAGAAGTCCAGCTTATACTGATGTTGTGACTACACAAGCGTGGCCATCATACATTGGTTTCAGCAAAAGGTTTTTAGTTTAGGAGTGTAACTTGTAGAACTGAAACATACTATATACAATTTCGTAATTTGAAGTAGATCCACCACTCCACCTCCACGCCTTTTCCCAACTACAATAAGTTACAATTAACATTTTGGTCACAACAAGTTCTAGATTATGTGAGGAGCTGGTATCTGAAGTAGGCGCAAAGCACCTGTAGTACAGATCACCAGGACCTCAACCCGCGTTATCAGTTACAGTTACATAATTATATGTAAATTATAGATGCATATTCTTATTTTTCTAGATAACTTAAATTACTCTTAGACAACTTTTTAACTGATGGACAAGTTCGATTTAAAAAAACCCTTTTTGCAGTTGCCAACCCAATTTTTCAGGAGCGGGGAAACCGCGGGGTTTTGCAAGGACAATGCTGGTATTCAGCTGTATGCGGTTAAGGTGAAACCCGACCTAAACATAGTAGTGAAAAGACTAGGCAGATATGATGAAGCCGAGTGTAAGACTTTAAATAAATAAATAATGCTGGACAATCCACACAGCATCATCTAGCCCCAAGCTAAGCAGAGCTTGTGTTATGGGTACTAGATGACTGATATATGTACTTAATACAATACATTACAAGATAGTTTTTTTTTTAATTATACTTAGCAAATACCCAGAATACCCGGAACAAATCTTTATAGATCGTACAAACATTTGTCTCAGGCGGGAATCGAACCCGAAACCTCCTGCGTCGCAGGCGGACCTTCGCCCGCCGCGCTACTACGGTCGTCGAAGAAATGCTCGTGCACTGTGCGCGTGCACACATCTGCATCGGTAATTCCCAACAAGCAAACAAGCGTCAGTACAACTCGTTTTATATTTTCCTTGAATCAGTATACCTAATAGTCATTGCAGGATAAATATTTTCTTGTGATTCTTATTTGTTTTGTAAGCGCTTGGGGAACTTATAAGACGGGCTTTTTATTGTTCGGTCGCAAGTCAGCTGTATGTAAATAGGTCTGAACCGTCAAAAACTATCAGTCGTCCTTATAGTACGAGCCTATTACATTCCCACTGCAGGGCAAAGGCCTATTCTCATACAGAGAAGGCATGAGCATTAATCACCACGCTTGCTCAAGACGGGTTGGCGATTTCAGACTTATATCAATTATATAAGTCCAGGTTTCCTCACGATGTTTTCAGTCACCGATGTCAGTGATGTCCATGATAAACTTAGAAAGTACATATAAATTGAAAAACTCACATTGGTACTTGCCCAGGTTTGAACCCACAACTTCGTGCACAAGAGGCGAGGCCTAAACCACTGGGCCATCATGACACATCGTCCTTATAGGGGTCTTGGATATTTCGCTACATTCACAGGGGTGTAAGTTCACTGTTGATTACTTTTCTGATATACAATAGTTCTTGTAGTAACGAAATGACCAAGCCACATATTTTGACTAAGGTGTAGAGTTTGTATAGTTAGGGCGTGTAGGGTTAGAAGCTTCGATCTACATGAGATCTGCCTCATGGTCTCGTCTTGGCAACATTTTACATCAAAATGGTGAGATTATTATTAACAGCATAATACATTAAGTTCGAGATAATATGTACCAGCGGAATACAATGTAATATTCTCTTACCGCCATTTTACCGGTCCGTCGAACAATTATTTTTTTAAATACCGCTACCAAATCGAGTTCTGATATCAAAACTAGTTTACTGTATCGAAAAACGTGTTTGTTTGGTACAAATGAGACGAGTTAGCGATTTTTAAATCGCTGCAAGGTTATTGTACTATTTTTTTATGTACCGTTTTATAAGGTATGGAGGAACAATTGGACTGCGTTATGTAATAACGAATTAAGCGACGAAATCGAAAAAAAAGAGTTATGAATGCAGATCGACTATAGGTATGATAAACTATGTATTCAGCTATTTTTGTGTTCAAAAATCACTCTTACGGCCTTATAATAAGGGGTTGAATCAAGCGACATTTCGAACTTTGCTAGAATTTGTGCACACATTCGTTTTGTATTAAAGAATTATGCGTCAAAGTTACAGTTACAAACAGTTTTCAAATTGCATAAACGAATTAAACACGTCCACGATGAAGATAATTCAGTTTTGCCTTTTGATTTAACCGTTTTTAAACCGCAGCATCGAATTAACCACCTAAAATGGTATTTAATTCGTTAATGCGTATCACCACACGCGCAATCTTTCATCCGTTCGTGAATGAAGCGCCAGCTTCTGGCGTTTCATTCGTTATTGCATTCTATTTTCGCGGGTTTTTGCGTACGGGACGGGGTGGGGCGGCAGCGGGTGGTCTCATTACGCATCTAACGTAATAAAAAAATGCTCACGTGCGGAAAAAATTGAAGACAAAAGGGGAAAGGTATCAGGAAACACTCGTAAGATGCCTCAGGATGTTGAACAAAGTATTATCGAACACATTGATAAATTCCCAAAATATAAGTCCCATTACTGTAGAGCGCAAACAGACAGGATGTATTTACCACCGGATATGACTTTGTCGAAAATGTACGACTTATATTTATCGGAAGCAAGCTTTGATGAATCAAGAAAGACAGTTTCATTTGCATCGTATAAAAGAATATTTTATACCAAATTTAATCTACAAAAGAAAAAGCCACAGAAAGACACGTGTAATAAGTGCGACCTATTTGCTGTAAAAATCAGAGATACCACTTCACAAGAAACCAAATTAAATTTAGAGAAGGAAAGAGAGCAGCACCATAAAGAAGCCGAAGACGCACGTGCAATGAAAAGACAAGATATAACTTTGGCTAAGACTTATGATCATATTGAAACCCTGACATTTGATATGGAAAAAACACTGCCACTGCCAAGAATTCCAACCAACATCGTATTTTACAAACGCCAACTGTGGCTTTACAACTGCGGTGTGCATTCAGGAAAAACCGGTAAAGGGTTTTGTTACGTCTGGGTGGAAGGAATAGCAGGCAGGGGAGCACAAGAAGTAGGCTCCACTTTACGTAAACATATATCTTTAAATCTAGACTCAAAGGTCAAAGAACTAATCCTATGGTCAGACTCCTGTGGTGGCCAGAACCGAAATATTAAGTTGACTCTGCTACTATTTGCAGTACTAGAAGAAAATGACAACCTAGAAAAAATCACCCTACGATTTATGGTCCCTGGGCATAGCTTCTTAGAAAATGATAGCGAGTTTAGTGATATCGAATCAGCGTTAAAAACCCATACTCGGCTTTACACTCCACAAGACTACATTGATGTGATGACCAGTTGTCGTAAGAGAAACAAGTTAATAGTTAATAAAATGGAAAGTTTAGACTTTGTCGGAGTTTCTAAAATGCTGAAGACAATAGTGAATAGAAAAAAAGATATAGAAGGAAATCCTATAAGCTGGTTGAAAACTAAAGAAATAAACATTTTTAAGGATAGACCTGGTCGGATATTTCTTTCAACCTGTCATGGCGGTCAAACCCATGAAGTAGATCTTAATAAAAGACCAAAAAGAGGGGCAATAAATAACCCATTGACATTATCAAGGCATTATGAGCAACTTTGGCCACAAGGAAAACCTATTTCTCAACCGAAGCTAGATGATATAAAATCCCTCCTTCATCTCATACCATCTGATGCGAGAAAATATTACGAAAATTTAACTGGATCTCGTGATTTAGAAGATGATGTTGAAGGTTTTGATGGATCCATTGATTTTGAAGTAGAAGATGAAGAATAAAAAATAATATGGTACAGTGTATAGGTAATTAATAAAAGAAAAAAAAGGAATAAAAGTATTAATAAGATGTAGAAGTGTTACAACATTTGTTTTGTTTAAGTAAATTTTATTAAAATAACTGGATTTAATCTTATGTTCCAATTTATTTCACCCGAAAAAAATCGCAATAAAGTATCAAACGACAATAATGCCGTATAGTACGTTATTGATAAATAAAATGGTCTGAATATGGCTTAAAACACATTAACAAATTAAGCGGAAAAATGGCTATAACTACAAAACTGTATAGTTTAGCCTTATATTTTTTTAACAAATGTGAACTTATACATATTTTATATGTTCAGAATAAAAATTATACTCTTGACATATTAAATGTATGCACAGCGACCATTTTAAGTTTGAAATTTTTGAAGCTCATTTTCTCAGGATTCGTTAAATGGCGCTTAATCGGTTCTTACATAACGCAGTCCAATTGATGTTTATTCCATGTGAGAATGAAAAATTCCTGTCACAATCTGTTCAGCCGTTCCAGAAACAGACAGAAGGTCAGACAGAAAAACAGGCATAAACTTTATTAATTCTTTTTTGTACCATGTATCATATATGCATGTAGTAAAAAAGCTGTTTTTTTCTTTCTTATTCAATACAAAAGCAAAATAACAATATTACACAAACAATACAAACTAAAACTATAACCATTATTATAAACAATACAAATAAATAAAAATGAAGTGTCTATTTGTAATCGCAAAATAACAGCTATTTTACTAAATACATATGAAAGTTAATACGGTAGTTATACCAAAACCACATTTTATTATTTTATTTTGTCTGTTTGTTTGTTTGTGCTAATCTCCGAAATCGCTGGACTTCTTTTGACTGGACTTTGGCTGGTAGATAGCCAATGCTTTAAGGATTATCTTACGCTCCTTTTATTTTGGAAAAATACAGTCCCGCGCACAAACCAATGTTTTGTTAAATTCCACGCGTACAAAATCGCGGGCTCAGCTAGCATTAAATATTTAATAAAGAAGAAAGATTTGATTGTTTTATGTTTATTTGTAATGGATAACCTCAAAAAATACTGAACCGATTTCAAACAACATTATGAGCGAGGAATATTGCTATATTTTATTTTCAAACTTACGCTTGTTAGATTTGTTTAGTTTAAGATTTTTTTTAAATGCGTTTTCCGAGTCAATAAAGTTCTTATTTATTTTAAAGGCGGTGAAGGGGATGTTAAAGTTCGAAGGGAAAAAAGTACGAAATCCATGCGGACGAAGGCGCGGGCGAAACGCTATATCCAACAAACCCGCTCCGTTTAGTTCTTTGTACCACACACAGCGAGCCAATATGTCAACACTTAACCGCACCAGTACAATCAAACGGCTCTCTACGGCTAAGACAATAAATATCAATATCGCATAGCAACTGCCAAATGAAAATTGAATCAACCGGTTCTTAGCATACGCCTGGAAATGTCAACGGGGGTAATATTAAGCAATTTCTTGTTTTATTGGCTTTTCATCGTTCACGATATTATTTATTGCTTAAAGTGTAATAATAATACCAGTCAGTTACTGTCCCACTGTAGGGAAAAGGTCTGTCTGAGATCAAACGAGTGTGTAATCTGTGTGGTTCTTTCCTCAAAAGACCATCTCGGACACTAATCTGCATGGTGTTCACATGATCTAACTAAGATAATTTCTGGACTTAAAAAAGACTCTCTGAGTTTCTTTTGATGTTTCTTCTCAGAGTAGTCACATAGTGAAACACAGCATATAAAAAAAACTAAATCTATATAAAATTACAAAAATAAATACCATTTATCGTTGAGTATCGGTATGAGTACAAACAAGGCACGAGGTGACTAAGCTTACTCAACGCGGGTTGAGGAGCTCATAGCGAAATAAAAACAGCCACACGGGTCGATAAAAAAAAGCTACGCTTGCCGAGGTCAGTCTGTGGATGAGTGACCGTTCATTACATATCGAGACTCTTCCGTGCCTCGGAAAGCACGTTTCACATCATTTATAGATCTTTGACAGTCATTAAGGGTACTCAGAAACCTGAAAGACTGATCACCAGTCTTACCAAGGGGTATCGTGTTGCCCCGTAACTAGGTTGTGGAAGTCAGGAAGGCAGTCGCTCCATGTAACGAAGACTGGAAGCCGACCCCAACACAGTTGGGAAAAGGCTACGCAGATGAAGAGTGTAATAATAATACCAGTCTGTTACTGTCCCACTGTAGGGCAAGGGTCTGTTGTCATACAGAGATGGCACGAGCATTAATCACCACGCTTGCTCAAGGCGGGTCGACGACTTGTTTGCATTTAAAAGCCCAATTCCTTAGGAAGGGTATAGACTATTTAACATCACGCTACGACCCTAAGGAGCGAGTAAAACCGCGGGGCATAGCTACATTTAATAACATAAAAGTGAACCATCACGGGACGCCCGGCAGATGTTAAGCATCGAAAATATTTTGTAGCAGTAGGTAATATGCATAAAAGAACAGATTGTTGGGTGTCGATATCACAAAACAAATGAAACAAAAAAAAGCTACTATCAAAATCTTTTCCTTGTTTCTTGACGATGCGTCGCCAACAATCGGTTTTACCCGGGCCTATAGATGTTTCACATAAAAATAAATAAATAATGCTAGACAATCCACACAGCATCATCTAGCCCCAAGCTGAGAAGAGCTTGTGTTATGGGTACTAGATGACTGATATACTTAATACTATATAATACATTACATAGATAGATATTTTTATTGTACATAGCAAATACCCTGAACACCCGAAACAAATCTTTATAGATCGTACAAACATTTGTCCCTAGGCGGGAATCGAACCCGCAACCTCCTGCGTCGCAGGCGGACATTCGCCCGCCACGCCACATCAGTCGTCAAATGAAGAACAAGACAAGACTCAAGCAAACCAAGCATCAAGATATCTCATGACACCTTTAAAACGAGACTGTTTACTAAACCGTAGATGTGCTTGTAAACATACGGCTATAATTGTGCAAAAATTCACGCTATGTTGCCTGCAGACATGTAGGAACACAGATTCTCGTGAGTCTGTGGCTCAGAGAGTGAGAGATGACTCTCAATTATACACAGTGTTAGGTTGTTACATAAATCAAATACACAATTATATGACAAACACAAATACACACAAGTAATAACAGAACAATTAAAAACTTGTATTACATTTTTTATTTTCTCTCATTTTCAAAGTCAAAGCATTTATCTGAACGAAACCATTAACAGGCTTTGAATTAATCTTGTGATTCAAATCTGTTCACACCTCGAGTGAAGACTTGTGAGTATTGTGCTGCTCTGATGACGAGGAACACTTACCGGTCGTGATACAGTTTTTACTAGTACGAGGGATTTGGGCATTAGTTTAACGACAACCGAGGCCTGCACTTCAGCTTGTAACTTGTAACTACATAGTAATCGACGATGAAGTACCAATACCGGTAAGGTTCGATTCCCGCCTTGGGACAAATGTTTGTACGATATACAAAGATTTGTTCCGGGTGTTCTTGGTATTTGCTATGTATAATAAAACATATCTATCTATGTAATGTACCGTATTAAGTATATCAGTCATCTAGTACCCATAACACAAGCTCTGCTTAGCTTGGGGCTAGATGGTGCTGTGTGGATTGTACAGCATTATTATTTTTTATTTATCCTCCTAAGTACCTTGTTTCGATTTTTAGTTTTTAATGTCAATCGATGTAAAAATGCTATTTCGCATATACTGGCGGAACCTCCTAACACGATATTTAACTACTTATCCCATGAAACTCAAATACGGTACGGTATACTTCCAACTGGTCACATTGAGTCTTGATTTCTGACCGCTTTAATTTTATGAGGATAGCCCCATCTTCACATGGCGAAATGTGGGTGTACTACACATCTGCCTAACTCATGTGAAATTAGAAGCGTGGTGTTTATGCTATTTCCATAACCAATTATAATATACTAAGCTTTGCTGCTCAATCGCGTGTTTGAAAACTGAAATAATCAACTTCACGGATCAGGGCATCGGCTGAATAATCGCGGACAGAAGAGATAGCATTACTAAAGCGGTAACAAATAAGTGAGACGGCACTATGATGAATAAAACAACATTTTCAGGGTACCGTAACTTAAAAAAAGAATGCCAAGATGGAAATACTTTACTAAGCCTACTAGACTAGTTAAATTTCTATATCTATATCAAAATCATCGAAAACGTATCAAAAAAGATATTTTTAAACAAGACACATATATTTAGATATCAATAAAAAAACGAGCGAGCCTAACAGTAGTCGCATATGATGTTTAACATCTGACATCTCGCCTTGGTAATAAAAGCAACATTAACATTATATCCTGAAAAAAATACTCTGGTATTATTTAAAAGATTTTACGTAACCGCGCGCGGTCATTGGTCAAATCAATTACTACTGGTACTTTCCTAAGAAGGCGATATCATTTTATTCAAAATAATCCATAATTTTACACATTTCATACATCCTTAAATCTTACTTGATATGTCTGTCAGAAGTTTCGTTATTCCGAATCGAAATAATCAGCTAGCCGGTTTCTGCAAGAATCTAACTTCGTCCAATTCGTGGGCAAACAGTGGGCTTTTAGAATGTTTAAACCAGAAAGTAAAAAAGGAAACTCTTATATTCTTTGGTACAGAACCCCCAGTCCGCAACTCCAACTCACACTAAGCCATTTTTTTACAGGACAACGTTCGGCGTTCGAAATAAAAAGCGATGCGCACTTCGGTTTTTGTCGGGCTTCGTCGGAGGCCACGAGGTGGGAGTCAACACCTGCGCCGGCGACGGTTAATTAAGAGAACTGTATTCCATTTTTACTGGCTCCAGAAATTAAATTTATATAGCGGTAACTGAAGAGGTATAAATGCAACTAGTGCGACTTTTGATCCTGTTTTTGATTCCTGACTAATATCAGTGACAAGTGCCTCGTTCGTCTGTCAGTTGTAAACGTCCCTTTTGTGCCTATTGGCTTAGGCTACTGTCTCCTGCTTGATATGGAGGGGAGAGGAAATTATGTGTTTTTCTAACTCCTCCGCTATTCTTTTCTGATTAATTTCGTTGCGGGGTCAAGAATCGTTTCTCAGGGACTCGTTGGGCTCCACGTTTTCTGGTGGTCACCACTGTTGATTCTGTTGCTTTCAGCAGTTGCAGTGGTTTGGGAATAGTGTAGCGGGCTTGTCCCCAAAAGCAACATAAGCCCCACAGTGTTATTGGGGTATTCCATATGAAATTTCTCAATAGCAGCCCGAAGTCTGGATTACTACCCGGTTGCTATAGTTCGTTTCCTATTACAAGGGACTTAAACAGAACTACCCAATTGTGGGTGTAATACAGAGCTACACCTCTGCCTTATTCTGCGGGGGAACAAGCGTGACTTTGTTACCAGTGTCACTGGATATGCTCCTGATTAGTATCTAACGCGTCATCCATTGTCAAGTATAACTATTTCCGTACTATCAGGCAGACTAAGGAAGTCTCGTGAATCTATAATAGCGGGCGCACGTGTTTAGTGAATGTTAAGCTACGCTTGCCGAGGTCGGTGCGTGGATGGGTGACCATACGTTACACACCGAGATCCCTCCATGCCTCGGAAAGTACGTTAAATTAGGCATGCAAACACTCCAAGGTATTTTCATGAATGAAATAATCAAGTAATATTATTGGACATGAATACAATCAAACAAATATGTCAAAATGTATGTCAAATAAAAACTGACAAATTAAATTTTAAAACGAAAACAATGCAATAAGTTGGTATTTAAAAACTTACTACTAAGTATCATGAGAATATTGGAAATAATCGTAGGAAAAATTTCAGTCATTACGATTTAGTAAGTCGTTAATTGATAAGAATTGATAACATTTCTTACTTAACACGTTGAACGCCAAATGACCGACAAACAATACATTTCCCGTGTCTCGTTGTTTGGCAGTTAAGGTGTTAATAATGGTGGTAAACAATCCAACCATCGTTTCTTCGGTCTTCCTCTACTCTTGTAACTTGTAATTTTTCGTTGGCTCTTCCCTTATCGAGATATCATCATCTTCTTGCCCTTATCCCAATTTATTTGGGTCGGCGCAGAATGTCTTCATCTTCCATACATTTCTATTTTCCTTTCATCTCAGAAGTCACCTCCTTCCTAGCCATATGGCTAGGAAGGAGGTGACTTCTGAGAAAGGAAATGATGGATGCATTATGTGAAAGATGATCTCATCTTTCACATAATGCATCCATCATTTCCTAGGTCTCCCTCTACTCTTGTAACCCTCCACAATCACACTCAAAACTTTCTCCGCAACATGCTCCTCATTCCTCCGCGTCACATGCCCATACCTTAACATCTGGTAGACCCGGAACAACTACTCGTAGGCTATAAATATTTGTTCCGTGCGGGAATCGAACCCACGACACGCAGCGCAGCAGCCAATCGCTCAGCCAATGCGCCAACCGTGCCGCCAACGTACGTGCGTGCGTACTGGATCCTTCTCTTACTTGATACCATACTTTTGTACTAACATTAGCAAATAAATTACTTCAATTCTTTTCAAAAAAGAAATTAATATAACTGTAAAGAGAATGACTTAGATGCCCTTAGCTCTAAGAGCTTGGAATAGTGCCCAAGAGTGTGGAGCGGTGAATAAAACAATCAACACGCTTTGTCAATCCGAGTTTGTTCGGCCTCGTATGGATCTAAAATCGAGCAGTGAATTTCTTCCAAGCTACTCGTACCTGGGACTTCAAAAGAATGCCACTTATGTTTATTGAAGTTGCAGCCCGGTGAAAATCTTTAAAGATACGGGAATTTGCTAATATTGCAAGGCGTTTAATAAAGGTACTCAAAGGACCCAGTGCCAAAATCCTTGGCGGAATGCAGGCGTGATATTGTGTTAAATAAGAATAAATAACTAGAGAAGGACGGTGTTTCAATCCCCGCGGGACAACCACGCGCGTGCAAAACGTTTGTGACATGAAATTATTACGGTGGTGTGCTACGGTTATATCGCCCAAACTGTGATAAAATGTGTGACTCAAGCCATGTCACAGTAGCCGTGCACTTCCCGCTATGACTGATATACTATGACTGATATCATCATCTGCCTAGCGTTTTCCCAACTATGTTGGGGTGGGATTAAAGTCTAAACTAATGCAGCTGAATACAAGTGTTTTATATGGAGCGACTGCCTATCTGATCTCCACAACCCAGTGGTACTGGGCAACACGATAACCCTTGGTGATACTGGTTGTCAGACTTTCGGGCTTCTGACTACCTACGGGTAGTCAGCGAATGTCAAAAATCTACAAATGACAGCCGTAAACCTGTTTAACGTGCTTACCGAGTCACGGAGGTGTCTCAATGTGTTATGAACGGTCACCTATCAACAGACTGACCTCGGCAAGCGTAACTTACCTTCGATCAATACATAGGGCTGTTTTTATTTAGCCACGTGCTCCTGTTTTAAGACTCACTACAACTCACTTTGACTGATATATTGATCGTTTTAAGAAACTCTTTTTCTAACGCTCCCAAGAAGCAGCCTATGGGAAACCCTATAAGTGTATAGTCTTTCAAAACATAATTTCCTCAGGAGAGAGCAAAATCAGTACAATTTTACGACAAAAATCAAACCACCAAAATAATTCAAAATCTAGACGTTAAATCGAACAAAACACGGCCCCGTTTTGCGATTCAATAACCGGCGTTCTGTTGCTAATAATAATCTCTCTCCCTATAACACAGGGGAAGGGGTAGCTACCCTAGTAGGGACGGTTAGTACATAGGGGCCGATGTGACCTACCCCATCCAATTCGATTACTCGGAAATACTGGGTTTGCTTATTAAGAGTACCGAGAAGCGTTTAGGTTTAATTTTTCGGCTGACTGGATTTCTTTGAATATAATTTAGACGATTGGTAATACGAGTAATTATGGCTGGTGTGTGATGGTATGGTATTACGCGAATGGATAGAATAACACAACTATTGTTTACTCTAATACTCTTTATTTTTATATTTAATAATATCACTAATAGTTTGAACTTTTGTTATTTACTGTGATACCAGATGTAAGCTATCAAATGTGTTACTTTAAACAGGTGGGGACCGGCGTTACTATCTACCACAGCCACCATCGATCCACAACCAAAAATAGTTGTCTACTGCTTGTGTGTACATATTGTTTGTATTTTCTTGGCTTGTGGTAAGAAATAAACACTTTTTATTTGATTATTATTATAATCGGCCAAAGCTCCCATAATGACACGTCAAAATTGAACCAAACTAAAATACACCAACGGATTCTGTTACCCCTTTTATTATCGTCCAAATTCATGAATATTTCTCACACGCAGGACCGCGGGCGGCGACGCACACCGCACCTGATTATCGAAGGACATCCTCAATTCGGACATTCACCTCGTTCGTGTTATGTCCTTCAGAAAAGTCGAGTGCAAAGTGGCCACATAAAGACGGGAGTGGGAACCGGCTGCGAGACAGCGAAAGGGCAGCGAAAATTCTTGAAGAAATGTTTGAAAGAATTATATGTCGCTTACGTTATATTATTTGTTGATTTATGTTTAACGGCCCGCTCCGGCTTCGCACGGTTATAAAATATATATATTATACATATAAACCTTCCTCTTCAATCACTCGATCTATTAAAACAAAACCGCATCAAAGTCCGTTTCGTAGTTTTAAAGATTTAAGCATACATAGGGATACAGGGACAGAGAAAACGACTTTGTTTTTATACTATGTAGTGATTTACTTTTCATTTTGTATGGTTATAATAAATATAAACAATAATACCAGTATGTTACTGTCCCACTGTAGGGCAAAGGCCTCTTCTCATACAGAGAAGGCACGAGCATTAATCACCACGCTTGCTCAAGACGGGTTGGCGATTTTTGACTTATATTTATTAGTCCAGTTTTCCTTCACCGATTTCAGTGATGTCCCAGATAAACTCAGAAAATACATATGAATTGAAAAAGTCATACTTACGTTGTTTATACGGCAGTCATAACAAAAAACAATTTTTTGTCTGTCTGTTTGTTTGAGGTAATCTCCGAAACGGCTGGATGATTAATGCTCATGCAAAAGGTGAAAAAATGTTTGTTTGTGCGTCATATTAGACGACACGGTTGGTGCAATGGTTGAGCGGTTGACTGCTGCGCCACGTGTCATGGGTTCGATAGCCGCACGGAACAAATATTCCTATGGCTTATAGGCAGTTGTTCTGGGTCTGGCTGTTTGTGTATATGAGTTTAAATGTGTGTAACGTTTTTATTAAAAATAAGAAAAGCAAGAAAGTATCGTCTTACTCACTCCTAAGTAAGGGCCAAAATCGCCCAAAGTAATTAAGGATCAGACCAGCAACTGTAATAGGTAGTATAATTTGGAAGAAGATAAGTTTTCACCAACCACATATAAATTGGGATAAGGCCAGGAGAACGAGGAGTGGCTGAATAAAAGGTGATTCACATCTCAATAATAAAAAAACCTAGTAGCCGAAGCAAGTTTCTTATCGCGTTTTCTAAGGCCCAGCGAGATAAACTAAAATGGTGTTGTCAAATAAAATGGCGGCCATTTTTTGTCAAATTATATCGCGATGGGTTATTGACTTGAGATTGTTCAGCGATGTTAGTATTAGTTGTTATGGTCTACTTTTTTTCTTTATTAAGATATTACATCCTGGTGTCTTCGTTTTTTTTTCTGAAGTCATGAAACTATACGGCCTATAAAAGGAAAAGAGTTGAATATAAAAAAAGGAAAATATGTTTGAGTGTCCAAATAACGCTCTTTCATATTACCCTACACGCCCTACTAACCCCTCTTCAAATTTTTAAGATACCCTTGCAGTCTCTGTTCCAAAAAACTAATAATAAATATTTTCATTTCTTTCTTATTTGCAAAATAGTTCGGCAAACGTCATCTTAATCTGTGTCGCGGGTTCGATCCCCGCCCGGAACAAATATTTGTATGGCCTACATATAGTTGTTCCGGGTCTGGTTGTTTGTGTATGTGAGTTTAAATGTTTGTAAACGCACCCACGATACAGGAGAAATTCCTAATGTGGGGCAACGTTTTAAAAAAAAAAGAAAAAAAAAAAAAAAAAACTTTTCCAAATTTCAAGTTGATAGCAAAAGCAGTTCATTTAATTTTTCTATTTTGTTCCTTTTAATGCTTTCTTTCTTTAGTTCTTGAGATATCTAGCTGTAACAGACGGACGGACAAACTGAGTCCATAATGTTTCCTTTTTATCATTTTGGTACAACATTGCATTGTCCAATTACAGACAATTGTGGGCAATCCCACGGTGTGACTTAATATGGGTCAACCCCCCCAACAATTCCCAAACCACTGCAACTCCTGAAAACCAGAATCAACAGTGGCGACCACCAGATAAGCGTCGAGACAATGAAGCCCGACGAGTCCCGGAGAAACGATTCAACTGTCTTGGATCCCGCAACGAAATTAATCAGAAAAGAACATAGGAGGAGTTAGAAAAATATACTTAATTTCCAGTTCCCTCCATGTCAAGCAGGAGACAGAACAGAGCTAGACCAATAGGCACAAAGGGAAGTTTACAACTGGGTTAAGCCCAGTACACGGTGTGTCTGTGGCAAGAGCGATACCACTCAGCATGATGCTCTGCCATGGGTGGGGCCTACAGCATAGCGCTGGTTTTCAGCGGTCTTTGTAAACCCAGGACCCAGGTGCATACAGGAGAATGCAAATACCTGGACATTAATCACAAAAAAACACGGTATTACAACTGTAGGGAAACAGTAAGACACATTTTGAACCACCGCACCGTGTTGCCTAAATACAGCAATAATCATTAAGATAATTTTTCTTAAACATCTCCATAATAAATCAAAAACCCCGAGGAGATAATAATTACTAACACAGTAACCTTGACCTGTCAGCTTTCAGATAACTAAGTAGGAAGTGTTCAGACATACCTACTTATCTTAGTAAAGCGACGCTGTTCTTACGTATTAACTTCTAAAATAAAGCTATTTTTTTTGTTTTTGTTTAAAAAAACAACGATGCACCACACCAGGAATTTCTCCTGTGTCGTGGGTGCGTTTGGAAACATTTGAAGCCACATACACAAACAGCCAGACCCGGATCAGCTGCCTGTAGGCCATGCAGACATTTGTTCCGTGCGGTAATCGAACCCACGACACACGGCGCGAGCAATCGATCGCTCAGGCACTGCGCCAACCATGAATCGCTAATCTCTGGAACTACCAGTAGGATTTGGAATCGGATTGTTGCATTTGACAGCCCAGTTCACTAGGAAAGTTATAGGGTATTAAACAAGACGCTACAACCCGTGGGAGAAGGTGAAACTGCAGGGCCAAGCTAGTAAAACAATATAACGGAAAATGTCAGCCTCTGAACGTTACAGATTTTTACGTTACACTAGGTACGTTTTAATGACGTCACTTTTTATATTATCATCCTAGCCTTTTCCCAAGTATGTTGGGGTCAGCTCCCAGTCTAGCAGCTGAATACCAGTATTTTACTTGGAGCGACTGCCTAACTGGCCTCCGCAACGTTTACTGGATAATACAATTAGCCTACCTTCCCTAAGGGGCCAGAATTCGGGCTTCTGACTACCCGTAACGTCTGTCAAAGATTCTACAAATTACAGCCAAGACAAACGGCTTAACGTGCTTTACGAGGCGCGAAGAGAAGCCATTGCTTCATATGATTAAAAAATTAGTCTGCTCGACAACGTAAATAACGCAGACTTAACGGCATTGCCATTACAAGTGATAATGTAAAGTGATGATAAAACTCGACTACATACATAAACGACTTCTCGACTTCACGACTTCTCGTAGGGGTAGGAACTGTAGAAAGACACGTGTGCTACGATCCTTAAGGTGCTCCGTCAATGGAAGCATTCGCCTGTAATGTAACGTTACAGTGTCGAGCATTACAGTTCGCAACCTGTAATGGTACAATCTGTAACATTCTCATTAAACCTGTAACATCTACTACTTAAATTAAACTACAGGTAAATGCAGAGTCGAATTTGAATCGTAACATTACAAGCGAATGCTCGTTGGTCAGGGAGGCTGTAATGTAATGCTCAAAATCAAATAAAAAATGATACATTACAGGCGAATGATCCCGGTGAGGGAGTACCTTTACATACACCTTTTGCTTCGATAACGTTCATACATCTAGTCATACACGCACGCCGGTTGCGACTTACGAGTACTACGCACCTGACCTTTTTGAAGAACATCACCAACAAGGTCAGGGAATGTCCTTCTAGAGGGCAAACCTCCTTGCGTTTCCAAATTCGACTAAAAAACTAATAACTGCATGTTTACAAGCACTCGACTAAAATACTAGTGCAATGTAAACGAGGTTTAAGACCACAATCTGAAGTTTTGTAACGTCTATGATCGATGACTCGCACTTATCATTATTTTATATCAGCCAAGGACTTTCTAATCAGTTAGTTACGTACTAGCAATTTATTGCTGTAAGAAATATTTTTCATATTTTTTAATGGTCGACTAGTCGCTGGTTACTTAACTCAGCCCAAGGTCAAAATATTACCACTGACATGCGGCCTACAGAAGGTAGAGTTTTATACATCACCTGCCTGGCCTTTTTCCAACTATGCTGGGGTCGGCTTCCAGCCTAACCGAATGCAACTGAATACCAGTATTTTACATGGAGCAGCAGCCTATCTCACCTCCACAACCCAGTTACTAGGCAACACGATACCTCTTCGTAAGACTGGTTGTCACTATCGGGCTTCTAACCAACCGTGACGACCATCGAAAATCTACAAACGACAGCCGGGGCTAACGGCTTAACGTGCTTCCGGGCACGAAGGAGCCTCGATATGTTACGAACGGCCACCCATCCACAGATTGACCCTCGATCAACCCGTGCGGCTGTTTCTATTTAGCCACGAGATGCTGGTCAATATTTAGAAAGGTCTTCTTTGCTTAACTCTAGACGAGACTGGATGAGATCATCTTAACATCGACAGTAACAGAATCGTCAGCTACATCGGCATCCATCGCGTGCTCAACCACATTCAATCTTGAATGAACTCTGCTAATTAAATAAAACCGCAATTTAAAAAATAACGTTCATTTTAATAACTTACGTTCGACGGAGCGTGGCATGCTAAATTTAGTGAGCATGTTGATATGCAAAGTGCATCATTAAAATTGTTTTAACAACCAACACAACTATCATCATCTGCTTAGCCTTTTTTTAACTACGTCGGGGCTTCCAGTCTCACCGGATGCAGCTGAGTACTAGTATATTACATGGAGCGAGTGCCTATCTGACCTTCATAACCCAGTAACTAACTGAGCAAATATTAAGTATAAACTGGTTGAAACATTCGGGCTTCTGACTACCCGTAACCACTGTCAAAGATCTGCAAACGACAGCCGGGACCAAAGCTTAACGTGCTTTTCAAGTCACGCAGGAGTCTCGATACGTAATAAACGGTCACCCATCCACAGACTGACCTTCGATCTACCCGTGCAACTCTCTTACCTTACCATCAAAGTTACTCTTTGGTAAGACTTGTTGTGCAGACTCCAGGCTTCTGACTACCCGTAACGATGACAACCTGGACCCACCACTGTAGATGACTGTTTTTTTTATATTCAGCTGCATCTGGTTAGATTGGAAGCCGACCCTCACTCACATAGTTGGGTTAAGGCCAGACAGATGGCGACCCAGCTTCTGATGTTTCTTAAGCACCCATGTAGGTAGGTATGTGTGAAATAAAAAAAATATGAAAATAAACATACTGGCCGCCAAAATTAGTTTTTTCGAAATGGCGGATGGTCGTAATGCCAGAGGTTCGATGTTCTTTCACGGGGCATAATTACCATGGTAACATCCTCATACGGTGTTGCCAGCCTAAATCCTTACTCCTTAGCGTGCTTGCTCCTTAGCGTGCTTGCTCCTTAGCATCGATTCACAATCGCGCGTTATGATAAGCGCTGATAAGCCACACACTTCCGGCATGTTAGTATAATACAACGATTCTAACTGCTGGCAGCGTTTTATGATTATTTTTGGTAGACAATGTTCTTAGGGGAAAGGATTCAAAAATTGTACGAATTCGAACTTAAACAATAAATAATAGATTGTCTCGTTGCTATAGTGGTTGCAAGCACGACTGCTAAGCTTAAGGTAGTGGGTTCGATTCCCGGGACGAGCAAAGTGCTACTGGGTTTTTGGATCTAGAATTTCGCAGTAGATGTCAGTATGGCTTACACACACATTACATGGCACTTAAACACAAATAGCTTACTGTGATTATACTATAGGTACACTCCTGCCTTAGATGGAACCCTTCGTATAAATAAATAAAAAACTACTGTTTGATACGGAACCCTAAATACAAGGACAAGTGCAAGTCGGACTCGCGCCTCGTCGGGTCCCGTGCCATTATTGGCAAATACAAAAGGCAAAAAAAACATGTCTAATGTACGGGAGCCCCCACGTAAATATTTTTTATTCTGTTTTAGCATTTGTTGTAATAGCGGCAACAGAAATACATCATCTGCTAAAATTTCAACTGTCTAACTATCACGGTTCATGAGATACAGCCTGGTGACAGACGGACGGACAGCTGAGTCTTACTAATAGGGTCCCGTAAAACGTAACAGCACAACGACCGAAGCCACATTACAGCGCTAATGATCGACACATGACGTATCACGCGAATTCGTGTGAAACGAATTATTTGACAATAATATGATTCAAGGTCTCCGTCACATGTTTCTGATATTTACGTAAGTGTGTTAAAAACAATGGTTCTTGAATGAATTATTGAATTATTTTATTTGTCAGAATATTGTTCCGCCACTTATTCTTCCCAGCAAAAACACTAGGAAGTGGTGAAGGGTGAGCGTTTTGGGGGACTGTCTTTTGTAAACGTTTTGACGTTCAAAAAGTGCTGATTCTCAGCCTAATTTGAATAAATGTTTTTGATATAATACTAGCACTCCGCGACAACTCCAATATGTATAATTAATAATAATAATAATTAGTTCCTCTCTCAAGAGCCCTGACCACCGGTAGCTTGGACTACAGGTCCGATGCCGGTGGGGTACTATTTTTTATATTTTTAAATGTTTTTTATTGGTTTTATATTGAAATATTTAAAAATATAATTTATATGTACACAAAGAATAAAGTAAATAATAATTTATTTGCATTAAAGTTTTACATTTACATGGAATTCCATGTAAAATAGGTGTACAATTGTACACCTACCGTGACACCAGCACCTTTGCTAAGTTGACAAGACAACTTGTGTTAATGATATTGATGTAATTGATAAAAGGCTAGGCAGATGATGAATTCGCCCGCGACGTACTCCGTGTAGATTTCGTACTTTTTCAATTCGAAGTTTAACATCCTCTCCACACCCTTTAAAGCGTTATTTTGAAAATAATACCAGCCTATAGCACTCAGGAATACTGTAGCTTTTGTAACAGTAAAAATATTTTTAGAATTGGATCATTAGTTCCGGAGATTACCCCCTACTTACAAACATATTTTGCTTCTTTATTTATAATATTAGGATAGATGGTTTCAATAACAGAACAGTTTCACTGTTTTCAACTTTTCAGTCGTGCAAATATGTAAGTTGCTTACATGTTTTTGGGTCACCAAGATACAGGTGCATTAGTGCCTGGTTCGGGACTATTGTCAAGGTCATTCTTTGTTATATTTTTTTACCATTAAGTAATTATGTCTCAAAGCTGGTTTTCCGGTTTTGCGCCCTTAGCCTATATTTTGACAGTCGTTACGGGTAGTCAGAAGCCCGAAAGTCTGACAACCAGTCTTACCAAGGGTATCGTGTTGCCCAGTAGCTGGGTTGTGGAGGTCAGATAAGCAGTCGCTCCACTTAAAATACTGGTATTCAGCTGCATCCGGTAAGACTGGAAGCCGAATCCAAAATAGTTGGGAAAAGGCTAGACAGAACTGTTTTTAGTCCCTCATAAATCAACTTTATGACAATGAGGAACATACATACACACATGGAACATGGACACACACAGGACACACACACACACACATGGGACATGTTCTATTGGGAATATTTTAAAGTTTGGGATAGCTCGATGTGCTGGCGTCTACATTCAGACACAAATGCCGCAACCCAGTAAAATCTCAACAGAAAAAAAAACAAATACAAAATAAAACTTCAGACGAGCGTTCGTTTCAGATATTTCTCTGCCACTACTGGCTCCTGGCCAAGATACGGTAGCGTTGTAAAACTGCGAAACGTAAGTGATGTAAATGATGTAATATTAACGGTTTTGACGTAAAATAAACATCCTGCTTGTTTTTGGGGTTCCCTTATCAAAGAGGAAAATTCATTTATTCAAATTAGGCTGAGAATCAGCACTAAAAACGTCAAAAAGTTTGCCAAAGAATTAATTGACAGATTGCAGGAAGAAGAGAAATATCCATCGTTCTTAGAAGATTTACTTGAAACTATGGATGTTTTATTAAGACAAGTCTATGAAGGGGAAAGCAGTGTAGATAGTGAGGTATGGACATTTTGATCGACCTGATAAGAGGACGAGGTTCTAGCTTACCATAGTCTCTCTGGTCCATACAGTTTTGGTGGAACCTTAAGTCAAAATCAAAAATCATTTATTTTAATTAGGCTGAGAATCAGCACTTTAAGAACTCCAAAAAGTTTCCAAAAGACAGTCCCCCAAGATGCCTACCCTTCACCACTCTCTACTGGTGCCAACGGGATCCTATCACTAAGATTACAATGTCCGTCCGTCTGTCTATAGTATATGTCTGTCTGTCGTCTGTATGATAGACACACACACACGGACATTGTACCCTGTTGTGTTGTTGTAAATGTCAACTGTCTACCTACTACGGTTCATGGGACTGAACCGTAGTAGATAGACAATTGACCTTTCAGAGTGTGTATTTGGATTGCCGCTTTAATAACAAAAACTAAAAACAATATTCTTTTTCTAATAATACAAGACATTTGATTGTGTAGGAGTTCTTCCTCCTTTTCCGACCTTACCAATCGTTGTATCTCTCTCTAATCTAGTCCGATGGTACGGAACCGTTTATGTGCTAGCCCCACTAGCACTTGTTCGTTTTTAGGATGTCATACCCAAAGGGTAAAATGTCTGTCCGACTACCACTAGGCTGTATCTCTTGAACCGCGATAGATAGACACTTGACATTTTCACAGGTGATGTATTTCTGTTGCCGCTATAACATCAAATACTAAAAAAAACAGAACAAAATAAAAAATGAGGGGGCTCCCATATAACAACTTTTTTTTGCCGTTTTTATAGTTAATGGTACGGAACCCAACGTGCACGAGTCCGACTCGCACTTGTTCGTTTTTTTAATGTTATCTACGCATTCTGTATTTTGTTTTGAATATGTCTTCATCCAGATTTCCTCTATGATGTTGGAATGGGAAGCTTTCGATAATAAACACGCCATTGATTGTGTTTAGTTGGTTTTGACGATTGTGATATTATAGTTATATCATCATTATCATAAATCATGACAGGCCTGTGGCCAAGTAACTATTGCGTGGACCTTTCATGCAGAGTATATATATATATATATATATATATTGATATGGGCATCTTCATGATGGCCCAGTGGTTTAGGCACCCGCCTCTAGTGCACGAAGTTATGGGTTCAAATCGGGGCAAGTACCAATTCATATGTACTTTCTAAGTTTATCTTGAACATCACTGGCATCGGTGAAGGAAAACATCGTGAGGAAACCTGGACTTATATAATTAATATAAGTCTGGAATCGCCAACCCGTCTTAAGCAAGCGTGGTGATTAATGCTTGGCCTTCTCTGTATGAGAAGAGGCTTTTGCCCTGCAGTGGGACATCAATAGGCTGGTATTATTATTATAATATTTATTTTTATGTGCATCTTGTAGTTTAACCTTTAGACTTATTAACTGCTCTACCGAACTATCCTCGATAAAAATTAAGGCCTCCAGCCAAGGCATAAAAACTTACAAGCTAAGCGACAACACGGTAAGGGCATCCCCTGCGGGGTACGAGTCTCGGCATAGGGCGTCGCTAGGAGATGACAGCTAAACGACGGGCTGGATGAGATCGATATTATTTAGGGACAAATTTTTAAACAACTACTGGGACAGCGTCACGGGCTGGCCCGAGCAAAGGGTCGGGGCCGGGGGAGCTATAATAATGATTTAAAATTGAGGCAAGATTTGATTGTTTGTATAGACACATATCCAGAGCGCTGGACGCAGTAGTGGGTGTAAATTCACGCATATGTCCTTTCTACTAAAATCTACTAATGCGCAACTCAATGTCAGCGCTCCAGATAATTGCCGGTAATTCTGTTTGTTTGTAATGCATAAACTAAAAAGCTGCTTTACCGATTTAAGAAAAATATTTCACATGTGGAAAGCTACATTATCAGTTATCAGTGAGAAAAACTACGCTTGCAAGGGGGTGGCAGAAACATTAAAGTTCTAAGGGAAAAGTACAAATAACACACGGGCGAAAAGCTTTTTAGTTATATTTAATTTTTAATTATTTATATTCCCTCTAAAAGACCTATAGTGTATGTCTGCTGGTGTGCCCTATCAGAATGACAGCACTGTGGTATTTTTTATATATTACTGCATTATGCTGCGCTAGGAGCCTTTATGGCCTCGCCAACGTCTTTTTTTTGTTTTCTTTTATACTTGTTAGTTTTTGTTTTTGTCGTCTATATTTCCTGTGTCCCCCAAAGGTATGTTTTTCTTTTGTTTCAATCCACAATTTCAATCTGAGAGCAGGAACTGCTTGAACACTAATTAACATGGTTGGCATGACAGTCGTTATGGTCAGTCCGACATCACGAACTTGGCAATTGGAGATGCATCTCTATTCATATTACTATCAAATTATCTTGGGTGTGTCACACTGAGTGACCCTACTGGGCAGTTTGTTGCGCCACTTCTTTTTCCCAGCAAAAACACTAGGGAGTGGTGAATTGTGGGCGTTTTGAAGGACTGTTTTATGTAAATTTCGACATTAAAAAACAAAAAATCTATCTAGATTGAAAATTTCTCATCGACTACGCAGCGTTGACAAAGTTATGTCATAGTCGTGTCATATAATAGTGTTTGTAGGACATTCTTTACGTGTTCGAAGCGCGTCATTTCCGCGACAGTTAAATAATTTAATATGTTTAACTTCTAGGTGATAATTAATGTCTCGATACCTGACACGCCGAAACCCCGCCTTCGTAATTCATGGCAATTCATGTGTAATGACATCTATTTCGCCACATACGAACTAAATCTGACGTTTCCTACATCGCGATATTAAAGTTATCCGCTCGATTGAACATAAATACAAGAATCCGTCAACACGCGAAGGCAAAGCCACCAGACACAACACCCTCTATTTGGAGGATGCTCCCTTTTCCCTTTTTAATAGTGGATGGGGAACTGCACACCCCGTTCCTTATACCTACAAGCTCATATTTTCTCTTGGTCCCTAACGACAAAAATCGGATCAACGAGTATCGAAATTTTATCAGCTGATTCATTTACACTACATCATCTTCATCTGGCTGGCCGTTACCCAACTATATAAGGGTCGGCTTCCAGTCTAACCGGATGCAGCTGAATACTAGTATTTTACATGGAGCGACTGCCTATCTGACCTCTACAATCCAGAAACTGGCAACACGATACCCCTTGGTAAGACTAGTTTTCAAACTTTCGAACCCGTAACAACTATCAAAGATCTACATGGGATAGCTGAGACCAATTGCTTGGCGTACTTTCCGAAAAGCGGAGGAGTCTCGATATGTAATGAAAGGTCACCCATCCACAGACTGACATCGGTAAGAGTAGCTTTAACACCGTACAGCTGTTGAAATGATAACTTCTTATGAAAGGGTAAACCGCTTCGTTACGTAACGCGTTACGGCGCCAGTCTGTCTGGCTTCCTTTTCTCTAACGCATAGCATTCGGCAGCGGTAGTCAGGCTCCTCTCTCACTCTACTCTAACCCACAGCGCTAGCCGTATTTTGGACAGACGCTTCCCCCTCTCTCTACTCAGTATTTAGTGTGCGATAGACATATACTGTTGACAGTTAGCATATAACCTAAAAAAATCACTGTTTTTGAAAGTGATACTAAAAAATATGATGAAGATGATCCTCAGAACATTACAGAATCTAGTTCAACTTAGATTAGTTTAAGTTTATCAATTCTGTCGGGCGTCCAGAGACGCACACGTATTTTTTTTATTTATCCACGAGCTCTTTCGATTCATCTAAATGGCAGTTACATATCTGGCTACTATTACGTACTTAGGTTAGCTCCAAATTGTACGTGTGAATCATTTGTATGATCAGACATGACTATATTTAGCTCGCACAGTGTGGTTACATAACACAGCATTACGCTAATGTCAAGGACGCTTTCGCTGGCTCGAAGTTTATAGTATGTCAGCAAACAGATTTACAGAGAAATAACGAATTTTGTAGTGAGTGACGCGTCTTCAAGTACCAAACTTGCGACTAAAAATGTATACCAATATGTCTTATGGGACAAATAAATTTAACACCCACAGATAACGTTGAAATTACGGTAATACTTTAAATTTTTGATGGCATATTACAACCGCATCTGTCATTGAAAAATCGACTTGAGTTACACAGACGTGAAGTTGATATTTGTTTAAGTAGAAATAACATCAAACGGAAATATGAATTTGAATATAGCTTAGGTGAATTTATCAGTGTTTTTCACCAGCATTCATCTACACCAATATAATAACGCAGAAGTGTATGTTATTTTGAAATGAAAACTTCTCAATAAGCGATTTTTGACAGGGGCTAAACTTATGGGTACGCGTCTCCGACATGCTAATGTGAGGTGTTCCACCACATCAAAAAAAAAGTTCAAAGTTATAAGTTATCACTTCTATCGGCAGTCCCCATGACTGCCTAATTTTTATTTTTTATTTTAACAATTTAATCTCTGCAATTACCAGTGGGTTTGAAACAATATTTCGACGTTTGAACTTTGATGGCCCAATTCTGGGGAGAGGTTACGGGTTGCTTAACATCACGGAACGACCCTTAGGAGCGGGCATATCTAGTATCCCATAAGCGAAACGGAACTGCAGTTACCGACAGCTCGGAAGTTGAAGTAGCAGTAAGTCGGCCATATTTATCATAGGACCTTTGGCTGTCAAAGCAGACGAGTCCTGGAGTGCAGATACCATGAAGCAGTTAGCATTGCATAGGACACCACACAGACTGTGTGGTGTCCTATTAGAAGTGATGAGAACATTCTTGTGATGTGGTGTCCCACACACTTTTCTAAGTTGAACTTAGAAATGTGTGTGGGACGCGGAATCAAAATAAAAATTCATTTATTCAAATTAGGCTGAGAATCAGCACTTTTTGAACGTCAAAACGTTTACATAAGACAGTTCCCCAAAACGCTCACTCTTCACCACTTTGTAGTGTTTTTGCTGGAAGGCGGAGAATATTTGGAGAAGTCTATGTTTGCAGGGGACTGTACATTAAAAGGCTGGTTTATACTAATATTATAAAGAGGTAAATGTATTTGTAAGTTTGTATGTAGGGGGTAATCTCCGTAACTAACGATCCAATTCTAAAAATATGTTTATTGTTAGAAAGATACATTATTCCTGAGTGCTATCGGATATTATTATTTTCAAAATAACGCTTTAAACGTGGTCGAGGGGATTTTAAAGTTCGAAGGAAAATGTACGAAATCTACACGTATTAAGTCGAGGGCAAAGAGCTTGATAAATATGCTCCATCCAAAAAGACCTTACTCTTGGCCGGGCAGCAGAGCAGAACGCCGTAAACTGTCATGGCCACATACAAATATTATTACAGTCATATATTTAGCTGGGCGGTCTATTTTCATATACCAGCCGTATTCTGGCGAGATATTAAGTCACGAGACGTTGGCAAAGTTAATGCTATAGAAAATAGGAACTCGTGGCTGAATAGAATCGGCCGCGCAGATCGAAGATAGAGGTTGTAGCTAGGTTGCTGTGGTGGAAGAGGGACAATATATGATTTTGGACCCTAATTTTAGTCCTGAGATGTTTATATTTACTTAAAACTGTAAAAAAAACATGATTTCTATCTAAACAAAAGAGATTATTTATGAAAGAAGTGAATTATTTACTTTTTCATTTACTATCTCATATCATCTCAATAAGAAAAAAGCCAACGACCAATTTTAACGCTGAGGGTTCCAGAATCAAGTACTGAACTCATGGTATCAGGTTGTGCGTCGTGACTCGAGATCCCTTCCACCTTGTAAGTCTTCCCTGCCTCGTAAAGCACGCTAAGCCGTTGGTCCCGACTGTCAAGTTTTAGATCTTTGACTGTCGGCATAGGCAACCATATGTGCTTTGTAAGCAGCCCAGTCAATCCAGGTACCACTATCCTGACTCACCAATTACCGCGACATAAAGTTTTGGTGATACAAGATACGTTAAAAAGCTTGTGAGTTATGTTTTAAATATTAAGTTATCCTGACCACGGAAATAGTACGCGAACGCGACTTATAGTGATTCTTTCACCATAGCCCGCAAAATTAAAAAAAATCTTATGTTCTTTGCAAATTGCTGGGTTGTTTTAGATTAAAATTAATTATGCAATCAAATTATTAATAAATTGTATTCGTATATTCTAAATTAAATCGTCATATTTCACGACATCGCTATAGAGTTGTTTTAAATGATTATAATTCAGTAATACGGATGATACCTGTTTAAATAAAAGAAATCATATCAAGTCCGTCAGCTAAAAAAAATTAATAAAACACTATTTTTTGCTTAAAAATGACTTAGATAAAACTAAAAGATAAAGTTGGAGAGTGGGGGCCCGCTACGTTAAAAGTAAGTTTAAAATCTACATATGCGTGACGTCAAGCTACATTTAACCTAATGCATCAACGTAATCTTTAGATGATGTAAATAAAAAAAATACATGTCCTAAAATTGTTAATCTAATTTAATTGACGGATAAAAATATAAAATACCATTTTTAAATCTCCATTTCGAAAAAGATAATTCCGTAAACCAGCCCTTAAATTTGCAGAAAACATAATAAATTTACCATTTCACAAGCTACGTTGACAGATACCCTTTAAAAAATAATAAAAAAAACCACCAAAATGAGGGTAGAAATAAACATACCTGCAATGGAGTCTCTGAGGTCTGAAACAAATGAATTACTTATTTTAGATTCAAGCTAACTGTATTTCTGTTTTCATATATTGAATAGGCTCGAAGTTGCAAGTTGCGTAATGCGTTACACCATCATAATTATGAGTGATGGTAAGCCATGATGAGGTCTAAGATGGTGCATGCTTGGTTAGAGATATCCTTTCCCAAATCTCAAATACTTTATCCATTTTTAAAAGATCAGTCTCATCCACAAGTGCTTTTACTAAATTATATTTTCGATAGTAATGAAGATGCATGTTGATTTAGGTTAATAATGATTGAGAACGATGGTGAAAAGCTTCTGAAGGTCATAAAGATGAGGATCAGGATCCAGCTACACCGAATGTTATGCCAAAACGATGCGAGAAAACAGAGCAGGAACTAGGAATGTGTTGACATCGAAACGATACAGCTACAAGGCACCAGAATAGGGAATATTCTACACACGCCTTCAGTAACCAAGGCTGAAACGTTGGCATATGATGTTTAATAACCAATTTACTATCTCATATAATTTGGGCGGTTAACTCATTACATGCTTTTAGTACAAGTAACTTAGTTGTTCACGTTTGTATTGTGCTTCCAGGGGAGCTCGAGGCTAAGTAATAACAGAAGAACGGATCGAACTTAAACGTTAAGCAACGCTTGCCGAGGTCGGTCTGTGGATGAGTGATCGTCCATTACGCGTGTACGCGCTTCGGAGAACACATAAATGTGTTGGTACAGGCTGTCATTTTTAGATATTTGACAGTTGTTGCGGGTATTTACAAGGGCGGAAGTCTGCCAAGCAGTTTAGCCAAAAGGTATCGTGTTGCCCAGTTGCTGGGTTATGGAGGTTAGTTAGGCAGTGGCTCCATGTATAATACTGGTATACAGCTGCATCCGGTTATACTGGAAGCCAATTCCAACATACTTGGGATAAGGCTAGGCAGATGGATGTTTATATTACGCTGTCAGTAAGGTGGGATACAGCTTCGCGACCGACCTGCACTCGTACCATGACCACCAAAGAAACGGGTTTTGTCGACGGAAGAATAGACAACAGATCGTAGAAAAGATTTGTGCCGTCCAAAGCATGGCGATGTTAAAACTGAAGAGAAGAATGTTTTCTATTCTCTACAGTCTACGTGGCGCCCCGTGCTCGGGTAGAAGAGATGTTAAGTTAGAAAGAAAGAACGTTGTCTTCTTGGTGGAATAGACATAGAATTTGTCATGCTACGCTTGATGCAGTGCTATTCTATAAGAAATTCGATGAACACACAAGTCAAAACACAGCTGCACATAGAAATTCCGCGGGGTTCCTTAAGTATAATGACGTACAGGCTATTTTCTATCGCCACACATTATTATACTCTAAAAATAGGTAACTACAATATTATTCTCTTCAACCCTTTGCAGTTCAAAGGCCGCTATGACCGTAATATAGTCCACGTTAATAATACAAGGGGTATGTTAACTTTGATGTAGGTGTGGCACCTTTTCTTTTCTATTGAACCTTACATATTACCTAAAGGCTTTCAGAGTCTAGAAAACCGATCGATATGAAGGTCTGTTACGTAAAATTCTTCACATCATTGGTTAAATTGTAGTGTATAGGAAGATCAAAGGAATGGATTGTTTGAAAGATGATATGGCTAGAAAGGACACGTTTGTAAAAAGAAGACATGCTGTGCCGACTATTTATTAACTGGGATAGGAGAATGATGATTGTTTAACAAATCAAACAGCCCTTCGAAGAAGATTCCGGATTTGTGCCCACTTCTCGACGTCCTATTTCACGGGACGTGTTAACATTACTAGTAAAATGTGGGTTTTGGTGCCTTTATACAGGGGTGATGTTTAAGTTCCTTTACACAAGAATTTGTTTATCATTATGCAGAATTTCAAGACATTAACGCAAGTAGTTACTGAAATATGAAGCTGTAACAGACAGACATCGACAGCGGTTTCTTTTTTACCAACCATGAAATCAATCTAAATTCATCAATCAATAGAATCAGCACTATTTGACCGTCAAAATGAAGAAAGGAGGAAAGAAATCATTCATTTGCTGAAAATGTAGGTTTACATATGAGACCCCCAAAACGCACGCCCTTCCCTACTTCCTAGAGTTTTTGCTGGTAAGAAGTAATGGCGCAATAGACTTCCCTGCAAAACTACTACGGAAATACCATTTCGGAAAAACACGCTGTAACGTAGCGTGGCGATCTTCGATGCTCAAACCTCTGTATAAAAGGCATTAGCCCTGCAGTTGGACACTTACAGGCTGATATAACTGTCCAGCATCTTTATATAAGCTCTGCTTTAAGCCGAACCGTAAGGCACGCCCTATGCTATAATACGTCGCAATGCCGGGTTGGCAGTTTGGACAGTGTCCAACGTAATTAAGAATCGCCGGCTTGCCGTTAAAACTACGGGCAAACAGCATTGAAAGACGTAAACTATAGACGTGGGTTGACGGTTTCTTCCATGGTAGTAAAACTTGGAGTTTGTTTTCAGGGACCTTCAGAAGACTTTGGGGATAAGACTGGAAAGTGTGAGATTCTCGCATCATTAAAACCACCCCGGTGGTAACCATCAGCGCGCGGTGGTAACAGTCACCGTGTCCTCTTAAAAGAGTATCCTGGAGACCCCCAATGTGTAAAATCAGTAAGGGCACATCCCTGGAACGAGAAAAGTTACCTAAATTCTTGAAACTATAGACGTGGGTTGGTTTCTTCCATGATAGTAAAACTAGGAGTATGTTTTCGATGGTTATTATTTTATTTGAAAGTTCGGTTGAGAATCTTCGGCGTGAAAGCAGTATATCTCCTCAAAATGCAGTAAATTAATGGTAAAAATAAAATTGTATATTAATTTATGCAGAAAAGTTTGTACACGTGAGTCTTCGCACAAATTCACGTGCAAATCTTGCCAGCGTGAATACAGTAGCGAATACCATGAAGAAAGAATCACATATTAAAAAATCTCCCCAATGATGAAATGGCAATCAGAGTAACAATAAAAACTCGCCGAACGCATAACCTCATCCTTTATTTCAAGACGGTTAAAAAGAACGCGAAGGTGAAACAACTATTTTTGGCAAAGGGACACCCGCTGTGGTCACTGAAACTGACCAAAAATAACGCCACTCCCAATGACAATCAGGGTTCCAACGTCACAGAGGCGTTGACACTAAGTGACGTATCACTGGCCGAGTGCCAGGATACAGGTAGATAATGTATTATCAAACTCAGAAACGATTTAGCCGTAAAGTTTTTATGAGGGTACTTTTGTTTTATTATTCGATATTCGTTGTGCATTTCGGAGTGAATGAATTTCTGGGATTTGTTTATTTGTTTGTCACTAACTTTTGGCCGCGACTGCGTCCAATTGAATGTCGGTTTGCGGGGACGCAGACAAACTCGCGGATTAAAATCTGTCCTGTGTCGTTCCCGAGTAACAGCTACTTTCGCATTTCTAACATTAGTATGGATTATACAGGGTGGAAGGGATATCGACGCACACCTAACACCATGACATGATTCTGGGACCCCGAAGCGATGGACTTTTTAGTCAGCTTTTCCTGATTTTACATAGCCATTTAAACTAAATTAAGTTAATCTTGGCATGCAGTCATCTCACAGAACCACAGACTTCATCAAGGTCTTACATCATCAAGTCCAATCCAGGGTTGATACCCTCGAGCGAGTTGAGCATCGTCATTATATGCGGTATACTCCCTTATAGTGGAAAGAGCTACAGTGCGATAAAATGGGGCATTAAATAATGTATGCTTTCTAGAGCGATGGTAATTACTGGAAACAAATAATTGGCACAGGTCCCATTTATAATTTTACTGATTGAGCATGGAACAAAGAGCTTTTGTTCACGGTAATCGAATGGTTTTGATCAACGCCACGGAGGTTTATAGAAGTACCAGATTCTCATGCCCTTAGCACCACGATTTCAGAAGAATATTATAAATGTGAAAGGTTCTCGGTATGTGTGTGTTTGTACAGCATACACGCTGAAACGGCTTCACGGATTTGTACGACATTTATAAAAAAAGAAGCTCATACCCTGGACTTACACATAGGCTACTCTTTAATCGTCTCATGTTGAATTATTAACAGCTGGCATCACCGCGAGGCGCAGCTAATCTTCTTTATAACTTACTACAGCTTGGCGGTAAATGATCGCGTGGTATATGGCCTTGTATAGGTCCAAAATTCGGCAGTCCATACAAATAGGGAGAAATCTAAATCACTGGTCCATCTGAGCTAGCTGCTCAGATGGCCCAGCATTGACGTACTGCCACTGGCGGATAGCTGATGTATTAACTGAACTAAGACTACATTTATTTAAGAATTAGGGCACGGCGCAAAAAATTGAAACCCATATTCTTTATATTCCACGAGGAACAGGTACTTCACAAAGAACTCTTTTACACAATAACCTATCAGTGTCCAGTCCGTACTCATCATCTGCCTAGCCTTTTCCCAACTATGTTGGGGTCGCCTACTAGTCTAACCGGATGCAGCTGAATACCAGTGTTTTACACGGAGCGACTGCCTATCTGACCTCCACAACCCAGTTACTGGGCAACACGATACCCCTTGGTAAGACTGGTTGTCAGACTTTCGGGTTTCTGACTACCCGTAACGACTGTCAAAGATCTGTATTACATTATTATTCGTATCTGTCCAGTCCGTACTGACCACTACAAATACGAATAACATCAATAAGAAATATGCTATTAGTTGACACTAATATTTGAACATGCCAGAGGTCACGACGTGGGTTGAGGTGGTCGAACTAGCGTCTCCAAAAGTGGGTGGCAGTGACTGGACACAAATATCCGCCTGTCGTTATTGGAGCAGATATTTCTGCTTAGTAATGGTTCGTGTATTTCCTGGCAAAGTTTCTGCTAGGCGCGGCAGCAGCCAAGACACAGGGGTGGTGTAAAATAAGTTTGACTAACAGAAATCACAAAACACATGGAAGTATTTTATTGGTAAATTGGCTGAATATTGAGTTCAGATGTCAGTAAAATGGTAACATTGCAAATGGGCTGAATATTGAATTGAATCGTCAGTCTTTTCGTCTCGAACGTTGCAGCCAGGAGATAAAGAGTAGAGAAAGGTTTTCCATATGACGTGTCCGATTTGAGGGATGGGGAGTCATTACCCCCTATTTCACCTAACCCCCTCCCCCCTCGGATCTGCTACAGCAAATCAGGATATTACAAAAGACGAAATATTGTTGAAAGACAGGAATGGAGTTAATGTAGAGAAGTCGACCCGAAAGTCTGACTTTCAGGCTTTTGACTACAGAAGCCCGGAAGTCTGACAACCAATCTTACGAATGAGTATCGTGTTGCCCAGTAGCAGGGTTGTGGAGGTCAGATAGACAGACGCTCCATGTCAAATACTGGTATTTAGCTGCATCCGGTTGGATTGGAAGCCGACCCCAACATAGTTGCGAAAAGGCTAGGCAGATGATGAGTACAGATTACGCTATTCGAATCTGTCCAAATTTTCAGCGAATCCAAGAGAGACAAATATTCGGGCCCCTTTGCGAAGCCGACGTAATTTCCTCCAAATTTTGACCTCATTCACCGCGCTCCCAAATACTAATTTATTAATTTATAATCTACTTATTCCACCAACGAGTGGCAAACGTTTGGTAAATTAGAAATTAACATATTTAACGCCGAAGGTTATAGGAAGTGACAGTTTCCTATAGAATATTAGGTGGGTTGTGAGCCCATGACGTCAGGACGTCAACCTGGATTTAGGTACTGCGACACCGACTTGTAAGCATTTCATCAGCTTTGGGATTATGACGACAATGGAGACATTTAAATTCAGAACACTTAGGCCCAATTTCTCGATACTCTGTTGCTTACCTACGCAAAACAGTCCGTCAAATGAACATGACATTCAATCTATATTATAAGTAAAAATGAATCCATATTTCCCTTGGACACGGCATCACCATCACGCGTGAACGGCTGGACCAATTTAACTTATTCTTAATGTGCTGTGTTTGTTATTGTATGGAAAATAGCGCAGAAGATTGGAAAAAATCAGAAAACTTCGACTACTTTAACTTCGCGTGTTTGACAGTTCGCGCCACTGACAGGACGACGTCTGACAGGTCCGCTAGTAACTAACATAATTTGGTAAGACGCTCCTTTAATCGTTGTATCCTTATGGATCTAACGAGCTAAGCTCGGTCATCCAGGTACTATGACCTGGATGACCGAGCTTAGCTCGGATAAAACGACGTTTTCTAAAAATGAAACCTAGCTAGATCGATTTATCGCCCCTGGAACCCCCAATGTTATGAAAATCGTTGGAGCCGTTTCCTAGATTCAGATTATATATATGTACATATATACAAGAGTTGCAAGAATACATTACATGAAGCGACTGCCTATCTGACCTCCATAACCCAATTACTCGGCAAGACTGGTTGTCAGACTTCTGGGCTTCAGACTACCCGTTAATGACTGTCAAAGATCTACAAATCTACAGCCGGTATCAACGGCTTGACATGCTTTCCGAGGCACGGATGGGATTGACGATATATCGCACGATATCAATATGGATAATTCATAAAACTTATTTTGATAAAGAATACATACGTGTGCTGCGATAATCTTCCATCAAGGATTTTCGATTAAGTAGGATTTTCCAATTCAACACTATCGTTATAAATTTATATCTTATCGTAACAATATTTCACTTTAAACCCAGGAAGCTACTTACAATTAATTATTTAAATTCAATCTACACTTATCTATACAAGAAAATAAAATTAAAGTGTCTGTTTGTAATGTCAAAATAATAGCTTTTTACTAATTGCTTTATACGGTAAGTAGTTATACCAAAAAAAACTAATAAAAGAAATGTTTGACTGTCTGTCTCTTTGTTAGGGGTAATCTCCGAAACGGGGGGACCGAAGTAATAAGGATGCTATTTCATGTTTGAGTTTACAGTTGGGATATTTTAGTCACAACCGCTAAAATAGCTTTCTTTGAGAAATACAAACTTATTGACCAAAAACGTATTTTTTTAAACGTAAATACTTTTCCGACTACAGAACCCTTCAAACCTGGTTCGACAAGCACTTAGTCAGTTTTTAAAACTATAGATAATGTATGTAAATATTCTAGAAAGGTTTCTAGTAAAGAGGGCATCCTATAGCTTATTCGCAGAAATTCCCAATACCAGTATTTAAATTATTTTCCTTCATCGATGGAGGAAAATTCTTGAAATAAGTACTGGTATACTGGGAAAATTTATAATTTCGCAACGTAGATAACTAAGAAACATGCAGCGTGAATAACTAAAGTCGGGTCAATGAATAAATAAGAACTCATTAATATTATTTTTTTCAGAATTAAAAAAGGTTTGTTGGGTATATATTTTTCTTGGAAAATTAACACCAGACAAACTCTCAAAGACCTCCTGAATAAAATTGACAAAATTATAACACATAAACTCACGCCTTCCTTCCATAGGTGTAGACAGAAACGACAGAACACTACCTGCTACGATCCTTACATACTCCTTTTGCTTCGTTTACGTTCATACACGCACTCCGGTTGCGATTACATCTTCCTGAAGAACATCAGCATTATGGTCAGTGTATGTCCTTCTAAGGTGTGATGTGGTTTACTAATAAACGTACCACGCAACGCAAGAGTGACGCGGAGAGAGTCCCAATCCATCCCCGGTGGCGACTAGACGTCACCCTTGGTTATGTACTTCCTGATAATTTGGTTGTCTAACTATAAACCTCAAGTCTTAACTAGTGATACCTAGTGAACACCACATCCCCTCCCGGCGTTGCCCCCTTACACTATAAATCATAAGTTAAAAGAGCTTAGATAAAATAGGTTGGCTATTGATCCAGGAACTTTTCAGGAGTTTAAATACCTCTGCTTATGCTATAAATATGTCACACTATTCAGGCGCCATTCTTACCGATACTTTTCCAATCGCTCACGTGTATTAGATACGATATCTCGTACCCAAGTTGATAAATTGAATTTTAAGATTGCAACAATGATTCGAATAGCTAGGTTGTTCACCCAGACGTACAGCATACGTAGTCTGATCCTCTTTACGTTTTGGTGACTGTAAATATATATATATTTATAAAAACGTTGCCCCACTCTAGGAATTTCTCCTGTATCGTGGGTGCGTTTACAAACATTTAAACTCACATACACAAACAGCCAGACCCGGAACAAGTACCTGTAGGTCATACAAATATTGATTCCGTGCGGGAATCGAACCCACAACACGCGGCGCAGTGGTTGATCCATCGGCTGCTGTCACGCGGGTTGATCCAAGGTTAAGTTACGCTTGCCGAGGTCAATATGAGGATGGGTGACTGTTCGTGACATATATAAACCCCGCCATGCCTCGGAAAGCACGTTAAGCTGTTTGTCCCGGCCGTCATTTTTAGATCATTGACATTCGTTGCGGGTAATCAGAAGCCCGAAAGTCTGACAACCAATCTTACCAAGGGGTATTGTGTTGCCCAGTAACTGGTTTGGGGTCAGATAAGCAGTTGCTCTTCCATGTAAAACACTGGTATTCAACATCCGGTTAGATAGGAAGCCAACCCTCAACATAGTTTGGTAAAGGCGAGACAGATGATGACACAGTAAAATATTATACATTATACTAGCTGACCCAGCAAACGTTGTTTTGTCATATAATATGTTAGGAGTGGACCACCCTTATCATTTAGGGGTATGAAAAATAGATGTTGGCCGATTCTCAGACCTGCCCGATATGCACACAAAATTTCATAAGAATCGGTCAAGCCGTTTCGGAGGAGTATGGGAACGAACATTGTGACACGAGAATTTTATATATAAGATTTTATGGGATTGACTTGTTTTTTACTTTTTGGCGTATTAACGTTGTTTAGTGAAATTAAAACTAACTACAACTGTACCTATTAAAAACGATGTTATTTTTTTATTTGTCACCTAATTTTGCTACGAAATTAATACTGTTTTATTATAATTTTAAATAAATACGTTTTATGTAAAATTTTGTTTGCCTTGCGGCGGAACAAAGCATGGATCAAAGACTGTTTAATATTTTGGATGACACCTATAAATTACCATGTGTTAAAAATAAAAATAAGTTAATTTGATTTTAATTATTTTTAACCGCTTTTAGTATCTGCACTATTACTCCGTTTTAACTCTTAAATATGCCAAGTCTCATACTCCTCCGTGCGCGCTATATACTTAAAAAGATCTAAAGTTATCGCCTCACGCATTAGTACAATAAAATAATATTAATCCTTCGCAGGAACATACAGCGCCATCTGTTAGAAGCAGCGCGAACTAAAACCTTTTACATACGTTGGGTTAGCGTAATCAACTTAAGATCCTTGACTTTCTAGTGTGGAGTAAGCAGTATGGTCGTCTTTTTTTATATATTTGAGACTTTTTGAGACGGAGAATAAATAAATTAATAATGCTGGACAATCCACACAGCATCATCTAGCCCCAAGCTAAGCAGAGCTTGTGTTATGGGTACTAGATGACTGATATACTTAATACAATAACATTATATGGATATATATACAGTCGTCATCTCAGCGGTCCCTCTCATTCTAGTCATACCATCTTTCACACAGTCCATCCATCGTTTCTTTGATCGTCAATTTACTCTTATAACCATCCACATTTGTACTCTAAACTCTCCTCATGACATTTACTTCTTGCCCCGGCATCACATGCCCATGTCATGACGAGTGATGTGGCGCGGCGGGCGAAGGTCTGATTCCCGCTCTGGGACAAATGTTTGTACGATCTACAAAGATTTGTTCCGGGGGTATTTGCTATGTATAATAAAAAATATCTATCTATGTAATGTTTTGTATTGTATTAAGTATATTAGTCATCTAGTACCCATAACACAAGCTCTGCTTAGCTTGAGGCTAGATGATGCTGTGTGGATTTTCCAGCATTATTTATTATTATTTTCCGTTACCAGTGCTACTTTCAGACTTTCTTTAATAGTTAGTACTTACAGACTTTACTTTACTTTACTTACAGACTACTTACAGACTTTCTTTAGTAGTAGCTTGATAGGATTTGATGGAAATAATGGCCATATCTAAATCTTATTGTAATTGATTAAATCAATGGTCAATACTCAGTCTGTTACCGTCCCGTTGTAGGGTAAATGCCTCTTCTCACAAAGAGAAGGCACGAGCATTAATGACCATACTTGCTCAAGGCGGGTTGGCGATAACAGACTGATAGAAATTTTAAGTGCAGGTTTTCACCAATGATGATGAATGTGATGTCTAAGATATTTTTATGGTAGAAATATTATAGCTTTAATCACAGCAGATTTGATCGTTTCAGGCGTTTCGTACGTAAAGTTTACATTATTTTGCAGATTGTTTGAGGAAAAACTAGTCAGTAATTACAATGTATAGCTACGAAGAAACGTACGCTACAACTTTAAATTCCGCGCCATCTTGAAAAATCAAACGTCAAAATTCCCGCGTGAAATCTAAAAATAAATTAAAAAAAGTGCTACCGTAGTCTATGTACTACGCGATTACGTGAAATCGTAGCGATATGAACTTTTCTGATAACGAAACATAACCTCAAAACGGTCACATGTTATGTCATGCCGTGTGACGCAAATATAACTAGACATAATATATTAAACAGTAGCTTCTACAGTCGTGACTCTGTTGCGTAGATTTTTATTTACATTTGCATGATAATTTGGCAACGAAAGAATTTCGATCAGCTGGTTAATTTTACGATTGTGTCAGTTGTGTTTAAACCAAATATGGTATTTCTGGGGCAGTAGAACAACATGTATTTCTCAGGAAAATAGGGCCTGGTTATTTTTTATTCTGAGCCTACGGCTCAATGGTGTTTTTATGATTTTTATTAATTTATTTGATAAAATGACTACATATTCGCAGTCACGGGATGCCCGGCAGATATGAGACGTCAAAATTTAAGTGTTTGAAATATTTCTTTAAATTAAAAAAAAAAGATATACAGTAAAATTTAAGTTGTAGTTAGTACACACGGGTACACGGGTAAACTAACCTCTCGTTGAATAGGATTTCCATACAATGAGAGGTCAGCTTATAATAGAAATGTATAGTTTGATCTGTAGTCGTGTGTACTAGTAGCCAGTCAGTCAGTCAGACTATCAGTTAGGTCGGTAGAGAGGGGTATTTATTTATTTTATTTATTTATTTATTGTTAATTAACACGGCATAGCACCAATTACATTAATTAACATAGAAACAAAACAAAAACTATACAATGCAGACAATACAATCAAAAACAATATATAGTAAGCAGTTAGCACAGGGAAGCAACGGAGTGTACAGTATAAGCGCGGACACACACTAGAGTCGAAAGCTGCGGTGTAAAGAGGGCATGAGGGCACGAGAGGCGCCTATAGATCCTTCACATGAAAACACGTCACTATATCTCTATGGAAATAGTCTTTTTTATTTACCAACGTATGTTATATGTTATATTGTATCTCTTAGAATTTTTACGTTTGCCGTTACCGTTTTGATATCCACGAACCGGCACTGGGCCCTCGTGGTAGATTATGGTCTGTTCCTTATCACAGGAGGCTTGAACCAGAAGTGGTAGCGTAAATGAAGTTCATGTTATTTCATGTCATCATCATCATCCTCCTGCCCTTATCCCAATTTTTTTGGAATCGGCGAAGCATGTCTTCTTCCATACATCTCTTTTGCCATTATCTCAACAGTCTACTCCTTTCTGGCCATATCATCTTTCACACAATCCCTCCATCGTTTCTTCGGTCTTCCTCTACTCTTTTGACCCTCTACTTCCAAACTCACAGTTGTATATGACATAAAAACATGTGTGTTTCAATGATTAGCATAAATCAATAAGATTTGACACACATGCCATAATTTCATAAGTTACGCATTTATATACGCGACAGATATTTTTTTTAAAGGGAGAAAATGTATTTTTTATCCTCTTTTGTTTCTTAAACAGTTCATCGAATACTCTTTGGTTCGATTGTCACGATTTCGTTTTTTTTTAAGTTTGAATTAAGAAGAACTTTAAAGGCTTGAGTTATTGTGGCTAGCAAAAAGGACTGGCCGAAAAGGGTGCTTTGTTTCCTTAGAAAAAGTTACCGGTAAAATAGTGGGAATGGAATCGCGAGGGGCGAATTCAAACAAAACTTTTGCAGGGTATTTTTATATTAGTTTAATATTGTTAAATACAAGCACTTGATTATTTTATTTATGAATTAACGATTTACCATATATTTTACAGAAAATCTTTACACATGGTCAATTTATATATGGCTGGCTCATTCTTTGCCCAAAGAATTAGTATTGCCATCCAACGTGGCAATGGTGCCAGTCTTGTGGGCACGTTTCCAGATGACAGCGATACGGAAGAGTACTTTGACGCCTCTCGTCTTAGTCGACTTTTTATTTTATTTTGTTTTTGTAAATATGTATATAATTAGTATTATGTCATAATTGTATATGTGTTAATACTTAAAATAAACATAATGTAGATATTTATATATATTTAGGTGTCAAATTTCCTGATAATTAACTACCTATGATAAGGTGACATAGTTTCCATCCAAAAATACAATCGAAAAATAACCAACCGCTTTTCCGTAACATTAATAACAAAATCGGTTTGCAGTCAGATAAAAAATGGCGAAGTTAGCTTACTATTGTAATCGGCCGTTAAAAAGGGTAATTCAACAAAGTTTTAATTCAAAACATTTACCTGATACATATCCCTAATGTAGTCAAATCCTTGTTTCCAAATCTATTTTATTTCTATTTAAAGAAAAATCAACTATATACTCCAGTAAATTAAGTTGATTTCGGAATGACTGGTACTGGTAAGAGCGGAGACACCTAACACAAGCATCTTCTTGCTTAAAAGGTGTTCTCCAAACCTTGTATGTAAATGCCTTATGAAAATGCAATAAACATTTTTATTTTTATTTATTTATTTGGTACAATTACAACAGAGAAAAAGATATAGCCCAAACTGAACTTCATACGTACGAGTTAAAGTTACTTTTCCAATAACACATATTTGTTTACATGTTTGGAAGCCGAAAAGAAAACGCAGGATAACTTAATAAGGAAAGAATAGTGACCTATGATGAATGAAAAATATAGCCACAATAATCATTAATGTACCTATTGTTCGATTAATTCAATTTTATTAATCATGTTTAGTTGATTAACATTTTAATTTTATGGTTAATTAATTGAAAGCCTATTGTGATACCTAAATAAACATGTTACTACTGCTATTATAGGTTTTTAAGTTTCCGGAGCGTACGTGGTCAGACACGCACTTGACTGTTTATTTTTTGAGAATTTTGTGACCATTGAAAGTAAAGAGGCCAGCACATCAAGTTACCACAATCTGACAAATTTATTTGATAGTTTTGAACTATATTACAAAAGAATAATGTTCATTTTCAATTGGAATATCTTGACAGATTGGTATAATTTACATACAATGCACCTGACAAAACATTGCATTGCATTTGAGAATATCCGAAACTTCTTTCTAGCTTCAGTTAGATTTTTTTAATGAATGAAGTAATATAAGTTAAAATCTCCAACCCGGCTTGTCCAAGCGTGGTGATTGATGCTCGTGCCTTCTCCGTATAAGAAGAGGCCTTTGCTCTGCAGCGAGACACCACAAACTACAAACATATCTTTTCTCGTTCTCTATCAAGTCCATCCAAAGGTTGTCGGTAAGAGATCGCTTTTAGCGACAAGGCCGTCCATTGTAACACCCTATGTAGCTCTTAAAGTCATTATTCGTAAGTCTCTATGGTGTACAATAGAGAGTATTATATTCTATTATATTATTTATTTATAAAACCGGTCTATGGGGCGACGGGGGAGACCTATGTCTCACAGTGGCTGTATATCGGTTGAAATGATGACGATAATTTAAAAAACTATTTCTCAACCTACTTATTTAAGCAAGTGTTTACAGAAATCATTGAGAACGCTGATAAGGATAATAATAATAGATTTATCTTTCTTAAACAAACACGTGTAAAAAAAGTCTACTTCAGGTATATATGCCTAAACAAGGGTTTTGTTTAGACTTTTATACCTAACGTGGACTTTTTTAGAAGAGGAGCTCGTGGCTAAATAAAAACAGTCGCACGGGTTGATCAAAGGTTAAGCTACGCTTGCAGAGGTCAGTCTGTGTTGGGGTCGGCTTCCAGTCTAACCGGAACCAGCTGAATACTAGTGTTTTACATGGAGCGACTGCCTCTCTGACCTTCACAACCCAGTTACTGGGCAACACGATACCCCTTGGTAAGGCTGGTTGTCAGACTTTCGGGCTTCTGACTACCCGTAACGACTGTCAAAGGTCTACAAATGACAGCCAGGACCGACGGTTACAGGTTTGACGAGGTGAAAAGAGAATCCATTGCTTCATATGTTTTATAAATTAGTTTCCTCGACTGCCTGTCTGACATCCACAACCCAGTTTCAGTCTACATGAATTATCGGCAATTTTAAAATCTATAATAATCAGTACAATAGTTCATGTTTTAAAATGCAATAAGACCACATCAAGAATGTCAATATGCTGAACCAAATACGTAACAAACGTAAAACCATAACAAACATTAGTTAGAACATTATTTCACAGCTCGGAAAGCACGTTAAGCCGTTGGTCCCGGCTGTCATTTGTAGATCTTTGACAGTCGTTACGTGTAGTCAGAAGCCAGAAAGTCTGACAACCAGTTTTTCCAAGGGGTATCGTGTTATCCAGTAACTGGGTTGTGGAGGTCAGATAGGCAGTCGCTCCATGTAAAACACTGTTATTCAGGTGTATCCGGTTAGATAGGAAGCCGATCCCAACATAGTTGGGAAACGACTAGACAGGCCAGGCAAGTACATCTAAATACATACATAGACTCACGCCTTTTTCCTATGGGTGTAGGCAGCAACTACAGAACGCCATCCGCTACGATCTTTACATACTCCTATGTCTCTCACGTTCATACATCTAAATCTATACATCTATAAAAAATAATTGTGTCTGTTTGTAATTTAACAGCTTTTTAGGAAACGCATGTAAACCTCGATCAGCGGCACGATGTTATAATTAAAAGTACTAGTATAAATTTTACAAGTACAAGTTACCCGTCAATTGTTCAGTGCTGCCATAATTACCAACACATTGCCAGCGCATTTTAAAATTTACGCATCTCCAATAATTATCATTATACATGCTTTTGTATTTCTTACCGCTGATTAAAAATGGTGTAAAGAATCACGACTTTTTCTCATGGCGGTAGTATAAAGAAACCACAGAAAGCCATCTGCTACGCTACTTACATGCTCCTTTTGTTTCGTTAACGTTCATATAATATCTGGTCTTACACGCACGCCAGTTGCAATTTCGGGTGCGAATTAGGCTGCGTTTACACCAGAGGTGTGCGAGGTAACTGAGCGGTGCGAGGATGCGTAGCGAGGCTGTGGAACGGTGTGAGCGTTTTCATCAGAGATGTGCTAGACCACGGAGCGGTGCGTGAAGCAGGTCTACCTCCACATCTACTTCTGACAAACTCTATCTAGCACACATCTTCCCTTGTTTAGTATTCACAAAAACCTCGCTCCGCTGAGCCGTTTCCATTAGAGCTGAGCTGAGCGATGCTACATAAATGAAGTGATTCTATAAGTTCTTCAAAAACACATCCCTCGCTACGCAACCTCGCCCATCTCTGGTGGAAACGCAGCCTTACGCACCTGTCATTGTTAAAGAACATCAACAATAAGGTCAGAGTCTGTCTTTTTTGAGTTCGATTATTACCGTCAGCCCTTGATTGTTTTATAATAATTTACCCATGACAAGGTATTCATTTCGGTTATCTTAATATATATATTTCTTGTGTGCGTGTGTATGTGACTGAACTCCTCCTAAACGACTGGACCAATTTTGATGAAATTTTTTGTGTGTGTTCGTGGAGATTCGAGAATGGTTTAGATTCACAATTGGACCCGGTACGTGGCGCTGTACGGGCAGGACGACGTCTGTTCGGTCCGCTAGTTAAGTTATAAAAAGAAACTTTTACACGTAAATTACTTAGATTAGGTTAATGTTTCCAAGCTGTATACACCGAGAAAAAACATCGAATCAAACTCAGTGGCCAGTCTGTTTTAAGGTCCAGTGTCAGACATTATCTCGGTCAGATCGATTATATGAGGACCATGCAGATTAGTGTTTGAGATGGTCTTTTGAAGAACCTGTCCAGCCAGTGCACGCATTCGTCCGTAATTGTGGAGCTCGACTCAGTAGTTTTTGTACAGATTGTGCCAAAGAGAGAAAGAAGATGAGTTTGATTTGTATCTGGTATTGCTATTGCAGCTGAGGGCAGTAGAAGTGGAAGTCGTGACAACCAAAAGATAAGGGCATCCATTACATATCAAGACTCCTTCGTACTTCCGAAAGCATGTCGAGCCGTTGATTCCGGCTGTCATTTATTAATCTTTGTCAGTCCTTACAGATAGTTAGAAGACCGAAATTCTGACCAGTCATTCGAAAAGGTATCGTGTGAACCAGTAACTAGCTTGTGAAGGTCAGATAGGCAGTTGCTTCATGTAAAATACTGGTATCCTCGACAAGCATCGTGTCTCTCGTGACGTTTATTTTTATTTAGCCATGAGCCTCTCAAAATGAACACTGTAAAGTGATAAATTAAGACGAAAACAATCAAATGTAATAGACCATATTATTTTTATTTACAACAGACAGTAAATATAATTTTGACAAGAGATATATTATCTATATTAGATATGAAAATTGGGCCAAATATTCAACCTTGGAGGAAGTTTATGATACGACTAAGTATAATAAATTTTGCAAGGAGTTTTACCTGATAGGCAAATTAGAATTCAGATAAAGTTTTCTTTTTAAGTAATTTTCTAAAACGTTGCCCCACACTAGGAACTTCTTCTGTACCGTGATCAAACTCACATACACAAACAACCAAACCCGGAACAACTAAGTGCCTGTAGGCCATACTAAATATTTGTTCCGTGTGGGAATCGAACCCACGACACGCAGCACAACAGTCAATCACTCAGCCACTGCACCAACCTTGCCGTCCAATTACTAACTAATCAGGACCTAGACCTGGACAAAGACAAGTGTCAAAGTTTATATCGAGGAGTTTGACGGATAGTTCGGAAAATCGACCACTGAGCCACCACTAGTATTTATTATTATATAAGTAGATATTATTCTCAAGAAATTAAATTGAATTTTAGGCTTTCATAAAACTTGATTGATACTTTTAAAGACTATTAAAATTGAGAATAATTCTACAGTCACTTGGTTCACCCAGTTTTAACTATCTTCTGCTCATGAGCATACAAATTAACACAAATTTAAATCTAGTTTCAAATTAATTACGGAATAGATTACTTAATTTGATTTTTAATTTAATCTGTTTTGTAATTTATTTATTTTTATTTATTTTTTATTTTTATTAAAAACGTTGCCCCACACTAGGAATTTCTCCTGTATCGTGGGTGCGTTTACAAACATTTAAACTCACATACACAAACAGCCAGACCCGAAACAACTACCTGTAGGCCATACAAATATTTGTTCCGTGTGGGGATCGAACCCACAACACGCGGCGCAGCAGCCGATGGCTCAACCACCGCGCCAACCGTGTCGTCAATTAATTTCCTATTACACGTAACTTAATTTAATAGGAAATTACAAGGCATTTATTAACTAACAGGGAATGGTGATACTGGTGCGTAGAATCTAAAATAATCACAATAGCCGTAACCTTATAGCGCTTGCTAGATCATCATCATCTGCATCGTCTTTCCTAACTATGTTGGGGCTGGCTTCCTGTCTAACCGGATGCAGCTGAATACCAGTATTTTACATGGAGCAACTGCCTATCTGACCTCCACAATCCCGCTTCTGACTCCTAAAGACTCCAAGGCAGTTGGGGAAAAGGCAGATGATAGCTGTGAATATAAGCAGCATCCCCTGGTCCCTTTGTAAGATGGCAGGGGAAAAGGGATTAAATAATATACTTAGTATTAACAGTCATACTGATTAAAAAAGACATATTTGTACTTCCCGGGATTTCAACCTGTGGCCTTGTACATAGCGGCCAATAACCTTTACGCCATAATACATTGTAAAAAGTAATAATTCATACAAAAACTGTATTAAGCTCTGTTGACTGATTTCTCAATCAAGTAAGTCAGTCAAGTGTCAAATCAATCTAGATTTTTAGAAAATCATGGTAAAGGTCTCAACTCTCATACACTGGGTTGTAGGCAAATCCATTCAAGTCCTAATGTGACTTTTTCGATACATATGTACTATTATCTTCTTATTTATCTTTGACATCACTGATATTGGTGAAAGAAAATATAGTGAGAAAACCTGAGCTAGTAATAGACTGAAGTCTAAAAAGCGTGGAGATCAATGTCCCAGTGCTAGCCTTTGCCCCGCACTGGGACAATAACAGACTGGTATTATTATTTATTACTATCTAGTAATAAATAATTAAATATAATATTATTTACAGCTAAGTAATTTTGTGGATCATTTTAGATTCACATCCAAAATTACAGAAGCTAGCTCTCAAGTCTCAAGCATTACTTAAATCTAGTTTAACCTTTCAAGCACTGTGGATTCACATGTGTACTGTGGTACTTTATTTCCCTTTTCTTTGTTCCGTCCACCCTTACATTTAGTACAGTCAAATTGTATATGTTTACGGCTTAATTTAAATATATAATAATATGGTTATGCTGAAGAGTTTATTTTGAACGCCCTAATCTATGGAACTTGGAGTTGGATTTGAAAAAATCTTTTTGTATTTGATAGTCTAAATCTTGAAGAAGGAGCGGAAGACTATCTAACATCACAGATTTTTTTTTCCTGTTTTCATTTATTATTGAATTGCACTCATTAGTGAGTCTCCACATCACACAAAGATTGTCTAGTAGAAGATTCCTATGGCATTAAGTCTGCCTCTGTTTATGTGCTATAAGTAGAAAAGAAATAAATCACACTATGAACCTTAAGAGCGGGTGAAACCGCAAGGCACAGCCATTTGGTAAGTTTCCTAAAATCTTTTATTGACAGCTACATTTTAAAGACAATGTAAAAATAAGAACAGTAATATATATCAATGCATGAAAGAGACAAAATATAACTAGGTTCTGCGTCCCGAACTACAAGTTGGTCTAATAGACAAGTTTCAGAAACGAGGAAATTGTGGTGCAATAGGGTAATTATATAAGATGAGTAAAATATATTGCACCACAAGGCTGAAAGCTTCCAATAACCTTTGAGCTCTGTATCTAGTGCTGCAACATCAACTGAGTACTCATGAGTTCAATTATCTTAGAAGAGGTGGGTAATGAGTTGACAACGCTGTCCCTTCATTGAAACTTATTAACCTTTTGAACGCCAGAGCATAAACGCAAGCGCGTGCCCCCGGCGCAAATGCCTTGTAAATAAAAACCTTTAACTTCATCTTCTTCTATTTTAATTTTGTTACATGCCATTAAATACGCACGGGAGCTTCAATTTATAAAATATACAAATAAACACACACAAAAGTAATGATTTAATTGTTTATTTCGTGTTGTAGTACTGAGAGTGCACTGCTTATTTTGTCACATATTTCTGACACTGGCATACGGGGCATGCGTTCGCTTCACATGTATTATGTATGACAATGGCGTCCAAAAGGTTAAAGAATAGATAAAATAACCGATATAGAAGTCAGTTTTTTGTCAGAATGTACTTTAAGTATAGTTTATAAATTTGGAAAGGATTACAATAGGAAATTATGTTAGTAAAATGGGAAGCTATGTTACCAAATTAAATGACCCAACAGTAAGACAATGGTATTAAAATCACATGAAACACATCTCAGTCAGAGGCTCATCCTCGCAAATACTAATAAGAATATTGAAAAACAATAACAACGTCAATAGGCATGGCATGCAAATGCCATAGTCCGAAGTCAATGTAACCTGAAAAAAAGTAATGTGAAGCAAAGAGAACTCGAGCGTGTAAGTCATAGTTGGAAAATGTGTGTACATTTCATACAGCTATATATTTATAACTAGAACCAAATTGCATCATTAATGTTATGACATTGTTTTGTTTACATAATGCCACTCACCTGCCAAGGGTTCACTTTAGGTATTGGTGCTTCTACAAATTTCTTCGGCTGGCTCTCAGATGATTGCTGCTGCTGCTCTGGAGTAGGCTGCGGGTCCGTGTGCGCTGAAGGGGCCTTGTGAGGGCGCGGTGGAGCCCTACGCTCAGGGTACCTTCGCCCTTTCCCAGGACGGCGTCCGTGCGATATTACAGGCACGAACCCCTCCTCCTCCTCGTCATCCTGCTTCGTCAGACACACTGGAGGCGCGTCAGACACTTCGCCCGGCGCGGCCTCAATGTTCTCCTTGTTGCTGTCACCCCCTCTAAAGTTCAACACTGACGCGTAAGAGGGCCCTGCGCCCTCGGCGGACACGCGGGCGGCCATGCCGCCGCTGCCCTCGTTATGTAAGCCCGGGCGCGCGCTCCGCGCCGACAGACGATCACGAGCGCGCCTCCATGCCCCTCAACACGACGGCATGATGGGGTTAACCCACTAATCGCGAACGAACTTTCCCGATGAAAACGGCCCGATCGTACAGTGCGAAGGTCGAATTATTCACGAGTAACTCACACGTCCCAGTGGCGCGCACACACGGCCGGTCGCTAAGAAATATGAGCGAACCTCTCGTACCACACCGGACTGACCCTGGTTGGACCGTATTTACATCGAAAAAAATGCACTTCCGTCGTCTTGTTCCAACTTTTCTGGCACACTGAACGATCCGTACGCACTTTATCTATCGAAGTCGTGTACCGATCACTATGAAATACGCTTCTATTAACATAAAATCATAATAGAACCATATTTTGTTCACTATTCACACATGTGGTCGGACGCCCAAAAAGGGATTTTTCCGCAACACACACGGAACTTACGGAAGGCTGTGACTTCTAATTTTACACAGGACATTTTGACGCTAGAGGGCGTTGAATCGTCAGTGACAGTGAAAACGTTCATAATTAACAATAAATAAATAATTTTTTTTAACGAACGCTTAAAGTTTAAGTTACCAGAGCATATCCATGTAATTTAAAATATAATTATCCGTCAAAATAAGTATTGTTTTATATGTTTTTATGTTAGATAATCGACAGTTTTCAATGCTCGTCAACTTGTAAATATGAACGCATCCTTAAAAAATCACATTTCGGATCTTTGCAAAATGTTTGCAAATTAGCAATGTTCTGTGCAATACCAGAAAATAATATATTCTATAATATTATCAATGAAATAGTAATATAATCTAGTATGCAATAGAACACCTTATGATATTTTTAAATAACATGACTAAGTTTACAAAATAAAAACAGATATCTATTCAAATATATTTATTGTCTATGGCTCATCATTTGATAAAAAATAGATTTCGTTTTGAAATCGATTGCAATCTTGAAAACCACAAAGAAAACTAAAAACTTAAAAGTTACACTTACAAGAAAAAAACGAATTAAAAATTAAATAACTATAAACAAGTCATAACTATAAAAGTGACGATTTTTTTGCCGTTTGTATATATTTGATTTTTAAGGTAGGCTACAAGGACACAGACAGGTAACAAAAGAAGGGTGAAACTGGATAATTCAGAGTACAAACGAGACCATTGGGACCATAGGAAATTAAATTTTACACATAACGTTCCGTTTCTTTTCTAAGCAAGCTAAGGACCGTTTCGGAAATCAACCATTTTTCACACAGGCGCTTACGCGTGGTGATTTACAGAAACACATTTTTATTAGTTTTCGCCATGATATCGCTTACCACATTGGCAAAATGCAAATAGGGTTAAAGGGGTGAAAAGTGGAAATTTTTATGACAAAAAAACTTATCATAGTCTGTGGACTTGAAACTTGGTATATTATAGTGTACGAATACTTGCCCATAAAATTAAAAAGTATGTTTAGTTTGTTAACGTTAGGTTGGCCACTCTTGTTTTGTTTCTGAATTCAGTTTCCGGATACGGAATTCCGTGACCGCGGTGCAGACATTCAATTTTATTCGTTTAAATTTTGCTGCTGTACGCCTTTGTGTACGCCTTCATGACGAAAAATGAATTGCATATTATCTGTCAATAAACAAAATTAATACAACATAAGTTCAAAAACAAATTTTTTTTTTAGGTCATGACTGTTATCCTCTAGATGGCGCCATATTCAATTCAAAAACTACACAGCGTATAAACGATCGAGACGCTTCTAACGAGACATCATTTGTCAAATAATGATAAGGAGGTTAGAAGTAGGTAATGAGTGAGATGAACATCCATACATACATACTGGTCAAAATTATAATCCTCCTTTTTGGTGGTTATTAGGTTCAGCTCTCTATAATAAATAGTATAGTAATCTACGGTTGGACCCATTGAGGACTTGAGATCAAAACAGAGTCCATTCATTCTTAAGAGGGATAATATATTAAAAACACACTCAGATGCATTCTTCAATCTTAAGAGAATGTATAACGCGCATGTAGATTGAGATGTTTCTGGGTTTAAGGGGAGGATTGACTTTCCCACACATGCCCATCACGTGCACATCTTTGCCCGTTATTATTTCAGCTGTATAGGGTACGCCCAGTTCATTCATCTCTATGGGGAACGTACGAAATCCAAGTGGATGACGTCGCCGTCAGAGCGCTAGTTCGGAAATCCGGCCTCGTGATAATTCGGACAATACATACCCAAGAAACTTCTACAATTTCTACAATAATGATAAACGTCTTTACATGACCTTAAAACATACGGCAGGGGGGCACACACCCAACAGCAGAGTAGACATAACAGAAACGCACACATGTGCGTACAATATGTCACATGACATTTTATAATTGTCATGCCTGCGAATCCGCATTCGGGGCATATGACAGGCATTGAAGTGAAACCGAAGGTGTAGACTCTCGCAGGCGGTGGGGGGAGAGCAGGTTCAATATAAACATCAAAAGCCCCAGTATAAGTCGGTGGAGGAGGGTGTTGAACGAAAGACGGTGACGGATAAAATGTGTTCATAAACCTGGGCCTTCGTCTGACTGCGATTTGGCGTAAAACGAACGAGTAAGTCGGCGGGGCGCTTGACAAGGAATCTGGTGGCGTTATCTCTCCCGAGTGGACACTGTACACTTGGCTCATATTAGTGGATGATTGTAACCTGAAATGACTGATAACTGAAAGAGTCAAAGAACTTTCGTTAAGTTTTGATAAAGCTTGTAGGAATAAAGTTGGGGGTTCAGGGTCAGCGGACACCGAGAGTTGTACCGGCACGGTAGTACTGTGGCTTTGAGTAGCGGAATCAATTCTTAAAGGGGCATTGGAACTTAATAAATAACCATTATTCGTAATATATGAAGGGGTTCCTGAAACAAGTTTTGCAGCACACAAGGATATTGCATATTCGACATTGCTTTTTGAACAATTTGTCATAGATCCAACGTTTTCGTATTTTGGGCCAACCTGTTCATCTTTTGTCGTTAATGCGGCTCCTTTCAATAACGGTTTTTGTTCTTTTGACTCAGATGATTTAACTTTTGTTGAAGCAATTTGTTTTTTTGGTATTATTACTATTTCTTTTGATGTAACTGTAGTTAAATTCATGTGTATGTTCGTTAGAGAGGTTCGTTGTTTCGACGAAGACGATTCATCGTTAGTAGAATCAATCTTGATTGTCGATAATGCTTTTTTTTCTTCGGTTGAAATAGATTCGTGTTTTCTTAATTTAGTACGAATTGCCAGAACGCCCATTTCTTCTTTTGCCACGACCAGTTCGTTGGCCGTTAAAACTGCTTGTGGTTTCGAAAAAGCTGGTTGGTCTTTCGAATAAGCAGGCTGGACGTATGAAAAAGTTGGTTGCTCTTTTGAAAAAGCTAGTTGGTCTGTTGCAAATACAGGTTGGTCTTTTCTTAATATAGTTAGGGATATCGGTGTAGTTGATTGGTCTTCTGAATAAGCTGGATGTTCAATTATTGTTGTTGTTGGAGATTGCTCTTTAGACGATTCGTCTTTAGTAGAATCAATCTGAATTGTCAAAAACTCTTTTTGTTCTTCGGCTGAAAGGGATTCGTGTTTTCTCGATGCAATAATAATTGCTGGAAAGCTTATTTCTTCTTTTGTTACCACCGGTAGGTTTACCTTTAAAACAGTTTGTGTTTTCGAATAACCTGGTTCTTCTTTCGAATACAGAGGTTGGGCTTTTAGAAAAAGTGGTTGTTCTTTTGAAAAAGCTGGTTGATCTCTTAAAAATACGGGTTGGTCTTTCGTTAACACAGTTACTAAAGTCGGTGTAATTGACTGGTCTTCTAAATGAGTCGGATGTTCAGTTGTTGTTGTTGGAGATTGCTCTTTTGCCGTTAGATCTTTTTCAATTTTTGATTGGTCTTCCTTTGTTATTGGCTCTCTATCATTACTGCATTCAGGCTTCTCATCCATTTTAGCTGTTGAAATACTACATTTGCATAAGAATTAATCAGAACTATGCGTTTATAATGGGGAACAATTACATCTACTACCTTACTACTTTTATTTTAATTTTGTTAATATCTCAAGCGCCGAAACACCCCACATATTAAATAAGTTAAGCCATGACTTTAATTGAGGGGCAACCGCTCTAAGTTCTACCCGCGTTAAGTCTAAAACTACACACAAAGGCGAGGCATTACATTTTTATCTGGGCAACCCAGTTCCGCACAGCGTTTGCAGTTAAAAAGAAGTGCTGGTAATAATAAATGCCATAAAATGTAGACCTTGTAATAGCGCAAGGAACTTTTGGTGTATCTGAAATGTTGTGCTACATGTAGCGTTGTGTTGCCCCGCTAGATACAAGCGTATCCAATGGTGGTGGATAAATATAAACATAGTTTTATTAAAATAGTGGTATGTGGTACAGCTACCTGTTCAAAAGAGTTTCACAGGTTTAATTCGTGCATCAAAGAATTTTTAAAACACTCGTTGCCAGCGCACGTTTGCAACCAACATTTTGTGGGCACTTTATGGATATGATAAAATTAATTCAGTACCGTTTCAAGATTTCTTTTGTTGAAAATTATATTATCTCCATATATAAAATTACTATTTCAAAATACTTGTAAATAATAATAATTCGTGTATTCTGAAATGTCATAATTATTTGTCACTTCGCTTTATACCTTGACTTTAAAAAATGCTCTTGCCTGGTTGTAACCATTGGACTTTTTATAAATCGATACCTTTGTTTTGTCAAAAATCTTACTCAATAATAAAAGACATTTTATATTTTTTTACACTTTTATATTAAAGAAACACATGGGCTATATAATTTGTTATCCAATTGAACACAGTTGTTTAGTTTATGATGTAATTTTTTGGGCTGGTCACTGCCTTTTCATACTGTCAAAAAACCATTCTAATTTCCGGTCTTTTAACTCCTCCGTGGCATGGCGGATGGTCTGTACCGCCGCCTATAGTGTTATTTGGAGGAACAACTTCGCTTATAAAGCGAAATGGTAAGTTTATTGGGAACTGATGTGATTGTCTAACGTTTAATATTGTTAAGTGAATCAATCCGATGAAGTGAAAGTGTGTAGTTGAAAGTAATTTATTACAATGCTCGAAACACGTGTTTGCTTTTACAATTCGAAAAAAAAGTCTGATCTGATGGTGTTTCGTAAGTTATTTGTGTAATTAAACACTCATATAGGATAAGCTATTGTTTTATAGTTTTTGTTCAACTGTAAACTATGTTATAAGACGACTTCTCGATCGATTATCACCACACGCCATTGATGCATCCTGTTTATAATTCTTAAATCACTATGAACATTTACGTTTTTATGTTACTAAACGATGATGAACACTAATTAACTCATGTTTGCTATAAAATAACATGTGAAAGTGCTATTTTCCAAACATTTTTTTGTTATGAAAGTGTGCGAGAATTTTGAGGTTATAATTGTTCGATCTCCCATGATTGCCGGAATCCTTGACTTTTCCGAATGAAAAAAATCTCAACATGGCAAAATAACCTTATAAATATCATTCCCATCGCAATCATTTCAGTTCTAAGAAAATGTGCTAACTAGTAACTGTGTAACATCCGCAATCTTTTTTACTATTTCAACATTTTTAAGATTCACATCCCCTATACTCTTCCTAGCTGAACTACTATAGTCTTCTAGGTACAATTTTACGGGGTAAAGTAAACAGTTCCCTTAGGAAACATGGCTAGTAAATACTAGCTGTGTGTCGACTTGTGGAACAACAAACATTCTCTAGGCGACACGTAAACGAATGTCTAAATATTGAGATCCATTTGATTTACTTAGGTGTCGCCTAGTGAGTGCGTTAATTTCACTGTATTGAATTAGGTGTTACTATTGTAGTGTAAATATTTGTTGATATACTTGCTGGAGGTCTTGGGTTCGATTCCTGGGCCAGGTAATAGATATTGAGTTTTTCAATCTGGAATTTCTCAGTAGTAACCTGTTGTTTTGATATATGCCACCGATTGCATGGAACTAGCATAACTGATGAAATGTGGGTGTAATACACCTCTGCCCTTCCCTTTGGTGATTACAGGTGTGATGTTATTTTAGTTGCTTGTACTGCGGACTAGTTAACCAAGACATCCCTATTCCACTCCTAAATACAGACTATCGACCTAGCGGATGAGCAATCAGCTTCTATTCTATAGGTTATGTGTTGAATTCTGACCTTAAACATTTGTATACCCACAAATAGATGCAAGTTCAAGGTCAATCACTATGAACATGGTTAATTACACAAATACAAACTCTTTCAGCTTGTGAACTGTTATTATCTACCGTACACATTCCACATATTCAGAAACTTTTGGTTTTATTTCAGAGTCTATCAGTTGCCCGACCTCTTGTGTCGGTTTACACGGAGAAGAGTGAGGCCGTCGCTGGCGCCTCCCTCCCTCTCCCGTTCGTTTTTAAGGCCCCCATCCGGCCTGACCTCGTCAATGATGTGCACGTGTCGATGTCTAAGAATGGCAGACAGCCATACTCCGTGAGCAAGGAGGCTGGTGAGTTGTTTTATAGTTTTTAACTTTCATTTTTTTTTAAATAGTTGGGTCTGTGGGAAAGAGACAACTAAGAATTTCAATTTATGCAGCCTTTTCGTCTAATTATCCGTAGCTTCAATTGTGCAACATAATGCTGCTCTTTTCTGATTGAATTGTAGGAGCCTAGACACTTGAATCATTACTCTGGCACTTGTTGAGCATCTTTGATTCTGGGTTTCAGGAATTCATTTAGGAATACTGTGGTGGGAGTTTATAACACAATCAGTTTTATTTCACATGACATTATTTTTTGTTCTTGAATAGACAATTATTCACAAACATAAACCAATTGTTTGACGACACGGTTGGCGCAGTGGTTGAGCCATCGGCTGCTGCGCCGCGTGTTGTGGGTTCGATCCCCGCACGGAACAAATATTTGTATGACCTACAGGTAGTTGTTCCGGGTCTGGCTGTTTGTGTATGTGAGTTTAAATGTTTGTAAACGCACCCACGATACAGGAGAAATTCCTAGTGTGGGGCAACGTTTTTTTTTTCAAAAAAAAAAAAAAATGGTATTTGGCACTAAATGTCCACACTCTCAGATGATATTGCCGTGGAGCGTTACTGCGGATTAGTGCGACATCAACGTAAAGACATGGCGTTCTGGACTCGCTCTGTAGTGAGGACGGGTGCAGAGTTTTTGCTACAAACAATTCTATAAAAACATTCTGATGTAAATTGGCTTTAACCTTCATTAGGATGTTCCTTTCAAGGGTCAAATCCTTACCAAATTCAACTGTTGTGAGTTTGAAACAGCAACCTCAGTGTTTGATTCTAGAAACACATTAGCATAATCAATATTAAGGTTTACAGGTACACAGTTGACCTTGACCCCAATGTCAAGGTTAAAATATAAAACTTCAAATGTCACTCACTTTTTTCGGTATTAATTACACACATGCATACATGTCAAGAGATCAGATCTTTTCAAGAATAGAATTTCACCTTAGCTCTTAATCCAAGGTCAAGGTCATATACTTATAACACTTTTTTGTCTCTGTCTACCAGGTCACCAGACCAGTGCCGAGTCATGGGGTACCGGTCGTGCTGTGGCCCGTATCCCGCGTGTGCGCGGTGGTGGTACCCACAGGTAATAAATTACGGTTTTAATTTATAACCGCAACTCCGCGACTTAGCGCGTAGGAAGCGGGAATAGGGCTACATTCCAACCTGGTTATTTGTCCGGATTATCGAGCCATAGGGATCTTTTTCAGAAACAAGGAATATTTTAAATCATTCTTTTCCAGCGTCCGTTTTTTTGTCATGAGTTCTAAATGGTAACTCAACAAAGACACAGATCCCCGTTTAAAACTGTCACAGTACAAATTACTGTGATGAGTGACAATGGCGGGGTACAGCAAATTTCTAATAGCGCGGACGTCTACTCCCTGTGGGTAGACGCATTCGATATGTTAGAATACATGTATATTACTAGAGCTTTCACACAATTTTAACCAACTTCAAAGTAGGAGGTGGTCAATGCCACGTGATGTCGTTGACGTCGTCTCTCCTGTCGGGATTCCCCCTAGGAGTCTGTTAGAACTATTTTTTTTGTAAAGTACCTGTATGACTTTACAAAAAAAAAAGTTATTTATAATTCTGGCCAATTTGTTACTACTCTTTTTTTTCGAGGGTAGTTGTTTTTATGTAAAGTGTACAAAATAAGATGCTTAACTGTCTTTAAAAATAAAAAAAATAAACCCACTTTGGTGGCAAAAAGTAATCAATTGAAACGAACATAGCCCACCAACTTCCAAAATTAAAGTTATTTTACACTCTTTTGTGTTTTTTTTTAAATAGAGTGTTAATAAAAGACTTGAGTTTACGAGTTCATCAAATATTGTGTTCCCACTCAGGTCTGGCCAGGGTGCCTTCGGTAACATGTGTCGTGGAGGTCGCATGTTCGCGCCAACCAAGCCGTGGCGTCGTTGGCACCGCCGCGTGAATCTACGTCAGAGGCGCGCCGCCGTCGCCGCTGCCGTCGCAGCCAGCGGAGTGCCCGCTCTCGTGCAGGCCAGAGGTATGTACGAATCAAACATGGAGAAGTTCCAGCACCTTAACACTAAGTGCCCAGCACCCGGCCCCCGGGTTGAAAAAGAGTTTGTTCATGTCTCGGAACTCGCTTCCCGAGTCGTACATGTAAAAAGCTATAGATGAGATGTGAACATGCCCATCACCCCCTACCATGCACCTACACATTATGTTATTTGCCAAACAGTTTGAACTGGGTTTCGCTGCCCACTTCAAAATGTTTGGGTCAAGAAAGGTCCATAGAATGGAAGAGATTGATTCTTGACTCTAGTGTTAAACTTTTTATCAGTTAAACACAAAGTAAGTGGACATTAGGGAAAGCCGACGAAAGATTGATCTACAACCAGGACCAACGGTACCTGCAATAGGCAAAGATTAGCCATGGATCAAGTTACTCATAGCCTATGATGGCGGCTAAGTCCATTTTAGTTAATGTTTTTAGTTAATGCTTATCCCTTCACAAGAGTCCCACATATGGGTTAGGGTCTAAAATTTCTCCTTAAAAGCTAATTACAGATCTACATATCTGTCTTTATGTCTATGGAGAAAGATAAAACTTCCAATCCAACCATCCGGCTGAATATCAATATTCAACACGGACGTAAACTTTGGAAAACATTCTCATTGAAACTTTTCTTTAATTCCTTGGTAGGCAGCTTTCTTCAATGGAAACTCAGTATTGAATTTCCTGTACAGGTCACATCATCGAGAAGGTACCTGAGCTGCCCCTGGTGGTCTCCGACAAGGTCCAGGAGATCAACAAGACCAAACAGGCTGTCATCTTCCTGAGACGCATCAAGGCCTGGTCTGATGTCCTCAAGGTTAGTTAAATATCCTTGTTCGAGACTTAGTGGACTGCATACTATGGTAATATTGAGACAGAATCTGGCTTCAACAACCACTGCTCTTTATTTTAACTCGAGTTTTCATAGAAGGAACCTCAAGCAGTCCTGCTTTATATGATTTCCTTATAGTATGGAAACTATAGCTTTCTATGAACAAGTTACTTTGTACCAGTTACTAAAAACAATATAGCATAATGGCTGTGTTCCCTGAAGAGGTTGGCACAGGTGTATCTATAGTGCACCCACATTATGCCAGGTAATGTTGAATCCTGTACTGCATGTTTGTATATGTATCACCTTAATTTCTCCTTAAAAGCTAATTACAGATCTATATATCTGTCTTTATGTCTATGGAGATAGATTAAACTTCCAAGCCAACCATCCGGCTGAATATCATTGTTCAACACGGACGTAAACTATGGAAAACATCTTATTCTTAATAAAATATTATATAAATTAGGAAATATCACCTTATGACTACCGCTTCGTATAATAATATAAATCCTGGGGTTACAAAACCACTATTACTGTACCGAAATTTGCAGAGGAGGTATTATCCATACTAATATTATAAATGGAAAAGTGTGTGTGTCTGTTTTTCCGTCTTTCACGGCAAAACGAAACGACTAATTGACGTGATTTTTTAAGTGGATATATTCGAAGGGATGGAGAGTGGCACAGGCTACTTTTTGTCTCTTTCTAACCCCAACTTCTTAACGCGAGCGAAGCCGCTGGCAAAAGCTAGTTCAATTATGCCTCCCTCTAATTTTAGATTTTATTATAATACAAAAGCGTAGCCCCATTATAAATAAATTAAACATAGTTTACAATCAACCGTATTTGGCTCGTAACTTGAAATTAAACCTCGTTCTCTTTGCTCAGGTGTACAAATCCCAGCGTCTCCGCGCTGGCAAGGGTAAAATGCGCAACCGTCGCCGTGTCCAGCGCAAGGGACCCCTCATCATCTACCACAAGGACCAGGTAAGGATCTTGAAGCATCTAGAATATATTTAGCAGATTATCATCAATTCATCAGCCTATCGCCGTTATCACAATTAATTTGGGATCAGCACAGGATGTCGCTTTTTACTCGAAATAAAATACGAGAAGGATGGATTCAACAAGTATTTTTTTTTTAAGTAGATTTAGACTACTGTTTATTTCAGTTTACTTAAGTATCTTTATAACAAGGTTTGTCAACTTTTTCATAAAACGATACGAAACGATCTTATGATCCCCTTGACAAACAAAAAACAGGTAAAGAAAACTATCAAAAATCGTTTTTCATTTCACGAAAGTTCCAGGAGAATAATAAACACGTAATAATGATTTAACGAATATTTGAATGCTACGAGCTAGTGAGAAATATCTGTACATGCTTACGGCAGTAGTTCAGCCATGTCTTTTTTAAGTAAGACCTTTATGATACACTGTCACCCCAACAGCGTATAGTTGGGGCGTTTTAAAGCTTCAACTTCGTCTAGGGGTAATAACAACGCGGCACAACCGAACTGCACGCGTTTATACGCATAGTGGATCATAAGTGTCGCTACAAGATTACTAACATATATTTTACTTGCCCTTCGTCCGCGTGGATTTCGTACCTTTCCCTTCGAATGTTAACATCCCCTACACCCCCTTTAAAGCTTAATCTTGAAAATAATAATAGTCTGAAGCACTCGGGAATAATGTAGCTTTCTAACAGTGAACATTTTATTTAAATTGGATCATTACTTCCGTGACCGTTCGTAACATATCGAGACTCCTCCGTGCCTCGGAAAGCAAAGCCGTTGGTCCCGGCTGTCATTTGTAGATCTTTGACAGTCGTTACGGGTATTCAGAAGCCCCAAAGTCTTTCAACCAGTCTTACCAAGGAGCATTATTTTGCCTAGCAACGAGGTTGTGGAAGTCAGATAGGTAGTCGACTTATGTAAAATATTCAGCTGCATTTGGCTAGACTGGAAGCCGATCCCAACATAGTTGGGAAAAAGCTCGGCAGATGATGGTGATCATACCTTACAAAACAAATTTTCCCCTTTAAAATAGTAGAGAACATTTCCGATAAACAAAAGACGAAACGCGACTCACAATATTTCCATTTGTTTAAGTAGTCAAACCTCCTTAACCAATGCTGCACCCAAACTATTTGTCTGCGACCGCGCCTGCTCTGAATGTTTCTATCTAGCTGTAAAAGTCCAGGAGGCAGTTGGTTCCAGTGTCTAAATCTCCACTTTCCCTCACCAGGGTCTGACCCGCGCCTTCCGTAACATTCCCGGCGTCGAGATGCTGAACGTGGACAAGCTCAACCTGCTGAAGTTGGCGCCCGGTGGTCACCTCGGACGCTTCTGCATCTGGACCCAGTCCGCTTTCGACAGGCTCGGTGAGTAACAATAGACACACGTATTCTGTATCCAAATCTGAAGCGCCATTTCGCTTCATTCACTGATCATTACTTTTCTGTTATATAAATAGTCATATTATAACTATTTATATGACAGAAAAGTAATGATCAGTGTTGTTTACTACTAAGAGAGAATTACTACTAAGTAATTAAATGGTCAAGCTCATATTTTGACTAAGGTGTAGATCTTGTCAAGTAAAAGCTAAGTTAGGATGTGTACAATTTGACAGTGCGAGCCGCATGTTCTCGTCTTGGTAACATTTAACATGAAATTGTTTTTGTTGGGATACTTATTTCCAACTGAAATGATTTTCACTTAAAATTTGAGATGTACCGAATAATCGGGTAAGCCGACTATCCATATTTGTAATCGGTGACTAGTCGGCAAAAACTACCAACTAGTCGTCGAAATATTTAAATTTTCTTAGGTTTTTTTTTTGCAATTTGCAGCTCAGTATTGAATTGTATGTTATTTAGAAAGTTATTCGCGATTATTTCACGAAGTATTGTTAATTCAAATTATTAATACTATTTTTTAGTTAAATTCGGCGATTAAATGACTTTCTTGATGACAATTGAGCACAATTGTAATTTAGAGAGTTGTAATTGTGATTTCAATCATTATATTCCGAGACATGTCTGAAACGGTCGCGAATAACGTTGTCAAAAACTTACTGAGCTTCAAATTGCAAAGGAACCTAAGAAAATTTTAAATTCACAAGCTGCCTATATAGACACACATTGGTTTATATTTTTGTCGTATCGTAAATTATAAAAAATCGTATGTAGTTATTTTTATTTAAGTTGTTTCCCCTATAAGCCTTACCCGTTTTGTTCTATACAAAATGGAGTTACGAATATTGTGGGGTATATCATAGTTCCCTTAGGAAACATTGACGCAGACAACTAGTCTGTCAGTGTGTCGATATGTGGAATACATGCATTTATTATTTAATAAAGTTTATTATGTAGAACTGAGAATATTTAAGGTGGACGGGACATCTACTCACAACCTGATACCATGAGTTCAGTACCTGATTCTGAACCCCTCAGCACTGAAAGGCTTTGCCTTTTTTTACGATTCTATCTGATGTGCATTAAATTATCAAAAATCAGAGGGAGAAAAGAGAGTTTAATAAAAGAATTAAATTGATTTTATTTCATTTCTCTTCTTTTGGAGAAGATGGATAGAAAACATGAGTTTTATACAGACTACAAGTTAAAAAATAAAAAAGCCAACCAAAAATGTCAGTACTCCCTCCCCACCCCTTCCGGTTGGGGAGGGAGTCCAGAAGTACCAAACTCGTGGTATCAGGTTGTGCGTTGATGTCCATAACACCCTGTATCGTCATGAATAAATAACCGTACCAGTTTCCAATGATCAATTTTTATCCATAATCTATTTCCCATCTAACTAGATAACTCTTTCTACAGACCCCCTGTTCGGCTCATGGAAGACTCCGTCTAAGGAAAAGAAGAACTTCAACCTGCCCCAGCCTAAGATGGCCAACACCGACCTCAGCCGTCTGCTGAAATCTGACGAGATCAGGAAGGTGCTGCGCGCGCCCAAGTATGTACACTCATCATCATTATGTCCAACTGGGAACTGTGTGAACGGCTCCAATTTCGATTAGTAGGTTTCGGGGTCAATTCTTGGCTTTCGCCACGCTTGCTGACCTCAAAACGGCGAAAGAAAACGTCGTGAGGAAACTTGCATTTCCTATCTGCTCAAACTGGGTTCAGGTGTTGGGTTATGGTACTCTCTGTCTAACAGAGAGGTGACGTTTCTTCACAGGATTGGTTGCAATCCAGGACTTTTTTAGCACTAATAATTCAGCCTCACTGCGAGAAAAGTGGGGATTAATTCACCGTGCGGGATATTTATATTTTTCCAATCGTGTTTTGCCAAGCAGTACTTCGAATATTATACTAAATGATGATACTCTCTTTCAGAGCATTGGGTTATGATAACCATGATTACTTAAACGTTGACACATACTGAATACTCCACACCTTTTCTCACTGCCACATCCCTTTAACTTAACATTATCTAATACTCTTCGTGTTTCTCTTGCAGCAAGCGTGTGGTTCGTGCTACCAGGAAGCTGAACCCCCTGACCAACACAAAGGCTATGCTGAGGTTGAACCCTTACTCGGCCGTGCTCAGAAGGAAGGCCGTTCTTGACCAAGACAGGAGGAACAATGTCAAAGCTCTGGCTGTTGCCGCCAAGCGTGGAGTGAGTTATAAAACTAAGCAATTAAGTTGTGTGAAGCTGGATTACCGTCATCCGTCAATTTACAGCATAATAGGAGACAGGACTATTTATCAAAACATTAGATGAGAATTTTATATTTCCAAGACTACACATTGCCGGAAATTGATTAAAAATATGAAAGAAAGATATAACATTTAGGTTATTAATATTAAATACACAAAAATAAATACATTTAAAATAAAAGGACCTGCGCGAGGACAAAAAGGCAAAAAAAAAGAGGAAATGGTGGCAATATTACCTTGAGAAGTATTGGGTGAGCGTATCTCCTTTCTTGTCACGCGAAGCTGTCATCTTCTTTTTTTCTTTCAATTTCACATCTGTCGGGCGTCCCGTGACCGCCAACTCTTTTTACTTACTGTATTGATATCTCTCTAATTCGAATTTAGTCCTGTAGCCTAAGGAGCCTAGGAGAAAAGGTTAAAAATCATATGATTTGTTGGGCAACCAATCTGATACCCCAGGTGAGGGGTACCCTCCATTGAGCTGCATACATTTAGCTGGCAGCGCGACTGGGTTGCATTACCACTGGTCTCCTAGTGAGGTGGGGCATGTATAATCTCATTCAGAAGCCCGCACACAGAGTAGAATAGTTGGATACTAAGAAAAACCTTCACAATGATGATACTCTCTTTCAGAGCATTGGGTTATGAGAACCATGATTACTTAAACGTTGACACATACTGAATACTCCACACCTTTTCTCACTACCACCCTCCTCAAAGTTACCTCCACTATAATCATACCCCTTTACAGATCAAACTGTCGGAAGCTGACCCAGCAGTGAAGGCCGAGAAGCTGCGCCTACGCAGGGTGAAAGCCGCTAAGGCCGCCGCCGCTAAGAAGCCGAAGAAGCCCGTAGGAAAGAAAACCGCTCCTCCACCACCCAAGAAGGCGAAAGGTGTCCAGAAGAAACCTGGCCAAAAGAAAGTCAAGAAGCCAGTTAAGCCTAAGCCTGTAGAGAAGAAGAAGTGAAGGAGTTAATAAATTTATATATTGACACACATAAGTGGTTTTGTTTTTTGTATTGTGTAGTTATCCTATTTTTAATACCAGACTGTAACAACAACAACTTACTCACTCACACATAATAAATAATGCTATTCACACAGCATCATCTAGCCCCAAGCTAAGCAGAGCTTGTGTTATGGATACTAGATGACTGATATACTTAATACAATACATTACATAGATAAATATTTTATTATACATAGCATATACCCAGAACACCCGGAACAAACCTTTGTAGATCGTACACACATTTGTCCCAAGGCGGGAATCGAAATAAACAGAAATCACAAACAGTTATAGGTATAGTGAATTCGTCACTTACAGAAGTGTACACAAATCAGAAACCAACACAGAATTTAAGTTTTACAATAAACAGATACTTGAAATTGGGCTATGTACAGAAACCTGGCAGGAATTACTGAATAACTGTATAACAAAACAACTAAAATAGAAAAAAAAAAGTTTGAAAAACAAGAGAAAGAAAGTGCATGCAATTTTTATTTAAACTGCCCCACTAGGAATGCCTCCTGTATCGTGGGTGCGTTTACAAATATTTATAACACAAAAAGCCAGACCTGGAAAAACTACCAGTAGGCCATGCAAATTTGTTGCGTGCGGGAATCGAACCAGCGACTGGTAGCACAGCAGCGTGTGGCTGACTCTGGCTTGGCCACCATCAGGGATTTTAATTTTGATAACACAAATATTTAGTCGCTAATTAGTCGAAATTAGTCGCCAAATATCAGATTTAGTCGGTCACTGGTTCAAAAGTTAGAAGGGTTTATAGGTGGCCGATCTGGAGAGAGTCTCCCCAGTTTGGCCACATTTATATCTCAAAAACTAGGATACCTAACGAAGATCTGTTTTCTCCCAGATTTAGTCGCTAATTAGTCGAAATTAGTCGCCAAAAATCAGAATTAGTCGATCACTGGTTCAAAAGTTAGAAGGATTTATAGGTGGCCGATCTGGAGAGACTCTCCCCGGCTTGGCCACATTTATATCTCAAAAACTGGGAACACCTAACGAAGATCTGTTTTCTCCCAGATTTAGTCGCTAATTGGTCGAAATTAGTCGCCGAGTCACAGATTTAGTCGGTGTGTAATTAAAAAGATATTAAAGTAATAAATTTCTCCATACATTGGTACAAGCAAGTACAAAACACTTTAAGTAGTTTCTAGACAATACCTATTATGTCTTAAGACGCTACCCCGACCAAACGACCTTGAGTATTCGGTCCTCTGTCCCGTTGATAAGTCTCGCTCTGTCCCGCTCACTCCGCCCGCGCATTTATCACAAAATCCACAATAAAATTGGAATTCTTTTAATAAAAAAAGATAAGCGATCTAACTAACCTTAATTAGAGCCAAATGGTGTCATATTAGGTATTAGATACCTAATATATATATATAGATCGGTATATACATCTTTGATTTAAGAGCGCTGGGTCCCCGTGCTAGCATAGTATTAGGTAGATACATCATATATTCTTATTTGGCAACAGAAGTTTTATTATTCTAACGTAATTTAGGCCTTAACATTATAATTTGGTAAAACAGTTGTATGCGACTGTACATCTTGACACCAAATAGGCCAAGAGCCAGGTGTAATGTTTTCAAAGAAAATTAACCTACTCTAACATAGCAATTTATAACATAAACAAAATTATTTAATTGAGAATTTATATCTCTCTGACATTTCTAATGACTTTAGACCGATAAAACGAGAAGTATATTACACATATTAACAGAAATATTTTTATCTTGGCAATTTTTCGTTATCTTTTCGATCTAGCTCTTGGACTATACCTTAAAAGTTGAACTCATTTTATCTTCTAAACTAAGACCCGACTAAATCTGTGAATCGGCGACTAATTTCGACTAATTAGCGACTAAATCTGGGAGAAAACAGATCTTCGTTAGGTATCCTAGTTTTTGAGATATAAATGTGGTCAAGCCGGGGAGAGTCTCTCCAGATCGGCCACCTATAAATCCTTCTAACTTTTGAAACAGTGATCGACTAATTCTGATTTTTGGTGACTAATTTCGACTAATTAGCGACTAAATCTGGGAGAACTGAACACTAGGAAGTGGTGAAAGGTGTCGTTAAAAGTGTAGCACGTCGTGCTACACTTTTAACGTAACAGTGACGTCACAAGCCCCTTCTCCTGAACTTTGATGTGCTATATCATTGTCACTTATTATTGATTTGAGTAAGCAAAAAATACGTGACGGACTAAATAGACTTAATATAGTTGCACAAACTTTTGTTTGTCATAAATATGACCCAGTCAGAATGGACACGAAAATATTGGATGAAGACCGAGTCGTGCAGTGAATGGGTTAAATATAACATTCCTTTAGATAGAAATGATGATTTTAATGCACCAATAGAATTTCGTGATTTAAATAAATAAATAAATATTGCTGGAGGCCGGGCCTTTACAATGAGGGTCGAGAATTATGTACTGGTATCAGTTTTTGTGCGTCAATGTGCCTTCAGCCCTGTATGTACGCGTCTGCATAACCTTTCGATGTATATATATATGCAGTCGTTATGTTAAAATGTAATGCATAACCTAAAAGAATCATGATTTTATGAGCTTCAATAAAATTTCCACAATAAAAAATACATTAAATTTAAATTTAAACGAAACCTTTTCCTTTCTCATGCCTGGTAGAAGTACCGGCCATGTTGAAACAATTTGAACTTCTACTATTTACTAGTTCCATATCAATATGCTTAAGTCAAGGGCCTTTGCTGAGCGATTTGAGTAAGTCCTTTTAATCGACTTAAAAAAAAGATGTTTTCAATTCGACTATGTTTTTTTTTTCGTATGTGTGTTACGCGTTCATTTCGCCGACTATATAGCAGTTGACATTAACTATTGTATTGTTAATTTATTATTTAGTACCTAACTTACCCACTTAAAAGTGAAAAATAAAAAAAACGCAAAAAATAGGTACAATCAACTTAAAAAAAAAACTGTAAAATAAGTCGGTGGCAAAAAATAAATCAAATGAAACAACCAAACTTCCAAAATAATAGTTATTTTACGGTTTTTTGAGTTTTAGTTTTAATCCGTTGTATAATCACCGGCAAATAAGATGGCAAAAGTCGTTAGATGCGCACAAGTCGATTTTTAGGTCTCTTTGGTGGTCAAGCGGGACGCGGGGTATGAGGTAGCGTCGATCCGAGCGCGCGATTGGTGCATCAGTCGACCCTTGCCTCCCGCACCGCGCCTTCGTCCCGTTCGCTCCCGATTACATTTCAGTGCACGAAAATTGAACCCTTTGTTTTTGTTGTGTTAAACTTAAGTGTTGTTATTGTTTTTAAATTTAGGATAGAGTTCCTGAAAAGGCATAGCATACGAGGAAAGTATGCTCAAACCAGAGTTATACAAATTAATAAAATAGGAAAAAGAACAATTTAAAACATACAGCATTGACCAAACACTTGCAGAACACAACCATAGTGTTCTGCGATTGCGACTTTCAATATGATGCCAAGGGTAGTTTTATTAACGGATAGTGACGACGACTAGTTTTTTTTTTTTTTTTATATATAAACTTTTTTGAATTTTAAATGCACGTTATTTATAACTCCTAATAAACTTGAATTCCTCTCCCTTCTTTATCTTTGTTCTATACAGTTATGATTAAATATAAATGATGGCAATAACAATAGAATAATGACGATCAATAAAAGTTACCACTTTTTTGTGCCACTAAGTGTACGATGCGCGAACTTACCCCCACTACGCCAAAATTTTGCCATCTTATTTGCCGGTGACTATATTGTTCATTATTTTGATCGTTGAGGTTACCATTTCAAGTTAAAATAAAAAAAATTGTTGTTAAAATCTCCGGACGTTGAACTTTTATATCTTTGGTTGATCACGTTGAGAGGAAGAATTAAAGACGACTAACAAAAGGTATTTATAAGGCAGATGTAAACGGCAACGCCCTAGAAGGACTTAAACTGACCTTATTGGTAAAGTTCTTCATAAAGGTCAGGTGCGGAGTATGATATTCGCAACCGGCGTGCGTGTGACCAGTTGTATGAACCATGCAAAAGGCATATATGAGGATATTTTCAGATGGCATTCTGTAGATTCTGCCTATCCTTATCGTAAAAAGGCGTGAGTTTATGTATTTACGACAACAACGCTCGGGCAGTAGCCCACCAGACACAATACCCGTCTGGTCGGAGTGTCCTCCCTTTTCTGTGGCGGATGAGGAAGTTTACAACCTGTTCCTCATACCCCAAGACGTAACTGATTGTTACCATTGTCCCTAGCTGAATCCATAGCAGAAACATCGGGAATCGGTTGGTAGAAAGACGGTCACCGGTCCAGCCACTCATCTTTATCATATCAAATCAAAATGCACTTATTCAAATCGGGCTGAGAATCAGCACTTTCTGAGTCAAAAATTACATAAGACAGTCCCCCACAACGCCCACCTTTCACCACTTCCTAGTGTTATTGCTGGGAAGAAGAAGTGGCAGAACAAACTCCCCAGAAATTGGCCACGCGATCACAAAAAACTTTATATTTAAGAAACACACATATACATTTGAACTTATACGAGGAGCTCGTGGCTAAATAAAAACAGCTGCACGGGTTGATCGACGGTTGAACTACGCTTGCCGAGATCTTGCCAGTCTGTGTTTGGGCAACTGTTCGTTGCACGTCGAGACTCCTCAGAAAGCACGTTAAGCCGTTGGTCCCGGCTGTCATTTGTAGATCTTTGACAGTAGTTACGGGTAGTCTGAAGCCCGAAAGTCGGACAACCAGTCTTACCAAGGGGTATCATGTTTCCTATTAAGTGGGTTGTGGAGATAGGCAGTCGCTCCATGTAAAACAGTGGTATTCAGCTGCGTCCGGTTCGACTGGAAGCCGACCCCAACATAGTTGGGAAATGGCTAGGCAGATGATGACATAGGTACATACTTAAACTGACACCTTATTTCCCATCTGGATGCGCAGAAACTTTAGATCACCACCTCGAAGGTGGTGATCCTTAGATTCTCATTTTGCTTCGTTTACGGTGATGTATGGACGCCAGCTGTACAGATGCGTATTACGCCAGGTGCGTACCGTGCGTATTTGCAACTGACGTCTAACCTTTCTGGAGAACATCCAGGTGTATCTAGGTATACTAATATAATAAAAGAGGTAAAATTTGTTTGTAAGTTTGTGTATAGAGGGTAATCCTCAGAACTAATGAACAATTCTAAAAATGTTTTCACTGTTAGGGTTCGTTCACACAAACCGGCTCGGGGGAAGGAGAGCGAATATCACGTTTAAAACAGAGTTTTGAGTCATTGTAATAAGGCTTAATTTTACATGTCACTTCTTTTATTATTGAGAATTCTTGAGAGCAAACCTAATGCGTTTAGTTTGAAATAATAAGAGGAGCCGAAAGCTGCCTCTGATGACGTAATCTTCCGTGCTCGCGCAGCCGAGTGGCTCCGTTTGCGTGCTCTCATGCTGGCGCGGACGACCGTCTCCAAATTTGGACTGCGTGGAACTGGAGGTATACCACCCTTGTAGTATCCGCCCCATACGTCCGGCTGAGAGTGCATTCGCTCAAAAACAGTGCTCTTCCAGCCGGTCTATGTGTAACGGCTCGGCTACCACCAGCTCCAAGAGTATACTAATTAGTATCTGTGAAAAGATGATGGACGATGCTCTACGAGCCGATCTGTTAGAACCTTTATAAATCTACTTTATTCCTGAGTGCTATAGGCTATTATTATTTTCAAAACTAAGCTTTAAAGGGGGTGAAGAGGTTGTTCAAGTTCGAAGGGATAAGTACGAAATCCACGAGGACGAGGTCGCGGAAGAAGTGCTGTCATCAATATACATATTTACAAAAACAAAATAAAATAAAAAACGCCGACCGGGACACTCAGACGTCAAAGTATTCCTCCGCATCGCTGTCATCTGGAAACGTGCCAAAATACTGGCAGCATTGCCACGTTGGATGGCAATACTAATTGTTTGGGCAAAGAATCAGCATTGCCACGTTGTATGGCAATACTAATTTTTTGGGCAAAGAATGAGCCAGCGCTCTGGTCACGCGAAGTGTCGATCAGACGTCGAGAAATTTCTTTATAAAGATGACGTGCACTCGGACCCCAATAAGTGTATAACTTTAAAAGGCGTCCCATCCCGGTCTTTCCATTAACATCAGTCTTATAAATACCTTTTGTTAGTGGCCCAACAATCATCCTTTCACCATGACGGAAACCATGGCAGTTATTTAAGAGGTCTTTCTTATTTTGCAGTTATAACAACCAAGACATTTGTGTTTTGGCCGAACGCTACCGTGCCGTTTTACATAAACCCTGACCATTTCGGTAAGTGCTCATAGATCACAGTTTCACATATAATTAATTAACCTTTTGACCGCCAGAGCATAAACACACACGCGTGCCCACCACGCCAAACCTTTGAATAAAAACGTTTAATTTCTTCTTTGTTATCATGAATTTATTAATATCCGTGGTGTATTTTAATTTGTTTCATGCAATTAAATACGCACGGGAGCTTCCACTTTTAAGGTATATCAATACATAACACACCAAAGTAATGATTTTTTTTTTAAATTTTGTGTTACTTCTTAAACATTTACAATACACAACTAGTACATTGCCATTGCAGAAAATAAGGGATAATTGATTTTAACACCTATTGAATTTAAATTTTTCCTAAGCTTATTTTAACTACTGCTGGGTAAAGGCTCATAGCCTTCCAGTCCTCTCTGTTGCAGTTTTCTCCAGCCAATCTTTTACAAACGCGTCTAAGCCACGCCAGCGTTTTCTAGGCCTGCTGCCACTTTGGGACGACTCTGGCCCATCGGTCCTGACGCATTCTACAGACATGGCCCATCCAATCCCACTTCAACCCTGCATTCTTAACGCCCACATCAGCGATACCAATTTTATTGCTTCATTGAATGAAAAAACTTTGACTGCTGCATTACTTTCTTTTTCAGATCACGAGCATGCTACGGCCATAATGACTTCCTTATCAATGTTTGCTTTCAAGACTTGCCTTAAATTTGCACCAGTAATGACGGCTCCGTCTGAAGGCCAGCACGTGATGACTTTCGTCAATCCAGATGGGATAAGACGGTGCAGGATTAACCTGATGGGCCACTCAAATTTTAATCCCCATGTAAGTGGTTTAGTTACGGAGAAATGGTGAGAAAATCGGCTGTGATGAAGAAGAATGAGGAGCTCGTGACTAAATGAAACACCCGCCTGGGTTGTTCGAAGGTTATGCTACGCTTGCCGAGGTCAGTCTGTGGATGTGTGACCGTTCGTAACATATCCAGCCTCCTCGGTGTCTCGGAAAGCACGTTAAGCCGTTGGTCCCGGCTGTCATTTGTAGGTCTTTGACTGTCGTTACGGGTAGTCAGAAGTCCGAAAGTTTGAAGACCAGTCCTGCCAAGAGGTATCGTGTTACCCAGTAATTTGGCAGTGGGGTACTAGTGTTCAGCTGCATCCTGTTAGACTGGAAGCCAACCCCAACCTAGTAGGGAAAAGGCTGGGCAGATGATGTTAATGATGATGTTGTGAGGAAAGTTTTGAGTATGAATGTGGAGGGTTACAAGAGTAGACCAAAGATATGATCGAAGTATTGTGTGAAAGATGATATGGCTAGGAAGGAGGTGAGTATTGAGATGACGGCAGATAGAGATGTGTGGAAGAGGAAGACATGCTGCGCCGACCACAAATTAATTGGGATAAAGGCAGGAGGATGATTGATGATGATGGCGGTTTTTTAACCAACGAAGAAAAAGGAAGAGGTTCTTAATATGACACTTTTTTATGTATTCATGACTTTTTACAGTGTAGTCCAATTTCAATAATTATTTTGTACTGGATAGATTATACTTCAAAGTTGGTCCTCATTTGAAAAATATCCACCCCTAAGTGTAGAAAATAGGGGATGATTGTTTTTACTACCTATAATTTTTTGTAAAAGCTTATTAGTATTTGACATTACTAGGTCTATTGTAACTTAAAAAAATATTGACTGTCCACAAAAAAGGGAAAAAAATAACATTTCCTTAAAAAGTCGGTGGATAAAAATAAATCAGAAATCCAACCAACGCCGCCGCGCCGCCGACATCCGAAATTATACTTAGTTTACACTTATTAGTGTTTGTTTGGCTGTGGAATTTTCTTGCGATTTTTTTTTTATTTTTATCTTAAGGTACGTTGATATTTTCTTTTCACAGGTAATCGTACTAGGTTACGACTGTCTTAAGACCTCAGAAATTGACATGATCATCATGCGTAGTCTCGGCTTACCCTTCGAGCACAATAGGATGAGCAGGGATATTTTCATCGATGTTATGGTGGAAAATATTGAGCCAAGTAAGTTTTATTTATTAAATTTTGTGGTTGAAATGAAACACTAGGGCCATGGGGTCCGTGTGCCCATCTAGTATGTCGGTACATCTTCAAGCGGTTGGTCGACTCTTCACGTGACCAGAGAACTGGCCTTTTTTCACCAAAGATCCATTTAACGAGGCAATGCTGCCTGCCTTTTGGGATTTTTCCCGTTGACAGCGATGCGGATGTATTTTGTGATGCCCTATGATTATTTTTTACATGTACTACATTATATTATTGGTGGTATATTGTATATTATCATTATTTGAATAATTATTATGTGAATGTGAGCACCACCTAGTTTAAAAAAATTGTCGTGCAGTTTGAGTACTTTTTGCGGCTTACCCAATCATCCTTTCTCTCTCGACTAATTCACCTTTCAAACAAAATCAAAATCAAGCTACGATGCCACAGCAGACACAGACACACACACACACACACATACACGTCAAACTTATAACACCCCGTCGTTTTTGAGTGGAGGTCGTCGGGAGTTAAAATAGTGTGTTGGTGTAGTTAGTGTTTTATGTATTGTAGTTTTTCCAAAAATTAATTTCCTCAGTTACAGCCCGGAGTTTGGATTCGCGCCCGGTAGATGGCAATAGGCTCACCCCCTATTACATGGGACTTAAACATAACTGGCAAAATGTGGGTGTTACTATAGGTGCAACACTGCCCAACCTTTCGGGTAATGGAGGCGTGATGTTATGACATGTACATAATTTACTTCTTTCAACAAAAATCCCTTTGAAATTTCAAAAACCATCACATAAACACGTAAAAATTAGGAAAAAGTCGACTAAAATTTTCAACGCTATCCCTACCTACTCCAGAATCATTTACTTACTGAAACTATGACATCAGTTTGTGTGTCGATGTCCCTTTCACTCCAGAAATAAATAAACATTAATCTTGAATAAAAACAACATACGTACTTACCCACAATACAAACGTACCTCATTATAACTGATAACACAACAATATCTTCGTAAATGACGCTGATAGTAACCATTACATTAAAAGATAAATAAAATATTCCATCCTTTGATAACTGACTACAACAATATAATCGGCATTCTGACATTTGCATTGAAACCAAGATGTCGGCTACCGAGTTTAAGTTATACGATAATGTATTTATTGAAACTAACATACAGTCCATAGACTACGATGCCGTGATCTTGATTCTGTATCCGGAAGACCAAAACGTTCCTTTACCAAGACATATTGGTAGCTTTATCGACACAATTTCTAAAGTCGATAAGCATGTTCATAAGGTAACTACAGTGTGGAATTGTGACTATGTGTCTGGTGGTAGACTTGTGCTGTCGCCAACTGGGAAGATTTCTCCGTACCATGATGCAAGAGTTGTGAAGGATGCTGCTTACAAAGGTATGGTTAGGGCCTTGGAGGCAGGAGCGAAGAGACCTCTGCTCGTCGTTCAAAATGTTGTAAACTTCCCTGATGGACAGTTAGTCTGTATGCTTGGTGCCTTAGAAGCGCTCTACATACCTCTGCAGGCAAGAGAAAGGGACAACACGAAGAACTTCGTGAAAATTGGATTCCACGCATGTGAAGAGAAGTTCTGTGAAAAGTTTGAGAAAAACGTCCGTAACGCTATAGCTCTGGAGAAGTCTAGAGTTGTCGCCAGAGACATCGCTGGTGGAGACCCAGAAAGGATGACGCCGGCGAACATTGTAAGTTACGTCCAAGCAGAGTTTGCTAGTGACAGCAACATATTCATCAAAGTAATTGACGATTCAACAATTATCTCGCAAGATTATCCATTACTAGCAGCTGTATCAAGAGCAGCCAGTCAAGTTGACAGACACAAGCCTAGAGTTGTAGAAATTGAATACAGGCCTTCGGATACCGCAAGAGTAACTCAAACTCTTCTGCTAGTAGGGAAAGGAGTCACTTATGATACTGGCGGTGCAGATTTGAAGATATCTGGAAAAATGGCCGGCATGTGCAGGGACAAAAGCGGAGCTGCTGCAGTTGCTGGCTTTTTAAAAGCGTGCTCGGTACTGAAACCTCCACATTTGAAGGTTATAGGAGTCCTATGCCTCTGTAGAAACTCAATCGGAGAAGATTCTTACGTACCAGACGAGTTGTTAATTTCAAAAAGTGGTAAGTCAGTTCGAGTAACTAACACCGATGCTGAAGGAAGATTCGCAATGGCCGATGCATTATTTAAAATGGGTGAAATCGCTGATAAAGAGCTTAACCCACATCTGTACACGATAGCCACATTGACAGGTCATGCTAGACTGTGCTACGGTAACTACACAGCAGCTATAGACAACTACAGCGCTAGAGGAGCGAATCATGCAAGCGCTTTACAATTTAGTGGAGCAAGAGTGGGTGAAGGGTTTGAAGTATCATTTATACGTCCAGAAGACTTGGCTGTTAACAATGGTAAGTGTAAAGGAGAGGACTTGGTCCAGGTGGATATGGATGCTAAAGCCCGTCATCATCAGCTAGCTGGAGGGTTCCTCATCAAAGTTGGGGGCTTGGAAGAGAAGAATGTCAAGTATACTCACTTGGACATAGCAGGAGGGGCTGGGTCACCGCCCTGTGAGCCCACAGCAACGCCAATTTTGACCTTATGTCATGTACACAAGGTCCTAATATGATTGTTTAAGTCGGTGATAAGGTTTCGGGGATTATTTTGGTATCAGTAATAATAGTGTATTATGATTAAATTCTTCTTCTTGTACCTTACTTATATATTTAATTTTACTTAATATCTTCTATGCAGTAATATTTTCTATTTACTTACTTTATTTATATCAAAATTTCTTGTGTATTCCTAGATTTTATTAATTATAAGTACAATTATTATGTTTGTAAATTCATCATTCGTCATCTGTCACTTGTTTATTTGAAAACTAGGGTCTGACAGCACCTGTCTGACATTACCGTTGAAATTGATCTTTTGACGCAGTCGTGAGAAATACGAAAGTCTTTATTTTCTATGAGCTGCGCCCTGCGGTGTTAGACACGGTTAAAATTCACATTCAGCAAAACGCGAGAACTTAAAATAGTCTATGTTTTCTGAAATTTTCCAACTTTCCGCGCAATTGTCTTAATTTTTGTTTTCGTGAGAACTTTCTACATAAGATTTCAAAGTTTACCTTCTTAAAAAAATATATGAAATCGGTAAAGTCGTTCTTAAGTTATGATGTGACCAAGGGAAACAGGGATTCAGTTTAATATACATAGAAGATTTTCATATTTATTTATCGTGCGTGTTTGTTTTCGAAAAATGATTTTCTTTTTTCTTTAAAATGTCATTGGTATAAAATGTATGTAAAGTGTTAACGAGTTTATCCAGCTTCTTTACTTGTCTAAAATTGGTAGCTTGGTGATAATTTTGTACATTAATGTAATTTTACTTTTTTATATCATGTTTTTTTATTATATCAGAATTTTTTTTTTATTTATTTATTTAATTGAATCATTGTAACGATTCCTATGGTTATTTTTACTGTTCTTTTCTTTACTTACATAAAAAAATACCTTTTGTTTGAAATTAATCTTTTATTTTAACACCCACTTATTTAGATTCAAAAACATACTTACCTAGAACAGTATATATGAGCATTGACAATTTTTAGGCTCGCACCCTATTACATGGGACTAAAACTGGCGAAAGGTGGGCGTTTCTCTTTCTTTCTTTCTTTTTGTTCTTTCATTTTTTTAAGTATGAAACGATGCCCCACACTAGGAATGTATCCTGTACAAACACTAAAACTCACATATACATCTATATATATATATATCTTAATTTTGGTATCTATCTGTGGTTTTCTTTCTTTCTTTTTTATGTACTTACATTAGCTACCGTAAGACGGGGTGGACAGAATCGCAGGGGTGAGTAGAAACATAACTCTGAAGGGCATTTTTGCGTTAGTTTAACGTTGTTAGTTACTACAAGGACTCTTATTTTGTTTACGGAACTGAATTAATTTCAACACCTTGTCAGTTATATAATAATGTTAAATCAACGTTTAAATCTCATCAAAAGTTTTATTTCGATTCACCCCGGCTGTTCGATTCACTCCGTTTTACTGTACATAATGGTTTTTGTGTGTAACTAGCTAAAATAAATGTTAATTATTATTATTTACAAATACCAGTTTGACATCCCTGATATATCTGATCTTACAGTGTTAGGTATCTAGAATTATTAATCAAGTATTGTGCAACGTTTGCTTAACAACATCACTATCGTTATCTGGGTAAGCTGATATTATTTAAGTGCGACAATATCATTAATAATCTCTACTGTACAATGACCTGAGTTGAGCAGCACCACGAGCAACAGATGTGAGCGCTGATTGGACAGTTCCATTCTCATCTCTGCCGTTCTTTAACTAAAAAGCTGTTAACCCTCAAACGGTAATTTTTTACCTCGCGCCATCCCATCTTCCTAGTACGGTGGACTGTGCAGGTGCGGCTGCTGCAGGTGCAGAAAACCTCAAACGGCGAAAATACAACAACCTAATTGGAAGTTATATGTTTCAGCTGTCTGGGGTTGAAACACTAGGGCCATGGGGTCCGTGTGCCCATTTCGTTTTTCGAGAAATCGAGAAGCGTTTGGTCGACTCTTCACGTGACTAGAGGGCTGTCCTTTTTTGGCCAAAGAATCAGCATTTCCATTCAACGTGGACCCCTTTAAAGCGTGGTTTTGACAATAATTATAACCTATAGCACTGAGGAATAGTGTAGCTATCTAGCAGTGGAAACCTCTTAAGAATTAGATCATTAGTTCCGGAGATTATCCCCTACATACAAAGTTACAAATAAAATTTACCTCTTTATAATATAATACCAGCCTGTTACTGTCCCACAGCAGAGCAAAGGCCTCTTCTCATACAGAGAAGGCACGAGCATTAATCACCACGCTTGCTCAAGACGGGTTGGCGATTTCAGGCTTATATTAGTTATCAGTCCAGGTTTCCTCACGATGTTTTCCTACACCGATGCTAGTGATGTCCAAGATAAACTTAGAAAGTACATATGAATTGAAAAAGTCACATTGGTACTTGTCCAGTTCAACCCATAATCTCGTGCATTAGAGGCGATCCCTAACCACTGCGCCATCATGACATTAGGTCTCTTTATAATATTAGTATAGAAGTATAGATGTCATTTAGTAAGCACAATAGTTTACCTCGACTGACGCTTCTCCTACTTACTCCAATCTGGTGTGACGCCATTTTGAAATCTCGTCGATTCGTCTTTTGTTAGATTTCATGAAGTCTGAACCCTCCTACATCGAAACAATTGCATTACGATTTTGTTTTTGTATTTCAACTAACATTTTATCAAACAATTTTACCTAAATTGGTATTCTCTAGTGTCCGGCCCTAATCAAAAATAATAATTGGAAAGACTTACGTGATTTCGACTTACGCGGTAATCTGAGCGATATCTAATCTCGCAACCTCAGGTCCAGTTGAAAACCAGCGTCAGACACTAGTTGTCTAGCATTTTTGCTGAACTAGACCCATTTGGTGCAGCCGTAAAGCACATACTTACTTAATAATACTTTTTTATATCTTATGTTATCCATGCTTCGTTCCCAGATTAAACCTGTTCCATAGATAAAAAGAAAAACATAAAATTCTTTTTCGGGACATCGCCAAGCGTTTGTTCGACTCACGTGACCAGAAGGCTGACCTTTTTTTAGGTCAAAGAATCAGTATTGCCATTCAACGTGGCAATGCTGCTAGCTTTCTGGGGACTTTTCCCGGTGACAGGGATGCGGAAGAATTTTTCGATGCCCTGTGATTCTTATTTTTTTCTTTTCACGTATCTTTATAGTTCTACTGCTTTATTGATTTATTTTTAAATTATTTTCAATATTTAATATTGTGTCGTTGTGTCCCTGAGCTGCATAAATGTTTTTTCTCCTTTAAGCCGAAAGCCCACAGGTCCACGTAAGTCCGGTGTTACTAAAGATACTTCTTATTTTCCACCACCAGGCTACGTTCATCTGTTCACGAAAGACAGTCTATTACCGGTAGTCTTACGGGCATTACCGTACGATCAGAACAGCGTCATGCACTTCGGTGAACGTGACTACAGCAAGAATGGACATAGAACTATAGTTTTTAAGGTAAGTCAAAATGTGTACTGTGAGCATGAGGTCCTGGGTTTGATTCCCGAGTCAGGCAGTGTAATTGAGTTATTCCAGCTGGCATTTCTCAGTAGCAGCCTGGTGTGTGGATTTGTGCCTGGTTGATGGCATTAAATAAATAAATAATGCTGGACAATCCACACAGCATCATCTAGCCCCAAGCTAAGCAGAGCTTGTGTTATGGGTACTAGATGATTGATATACTTAATACAATACATTACATAGATAGATATTTTTTAATATGCATAGCAAATAACCAGAACACCTCCTGTTACATGGGACTTAAAAGCTGGTGAAATGTGGGTGTGCTATAGAGGTATAACTCTGCCTAACCGTTCGGTGCATACAGGTGTGATGGTATGATTTTATGACAAACTCCTTGTTGATAAACTAATTTTAATTTAGATTATTTCTGTCTTTTTCTCTTTTACAAAACAAGAAAGGGATGAACACATAAACAGAGATGTTTGTAAAAGTCACTGCGCCGTCATTAAAAGTAAATCCGGTTGCGCTGGCAGCCGATGTTAACATAGCTAGCAAATAGATGGCTTAGCAGACCAAACTGTTTTTTTATTAAAAAAATAAATGAAAGAAATACGTTGCCCCACATTAGGAATTTCTCTCGCCCTGGGTGCGTTTACAAACATTAAAACTCACATACACAAACAACAAGATCCGGAACAACTACCTGTAGGCTATACAAATATTTGTTCCGTGCGGGATTCGATACCCGCGACACACAGTGCCAATCGACGCCCGATGTGGTGCGGCGGGCGAAGGTTGCGGACGCAGCAGGTTGCGGGTTCGATTCCGGCGTTGGGACTTATTGTACGATCTGCAAAGATTTGTATTAAGTATATCAGTCATTTAGTACATACCCATTACACAACCTCTGCTTAGCTTGGGGCTAGATGATGCTGTGTGGATTGACAGGCATTATAAAAAAAAAATCGCCCAGCCACTGCGCCAATCATGCCGTCACGATGATGAAGTTGACGCATCTTGTACTCCATCTACCCTTACCATTTTTTGTTGCCGGGTTGGTAATTCTACTGGATCCTCTCCGCCCTTGAGGAGCGGGGGGGACTGTCAGACTCTAACTGACTAAAAACCACCCCGGTGTTTCCAGCTCACACGCCTGAGGTCACGGGAACGTAAGATCCTTTTGCAACCGCCGGCTGGGCCTCCTCAGGTCTAGGGCGGAAGTGAGGTGTTTGACTCCCCCCGTCAGGTCTAGAAGAGGCGCGCGTTGTACACTACGCTCCGCCACCTTGGGTCCTCATGTATGGGCGCGAAAGACGTCACCAAGTCTAACCATACCACTTATTAATATTCCAGAATCGCAACTTTCACCAAAACAAAAACGGCCTGACACCCTTAGATATAAAAAAAATTGAAACAGTCTATGGATCCGAATGTCGTGCTCGCGATCGCGCAGAAAAGGTAGCAGTGTGCCAGTCATACCCTGGAGTAAGAAGACGTAAGAGGGAGATCTTGGAGCCTCCAGCGAATCGGAGCTTGAGAGTAAATCCTAATATCACACCACCTGCACACTTGTTAGCTGAACTCGCTGGAGTTGACACAAAACCTGCTGAAAAAACAGTAGTATCAAAGATCGTGGCTGTAACTAAAAACAATAAGGGTCTAGATGCTCTTGGGATAGTCAAAGAAACAGATAAAGTAATAGAACTGGTGTACCAACTTTCTGCACTGGCACTAAAGAATGCTAGAGAGAAATATTGCAATGTTTCTAGTAACAAAACATCAAAATCTGGATACAATGACAAAGTTGAAGAGGGAGGAAAAACTAACGTTCCAGACGTACTAGGTATTTTCAAAATTATAGAAGAGTTTGCTAGAACTGTTATCAATGACGCTACAAGCGATGTGGAAGAGTTCTGTCAGCATTCAGTTTCTATAGAAAAGTACGAAAACGCGCGCAAATTGGAGAATGTAACCAGATGTTTGAGGACTTATGCTGACGAAAACCAAAGGGCAACTGAAGGTGGTGCTATCACCACTACTCCTACTTCGAAAACCAACAGGAGAAAGAGAGAGACCACACATAAATCTCTAGAAGAATCAAAAGTAAAAGAGACAGAAACAAATAAAGAAGGATGGAACGAGACGAATTTAAAAGAAACACTGCACACGATGAGAAAGGACAAAATAATGGAGGAACAAAAAGATCGTACCACAACGAAATCGGAGTTGCAGGTATCGTCCACCACTGAGAAAGTAAGAGATGATATAAGAGATGTTGATAAAGAAATTTCAAGAAGGATGTTCGGTGACAAACGGTATCAGTAAGTTGCCTTTTATTAATAATTTTTCCCATTAATATACACATCATCCAAGGCAAGCCTTATCTTGGTGTCGGCTGAATACCAGTATTTAGAATCTATCTTAGAATGTAAAAGGAAGGTGACTTCATGGCTATCAGGATTAGACTATCAAAAAACTGAAGAAGTCATCGAAATAAAGAAATAAAATTGTAACTAAAATCATACAAAACGTTTTGTAGTAATTATAACATCTGACATATTATCACACACAACAAACATTCTCCACACACACACATTACACATAAACATAATTCTCATCACCAGAGGTCGGAATTAGGTAGAGTTATTTATGTACTTACACTGATTTCATACAGCGAAAGAATAAAGTGGATATGCCTAAAATTTTCTGGTCAAAATTCCCGTGATTTATTAAATAAAAAAGTTATTTAATTTTTCATAATTTAAACCATCCGCCATCGGATGTCCAAATGTCTTATCTATTTATCTCTGAGGTTTTTTTTTTAATTTGTAAATATTGTTGGCCACACGGGATTGTATTATAAATCCCAGGAAGATCCACATTAATATCAACATTTCGATGCAAGTACATAAATAACTCTACATAATTCCGACCTCTGCTCATCACACAACACATACACTGTCACAATGTTCACTCACTCTTCATTTATGCACTTGATAATGAAAACTTTCATTTCGGGGTCCTGGTGTCCTAAAATACAGGCTCCGGCTTAGTTTAGGCACCAGTCTCCCACAAATAAATAATTATTTATATTTTAAAGTATTAAGTTTTTCTTTGTATTTATTTGTGGAACAGAAATAAATGTATTTTTATTTATTTATTTATTTTATTCATTTATTTTACATGGAGCGACTGCCTATATGACCTCCACAACCCAGTTGCTGGCAACACGATACCCCTTGCTAAGACTGGTTGTCAGATTTTCGGGCCACTGACTACCCGTAACGACTGTCAAAGATCTACAAATGACAGCCTGGACCAACGGATTAACCGTGCCTTCCGAGGCACGGAAGAGTCGACATTGGAATATCTATTTATAAATATTATCTCCCAAATTTTTATTGTTTACCGTGGCTTTTCCTTTTCTTTAAGATTTGGGAGATTAAAAAAAAAAAAATAAGGTCGATGGGGCGAAGACCGTTAGTAGGCTAAGACCGTCAGTAGCCTAAGATCGTCTGTGTCTGTGTGTCATAGGCTATGATCGTTAAGAAAGAAATACGAAGAAACATTACATTTTTGTATCTCAGGCCATGCTTTCTTTGTAGCTAATAAGTATTCGTCGTTTATTCTTACTGTACGATCTTAACCGACTGACGGTCTTCGCCCCATTGACGATAAGTCATAATATACCAGATTATTTGTCCTCAGAGTACAGAATCCTCGAGATGGTGAAGAATTAGAAGATTCAGACACATCGTTAGACAAAAACACAGACTTAGAACCGATAAAGACTAGTAATAAAGATATACTAATGAAAGTGATAGCTCAGGGTGCAAGCTCTTTAATAGCAACTGCGAAAGAGAAAGAACCTGTTGCAACAACAGAAGATGAAGAAGATGGCGGGAATGTTGATAAAGAAGAGAAAACAACAGACGACTCTGACACTAATGAGGGTCACGAAGGTACCGAGAAAGATGAAGAAGATACGGTGGAAACTACGACAAAATCAAGAAAAATACATATAAAAGCTAAAAAAGAAGATTCTGAAGATTCAGAGAGTAATGAAATTAAAGGAAAGTAAGTAATAGCGACCATGTTAATAAGAGTAACAAATATTTCATCCATAGAAATGGATAAGATGACGGGCTGAGCGTTCCCTAGACAGCTGTACTAAAACTTTAAGCAAGAAAGGGTGAGGGAGACAAAGCGAACATGCAGTTAGTACCTAGTTGTCTATCAAATTAAAGTGACAGGTATTGGCCGCACGGTCGCTTTGGCTCTCTCACAATAGGGTAGTGTCCTTAAAAATTCTGATTGGTCCAAAAGCTGGATTACTCAAAAATACTGGACACGCATTTTTTCTTTTGTCACGTAAACCAAAAATGACGACGGTATAGTGCGTTGAAATTGCGCCTGTCGTCACGCCTTGCTACACTTTTAACGTAACAGTGACGTCACAAGCCCCTTCTCCTAAACATTGATGTGCTATATCATTGTCACTTTTTATTGATTTGAGTAAGCAAAAAATACGTCTCCAATATTTTTTGGTAATCTTACTGACGGACTAAATAGACTTAATATGTTTTAACCTAGGACACATTCCTATTACTTTCTGGTAGTAGAACTTAATGAAAGCAAATTCTTGTGATAGTGTTAGTAAAACTACATTCATACACACATAAACTCATGCTTTTTACCATGGCCATAGGCAGAAACTTCAAACCGCCATCTGCTACGATCCTTACATGCTCCTGTTGCTTCATACATCTGGTCATACAGGCCAATGGTTGTCAGTACTATGCACCTGTTCTTTCAGAAGAACGACATCCCTAACTTCAATGTATATCCTTCTAGGGCGTCCCCTCCCGGCGTATCCATCTGCCTTATTTAGTCATGTTTCATCCATCCTCTCAACGTGACCTAACCTTCAAAGCAAGCTTCTAAGGTCACTTCACTACGCTATTATAGTACGTAGCACAAAAACATCGCTCAGCATACATTTCATATGGACACATTCACACAGCCCTATACTTTGATTTCTTGAATTCAATACTAAAGAAATGACGAAAAATGTATAGCGACATCTATCTCGCCACAAACGAACTAAAACTGACGTCGTACATCGCGATATTAAAGTTATCCGCTCGATTGAACATATATTGGTGGGCACGCCGATGCCCACCAGACACAACACCCATATGCAATGTGGTATTCACTAGGAATCACCAGTTAAGATTTGAGGTTTATAGTTAAACAACCAAATAATAAGTAAGTAAGTACACAACAACCAATGGGTGACGTCTAGTCGCCACCGGGGATGGATCGGGACTCTCTCGTCGCGTCATTCTTGCGTTGAGTGGTACATGTATGTATTAGTATAAACCCTGGATGGAGGATCTTCCCTTTTCTATGGATGAGGAACCTTATACCCTGTGTCTCATACCCCCAAAAAGGATATACGTATATACAGTATAACTTAGTCTGAACTGCGCTTTATTAAACTGTTAACTATTTCTTTTACAGGCCGCATAAAACAAACAAACACAAGAACAAACAGAAACACAAGGAAGGGAGGCTGCCAAAAACCGTAGAGCTGAGTAAGCTCAACAAGGAGTTTTATATAGAACGAAGATGGCCGGACGGTGACGTCATATATGTCATAGCCAACCTGCCGGATTGTAAGTACTGTAAAGTTATCATCTGCCTAGCCTTTACCCAACTATGTTGGAGTCGGCTTCCAGTCTAACAGGATGCAGCTGAATACCAGTATTTTACGTGGAGTGACTGCCTTCCTGACCTCCACAACCCAGTTATTGGGCAACTCGATACCCTTGGTAAGACTGGTTGTCAGACTTTCGGGATTCTGACTACCCGTAACGACTGTCAAAGATCTACGAATGGCAGTCGAGACCAAAAGCTTAACGTGCTTTCCGAGGCAAGGAGGAGTCTCGATATGTTACGAACGGCCAGCCATCCACAGACTGACCTCGGCAAGTGTGGCTTTGGCTTCGATCAACCCCTGTGGCTGTTTTTATTTAGCCACGATCTTTGACAGTCATTACGGGTAGTCAGAATCTTGAAAGTCTGACAACCAGTCTCACCAAGGAGAATCAAGTTGCCTGAACTGGATTGTGGAGATTAGATAAGCAGTCGCTCCATGTAAAATACTGGTATTCACCTGCAGCCGGTTAGACTGGAAGCCGACCCCAACATAGTTGGATAAAAGCAGGCAGATGACTCAACTTATTTTACTTTTAAAAATTATGACATATTGTGGAATGTGAGTAATTGTTTTTTTAAATTTGATAACCCAATTCTTGAGGAAGATAATAAGCTACTTTACATCACGCTACGGACCTTAGAGGTTGTCTATTAATCCCGTGATGGTTTTAGCAACTTTTTGACCCTCCCCACTCTCTCCTTTTGATTCTCACGTGGTTTGAGGATGATCCCACTCAGGAGCAGGTGTAACCACGGGACACAGCTATCTAAGGCGATTGGCACACTGAACTGCATCACGCAGCAGGGTGGTGACGAACGACGAACACTGCGCGTGAATGCGTTTTCTGTGTGTTGCACTACGCGTGTCTTCTATACGAACACAGATACTTGCAAACAACGTAAGAACACGCACTCCCCACGCTACGCTGCGTGATGCGGTGCAGTGTGCCAATCGCAATATGATATCTAGAAGAAGAATGAAAGGAAAAATTTATTTGGGACACGCAGAGACAATAAAAAACACAAAAGAAAAAAGGAACTAAAATCTAAACAATTAAAAAATTATAAATATGATCCTATCTCAGCATAAGTCATGATTTACAGACGACCTCAAAGATGTCCGTAAAAGGCTGGCTGATGTAAACAGAATTTTGAAGAAGAGGACGTGTGTCAACCTGCGTGAGGTTGACGCCAAGGAAGCGCCGGGTTTCGACGACTATATGATCCTGGATGATAGTCCTGATTTTGTCACTGGCAGAGTGGGAGGGAAGCAGGTAAGTCTGGAGTATCCTATCCTAGGACCGTCGCCGCCGCGGCTCCGGGCCCAGAGTTCGAATCTCCCAAAAGTGTTGGATTTTCTAGTAATAGAGCAAGATCCCACGGCCACCAGACGTCACTTATTTTCTGATGTACGAATTCGCAAAAACTTTTCAATCGTAGGGTTAGTATGTACCTACCATGACTACTATTGCCTGCATGCTAGCTTGGACAGAGGGCCATTTTTCAGGTCTCAGGTAATCAAGGTACGTAAAAACATTCCTTAACTCACGAGAATTCTCCCGGCTGTTTTTTAGTGGTACATTTGGTAGTATACCACAACACTTTCCGTCTTCGGTATTGCTTTGCAAACGCTTTAAGTCTCTCAAAATACTTATTAGTCAATTTTACGTAAATTATGAAGCTCCATTTTGATATATACCAGAAAAGTATTGTAACACCTTAACTACCAAACAACGAGACACAATAGAAAATGTATCTAAGTTTGTCGGTCATTTGGCGTTCAACGTGTTAAAATGATTTACAGGAAGGCAGGCCGATCCAAGGCGCCCTGATCATCCCCTAAACCCAATTTTAATGCCGTGAGATAAGTCCTATTTTTACCTACGATCTTCCGAACTCGCGAGAGACTGGCGTAATTACTCAAAATGTTGGGGACATAGGAGTCCTTGTTTTTCTTTTTTGTTCCGATCTGGAAAATCCTCATGAATGTCCACCGCCCTTTCTGACTAAAAACTACCCCGGTGTTCCATCACACACCTACGCCGCCGTGGGTCGCGGGAACGTACGATCCTTCCGCACACCCCGGCTGATCCCGGTCCGCCTCTGCAGGCCTCCTCAGGTCAAGGGGAGAGTGACGTGTTTGACTGCCCCCGTGTTTGACGTCTAGACGAAGAGGGGCGCGCGTGGAACACTACGCGCCTCCACCTCGGGTCCTGACATATGGGGGGCGACGGACTTTATGGGGGGCGACAGACGTTATGGGGGGCGACAGACGTTATGGGGGGCGACAGACGTTATGGGGGGCGACAGACGTTATGGGAGGCGACGGACGTGGACATGGGAGTCCTGTCACAACAATTCATAATGATTATGAACTGTAGTCTTTAATGGACGAAGGCAGTCTCTGTGAGCTAAAATCACCATTCTTATCTAACCCAAAATTAAACCAATAGAAATTAATTACTTACTGTTCAATTACAGACTTTTATTAAAAACTAGCCGTACCCGCGACTTCGATTGGCGTGGAATTTGATATTGTTTCATGGTGTTAATTATTTTCCGTGGAACATTAATTCATTTTCTAAAATAAAAGTAACCTAAGTTACCCTTAAAAATCCAAAAAAAAATGCTTTATATTTTGTTAAATTCCACGTGATCTAAGTCGCATCTTGTAATAAATAAAACTCAGGTAAACTATCATGGTTGACGTAAACATTAAAAAGAGACAGCGCTAAAAATTCAAAGGGGTGAAAGGGAAGTAGAACATATAAACTTTGAAAGAGATGGCATTACTGTTTACGACTAAGGGCGACAAGTGTGTGAAGGACGGAGAAATGGCGAGGCAGTGACGTCAATGGGTAATTTATGAATAGGGTGGCCAGGAAAACATCATTTGCTTTTTTTAGGGGTATATATTTGAAATACGTTAAACTAAAATTTAGGATTGCTTATTTTATTGGTGGTCCTCGTATTGCGAATCTCAATTCTCTAGATTTCCATTTTAAATACATAATTAAATCTGCATTTTTTTTATGGTTCTATATAAAAATCATTTATTACAATAAGGCAATTTTTGAACGTCAAAAACTACTTAAGGCATTTGGCCAAAACTCCCTTCTCCATTTCCTAGTGTTTTGCTGGAAACAACAAGTGGCTCAAAAAACTGCAAAACATCTGTCTGATAAGTTAGAAGAAATTGAAAACATACAGTATAATAATATCTTCCAATTTACACAATATTTATAATTTTACCTTAATGATTGAAAGTCTTTTAACATTTTATTCGTGTTACGAGTCCAAGAACATTTTTTTCTGTAAAAGGAGCAATGGTTTTAGTCCGCCTCTGTACTGTTGTTCCATAAAGTTTATTTTAATTTGCTTAATCTATATCAACAAAATTAATATCTCATTTCACTTTAATTGAATATTAATTTCCTGACCTGACGTTAAAGTTACGATTCTTTTTAAAAAACCCGATATAAAGTAAAGAATACTTATGAAATTAAACATTACATAATATCACGCCTGTAATCCCTGGAAGTGCAGGCAGACGTACCTATAATACACTTATATTTCGCTAGTTATGTTAAAAATTAAAATCCAAAATTAATTCAATTCAACACATCATTAATCAATATTAAAATGGGTGTAGTCTTAATTTAAGCGCTGGTCACCCCATTCCGGAACATTCTCCCGCTTTCGCGTTTTGATTGGTCGGGACGATGGAAAATTCTGGACACCTATTGGCCGAGTGTATATATACAAGCGACAGCGCGGCAAAGTTAGTACTTTCAAAGTGTCACTCGGGAGAATTTGTATGTTATTTTTTCGAAGTGTTTGTGTTTTTTTTCTATACAATGGTTGCAATCGGCATTGATTTGGGTACAACATATTCTTGTGTGGCTGTGTGGCGACATGGAAGTGTTGAAATGATAACAAATGAACAAGGCAACCGTACAACTCCATCTTACGTCGCGTTCACTCCTACCGAGCGACTCATCGGTGAAGAGGCTCGAAGTCAAGCCGCATGTAATCCCTGGAACACAATATTTGGCGCGAAACGTTTGATCGGTCGACGCTATGACGATATTGGCGTCCAAATGGATTTACGTCATTGGCCGTTTCGAGTTTCAAATCAAAATGGTAAGCCAATGATTTTAGTAGATTATAAAAGTGAAAAAAAATCTTTTGCGCCCGAAGAAATAAGTGGTATGGTGCTTTTTAAGTTAAAAGAGATAGCTGAAGCTTATCTTGGTGCTAAAGTGAAAAAAGCTGTGATAACTGTTCCCGCTTATTTCAACGATTCTCAGCGTCAATCCACGAGGGTTGCTGGCTCTATAGCTGGACTAGAAGTTCTTAGAATCACGAATGAACCTACAGCCGCTGCTCTCGCGTACGGTTTAAATCGGAAAGGCGACAAAAACGTCTTAATTTACGATCTTGGTGGTGGAACTTTAGACGTTTCAGTTCTGTGCATCAATGGTTCAGTATACGAAGTGAAAGCGACCGCAGGGAATACCAGATTGGGCGGCGAAGACTTCGATAATCGACTTGTGGCGTATTTTGCTGAAGATTTCCGTAAAAAGTATCATACGGATATCTTGGGGAATGCTAAAGCGTTGCGGAGGCTGAAAACTGCTGCTGAAAGAGCAAAGAGGTTTCTCACTTCGTACACTGAAGCTACAGTGGAAGTGGAAGCTCTCTTCGACGGAATAGACTACCTAGGAAGAATCACAAGGACTCTTTTCGAAGAGTTATGTTCAGATTTATTCAGGGACACCCTGGGACCTGTAGAAAAGGCGTTAGCCGATGCAAAACTTAAGAAGACAGATATCCAAAAGATTGTCTTAGTTGGGGGCAGCACTAGAATACCCAAGATACAGAGTATGTTAAGAGATTTCTTCGGAGGGAGGAAATTGACAACCAGCTTGAATCCTGATGAAGCAGTGGCTTGCGGAGCAGCTATACAAGCTGCTATATTGAGCGGCCAACGACACGAGAAAATCCAAGACCTATTGCTAGTCGATGTAGTACCTCTATCTTTAGGAGTGGAAACAGCCAGAGGGTTGATGTTCAAAGTAGTAGAAAGGAACACTCCTATCCCTTGCCAGAAGACCAAAGAAATCACTACATTAGAAGACTATCAAAACAGAATGACAATTGAAATATTCGAAGGAGAACGAAGTTTAACGAAAAACAATAATCTGCTGGGAATTATTGAGCTCACTGGAATACCGCCAGCTCCGAGAGGCGTTGCTAAAATTGACGTCACGTTTGATATAGATGTTAACTGTATATTAAGGGTCTCAGCCAAAGACAGAAGTACGAACAAAACAGAGAGTATTACCATAAGAAATGAGCACAGGCTTAACCAACTCCATATAGGTCAAATGATTGCCGATGCAACTACTTACCGTGATGACGACATCGAAAGCAAGAAACGTTTAGAAGTCAGAAACCAACTGGAGTCTTACGTGTATGAAGTAAAACGAAACGTAGCAGAGAAGAGTGATAAGCTTACGGAAAAAGAGAAGCAGGTTATGAAAAGAGAATTGGAGACTGCGATAGAATGGTTGGATGCAAATACGGATAGTTTAAGAGAAGAGTTTGAGACACAGATGACAGAACTCATGAGGAGATGGTCAGGGGTACTGAAAAAGATTTATGATCAGCCGTGGATGCATAGAGTGAAAAGGCAGCGGAGTGAAAACTATCAGGAGGCAGAAGAACGTGAAGCTACTACAATAGAAGAGGTTCAAGATAATGAAGAATGATGTGGAACAATGGTGAAGGAGTCTAGAAGCATTCCTATTAGGAAATTTCTCGAATAGTCCATGAAATTTTTAAAGGAGCATGTTATTACGATGTTGTAACTGTGGGAGTAGATTTTTTTGTATTGCATGATGAATATATTGTGTTAAGCCAGTTGGCTGATATGTTTTTGACATTGTGAATCCATTTATGCTGTGTGTATTTTTCAAATAAATGGAGAACAATAATTTGAAAAGATTGTTTTATTTCCAACAAGCATTTCGCCCGCGACTTTCGCGTTTATTTGGTACTTTTCCCTTTGAAATTAAACATCCCCTCCACCTAGATTAGAAAATAATAATAGCCTATAGCATTCAGAAAGGATAATGTAGCTTTGTAACAGTGAAAACCTATTTAGAATTGAATCATTCGTTCCGGAGATTACCAACTACATACAAAATTACAAAACTACCTCTTTATAATATTAGTACAAACCATATATGGCTAGAAAAGAGGTGACTATTGAGATGACGGCAAGTAGAGATGTATGGAAGTAGTTAGCAGTTGAGGGGTCTCTGAGGTTCAATATTTACGGCAGCGCGTGAATTTTTTGGCAACATCTTCTCTGAGGTCACTTGGTGGTCGGATAGGGTATACACTCTGAGCGCCCGCAATCTCATGGCCAGAACGTACCTAGTACAGCACGCGCAGCAATATGATGATAGCTCTATTCTTGACGATTTTCTAACTCCTCCGATTTCTTCCTGCCCTTATCCCAATTTATTTGGGGTCGACGCAGCATGTCTTCTTCTCTCGTAATTTGAAAACCAAACATTATGATTTATGACATACAAGTTAAATCGTATTTTTGAACTGGGCAGCGAAAGGGTTAGTAAACTGCGTCTGCCAAATATCTCTCACAGACTAACCGACCTTTGTATTTGTTTCCGTCTTCAGAACTTCGGCTGCGTAGAACTCTTCCAAGGTGGCCACCACAAGCAGCACACAGCCATGGTGGTGATGGCAATGCTGGGTTTCTACTTCGAAGTGTCCCGCCATGACAGGGATAAGCACATCAGGGTGCATAATCGGCATATTAGACCAGGTAAGAAAGCATTAGGGGATGTGGTAACGGAGGCAGTAAAGGGAAAAGAGACAGCCATTTAAAAAAAAAACTTTCAAACTTTTCGGTCCAGAGAGTGTTAGTAGTACATCAAGATAACTTAAAGCTATGTTAAGTAACTTACACACACATCATCATCTACCTAGCCTTTTCCCAACTTTGTTGGGGTCGGCTTCCAGTCTCACCGGATGTAGCTGAATACCCATACAATACAATGGTCCCGGCTGTCATTTGTAGATCTTTGACAGTCGTTACCGGTAGACAGAACCCCCAAAGTATGACAACCAGTCTTACCAAGGGGTATCGATCGCGGTGACCAATAACTGGGTTGTGGAGGTCAGATAGGCAGTCGCTCCATGTAAAAAACTGGTAGCTACTTCCGGTGAGACTGGAAGCCGACCCCAACATAGTTGTGAAAAGGCTAGGCAGATGATGATCTACCTATCTGGTAAGATAGTTGTATTACTGGATCGTGCTATTATTATACTTATATTCCTAGTAAGACATTTATGAACGGCTTTCATAAAACTACGTATACAATATCATCATCGTCCTGGCCTTATCCCAGGCATGTCTTGTTCTTCCATACATCTCTATTTGCCGTCATCTCAAAAGTCACCTCCTTTCTAGCCAAATCATCTTTTACACAACCCACCCGACGTTTCTTGTGTCCCTCTACTCTTGTAACCCTCCACATTCATACTCAAAACTTTCCTCACAACATGATCCTCATTCCTTCGCATCTCATCACGGCTTCAAGCATAATCAGGTCCAGTTGAAAACCAGCGTCAGACACTAATAGCCTGGCACTTTTGCTGAACTGGACCCATTTGGTGAAGTAGTAAGGCACATTTTTTTTTAATTTTTAGCTTTCCCTACCCAAAGGGTAAAACAGTACCCCACTACTAAGACTCCGCTGTCCGTCCGTCTGTCACCAGGCTGTATCTCATGAACCGTGATAGTTAGACAGTTTAAATTTTCACAGATGATGTATTTCTGTTGCCGCTATAACAACAAATACTAAAAAACGGAATAAAATAAATATTTGAGGGGGCTCCCATACAATAAACGTGATTTTTTTGTCGTTTTCATAGATAATCGTACAAAACCGAAGTCCGACTCGCACTTGGTCGGTTTTTTTCATTACTTCAACAACATTATTACAGTTTACATTGTTTTCGATATTAAGTATTGCCATTGTGTGCCTGAGACTGCTAAATAAATGTTTTTCTTTCTTTCTTTCATCTAACTGCATAACGACAGTCTTTTGTCTCTCTTCTTCCAGATAAACTACACCACTTCGAGATAATTCGCGAGGAAGCTACATTGAATCTTCCGTATGACTACATGAGTGCCACCCATCCAGCTTGGCAGTTCTGGAGAAAGATCGGCAAGAAAGGCATATCAACGGTCGCCACTTACAAGCAACAGGTAACGGCGCTGACTTCCTAGTTTAGATAATGCTGGACAATCCACACAGCATCATCTAACCCCAAGCTAAGCAGAGCTTGTGTTATAGGTACTAGATGACTGATATACTTAACACAACACATTACATATATAGATAATTTTTAATACACATAGCAAACACCCAGAACACCGGCGGAAATGAATCCGCAACCTCCTGCGTCGCAGGCGGACCTTCGCCCACCGCGCCACATAAGTCGTCAAAATATTGAACTGGGGAGCTTCGATATGTTGATATTGTAACTGTAAGCCTGTGTGAGAAGGTCGTGGCTAAATAAAAACAGCCGCACGGGTTGTTCGAAGGTTAAGCTACGCTTGCCCAGTTCAGTCTGTGTATGGATGACCGTTCGTAACATATCGAGACTCCTCCGTGCCTTGGAAAGTACGTTAAGCCTAGGTTAAAATATAACAAGTCTATTTGGTCCGTCAGTTGGATTACTAATAAATATTGGATACGTATTTTGTGCTTACTCAAACCAATAAAAAGTGACAAAGATATAGCACATCCAAGTTCAGGAGAAGGGGCTTGTGACGTCACTTTTACGTGACAAGTGTAGCACAACGTGACGTGTCGCGAAATTTCAACGCACTATATCGTCGTCATTTTTGGTTTACGTGACAAATGAAAATATGTATACGTGTCCAGTATTTTTGAGTAATCCAACTTTCGGACCAAACAGAATTTTTAAGGACACTATCCTATTTATACCATAACGCCGATATTAAAATTGTTCCTCGTATTATCCCCTCTCTGACAATCTGAAATCTCCTTTGCTGACAAGATAAACTAAATGTAGCCTGTTGCTATCTTTTTCTCTCTTAAGAAACAAGAAAAGGATGGACATACTAGAGAGTGTCAATTTTAGTAAAACTAAAGCTTCTATTCAAAAGTACTTGAAACTCTTTTTTCAATTTATTTATTTTTTCCAGGATCCGGACGGCTCAGTAATGCGGGCGTTGGGCCAGTACCCTCATCTCCTATCAGAATCTGATATCATTAAAATCAACAGTGTGTACGGAGTTGAATGTTTTGAATCAAACAAAGACAATACTAATGAGAGTACGAAGGAAGATATCTTACAATAAATAATAATATGAAAAAAGTATTTTCTTTTGCCGCCATTCATATCTATGACATCGAAATTTTAAGGGGGATGCGCCAATGCAGTCCTCGAAATTTTAAGGGGGATGCGCCAATGCAGCCCTCGAAATTTTAAGGGGGATGCGCCATGTCAGCCCGCGAAAACCAAATTTTATTAGGTTTTTTGCAATTTGCGTAGTAGATAAATAAAAAGTTATTTGCGTCGTGTGCCGTGCATAAACCCTAAGTGTCACCCAGCTTAACTAGAAACGTTTATACATTTAAATACTAGATTCAAAATGATTATGAATAATTTTATATCAACAAAAATCTAGCATAAGCATAAAAAATAGTAGTCGGTAATCTCGATTTTCGATTATGATTATAACAAGTTTACGCGGTAATCTAAATTTGCCTAAATTTTTTTATCGCGTTGACTCAGGATCTTGATTTTTATACACATAATAGGGACTACAGACCTAGTTGAAATTTATACCAGATACTGAGGTATTCCTGAAAAAATCGGTGGTGACACACGGACAGACAGACGGACAAGAGAGTGATCTTATTTTGGTTCGTTTTTTACCTTCTGAGGTAGGTACGGAACCCAAAAAATGAAGTTTGTCAATCCCTAGGCGAGTTAAGGTGACAGTGACAGCTTCCCAAGGTTTTATTTAAAGAATAGCACTGCTGACACGGATGTTTTTTGTTAAGAAATTGAAATAGAAAGTTCGTCAGAGTAAAATAAAAAGTCAATAGTACATTTATATTATGCTCAATTATATACTTACATTTTATTTGATTAAAAAAAAACACTTAAAATAAAGTCATTTACTGTACCTGGTTTACAAATGTTTTATTAAAACTTATGTCGCTTTTGCTGATCACATCATATATGGTTATGTCGGCAGCATATTTCTTTTTTTTAACCACGCATTTCTCTGAATATATCATTGCACTGACGGCTGAAAGAAAAAATAAAAATGACATTTAATGAAAAATTAAACTTCATCGAAAGGCCTAGAGTTAAAGTAAGTCATTATAGCTCTATGGTCTAGCTGAGCAATAATATTACATTAAAACCTACAATGGTCGGTTATGTGTTTTGAATTTGGAACCTCAACTAAAAGCTCGTATGAAATCTTTTAGGTACCATTGCACAAACGCATTGTATCGTTAAAATTTACATACATTTATGGATAATTATGTAAAAAATCGTAAAAATAAATAATGATTGTGAGAGATATTTTTAAATCTAAAAACGTACAAATTTACGTAACGTTTACTTCGAGCATTCTTTCTAGGCACACAGGTCACATCAATTCCCATGGGCCGAGTTTCGGGAAATTTGCATTCATTCATCTGCCTAGCCTTTTCCCAACAACATTGGGTCGGCTTCCAGTCTAACCGAATGCAGCAGAATACCAGTTTTTTACAAGGAGTGACTGCCTGTCTGACTTCCACAACCTAGTTCCTAGGCAACACGATACCCCTTGGTAAGACTGGTTGTCATACTTTCTGACTACCCGTAACGACTGCCAATGATCTATAAACGACAGCCGAGACCAACGGCTTAATGTGCTTTCAGAGGCACGGAAGAGTATTGATATGAATTAACTTTTCTAAGCATATAACAATGATTATTGTCTAGAAGTAAGTTATCTAATAAAAATACGAGCATAGCACATATGTACCCACATCGTTTGAATTTTATAGAATAGCTCAACTTAGCTCTTTACCGTGCTCTGGTGGAAAACGGTTCAGCAAAGCTATGCTTACGCGCAAAGCGAATCCTCATAGCACATACAGCTACTCTACGCAACGCAGTACCCTTGGTAATAGACACATAATTTCGTAGCATAGACACACCGCTATGCCACCTTTCCCCGTTGAAATGGATCTTTTCATTTTATTTTTATATTACTATTTTAACTTTTTTTACCGTGGGTGTTCTCCGCTCATGTTTTATCTTTTCTTTTCTACATATTATCCGGTAAAAAGTCAGCCTTGTACAGATATTTTAGTGAGAAAATGTACTAACCCGGTCTCTGTACTGTTGTTACAATAATTCTTTCAATCTTATGCTCTGCTTTCCAATGAAAGAACATCTTTCTTATAATGGCGAGTACCAGAGCTATCATAAATATACTTAGCCCGAACAGTATTGTGTAAAGAGCCATTCATGAACGTGGTTTTTATATACATTTTGTTGTAAATATTGTAGTTTCTATTTTGATTTAACTTGACATGATTTTGACAAACGGCATTGTTTGTGAGTATCCAAAAAGTTTTTAGTAGGTAAGTACCTACACTGAAAACCTCTTTAATACGTTAGGTTTTTTTTGGTTTGGCTAGCGTAGTAGGTACCTTTATTAATTAAAATTGTCTTCGTAGCTTTTGAATGGTTATTAAAATAATGATTGAATTTATCATATTTAATTATTTAAATAAACTACGGCACATTAATTCAAAGAATAAAACAGAATTACTATTAACTCAGGCACAATATTTAAATACCGATGCGTTATTTCAAGTAATTAAAAAAAATGTGTGTAGTGAAGTAAATCTGTGGCAGTATGGCGCGAATTTAAATTTGACTTTGCAAATAAATACATTATATTGTGCATAATTATACCTCAGGTTATTGAAAATGTTATTTTAAAATGATTATTGCAGTTAATAGTTGTACACAGGATGAGTTTCGATGATTATGGTAAGTCCTTTCACAAAGTTTTTTTAACTTCGATAAGTTTTCTCGAGATGATCTTTTACAAATAAATACTTTAATGACTAATTACTTTAAATATTCTTTTAGCCAATCACATTTATCAAAAACATCGTTTAGCGGTGGCACTAGCGATTATAAAATCGAAACCAGCAAATGTAGAAACTGACAAATATTTAGAACAATTAAAATCTAAAATTGATCACAAAATGGATGATGACAACATTACAATTTGTAGCGATGATTTCCTGATGGAAGATGATGATATGAATGACAGTGTTACTATTTTGAAAGATTTCGATCCTGAATTTGTCAATAATGATGAAAATAGTGATAAAGCGGCTAGCAAAAAGGTATCTATTCTAGTCAATTAAATAAAAATACAATGTAAACATAAATGAAGGTCTAAATAAGAAATCTTCAAGGTTAAGCGACGGTTACCGAGGTCGGTCCGTGGATGGGTGACCACACCACAATCTTTGACTGTCGTTAGGGGTAGTCAGAACCCCGAAACCTGTGGAGATCAGTCACTCCATAAAGACCTGTATTCAGCCATATCCGGTTAGACTGGAAGCTGACCCCGACATATTTGGAAAAGACTGGTCTAGTTGATGATGACGTACCTACCAATTTAAATTTTGCACTTCAAATGTAGAAACTTTTTTAGTTAATCTTAGACATGTCTGACATCGGCGAAGGGAAGCATCGTAAGACAATCTAGGCCCTAGCTAGACTTTTAAAATTATAAGTCGGAAATCGCCAACTAGCCTTAAGCAAGCGTGGTGATTAATGCTTGTACAATGTCTGTATTAAGAGAGGTCTGGGCTGCAAAGGAACAGTAATAGACTGGTATTATAATACATTCAAACTTATTAATCATCTGCCTAACCTTTTCCCAACTAAATTGGGGTCGGCTTCCAGTCTAACCGGATACAGCTGAATACAAGTATTCTACATCCTTCAAAAACCGTACTTATTTCAAAATTACCTTTTCAGCCACCAAATATACCAGAAAATCTATCTCAAATTACATACTATGATAGTTTACAAACTCAATATACTGAAAATATTATTGAATCTCAAACTACCGATAGACTGCTATCTCACGACAAACATAAAACAGATATCGAACAATCTAAACTTATAAATGTTAGAAAAGATTTCGATGACAGAAACATAACAGAAATGGACAGTACATTAACCCATAATACTAATTCTAAGGCAACAGTAACCATCGCTAAAACTTCAAATGAAACTATGGATGTAACAAACTATGATTCTCAAAAAACACTTCTTTACACAGTGCATGGTTTCACTCAGAACTATTCTCAGTACAGTCCAAGTCAAAGTGATATTGTTGTACCTAATAAATACTTATATGGCGTAAATAAAACCGTAAATACAGCTCAGAATAATAATAATAATGTGAACGATTTTGGTACCGAAATCCAATTCGTAAGCAAAGGAATCTCTTCGCATAGTGACACGGTTGACAAATCGACGAATAAAGAGGAAAGTGAATATATGCAATCTTTGAACATGTTTCCACAGAGTAACGATGAAAACTTTGATCTTATTCAAAATGTTTACTCCAATTTAGATGGAGATACTAATAGAACTTTGAATGATACAAATGTTTTAGTAAATAAATCCATAGAAGATAATAATATTCAAAGTTTTACTAGAGACCGTTTTCCTATTGAATTGAATGATATGAGTAAAAAGGCATATAATACAGAAATAGTAAATATAGATGTAGCTGACGAAGCCTTTGAGTATAGCCAGCATATAGACTCTTTATCACAAAAAATAGAAATTCATAATACCAAAACACTAATTGGAACATCACAGGATAATGAAGCAAATAAATTTACACATGGTGAATCGAATGCACGAGATAGTCTTACCCAAAATCCTAAAAGAGATAATCAACTTGAAATTATAGCTCCTGGCATAGAGTCTTCTGCTCAAAACAAACACAGCATAGAAGAATACGATATCGTAGAAGAAGAATATGAATCACAAGAGGTTATATCGTATAAAGTTTTAGAAGAATTCAATAAAGTCAAGTCGTTTTTGAATCGACAGAACAGAAGAATGTCTTGTGATGGTTACTCTACAGACTCGGGATACAGAAGTGACTCGCAGAGGAGTAACAATAGAGGCTGTAAGTTTATCTAAAATGATTTACTGCTTCGTTGGTCTATAATTAGGCTACCTACCGAATAAACTTTCTTATGCATTTAGTAAATAGCTGCTTAGGACATTACAAACAGACACTTCAAATATTTTTTATTTTTTTTTAGAAGTTCATTAATTAGTTTAGAAGCTTCGATTGGATTGAATTGAATTGATGAATGAAAGGCAGTTACATGCAGCTGGGATGAGTATGCTGAGGGGTATGGATAGAATATGAAATCAGTATGTTAGAGGAAGTCTTAAAGTGGTGCCTTTGACCGAGAAGTTGTGTGGAAATCGGTTGCCATGGTATGGGCATGCGATGCGAAGGAATAAGGACCAGGTTGTGACGAAAGTTTTGAGTAGAGCAGCTTCAAAAATAGAGATATCTATTGTTAGAGGAGCTTTTTTTTTGTAGTGTGTCTCGCAGTTTATCCTTCAGAGATATCTACTGCTTAAAAGACATTCCTAGACTTCATTAGAAATTAAGGCCTCCAGCCAGGGCGTAAAAAACTTAAAAGCTAAGTGACCAATGGCTAAGAGTACCCCCTGCGGGGTACGAGCCTCGGCTTAGGACGACGCTGGGAGAGGACAGCAAGGGACGGGCTGGACCTAATAGATATATTATTTTGGGACTAATTTAAACAACTACTGGCTCAGCTACGCGGGCTGGCTCGAGCGAAGGTTCAGGGGGACCTTGGAGGTCTATTGACTGAAGATCTTTTGACATTTCCAGCACTACAATTATCAGGAACTTGGCTGAATCAATCTGGTTGCTGTTTATTCAACTACATCATGCGATGCCCTCTAGTGGCAGACACGAGAGATATCACAAACGAAATTGCACAGGTGAGAAAAATCATCTTTTCCCTAATCTTCAAATCAAAATCAAAATTCATTTATTCAAATTAGGCTGAGAATTAGCACTTTTTGAACGTCAAAACGTTTACAAAAGACAGTCCCCCAAAACGCCCACCCTTCTTCCCTTTGCATGATGACTGCAGTGAACAGTCTCTTTTGAAGTCCAAAAGTTATTTGCTATTTTATATGACACTAGCGGCCCGTCCCGGCTTCGCACGGGTTGTGACATAACGATAATAGTTGGACATATGGTATCGGGAAGTTTTTTGTAGATATTGATATGTTCTTTAATATTGTAGAACATACTTTTGTTCTATCATTAATAGTTTTCACAGCGCATGCGACGACAGACGTTTTAGGGCAGAAAAAAGAAACAGACACACTTTTTTAATATTAGTAAGTATGGATATTAGTTGGAAAACGCCAACCCGCCTTCAGCAAGCGACTGGTATTATTTTTAGTAGCATCACCCCCCTATTATATATATATTAGACGACCGATGTGGCGCGGCGGACGAAGGTCCGCCTGCGACGCAGGAGGTTGCGGGTTCGATTCCCGCCCTGAGACAAATGTTTGTACGAGCCAGAAAGGTTTGTTCCGGGTGTTCTGGGTATTTGCTATGTATAATAAAAAACATCTATCTATTTAATGCATTGTATTAAGTATAACAGCCATCTAGTACCCATAACACAAGCTCTGCTTAGCTTGGGGCTAGATGATGCTGTGTGGATTGTCCAGCATTATTTATTCATTTATTTATTATTATAGACGGACTGGTGATATGTGGGTGTATCATACACCTCTGCCTACCTCCCTGGAGTACAGGAGTAATTTTATCATTATTTTTTAGGTGCTAAGCCAATTAATCGACAGATTGCATGAAGAAGAGAAATACCCATCGTTCTTAGAAGATCTACTTGAAACTATGGACGTATTATTAAGACAAGTCTATGAAGGGGAAAGCAGTGAAGATAGCGAGGTATGGATATTTTGACCGACCTAATAAGATGATGAGGTTCTAGCTTACATTTGACTGTTAGTCTCTATGGTCCAAATAGTTTTGGTGGAACCTTAAGTCAAAATCAAAAAACTTTTATTTTAATTAGGCTGAGAATCAGCACTTTTTGAACGTCAAAATTTACACAAGACAATCCTTCCAAAACACCCACCCTTCATAACTTCCTAGTGTTTTTGCTGAGAAGAAGTGGCGCAACAAACTCCCCAGCATTACGTCTGTCTGATAAGTTTGAAGAACTTGTATCTATACAATATAAATGTAAACAATTTATACAGTATTAGGCAGAACGAGGGACATACTTTAAGTGAAGCTGGTAGTCATCAAAACGAACCTATTTTACTATGAGATCGAACCTGAAATCGCGAAAAAAAAATAGCTGCTTCCCACATTTTGTTAAGTTATGGAGTAGCTGATTATTTTTACACCCTGTATAGTCTCTGTAGTGTCTCCTCTAGTCCCTGTAGAGTCTAACTGGGGTCTCGCAGTTGACTTCTGTGATTTTTAGCACATCATTTTTTGAACTGCCTCGTTGGTCTGGTGGTCACAAAAGCTGCTGCTAAGCAAGAGGTTCTGGGTTCGATTCCTGGGTCGAGCAAATTCCAAGCGCGACTGCTGAGCGTGAGGTCCTGGGTTCAATTCCCAGGAAGGGCAGTGTTATTGAGTTTTTCCAATAGGAATTTCTCAGTAGCAGCCCAGAGTATGGATGTGTGCCCGGCTGATGGCAATAGACTCACCCATTCCACTCCACTCTATAATACACACACATTTCGCTAGTTACGTTTAAGTACCTACCTGTATCTAGCTACACCTCTGCCTTACCCTTCCTTTAATACAGGCGTGATATTATGTTTATTATTTATTGTTTCAGTTTCTGAGAAAAGATGAAAACATCCAAAGAATATTACTTCTAAACAAATCAATGCATATCCAAAATCATAGTATAGAAAAAATGACGAATATTCTAGAAGGATTCCACTCAAAAGTTACTGAAATAGAATCTACATATGAACTAACAAATATAGATCAAATCGAGAATATAACATACATATTTCACATACTAGAAATCTTATTAAAGAAATATTTGGAAAACCGTGAAATTTTGAGTCAAACAAGCACTCAGAACTCGCAGGACGACGAGAAAGTCTTCAAAAAGAGCTCCATATCGGATATTTGGAGAAAAAAATGGAATCCAAGTCAAAAAGTTTTTGAGGGTAGTCGTGAGAAAAAATGTGTTTTGAAGATCTGCAGTGAAATTTTGAACAGAATTGTAGTTGACTGTGTCGGTAGTTACAGTTTGGTCGCTTATTCTGCTCTTAAATGTTTTAATTCTATGCAAACATAATAAAATCTGTACATATTATTTTGATGATGTAATTTCCGGGTTTTGCGGGTATTTCCTATGTATAATAAAAAATATATAATGTATTGTATTAAGTATATCAGTCATCTAGTACCCATAACACAAGCTCTGCTTAGCTTGGGGCTAGATGATGCTGTGTGGATTGTCCAGCAATATTTATTTTATTTTTATTTATTTAATTTTAATTTTCACCATCTGTCTTACATCATTTCAAGGGTTATAATGATGTATAAAATAATTGTAACCTGCTTCGTTGGTCTAGTGGTTGCTAGCTCTACTGCTGAGCATGAGATCCTGAGAGGTTCAATTCCACGGTTGGGCAAAGTAAGACCCTGTTTGTCCAGTATGTGGGGACACAGAAGAAACAACTTTCCATCTGATGGCAGAAAGCATAATTACCAAGATACGAAATCCTAGGAAGAGACAAAGCAAACGATGAACAATTTGCGGACATCTATATTGGACCACTGATGGACTTCTGCAAGAAAACAGGAAGATTTACAGCGACCCCGAATTGCCAGCAACCCATGAAAGAAAATGGGGAACTGGACGAACTAGTCCAGTACAGAAGGACTGATCGCCCATCTGGACGCGTAGCATGACCACCATAGAAACGGGTTTTGTAGACGGAAGAATAGACAACATTGCAGACTGTTGAAAGATTTCTACCGTCCTAAGCATGGGGTGTTAAAACTGAAGAGAAGAAAGTTTGCTATCCTCTACAGGGTACGGAGCACAGGGTTGTGCTCAGACAGAAGAGATGTCTTGCTTGAATAGATATACATAGAATTGGTCATGCTATGCATACTGAAAGGACTGATTATGCCTCTGGCATCAGCCATTGTCCCAGAAGCTAGCTAAGACAAGATAGCCACAAGCCCTCCCGAAGATTCTTACATCATCAGCATCTGCCTAGCCTTTTCCCGACTATGTTGGGGACGGCTTCCAGTCTAACCGGATGCAGCTGAATACCAGTGTTTTACATGGAACGGCTGCCTATCTGACCTCCACAGCCCAGTTACTGGGCAACACGATACCCCTTGGTTGACTGGTTGTCAGACTTTCGGGTTTTTGACTTCCCGTAACAACTGTCAAAGAACTACAAATGACAACCGGGGATTAACGTGCTTTCCGAGGCACGGAGGAGTTTCGATATGTTACGAACGGTCACCCACCCACAGAGTGACCTCGGCAAGCGTAGCTTAACCTACAATCAACCCGTGCGGCTGTTTTTATTTAGCCACAAGCTCCTCAGCAGAATATTTTTAGATGTATAATAATAAAAAAAACGAACATACCTACTAAATACACTTTAATGTACAAATAACTTAAACTACTTTCTTCTCCGGCAATCCGAAGAGCTTTCTCACGGTAACTTCATAGTTATTCACGGTGGCTTCACTCTCACCATCATTCATATAACTGGATACAGCATTCTTATATTCTTCAGCATGTGCAATTTCAGACGTATCAAAATTCTTATACTCATCATCGGTCAGAGTTCTACTTTCATTTTTAGTTTGCAAATGCCAATTAACCAAGCTCTTTTTCGATGCGTTGGTATTCCAATCATAATATTCCATATCGTCTTCCGTTTTGTCCTTCTCCCACTCTTCGACGTTCCACGCTTCATGGTAGCAGGCAGTCAGTAAATAGTTCACGTAATCCAAATTCTGTGCCCTAGCTGGACACCGATCAGCGGTTATCGTGACTAAATCTGTCTCCTTATCATAGCGGTCTCCAACTAGACGTATAAACTTATCTCTAGAATGTTTGTCTAAGTTTAATGTTGATAGCTTTATGCGGAGAGTGACAATTCTTGCTAAAGGATTACGGATCGTCGGACTGGCATGGCAGTAGTCTGAAGTTATGACTTCTACGGGATAGTGCTTTTCGATGGCTTCTTCGGAGTTCAAGAGTTTCGGCCATTCGGTGCAGTACTGTTTTATGGCCTCACATTGGCTCTTAATAACGGGTGGTGTAAGATGAAGGAAGTTTGGTATTTTCATGAGTTCAGCATTGGCTTTTTTGCCCGGTGGTGCTTGTCCTTTGAGTACGTAGCCTTGGCGAAGAGGGAGTGGCACCGATGATGGATGGAAGGTTTTCGGTCCTGGCCAGACGTTGCCCCAATTCTGGAATAGTAGAAATTTAATTTGAATTATACATCTACAGTACAGTAAAGACTGCCAGTTAGTTAATTGGTTACTAGCACTACTGCTGAGCATGATGAAAATTTAAATTTGTATCTACATGTTGCATGAGAGAGATAATATCTTGTATTGTGAGACGGGCCGATTTCCGCAACTCCACGACGTAGCGCTTTATCACAGAACAAGACTGGTAGAAGAATATGTTGAGTAAATGACTAGGGTAGATAGAAACTACAGAACGCCACCAAAAGTGCTTTGCTTACGGTCACACATCCCGTCATACACACACGCCGGTTGTGAGTACTATGCGGCTGAATTTTCTGAAGAACATCACCAATAAGGTCAGTGTGTCTTTCCAGGGCATCCCCTCCTGGCATCTCTACTTACTGCCTACTACATTATCTAATACCTTTTAAATAGCAATTCTTGTTTATATGTATGTATATATATATAGAATCTGAATCTAGGAAACAGCTCCAATGTATGCAGTGGGTTTCAGGGGCGATAAATCGGTCTAGATAAGTTTCATGTTTAGAAAACATTGTTTTATCCAATTGAAGCTTGGTCATTCAGGTACTAAATCATAATAAACAACCATATTCTGATACATTGTTTACTAACATGAAAATACATATATAACCTCTTAACTGACTGTTTTTATAGAAGTTGCCGTGCCCAGCTCATCAATCGTCAATGCATTTACCATTTTATTGATAGTAAAGTAGTAACTAGAAATCAAATTGGACAAACCGTTTGGTTTGTCCAATTTGATTTGTATTTACGTGTCCACCCCGACACGTAAATTCTAAATTCAACTCTTCATTAATGTCTTTTGATCGCAATATTTTGAATTTCACAGCCTTTCGGATCTATTCGACAAATATTTTTGTATCCATTCCGCCTGAGTCGTATTTATCTGACATCTTTGTTTGTTCGATTTATTTCTTGTTTCTACTTTACATTCTACCTAAAAATAACACATTTCAGGCAAGATGATAAATATACTGATGATTTATAAGCTGGGCGCACAGCATCTGCTGTAAATCAGGTGGTTAAAGGGTATTTCGTTGAAGTCAGTCAGCTGACGATTTTATACTGATTTACAATAACCTATAAATAACTTATAAATAAGGAAATACCTGATCTGTGGCCATCCTATCAGCCCTGTCAGGCTGTATATCAGCCCTACGAACAACTCTCTTCTGGAATCTCTCCCTTTTCTTCAAAATATCGAGTACTCTAAACTCTTCTTCTTCTTCATCTTTTTTAAGTGAACTTTCGGCTGTTGTTGAGTTTAAGCGCCATAATTTAGCATTGTAAACAGTTGCCAAGCTATTAGGCTTGTATTTCCTGAGGAATAAACTCATTTTTATCACTTTTGTAAATATACCAGCGGATGTTAAAATATCATTTTGAGGTTATGTGTCAGTTGTCACACTGACATCGTACAGTGTCTACATCGTACAGATAGTACATAGCCGATGTCCACCATTCTGCCAATGTAAAGTGAATTGGAAAAGCGAGTATACTTAAGAAAAGGCAATAATGGGACTACTGATAGAAGTGAAAACATTAACATATCGGTGACGCGGTTTCATTAGAATTTCAGTGACGCAGTCATGTTAGCATGTCGGTGACGTGAACTCATAAGATTTGTATCGGTGTTATGGGATGCGAAGTATCATAAATATAAGAATAAATAATTGAATTACACAAAGCTTGGAGAGAAATTCAGCGTCTATAGATAACTGGTGTATAAACCGCCAAGGAGTTTTGAGTTTTCATCGGTTTTAAACTTGTACGAATAAATAAGTAATTAATTAAAAACACCTTTCACCTCGACATCCTCAATAGGTACTGACGGTACTGTTGCTTTATTTATGTGTACACTGTCTAGTTAGCCGCGGTTCCAGCTCCCCAAACAAGTTTGTGGTAACATGCGTAACGGCCAGCCAAAACTCAGCCAGGTGCCTGTCGCATTACTTACAGACTTTTTTTGATACGATACATTGCATTCCTAAAAAAGGAGACGTTTACAAAATGTTTGGCACCCCGCCCAAGACTTAGTACGGTGTTAGGCTGAGATTAGTTTTAGCGCTGTTAAACAGGGGTGATGACCCTTATTCATTACATCGTCATTCGTTTTTCCAAACCAACGTCAAAAAATTTTTCAGTGCCGAAAATGTAGCTAGTTGAAAATTTTGTAAGTCAAAATATTCAATCAGCTCTCCGAATCCGAATCGCTAATCAGGAAACCAAATCCAGTAGTGTTGGGTAGGACAAACACGAGGCGATACGTTTGTTCCGGACATGACGTCAAAATGTAAGAGCAGGTCAATATTTCAAATTGTACCACTTCAAATTTTAAGTCGCAGTAGTCGCGAATTCACCTCACTCACTCCCTGTCTCCGTAAAACTATAAGACGAGGACAGAGACGGAGCGAGACGCATGTTTCAAATAACAATAGTACGTCATTCTACAATGAACATCAAATGTCATATTTTTACTTGTAACTTCAAACTCCGTAAAGTAAAATTTGAATTAGGACATTATACTGGCTCAGTGCAACAAAACGGCTACTCCTACAAGCTCTTTTTCATGTCATGTCCTACCCAACACTAAAATCTAGAAACCGTACGTAAGCGGCCGGCCTAAATATTCTGCAACCGCAACAAGTCTGGTTCCAAATCACACGGTTTATTGTTTTTTTTTTTTTAATTTTTATTAGGGCATTCGTTGCAAATTGCAACATTGTCCGATTGATCATCAACCTTAATTAGAGTTGATTGCATCCGTCTCCACAACAGTGGATTCAAGGTCAAGTCTGTATTGATCGATGGTGATTTAGGGCATGTCGTAATCATGTTGCAGTGTTAGACTGCTGGAAGAATGTGTAGTGTATTATAAGGCTAAACACAGTGCTTGTACACAAAATTTACTTCAAAAACTTGGATATTATGGTGTGTGTGACCTATGCATGTGTTACCCTTTTTAAGTGTGCATTTATACAGATCGCTATGGCGACTCTCGCCAATTAATCAGGTCAAGGTAGCTCTAGAACTGAGGGCTTACAATAGAACACAAGAAGCTGAAATTGATACGAATGTTGGGAACATTATTACTACAGAGATTTCCAAAGTCCCCATCGATCTTACGTTTCCAATAACCAACATATTGTAGGTCAACGTTGGCAAATAAGGATTTTTCCCTTTTCCAGCTAAACGGTAAGTTTTATGATAAGAATAGTTCAGTCAGACAATTGTAGATTACCATTTCTCAGATATAACGTGTTTCAGAAAGTTGAAAAAGTTGTTTTCTCTATAGCGGATTGGAGCGGTTTTTAACGTGGTTCCCAATTTGCTTATCCCATCATCTATTGTCAATTAAATAATAGCGAATAAAAATAAAAACTTGATCTATTGGAAATGCTGAAAGCGGTGGGAATTATGTTTCTCTTTATTCATTTAAACTAAAGTATCATGATAACAAGAATAGCTTCGCGACGTGCACGCCCACCATCCCCGGAGTCGCCTCACCGCTCAGATCCGCCTCACCAGTGACACCGGCTGGTTGCAGCCGCGTCGAGCTCGGGCGATGATTATTTTTCCCCGCCTACGTCGCCAACACCTATACGTCGGCAGGGGAGAGGCCGGCCACCGAAGAGTTTGGCATCCAGGGGCCAACCGACCCTGACCCTGTGAAATGGACTAAGTCGATAAACGAGAATGTCATGCGCGCATGAATTATTATTAACTATTTAGTCAGCTCCAGTAAAAAACCAGCGTCAGACACTAGATGTCTGGCATTTTTGCTGAACTTCACCCATTTGCGAAGCCGTCAGGCGCATAAACAATATTATTTTTGGTAACTTCTTCTGTCATCATCATTATTATTATTTCTTTCTATGTTTCCGATATTCAATAATGTCATTGTGTGCCTGAGTCTGTGCTAAATACATTTTTTTCCTTCTTTTTATTCTTTCAATTGGGGTTAACTAATCTATTCATCTGATTCTGAATTATTTAATGAAACTTCAACTGTACTGTCTCCTTTTTTTTCTGTTCCTCCTTCTACTTTTTCTTCAAGTTTAATACAAGTTACTTGTTCTAACAGCGATACATCAGATGTCTCCTCAACGATATCATAACAATCCTCTTTTGTTGTCGATTCAACATTGTAGCACGACTGTCCTCGACAACTGATGCATGTGAACAAAATAATTTAACATTTTTCCGTTGCAGGTGGGAATAAACTCTGGATAGGTTCCATTATAACCAGCTGTTAAACAAAATTTAATGAGTTCTAATTAAAAAGGTTCCACGCCATCTTTTGCATGGAACTCAAAAACTTTAACTGAAGTAAAATCTTAGTCAGGTACTCCTTACTACATCAGCTATCTGCCAGTGAAATCTCCGTCAAAATCGATCCAGCCATTTCTGAGATTACCTCAAACAAGCAGATAGACAGGTAGACAAAAATAATAAAGATTGTTTTTTTTTGGTATTACTACCGTAGGTATAAACTTTCATAATAATATGCATTAAGTAAAAAGCTGTCATTTTAACGTTACAAACAGACACTTCAATTTATTTATTTTTATATATAGAATTATGTATAAATGAATTCCCAACGTGTTCTGCTCATCAGCATCTATTTCAGGTATACTAATAAGTTCCAGAGCGGCTTGGTAATCAATTGGACCTAGAAGACACAGTTTAAGTTCCATTGGATACTTATGAAACGGAAGAATAATGTTATTTTCGAGTTTTCTCCAATTAATATCTAATAATTCACACTACTTTTTGTGATGTTGCCAGTTTCAAGTCACTGCTTTAAATGTTTTATTTATTTATTGAGCTTTACATATTATCATACATTTGAGCATAATATTACAGTACAATATTAATTTACAATATTAGGGAAATTATGGCATCGCGACTGAAAGTCGCAGAGGATCGCAAGAATTCGTCCGTTCCCGTTGACGCTCTGGGCTTTCTCTTACATAATATGTCGCCCTTTAGCGGTGACAAGCGCAGGTGGCAGAGGAAAGAGCGCGTACGCTGTGTCTGGCAATCAAAGACCTTACAATTTGTATACTCTACGATGGCAATACGTAGCAACAGCACCGTATTTACTGTAACCATTGAAAACCATTGCTATATCAGTTTTTATTTCATACACTATTATTTAACTAAACAGGACCACAACAGATCGTGGAATAGGCCTACCAGGGAAGTACATTACCTCGCAGATGGAATGGAGACGTGTGTATATTATGGAGAACACAACTTTTTCAACTTTTTGAATCGCTATAATTTCAGAAATAGTGATCCTAAGTAAGATTTACGATGTGAGAGAATTGTAAGATTTATAATGTGAGAGAATTGTATGATTTACAAATTACAGTTAAAAGAAGTTCAGTCAAAAGTTACAGTTTGGCTTCAAAACTACAAGAAACCTATCTTTGTCAACTTTGACCTTGAATTATTATTCTTTACAAACGCAACATCGTTGGGGGCTTGTAACATTTTATTTATATCGGTGAACCCGTATTACTTTATTGATCCTTGTTTGAAGAAACGAAACGTTTCATTCAGAGCTTGTCACCGACTACCCGACATGCGTTCATAACCTAAACTGTCAAACTCTAAAATTCAGGTGATTTCATTGTCACTGGCGCTAGTGTCTACGCGTTATTTGATGTGCCAAAACGAGAGATCCGACTCGTTTATGATTCTTTATAAAGACATTTAAAATTTAGTCTGGTCACTTCATGTTTTGGAAAATATTCAGCGTTTTATCTTGGTCGCATATTGTCTCTGAAATTTCAACAGTTTGTTTTGTAGCACAATATCATTGTATGTGGGGCGATTGAAGTGTAAAAATGGCAGACACGTCCAGAAAACGATCGCGAAAGTCTAAATTAGTGCCGCGAGAGTGTTTCATAGGCGAAGATGAACTTGTATTGCAGGTAAGAAGGAAATACCACCATTTTGACCAAAAGTTTGCACGCTGAACATAAACTTCGATTCTTGGTTTTTACGCCCAAGCTGTTGTATATTTGCTACTAAAAAACGCCATAATCAAACCCCAGACGATGTTTATGTCCATAGATACTGTTATTTTAATAAAATAAGAAATAATTTTGCAATATTTAGTGGGGGTAGGTGAGTCGCGCACGGCCATCTACCTTCAAAAAATTGTTATTTTCAGTCATCAAAACTGACGTAATTCTTGCCGGTACACTTGATTACTGTTGTAGAAACGAAACACTCAATATTTCTGACAATGATTTTAGATGACATTTTATGAAATTGTTTGGTATTTTTATGGCTTTTAGATGTACTTACAATTTCTCAAAAATGTCATAGCCTAACCTAGTTCGTACATGAATTATTCAATAAGTAAATAACCAAAACACGAATAGTAATGAAAATATAATTCAAAATATATTTAAACCAATCAAATTAAAAGTATTAATTGTAAAATTTGCAGGAAAATACAGTATAATCATGTTTTTACAAAGAAATTATTTTATCTTTTATTGATAAAGTAATTATTATTGAACAGAATTCTTACTAATTTTATTTAGTAGTCATTAAAATAGGTCAAAACATTACAAATTTGAAGTTAAATACAATTAAAATTAAAATTTTGGATTTTAATAAAAACTAAACACATCTACTACTATTGTTTATGTACAGTTGTGATGTATGTTTATTTGTGTATACATTCTATGTAGGTATTATATTTACAGTTTATGATCTATATATTTTTATATATATTTCCTTTCCCTTTTCTTTTTAAGAAATTGCACCTACCACTGTTTGTCTCTGCATCACCCAAAGGTTGACTGGTAGAAAATGCCTATGGCATTAAGTACGTCTCTGTACATTTGTGTGCTTAAAGTATTCAATAAATAAATAAATATCAAACTACAGCTTAAAAGCTTTTATTTAAGCAAATTCATTGTATTCGTACACAATTAGCATGGTGTTTGAAATTGTTTAAAAAAAAAACAACATTCCTTATTTAAATGGACAAATTGATCTTGAGATTAATATGTGAATACCTTAATCAGTCTTACCAAGGGGTATTGTGTTGCCCACTAATTGGGTTGTAGAGGTCAGATAGGCAGTTGCTCCATGTAAAACACTGGTATTCAGCTGCATCCCGTTAGACTAGAAGATTACCACAACATAGTTGGGAAAAGGCTAGGCAGATGATGATATTGATCTTGTGACTAAACAAAACAGCTGCCTGGGGTCGCTTACCAAGCGGTATTGTGTTGCTCAGTAACTGTGTTGAGGAGGTCAGATAGGCATTGCTCCATGTAAAATACTGGTATTCAGCTGCATCAGGTGTGACTAGAGGCCGTTCCCAACATAGTTTGACAATAGGCTGATGATAACATTGACCAATAAAAATTAAAATATGTTTTTAATTGGTGCTTTGTTTTTAATTGTTTTTTACTAAAAGTGTGTTTAAGCCACAATAGGGGTGTGTCCTTGGTAAAAATATACTGTCTATTTAGTTCATCAGTTAGATTACCAAAAAATATTGGGAACATATTTTTTGCTTACTCATATCAATAAAAAGTGACAAAGATATAGCACATCAAAGTTTGGGAGAAGGGGCTTGTGACGTCACTTTTACTTTATAAGTGTAGCACTGCGTGACGTCACGCGAAATTTCAACTCACTATATCGTCGTCATTTTTGGTTTATGTGACAAAAGGAAAAATACGTGTCTAGTATTTTTGAGTAATTCAATTTTCGGACCAATCATATATTTTAAGGACACTATTGTTTTTACTAAAAGTGTACAGTACGCCACAATTTTAATAATACCTAATTCCCATACTTTTGTAATAATAATGTTAAGGCAGGTGTGGTAACCAAAAAGGTGCAAGAAATTATACTAAAGAAATAAAATGTTATGTAGCAACCGGCCCAAACTAAGCTTTTTTAAACCTGTAAATATATGTGTGCCTAGAAGAATGCTCCCAAAAAAACAATAATAAATACATATATTTTTTTCTACAATTAAATTTAGTAATTATTTTGGTTTATTACTACCTATTTATTACAATTACTTTTTGATTATGGTGATATATTAAAAATACAAAAATACTGTTTTTTCACAATAGTTGTGTAAGGACGATTCACCTACCCAATATAATAACACAAAATTTGTACCTATTATGTGGCAGATAAAAAAAATATTTTCAAGCCAGACACATGTTCTCGTTTACGCTCACGTATTTCCAAATAAATATTACAACCTTAGATTATTACAGTATTAGTTTATTACAGCCAAATATAAAAATGAAAAAAAAAATGCTATATTCTTGAAAAAACTTTACGTGATAACGTCACAAGAAAACATTGATGAAACAGTTCTCGTGTAGGTTGTGTGCAAAGATAAGTTGTGTGCTTCCGTTGTCTCTCTTCTACCCGGACGCATCAGTGGATGGAGTGGAAGAGAGATAGATGCGTCACAAGAACGTTTAGGCCGATCGTGTCTCTCTATAGCTTGTTCCGTGCTCTGACTTGCAAGTTCGGCTCAGGCGGAACGTGACAATGAGTCATGCTTTAAGTGCGTACAGCCGTCGTTCATTGATTTAGAAGACGTTATCACGTCAAAACCAAACCAACCAGTTTGATTTTGTCTAGACTAGATTGTCATAATTATGGAGCAGTACCAGCATGTTATACAAACCTTCAAATTCTTATTGATAAGAGGTCCATAATTAGTCGATAATGACCGTAAATACGTTTTCGGCCGAAAGCAGCCTAAGTTTCGGCGAACCCGAAAATTATTGCGCGTCATTCGGCCTACTTCGTAAAGCTCGGTGTAGTAAAGATATTTTTTTTGAGGTATACAAACATACAATACATTCAATATGAAATAAAAGTCCAATTTTCGACAGCAACTATGTTATATTTTAATGTGTTCATTTTGAATTTGGATAAAAAAAAAACAATCTTTACAATAGCCGGGAAACACGAAATTTTGTATCCTCTAATGGAATTATCGTGTTTTGTTTCTTTTAAAGCCCAAATCTCTAAGCTCTCTCTCTACCTAGGTTTTTGAATAAAACATAGAAAATATTAATCATTTTGTGACACCCTAACTGCCAGAAAACGAGACACAATAGAAAATGTAATGTTTATGGTGTTAAGGCTTCGTTTTCGGCCAAAAATAAGCAATTCCATTTTCGGTTGGACATTAATTTTAGGGTAAACTTTTCACGAGTCCTCATTTATATGTGAATGTCTAATAATCAACTATGTACTTATTCCCAGCTCCACCAACCGGATATATCAGAAACAATGAAGCATAAAACAAAAAGAATATCAATACCACCCGAGAAAACCACTACAAAACCAGTCGTTGTGTGTAACACAAACATCCTGCAAAGAATCAATGCGGCAACCAGAGATGACAGAGACGACGTCCTTCCTTCCATAATTAAAAAGACTTCACCAAGAAAGTTCGAAGTTGACATACAAGTAGAATCTTGTGATGACGAAGACGATAATGGCGAACTATACCATCTAACACCAATCAATAAAAACCCAATTACAAAGAAAGTACTACGTCCAATGCCTATCACTCTGTCTCTTGACCTCGTACTAGATGCAGCCGACAAAATACTCGAGACCTCAACCAGCATTGCTGATAAATATTTGGATATCTACGTAAGAAACACGGTAGGTTTTGAAGATACACCGAAGCTCGTACTGAACAATCATGAAGCTCGTATCCAGACAGCATTAGTCGAATGGAGAAAATGGCAGTTCCGCAGTTTCCACAGAGAAGAGCCGTTATTCTACAAATGCTACATATGCACAAGATCTTGGTGGTATTTATCGGATTTCCGTGATCATATGGCGAGACTGCATGGTGATGATACGAGTATTACCATCGTTCTGGAGAAGTACGAGATGCATGAAATCAATTTGATAGCCTATCACAAAAGGCTGGTGGTAATCAAGGATATATACACAGAAGGGCTTTGTTACCGATGTGGCAAGGACTATGCTGCCCACGAATTGAGTTTGAGGCATCAGGAGAAGTTTTACAAGAACGAGGGTTGTACAAGAGAGTTCTTCTGCTGCATGGGTCTTAGAGACCATCTGCCGGGCTGTCCTTTGTGCAAGGTCCAGGATAAGCCGTTCAAATGTGACATTTGTAGATCCAGATTCGATAGTCAAGATGAAATTGGGAAACATTTAATACTGTCTCACTCTGTAAGGTCTGATATACCGATAATGACTCGGTATAAGGTCTGTAAGCGTTGCTCAGAACGGTTTATGTGTGGTTATGTACACAGGTGTGCGCAGAAAGGTCCTCTGTTGGAGTGCCCGAACTGCTTCCAGTACTTCTTAAACGCAAAATCGCTGGAACTCCATTTGAAACATTCTATCAAAGGGTTTTCGTGCAAGGTTTGCGGTGCGGAGATGACGTTTAGCTGCAAGATTTATGAGCATATGTTGACACACACAGATAACTATATGATTGTAAGGAAGTGTTTGCCATGTGACGGTTTGAATATTTTCATTAATAAGGAGGATGCTGTTGCACACCGTTCATTGAAACATGAAAATACGAAACACCAAAAGTATTATCCTAAAGTGAGTATTGATTTCTTTTATCGCGGGCTTTGAGCGCGGCGATCGAATCAAGAAGTTCCGTAACTAAACCTAACACCCCCCACTTCGACCGGCACAGCGGCGTTGAAAGCCGTGCATCGTCTAACGTCGTTTCAGTTCGGCAAACTTGGGCACGGCGTTTGTGTGCGTGCGACTAGACGTATGCGTGTTTTTTTTTTTGAAAACGTTGCCCCACACTAGGACATTCTCCTGTGTCGTGGGTGCGTTTACAAACATTTAAACTCACATGCACAAACCACCAGACCCGGAACAACTACCTGTAGGTCATACAAATATTTGTTCTGTGCGGGGATTGAACCAATCCCCGCACACACACGCGGCGCAGCAGTCAATCGGTTATACACTGCGCCAACCGCGCCGTGTTTTGTGATTTTTACCCGAGAGAAGGAGGCACTGTCTTGTTGGTTGTGTGGTCCCAAGCGCGACTGCTGAGCGTGAGGTCCTCGGTTCGATTCCTAGGTCGGGCAGTGTTATTGAGTTTTTCCAATAGGAATTTTCTTGTTAGCAGCCCGGAGTCTGGATTTGTACCTGGTTTATGGCAATAGGCTCGACCCCTATTACATGAGACTTGAATGTTAATGGTGTAATGTGGGTGATACTTCAGGTGCACTTCTGCCCAACCCTTCGAGAGATGGCGAGATGTCATGTTATGTGAATTTGTACATCATACTACCTAAAATCCTCATCATCCTCTTGTCCTCATCCCAATTTATTTGGTGTCGGCGCAGCTTCCATACATTTCTATTCGCCGTCTTTATTTGTGGTCGGCGCAGCATGTCTTCTTCTTCCATACATTTCTATTTGCCGCCATCTCAGAAGTCACCTCCTTCCTAACCATATACTACCTTAAATAAAGCGGTTATTTAAAAACATAGTGCTTGGAGTCCCCTCGCGCGGAAGAAGTGAAACTTCGAAATGTGTTGCGCATGCGCTCTAGTGCCACGTATTCACTCTCGCTCTGTCTCTTTCTATTCCCCGTCCCCAGGAGCGTTGAACGTTTAACGCAACAGCGCTTTCATACCCCCTCCATGGTAGCGTTAAACGTTAAACGCAACCTTGTTGGAAGTCGCATTAGAAGTTTCTCTAGAGAAGTAATTTTGAATGTCGTATGATTGACTGTTCCCACTTACTGATACTGTTAGCCTGCGTCATCCCACTACTGGGCAAAGGCCTCTCCCCGTGACTTCCAGTTCTTTCGAACCAGGGCTTTGTCCAGCTCGTCCCTTCAGCTTAGCGACTTTTTGAGCAACGTCAGTAATTCGTGTTTTGTGTTCCCACGTAAACCTTTTTTGATTACATCATCAGGCTATATTAGTCCACTGCTGGACATAGCCTTCTCCTAATGAGCGCTATAGCGCCCTGCCTTCAGTTGCCGCATCCAGCATCTGCCTGCAGTCTTTCGCAGATCGTCATCCCACCTGGTCAGAGGGCGTCCTACACTACGTTTGCCGAGTCGCGGTCTCCACTCAAGAACGCGTTTACCCCATCAGTTGTCGGTTCTTCACGAGATATGGCCAGCCCACTGCCACTTCAGCTTTTGGGACAAATGTTTGTACGATCTACAAAGATTTGTTCCGGGTGTTCTGGGTATTTGCTATGTATAATAAAAATATCTATCTATGTAATGTATTGTATTAAGTATATCAGTCATCTAGTACCCATAACACAAGCTCAGCTTAGTTTGGGGCTAGATGATGCTGTGTGGATTGTCCAGCATTATTTATTTATTTATTTATTATTTATTTATAACTTGCTAATTCTTTGAGCTATGTCGGTAACTTTGGTTCTCTGTCGGATGTATTCGTTACGAATCCTATCCTTCAGAGAAACTCCGAGCAGCGGATGGAGATAGCTCTCTCCATAGCTCTCTGAACGACTTTGAACTGGTGGACCAACCCTACCGTGAGTGTCCATGTCTCGGCTCCGTAGGTCATGACGGGTATGACGCACAGATTGAAAACTTTCGTTTTCGCGTTTTTTAATTAATATTTGATTATATATTTCAGCTTCTAGTACCGTCGTCCTGCGTATATAAGCGCTTAGCTGAATCTGAATCGATACAGCTAGAATTGCTACCGATAGAACACGTGTCCGTACCAGAAGAAGAAATATCGGTACCAGAAGAAGAAATATCGGTACCAGAAGAGAAAATATCGGTACCTGAGAAGTCGGTACCGGTAACTAACCGTGAATTAGTTCCAGCAAACAAACGGACAGACGCACCGGATTATATAATGGATAATGTAATTGTTAAAGGTGAGTTATTTTTTAATTTAACCTTTTGACCGCCATCGTCACAAATACATGACAAGCGAACGCATGCCCTGTACGCCAACGTCACAAATACGAGACAAAAAATGCGAAGCACTCGTAAGTACTATAAAATATAATATAATAATAATACCAGCCTATTACTAACATAAAAACACGGGTTGATCGAAGGTTAAGCTACGCTTGCCGAGGTCGGTCTGTAGATAGGTGACCGTTCGTAACATATCGAGACTCCTTCGTGACTCGGAAAGCACGTTAAGCCGTTGGTGCAGGCTGTCATTTGTAGATCTTTGACAGTCGTAACGTGTAGTCAGAAGCACGACATTTTGACAACCAGTCTCACTAAGGGTTGTGGAGGTCAGATAGGCAATCGCTTCATGTAAAATACTGGTATTCAGCTGCATCGCGTTAGACTGGAATCCGACCACAACATAGTTGGGAAAAGGCTAGGCATGAAGTCCTGGGCTTCGTTCCTGTGTCGAGCAATGTGTTATTGAGATTTTTCTTTGGTCTCCATACTCAAAACTTTCCTCACAAAAATGTCCTCATTCCTTAAGCGATTGGCACACTGCACCGCATCACACAGCGTAGCGCGGGAGTGCGTGTTCTTACGTAGTTTGCAAGTATCTGTGTTTGTATAGAAGACACGCGTAGTGCCACACACAGAAAACGCATTCACGCGCAGTGTTCGTCGTTCGTCGCCACGCACTCCGCTGCGTGATTCGGTGCAGTGTGCCGACCGCCTTAGCATCACATGCCTATACCATCACAATGACCTTCTTATCAAAAATTAAAATCAAACTCAAAATTCATTTATTCAAACTGAGAATCAGCACTTTTTGAACGTCAAAACGTCCCCAAAACACCCACCCTTCACCACTTCCTAGTGCTTTTGCCGGGAAGAAGAAGTGGCGGAACAAACTCCCCAGCAACACGTCTGTCTGATAGTTTTGAAGATCAATATATTTTTATCTCCTTACCCCTAAATGACACCTATCTTACCATTTACAGAAGAGCCAGAGGACTTAGATGATAGCCCAATACTTGTAATAAAAGAAGAACCAATAGATGATTTCCAACAACAAACAGACTTCGAAGAAAATGGAATGGAGCACTTGGGACAATTAATGGACGTGAAAGATGAATTTATAGAGGAGGTAGAAATTGTTTCAGAAAACTACCACGTGGACGTCGATATAGAAGATTTATTACCAAAAGAGGAATTTGATGAAGACACCGAATCTGTTGATATCCAGGAAATGGAGAATGATGGGACTTCTAAAGGACCTCCACAACCATTGGCAGGAGAAGAGTCTGTGTCAAATCCAGATGATTTGCTGGTACCGCCTACCCAATACACCAAGTCATACCGATGCAAGAAATGTGGTTTTACAGCGGCACATAAAGAATATAAACATCATATAAGCAAAGAATGCAAGAAATTTAAAGGGAAATCTAAGTATATGAGACAATCCTATTCTTGCTCAAAATGTGATAAAGTATTTCCTAATATGAAAAGATATTTAATACACTTTCAAGAACACGGGTACGATTACATGTGTTGCCCGGAGTGCTTGTGTCGATATCCGTCTTACACGGCTCTGGGTAACCACGTCTATGCTCACGTCAAACATACCTTCATAAGGGTTAAGAAGATCACGGAATCCGGCAGTGCAATATCTAATCCGGATTATAAGTGTAAAAAATGTGGTAAAGTCAGTCAGGATATAGATTTTTTTCAGCATTGGGAGCTGCATATCAATGCGAATCCTTCTCATCCCATGATGGTGACCTCCAGACCTCAGACTTCTCAGAAACATGGAGAATTGCATGAAACTATAATAAAGGACTGTATCGGTAAGTACTTACATATATTTGCTTTTGTTTTTGGAGTCGATTTTTTTTAAAAGCCCCCGGTATGGAAATTTTACTTTCTAAGTTTATCTTGGACATCACTGACATCGGTGAAGGAAAACATCGTGAGGAAACCTGGACTTATATCATTAATATAAGTCTGAAATCGCCAACCCGTCTTGAGCAAGCGTGGTGATTAATGCTCGTGCCTTCTCTGTGTGAGAAGAGGCCTTTGCCCTGCAGTGGGACAGTAATAGGTTGGTACTTTACTTTTTTTACTTTACTATGGAAATTTTATTAGGGAAATTTAATTTGGTGTAGATACTAGGTGCACCCCGGCGGTTAAAATAGGGTAGTGTCCTTAGAAATTCTGATTGGTCCGAAAGTTGGATTACTAAAAAATACTGGACACGTATTTTTTCATTTGTCACGTAAACCAAAAATGACGACGATGTAGTGCGTTGAAATTGCGTGCGACGTCACGCCGTGCTACAATTTTTGTGTTAAAGTGACGTCACAAGCCCCTTCTCCTGAACTTTGATGTGCTATATCGTTGTCACTTCTTATTGATTTGAGTAAGCAAAAAATACGTGTCCAATAGTTTTTGGTAATCTTACTGACGGACTAAATAGACTTAATATATTTTTACCTCGGACACATCCCTATTTACATTCAAACGGCAAAACGGAGCGACGAATTCACGTGGAGATAGTTGAAGGGTTGGAGAGTGACATAGGCTACTTTTTGTCTCTTTCTAACCCCCCACTTCCTAACGCTAGCCAAGCAGTGGGCAAAAGCTAGTATTAATTGACGACTGATGTGGCGCGGCGGGCGAAGGTCCGCTTGCGACGCAGGAGGTTGCGGGTACGATCCCCGCCTTGGGACAAATGTTTGTATGATCTAGAAAGATTTGTTCCGGGTGTTCTGGGTATTTGCTATGTATAATAAAAATATTCTATCCATGTAATGTATTGTATTAAGTATATCAATCATCTAGTACCCATAACACAAGCTCTGCTTAGCTTGGGGCTAGATGATGCTGTGTGGATTGTCCAGCATTATTTATTTATTATTATCCACAAATAAATACAAAAAAAACATAGTACCGTAACAGCGCGGGCGCTGCTTTATATACCGCTCGGAGTGGGGTTTGAAGAGACGTCGACCAGTTGTATGTTCACTGCTTGCCGGTTGCACTCACATATTTGTAATATGTACTAATGATGGTGGCGCCGTCATATTTTTTATTTTTTACTATTTATTTATTTACAGCCCAGCTAAGCAAGTTCCCAAAAGAATGCAACCACTGCCATCACAAATTCAACAGAATAAACGAATGTAAAAGACACATAATTGAGCATTTACTAGCGGACGCTTACACCCAGAAACATCTCTACAAGGAACTGAAATGCCAGATCTGCGACTCCGGGTTCCCTGTACCGGAGAAATATAAGCAGCATATGCGAGACCATGCTTCGTTGCCGGTGTACAAATGTGAATTGTGTGACCGAACGTTCAGTGACTCCAGCAACTTCACAAAGCACAAGAAAGTTCATAATTTAAAGGTTTTAGTCTGTGATATATGTAACAAGAAGTTTCAATCCAAATTGTCGCTGTCGAAGCATATTGAGGTATGTTGGTTTGTGTTTTATTTGGTTATTAGTATCTGGATGACAGAGCTTTGCTCGGATAGAACGACGTTTTCTAGCTAGATCGATTTATCATTTATTTTTATCGCCCCCGAAACCCCCTGGGGGTTTCGGGGGCGATAACTACTAAATGTCATGAAAATCGTTGGAGCCGTTTCCGTGATTCAGATTATATATATATTTCACTGCTACATCAAAACTGCGACAACACAAAATAGGGATGTGCGCAAGACATGAACCGGTGTGTATGCCTATCTCTCTCACTCTCTCTCTCTCGCTCTGTCTCTCTCGCTCTTAGGCGGGCTAACTGTGCTCGAGTGGAAGGGACGCGTGCCTTTCACTTTTTATGTCTGTCTCTCTCGCTCTTAGGCGGGCTAACCATGCCCGAGTGGAAGGGACGCGTGCCTCTCACTCGCTCTCATTGTGAGCGCATAACGTGAGCGGAGCGTAACGCAGTTTCTTGAAGTGTCACCCGGCAAACCAATTTATAAGACGTTGTCACGTCAAAAATATTGGACACGTATTTTTTGCTCACTTAATTCAATAAAAAGTGACAATGATATAGCACATCAAAGTTCAGGAGAAGGGGCTTGTGACGTCACGCCGTGCTACACTTTTAACGAAAAGTGTAGCACGGCGTGACGTCACGCGCAATTTCGCAATCAGATTTTCTAAGGTCACTACCCTATTTAAGATGTTTTAGTTAGGTACTTAAAAATAATAATAGAATTGTCAAAATGTAGATTCCTTGCCCAATTAATATACAGTACCATTCTATAAAATGTTTTTGGTCTACCTATGTGATATATGTATCACTACATAGTAAAACAAAGTCGCTTTCTCTGTCCTTATATCCCTATGTAAGCTTAAATCTTTAAAATTACGAAACGGATTTTGATGCGGTTTTTTTTAATAGATAGAGTGATTGAAGATAACATCCATTACATAGTGGAGAAATATTGTTATTTTTGAGGTTTCTAATGTGAAAGAATTCTGAAGAGGCCGAAACAGGTGGAAATCTGAAGGTGCAAGGTCAGGACTATACGGCGGATGCATTAACACCTCCCAGCCAAACTCTCTTAATCTTTGCTGAGTGGCTAAAGATGTGTGAGGTCTAGCGTTATCATGATGAACAACCACACCCCTTCTGTTGATTAATTCCGGTCGCTTTCTCTCAACTTCTTGCTTTAATCTCATCAGTTGTTCGCAGTAGAGTTCAGAATCTATGGTCCTGCCTGGTGGTAATAGCTCATAATGAATAGTAAAGTAGTACCAGCCTATTACTATCCCACTGCAGGGCAAAGGCCTCTTCTCATACAGAGAAGGCATGAGCATTAGTCACCACGCTTGCTCAAGACGGGTTGGCGATTTCAGACTTATATAAGACACTCAACAATCATGCACTGTTCTCATGGAATCATTTTCGTTGACGGCACAGTGGCTGAGCGATCGACTGCTGCGCCGCGTGTCGTAGGTTCGATTCCCGCACGTAACAAATATTTGTATGGCCTTTAGGTAGTTGTTCCGGGTCTGGCTGTTTGCGTATGTGAGTTTGAATGTTTGTAAACTCACCCACGACATAGGAGAAATTCCTAGTGCATCAGCAACATCCATATGGGTTATTAAACAAAAAGATAACTTATACCTATGTTAGTCAAACTAATTATCTATTTACAAACAATGATGTTGTTCGAAATACATCTTCGAACAACATCGCTTAGTAAAGGAGACTCGAACCTCCTCCCTATGGTCTTTAGAATGGAGTTGGAGCTCTCCCAAACTGCAGAGCAAGGAGGCAGATTTCTGTCTGACGATGGCGTGGAAGCCATCGACTTGTGTTGGGCAAACATACCTGATGCACTGCAGAAACGGGGCAGCCCCAACAATATTCTGAACCCGTTATTATATATGGGACCCGGGCTGATAGCCCGCTGAGTATAGTTGGTCCATAGACTGCACTTGGCAATGAACTTTAAAAAGCGTCATTTTGCTAAAAATTGTACTGAGTTAAACGTCTCTCTCTTTTCCACAGAAACATGAAACCACAAAGCCGATCACCTGTAAGCCCTGCAACAAAGTGTTCTTTTTCCAATCTGCGTACCGTCGCCACGAAAAGTACTTCCACGAGAAGATGACAATAGGATTCCGTTGCGTCATCTGCAACGAGAGGTTTGAAAGTCTCAAGACTAAATGGGACCACATGTGGGAGGTCCATAATGAGAGGAAGCAGAAGGCAGACTGTCCCATATGCCACCGGTCGTTCAGGAAGTACTCTGATGTACGTGCTCACGCCAAGACTGACCACTTGATGGAAGTGTCAGTGATAAGTGTAAAGGATACGAAAAAGATAAATATTAATAGGTATTTGAAATCTGCCGCCTCCATTAAAGTTGGTAGGGTTGAGACTTTGGTTGTTTACGATTCTGAATGAGATTAGTTGGGTTGTCAGTAATCGGAATGTCTGACAACTAGTGTTGCTGAAGTGTCGTGTTATACAGTTACTGGGTTCTGGAGGTCAGCAGCGGTGCGAAGAGATTTTTGTACAGGTTAGGCAGTAAATGTTCAAAAGATTTTAACTTACCAAAAATACCAAACGCATGTTGATTTTGGTTTGACGTTGTTGATTAAATTATTTTACGATATTCCATTTTGCACACAAGCCTTTTCCCAACTATGTTAGGGTCGGCTTCCGGTCTAACCGGATGCAGCTGAATACCAGTATTTTGTATGGAGCGACTGCCTATCTGACCTCCATAATCCAGTGACTGAGCAACACGATTCCCCTTGGTAATACTGCCAGACTTTTGGGCTTCTGACTACCCGTAACAACTCTCAAATATCTACAAATGATAGCCGGGACCAACGGCTTAACATGCATTCCGAGGAGTCTCGGTATGGACGGTCACCCATCCTCGGACTGACCTCAGCGTTATTACTACGAATCACAATTTTAGTTTTTAAAATAAATGATGCAATGTTGGTGTAGTGCTCGCTCTGTCTACCCTATGGGGTAACAGGCGAGGCGTGATGTTATTATATTAACAAGTCATGTATTAATTTACTTAGCATTCAGTTTGTTTTAAGAAATTTTAGCTTTGTGAGTATTTTTAAGATAAGTAGGTTTATTAGTGATAAATAAATAGGTATTAGTTATAAATAAATTTGAAAGAGGACCTGGTCACTGCCCCTGATTATACTAGACTAGGCCCAAAAGACTCAGAACTAGTGTTGCGATAGATATCCGTATCCGCATCCGCGGATATCCGAGGGAGAAAAAAAAACCGTATCCGCTATTTTTGGTCGTATCTTGACCGGATATTTTACATTATTGTATTTTACACACACACTGTAAATATACGTAGCAATGAAATACTATTAAATTAAATTTGATATTTTCTACAATTTATATTTCAAATACTAACGCTATGCATCGACTGCCGTTTGAAAGGCGCGCAGTGCGCATACGCACATCTCTATCAGTGATACTAAGTTAATATTCTTCGCGACTAGACTTTTAAATGCATGAAAATCAAATTACAGTGCAACCTCGATATAACAAATCGGAAGGGAACAAGTAAATATTCGTTATATCAAGTAATTCGTTGAACTGAGGTTTGTTATGTTGAGGTTAGGTTGGTCTAAAATTCGGTATAAAGAGGTAAAAAAATAGTTTTTCGTTCACCTTTTACGTTTCTGAGCCATTTCAACTTGAATCTTTACCAATAGTGACGAGCAGCAGTGTTTACATTACTTTCCATCAAACAACAATGATTGTTTTACGAACAAAAGCGTGTCGAAACCTGTCGCGACATGAATCACATACTATGAGATTAAGAGTCATACATTGGTGGGAACTTTATATAAAGGTTTTGAATATTCGTTAATTAGAGGTATTTATACTTTTTCTTGATAGTTGAAAATTCGTTATAAAGCGGTTGTTCGCAAAAAATGTTCGCAATGTAAAGGTATATTTTACATTGACTCTTATGGACAATTCAAGGGGATTACGAAGAATTTGTTAAATCGAGGAAGTCGTTATATTGAGGTACGTTATATTAAGGTTGCACTGTATAAGATGAATTTAATGTGATTAGCGTAATGTCTAGATCTCTGCCTATCCCTTGGGGATGATAGGCGTGATTTTATGATATTAAGGCACTGTTGATTTAAAATTAATCCAAGCATCTGTAAGTCGCTACAGATGCTTGGTTTTTTTTTAGATCGATTTCGATCTATCTCGCCACATACGAACTAAATCGACATGTCATACATCGCGATATTAAAGTTATCCACGCGACTGAGTATATATAAACGAGCCCGACAACAACTGTCGGAAAGTTCGGTTGAGCAGTAAATATCCCTGAAGGATAAACTGCGAGATGCCCATTCCAAAAAAAAAAAAAAAACAATTGTCGGGCAGTTGCCCACCAGACACAACACCCGTCTGGTCGGAGGATCCTCCCTTTTCAATGGTGGATGAGGAATTTTACACCCTGTTCCTCATACTCCCAATCATCTTTATTGTTAGTATTGAGATCGTGTGGTCCTTGTTTTGATGCGCCGGACAAGCTATGTAATCATATACAGTGCGAATTTTTTTAAAAAATCTTGGAAAAAAATATGTGACCAACTCTCTCGAAAAAAAAAATGATTGTGTGGTTTTATGAAACCACGGTATAAGTGAAACTTTTCTTCGGATTGTAGACATTTAACTTTACTTCATCGTCATTCATTTTGCACTATTCTTGGCTTTTTCCTCGTTGATCAGTTTTTCGGACTCACTATCTGTGTCGTTGCTTATCAAAAGCAAAAAATAGCGACATTTACATTAAACACGGATAAAAACAAACAAATAGCGTGGAGCACTGCCACAAATGAGTAATTGTAAATACACGGTCAGCTGATGCGAGCCATAGGCGCCGCCATATTGGCGTCGGCTGCTCTGTCGAGCGCCTTACACTTTACCCCTACTCCGCGGCCGACCGTCACGCGACATGCAATAGATGGTCGAAAATGTTTAAGGCGATGTAACAAAAGTTTCACTTTAGTAATTAGCTGTTTCGATACATTTTGATTGAGGAGGTCGCTTTATTATTACCAAATAGTCGCCTAGTAGCCTTGTTAAGATTTATACACAGATTCCTGCTTGTTTAATAGCTTTCTAAAAATGAAACCTAGCTAGATCGATTTATCGCCCCCGAAAACCCTGCATACTAAATTTCATGAAAATCGTTGGAGCCGTTTCCGAGATTTAGGTTATATATCACGTAGGTATATACAAGAATTGCTCGTTTAAAGGTATTAGGTATGGAATATGCATGTAATTTTTACACTTAATCTACAACCTGTAACAGAATAAACGCAATACCTCTTAAAGGGTACTTGTAGTCTTCACTATCAACAACTTTTACTATGGGTCCAACACTGATCGCGAAAACAAAATCGACTCCCCCATACATTTTTGTGCCAATGACTCTGCAAAACGGTACTGAAAAACTGATTTTGGTACTGAAAAAAATCAGTATGGGACCAATCCCATAGTAAAAAATGATGATGACGTCTTAAGAGGTATTGCGTTTATTCTTATACGTTGTATACAAGATAGTTATACAGAACCCAAGAAAAGTATTATATAAGACAAATTCTAGTATTACGGCATTAATCTTTAAAAAAAACCAGTTGTATCGTCCGTTGCCGTCGCGGCCATGTTCTGACCTCATTTTCCACAATACTGCCTTGTATACTCTTTTTGAGCCCCAAATCAAATTAGAAAAAAAAAAATTGTGCCTTTGTAGCGAGTAGCGACATCTATCTCGCCGCCTACGAACTAAGTTTGACGTGTCCTACACCGCGATATTAAAGTTATCCGCGCGATTAAAGAAAATAAATAAGCTACCATGGGGACTACCGACGGAAGTGAAAACTTAGAACTTAGGAATTACTGTGTTTTTATCACGCGAAAATTACCATGTCGGTGACGCAAACCTACTAAAAAAACTTAGTGAGATTACAAGCAGTTTTATAATATATAATAGGTATTTAATTATTGACATGAATTTAAGTTTTTTTTTAAGTCATTGCCGCCATTTTAGAGGACGACGTGTTTAGAGTTGCAGAGAATTTTAAAAATAGAATAAAAATGCTTTAAAAAAAATGTAAAACAAATATGAATCGCACCTTTATAGACAAACCGTTTAAACTAAGATATAAAATTTTACACAAAAGCTTAAATAGAACAAAGTGATCTTATAATGGCTCCGTTTTATTGCTTTTGAGGTACGGAGCCCTGAAAAAGCCCGGCTTGTTCGTAATAGAATACAAGATCTTCTGAATTGATAGTATCAATAGAATTTCAGGTCGTACATATTATTGTTTCTTGACAACAAGGTTATTTTTTCGTTACCATAGACTAAGGTTAGGATCTTGAGGTCTATGGTAAAACTTTTAATAAGGGACTGACGCTGAATTCCGAAAAAAAACAGGTTTTCAGTACATTTCCTGTTTATTAAATCGAGAAAATTTATGGATCAGCTGATTTTTCTTTCGCGATTTCGGGATTGGTCTTATATTAAAAGTTGATCCGTACTAATGAGTATAATGACCGCTAAGAGGTTTATAGTAAACGAAAAATATAGTTTTATAATAAAAAATAAATGAAAATAATACCATAACTGCCAGAGAACGAGACACAATAGAAAACCTTGTGATATTTATATTTAACCCTTATCATTTAGGGGTATGAAAAATAAATGTTGGCCGATTCGCATACCTAACCGATATATATGCACACAAAAATTCATACAAATCGGTCCCGTAGTTACCAAACTCCTCCGAAACGGTTTCGGAGGAGTTTGGTAACTAACATTGTGACAAGAGAATTTTACATATTAGACTAGCTGACCCAGTAAACGTGTTGCCATATAAAATGTTTGGGGTGGACCACCCTTATCATTTAGGGGTATGAAAAATAGATGTTGGCCGATTCTCAGACCTACCCGATATGCACACAAAATCGAGCCATTTCGTAGGAGTTTAATAACAAACATCGTGACACGAGAATTTGATATATTAGAGAGATTTAAAGAAAAAAATTGTTTGTCTGTAAAGTCGGTTTACGGACGATAGATTTACGTGATAACGTCATAATCTTGCTAGCTCTGACGTCACGCGAGAAGAGAGATACATGTGTCACAAGCCAACGCTTCGACTCTGGCCTCACTGCTTGGGCCTCTCTATCGTTTGTTTTATCGTACCTCTCTATCGCTTGTTGCGCGCTCTCGCTTGCACGCACAGGCTCAGGTGGAACGTTTCGCGGAACGTTACTATTTTTCATGAGTGTTGCTGGTATTCATCAATTTATAAGACGTTATCACGTCAATATCAGAAAAAAAACATGAAAGTTAGGAAAGGTCTACAAAGAAATGCCACTCCGGGGATCCAGAATATTGAAGTGAGCTCATGGTATCAGGTTGTTCGTTGATGTGCCTTCCAACCTGCATAATACAGGTTGGAAGGGAGATCGAAACACAAACTGCCAGCAACTGGTCACGCATCAAGAACCTGCAGGCCAGGTTTTAGAGGTAACACCGGCTGATTTTTGACCTGAGATTTGACTACCGATGTGGCGCGGCGGGCGAAGGTCCGCCTGCGACGCATGAGGTTGCGGGTTCGATTCCCGCCTTGGGACAAATGTTTGTACGATCTACAAATATTTGTTCCGGGTGTTCTGGGTATTTGCTATGTATAATAAAAATATCTATCTATGTAATGTATTGTATTAAGTATATCAGTCATCTAGTACCCATAACACAAGCTCTGCTTAGCTTGGGGCTAGATGATGCTGTGTGGATTGTCCAGCATTATTTATTTATTATTTATTATTATTGTTGGATGATTGCATGGGACTTAGAACATAAGGCGTTCCACCCAGTACACCGCGCCTCACACACGCGCATTTCTGCGTCGGCAGTGTGTTGTGCTAGCCGTGATTTCAATAGACGACCGATGTGGCGCGGCGGGCGATGGTCTGCCTGCGATGCAGTAGGTTGCGGGTTGGATTCCCGCCCTGGGACAAATGTTTGTACGATCTACAAAGATTTGTTCTGGGTATTTGCTATGTATAATAAAAAAATATCTATCTATGTAATGTTTTGTATTAAGTATATCAGTCACCTAGTACCCATAACACAAGCTCTGCTTAGCTTGGGGCTAGATGATGCTGTGTGGATTGTCCAGCATTATTTATTTATTTATAAATTGAGATACTACCATACAATGGTAAAATCTGCCACCCCGCGCTACGCGACGGGGCGCGGTGCAGCGGTGGAGCGCCTTACCGTTACAAATGTGTGTATACCTACCTCTGCCCAACCCTTTGGGGAATACAGCCGTGATGGTATTGGTAAGAAGCATTTTCAGAAGTCTGGTGACGATGATAAATATAATACTTTTTTGCCGTATCTGACTTTATTAATGTTATAATAATATGGAGTTTAATGTAATTGAATCGATGTGTAATAAACAAATACTAATTGCTATTAGAATGTTGTTTTATTTTAATACTTAGCCTTTAGCCTTTTTTAAGCCTGTATTATGTTGAACTGAACGATAGTGGTATTTGAATTGTTTTGAATTTGATTTATATTTGTTTGTTATTCCATTTTTAGAATTCTTATTTTTTTCTATTTCTGTAAGTGAAGTCGGTTACTAAGAGTTTATCCATTACAAACAAATCTTTCCCCTTTATAATATTAGGTTAGATAAATAAAATTCTCCAATGGGTATTTGACGCCTATTAAAATTCTACATGTACAACCAGTAATTTATTATTAGAATATTGGATTAGTTAAAAAATCGGTGGAAAAAGGGAAAAGTTATACGCTTTTGAAGTTTTTCTTCCATCCTTGTCATCTAGAACGGCCTTTGTACTGAATGGTGCGAAGCCACTATGGCGTTTCTGTCTAGTGATGTCAGATACTAGCAGTGTTGTCCCCTTTCAGCATAGATTTTAGAACACTTACAAATTCGCCATTTTGAAGGATATTTAGAAAATTTATTTTTACTGAGGCTTTTTTAAGTTTCTGAAAATCTTAAAAAAAAATCAATTCAATCAAAGATCTACTCACGAGAGCCGGAACCAACGACATAGGGGTAAGTTTATATAACTGACTAGTAAAAAAAACAAATGTATTTACAGATATTTATTTTTTTATTTAAAATAACAAACCAGCCTGTAACTGTCTCACTACAGGGCTGTAGCGACATCTATCTCGCCACATACGAACTAAATCTGACGTATCCTCCATCGCGATATTACAGTTATCCGCGCGATTGAACGTATATACAAGAACCCGACAGCAACGGTCGGTCAGTAGCCCACCAGACACAACACCCGTCTGGTCGGAGGATCCTCCCTTTTCTATGGTGGATGAGGAACTTTATTACTCAGTTCCCCCATTATCACACTGTATTATATTGCATGTTGATGCTCGTAATAAGATGATAATTCTTCTTCAAGCTTGTCTTTTTCACAAACTTCTTTAAGATGCCTGTTGAGCTTACTCTTGCCCTGAAAATAAAATTAAAATGTGTTATTACAGGCAATACTATCATCTTCCTAGCGTTTTCTTAACTATGTTGAGTGAGGTCGGATTCCAGTCTACCCGGATGCAGCTGAATACCAGTATTTTACATGGAGTGATTGCCTATCTGACCTCCACAACCCGGTTACTGGGCAACACGGTACCCTTTGTCAGACTTTCGGCCTTCTGACTACTTGTAACGACTGTCAAAAATCTACAAATGACAGCTGGGGCCAATGGCTTATCAACGTGAGTGTTATAACAGGAAATCCCAATAAGATTTTTAATTAAAAAGTAGATAAACAGGCGTGTTGTAATGACAAATTACCTTAAAAGTATTCCCACAAAGCTGGCACATGGCTAGTTTGATCTGCGGCGGAGTGGTATGCGCACGCGCATGTCTCGTCAATGACTTGCGGCTGCTGTACCGAGCGTTGCATGTTGTACAGCGAAACTGTTTCGTTGCGCAGTGGACGGTGGATATGTGAGATGATAACGATCGCTCGTTAGGGCATGATCTGTTGCAGATAGGGCATTCATACCTGTGAAGAGAGATATGATAATAAATAAATACCAGCATTATTTATTAAATAAATACAATCCACACAGCATCATCTAGCCCAAAGGTAAGCAGAGCTTGTGTTATGGGTACTAGATGTCTGATACAATACATAACATAGATAGATATTTTTATTATACATAGCAAATACCCAGAACACCCGGAACAAATCTTTGTAGATCGTACAAAGATTTGTCCCAAGGCGGGAATCGTACCCGCAACCTCCTACGTCGGAGGCGGACCTTCGCCCGCCGCGCCATATCGGTCGTCGTCGTCGAGATGAGGGTAGGTAGGGTCGGTACTCTTTTTTTATATTGGGACAAGACCGCCACACTTTTCCCAAACCACTGCAATTCCTGAAAACCAGAATCAACAGTGGCCACCACCAGAAAGATTCAACCCAGTGCAGACGACGTCCGTGGGGATTTTCCTCCCCTGCAATAAAAAAGAAGGTTTGACGGCACGGTTGGCGCCAGAGTGGCTGAGCGATCGGCTGCAGCGCCGCGTGTCGTGGGTTCGATTCCCGCACGGAACAAATATATGTATGGCCTACAGGTAGTTGTTCCGGGTCTGGCTGTTTATGTATTTGAGTTTTAATGTTTATAAACACACCCACGATCCAGGAGAAAGTCCTAGTGTGGGACACCATTTTAAAAATAAAAAGAAAGAAAGATATATTATTATTTACTGTAGGTGCTGTACAGACGCCAGGACATCAAGATATCCTAAACTGTCAAATTTCCCCAATTAAACATGAACCTTGTACCTTTCATAATAAAGTTAAAAAAAACTATCAAAGAAATTTGATAGCTAAAAAGTAAGAAAAGTACCAACCTATTACTATCCCAACAAGTTCAAGTGCAAAGACCTTTTTCTCATACAGAGAAGGCACGAGCATTAATCACCACGCTTGCTCAAGACGGGTTGGTGATTTCAGACTTATATTAATGATATAAGTCCAGGTTTCCTCACGATGTTTTCCTTCACCGATGTCAGTGATATCCAAGATAAACTTAGAAAGTACATATGAATTTTTCAACTCACATTGGTACTTGCCCAGGTTTGAACCCACAACCTCTTACACAAGAGGCGAGGCCTAAACCACTGGGCCATCATGACATTTCCAATCTGTCAAATATTGTTTGATATTTTTTTTTGCCATAAATCAGTAAATTATTGACAGAAAACGACATCAATCCGTTCTGCGTTGATCCTATAGTGCCATTTTTTACAATGAATTGCCGTATTTTTAAGAACGAAAATTATTAAGAAATAGTAAAATACCTGCTTCATGTTTTGATGATTACAATTTTGTTTGAATTACCCATATTTAAAATACATTTTATAAAAATATAAACCAACAAAAAGAATCGCCCGAACAGGGACTTGAACCCTGGACCCTTGGATTAAAAGTCCAATGCTCTACCGACTGAGCTATCCGGGCCTTGGAAGGATCGTTGAAATAAGTCAATGTAAGTATTGATTTAGGTTTGGTTACCGGTTTGAGATTATACGTTGTGCGGCAATATCCTTCTAATATATAAAATTCTCGTGTCGCAATGTTTGGTACCAAACTCCTCCGAAACGGCTGGAGCGATTTGTATGAAATTTTGTGTGCACATCGGTTAGGTCTGCGAATCTGACAACGTCTATTTTTCATACCCCTAAGTGATAAGGGTGGTCCACTCCTAACATCTTATATGGCAAAACAACGTTTGCTGGGTCAGCTATTATGTTAATAATATTCTCGTGTCGCTATGTTTGTTACCAAACTCCTCTGAAACGGCTGGACCGATATGTATGAAATTTTGTTTGCATATCGGGTAGGTCTGAGAATCGGCCAACATCTATTTTATATACCCCTAAATGATAGGGGTGGTTCATTCCAAACACATTTTTTTGCCTTAAAATGGCAAAACTACGTTTGCCGTGTCGGTTAGTTAATATTATTAAAGCAATAAGATCTCGTGTTTTTTGTTAACTTTTCACGACTAAACGATCGGATCGTAATGAAATTTCGATGTAGGTAAGCGGAAACGCCGGGAGGGGCCGCCCTAGAAGGACATACACTGACCTTATTGGTGATTTTCTTCAAAAAGGACAGGTGCGTAGTACTCGCAACCGGCGTGCGTGTACGGCCAGATGTATGAACGTAAGCGAAGCAAAAGGAGTTATAAGGATCGTAGCGGGTGGAGTTCTGTGGTTTCTACCTACCCCCATGGGAAAAAGGCGAGGCCTTATGTATGTATGTATGTATTTATGTATACATTTTAAATCTGCGACATCGTCTGCATACGCGATAACCGATTATTACGCAGACAAAGTCGTGGGCAAGAGCTCGTTATGAATAAATAAATAATTGACGGCTGTGCAAATAGTTTTCTCAAGTTGGCAATAAGTCATGTGTGACCAGATGTAAGAACGTAAACGAAGCAAAAGGAGTATGTAAGGATCGTAGCGGGTGACGTTCTGGAGTTTCTTCTTACCCCCATGGGATAAATGTCGTGAGTTTATGTGTTTGTATCTATGTATACAACTATATATTTATTTCTTTAACAATGATAAAACTATTAATACATGAAAAGCTAAAATAATATAAACAATCACAGGGCATCGAAAAATTCATCCGCATCACTGTCAACGGGAAAAGTGCCTAGAAGGCTGGCAGCATTGCTAAGTTGAATGGCACGAGCATGGCAATGGGATGGTTGAGGAGCACGTGGGCTGACGTCTCCTCCTCCTCCATGCAGGATCTGCACAGCGGGCTGTTTGTAACTTTTTGACGACACGGTTGGCGCAGTGGTTGAGCCATCGGCTGCTGCGCCGCGTGTTGTGGGTTCGATCCCCGCACGGAACAAATATTTGTATGACCTATAGGCAGTTGTTCCGGGTCTGGCTGTTTGTGTATGTGAGTTTAAATGTTTGTATACGCACCCACGATACAGGAGAAATTTCTCGTGTGGAGCAACGTTTTTAAAAAAGAGAAAAAGAAGAAGAAAGAAGAAACTCCAAATAACAAGCAGATTAACTTACGCTCTTTGCTGATGGTTGGCGGATTGTCTCTGGTGCGCCAGTAAACTCTTCCTGCTTGTATACCCGACGCCGCACGTCGTGCAGTAATGCTCCCTGGTATCCTCAGTAAGCTCGTGTTTCTTCTTATGCTGGGTGAGCGTGTACGGACTACTGAAGATCGAAGGACACTGGTCGCAGCTGAACTTACGGTGTATGTGTTTTCTGAAAGAAAAATTTATAACTCGTTACATATTTATTTATTTATTTAAAACTCTTATACTAGCATTACAGGTTACAAACCTAATGCGATAGCTAAGGCTACTTGTAATATTTATTAATTTTTTTATTTATTTTATTTATCTCACACTTACAGCTATCATTACAGGTTATTCACCTAATGCGATAGCGTAGCTATCCTAACCTATATCTACACAATATATTTATCTTAAGTTAAAACTTATAACAGATGGTATATGTATAAAGTAATCCTCGTGAATTCATTCATATTATTTTAAACAGTTAATAATTATTACAACACAATAGGCACATTAATACAAAATTACTGATGACTAAAACGATACAACCTAACCTTATACAAAATTAACTTAAATATGTTTCACAGTTAAAAATTAAAAAGTAAAACAATAATAAATAAAATAATAATAAATCATTATTTATTATTATTTTATTTATTACTGACTGGACAATACACACAGCATCATCTAGCCCCAAGCTAAGCAGAGCTTGTGTTATGGGTACTAGATGACTGATATACTTAATACAATACATTACATAGATAGATATTTTTATTATACATAGGAAATACCCAGAACACCCGGAACAAATATTTGTAGATCGTACAAACATTTGTCCCAAGGCGGGAATCGAACCCGCAACCTCTTGCGTCGCAGGCGGACCTTCGCCCGCCGCGCCACAACGGTCGTCAAAACAATAAACATAAAATAAACCAAAAACCTAAAATTACACTAATTAATGCATTCGTAACATATTATATTCAAAGTTACTTTTGCAAGTTCACTAAATATAATATTTAGTTATGTGTATTTTAAATCCAACCCAAAAAACGCACTAACCTCCCATCAGGAGCAAGACATGATAAGTGTTCTGGGTATTTGCTATGTATAATAAAAAATATCTATCTATGTAATGTGTTGTATTAAGTATATCAGTCATCTAGTACCCATAACACAAGGTCTGCTTAGCTTGGGGCTAGATGATGCTGTGTGGATTGTCCAGCATTATTTATTTATTTGAATACGCCCTGTATTTGAATACTTACATCATATGAGTTCTGACGGCCGCCTGGTTGCTGTAACTCTTGCCGCAGACACTGCACGAGTATGTTCTGTTACTGGTCTTCGTCAAATGAAATCTCTTCAGATGCTGTTGCAAGCCGCCTGCATCCCTGTAATGTAAATATTAACCGTTTTCATAATCTCGGAAATACCCTTATGTCGGAAGCGTTAGGCATCAATGCTACTGACATGAAGTAATTAAAAACAGCCATACGGGTTGTTGAAGGTTAAGCTACGCTTGCCGAGGTCAGTCTGTGGATGGGTGTCCGTTCGTAATATATCGAGACTCGTCCGTACCTCGGAAAGCGTGGTGAGCCGTTGGTCCCGGCTCTCATTTGTAGATCTTAGACAGTCGTTACAGGTAGTCAGTCACCAGTCTTACCAAGGGTTATCGTGCTACCCAGTTACTGGGTTGTGGTGGTCAGATAGGCAGCCGCTCCATGTAAAATACTGGTATTCAGCTGCATCCGGTTAGACTGGAAGCCGACCCCAACATAGTTGGGAAAAGGCTAGGCAGATGATGAGATTGCGGGTGTACAATATCTGGTAGTATGATCTAAACAGCATTGCTATAACTTGCTTGGTACACAAATTATTTCAAGAATGTTGTGTAAAAATTCTTCAGTACTAACAGAAGACGGTGTAACTGTTTTCTATGTTCAAAAAATTGTTAGTAAAAAATTCAAATAATCTAAATACATGAACAAAAAGAATCGCCCGAACAGGGACTTGAACCCTGGACCCTTGGATTAAAAGTCCAATGCTCTACCGACTGAGCTATCCGGGCCTTACTTAGACTCATGAAATAAGACACGGTAATTTTTTATTCAGGTTCGATCCCTGAATCAAAAATTACCCTGTCGATGATACACACACACGCACACAAACACATATTCGACTAAATTAGTCCATATTTACAAATATTATAAATGGGAAAGTGTGTGTGTCTGTTTGTCCGTCTTTCACGGCAAAACGGAGCAACGAATTGACGTGATTTTTTAAGTGGAGATAGCTGAAGGGATGGAGAGTGACATACGGTACTTTTTGTCTCTTTCTAACCCTCCACTTCTTAACGCGAACGAAGCGGCGGGGAAAAGCTAGTGATATATAAAGTTTACCAAAGGTATCGCGTTGCCCAGTAACTGGGTTGTGGAGGTCAGATAGGCAGTCGCTCCATGTAAAATACTGGTATTCAGCTGCATCCTGTCAGACTGGAAGCCGACCCCAACATAGTTGGGAAAAGGCTAGGCAGATGAGGACTTATGTATAACGTACTTTTTTTTTATATGGGACAAGCCCGCCACACGATTCCCAAACCACTGCAACTCCTGAAAACTAGAATCAACAGTGGCGACCACCAGAAAAGCGTCGAGTCAAAGAAGCCCGACGAGTCCCGGAGAAACAATTCAACTGTCTTGGATCCCGCAACGAAATTAATCAGAAAAGAACAGCGGAAGAGTTAGAGAAATATGTAATTTCCACTTCCATGTATAACGTACTTACTGAAATACCCTCCCACACAAGTGGCATGTAGCCGTAGACTCCTTCTCGTGGCAAGATCTCGCGTGCGTCTGCGTCTGTCGGGCCCGGATGTGCGCTGAGCAGTAGCTGCAGCGGTATCGTACGGCGTGGAGCGACGAGTGGGAACGGAGGACGGCGCCAGTCGCGAACCGCAAAGAACATAACATGCAGAGATATTCACCGTTCGACTGGAAAAAGACCGAGTGAGCATTAAGGTAAATGTATAAGGAATGAAGAGAATGTCCACAAATTCAAAAGTAAATTGCAATTATTTTTAATAGATCAGACGTATTATTGTATAAAAGATTTCTTTAATGATAAAATATGACTTTGCCAGACCTGTTATGTGACTAAATAAGTATAATTTAATACCTTGACATGCATATAAAAATATTTATTGCTTTATATAACTTCATATCAAAAAGCCAACACATTTTTACACCAATTTCATTGGTAGGGCACAGAGCTCGACTATATTTTTTTAAATGTAAGATTACAGATCTTACATTTAAAAAAATATAGTCGAGCTCTGTGCCTTACCTACCTGTGTTCACAAATAAAGATTGATTGATTGATTGAAGGTATGTACTGAACTGTCGAGACGGTTATCTCGCAGAAGGAGGCTGCGGAACGGGAAAGGGAGATTTCTTCCTCTAACCCGGCCAACAGCAGACGCACCGGGCGTCGGCGGAGGCCGGACAACTCTTCCAGCCCCCTTAAATGGGTCTAGGGGCGACGGACTTCCCCGAGTCCGATTCGTTCGATTCCCGCACGGAACAAATATTTGTATGGCCTACGGTAGTTGTTCCGGGTCTGGCTGTTTGTGTTCGTGTGTTTGAATGTTTGTAAACGCACCCACGATTCAGTGTGGCAACTTAAAAAAAAACCAACTACTACAGAAGTATGATATATTTGACAGATATTTTATTCCCTAATTTTTTTTGTTGAGTTTTAATATTATTTCTTTTTTTAGCTTACCTCTTCATGCCTCATCATATGAGCTTGATAAGTATCTTTGAACAGAAACCCTAATGCACAATTATAGCATTTAAACTCAGCCTCTAAATACTTCTTACTTCTTCTCTGTGCTTCTAACTCTGCCTTCTGCTCTTCTGTAGACAGAAGAATCTTCTGGAAATCTTTTTTTTTAGGCTTCTTAGATTTTTTGTTTTTCGTTGTGTCTGCAATTTGAGAAAATATTAGAAAAAACAAGATTGATTAATAGTCAAGTTATTAATGTGATTAAAGTTTTGAGTAGGAATGTGGAGGGTTACAAGAGTAGAAGGAGGCCAAAGAAACGATGGATGGATTGTGTGATGAAATGGCTAAGAAGGAGGTAACTATTGAGATGACAGCTAATAGAGATTTATGAAAGACTAGCACCCACGACACCACACATTAGCCCTGCATCGAAACAACTGGAAGTCATGGGGAGAGGCCTTTGCCCAGCAGTGGGATGACGCAGGCTAACAGTATCCGTATATAATATATGAATGAAATAAGAATAAGTTGGAGTAAGGGCAGGAGGATGATGAAATTAGTAATAATAATATTTAGAATACTTTCCCAGCACGCGTAGCATTACCAATTCAATATCTATTCTACCAAGAACAGACAACGTTCTTTCTTTCCAACTGACATCTCTTCTACCCGAGCACGGCGCGCCCCGTACACTGTAGAGAGTAGAGAACTTTCTTCTCTTCAGTTTTAACATCGCCACGCTTAGGACGGTAGAAATCTTTCAACCATCTGTCATGTTGTCTATTCTTCCGTTGACAAAACCCGTTTCTATGGTGGTCATGCTACGCGTGCAGGTCTGGTAACTAAAAGGCAGGTACCTAATTCTTCAGAAGTTTCTGCATTATCACATTCATTCCTTTTTTCATCTGAACATCTATTTCTTTCCTCTTCATAATATTCATAATTTAATTCTTCTTCTTCTTTACTCTGCTCTTTTGATTCCAATTTATCTTCTCGATCTTCATTTACTTCATAATCAAACATGTTGTCTTCACTTTTCACAAATTGTTCATCACTTTTCACAAAATCTTCAGCATTTGTCACAAAATCTTCATCGTTATTCAAAAACTGTCTATCACAATGATCATACCCTTCTATTCTATTAACTTCCGTCTCTGGTATTTCCGTGGTCGTATTTTCACGGAAGTAATCATCAAAATCTTTATGGCCTTCCTCTAGCTTAGTGTAATCATTACTGTTGATGCTTTGGTCTCTGTTATCTACAATAACTTGAGATAACATATTGGATGGTAGACAGTTTTCTTCCGAACAAATAATCATGGGTTCTGTTTCACTTCTTTGTAAGTTTATCGTGCCCTTTTCACTGAAAATATTAAGTTAAGGTAAGCTCCTATCAATTACAAATATTTTTATATCAACCATAAAAATACCAAATATTAATACGAACGAAGACGGCACGATTGGCGCAGTGGCTCAGCCAATGGTTGCTACGCTGCGTGTCGTAGTTCGATTCCAGCACGGAACATATTATATTTGTATGACCTACAAGTAGTAGTTCTGTGTCTGGCTGTTTGTATATGTGAGTTTAAATGTTTGTAAACGCACCCACACACAATACTCATTCCTAGTGTGGGGCTTTTAAAAATATACAAAATAAGATAGAAATTGAGTCTCTTAGACAATTCTTTTAATCTCATTTTGTTGAATAAAATGTTATCAATATCTTGAGAAAAAAGATCCCTGGCTTGATTATATTTGTTGAAACAGCAGCACGCATGCGCAGCGCTAGGTGTCGCGGGTTCGATTCCCGCATGGAACAAATATTTGTATGACCTACAGGTAGTTGTTCCGGGTCTGGCTGTTTGTGTATGTGAGTTTAAATGTTTGTTAACGCACCATCGATACAACATACAATCCCAGTGTGGGGCAACTTCAAGAAGCAAACTGATACAGAAGTATGATATATTTTACAGATTTTTTTTCCCATTTTTTGAGTTTTTATTTTAACTATTTCTTTAGCTTACCTCTTCATGCCTCTTCACATGTGCTTGATAAGTATCTTTGAACAGAAACCCTAATGCACATGCATGTTTGTAAACATACCCACGATATAGGTTCTTATCCAACAAGCGATCTGTTTGCGGATGAATGGAAGATGTTTTTATTGGCATGTCAGAAGTACTGTGAGGGGGATTGATGTACCTATATGTTGTTTATAACTTTACTTTTATTTTTTGTGTTTAGTTACTGTCATTGGTTCTTCAACCGTTGTAACTAATTAAATAAATAGCAGAAAGTACTAGTGTGGGGCAACATTTTATCAAAAAATAGTATAGTAAATGGAAGGTATCTTACCTAAACAGTACTGGATACTCCAAACTTCTCTTCAGACAAACAGATTTGAATAACCAGAGTTTGTTCAGCATGTGACAGCAAATATAGCATAAGTGGGAGTCCGGACACAGCTGGAAACAGCAAAGTGGATGTTAACAAATAAAATAAATTAAAAATCGTTTTTTTTCAGACAAAGTAGTCCATAATAAAAATTTATTAATTAAATGTGAACAATATCATATTATTTCACAGTGGGCTTATCTAACTCCCCGAACGTGAAGTTCAGTGAGTAATGGTTCCCACAAGGGATAGTATTTATGTATAATCAGGAGGACGAGTTTGTAGCCAAATAAAAATGGTTGTATGGGCCGATTGAAAGTTAAGCTAAATAATGCTGGACAATCCACACAGCATTATCTAGCCCCAAGCTAAGCATATCTAGTGTTATGGGTACTAGATGACTGATATGTTTAATACAATACATTACATAGATAGATATATTTTGTTATACATAGCAAATACCCAGAACACCCAGAGCAAATTTTAATCTATGTGGATTGTACAAACATTGGTCCCAGGGCTGGAATCGAACCCGCAACCTTCTGCTTTACAGGCGGACTGGTCGTCAAAAAGCTACACTTGCGGAGGTCAGTCTGTGTATGGGTGACCGCTCATTACATATTGAGACGTATACAGTTGATTATCAAGTTAACTGCCAAACAATGAGACACAATAGAAAATGTATTGTTTGTCAGTCACCTGACATTTAAGGTATTAACCACATCAATGATGTATTGGTCCTAATGGCTTTGCAGATGGGCTGTCAGTTTGAATAGAATCAAATAAAATATAATTTATTTGCACATAACATGGTATACAGAATGGTAAGGTAAATACAATTGTAGAACATACATGTTTTGCTTCATAAATATAAGCGTGCAAATTTTACATGTACAACAATCCAATACAACTACATTATCATCATCGGAATTTATGCTCTGGGAACTCCCTGACACTGTAAAAGCTATTAGCAGGCAGCCATTTGTGTAATTTTATTTTGAATCTTGTATTTAATCTTTTTAATTGATGACCTATGTGGTGCAGAGGGCGAAGGTCTGCAGATTGATTCCCGCATTGGGACAAATGTTTGTACGATCTACAAAGGTTTGTTCCAGGTGTTCTGGGTATTTGCTATGTATAGTAAAAATATCTATCTATGTAATGTATTGTATTAAGTATATCAGTCATCTAGTACCCATAACACAAGCTCTGCTTAGATTGGGGCTAGATGATGCTGTGTGGATTGTCCAGCAATATTTATTTATTTATTTAATTTATCTGGTATCTTATTATATACTCGGACAAATTTTTGAGAGCGTAACGCACTTTCTACGCTACAAACTTTATTACTTAGTACTGCCGTCTTTAGAAGCTGTGAAGATTGCAAAGAATCTTTTAAATTATTTTACTATTTTCTTACATATGATTACATTTTTTATTCAAATGAAGAAACTTTACGTAGATAAAGCTGCGGGAAGAGCTAGTCTGGATATAAGAAAATAAATGAAATATCATCAAAATTGTGTCTTTACGTTCATCCCGACGATATCTCTATATTTGTCACGCGTCTCCTCATTAGTATCCGAGTTTACAGTGTTGTGGCAAATAAAACATAGAAACGAAGACATTTTCGATTACAGTTTCTCAGGTTTCAATATTGTTTTCATTTAGATATCTTGATTTTCGTAAGCAAATAGAATTTGTTTACAATTAACCTGTATGACACATGACAGACTTCAAATTCGATCGATCACCTGATTCCGTCAAAAAATTTTGCTTATGGTTTATGGGTGCAGTCATACAACAGTTAATAATTTAACAAAAATTGTTTGAGTAACAATTCAGAAAGGATTAATAATTAATTAAAAGACTTTAAACATGTTACGCTTTTTTAAAATAACCACCACAAGTTATACAAATAGAAGTGTATTCACGGAGTAAATTAAATTAAATTTCACATTATTTCAAATAAATAATGAACGCATACATAACGTGGTTTCTATTTTGTCTATGGAAATTGCGTATTCTAGGGTAGTAGTTTTGCGCTTCATTTAGTAAATCTACTATTAATGAGGAATTCAATTATGGGCTGTTTTTATATCAGTTAGATAATTAATATGGTGACTGAACATGTCGAAATCTTTGAAAAAACTGTTAACTACTGTATTTAGTTCACAGATACCAGTTACCAACGGTTAAAACTAATGAAAATCAGCTATTTTTGTAAACTTACTTCTGAAAAGAACATGTCTTTGTGAAGAACATGATTTTATGAAAAAACATTTATGATATTAATGTAAAAAGCAAACTGTAAGAATTTCAAAAATATTGTTCACTAACCTGATTTCATTAGTTTCTACTCGGTTTTAATCGACTAAAAACGATAACAAAAAACATACTAACAAAGTACAGCGCCACAACGTCACGTCAGAATCAGAAAAAGGATAAATTTTGTGCCTTGAAGCATATTATTTCAATAAAAATTAACATTATTTCGACACTGATATAAACAATACGGCTACCGTAATTAGGGCATTAAACTGTACATTCCCTGTAAAACCTTGGTGTTGTGTGTGCGTTCTTCCGTTTTTATCTGTGTTCGAAAACGGTTTTGGTGTTTTACAAATAAGCGGTGTATTGTATGAATTGGCATAGGACTTTATAATTAGCCGTTTGCGTCGTCTACTACATTGTGCGTGCGACAATTGCCGGACGTTTAATTCTCTAGACTGTTATTTATTAGTCAATCGTTTCAAGAACATGTGTGCTGCCGTAATCAAAACGATTTTTTCGCGTTCAAAAGAAATTTGATGAACAATTTGTCGGATATCAGTGATATTTACAGTAAGTATTCTTTTTTTGAATAGTTCACTTGTGTTTTTTTAACGATGCGGCAATATTATATCACAAGGTTTTTTTTTTAATTCAATTAGGTGAGCTCTGGTATTAGGTCAACAGCTCACAGATAATATAATAAGATTCTAATTGGACTGTATTTACTATATTTTCAGTGGTTTTGCGTTGATATTATGCTTAAATATGCCATTATTTCATTGTTGTGCAGTAGTATATTGTTATGTAAATTGCATTTGACAAGAAAAAAGCTGTTTAGAAACATTCTTCATAAATGGAACTTTTTCTCAGACTGTATGATTAAATTACAATCTTTAAATCAAGTTAAAAACATATTGCTATCATTTAAATTAAAATGTTTATGTAATTATTTTAACACACCTTGACCATAGCATTTATCATAGATATATATAGATAAATTAACTCACATTCTTGGATAATATTGATAATGATCTTGTACCTATTTTAATACCTAAAGTAGTTTTTAATCTAAATACATTGTCTTCACACAATATTATCCAATGTACCTATTTTTAGTAAATTAGTTTTTATCCCAGGAAGTATTTAAAGTATTTAAATGAGTAAATATTTCAAAGTCTAGGTATAGAGTTCCTGGCTCATTTTTCTCTATACAAAACTATAATCTAGAGGGCAAGAGGCTTTTTAATTTGGTCCACGTACAATAAGTTGTAGATTGACTGCCAAATATATAGAATGTTAAAGTTAGAAGAATAGGCTATATAATCCATACTTAATATTATAAATGGGAAAGTGTGTGTCTGTTTGTCCGTCTTTCACGGCAAAACCACTGAATGGATTTCAATAAAATTTGACAGAGAGATAGATTGCACTCCGGGAAAGCACATAGGCTACTTTTTATCAGCATACCATGCGGGCGAAACTGTGGGAAGATAGTAATTAAATAAAAAAAAGACAAGAATGTCTTAAAGCGCTAGTCTAAAGATTTCCAAACTTTTTGATCTGGGACTGCTTTGAAACAGAGACCAGATCTGACCAGAAAGTTCATGTTAAATTATTTATTATCCTCTTTAGTCATTAAAGTAAATACATATATTCAAATATAAAAATCCAAAATATATGTATAAACACCTAAAATAGGTTAGGGTTGCTGAGACAGGAACCTCCTTGAAATGCGAGCTGGATCGTGGAGTGCTGACTTCCCTATCAGGCCTTTGTATTGTTAGACGGGCCGATTTCCGCAACTCCACGACGTAGCGCGTATTTTGCGTAAAGGGTGGGACAATACCTTATTCGATCCACCCCAGTTCCCCGAGAAAGGCCACCAGCGCCCTGACGTTACTGGCGATCTCTCGGAGAGTAACCGGGTTACCGAAGTATTTAGCCCTGTATGCAGTAACCTCTGGACAGTGGAGAAGCACGTGGTCCGCCGTCTCGTCCACCTCCATGCATGCTCTGCACAGCGGGCTATCTGTAACTCCTATAGTAAATAGGTGCTTGTTAAATGACCCATGACCTGTGACTATCAGGCCTTTGATTCAACCGTGTAACGAGACCCTTGACAGATGGTCGCAGTGGCGACTCTATACACGCAAATAAGCACTTATACCCTTTGATCCCATATATAATGATCCCTCTAAATGATAAATCACTATAACTTAAAAAACAAACATGGTAATTTAGTCTAGCTAGGTACTTGCTTAATGTATCTACCGTAAGTACAACAAGCTGAAACTTGTAAGTTTCTTTTCGTGCATACCCCGTCTGAAATATTTGTGCACAGCACTGTGGTTGTCAAGGATTTTAGCCAGCAGGCAATTGGCCTTTATAATGATTGGTACAATGACAGCCGAGTCCACATTTTCCCTTTTCTTAATCGGGCCTTTTTCCAACTATGTTGGGGTTGGCTTCCAGACTAACCATATGCAGCTGAATACCAGTATTTTACGTGGAGCGACTGCCTATCTGACCTCCACAATCCAGTTACTGGGTATAACTATACCCCTTAACGGATTTTTGACCTGTAACAACTGAATACCAGTGTTTGTCTACAACATAGTTGGGATAGGCAAAAGGGTCAGACAGAGGAGTACACGTACGTATCTTCGTATCTTTAGTTCCACAGAAACGTAATAAAAATATCCTCCGCTGTTCTTTTCTGATTAATTTCGTTGCGAGATACAAGACAGTTGAATCGTTTCTCCGGGACTCGTCGGGCTGCATTGCTTCGACGCTTTACTGGTGGTCGCCACTGTTGATTCTGGTTTTTGGGAGTTTCAGTGGTTTGGGAATAGTGTGGCGTTCATGTCCCAAAAAAAAAAACAAAATTATATCCTCTCATACCACATTTTGGCCACCGCAGAGACTGCGGAAAACGGAAGAACGGGCAAAAACTTCCATGGACGCTCTTTTCAGTCATAAAATGGTGTATCAAATTATTAGTAAGCACTTCGACCGCGCGGATTTCGTAAATTTCCCTTCGAACTTTTACTTCCTATTGCTTGTAAGGGGGTGGCCCCTTACAAGCGTACCTAGTTTAGAAAATAAAATATAGCCCATGTTAATCGCTGATAATGTAACTTTCTATTGGTGAAAGATTATTTGTAATCGGTTAAGTAGTTTATGAGTTTATCCATTACGAATAAAGATACTAACACACTAATCTTTCCTCTTTATAATATTAGTTTAGACATATGTACATAAACTCCCGCCTTTTCCCCATGAGGGTAAGCTGAAATTACGGAACGCCATCGTCTACACTCCTTTTGCTTAGTTTACGTTCATGCGTCTGGTCAAACACGCACACTGGTTGCAAATTCTACGCACATACCAGATATTTGTGTAGAACATCACCAATAAGGTTAAATTATCGGATAAAATGATATTTATTTCCGTAAATAGGCTTTAAAAACACTTTTATACGTCATAAAATAACAACTTAAACTAGATTAGGTCGGTGTTTCCCTATCTAACTACTTGAAGATCTTGGTAAGATCATGTGAGGACCATACAGATTAGTGTCTGAGATGGTCTTTTGAGGAAAGAACCATATAGATATAAGTGTAATATGCCTTTGTTAAAACAATGCCACAATTGAGTTGACCGTTTGGCGCAGTGGCTGAGCGATTGGACGCCGCATATCGCGAGTTGTTTGACCTACATGTATTTGATTCGGGTCTGGCGGTTTGTGTATGTGAGTTCAAATGTTTGTAAACAAATGAATCCACGATACAGGCGGAATTCCTAGTGTGGGGCTGCTGTCCCAATGCTTGCAAAAACCTCCCCAAGTCCTTCCAAGTACTTATTTCTCGCGCCTCCTCGTGCTGCGACCAGGTCGACTTGCCTCCTCTTTCTGGGCCGACCTTGGCGGCGCCGTCAATCTTCGGGCACCCATTATGTCCAGACTTTTGCCTTACGGTCACAGAGCATGCGTCTCACGTGCCCTCATCATCCCATTTGAGCCTGGCAGCCTTCTTCCACATCCATCATTCCCGTTTGGAACACAGCATGGTGTTTCGTATTCTGTCCAGTCTTTTTAACAAAAACATCTTTCGCTCCAATAAAAACTATTCGTAGATACACAGAGGAACTAGTTGCCGCATTCATTTAGGATCAATTAGACGTACTGGGTAGTCCAATTACTCTAATTGGTGACGTCATACACACATAACTCACTTCCCTCCGTTATAAATAGGGTGCTCTAGCTCTGTTGTTGACATGAATCTAGCTGAGCATTGTTCTTTTATACAGGGTGGTAGCGACATGGACGCGCAACTTGATACTATGAATCCAGTACATGATTCTGGACCCCCCAGAGTGGAAATTTTTCGACGGTTTTTTAACGTATTTTTTTCTGGTATTTTTAACATAACATCACTTATGTATTGCCCGAAGAGTAAGGCAGAGGTGCATCTATACTTCTATAGTAACACCCACATTTCGCCAATAGTCCTTAAAAATTCTGATTGGTCCGAAAGTTGGGTTACTCAAAAATACTGGACAAGTATTTTTTCTTTTGTCACGTAAACCAAAAATGACGACGATATAGTGCGTTGAAATTGAGCGTAACGTCACGCCGTGCTACACTTTTAACGTAACAGTGACGTCACAAGCCCCTTTTCCTGAAGTTTGATGTGCTGTGTCATTTGTCAGTTTTTATTAATTTGAGCAAGCCAAAAATACGTGTCCAAAAAGTACGTGGTAATCTTACTGACGGACTAAATAGACTTAATATGTTTTTACCTGTACACATCCCTATTGTGTTTGTTTGTTTGGTGTTTTGTCTGATATATTGAAAATCATACTTTCTTTCTAACCCAATGAGATTTTAAATTAAAAAGTAAAAGTAGTTCTTTCATTAGAAATCTCATTGTTTCAGATAGAAATACTGATTTTGTACGGTTTAAAGTAAAAAGATCGTAAGAATTGGGAATTGCCGACGAAAAATTTCAACGCTGAGGGGTCCAAAATCTTGTACTGTACTGATGGTTTTAGGATGTGCGTCGATATCCCTTCCACACTGTATTTGTCATTCAAGTTATTTATTTATTTAATACTTTAAGCACACAAATGTACAGAGGTGGACTTAATGCCATTAGGCATTTTCTACCAGTCAACCTTTGGGTGATGCAGAGACTAACAGTGGCAGGTGCAATTACTTAAAAGAGAAGTTACCCAGTTACATTATACGTTGGTACCTAAGGTTGTTCCCCTTTCGGGCTACCTGTAACGACTGTCAAAGATCTACAAATGACAGCCGGGACCAACGGCTTCGCGTGCTTTCCGAGACACAGAGGAGCCTCAATATGTAAGAACGATCACCCATACACTGACTGAACAGCATGGGTAACTTAACTTTAAGTTTTTACGCCCTGGCTGGAGGCCTTAATTCTTAATTAAGTCCCCACAGGAAAGTTCGGTTAAGCAGTAGATATCCCTGAAGGATAAACTGCGAGATGCCCATTCCAAAAAAAAAGTATTCATATTCATATTTATTTGCATTCCACAATTTATAAGAGATGTTACAGAATGGCTTAGAGCTAAGTACAATCGTGGACCCTGTAGGGCACAGCAAGGTAACTTAACCTTCTCTTATAAGCAAGGGTATCGCCGGTAACATCATAATAATGTTAGGTTTTTCGACAGAATTAGACGATATAATATATCTTTGGTTGTTTATCATAATAGACCCTTGACCTAAGTAATTTGAGTTGCCCAATCTTATCGGTAACAACACGAAGTGACACAGAATAATACAATTATTTTGTCTAAAATCAGATCTTTGCATCATCCTCCTGCCCTTATCCCAATTTATTTGGGGTCGGCGCAGCATGTCTTCTTCTTCAACACATCTCTATTTGCCGTCATCTCAATAGTCATCTCCTTTTTAACTATATCATCTTACACACAATCCATCCATCGTTTCTTTGGTCTTCCTCTACTCTTGTAACCCTCCAGATTGCGACATGATCGCCATTCCTCAGCAAAATACCGATCTTTTGCCATCTTTATTTTGATACCTGACTACTAGTATACATGGGTACATTAAAATTTAACTAGTGACTAAATAAAAACGGCCGCACGGGTTGTTAGATGGTAAATCACGCTTGTCGAGGTCGGTCCGTCGATAGGTGTAACCATTTACACATCGAGACCTCTGCAGTCCTCGAAAAGCACGTTATGCCGTCGCACCTGGCTGTCATTTGTAGATTTTCTTCAAGAGGTCTTACCAGACTTTGCCCTGCATCTTTAGACTCACAAAATTTCATAATATAATCTTTGGACTGTATTATGTATACTATATATATATAAACGACCATGCCTCGAAAAGCACGTTAAACCATTGGTCGCGACTGTCACTTGTAGATCTTTGACAGTCGTTACGAGTAGTCAGTAGCCCGAAAGTCTGACAACCGGTCTAACCGAGTAGTATCGTGTTATCAAGTAACTGGACTGTGGCGGTCAGATAGGCTGTCGCGTCGTGTAAAATACTGGTATTCAGCTGTATCCGGTTAGACGGGAAGCCGATTCCTACGTAGTTTGGAAAATCCTGGGCAGATGAAGATGTTGAGATAGACAACTGATGATAATCTAATACTGAGCTGTGAGCTGCGGAAAACGTAGGAAAATTCTGCCAGCTACTGTAGTTGTCTAAAGGAGAAGCCAAACAAACGTGGCGTAAGACGAGGACAACTCGCAGACAGGGTAGAGACGGGTCACGGACGTGACATTTCAAATTATATAGAAGACACGAGACGCGCACGGTTACGCATTTGACGTGACAGTCTTACCCCCCATGCCCCCCGCTACGTCTGTGCTTGGCCACAGGTTGGGCTTAAAATCGGCTTTCATAAACTTTCAATTTGCAAGTACCAGACAAATTGTTTATATAGGAGCGATATCTATCTCTATGAGATAACATAGCTATTCAAAAATGACAACCGACTTAAATTACACACGAAGGATTTTTTTTTTTCGTAAAATTTGTATGAAGCTAGTATGAAAAATTGAATTATCTGTTAAATGAAAATGGGAACCGTAATATCCCTACGGTTGGTTATAGTACTAATTATTTATGATTTATTGACGGCTACGGCGCCGGTTTTTTAAATCATCAAAATATTTTAATTTAATTTTACATATTATTATCTAACGGTTCCTTTTAGTGTTTAAGTTGAGGAACACAAAGTTCTATTTTACAACACGTAACGTAAATGTCACTATACGTATACACGTATATCCCCGAGGGAGTAGGCAGAGGCTTATAGTACGATTGGCACAGCGAGACTTCCTCGCATGATGTATGAAAGTCCATTTAGAAGACACGTCCGCCCATCGTCCGCGCCTTACGTCCTTTCTGTCCGACAAAATGTACAGAAGCGTCGCGACGCAAAACATATAGAAAAGACAGGGCGCGGACACAACACTTCTAAACATATTGTATGAAAGGGACGCGGAAAAGACATTATATGTCCGCGCCCCGTCTCACAGTGGATCGAAACTGCTATATGAGGGACATTCGTTTTTTTTTAGAATAAGAATATAGTAGCTTGAAAGCCTGGTCTTTTAAGACATGGCCAAATTTAACCAGTTTTTATTTCATTCCATGCAAAAAAATCTAAAATGTTTATTTCAATTCCGACTCTTCACGTGATCAGAGGGCTGGCCTTTTTTTTGGCCTAAGAATCAGCATTGCCATTCAACGTGGCAATGCTGCCAGCCTTCTGGGCACTTTTCCCGTTGACAGCGATGCGGATGTATTTTTCTATGCCCTGTGATTATTTATTTATTAAATTTCTTCATATATTAAAAGTTGTATCCTTTTAAAGAAATAAAATTAAAAATATTTATTTCCGCATAAACTATCAGTTTTAGAGAAAAACTTGTAATGACAATTATTCATTGGAATGACGAGATCTTTCAATAAGTATTTAAAACAAAATGCAATTTCAAAAAAATTAATGTCCCTCTTAAAGCAGTTTTGATCCACTGTGCGACTGCGTCCTTTCTGTCTGGCCGGCGCCTAAGGCAATTAGGCAACAACCACTAGTCCAATATGGGTCAAGAATGTACTCCCAAACAGTTGATGGTAACTGCAATACACTAACTAACAAATTATGTTAACTTGATCAATTGTGTTTCTAGTTCAAATGTAGTTTTAGTAACTATGAGTCTGTCTCTAAATTAAGTTGCCCCACTAAGAATTTCTCCTGTGTCGTGGGTGCGTTTACAAACATTCAAACTCACATACACAAACAGCCAGACCCGGAACAACTACTTGTAGGCTATACAAATATTTGTTCCGTACGGGGATCGAATCCGCGACACGCAGCGCAGCAGCCAATCGCTCAGCCACTGCGCGAAAAGTGCTGTCTCACTAGTACAATATCTCATAGTTATTTATCTTTATTTTACATGGAGCTATTGCCTGCCTCCTGACCTGACCTCCACAACCCATAGGCTGGGTATCACGATACTTCTTGGTCGGACTGGTTGTGGATCTGTCGGGCTTCTGACTACCCGTAACGACTGTCAAATATCAAACAAATGACAGCCGGGACCAACGGCTAAACGTGCTTTCCGAGGCACTGAGGGGTCTCAGTATGTTATGGATGATTTTAATGGGGCTGATTCCAAGGTAGAAAAAAAAATGATATATTCCGTCAGTCATATGATAAAAAAAATGGATACGTATTTCTTGCTTTATTATGTTAATAATTATCTTCTGTAAGGATCGTAGCAGGTGGCGTTCTTTAGTTTCTGCCACTGGCGGACTAACAGGGGGGCGGAAGGGGCGGACTAACAGGGGGGCGGAAGGGGCGGCCCGCCCCGGGCCTCCGGTCTTGGGGGGCCCCCAAATGCCAAATAAACAATACTTTAAAAATGTGCTAAGTACCTAGCCTACATAATTTAATCAAGATCAAAACACTACAGCCATCTAGACTTCTTACGCGGTACTTATATTCTTTTAACTTTGCTGAACCCGTCCAATACCCTGGGGGAATTCTCGGCTTTGTTTCACTTGCCAGATATTAACGAAATAGACATAAACACTACATACAAATGTGTATTGAATAAAAAGCTTGTTAAACTACTTTTTTTTTTTTAACTGCGGGACCTCATTCTGCTTTGCAGCCCCGGGCCTCTGACGGGCTTAGTCCGCTACTGGTTTCTGCCTACCCCCATGTAAAAAAGGCGTGAGTTTATGTATGTGTGAAGTAAAGATGACACGAAATGTCTCTGTTTTTCAATGTTTTTGAAACACTTTTCAAGTTTACGCTGAAGTGATAATGTTTTTAATACTGACATGTTATTTGTATACCAATGAAAACATGAAAGGTATATCCAGATATACAGGGAATGTAAACAGTTTATCAAAAACCATGACTCACGTCTTTAATGTCGGATAAATATGTAGTGTATTAACGATGCAGATCGATCCAGAAAGTTTATCTTGGTATATCAAATTTTGGTATATATTAGTTTTTATTTATTTATTTTGGCATATTGGTGTGTGCTAGCTAACATGTAGCAAATTTATTTAATTTAATGATGTGTAAAGATGATTGACATATTTTTTTTTTGATATATGTTGTATAGCGTGTTGCTGTGTGGGGAGTTTGTTCCGCCACTTCTTCTTCCCAGCAAAAACACTAGGAAGTGGTGAAGGGTGGGCGTTTTGGGGGACTGTCTTTTGTAAACGTTTTGACGTTCAAAAAGTGCTGATTCTCAGCCTAATTTGAATAAATGAATTTTACGAGTACGTTAGGAGTTACGGTACGAGGAGGTATGAGGAACTGTTCCTCAAACCCCTAACCTCAGTTCCCTCAGTAACACCTGTTCCCTTCCTCATTTTCCATAGTAAAGGTAGGATCCTCCGACCAGACGAGTGTTGTGTCTGGTGGGCTACTGCCCGACGGTTGTTGTCGGGCTCTTGCATACATGCTCAATCGCGCGGATAACTTTAATATCGCGATGTAGGATACGTCAGATTTTAGTTCGTATGTGGCGAGATAGATGTCACTACATGGACATTAAAAAAGTGAGCCTTTTGCATCTGATTATATCTCAGCTTAATCTTTATCGATTTTTACGACTACCATAAACTCGTACCTACTATAAAACTACACACTGTAATGCATGCAAGGGATTATGTTTTACGATATTCTTATCTAAAGGAACAAATAGGTAGTTTTAACACTTAGTTACAGAGGTGTACACTGTAGATACAGTGATGGTAGTAATAGGTCGAGCTAGCATATTTTCTTGATAGAAAACGTTTTTCTGTGTCGTGAGTACGTTTACAAACATTTAAAGTACGAACAGCCAGACCTGGGACAATTACCTGTAGGTTATACAAATTCTTGTTGTGTGTTGGAATCGAACCAACGCCACGCAGCGCGACAGCCGATCGCTCAGTCAATTCTTTTTTTTTTTGTTGCCGTGGTGGAAAATCCTCATGGATGTCCTACGCCCTGGGGCGGGCGGAGGGGTCTGTCAGACTCTTACCGACTAAAAACCACCCCGGTGTTCCCATCCTACACTTGCACCGGGGATCATGGGAACTAGTGCGCCTTCCACGATCCCCGGATCGCTCAGCCACTGCGCCAACCGTGCCGTCAAAGCAGACTGAAAAATTTGGAAAATCCAAAAGTGCACGTCTCAACGCTCATTTTATGACAAAAATGACTTGATTGAATTAGACGGTAATTTTCAATAGGCTATTACTCAGAATGATACTGAAGCGGATGAAAAAAAAAATGACTCAAAAAGTGAAGTTTTTTGGGCGATATCGTGACCACATACATCATCCGAACATACAGACAACCCGACGTCCACTGAAATAGTTTTTCAAAACGGTTTTTTATTTACTATCTAGCAAAAATAGTGTTTTTTAAAAGTATCTACTGTCATAAAAAAGTGTTATTGTTGATATTTGTCAACTCATTTAATACTCAAAGTCCAAAAGGATCGGATAAAAGCAATTTAAGCCGAGATAATTGCTTGACCTTGAGAGAGTGAGAGTAAAGCACAATATCATTGCAGTATTAGCATATAGTCTTGCATCTTAATGGTCATCTCCTTTCTAGCCATATTATTTTAAACACAATGGGAGCTCGTGGATAAATAAAAACAGCCGCACGGGTCGATCGAAGGTTAAGCTACGCTTGCCGAGATCAGGTCCGTGGATGTGTGACCGTTCGTAACATATCGAGACTCCTCCGAGCCTCGGAAAGCACGTTAAGCCGTTGGTCCTGGCTGTCAGTTTTATATCTTTGACAGTTGTAACGGATAGTCAGAAGCCCGAGAGTCTACAACCAGTCTTACCTGTGGGTATCGTGTTGCCAAGTAACTGGGTTGTGGAGATCAGGTAGGCAGTCGCTCCATGTAAAATACTGGTATTCAGCTACATCAGGTTATACTGGAAGCCGACCCCAACATAGTTGGGGAAAGGCACGAACCTGTTACTGGGCAACACGATACCCCTTGGTAAGACTGGTTGTCATACTTTCGGGCTTCCCGTAACGACTGTCAAAGATCTACAAATGACAGCCAGGGCTACCGGCTTAGCGTGCATATCGAGGCACGGAGGTGGGAGTAGCTAGACTTCTACCTTTCCCACGATATTTTGAATAAATGACGGTATAACAAACATATAATTTTTCTTTACCAGTACATACATTCGTCTCGTTCAATTCAATCGAACTACAATAGGTGTGTTATTTGTTAACAAATAGTGCTGAACAAATGTCTTAGTAATCCAAGGGCGTGACCTTGGTCGCATTTGAGCCAGACTGATTGAACGCTAAATGACCTTTAGGCACGCCAGTCTACAACTTCTGGACTGGTCAAGGCTGGAAATAAGACTGTGAAATTATTGATTAGGCTTTTTTCAGTAATTACCATACGTTACAGCGAGAGATAGCCAGTCGCACTCGCGTACCGAGGGTTTTGTGAGTAGGAAAGATATTATTAAATTTTCGAAGTTATACATTAGTTACTTAGTTAGTTAGTCTACATATATAAACTCACGCCTTTTCCTCATTGGACTAGGCAGAAACCACAGAACGCCACCCGCTAATAATAAATAAATAAATAATGATGGACATTCCACACAGCATCATCTAGCCCCAAGCTAAGCAGAGCTTGTGTTATGGGTACTAGATGACTGATGTACTAAATACAATACATTACATAGATAAATATATTTTTATTATACATAGCAAATACCCAGAACACTCGGAACAGTTTTTTGTAGATTTTACAAACATTTGTGCCAAGGTGGGAACCGAACCCGCAACCTCTGGCGTCGCAGGCGGTCCTTCGCCCGACGCGCCACATCGTTCGTCAACCCGCTACGATCCTTACATACTACTTTCGTTTCGCTGACGTTCATACATCTGGTCATACACGCACGCTGGTTGCGAGTACTACGCACTTGACCTTTTTGAAGAACATCACCAATAAGGTCAGTGTAAGTCCTTCAAGGGCGTCCCCTCCCGGCGTTTCCCCTTACTGCCTTTTGTTAGTCGTCTTTCATTCATCCCCTCAACGTGACCAAACCGTCTAAGCATAATTATATAAGTTATATTTTTGGGACGTGATGCGAAGGAATGAGAACAATGTTGTGAGGCAAGTTTTGAGTATGATTGTGGACGGTTAAAAGAGAAGAGGGTGACCAAAGAAAAGATGGATGGATTGTGTGATAGATGATATGGCTAGGAAGGAGGTGACTTTTGAGATGACAGCAAATAGAGATGTGTGGAAGAAGAAGACATGCTGCGCGGACCTCAAATTAATTGGGATAAGGGCAGGAGGATGGTTTCAAAGTTGTTTTGTTTTTTTATTTCAACTAAGAAATGGAGTTTATTTGTGAAGGGTTCTGACTGATTATGGAAACTAAAACGATGCTGGTAGGAGACATTGTTTTATGACATAACCACGAGCCTGTATTCCCCGAAGGGTTTTGCAGAGGTCCACCTCAAGTACCTATCATCCATGGGGCGAGTCTATTACCATCAACCCGGCACAAATTCAGTCTCCGGGCTACTTCTGAGAAGTTGCAGATGGAAACACCCAATATCACTTGGCCTACCCGTCTGCCAATGAGAAAATTCCTATAGGAAAGACTAAATGACACTGTGCCCGACCTGGTAATCCAACCCATGACCTCACGCTCAGCAGTCGCGCTTAGGATCACTAGACCAACGAGCAATAGGGTAGTGTCCTTAAAAATTCTGATTGGTCTGAAAGTTGGATTACTCAAAAATACTGGACACGTATTTTTCTTTTGTCACTTAAATCAAAAAGAGGACTATATAGTGCGTTGGAATTGCGCGTGACGTGCTACACTTTTAACCTAACAGTGACGTCACAAGCCCCTTCTCTTGAACTTTGATGTGCTATATTATTGTTACTTTTTATTGTTTTGAGTAAGCAAAAAATTCGTGTCCAATATTGTTTGGTAATATTACTGACGGACTAAATAGACTTAATATATTTTTACATAGGACACGATCCACATCGTTTTTTTTTCTGTAAACAGGAAAAAAATGTTTTATTACGAGTAGTTAATTGCTTTGTAAAGTTCGGAGTTAGGGTCTAAACAGACGGACCGCATTTCAACTGCAAATTTGCAGTTCGGATGCTGTTTGAATGCAGTTGACACGACTGCAATAGAACTGCAAACCAACCGTGCGGTCCAATTGCAGTCGGCGTGCAGTCGTGTGAACTGCACACCGACTGCAATCGAACTGCACCATACCCACCCGCCCGCACTACTTTAACGCTCCGCCCCCGCGCATAGAATCAGTCGTAGAAACAAGGTTAGAGTGAGCACTATGCCCGGGGGGTTGCGGAGCGTTAAAGTAGTGCGGGCGGGTGGGTATGGTGCAGTTCGATTGCAGTCGGTGTGCAGTTCACACGACTGCACGCAGACTGCAATTGGACCGCACGGTTGGTTTGCAGTTCTATTGCAGTCGTGTCAACTGCATCCGAACTGCAAATTTGCAGTTGAAATGCGGTCCGTCTGTTTAGACCCTTAACAGTGGGAGTCTCGCACAGAGGAAAAAAATACTGTGAAGAAAAAAAAACCTCATAATATTTTTCAGGCAGGTAGGTAACTGTGTGCACAATATTTCTACATGATCCATCATTCGTTAAGTAGGCGAGTGGTATCTTAACTTATCAGATGTTCTTTATCTGTCTTGTAGGCAACCTACTTTGAACTGATGCGTCAGTTCAAGAATTCGACATTTATTTTAATAAAATACGTAATTTCACGCCTTTTTCAACGTTAAGCAGAAACTACAGGACGCCCCTATCTACGATCCTTACTTTTTTTTAATAGGACAAGCCCGCCACACCATTCCCAAACCACTGCAACTCCTGATAGATAGATAGATTTATTTATTTGCTTAGAATGTAGGTAATTGGTACAATTAGGTGTTACAATATGTTTAACATATATTGTATAGCTTCAAGTTCTTCAAACCTATCAGACAGACGTGTTGCTGGGGAGTTTGTTCCGCCACTTCTCCCCAGCAATTCATTTATTCAAATTAGGCTGAGAATCAGCACTTTTTGAACGTCAAAACGTTTACATAAGAAAGTCCCCCAAAACGCCCACCCTTCACCACTTCCTACTGTTTTTACTGGGAAGAAGAAATGGCGCGGGCGGAACAAACTCCCCAGAACAGATCACACGTATATGGGCACCCTCTTCGGGGTACGAGCATCGGCTTAGGGCGTTGCTGGGAGAGGACAGGATAGATATTAGTTAGGGACTAATTTATAATTGCAACAACTGTCTCAGCGACACGGGTTGGTTCTAGCAAAGGGTCGGGCAGAACAAGAGTTTCCGCACCATCGTACAAGATTTAAAAAGATCACGTTTCCTTCATGCTCCCTCTTTTAAGTATTTTAAAAAAAAATCCTAAAAGTAAAATCCTAATTCTCTTTTTCTCTTTAGAAGAAACGCCGCCCGTCGCACTTCGTCGCACACTGAACTCTCCAGTGTGGAAGCGACCCACTAAAATACCGATATAACAACTGAAGTGTATCAGCAGACATTTCAATTTACCATCGGCGTTTGTTATCTTTATCACCATAACTGTTGGACATAGGGCTCTCCATAGATAACCCATTATTATCCTTGTCCGCCATATCTATATTATGACGACGGATGAGACGGGCGAAGGTCCGCCTGCGAAGCAGAAGGTTGCGGGTTCGCATCCCGCCTTGGGACAAATGTTTGTGCGATCTACAAATATTTGTTCCGGGTGTTCTGGGTATTTGCTATGTATTAAAACATATCTATGTATGTAATGTATTGTATTAAGTATATCAGTCATCTAGTACCCATAACATAAGCTCTGCTTAGCTTGGGGCTAGTTGATGCTGTGTGGATTGTCCAGCATTATTTTATTATTTTTATTTATTTATATCCTCAATGAATAACAAAACTACAAAGCAAAAAATTAGCCTCGTATTCGCGTTGGGGAATCGCTAGGTAAATAAAATAAACTGCTGTAGACGTTGGCGATTCCCCAAGATTTTTAGAAGTTTATGTGACGGGGGTTTTTATTAATTTTTAATCCAATTTTTATTTCATGCTTTTTAAACTACATATAATATACCAGTGATAGGTACGCTTCAATCGACAATCTATCGAAACACGTAATTATGACTCGTTATCTTGCCAAAAAACCCGGATTCAAAGAGTAAAATACAAATAACTGAGACTCTTCCGTGCCTCGGAAAGCACGTTAAGCCGTCGGTCCCGGCTGTCATTTGTAGATCTTTGACAGTCGTTACGGGTAGTCAGATATCCGAAAGCCCTGACAATCAGTCTTACCAAGGGTATCGTGTTGCCCAGTAACTGGTTTGCGGAGGTAAGATAGGCAGTCGCTCCATGTAAAATACTGGTATTCAGCTGCATCCGGTTAGACTGGAAGCCGAACCCAACATAGTTGGGAAAAGGCTAGGCAGTGTATGATGGTATCAGGATGTGAGTCGATTTCCCTTCCAACCTTTATCATTCACCATTGGTCGCTTACCAAGGTTTTTAAATTCACTATTCACACATATGAACATTATCTCATTATGATAATGCTTGTAATTGATAAGAAGGATAAAACAATCATCCGCGCTTATCACAGTTATTGATAATAATAAATTGTCAATCCTTATCACTATATCAACACTGGTAGGTACTTGTAGGTATATAACAACACACTGTTGGAGGGAAAGAATAAAAAAATATGTTATGCACAGCTGTATAAAAAAAACCAGCTTAATGCTAATTGGGGTCATACACGAAGTGTTCCGTACCATCTTCTTATATATATAAAATTCTCGTGTCACGGTGTTTGTTATTAAACTCCTCCGAAACGGCTCGACCGATTTTCGTGAAATTTTGTGTGCATATCGGTTAGGTCTGCGAATCGGACAACATCTATTTTTCATCCCCCTAAATTTTAAGGGTGTTGCACCCCCAAACATTTTATATGGCAAAACAACGTTTGCTGGGTCAGCTAGTTATCTATGAAAACGGCAAAAATATCACGTTTCTTGTATACATATTCCCCTTACATATTTAATTAATCTGTTTTTAGTATTTGTTATAGCGACAGCTACTATAGAAATACATTGTCTGTGAAAATTTCAACTGTCTAAGTATCACGGTTTATGGGATACAGCCTGGTGACAGACGGATGGAAAAAAGTAAAGTACCCAGCCTATTACTGTCCCAATGCAGGGCAAAGGCCTCTTCTCATACAGAGAAGGCATGATCATTAATCACCACGCTTGCTCAAGACGGGTTGGCGATTTCAGACTTATATTAATTATGAAACTCCAGGTTTCCTCACGGTATTTTCCTTCACCGATGTCAGTGATGTCCGAGATAAACTTAGAAAGTACATAGGAATTGAAAAACTCTTATTGGTACTTGCCCAGGTTTGAACCCACAACCTCGTGCACAAGAGGCGGACCTAAACCACTGGGCCTGCATGAATCGATGGAATGCAGAGTCTTAATAATAGGGTTTCGTTTTACGCTTTGGGTACGGAACCAAACGGAAGGGAAAGTACGAAATACACGCAGACGAAGTGCTATAATTAATTTAAGTCTGAAATCGCCAACCCGCCTTCTCCAAGCGTGGTGATCAATACCCGTGCCTTCTCTGTATGAGAAGAAGCCATTATTCAGTGGAACAGTAACAGGCTGGTATGATTATTATTTTCACTATGATAGCCAAAGTCAAGGTCAAATTGTCATCACTGACGTCATCATCTGCCCATAGCCTTTTCCCAACCATGTTGGGTTCGGCTTCCAGTCTAACCGGCTGCAGCTCAGTACAAGTATTTTACATGGAGCGAGACTGCTTATCTGAAATCCATAATCCAGTTATTGGGCAACACTATACTCCTTGGTAATGGTTGTGAGACTTTCGGGTTTCTGACTACCCGTAATTACTGTCAAAGATCTACAAATGTCAGCCGGGACCAACGGCTTAGGGACTACTCACATTTATTCAGCTTAAGTCCATAGTAAACAACGATTTTATATGGAGACGCGTACGCATCCGTTCAGCTGAAAGGACGTGTACGCATATCATACAAAACTGGTGTTTTCTATAGACAAAAGCTGAATAGGGATGTGGATGTGTCCTAGGTAAAAATATATTAAGTCTATTTAGTCCGTCAGTAAAAGTAAAGTAAAGTACCAGCCTATTACTGTCCCACTGCAGGGCAAAGGCCTCTTCTCATACAGAGAAGGCACGAGCATTAATCACCACGCTTGCTCAAGACGGGTTGGCGATTTCAGACTTATAATAATTATATGTCCAGGTTTCCTCTTGATGTTTTCCTTCACCGATGGCAGTGATGTCCAAGATAAACTTAGAAAGTACATATGAATTGAAAAAACTCACATTGGTACTTGCCCAGGTTTGAACACACAACCTCGTGCACAAGAGGTGAGGCCTAAACCACTGGGCCATCATGACAGTAGCCATTCCGTCAGTAACATGACCAAAAAATATTGGACACGTATTTTTTGCTTACTTAATTCAATAAAAAGTGACAATGATATTGCACATCAAAGTGCAGGAGAAGGGGCTCGTGACGTCACTCCGTGCTACACTTTTAACGAAAAGTGTAGCACGGCGTGACGTCACGCGCAATTTCAACGCACTATACCGTCGTCATTTTTGGTTTACGTGACAAAAGAAAAAATACGTGTCCAGTATTTTTGAGTAATTTAACTTTCGGACCAATCAGATTTTTTAAGGACACTACCCTATTGAGCGAATAAGTGTATTTAGTCCCTTAGCGTGCTTTCCGAGGCACGGGGGAGTCTCGACACGTAAAGGATGGCAGATGTCAGGGCTACCTAATAATTTTGGAATGTATCTGTTTAAAAAGCTGTTGGAACTTTTTATAAAGATAACTATTTTTTGTATCCTTGAGGAAAATTGTTGTCGATTCGAGTAGGGAATCAGGAAAAACTCGTTTAATGTTATCCTCTGCTTATTTCTGGTTTTCTGTGGTTATGATAAATATATCATTATAACTGGTAGTCACTCTGTGACGAAAATAAATAAATAAATAAATAATGCCGGACAATTCACACAGCATCATCTAGCGCCAAGCTAAGCAGAGCTTGTGTTACTAGATGACTGATATATTTAATACAATACATTACATGGATAGATATTTTTTATTATACATAGAAAATACCCAGAACACCCGGAACAAATCTTTGTAGATCGTACAAACATTTGTCCCAAGGCGGGAATCGAACCCGCAACCTCTTGCGTCGCAGTCGGACCTTCGCCCGCTGCGCCACATAGGTCGTCAAAAATCAACGAGCTATCTGTACTCCTTCTCCATATAAACTTCAACTATGCCAAATCTCGCACTCCTCCGTGTCCGCAAGAGTCTTGAAAAGGGATCCGAAGTTTACGCTTCCCACATTAATCTTATGGCGTCTGTCCACTTTCGCCCGAGAGGATCTTCCAAAGGCCCTTTCGTATTCTTTTTCGCGCCGGTTCCTGCGTTTCAGTTCCGGACGGTGTTTGTAGCATCTAACTGCTCATATTATTGTCTGACACGATGCTAGGTGAGACAGCGTGCTTTTGGACCAGTGAGTTCCAGCCTGCAACCTTAAAAGCGGCTGTATACTCTCGCCGAGACAGTCAGAGCCAGGGCGTGCGGGAGAGTGTAGATCAGAGTCTCCTAAACTTTTGTCTGTAGACCACTTTAAAAAACAATCCAGGTTTAGGTGGACCCCTTGTTGCTGCATTTCTACCATATGCCCAAAATTCGTCAAAAAATGAGAAGATTTAGTTCTAACGATGGAGATTGCGTTAGAAATTGGCATAGCGGCTGACTACCAACCCTCAATTCAGAGTGGTAAAAAGAAAAAGAAAAATATATCTCACCTCGCCTCGTATCAGACAGAAATATGACCAGTAAGACGCTAGTCTACATACATATGTCTAGTTCGCACGCACACAAACACCCTTCCGAACTAAAACGTCAAACCAGCGCAGAAAAATACACGAAAAGTCCTTTGGAACATCGAGTTTTATGAAAAAAACACAGCATTAATCAATAACAAATAAAGTTTGTTAAACTCTTCGGTAATATTGACCTTTACGAAACGTTTGGTCGACACCAAACGTTTCGTAAAATCAAATACCAATGCCAAATGTCAAATCGAATAGCGCGCTCTTTCCTGGCTTCCTGTAACACAATTCCAGCCCTTTTCACGTCCCACAGATTGCAGGGAAGCGAGAGGAGAGATGTTAGACATTTATAGAAGTTTCTTTGTCTTGGGCCAGCTTGAATCACTCGGCGCCCGTGACATAGGACAACCTGCTTCACCCCCTTGTTGCATCTTATACCTTTAAGGCGCTCGCAGCGTAGCGCGGGAGTGCGTGTTCTTACGTAGTTTGCAAGTATTTGTGTTTGTATAGAAAACACGCGTAGTGCAACACACAGAAAATGCACTCACGCGCAGTGTTCGTCGTTCGTCGCCGCGCACCCCGCTGCGTGATGCGGTGCAGTGTGCCGATCGCCTAAACGAGCATTTCTTAACATACATCAACCGATCTCTCACATACACACACACACACTCACACACCTGAACTTCGCAACAATAATTTTGTAACATCCTAGAACCTAATTATTATTTTTTCTCTTTTCCTTTTTCATTATGTCTCAACATAGTAATTGTAATCCATGGGAAGCTGCGAGGTGACCCCATCACAAGTATTGTTATAACTTGTCGGGGCTGCCTCAGTTTTGTGCTGTGGAACAGTTACTTGAGTAACAATAAAAACATATATTGTATATAGTATTAATATTATAAATGGGAAAGTGAGTGTGTCTGTTTGTCCGTCTTTCACGGCAAAACGGAGCGACGAATTGACGTTATTTTTTAAGTGGAGATAGTTGAAGGGATGGAGAGTGACATAGGCTACTTTTTGTCTCTTTCTAACCCTCCACTTTCTAACGCGAGCGAAGTCGCGGGCAAAAGCTAGTATGTATATAATCTGAATCTCGGAAACGGCTCCAACGATTTTTATGAAATTTAGTATGCAGGGGGTTTGGGGGGCGATAAATCGATCTAGCTAGGTTTCATTTTTAGAAAAGGTCGTTTTATCTGAGCAAAGCTCGGTCATTCAGGTGCCTACCAATATTCTATGCCAACTATTTATAATAAAGTCCTTTTACTGATAGAGTTAGCGTATTGATCCACAACACATATCCTTGAATATCTATTTATAAATACGCTACATATACTCACGCTTTTTCTCATGGGGGTACGTAGAAACTACGGAACGCCACCTGCTACGATTCTCATAGACATACTCCTTTTGCTTAGTTAACGTTCATACATCTCATACGTTCATTACGTTCATACGTACGTATGTCCATTTATTTTGATAAATATTTTAAGTTAAATAAATAAATAAATAAATAATGCTGGACAATCCTCACAGCATCATCTAGCCCCAAGCTAAGCAGAGCTTCTGTTATGGGTACTAGCTGACTGATGCACTTAATACAATACATTACATAGACAGATATGTTTTTATTATACATATCAAATACCCAGAACACCCGGAACAAATCTTTGTAGATCGTACAAACATATGTCCCAGGGCGGGAATCAAACCCGCAACCTCCTGCGTCGCTGACTGTCTCATTGTCACATTAAACACTAAGAAGTGGTGAAGGGTGGGCGTTTTGGGGGACTGTCTTTTGTAAACGTCTTGACGTTCAAAAAGTGCTGATTCTCAGCCTAATTTGAATAAACAAATTTTGTTTTTTTTTATTTTGATTGGTCTAACGGTTGCGACCACTACTGCTGAGCATAAGGTCCTAGGTTCCGATTCCGTCCGACACGATACTTGGTTTTTTCACCTGAAATTTTTCAGTAGCAGCCCGAAGTATGGTATTGTGTCTCGTGTAGGCTCGCCCCTATTACACAGGGCTTAAACATAACAGTCGAAATGAAGGTGTACTCCAGAGACATCTCGTGTCTCGGCACCCATGACCCAGGACTCGTGAGCTGCAAGCCACAACTGCTCCTACGTCACTTCCTGCAATAGAAAAAGAGTTGTGGTCTATTTTTATAGCGTGTGGAATTATCTGACTACTTGAGATATATGTCACGCATCGTAGTGTCGTAAAGTGTGGTTATAGTGTAGGAGCTAGTCACTACTTTTATTTTTTTAAGCTATAATTAATTTATGTATTTAATACTTTGACCACATAAAAGTACAGACGGGGACACAAGCAACAACAAGCCAGCTATATGTCTAAGCTTACGAGCAGAGTAACAACAAATTCAAATTCTTTATTGCCAACTAAGTGTACTTTCTAAGTTTACCTTGGACATCACTGACATCGGTGAAGGAAAACGTCGTTGTAATATTATTGGCTTGCTAGACCTTAGGGTTCTGATGGTTTTGTGACCCAATCCAGGACATATAATTAGCTGTTATCTAGCAGGTGGTGTAAGAAAATTATTAATACCGATTGGTATGATTCATTTTCTAATCAGAATTCTGTTAGCACAAGATTATCACGTCCGCTTACTGTTATCAAATACTAAGATCGTTATTGTGTCATCTGTATAAATAAATGGAAGCGAAGTTTCTGTAAGTAAAATTGAAATAACAGCTTTTTACTAAATGCAAATGAAAGTATACATGGTAGTTATACCAAAGAACCGTTTTCTGTCTGTCAGTCTGTTTGAGGTAATCTCTGAAACGGCTGTACCGATTTTGACGGGACTGGCACGCGTGGGACCGCCGCCGTGCGGGAGTCCCACGCGTGCTTATCGTCGCAAGATGGCTTTCACTTTTAATTTTGGAAATATAATGAATTAAAACCCATTAAATTGTGAACATATATTTTTATTCCTCAGTCCATATTGTCCCACAGCGGGGTAAAGGCCTCCCCCATAGCCTTCCAGTCCTCTCTTTGTGAGGTTTTCTCCGGCCAATCTTTTGCAAACGCGTCTAAGTGGTCACGCCAGCGTTTTCCAGGCCTCCCTATATATTTTATTTAAATTAAATTGCACGTGGGCGACATTGTTACAACTGGTTATAGTACTTAGAGTACCGTAATAAGCTGATTGTAAGATGAACAAGGAAATGTCTTGTCTGAACATTACACAGGAAAGGTTAATGTATACCTACTTACATGCCGCCAACCTCGCGTAATTGGGTGTTCTTGTTACAAAAAATAAACTCCATTTCACCTGGGATCTTGAACAAATACCTTTTGATCAACCCCCGACTACACGTCGTCCAGCAAATGAAGATATTATGTTATGCTGTGAGGGAGGAGCTCGTGGATATATAAAAGCAGCCGCTCGAGTTGATCGATAGTTAAGTTACACTTGCCGAGGTCAGTCGGATGGGTGGTTCGTGACACATCGAGACTCCTCCGTGCCCCGGAAAGTACTTGAAGCCGTTTGTCCTGGCTGTCATTTGTAGATCTTTGACAGTCGTTACGGGTAGTCGAGGCTGACAACCAGTCTTACCAACGGATATCGTGTTGCCCAGTATTTGGGTTGTGAAGGATAGATACTCAGTCGTTCCATGTAAAATACTGGTATACAGCTGCAGCCGGTTAGTCTGGAAGCCGACCCCAACATAGTTAGGAAGCGGCTAGGCAGATGATGGTGTTATGCTGTATTAAGAAATATTCTTAAACCCATACTGTGCTCCGCGGTTTCACCCCCTCTTAACGAGACGTAGTGTGATGTTAAATAGCCTTTAAGCTTCCTCAAAAATTGGTCTATCAGATGCAAACATATTTTTTTTTAATTCCCACTGATTGTTCCTGACATTAGCGTCTAACAAACAATCTCTTCAGATTGATCATATTATCCATACTAATATGATAAATGGGAAAGTGTGTGTGTCTGTTTGTCCGTCTTTCACGGCAAAACGGACCGACGAATTGCCGTGATTTTGTAAGTGGTGATAGTTGAAAGGATGGAGAGTGACATAGGGTACTTTTTGTCTCTTTCTAACCCCCCACTTCCTAACGCGAGCGAAGCCGCGGGAAAAAGCTAGTACTATATACTTACCTGTGCACGTGACTTCGTCCATTTGGAATTAGACAAGATTTCCTTGCGCGGGACCCTAATTATTTTTCTAGAATAGAAGTCAGTGAAATTTCTGTCAAAATCGGTCCACCCGTTTCGGAGATAACTTCAAACAAACAGACAGTCAAAAATTTCCGTTTTGGTATTACAACCATATATACTTTCGTGAGCATTAAGTAAGAAGCTGTTATTTTGACATTACAACTTTGACGGACACTTCAATTTATTATATATGTACTGATATGATGGATAGATGATATTATTTTTAACATGCCTATCTCCTAACCTACATAACTATAGTTCAACGATGTCATAAATGACAGGTGATATATTACCTACCTGCTAATTAATTCACCTTGAGATCTTTCAGTATTGTTTAGTCACTGTCTCAGTACACAACTGTGGAAGATTTTACAAAGCGTTTAAGAAAATCATAGCTTAATTAAATCTTGTGTATCAGGAAGTGTGAAAAATTACATCGTGGTCGTAATTATAAACTTAGAAAATTTTCTATGCTGTGTGAGAGTGAGAAATGTGTTAATTTTCTTAGCTGGCCTTGTTGGAATGTTTTCTGTTCTGGTGATTAATACTAATTGGGGACAAAGGAAGCAATAAGTGAAGAAGAATTTGGGTATATGTAATCGTTCAGAGACCAGTTTAATACCATCTAGAAGGAGTGTGATAAAAATCTCCCCAAACTATTTGCCCCACACTAGGAATTTCTCCTGTGTCGTGGGTTACAAACATTGAAAGTCTCATACATGAACAGCCAAACCAGGAACCACTACCTGTAGGCCGTACAAATATTTGTTACGTGCGGGAATAGAACACACGACACGCGGCCCAGCAGTCAATCGCTCATCCACTGTGCCAGAGTTGCCGTTAAAGCGATTAGTGAAGAAGAAATTGGGTATATGAACTCGGTCAGAGACCTCATTGATAACATCTAGAAGTGATTGTGTCAAAACCGTCCTTTGCCGGTCACAATAAGTCGAAGAACCACCACCAGTCAAGAACCAGCATTTCGTAGCAACCAAGAAGTGCAACCATAAAATGTCATCCAAAATTTTCAACCGGCTAGCTCAAATGGGTGTAGGACTTGCTCTTGTCGGTGGAGTAACCAACAACGCTCTGTACAACGTTGATGGAGGCCAGAGAGCCGTCATATTCGACAGATTCGCCGGCATAAAGAAGCAAGTCGTCGGAGAAGGGACACACTTTATCATACCATGGGTCCAGAAACCTATAATCTTCGATGTGAAATCCAATCCAAGAAATGTCTCCACAGTCACTGGCAGCAAGGACCTCCAAAGAGTCGAGGTTACATTAAGGATTCTATTCAGACCTATGGCTGATGAGTTGCCCAAGATATACACGACTTTAGGTGAAGATTATGACCAAAGAGTCTTGCCGTCAATAACTAGGAGAAGTACTTAAAGCCGTCGTTGCCCAATTTGATGCTAGTGAGTTGATCACGCAACGAGAGATGGTTTCTTTCAAAGTTAACGAAAGTCTTACTGACAGGGCTCGTCAATTTGGACTTATACTTGACGATATAGCTATAGTCCACATCACATTCGGCAGAGAGTTCCTACAGGCAGTAGAACTGAAACAGATCGCTCAATTGGATGCTGAAAAGGCAAGGTTTATGGTCGAGAAGGCTGAACAGAAGAAGAAGGCGGCAGTCATATCTGCAGAGGGGGATACTCAGCAAGCTGTTCTATTAGCGAAGGCTTTCGGCAATGCGGGGGAGGGTCTGGTGGAGTTGAGGCGTATAGAAGCCGCTGAGGATATAGCGTACCAGCTGTCGAAATCTAAAAATGTGACGTATCTGCCCGACGAAGGTGGATTGGTGAATTTTAAGAATTAGAAGAGGTAATTAGAAATTTGTCGTCCGCGTGGATTGGTGTTCTTTTCCCTTCGAACTTTAAAATTCTCTCCACCCCCTACAAAGAGTATATTTTAATGTAAAATACAGGGTGGATATTTTTAGTGGTTTTGACGACCGATGTGGCGCGGCGGGCGAAGGTCCGCCTGCGACGCAAGAGGTTGCGGGTTCGATTCCCGCCTTGGGACAAATGTTTGTACGATCTACAAATATTTGTTCCGGGTGTTCTGAGTATTTGCTATATATAATAAAAATATCTATCTATGTAATGTATTATATTAAGTATATCAGTCATCTAGTACCCATAACACAAGCTCTGCTTAGCTTGGGGCTAGATGATGCTGTGTGGATTGTCCAGCAATATTTATTATTTATTTATTTATATAAAATACAAAGACGCACATCCTGAAACTGTTGTTCAGTAAATGATTCTGGACCTGAGGGGGTCCAGAATCATTTGCGTTGACATTTTTCGTCACCTGTTCCTAATTACTACGATTTTTTCTGTTTTTTTTTTTTTATTGAAATGTGGGTGTACTGTTGGCACACATCTGCCCAACCCTTTGAGGAATACAGGCGTGATGTTATGTTTGTCCCAACTGCCGGAAAAATAATACCAATCAGCGACCTATTGTGAATTTAGTAGATCTTCATATAATTGGTTACTCGACGGATGTTTGATTCAATTGACGTCTATTTCAATTTTAGACCTCTTTGACCTTATTATAATTTGATATTTCATCGCCGCGACCATTTCCGCGTGGAATTTATTACAATAGGGTTATAAGTTTTTTTTGCGCGTTACCCTAATTGTTTAATTTTAGAATGGCAACCGATGTAGCGCGGCGGGCGAAGGTTCACCTGCGACGCAGGAGGTTGCAGGTTCGATTCCCACCTTGGGCCAAATGTTTGTACGATCTACAAAATTGGCAAGAAGAAGCAAACCATAGGGAGTCGTGGAAGGAATGGGGGGAGGCCTTTGCCCAGCACTGGGACAATACAGCCTAACTAAAAAAATAATTTTAATTCTTATCAATAAATTAATCGAAAATCTACTGAAGAAAGTTTATTTAGTTTATGAATGTGCAGGGTTACAAGAGTAGAGGGAGACCAAAGAAAATATGGATGGATTGTGTGAAAGATGATATGGCTAGAAAAGAGGTTACTATTGAGATGTCATCTGGAAACGTGCCCAAAAGACTGGCAGCTTTGCCACGTTGGGTGGCAATACTAATTCTTTGGGAAAAGAATGGGCCAGCCCTCTGGTCACGCGAAGTGTCGATCAAACGTCGAAATATTTCAAAAATTAATAGATTTTAATTGTTGGTCAACTAAAAGTCCCAGTAGATATTAAATTTCATCAGTGTATGTAATAAAATAAAATAATTGTTTTTATCCTCCATCCTTATTCCGGATTGTGATGACTTCAATAATTAATATTATTACTAATTATACTATTTTTGTTTCAGGAAAATCCTAAAATATATCCATTTCCTTATTATACTTCCTTTACCATTCCAAATAATAATAATATTAAAATCCAAAATTGTTAATTAAATAAAATTAAACTTTTACCGTATTCATTCCAATTTAATTATTAAACTATTAAATAAACGAATGAATAATTAAAAAGAAAAATAATTAAATAGCAAAATATTTTAGTACTAATTATTATACTCGTAGAATGTATTTTGAATCACGATAGCAAAATCGCCTTTATAATAAATCTTGAATAGCAACAACGAGCATTAATAAATAACTATTAAAAAACAACGATCGACTTCTACCATACCCACAAATACAATTAAAAAAAAAACGCAACACCAAAAAAAATACTTGTCACCATCCCACATTTTAGTACCACCTTACCCCAAGTTATGTCGTTCCTATAGTCCCCTATGACTCCGTACATCCCACTGTATGTCGTCAGCAATGATTTGACCCCATCCCACGATGTCGTCGTCCCCAGTTGTCGAGCCCTCGTCGCCGTCCACCACCCCCTCGTCCCCCGCCCTCAGAGCTGACTGCACGCAGTTCCAGACCTCCACCCCCTATTACACTGGACGGGTAAGTTGCAACTTGCTATTAAAAGTTACTTTTGAGTAGGTAACGTAACGAGCCCATGACGTCAGAAGTAATGTGCATCGGCACGGATCTTAAGGACTGACCTTGAATCGCAGTAGTCGATTTAAGTATAAAATATCTTTGTGCGAAGTTACTCAGCCTTCACCCCCCTATTACACTAGACGGGTAAGTTGTAACTAGCTATTACAAAATCTTCTTGAGTTAACTTAGCGAGAGGTACTTAACGTAACGTCACGTCAGAAGTAAGGTGCACCGGCACGGATCTTGAGGGCTGACCTTGAATCGCAGTAGTCGATTTTAGTATAAAGTATCTATGCGCGAAATTACTCCTAGTGGGGTAAGTTAGTTCGAGACCTCCACCCTCCTACTAAACTGGACGGGTAAGTTGCAACTTGCTATTAAAAGTTACTTTTGAGTAGGCAACGTAACGAGCCCTGACGTCAGAAGTAACGTGCACCGGCACGGATCTTGAGGGCTGACCTTGAATCGCAGTAGTCGATTTTAGTATAAAGTATCTATGCGCGAAATTACTCCTAGTGGGGTAAGTTAGTTGGAGACCTCCACCCTCCTACTAAACTGGACGGGTAAGTTGCAACTTGCTATTAAAAGTTACTTTTGAGTAGGCAACGTAACGAGCCCTGACGTCGGAAGTAACGTGCATCGGCACGGATCTTAAGGACTGACCTTGAATCGCAGTAGTCGATTTAAGTATAAAATATCTTTGTGCGAAGTTACTCAGCCTTCACCCCCCTATTACACTAGACGGGTAAGTTGCAACTTGCTATTAAAAGTTACTTTTGAGTAGGCAACGTAACGAGCCCTGACGTCAGAAGTAACGTGCATCGGCACGGATCTTAAGGACTGACCTTGAATCGCAGTAGTCGATTTAAGTATAAAATATCTATGCGGGAAGTTACTCAGCCTTCACCCCCCTATTACACTAGACGGGTAAGTTGCAACTTGCTATTAAAAGTTACTTTTGAGTAGGTAACGTAACGAGCCCATGACGTCAGAAGTAATGTGCATCGGCACGGATCTTAAGGACTGACCTTGAATCGCAGTAGTCGATTTAAGTATAAAATATCTATGCGCGAAGTTACTCAGCCTTCACCCCCCTATTACACTAGACGGGTAAGTTGTAACTAGCTATTACAAAATCTTTTTGAGTTAACTTAGCGGGACGTGCTTAACGTAACGAGCCTTCCCGTCAGGAGTAACGTGCTCCGGCACGGATCTTGAGGGCAGGCTTGAATCGCAGTAGTCGATTTTAGTATAAAGTATCGATGCGCTAAGTAACCCCTAGTCTGTAAATATAGTTTTAGCCCTGGCTGGGTGCCTTAAATTTAATGTCACTATATAAAAAATACCCGGTTTATATTATAGTATATGATCTTTATTATAATACCTGTGTTGATTGATTGATAGAACTTACCCCCAGTAAGGGTAAGTTTGCGCACAGGCACTTTATACAAAAATCGACTACTCCTCAACTCAAGGTCAGTGCTCAAGATCCGTGTCGGTAACTATGTTAATGATTATACTTCAGGAAATACTTTATCTTCATCCATCAAGATTTTTTAAGAGGACAATGATCTCGTAAATAATTCGTGAATTAATAGATACACTCGCCAAAACATTTCGATAATTTTTGAAAACCCTACTATTTTAGTTGCTAGTAGAGACTACAGGTCTTCTTTGTTTCAGAAGCAGCCACAACCGCCTCTGAACGTTATCTTACCAGCCACTCTTCCTGCCACACCCCCTTCATACGGTGAGTGTTTGTTTTAACACATCTTGGAGGGCGATGAAACCATCCTTTGAATAAGGGACTACTCATCCTTATTCAGCTCTATTCAGCTTATGTCCATAGAAAACAACGATTTTGTATGGAGACGCGTACGCATCCGTTCAACTGTAAGGACGCGTACGCGTATCATATTGCGGGATGTTCGAAAAAGGTACCGTGACCCGGGAACGTAAAGGGCATGGACGGAACATGGGTTTGGGGTGGGTTTTTGTTAGTAAAAGTCTGACACCTTCTCCCGTTCCGCCCAGAACGGGAGAAGTTATTGGATGATTTCGCATCCTTAAAAGAAAAAAAACAAAAAAAAAGCAGGTATGTCATATAATACTGGAGTTTGTAGCGACATCTATCTCGCCATATAGGAACTAAAACTGACGTCCTACATCGCGATATCAAAGTTATCCGCGCGATTGAACATTTAAACAAGAACCCGACAACAACAGTCGGGCAGTAGCCCACCAGATAACACCCGTCTGGTCGGAGGATCCTCCCTTTTCAATGGTGGATGAGGATCGTTTTTTTATTAAATGTCATTTTTAATAGACTGCCAGAGTAGTCAGTATGGAAAGATCGAACTAATTTATTTTATTTTATTTGATTACGTGTATAACGGTTTTTTAAACATCATCATCCTTTCCAACGCATTGCAACAAATGCATTTTCCCAACTATGTTGGGGTAGGCTTCCTCTCCTCGTACGTTCCCGCGAGCCCGGCGTAGGTTTGAGACGAACACCGGGGCGGTTTTTTGTCAGTAAGATTATTTACGACAGAACTATGTTGGGGTCGGCTTCCAGTCTAACCGGATGCAGCTGAATACCAGTATTTTTATATGGGGCAACTGCGTATCTGACATCCACAACCCACTTACTGGGCAACACGATACCCCCTGCTCATACTGGTTTTCAGACTATCGGGGCTTCTGACTACTCGCAACAACTGTCAAACATAAATATAACGGCTTAGAGTAAATTCCGAGGCACGGATGAGTCTCAATGTGTAATGAACGATTACCCACCCACAGAGTGACCTCCGGCTGTTTTAATTCAGCTACGAGTTCCTCCCTTTTTTTTAAACCTATTTACAGAATTTATATTTTATTATTTGTCGCGTCTCTTAGCGTCAACTCGCTATAACATATCTCCGATACAATTTCAGGTGAGGCGACCCTTACCCCACCACCCAGGTCTCCTGGTGTTCCTACAGTTTCCAGCCCGCTTTCTGCATCTGGTGACGGCAGATCACACCCACCGGACGGGACATCTTCGGATAAGGTGAGTTCTTCACTGCCACAACCCAGGATTTTAACAGACTCCAATAAATAAGACGTTCTCGTCTCCTCAGTAAGGATTTGTGTCCGGTAGAAGCAGGCTCGCCCTCTATTACATAGGACTTAAACATAACTGGCGAAATGTGGGTGTAATAAATAAAATAGATAAATAATGATGGACAATCCACACAGCATCATCTAGCCCCAAGCTAAGCAGAGCTTGTGTTATGGGTACTAGATGACTGATATACTTAATACAATATATTACATAGAAATTTATTTTTATTATACATAGCAAATACCCAGAACACCCGGAACAAATATTTGTAGATCGTACAAACATTTGTCCCAGGGCGGGAATCGAACCCGCAACCTCCTGCGTCGCAGGCGGACCTTCGCCCGCCGCGCCACATCGGTCTTTAAAATAATAATACTAGTATCGTTGTAATACTAATATTACCAGTGGTTTAGGCCTCGCCCCTTGTGCACGAGGTCGTGGGTTCAAAACTGGGCAAGTACCAATGTGAGTTTTTCAATTCATATGTACTTTCTAAGTTTATCTTGGACATTACTGACATCGGTGAAGGAAAACATCGTGAGGAAACCTGGACTTTATATAATTAATATAAGTCTGAAATCGCCAACCCGTCTTGAGCAAGCGTGGTGATTAATGCTCATGCCTTCTCTGAATGAGAAGAGGCCTTTGCCCTGCAGTGGGACAGTAATAGGCTGGTACTTTTACTAATATTACACCCAAATTTCGTCAGTGATATTTTTATGTTGTGGTGTACCTAAGTACACCTCTGTCTGTCCGTTTAGAGAATACAGGCGTGATGTTATGTGTTAAATTAACCATGCGGCTCGCACTGTCAAAAAGATAACAGATCTCATTTAGGACCAAGCTTCTAACTCTACAAGCTCTACACCTTAGTCGAAATATGTGGCTGGGTCATTAAATTTCGTTACTACAAGAACTAATATATAACAGAAACGTACGAGTTTTTTTTTTTTTTGGAATTGGCATCTCGCAGTTTATCCTTTAGGGATATCTACTGCTTAACCGAACTTTCCTGTGGTGAATAAAATTAAGACCTCCAGCCAGGCGTAAAAAACTTAAAACCTAAGCGACAGTTCGCTAAGGGTTCCCTGCGGGGTACGAAACTCGGCTTAGGACGTCGCTGAAGAGGACAGCAAGGGACAGGCTGGCTCAAATAGATATATGATTTAGGGACATTTTAATAATTTACCGGCTCAGCTTCGCGGGCTTGCTCTAGTAAAGGGTCGGGAGGGGTCGTACGAGTAATGAACAGTGAATTCATTTATTCCCCTTCACCCATGTAAATGTAGCGATGTAACTCCCGTGAAAAGATTCTGCTCCGGGAGAGCGTTTCCTCTCCCTCGTTAAACTGGATCTAAGCGGTGTTTTTCGAACTGTTTCTAAGCCCTGAAAACTCGCCCGTTGATTGGCTATTCTTAAGAACCTGACTGTCGGTGCCTTGGGAAGAGTCCCTTCGTAATCCCTCTTTGTGATGCCACTTGACAGCGCGTCGATATTTATATTTTGACGACCTATGTGGCGCAGCGGGCGAAGGTCCGCCTGCGACGCAGAAGGTTGCGGATTCGATTCCCGCCTTGGGACAAATGTTTGTACGACCTACAAAGATTTGTTCCGGGTGTTTGCTATGTATAATAAAAATATCTATCTATGTAATGTATTGTATTAAGTATATCAGTCATCTAGTACCCATAACACAAGCTCTGCTTAGCTTGGGGCTAGATGATGCCCTGTGGACTGTCCAACATTCTTTGTTTTATTTTATTTGACGTGACGCCACGTATACTCATGATACGTGACGCCACAACGGTAATACATAAACTCACGCCTTTTTCCTATGAGAGTAGGCAGACACTACAGAACGCCACCTGCTACGATCGATCCATCTATCATTCATCATCTCAATTTATATATTTGTGATTGTAAAAACGTTGTTCGTACGAATAAGTTAGACACAGGCATCTAGCTGTGTTCATTTATCTACTGTGAACAAGTGGCCTTTCACCCAGCATCCCTTATCAAAACCTTATCAGTACCGTCAGACCCTTCCGTTTTTAGCGCCACTGGTACTCAGAAATGGAATGTTACTAACAATGTAAACATTATCTCTGTTTAGAGGTAATTTTTTTTACTCACTTTTTTTTCCTTTTGTTAAAAAAACGTTGCCCCACACTAGGAATTTCTCCTGTGTCGTGGGTGCGTTTACAAACATTTAAACTCACATACACAAACAGCCAGACCCGGAACAACTGCCTGTAGGTCATACAAATCACGTCAATGCTCGGCCACTGCGCCTACTGTGCAGTCAAAGTGTCAGTATTGCTGAACACGACGTCCTGGGTTCGATTCCCGGCTGGGGTAAAAGGATATTGGGTTTTTCTTCTCTTCTCTTAATCACCACGCTTGCTCAAGACGGGTTGGCAATTTCAGACTTATATCATCACTATCAATATAGTATAAAACAAAGTCGCTTTCTCTGTCCCTATATCCCTATGTATGCTTAAATCTTTAAAACTACGAAACGTACTTTGATGCGTTTTTTTAATAGATAGAGTGATTGAAGAGGAAGGTTTATATGTACTACTCTGTCAAGAAAGTACCGGGAAAAGATCAATAATACACAAAATGTCTGTTATTCATCCAAATTTAATTTATCACCTCCAAAGTATGGTCCTTTAGAAACGATACACTTGCGCCAACGAATAATCCATTCATCAAAACATTTTTTAAACGCTGCTTCCGGATTTGAGTTCAGTTCTCGCCGCGAATTCTCCTTTATGTCTTCTATCGATTGAAAACGGGTGCCACGAAGTGGTAATTTGAGTTTAGGAAAAAGAAAAAACTCAGCAGGAGCCATATCTGGTGAATATGGTGGTTGCTGGATGGTATTTGTTGAGTGTTTGGTCAAAAATTCGTTCACGATATAGCCTTGTGCGAAGGCGCATTGTCGTGGTGCAAAATCCAAGAATTTTCTTTCCACAAATCTGGCCTTTTTCGTCGAATTTGCTCTCTTAAACGCCGCATAACGCTCAAATAATATTCTTTATTTACCGTTAGACCTTCCGGTAAGAATTCAGAGTGCACAACACCGCGATAGTCAAAGAAAACAGTCAACATGACTTTGACTTTTGATCGACTTTGGCGTGGTTTTTTCGGTTTCGGTTCAGTTGGAAGGCGCCACTCCGAAGCTTGTTGACTAGTTGTATGTCAAACTCGTAAACCCACGTCTCGTCACCAGTAACAATGCGTTTCATGAATGTTGGGTCCGAACTGACTCGTTCTAGCATGTCCTCAGCGACTTTCATGCGATTGAGTTTTTGGAGAAAATTCAGATCTTTTGGGACTAACCGAGCAGCAACATGTTTCATACCCAAATGATTAGTTAAAATGGTACGGATCGACTCGTGAGATACAGAAAGTTCGGCGGCTATCTCTCTCAGAGTTGAATGGGGATTTTCAGTCACTATTTTCTTCACTTTTGCGATGTTAACTTCAGTTGCAGACGTTGACGGCCTACCAGAGCGAGGCAAATCTTCCATCACATCTCGACCGCTTTTGAACGCTTTGAACCACTCATAAGCACGAGTTTTTGATAAAGTCGATTCACCGTAAGCCTTCTGTAACATTTTCAGTGACTCCGAACACGAAATTCCATTGGCGATGCAAAATTTAAGACAAACTCTTTGTTCGATATTTTTGTCCATTATGAAATTCGCAATACACACTATATATGATATTACTAAAACCAGCACTGTATTTAATATAAATAACAGATGCAACTCAAACTCCGCGCCAAAACGGAAAACAGTTGTGCCAATCAAAAACGTTTTCTAAAAAAAAAAGAAAGAAAGAAAGAAATCTAACAACTACAAAGAAAAACAAAAATTTGAATTTGGAACCATAAACAAATCATCCATTCCCGATACTTTTTTGACTGAATGTATAATAACATCCATTAATCATCATCCTCTTGCCCCTATCCCAATTTCATTTGGGGTCGGCGCAGCATGTCTTCTTCTTCCATACATCTCTATTTCCCGTCATCTCAGAAGTCACCTCCTTCTTAGCCATATCAACCTTCACACAATCCATCCATCGTTTCCTGGGTCTCCCTCTACTCTTGTAACCCTCTACATTCATACTCAAAACTTTCCTCACAACATGATCCTCATTCCTTCGCATCACGTATAATATATCATCAATAACATCCATTAAATAGTGGAGAAATATTATTATTTTTGAGGTTTCTAATGTGATGTCGTAAATAGTTATTATACCCGTGCGAAGCCGGAGCGGGCCGTATAATTATATAAGTCCAAGTTTCCTAAGGATATTTTCAGGTAATTTATTAAAAACTTTCAGTTTCATTAAAATATCCTATATTTTTCCAGTCTTCGGAAACAGCAGTTGGCGGCATTTCTCGTACGGCAAGCACGGCTCTGTCTCGAAAAGAGAGCTATAAAGCACAGAGACAGCATTATAGAAGAGAGAAAAAGAGGGCTGCAACGGCTCTCCTACACTCAATTGAGGACCCATCTGTTGTCGTGCTTGCTGATTGGCTTAAGGTAAGATGTGATAGACCTGCAGAAGTATGGGAAGAGAAAAGGATAGGTTTATATCTGCAACAGCTCGCCTACACTCAATTGAGGACCCATCTGTTGTCGTGCTTGCTGATTGGCTTAAGGTAAGATGTGATAGACCTGCAGAAGTATGGGAAGAGAAAAGGATAGGTTTATATCTGCAACAGCTCGCCTACACTCAATTGAGGACCCATCTGTTGTCGTGCTTGCTGATTGGCTTAAGGTAAGATGTGATAGACCTGCAGAAGTATGGGAAGAGAAAAGGATAAGTTTATATCTGCAGCAGCTCTCCTACACTCAATTGAGGACCCATCTGTTGTCGTGCTTGCTGATTGGCTTAAGGTAAGATGTGATAGACCTGCAGAAGTATGGGAAGAGAAAAGGATAGGTTGATATCTGCAGCAGCTCTCCTACACTCAATTGAGGACCCATCTGTTGTCGTGCTTGCTGATTGGCTTAAGGTAAGAGGTGATAGACGTACAGAAGTATGGGAAGAGAAAGGGATAGGTTTATATCTGCAACAGCTCTCCTACACTCAATTGAGGACCCATCTGTTGTCGTGCTTGCTGATTGGCTTAAGGTAAGATGTGATAGACTTACAGCACGCGTAGCATGACCACCATAGAAACGGGTTTTGTCGACGGAAGAATAGACAACATGACAGATTTTTTTTTATAAACCACACCGCCACACTGTTCCCAAACCACTGCAAATCCTGAAATCCAGAATCAACAGTGGTAATAATCTATATGTATACTTTTTACTGTCCTCTTTTATTTTAAGAAATTGCACCTGCATCACCCAAAGGTTGACTGGTAGAAAATGCCTATGGCATTAAGTCCGCCTCTGTACATTTGTGTGCTTAAAGTATTCAAGAAATAAATACATTTTACGTTGGCATTTTCCATTTTTTTATTCTGATGTGCTTTTTACTTTAAACTGTAAAATAATAGGGATGTGTCCTATGTAAAAATATATTAAGTCTATTTAGTCCGTCAATAAGATAATCAAAAAATATTGGAGACGTATTTTTTGCTTACTCAAATCAATAAAAAGTGACAATGATATAGCACATCATAGTTCAGGCGAAGGGGCTTGTGACGTCACTGTCACGTTAAAAGTGTAGCACGGCGTGACGTCACGCGCAATTTCAACGCACTATATCGTCGTCATTTTTGGTTAACGTGACATAAGAAAAAATACGTGTCCAATAATTTTGAGTAATCCAACTTTCGGACCAATCAAATTTTTTAAGGACACTACCCTATTGTGTGTGTTTGTGTGTTATTATACATATTGTTTGGTTACAGGTGCGAGGCTCACTCAAGTCATGGACAAAACTATGGTGTGTGTTGAAGCCTGGACTATTGCTTCTCTATAAAAGTCCCAAAGCGAAGGTAAGATATGCTTTGAAATAATAAAATGTGGGTGTTCATTTTTTGCGCGGTACTCTAATATTTTTTCTAAATTCAAAGTGGGTTAAGACGTAAATTACTCCTTATCACATCAGCTATATGTCAGTGAAAGTCGGAAGGACAAAAAAAAGTGGTAAAAAAAGGTTTTTTTTGGTATAACTACCAAACTTTATTTACCATACTTTTTTTTTTTTTTTTTTAAACGTTGCGCCACATTAGGAATTTCTCCTGTATCGTGGGTGCGTTAACAAACATTTAAACTCACATACACAAACGGCCAGACCCGGAACAACTACCTGTGGGTCACACAAATATTTTTTCCGTGTGGGGATCGAACCCACAACACGCGGCGCAGCAGCCGATGGCTCAACCACTGCGCCAACCGTGTCGTCATTTTAAAAATAAAATATTTTTTTGAGACACGCGCATAACTAACGAATATCAAAACACAACATTAAATAACACAATAAAAAAGCGATATCAATTTAATTAATTTAATTTATTTCAAATAATCAGATAACAGAGATCCGTAGTGTTAACTACCAAACTTTTATTGCATTTAGTAAAAAGATGATATTTGGACATCACAAACAGACTCTTTTATTTATTTGTATCATCACCTGCCTAGCCTTTTCCCAACCATGTTGGAGTCGGCTTCCAGTCTAACCGGAAGCAGCTGAATGCCAGTATTTTACATGGAGCGATTACCTATTTCACCTCCACAACCTAGTTACTGGGCAACACGATACCCCTTGGTGAGACTGGTTGTCAGACTTTTGAGCTTCTGACTACCCGTAAAGACTGTCATAGATCTACAAATGACAAACGGTATCAACGGCTTAACGTACTTTCCGAGGCACGAAGGATTCTCGATATGTTACGAACGGTCACCCATCTACCTCGGCAAGCGTAGTTTAACCTTCCATCAATAATATCATTGTTGAATTATTTACAGAGCAGCCACTGGGTGGGCACGGTCCTGCTGACGTCCTGCCAGGTGATAGAGCGTCCCAGCAAGAAGGACGGCTTCTGCTTCAAGTTGTACCACCCGCTGGAGCAGAGCATCTGGGCGCCGCGGGGCCCGCACAACGAGACCATCGGTAAGACTTGAGGTCACAGCTCCTTAGAGCCCGGCACCCACTCCGCACCGCCTCGCCTCCTGCGGCTAGAATTCTGTATATGGACTTATATGGGTATGCGCTCACTATATCAACTCTGTAGCGTCACCGGAGCGCCTCGGTCGTAAGCCATCCAGCCACCAGAGTACATCTTTTTGGGAATGTAATCATCACGGATCTATTGCGCCGGATTAGGGCAAACCCAAAAAAAAACGTATTCAGACCAATTCATCATAGTTACTCTACTCTTGTAACCCTCCACATTCATACTCAAAACTTTCCTCACAACATGATCCTCATTCCTTCACATCACTTGCCCATACCGTGACAACTGATTTCCACAGAACTTCTCTGTCACAGGCGCCACTTTTAAACTTCCTCTCACATAGTCATTTCTCATTCTATCCATTCGCGTAACACCACACATCCCCCTCAGCATTCTCATCTTAGTTAAAACAGGCATAAATTCTGAAGCCTGTTGTAAAATGCTCGAGTGGAACGGTTAAAAAGAGATGCTTTCAGACTTCCTCTTACATACTCATTTCTCTTCTAACTCGTATATATAATATTTAACAATTTGTATTTGCATGCCAACAAGGCAGAATGTACACGGATCTTATTATGTTATTGACCATCCTATTTTGTATGTACCTGCATTCTAAGCAAATAAAGATATATTGTATTCTATTCTAGGAGCGGTAGTCCAACCATTGCCGACCGCGCACCTGATATTCCGCGCGCCATCCCAAGCGGCCGGACACTGCTGGCTCGACGGGCTCGAGCTAGCCCTACGATGCAGCAATGCCATGCTCAGGTAATCAATATTTCCTTCTTTTATATTACCTATCAGTCATGAAATAAGCCATGATGGCCCAGCGGTTTAGGCCTCGCCTCTAGTGCACGAGGTTATAAGTTCAAATCACTGGGCAAGTGCCAATGTCCTACCTATACCAATAGGGCTACTATCCGCCCGGGTTTCCCCGGATTTAGAAGACGTCCGGGTTTTAAAGGTTAATATTTATGTCATGACGGCCCAGTGGTTTAGGCCTCGCCTCTAGTGCACGAGGTTATGGGTTCAAATCACTGGGCAAGTACAAGTACCAATGTGACTTTTTCAATTCATATGTACTTTCTAAGTTTATCTTGGACATCACTGGCATCGGTGAAGGAAAACATCGTGAGGAAATCTGTACTTATAATTAATATAAGTCTAAAATCGCCAACCCGTCTTGAGCAAGCGTGGTGATGATTAATGCTCGTGCCTTCTCTGTATGAGAAGAGGCCTTTGCCCTGCAGTGGGACAGTAACAGGCTGGTATAGTAACTATAATATTTTTGGACTGAAACTTCTTCAACGACGTACGGGAGAAATTTTATGACAACGTCAAAAAACAAATATCCTCGTGCTGATTATTGTATTTTGTTTGCCAGATGTTCTCGTTCCCGCCCAGAACAGACAGTAGCGGCTGATTCCCCGGCGACTCAGACCAACCTATCGCATGAGGATCTCGAGAAGCACTTCAATGAACACGGTCAGTGTATACTAAGCCTTATTACCGACAACTTTTATTGATAAACGCAAGGTACTAAGCCTAAGGGTTTGGAATAGGTAGGGTATATTTACCGTAGCTTCAAGGCGGTATTATCCACTCTCTGTTACTTAACAGAGAGTTGGTGATACCGCCTCTGAAATCGGGACCTTTTAATTCCGGGATAAAAATATCACGGATTTTTATTGATTCAAGGCGGTATTATCCACTGTCTGTTAAGTAACAGAGTGGATAATACCACCTCTGAAATTGGGACGTTTTAATTCCGGGATAAAAATATCACGGATTTTTATTGATTCAAGGTGGTATTATCCACTGTCTGTTAAGTAACAGAGTGGATAATACCACCTCTGAAATTGGGACGTTTTAATTCCGGGATAAAAATATCACGGATTTTTATTGATTCAAGGCGGTATTATCCACTGTCTGTTAAGTAACAGAGTGGATAATACTACCTCTGAAATTGGGACGTTTTAATTCCGGGATAAAAATATCACGGATTTTTATTGAACACTATTAAGAGGTAACAAATTATTGTTTCGTAAAATCATTATTATATTTTTAAGGATTCCGTAACGAATTGTGTCTCCAAATGTATCGTTTTATTTATTTATAGGAGAACCAACAGCTATAATAAATGTATAATAATTGAATATGAAACATATAAGCATTTATGTTAACAAGTTAAAAAAAGGTTTTTAGTGGGTACTGGAACGGATCTTGAGAGCTTATGAGCGAACCTACCCCCACTACTGAAACCAGCGCTCAAGATCCGTGCTGTTGCTTATAATTTAAACAATAATTTGTCTCGATTATTGCACCGGGATTTCAGAGAGTGTAATATCCATTCTATGTAACTTACTTATTTGAAGTTTAGGTAATATGCTCTACGTATTCCGTTCTCTGCTTATTACCCGTCCATCCCTATAATAAATGTGGAGTACAACCCGTAAAATGGCTGGGTATCCACCAAAACTGTCCAATTTTAAAGGTATGTTTTTCAACGCGTCACGTGACTCGTAAAGAAATATTACCTCTATTTATACAAGATGGAAAAGACATCGCCGCACAATCTGATAAAGGCAAACCATATCTTGATATTCAGTACATGATCCTGGACCCCTCAGCGTTGAAAGGTTTCGTTAGCTTCCTCCAATTAAATATTTTTTTCACTTGAACTAAAAATATCATGATTTCTAGCTAAGCCAATGAAATTGTTAATAAACGTATAAATTAATAAATGATGCTGGACAATCCACACAGCATCATCTAGCCCTAAGCTAAGCAGAGCTTGTGATATGGGTACTAGATGACTGATATACTTAATACAATACATTACATAGATAGATATTTTTTATTTATTATACATAGAAAATACCCAGAACACCCGGAACAAATCTTTGTAGATCGTACAAACATTTGTCCCAAGGCGGGGATCGAACCCGCAACCTCCTGCGTCGCAGGAGGACCTTCGCCCGCCGCGCCACATCGGTCGCCATGAATATTGATAATTAATATGATTCTCGACCCTTGAAAACTTTTGTTCATCTGTTCCTAACTTAAACGCTTTTTCCCGGAATTATATCTTAACCAATGAGATTTTTAATTAAGAAGTAAACAATTTACTTCTTCAATTAACAATTTCATTGGTCGACCACCGATGTGGCGCGGCGGGCGAAGGTCCGCCTAGTCATCTAGTACCCTAGGGCTAGACGATGCTGTGTGGATTGTCCAGCATTATTATTATTTATTATTTTGTATATAAACTGAACTCATGGTATCAGGTTGTACGTCGAAGTAACTTCCACCCTGTAAAATTTGGTGTCAAAATCATCAATGACAACGTCATACTTTATAATATCTATTGGTTATAAAATTATACTTACAAAATTACTGTTTTGAGCATTCCTTTAGTCATCTATACTATGCGACTACAAATTAAGGTAACCTTTTCTTTAATATATATCTTTTCCAACTACCCTCATTTGCACCTTTACGCTAAATAGTGCTAAAAATATCCGAGAGATCGTCCTGTAGCTCACCCCTAATGTCGATATCGGATTACTCCCCTAGAAAACTAGGGTACCAAGTACCGAAGAAAACTAAACCACGCAAAACAAAATGGGCTCAATTTATGGAGTCAATCGAAATTTTGGCTAAAGACCACGATTCTAGCGATCCTCCAACGCCAGAGAGAGATAGCAGGTTCCTGGATTTCTTGAGAAAGAAAGAGACGAATCTAGGTCGCAACACTGGTTCCACGTCTTCGATGAGAATGGAAAAACAACCGAAGATCAAGAGACAACTGAGTAAAAGTCTAGCATCAAGTCCATACAAGGTTGAAACAAAGAAATCTCCAATATTAAAATGTCTTGAACTACCAAAACTGCCTTTGGGGGACCGTGCAAGGGAGAAAATGTCCCCCACTATAATGATTGAGGAGAATTTCATGAAATTCATGTCGAACTTCCCCAAGCGTAGGAGTTCGACGCCTCAGACTTTCAGTCAGAAACGTATCAGCGAGCTGAGAGAGTCTGGCGTTAAGACTGATTCTGAAAATGATGACGTCACTGTGAAATCTAAAAGGAGGTTGTACAAAGGATCTGAGGTTATCTGTGACACTCCTGAGAATATTATTATTAAGACAGCGCCATCTGCTGAGAAGGTTCGGGAATATACGTCGTCGTCCACTGACGAAGCTAGAGATGAATATAGGTAGGTTTAAATAAAGCTTCCAACAGTGGTTTTAAATAATTTACAAATTTAGGGCACCCTAAATGTGCAAATAGCACGCTGATCAACTTGAACTGGTGGACCAACCTTACCGTGAGTGTCCATGTCTCGGCTCCGTAGGTCATGACGGGTAGGACGCACTGATTGAAACTTTCGTTTTCAAGCATTGCGGTATGGATGACGAGAAGACTCGGCGCTGTCTAGCCTAGACGGATCCTCCTCTTGGCCTCCTTTTCGAAATTGGCAATCAGAAGACAGGGCGTTATGGCGCTCGTTAGGAGAGGGCTATGTCCAGCCGTGGACTAATATAGCCTGATGATAATGAAATGTGCAAATGGGGTCATTTAGGGTGCCCTAATTGTCTGCTAACTGCAGTATTATGAAAATGCATCTTGTGGGTGTAAATTACACCTACACCAACATTATCAATTAAATCGAATAATGTGATTGGTTGATCATATTTTGGTCAGCAAATCATAAAATCTTAAATTACACTTTTCTATGGTACTAATATTAGTGCAATCATTGTACCCATGTGAGACAGAGATGGGGCTATACTCGACGTATAGCGCCATCCCTTTCGCACTCATAATATAGCAATCTCAACATTTATAGGAAATCTCTTTACCCACAACTGATAATCACACCAGACAAGTACTCGGTGATAGACTATGACAAACTGCCTTCGGCCAGTTTTAAAGCGAGCAACTTGGAACGGCGAGATGAGAGATTTATATCTCAGAACGTTTATGTCGCCGGCAAGATCGTGAGGACTGGTGAGGGAACCTGTTTACTCCTCCAGGAGGCAGGCGTGGTGTTGTAGTGCTAGAGGGCGTTGTAGACAAGTGTAGTTGGTACTTGGTTAGGAAACGCTAGTAGTGCTGGCCACTGGTGGCTGTTGTTGGCCACTAGTGGCTGTCATTACCCACTGGTTGCTATTGCAACCATTTGTGGCTCTTGCCGTTCACTGCTGGTGGCTATCATTGACCACTGGTGGCTGTTATTGGGCACTGGTGGCTGTTGCCGATCAATGGTGGCTGTTTTCGTTCACTGGTGGCTTCTGTTGGCAGCTAGTGGCTGTCACATTGACCAGTCCAGTAGTGGCTCTAGCCGCTCACTGCTGCCACCGCTGTTGTTGGCCACTAGTGGCTGTCATTGACCACTGGTGGTTTTTACCGGTCATTGGTGGCTGTTGTTGGCCACTACTGGCTATCATTAACCACTTGTGGCAGTTGATGACCACTGGCGGTTGTGTTTTTGTCGTATTAAAACATATTTTCACAGAGCATTGGAACATATATTCAGGGGAGAGATGTTTGCTAACCTCTACCTACTAGTTGGTGGAAATTAGGGCATTTAAATCAATCTAGTAATTAAATATATGAAAGGTATTTCCTTTCATATAAAAAAAGTGCAAATTAAATAAATACGAATAGACAAATTTACTCGGTCGTGAAAACAAATGTTCAAAGATATTTAGTTTGGGGAGTAATCCACGTGTTTTTTAATTATTGGCACCATGCGTTAAGCTCAAATGTGTTTGTTGGTAGTAATGCTAGAATATATTGTAATAAATCAATTTGTTTCTATAAATGAGGAGATCGTGGCGAAATAAAAACAGCCCCACGGGCTGATCTAAGGTAAAGCTACGCTTGCCGAGGTCAGTCTGTGGATGGGTGACCGTTCGTAACATGTCGAGACTCCTCCGAGCCTCGGAAAGCACGTTAAGCCGTTGGTCCCGGCTGTCATTTGTAGATCTTTGACAGTCGTTACGGGTAGTCAGAAGCCCGAAAGTCTGACACCAGTCTTACCAAGGGATATCGTGTTGCCCAGTAACTGGGATGTACGGGGAATGAACAGTCACCCATCCACGGACTGACCTTGGTAAGTATTGGTTAACCTTCGATCAACTCGTAGTACTCCATTGTAACAACTGTTACGCAAAATTTGAAATTTAATCATTTTACTAACTGTAGTATGAAATTTACTGTTAGGGAAACCGAACCAAAATCAGACTTCATTAGATTTCGTAGAACAACATCAAAGTTTACACAAAATATAAACCATTTCGTGACTCGTTTATTTACCTTCGCGGAATAAGGGTCTGAGATGACGATCTGCGAAAGTATGCAGGCAGATGCTAGATGCGGCAAGCTGAAGACAGGGCGCTATGGCGCTCATTAGGAGAGGGCTATGTCCAGCAGTGGACTACTATAGACTGATGATGTCATGTACTATGTGTGGAATAAGGATCAACTCTAAATGAAAAAAATACAAACGTACAACATAAATTTATCTTCGTGATAAGAAGCATACTGGTTTTGATCTATTTTGTAATATATATAATTATGTAATCATTATCGGAACAAACCATATTGGTACAGCTGTTAAAGAACTGAAGCGAGTTGGCCTCGTCCATGCGGGTTCCTTACATTGAAACTTTCTTTTGTAGTTTTTTTGAGACCGCAAAACTTATAGTTTTGTGCTGATTTCTGATCAAATAAATATTCACGTAAGGAGACGCCCGACGGACATACAATGACGATTGGTGATGTGCTTCGAAAATGTCAGGTGCGTAGTACTCGCAACCGGCGTGCGTGTATGACCAGATGTATTAACGCAAAACGAAGCAAAAGGAGTATGTAAGGATCGTAGCAGGTGGCGTTCTGTAGTGTCTGCCTACACCCATGGGAAAAGGCTAAAGTTTATGTATCTATGTATGTAAACTTTATCAACTAAATTTACTTCAGACTTTTCTCTAAAAATTCGATTACTAACCATAATTCGAAACTGCGATTTAAAGAAAAATTAATAGATTTATAATGTGCACAAGTACCCCTTGCAAAACCCCTTAAAAAAAAAATACAAAATGTCAAATATAGAATTAATATAAATATTAATTAAATATAAATGAAATTAAACACATTACAACAATACGGTCAAACAATACGAGGAGAAACGCTCGTATGAAGCTGCATCCACCTCTGCAACAGGGACAGGTCCCACCGCTCAGACAACACCATCAGGAGACTGTTTGAGCTACTTCGTAGGCGACTTAATAGACAGGTGCTCCGCTTTCTTATGATTGCGAAAAAATCATCCGTCCGCGTCTCAGCAAACATCGTCGAAGCGCTACAAAACCGCGGAAGCCCCAACAGTATCCTGAAAGCATTGTTGTACATCATGCCCACTTTAAAATAATTGTTTATGTACAGTCATGTATGTATGTTTATTTGCATATATATTCTATGTAGCTATTATATTAACAGTTTATAATCTAATAAACATATATTTATTTTCCCTTTTCTTTTAAGAAATTACACCTGCCACTGTTTGTCTCTGCATCACCCAAAGGCTTACTGGTAGGAAAATTAAGTCCGCCTCTGTACATTTGTGTGCTTAAAGTATTAAATAAATAAATAAACAAATAACATTTCAAACACAATTTTGGGTAATATTGCAATGAAAATACACAATTTTTTTTAACTTACTATAACGTGTAAGTTCCGAATTAATCAGAAGTGACAAACAGACATACAGACGAACACACACTGTAAGGGTTCCATTGTATTACCGCTTTGGTACGGAACCCCAAACAATGAGATAATGTTTCCTACTTACATCCTGTTTTAAATTGAAGCTTTTTCAATGTTTTTAATTCGTCATTATCATTCCGGATTTAGTCCAGTATCGTGCAAAACGCCTATTCTGTTATATTACGTTAAACTAGCATTAAATCATATTATAAATCATTAAGTGATTGGTGGAAGAACAACATTACATGTAAGTAAATCAAAATTAATAATCATCATCATCATCATCATTTGCGTAGCCATTTGCAGTGAGTTGCAGTGGTTTGGGAATCGTGTGGCGGGCCTGTACCATATAAAAAAAAAGTACGTTATACATAAGTCCTCGTCTGCTAACCCTTTACCCAACTGAGTTGGGGTCGGCTTCCAGTCTAACCGGATGCATCTGAATACCAGTGTTGTACATGGAGCGATTGCCTATCTGAACTCTACAACCCGGTTACTAGGCAACACGATACCCCTTGGTAAGACTGGCCGTAACGACTGTCAAAGATCTACAAATGACAGCCGGGATCAACGTCTAAACGTGCTTTCTGAGGCACGGAGCAGTCTCGATATCTTACGATCAGTCACCCGTCCACAGACTGACCTCGCCAAGCGTAGTTTAACCTTCGATCAACCCGTACGGCTGTTTTTAATTAGCAACAAGCTCTATAGTAAATCTCATCTGTATACATAACACAAGAAACTTGTACAAACTATAACAGTTATACCATTGAAATAGGGATATATTCGACCTTCGGAGTTGCGCTTGACAGCTGTCATTGATATTGGTATGACACTCGCAACGACGCGGGCGTTTAGGTAATAATCGGTGTGTTGTTTGTATTAAGAACGATTGGCGTTGACGTAACGTCCATTCGAACAATTTTCAAATTGAGAATGCTCGTTTCGTAGACAATAGTATTTTATTTTCATTACGTACATGATATACTCATACATACATTACAATCTACGTATACTTGTGCGATTTTGGTCGCGTGAAATTTAACGATACATGGTTTTTCAATCTTTGCGCTGAGGAACCCTATTTGTTTTTCTAGAATCAGTCTTAGGCTAAGTTACTCATTGTCCTATCAGCTATCTGCCAGTGAAAGTCTCTTCAAAATTGGTCCAGCTGTTTCGGAGATTACCTCTTAACAAACAGACAGACAGACAAAAATTCAAAAGAATGCTTTATTTATATAACTACCGTACTTATACATTTTTATATGCATTTAACCACCGATGTGGCGCGGCGGGCTAAGGTCCGCCTGCAACGCAGGAGGTTGCGTTTGATTCCCGCCTTGTTGAGTATGTTCTGGGTATTTGCTATAAATCTCTAGCTATGTAATGACTGATATTAAGTATATCAGTCGTCTATTACGATGATGTCTTGTGCATTATTTATTTATTTATTATTTAGTGGTTGCTGTTATTTTGACATTACCAGCATAAACATACATTATATTATCAGTAAGTAACACAGGTTATATTTTATTTAAAAAAAATAGAATCGTCTTTATTGTACACCATAAATAAAATAAATAAATAATACCAGCCTGTTACTGTCCGAATGTAGGGCAAAGGCCTCTTCTCATACAGAGAAGGCACAAGCATTAATCACCACGCTTGCTCAAGACGGGTTGGTGATTTCAGACTTATATTAATTACAACTCCAGGTTTCCTCACGATGTTTTCCTTCACCGATAACAGTGATGTCCAATATAAACTTAGAAAGTACATATGAATTAAAAAACTCACATTGGTACTTAACCAGGTTTGAACCCACAACCTCGTGCACAAGACGCGAGGAAACTTACAAATAATAACTTAAAAAGCTACATAGTGTTAGAATTTGTGATGTACGAAATCGCGCGGACAAAGTCGGGGCCAAGTGTTAGTTACTGATTATGTTCCATAATCAAACAAATTACTTCCGGTCTGTGTACAGGAAGTTGATATTACGATTTCTATGGATGCTAATGTCAAATTATACCTTGTATTACGAACTTTTAACTTACAATTTTTTTTTTTAAACGTTGTTAAAACCTTGTATAGGTTTTAACGTTTAAAAAAAAAAAAAAAATTATACTGTATAGGTTTCTGTTGAGGTTCAAATCAAAATTCATTTATTCAAATTAGGCTGAGAATCAGCACTTTTTGAACGTCAAAACTTTTTTTTTTGCATAAAACATGGTATACAAGGTGTTACATAAAAAACATTAGATCAGACATGTTTTGCTTAATACTAAAACATGCAAACTTATTTACTAAAAGATACATTATGATTTCATGTTGAAAAAATCATTAATGCAATAGAAATTATTACTATTGAGCCATTTATATAATTGGATTTTAAATAATTTACAATTTAAAGTTTTAAACATTTATGGTAATTTATTATAGAGACGTACACACATAGCCACAGAGTTTTTATTATATTTCGCTGATCGAGGCAGCAGATCTAGCACAAGTCTGTATTGGTCACGCCGACTACGAGAGCTTACTTCCTCTGCTGTTTTAAACAATTCTTTGTGTTTTTGAACGAACATGCACACGTTAACAAAAGACAGTCCCCCAAAACGGCCACCCTTCACCACTTCCTAGTGTTTTTGCTGGGAAGAAGAAGTGGCGGAACAAACTCCCCAGCAACATTTCGTTCGTATTAGGGCTGCTACAGATGGTTTTGCCAGTCAGTCGGTGACATTGAATGAAAACAGTCCGAGGTCAGTCTGTGGATGGCTAACCGTTCGTAATATATCGAGACTCCTACGTGTCTCAGAAAGCACGATAAGCCTTTGGTCGCTGCTGTCGTTTGTAGATCTTTGGCAGAATCCGTTCATCCGTTCGGGAGCTACGATGCCACAGACAGACACGTCAAACTTATAACACCCCGCCTTTTTTGCGTCGGGGTCAAAAATACTGGTATTCAGGTGCATCTGGTTAGACTGAAAGACGACCCCAACATAGTTGGGAAAATATAGGCGGCTAATAAAGCATAGGCTAGGCAGATGATGATGATGACATTATCTAGCTCAGATCATGTGAGGACCATGCACATTAGTGTCTTTTCACGGAATCTCTTCGATAAGAGAACCGTTCATTTGACCTTAAACATTGTAGTCACAAAAGGTACAACGTTGTGTTTACAAAGTTGGTTTTTAAAACAAATAATGAAGTCACCTTGCCGGGATTTGTAACAAAAACATAACTTACCTTGCTTATGTTACAAAGGTCGAGCCTCACACGGTAATGTGCACGTTGCTTTGTTTATAAATGTTGGTAATTGCGTACCAATTAGTTTCCCGTAAAACTTTTACAAAGAAATTCAACTTACTCCAACAAAACAATAAAAGGTGTAATTTCTTTTCTTTTCTTTTTTGAAAGAAACGTTGCCCCACACTAGGAATTTCTCCTGTATCGTGGGTGCGTTTACAAACATTTAAACTCACATACACAAACAGCCAGACCCGGAACAACTACCTGTAGGCCATACAAATATTTGTTCCGTGCGGGGATCGAACCCACAACACGCGGCGCAGCAGCCGATGGCTCAACCACCGCGCCAACCGTGTCGTAAAAGTAATATAACTTGAATAAAACGAATCAAACGAAACATGCAAAGCCGACTTCCTAAATTAAAGTTATTTTACAACTTGTAGTGTTTTTACACGCTTTATATTAGTTTCACCTGTATGTATGTATGTATGTATGTATGTATGTTTGTAACCGACTCCTTTGGACGCTATTTTGACCCACTTTAAACGGTCAGATTTCATTCAAATTTTTGTACACCTATCAAAGACCGCTGACAATGCAATAATTCGAAAAAAAAAATATAAAGTTTAAAAAAAAAACTAAATATCACGCTTTTATAAAAAATTCAACTAAAAATTGAAAAATAAATTATAGTTTAAAAAACACGCTTTTATAAAAACTCCAACTAAAAAATAGAAAATAAAATTTAATAAATTTGGATTAAGAAAAGTGTAAATTAGAAAAAAAATGTATATTAATGGAAAAAAGCGTGGGGTGCATAGTGTTAATATTGAAGAATACACGCCGATACATGGAGCCCGCTGTGAATGACAGTAACCATGGAAAAATAGAAAATGTTATATAACTATTGACACTATGCACCCCACGCTTTTTTCCATTAATATACATTTTTTTAGTTTTTTTTTAAACTATAATTTTTAAGAGTTGGTTTAATTATTTTGTAAAAAAACTGTATTTGTAGCTTGTAAGTGGGTCGCTTTGTCTAATATCTAAGATAAAAGAACACACAATAAGGCAAAAACATATATGCTTGGAGGACATATTTTTCTAGCTATTTTGATTTAAATACCAAACTACTGAACCGATTTCGATAATATTGATATATGACCACCTCTGAGTATGTAAGAGGAAGTCTGAAAGTGGCGCCTGTGACCGAAAAGTTGTGTGGTCATCGGTTGTCATGGTATGGGCATGTGATGCGAAGGAATGAGGACCATGTTATCAGGAAGTTTTTGTATGAATGTGCAGGGTTACAAGAGTAGAGGGAGACCCAAGAAACGATGGACGGATTGTGTGAAAGATGATATGGCTAGAAAGGAGGTGACTATTGAGATGACGGTAAATATGGTCCGATTCCCAGATCGTGCAAAGTGTTATTGCTCACTAGCACACGGGAGTCTGGATTAGTGCCTTGTTGATGGCAATAGTCTCACCCCCTATTACATGGTACTTAAACATAACTGGCGAAATGTGGGTGTTACTATAGGTGCAACACTGCCCAACCCATCAGGGAATACAGGTGTGATGTTATGTTAAAATATTCTCTTATAGTTCGTGTTGATAAAGAAATTGAATTTCTTTGAACCTACCCACTCACAAGAAGTTAGGCAGGCCGTACTACAAAAGCCAGTGAAAAGATAATTGTTTTATCAAACTATAAGAGTTTCTTCTAAGGGTCAGTTCACACCGCGACGAGACGCGACGTGGCTAGAAATTTTTCAGATAGTTATACCAGATATAACTTTATCTACCACAAAAGCCAAAGCGTTTTCTGTATGTCTCCTAAAATTTATAATAAAATATCACAGTCATTTAAAGCATTGCCGGTAAATTTATAAAACTCGATTTATTAACGGACAAGTGTTATTATAAAAATAATTATATAAATAACTTTTTGTAGTTATTTTTTATTTTTTTGTAAAACATGTACCTACGGACGAATTATTAATATGCTGACATCTTACACGGTGAATTAGCTTGCATACACGTTTTTTGACAAATAAAAATATCTTTATCGTTATCTTTAAAAAGCGTGCGAGAGCGTTGCGTTCACAATGCGCCTCGCGACTTCGCGATGCTGCTCGTGGTGGCGCGCTGCTCATCGCAAAAACACTGGCCTCTTCAAGCTATGTTGCGTCGCGTCGCGCCTCTGTGTGAACTGACCCTAAGATATAACGAAAAGTAAATTCAGTTAATAATTAATATTCTTAAAACAAGTGGGAGTTAAAATATATTCAAGCATCGAAAACTCCTCTTCTCTTGTCTGGTAAAGTTACCCACGCGTTTCTAACAACGCTAATAACGTAATATGTTCAAATTAACTGCGCCCTGAGGTGTATCCCGCGTACATCATGAGACGATACGGAATTTCCACGGGAATTCTTCACTTTTACAAGGTAACAGTATACTATGTATATATGTATGTATTAATCCAGGGTAGGGTTATCATCCGCCCGGGTTTGCCCGGATTTGTCCTAATTTAGAAGACGTCCGGGCGGGGTTACATTTATCGTCCGGGTTTTAAAGGTTTTAAGCGTTTATAATTATGTCATGATGGCCCAGTGGTTTAGGCCTCGCCTCTTGTGCACGTGGTTGTGGGTTCAAACCTGGGCAAGTACCAATGTGAGTTTTTCAATTCATATGTACTTTCTAAGTTTATCTTGGACATCACTGACATCGGTGAAGGAAAACATCGTGGGGAAACCTGGACTTATATAATTAATATATTTCGAAATCGCCAACCCGTCTTGAGCAAGAGTGGTGATTAATGATCGTGCCTTCCCTGTATGAGAAGAGGCCTTTTAAATGAAAAAGTAACAGACTGGTATTATTTACTTATTTTATTTATGGTGTACAATAAAGAGTATTCTATTTTTTTTTAATAAAATAGATATAGAATGGAGTACCCATTCTATTCTATAGATGTGTATCTATAGAATAGAATGGGTACTTCATCCCTGATAAAGCGTTTTTTTTAAATAAAATGTAACCTGTGTTACTTACTGAAAATGTATGTTTATACTGGTAATTTCAAAATAACAGCAATCACTAAATAATAAATAAATAATGCTGGACAATCCACACTGCATCATCTAGCCCCAAGCTAAGCAGAACTTGTGTTATGGGTACTAGATGACGGATATACTTAATACAATACATTACATAGATAGGGTATTTTATTTATTATACATAGCAAATACCCAGAACACCCAGAACAATTTTTTGTAGATCCTACAAACATTTGTGCCAAGGCGGGAATCGAACCCTCAACCTCCTGCGTCGCAAGCAATTTGCTTGCGACTCGCATTTTCAACGATTGGCAAGTCAATTTAAATATTTACGTTTTCAGGACATTCATACAATCCTGAAATACACACAAGTGAGTGTTCGATTTGTCATATCAATTATCGACCCAGAAATAGGTAAAGTGACAGATTTACGGGCGGCTTGCCCACTGACGGCACGGCAAGTCAAGAGATTTTCATAATACAGATGATTTCGAATCTTATTGAACACTGTTAACGTTCAAATTTCACTGATACATCACAGCCTTCTTTGGCATCCTTCGGCTCGTTCTGTCATTCCGTGGCATACTGAAATGTGAACACTAAGCATAATAGAATAAGATCTCAAATCATTTGGGCTTCCTAAAATCTTACGGGTCCCAAACCAATCAAACCAACGATTTTGATTGGTTTTTTAATTGGCGACATCTATACTAACACATACGAACTAAAGTAGTAAAAATAGCCTTTTGGCTTCTAGTCTAACCAGATGCAGCTGAATACCAGTTTTTTACATGAAGCGACTGCCTATCTGACCTCCACAACTCGGTCACTGGGCAACACGATACCCCTTTGGTAAGACTACTCGTAGTTGGCAGACTTTCGGGCTTCTGAATACCCGTAACGACTGTCAAAGATTTACAAATGTCAGCCGGGACCAACGGCTCGTAGTGCTTTCCGAGGTACAGTAACAGAGGAGTCTCAATATATTACGAACGGTCACCCATCCAGAGACTGACCTCGACAAGCGTAACTTGTAGTGTAACTTAAAAATTATATTATATATTGGACTGACAATGACGATGGATGGATCAGAATGTTGGGCCGCAAAAGGGATGAATGAAAGGCAGTTACATGCAGCTGAGATGAGAATGCTGAGGGGGATGTGTGGTGTTACTCGAATGGATGGAATAAGAAATGAGTATGTAAGAGGAAGACTGAAAATAGTGCCTGTGACCGAGAAGTTGTGTGGAAATCGCTTGTCATGGTATGGGCATGTAATGCGAAGGAATGAGTACCACGTTGTGAGGAAAGTTTTGAGTATGAATGTGCAGGGTTACAAGAGTAGAGGGAGACCAAAGAAAAGATGGATGGATTGTGTGAAAGGTGATATGGCTAGAAAAGAGGTGACTATTGAGATGACGACAAGTAGAGATGTATGGAAGAAGAAAACATGCTGCGCCGACCCCAAATAAATTGGGATAAGGGCAGGAGGATGATGATGACTACTATTTACAAAAATCCTCGCGGGCGAAATGCTAGTCTAACACAAAAATTATATTATACATTGGACTGACAATGACGTCACGCCGACGCGACGTTACAATTCTCCACACAATCTTGCATAGTGTGAACTAAAAAACAAAACACTGACATTGCAATATTCGTGATTGCATGCATGATGTCATTAGCCAACCAACTTAGTTTAATAATATTAGGTTTGACACATACCTAAATACATAGAAAAAAAAATGTTCAGAAGATTAACAGCCGCGCTATTCTGAAAAAAATAAAACGTCGTTACATTTCTCCATACGTTGTATTGTTTGTCTGGCCGATATCCGCAACTCCACGACTCAGCGCGTATTTTGCGTAAAGGGTGGGACAATACCTTATTCGATCCACCCCAGTTCCTCGAGAAAGGCCAGCAGCGATCTGACGTTGCTGGCGATCTCTCGGAGAGTAACTGGGTTACCGAAATATTTTGCCCTGTATTCAGTAACCTCAGTGTAGAGTTCTCCATACATACATATCTTTCTCCTCCTCTATCACCTCTATCAAGTCCGTCCAAAGGTTGTCTGTAAGAGATCGCTTTAGCGACAAGGCCGCCCATTGTAACACCCTATGTAGCTCTTAAAGTCATTATTGGTAAGTTTTCATGGTGTACAGTAAAGAGTATTCTATTCTAATGCTGGGGATTGACAGTTCACTTCATGCTCACGGCTCACCTCACCCTACTTACACACACACAAGAATTTTTTTTACAATTAAGAGTGACTTAAGTATTTTAATATCAGCATTAAGTCATCATCATCATCATCATCATCCTCCTGCCCTTATCCCAATTTATTTGGGGTCGGCGCAGCATGTTTTCTTCTTCCATACATCTCTATTTGCCGTCATCTCATGGGTCACCTCTTTTCTTGCCATATCTTCTTTCACACAATCCATCCATCTTTTCTTTGGTCTTCCTCTACTCATGTAACCCTGCACATTCATACTCAAAACTTTCCTCACAACATGGTCCTCATTCCTTCGCATCACATGCCCATACCATGACAACTAAGTATGGATCAGTAATTCCGTGGCAGTAGGCGACGTTTTTTTAAGCAAATTGTTCGAAGTGAGCTTTCTCAAATCTACTTTGATAACACTATGCTTGTAAACATATAAAATGTAATATATGCAAATCACTGCTTTGCAAAACTGTTGGTTAGAAGGTTAGGTTGCGGTCACATCACTGTTATTTTTGTGGCGATTATCTCTTCTCTTTGTATATATAACATCACGGCTGTAATCCCTGAAGGGTTAGACAGAGGCGTATCTATTGTACACCCACATTTCGCCTGTAATGTTTTAGTCTCAGGTAATAGGGGGCGAGCTTATTGCCCTCTACCGGGCACTTATCCAGACTTCTACTACTGAGTAATTGGTATGCCTCTGCCTAGTTGGTCTAGTGGTCGTAAACGTGATCGCTAAGCAAGAGGTCCTGGGTTTGGTTCCCAGGTCGAGCAATGTGTTATTGGGATTTTTCATTAGGTATTTCTCAGTAGCAGCCCGGAGTCTGGATGTGTGCCCGGTTGATGGAAAAGAGCTCACGGCTCATCTGCTATTACATGGGACTTAAAAATATAACTGGTAAGATGTAAGTGTACTGTAGGTACAGACGCCAGCACATCAAGCTACCCCAAACTATCAGATTTTTCCAATTGAACATTAACCTTATTCTTTCGGCATAAAGTTGAAAACCTATCAAAAATATTATACACATTAGGGTAGCTGGCCTCTGTAACACCTCTGCCCAACAATTTTGGTTCCAGAAACTGTGTGTCGGTCAATAACCTTTTATTTTTACATGTTAACAAATTGATAAAAATAATCGTGTGCTGATATCCTAAATGAGAGCTCACGATACATAAAGGCGTGTTCCTATGAACATCTTAACTGCCAGAAACGAGACACAATAGAAAATGTACGACTTGACGACCGATGTGGCGCGGCGGGCGAAGGTTCGCCTGCGACGTAGGAGGTTGCGGGTTCGGTTCCCGCCTTGGGACAAATGTTTGTACGATCTACAAAGATTTGTTACGGGTGTTCTGGGTATTTGCTATGTATAATAAAAAATATAAATCTTTGTAATGTAATGTATTAAGTATATCAGTCATCTAGTACCCATAACACAAGCTTTGCTCAGCTTGGGGCTAGATGATGCTGTGTGGATTGTCCACATTCAACTCACTAGTATAAAAAAAAAATGGTTAAAACCCTATCGACTCGTGCTTATATACGTACCTTGGTTACCGATAGATGACTCACGTCGCGTGTGTGGTATTTCATTGATCATATCAAGGAAAGATAAAACAGTGATTATGTAGGCTACTGAATTACTCTTCAGGTTGAGATTGATACCGACTGACAACCTGATACCATGAGTATAATAAACTTATTATATAAAATTCTCGTGTCACAATGTTTGTTCCCATACTCCTCCCGCTTGACCGATTCTCATGAAATTTTGTGCGCATATTGAGTAGGTCTGAGAATCGGCCAACATCTATTTTACATAATAAAAAAAAAATTAGGCGGTACGAAGTTTCCGGGCACAGCTAGTAATATATAATAATAATAATAAAATTATTTATTGCTCAGACAAAAGAAATACATTATTTGTTACATAAGACGTGTATGAGTTCTTTTTATTACAATTAGTTTTATGAATAATGTCCCCTATACTAGGAAAGTCCTGCATTATAGGAGACTTCTATTCGTCCGTAGTTACAATTATAATTATCGGCATGTAACTTGGCAAGAGTCGTTAGATGCAAACAAGTCGTTTTTTAGGTCTCTTTGGTAGTCAAGCGGGACGCGGGGTATGAGGTAGCGTCAATCCGAGCGCGCGATTGGTGCAACAGTCGACAGTTGCCTCCCGAACTCCCGATTACACTTGCGTGCACGAAAATTGTACCCTTTGTTTTTGTTGTGTTTATGTTAAAGAGTTATTGTTATTGTTTTTAAATTTAGTTTTTATTACGAGTTGATATTATTGTTGTTGTTTTAAATTAAAAAATTAAGGCGAAAAAAGGTATGCCTTTTTTCGCATACTTTTTTAGCATACTTTCCTCGTATGCATATTATTTATAACTCCCAATAAACTTTACGAATTCGACTCCCTTCTTCCACTTTCTTCTAATCAGATATTATTAAATATAAATGATGGCAATAACCAAAAAATAATGACGATCAATAAAAGTCACCACTTTTTCACCGCGCGAACTTGCCCCCACTACGCCAAAACCTTGCCAACTTACGTGCCAGTGACTATAACAAGAAATTATTTAGTGAACCAAACGTGTAACATTAACAAAAATGTATGTACGTGTGAGCTCGAGTTTGTGAGTTGTATGTGTAGTGTAGGGTGTGTGTGTGTGTGTAAGTGATGATATGTGTGTGATAATGTCCGCGCTTGTCTATGTAGTACAGAAGTATAGTACAGAGTCTGTACAATACTCAGCAGCACAACATCAAGCTACCTCAAACTGTCAAATTTTCCCAATTGAGTATGAACCTTATTTCCGTATTTTGTGTTTGAAACGTTGCCCCACACTAGGAATTTCTCCTGTGTCGTGGGTGCGTTTACAAACATTTAAAGTCACATACACAAACAGCCAGACCCGGAACAAATACCTGTAGGCCATACAAATGTTTGTTCCGTGCGGGAATCGGACCCACGACACGCGGCGCGGCAGTCGGTCGCTCAGCCACTGCGCCAACCGTGCCGTCATGTTTGCGATAAAGTTGTAAAACTATCAAAGAAATTTGGTAATCTGTCTCAGAGCCTATTATTCAATTAGTAATCCGTGACCAAAGAGCTTACAATAATCCTTTGTTAAATGGCTACTTCATTACTATCTTCATCCATCTGCTTGTGATTTCCAAAAGATTACCATTGTCTTAAAACTCTCAGAAACTATATGCCGAAATGGTCTTTCAGCGGTGGCTTTTATAAGATTATTGGTGACTTATAGATGAAGTATACATTGCCGGCAGTAAGAATACTTGGAGTGAAAAAAAAGGATATTTTTAAAGTTAATATCGAATTTGTGTTAAACCTCCAGTCAGTTGTAAAATAAACTGTTAGACACATTGGGGTAGCTTGATGTTCTGGCCTCTACATGATTCTCAGCTCTGCTTAGCTTGGGGCTAGATGATGCTGTGTGGATTGTCCAGCAATATTTATTTATTTATTTGTATCAAAAAACCACGCGGGCGAAGCCTCGGGCGGAAGCTAGTAATATATAGTTGAGAAAAGACAAGGCATTCCATGGCAAAAATCGCGTCTGCTTAACAAAACGCCCGATTACCGACTCGACAATATGCACACACCTTTAAAAGCCAATGCCATTTAAAATGTCAGTGAGATATGAGACCGCGTACGGTGCGGTCGCTTACCATATAAATATTTGTTTACCAAATACGTGATAAGCATTACCCATTGTTGTTTTAATTTATGAGTAGTCAAATGATTAGGCAATGTGTTAATATGTTTTTGTGAGCGACGAGTGTAGTGAAAAAAGTAATTGGTGTTGTACAAAGTGTGTTCTATAGAGCGGTTATATTGTTCTGAGGTTTTAAGAAGTGTTTGTTTTTTTTTTCTAGTTTATATATTAACTAGCTTCCGCCCGCGGTTTTACCCGGGTGGTTTGTTGATAAAAAGTAGCCTGTCTTTCCCCGGGGTGCAATCTACCTCTCTGCCAAATTTTATCGTAATCCGTTTAGTGCTTTAGGCGTGAAAAGGTAACAAACAAACTTACTTTCGCATTGATAATATTGGTTAGGATACACTAGCTGTGTTTCGCGTTTTCATCCATTTTTGAGGGTCTAGCGTGACGTTAAATGGCCTATAATCTTCTTCAAGAATTGGGATTGGGCTATCGTATAAAAAATATATTGTTTCAATTTCGATTCTACTAGAGATTATTTAGCGCGTTCTAATACATAAACAAACTCAACAGCTTTATAATATAAACTATTCCCTCGCCCGCGACTTCGTCTGCGTGGATTTCGTTCTTTTTCCTTCAAACTTTTACTTCCCCTCCACACCATTTAAAACATATTTTTGAAAATAATAATAGCCTATTGCACTTAAGAATAATGTATCTTACTAACAGTAAAATCATTGTTAGAATTGGATCATTAGTTCCGGAGATTACCCCCTATATACAATAATTTTACCGCTTTATAATATCAAGTATAGAATAGATATGGTAGAAGTATAAATATAGATAGATAAAGAGAATTCTTTGTACCCATTCAAAAGCATATTTAGTTCTGGAGATCATCTTGTACATACCTACAAACTTACAAACAAACTTTACCGGAGTATAATATTAAGTAAATAAATAAATAATGCTGGACAATCCACACAGCATCATCTAGCCCCAAGCAAAGCTGAGCTTGAGTTATGGGAGCTAGATGACTGATATACTTAATACAATACATTACATAGATAGATATTTTTTATTATACATAGCAAATACACAGAACACCCGGAACAAATCTGTAGATCGTACAAATATTTTTCCCAAGGCGGGAATCGAACCCGCAACCTCCTGTACGCATGCGGACCTTCGCCCGCCGCGACACATGTCGTCAACATGTTTTACCCCTGCTTAAAGTCGCTCACCGCGGCTCAAGCAGTTTTCACTTGAAAAATCGCTCCTAAATCTTGCGTAAAGGTATGATATTTTTGCTCAAGACTTCGTCCTACGCGATTTTGTAAATTAAAGACAAGAAACTGGCTGATCTTGTTTTTATTATAATTGGACTTTATACACTTATAAATCAGTCGGTCAACATTTTTTATTTATTCGCTGTAGTGTTTTGTTTTTAACCGAATTCGGTGATTCGTAAATGTTTTCTAATCTTATATATATAATTCTCGTGTCACGGTGTTTGTTATTGAACCCCTCCGAAATGGCTCGACCGAATTTCGTGAAATTTTTTGTGCATATCGGTTAGGTCTGCGAATCGGACAACGTCTATTTTTGGTTTGTAGTTTATGGTCCGCCCCAAACATTTTATATGGCAAAAGAACGTTCGCTGGAGCAGCTAGTAGAATAATATTAGCAAAAACCAAGATTCAAAGAGTAAAATACGGATAACTTTTGAACGGCTAAACCAATTTTCATCAAACATAGCTCAGAACACTCCCGACTAATTAACCTTTAAAACAATAAAAAAGAAACAAAATCAAATCAGTTCATTTGTTCGGGAGCTACGATGCCACGGACAGACACACACACACACACAGAGACACGTCTAACTTATAACACCCCGTCGTTTTTGCGTCGGGGATTAAAAATAAGACTCGATCATAAGAAGTCAATTTTATTCAAATATTTGTTTCTAATTATGTTTTCCCACTTCAAAGACCTTATGGCTAAATAAAAATAGCCGCACGGGTTGATCGAAGGTTGAGCTACGCTTGCCGAGGTCAGTCTGTGGATGGGTATATCGAGACTCCTCTATGCCTCGGAAAGCACGTTAAGCCGTTTGTCCCGGCTGTCATTTGTAGATCTTTGACAGTCGTTACAGGTAGTCAGAAGTCATCAAGTTTGACAACCAGTCTTACCAGGGGTTATCGTGTTGCCCAGTCACTAAGTTGTGGAGGTCAGATAGGCAGTCGCTCCATGTAAGATACTGGTATTCAGCTGCATCTGGTTAGACTGGAAGCCGTCCCCAACATAGTTGGTAAAAGGTTGCTAGGCAGATGATGATGAGCAGGAATTGCATAATCGGGCGCTAATATATTTAAACTTTACTTTCATTCCCACGAAAGAATAATACGGACATGCCTTTCATAATCCAGGATCCCGGAGGACTCGTTTGAAATACCTGATATTGCTAAAAATGTTACCTCCTTACAAAATATAGTCATAACTCGTTGTGATCACTAATATGTTGGATAAATAAATCAATTTCCAGTACTTAACCCCATTAAATAAATAAAATATATAAATAATGCTGGACAATCAACACAGCATCATCTAGCCCCAAGCTAAGCAGAGCTTGTGTTATGGGTACTAGATGACTGATATTTCAAAGATACCTAGATATTTTTTATTATACGTAGGAAATACCCAGAACACCCGGAACAAATATTTCTATATCGTACAAACATTTGTCCCAAGGCGGGAATCGAACCCGCAACCTCTTGCGTCGCAGGCGGACCTTCGCCCGCCGCGCCACATCGGACGTCAAAACATTGTGCACATTTTAATTTTTTTATTGATATTTTGAATAAAATAAAGATAAAAATAACCACTGCTATAATCTCATTAAATTTGTTAAAGCGGCATAACTTATTTTTTCAGAAAAGAATTTCCATATTATTCTTTCGTGGGAAGAAGTTTAGATATATAAGCGCCTGAATATTCATTGATGGTGATTCTATGTCCGTAATGAGACTCTCCACGTAGATCTCAAAATCCCTACGGTGAAACAGTTCATGAAGCGACTCACCCAGCGCTTCATGGACTGTTCTACCGCTCATCCTAACCCCTTAGTGTCATCGGCCGCCCGATACACTCCCTCGCGAATTAGCGCAATTCGAAGACCCAGACATACACTCACAGAGCCAGATGATCCTATCACTCTCCTCCAAGAGAGCGATAAGGCCACCAGCACTGTTCGCAAACACAAACCGTCATTTTGTCCTCGCCGTCGAGGCCCGTCGCGACGACCCCATCGATGCCCCCCTCCCGACCCTTTGCTAGAGCCAGCCCGCGAAGCTGAGCCGGTTAATGATTAAAATGTCCCTAAATCATGAATCTATTTGATCCAGCCTTGCTGTCCTCTTCAGCGACGTCCTAAGCCGAGGTTCGTACCCCGCAGGGGGTGCCCTTAGCGATGGTCGCTTAGTTTTTAAGTTTTTACGCCTGGCTGGAGGCCTTAATTTTAATTAAGCCCCCCACAGGAAAGTTCGGTTAAGCAGTAGATATCCCTAAAGGATAAACTGCGAGATGCCCATTCTAAAAAATTGATGGTGAGATATAGAAGACAGGCTAGACCAACGAGTTAGGTCGAACAGACAGACAGTTTCCATGGTAACGGAACACGCTTGCACGGTCAAGGCAATTAGTTTACCACAATTGTGTATAAACTAAGTAAACATTAGATAACAAATGTGGTATTGTGCAGTTATATTTAGTTACTGACTTTTGTGATTATTAATAATACATTCAGTACTTAGTTGGGAAAAGGCTAGTCTGTTTTTTTTCCTGTGTCTTGGGTGCGTTAATAAACATTTAAAGTCACGTACACAAACAGCCAGACCCAGAACAACTACCTGTAGGCCATACAAGTATTAGTTCCGTTCGGGAATCGAACCCACGACACGCGGCAGCAGTCTTTCGCTCAGCCACGGCGCTAACCGTGTCGTCCTTTAATTAATGGTATTTTAAATACATCTTCTACAAATCAATACAAATAAAAAAGTGTGTGTGTGTATTACATGTACACACGTATGAAGCGAAACTTTTTCAAAACAATAAAAAAGTTACCTCTCACCTACACTATTTATTTAAATAAAATAAAAAATAAATAATGCTGGACAATTTACACAGCATCATCTAGCCCCAACCGAAGCAGAGCTTGTGTTATGGGTACTAGATGACTGATATACTTAATAAAATACATTACATAGATTTATTTTACATACCAAATACCCAGAACACCCGGAACAAATCTTTGTAGATCGTAAAAACATTTGTCCCAAGGCGGGGATCAAACGCGCAACCTCCTGCGTTGCAAGCGGACCTTCGCCCTCTGCGCCACATAGGTCGTCAAAATTCTATATTACATTGGGTCAGTGTTACCCCTATCTGACTATTCTCTGACTCTATAAAACCTCAGCAAGCGCAGCTGAACTTCGGATCAACCCGTGTGGCTGTTTTTATTTAACCACAAGGTTCTCGTATTCTTTGTACCCATTTTAGAACATATTGCACGCACCAGTGGCGTCCACAGAGATTTCCGACAGGGTATTCAAAATTAAAACCTACCAGTTTCTACCAGCTTGTACCTACGGTAGGTACAACGAACAAGTTCAAGTGCCAAGATTAAATTATGGAGTATTAATTTGTATAATGACAATATCGTTACTATAGTCAAGGTTTTTATAGACTGGCTATGCTCACTTATATATCAATATAAAATATACCAGCTGCTTTTTATTTAGCCACGAGTTCCTCATAACAAGAGAGAACACAAACTACATTAACTTATGAAGTTTTCCTCAATTCGTGAGGCAAATACCATTTTGTTATTATGTAAAGTAATTTATGTAAACACAGTGGATTGATTGTGTAACTCAAATAAAAGGAAATTTTGTTGATGGTTACATATGTTAGTATACGACGTGTTACAGGATAAAAGTAATACCTCTTAACACTTTTACTGCCCAGCACCCGGCTCCCGGGTCGAAAAAATATTGTTCATGTACACAGAACTCGCTTCCCGAGTCGTACATGTCAAAAGCTATAGATGAGATGTGAACATGCCCATCACCCCCTACCATACAACTACCTACGCATTATGTAATTTGCCAAACATTATGACATCGTAATTTTGAACTGGGCAGCGAAAGGGTTAAAAAGTCAAGTGCTCAAGTACATTTTTCCAAGTTATGCGCACACAAATGTTTGGGAGAGTCGAATTACAAAACAATGGTAAGATCTGCTGTCTTGTATGGATCAGAATGTTGGGCCGCAAAAGGGATGAATGAAAGTTCATACGGTCTTTCGTATGCATTTAGTAAAAAGCTGTTCTTGTGTCATGACAAACAAACACTACGAAGGCACAAGATTTGTTAGATAGACAGAATACGTTTGACGACCGATGTGGCGCGTCGGGCGAAGGTCCATCTGCGACGCAGGAGGTTGCGGGTTCGATTCCCGCCTTGGGACAAATGTTTGTACGATCTACAAATATTTGTTCCGGGTGTTCTGGGTATTTAGTATGTATAATAAAAAATATCTATCTATGTAATGTATTATATTAAGTATATCAGTCATCTAGTACCCATAACACAAGCTCTGCTTAGCTTGGGGCTAGATGATGCTGTGTGGATAGTCCAGCATTATTTATTTATTTATTTACGTTAGCATGTTTCATGAAAACACCTTCAAATTTCAGATTTAAAGATTAAAATGTAATTATCGGGTAATCTACAGTATTATCATGTTTGAGATGAAGAGATAAGAAAGTAGGACGTTGCGGATTTATGATTATAATCCTTAGCGTTTGGATCAAACATTTTGCAATATTTTGATCGTTATCTGAAACTCTATCCGTCGGTACGCTATAACAAGCAGGTCTTAATCATAATTATACCAGCCCGTTATCATCTGCCTAGCCTTTTCCCAACCATAATGGGGCCGACCCCAACATGGTTGTGAAAAGGCTACTGGCAATACCGGCTACCCGTAACGACTGTCACATCATCAGGCTCCACTCAAGAACACGTTTACCCCAGCGGTTGTCGGTTCTTCGCGAGATATGGCCAGCCCACTGCCACTTCAACTTGCTAAATCTTTGAGCTATGTCGGTAACTTTGGTTCTCTACAAATTCTGTCAAATATCTACAAATGACAACCGGGACTCCTCCGTGCCTTGGAAAGCGCGTTAAGCTGTTGAGCTTAACGCGCTTTCCAAGGCACGGACGAGTCCCGATAAGTTACGAACGGTAACACATCCACAGACTGACCTCGGCAAGCGTAGCTCAACCTTCGATCAAACCGTGTGGCTGTTTTTATTTAGCCACAATCTCCTCGTATTCAATAAAGTATGGAGTATTAATTTGTGCAATGACACTATCGTTACTATACTCGTAGTCAAGGTTTTCATAGACTAACCTATGCTCACTGATCTATCAATACATAATATACCAGCTGCTTTTTATAGCCTATTACATTGAAGGTTATTATAATCATAACAGTCCTCGATACTGTTATGTCTAAGAACATGTTTTGCTTACATCAGGTTTAAACTTCACATGACGTAACATCACGGCTGTGGGGAGTACAGCCGAAGAGTTAGGTAGAAGTGTATATAACACATATATTTCGCTAGTTATATTTAAGTCCCATGTATCGTGGGCGAGCGTATTTGCTATTAACTGGGAGTAAGTTCTAAAGATGCGGCAAGCTGAAGACAGGGCGCTATGGCGCACAGTGGGTCGAAACTATGATTTTAGTGACTTAGGGCTCAACTTTGCTTTTTTACTTTTTTCTTAATGTGGATGGATAGAGCTCATTAACCTCAACAATAATTGTTCTGATGTATTTTTTCCTAAACTTTATACTTTGGGTAGAAAAATGTGTTTTGTTATTTTTTTGTATGGAGCGGATCAAATAACCTTAAATTCCTGCTAAGTAGCGTGTGATCCCGCGTTGAAACTTTATTTTTCATATACCTTGTCTAGTCTATTATCATTTGATGCTATTAACGTGTGCATAAAGTTGCAACTCTGCCAAATAAATGGATCGAAAAAAATGAAAAAATATATCGAATAAAAAGCTACATTTTTTACTTTCGTAAGTTCTTTTAAGTTAAATTTGATATGGAATAGTAAGTAAAAGCACGTAATAATACACATAGTTACTTAACAACTAACAACAATACATTTAAAAGGTCCCTAATTAGCTTAAATTTACTAATATATGTAGTATTAGTAAATTTGTAAATTTAAGCTAATCACACTAATCATAATACATTTAAAAGGTCCCTAATTAGCTCAAATTTACTAATATATGTAGTATTAGTAAATTTAAAGCTAATCACACTAATCATAATACATTTAAAAGGTCCCTAATTAGCTTAAATTTACTAATATATGTAGTAGTAGTAAATTTAAGCTAATTAGGGATCTATGAATTTCAATTTCTTTGTTTTAATGACTTTAACATGTTTATGAAATGTTATTTTAAGTTAGATTTAATACTGAATAGTAAGTAAAGATAGGTACATAATAATACAAATTAGTAAAGGTAAACTAACATTACTACAACTAACACAAGCAAACTAAAAACTAACTATAAACAACATCAAACATTACTATTTCCTTTCAATTATGAGTTTGACATTTATAAACTAATAAAAAAAACAAGAAACTTACAAACTACCAAAAAATCTTATTCACTATCGCTATGACTATCTTGTAAATTATCTACATCAATAAAATCTATATCGGATTCTGTGGGAAAAATCAGCAGAAGCTCTTTGACTTTTGGAGAGAGAACCATTATATTTTGTTTCACCATTCGAGGTCTTAGACTTGTGATCTTTGGATCAGAAGACAAAAGAAGATTGTGTATAATATCCTCATTTGTCGCCGTTCTACTTACCTTTCTAGAATGACTCTCTCTATATTTCCGGAAATCTTTATTACGAGCTTCCGCTGCCTCTTCCGACAGTTTACCTATAGGTATGGCACCAAAGTGCTTAATTATATCACTCCCATGTACTAACAATTTATGTATACTGGAAGGCATATAATACCAGGGATATAAGTGAACGTACAATTGTGCAGTATCTCTACAAAATTCGGAAAACTTAGAAAGATCCACGCTCTCTCCAGATGCAACCGTCTGAAGAATCACATGAAACCTTTCTATTAAATCTTTATCTATTCCTGTTATGCGAGCTGTTTAATTATGTATATTATTACGTGCTTTTACTTACTATTCCATATCAAATTTAACTTAAAATAACTTACGAAAGTAAAAAATGAAGCTTTTTATTCTATGTATTTTTTCATTTTTTTCGATCCATTTATTTGGCAGAGTTGCAACTTTATGCATTTGTTTATAGCATCAAATGATAATAGACCAGACAAGGTATGTGAAAAATAAAGTTTCAACGCGGGATCACACGCTACTTAGCAGGAATTTAAGTTTATTTGAGCCGCTCCATACAAAAAAATAACAAAACACATTTTTCTACCCAAAGTATAAAGTTTAGGAAAAAATACATCAGTACAATTATTATTGAGGTTAATGAGCTCTACCCATCCGCATAAAAAAAAAGTGAAAAAGCAAAGTTGAGCCCTAAGTCACTAAAATCATAGTTTCGACCCACTGTGTGGCGGTCATTAGGAGAGGGCTATGTCCAGCAGTGGACTAATATAGCCTGATGATGATGATGATGAAGAAGTTCTAAAGCGGGTTGCTACTGAGAAATTCCTAATTTGCGGTTCTTTAGTTAACTACATTAAATAAAGGACAGACAGGCGGACGGTACGTGCCATTTCATCATATACCGAGCCTTTTCCTAACCATGTTGAGGTCAGCGTTCAGTCTAACTGGATGCAGCTGAATACCAGTATTTTACATGGAGTGACTGCCTATCTGAACTCCACAACCAAGTTACTGGGCAACACGGTACCCCTATGTAAGATTGGTTGCCAGACTTTCGGGCTTCTGACTACCCGTAACGACTGTCAAAGATCTACCAATGGCAGCCGGGACGAAAAACTTAACGTTCTTTCAATATTTATAAGGATAAATGTATGCAAATATAATCGCACTTAGAAACCAGTATGGTAGGTCAGTATTTATTATCATTGATTCGTGGCATAGTAAAATCCGCACATGTCGTTCGAAGGTTAAGCTACGTTTTATTTTGTAATGGGAAAAGCCCGCCACACTTCCCAAACCACTGCAACTCTTGAAAACCATCACCAAAATCAACAGTGGCGACCACCAGAAAAGCGTTGAGACAATGAAGCCCTACGATTCCCGAAGAAACGATTCAACTGTCTTGGATCCCGCAACGAAATTAATCAGAAAAGAACAGCGGAGGAGTAAGAACAGAGTTAGGCCAGTAGGCACAAAAGAAGGGCGAAAAGACCAGGGAGTGTGGGATTTCTATCTCACTAAAACCACCCCGGTAATCACCATCAGCACATGGGAAGGGGCCCCGTTACCTCTAAAGAGACCACTCCGAGATCCCCCTGTACAACGCATGTTAGGGCACAACCCAGAGGAGTCGGTAAAGGGATCTCCCCTGAGCCTCGCTGTGTACGGTGACGTGATCACTATGCCACCATCTTTCCTGAGGTCACTCGGTAGGGGAACAGAGTCCCACTCTGAGCATCCGCGACACTCCCTGCGTTTCCACTTATTATAATCAATCTTATTAAATCTGTTAGCAGATTGACAATAATATTCTCAGTTTAGTTTTTATCGTCTCAGTCTTCTGAGTTCTGTCGTAGACCTTGCAATGGCTGTCATTCAAGGGTATAAGAGATAAAATACACAATCTTATCTCTACCCAGGCGTAACCGAGCATTGTGCCTTAAATGTTAAATGCGAAACTCATTCTAAAGCGTGTCTTTTAAGAAAGGAGTGGATTTATAGCCTCGTGTAGCCGAGATAGCCGAGTGTTTGAGGTCTTCGCTCTTACTAACGAGGTTTTGGGTTCATATCTGGGCAAGTAACATTGTGACTTATGCAACAAATAAATAATTCTGGACAATCTACACAGCATCATCTAGCCCCAAGCTAAGCAGAGTTTGTGTTATGGGTACTAGATTACTGATATATTAAGTAGTCATGTAGTACCCATAACACAATAATACATTACATATACAGATATTTTTTGGCCTTTTCCCTATGTTGGGGTCGGCTTCCAGTCTAACCGGATACAGCTAAATACCAGTATTTTACATAAAGCGACTGCCTATTTAACTTCCACAACCCAGTTACTGGGCAACATTTATATCCCTTGCTAAGACTGGTTGTCAGAATTTTGTGCTTCTGACTTCCCGTAACGACAACGTCAAAGATATACAAACTAGCTGACGACCGCGGCTTTGCCCGCGTCGATGTCGATTATCGCGACCAATAGTAATCATGAAAAATTTTCGACGACATCGCCAACGAATATCATTATATTTTAGCCAATGTATGAAAAAACTTGACAAATTATATACTGAAACCTTCCTCGACAACCACACTATCCATTGGTGAAAACTGCATGAAAATCGGTGCAGCAGTTTTTGAGTTTAGCGCGAATAAACAGTCAGATAGACGCGGCGAAGGACTTTGTTCTATAATATGTAGTGAGGATCCAGCTTGGCTGTACGAAACTTGAAGGGCATTGATAAAAAAAGCAAATCATTACCTACATGTCTACAACAATATGTACAGCAAGACTGGTTTTAAGCCTTTATGCGCCTCGTCAATGTATGACTTCATTATGACGTCACTTATGTGCATACGCCAGCACATCAAGATACCCCAAACAGTCAGATTTTCCCAATTGAACATGAACCTTATTTCTAGTGCGATAAAGTTGGAAAACTAACAAAGAAATCTGACACATTGGGGTAGCTTGATGTGCTGGCATCTGTACCTAAAACGGATGGTAATGATTTGTTAATTATCATGTTTTCGCTGTGAAGACGGTAGTTTGGTGTGGATTTTTTTTGCGTAAGTGAATGCGTGAGGCAGCCCGCGATATCCAAATTATCATAGAACGAAAAAACGAAGTTCCTTATCGCGCGTTGCGAAAGGGGGCTAGACGGAAAAAATTAAGACGAAAAGTTGTAACGACAGTTTTTGCTGCAGTTGTAAGCCGTGCGGCGTGCGCGTGTTTCTCTGTCTGTCTCTCTCTCTCTCTCTCTCTCTCTCTCATAGAAAGCAAACCAGTTGTTTTCGTTTGGTCTTTCTATTTCGCATTGACGATTATTAAAATAATAATCAATTAATATTAATTTAATATATTATAATAAATTATTAATTATTATAATAGTTAATTATACATTTTTTTATAAATGGTTAAAATTTTTTTTTTTACAATTCCTTCACTAATTAGGTAATCGAAAGGAACTTCGTTCCATCCGGGTGTCCCTTGACACCTCTCAAGTTTTTTTTGAAATTCACAGCTTCAGTATTAAGTTGTATGATTATAAAGAAAAAAGAAAAAAACCTTAATGTAGCGTAGACTCGGACACACAATGACAATACAAAATAACGATCATCTCTGTACCAAATTAAACCTTTAATTTCGTTACTCGTACATTTGCTCTCGGAAATCACCAGTAGGTAAATAATAAATAAATAAATAATGCTGGACAATCCACACAGCATCATCTAGCCCCAAGGTAAGCAGAGCTTGTGTTATGGGTACTAGATGACTGATATACTTAATACGATACATTACATAGATAGATATTTTTTTATTATACAAAGCACATACCCAGAACACCCGGAACAAATGTATGTAGATCGTACAAACATTTGTCCCAAGGCGGGAATCGAACCCGCAACCTCATGCGTCGCAGGCGGACCTTTGCCCGCTGCGCCACATAGGTCGTCAAAAGTGGTGACGATTAATTAGTAGTAACTTCGACATTTTCTAATTTCATGTACCAAGTCTTTGACGTTTCTTTTTTTAAATTTTATTTTAAAACTACACATATTTGTATGTCTTACCATAGACAAAACATAGCGCGCTGCATTCATCAATAAGATCTTTTTATTTTTTGTTACCTATGTTTTACAAATAATAAATGATTGATTGATTGTGGAACTGATGATGAAGACCGCAGATGGCCACCAGAACTATTCAATATGTAATAAGTTATTAATAAATAAATAAAATAATTTCACGGGTCGAGATTCAATTATTTTAATATGGTTGCTAAGCCACGTATGCTCGTCACAATGCATATGATATGATTAGATAGTACCTATTTATTTTTCTGAAAACAATCATACATATATACAAATGAATAAAATTGAAGTATCTGTTTGTAATATCCAAGTCAAAAAAACAGCTTCGTATCAATAGATATGAAAGTTTATACGATAATCATACCAAAAAAACACATTTTTGAAACTATTGTCTGTCTGTTTTTTGAGGTAATCTCCGAAACGGCTTGACCGATTTGGATTTTACTTTCACTGGCAGATAGCTGATGTGTTAAGGAGTAACTTAGTCTACTTTGATTAAAAAAAAACGAATAAAAAAACATACAGAAACCATGAAATTTTCAAATTCACCTGGTCGAAATAACGGACACAGCTACTCTATACTTATATTATAAACACGTACAGTTAAAATCAAAATTCATTTATTCAAATTAGGCTGAGAATCAGCACTTTTTGAACGTAAAAAAAAAAAGTTTACAAAAGACAGTCCCTAACCCAATCTAAAACGCCCACCCTTCACCAATTTGTTTGTATGTAGGGGTAATCTCCGGAACCAATTTATTTATTTATTAAGGTTAACCAACGATTGTTTACACATAACATTACGTTGCGATTGACAGATATACATTTTATAGTGTAACCAATGATCCAATCCTTAAAAAAAACACTGTTAGAAAGCTACGTTATTCCTAAGTGCTATAAGGCTATTATTATTTTCAAAACTACGCTTTATATGGGTTGTAGGGATGTTAAAGTTCGAAGGGAAAAGTGCGAAGTCCACGCGAACAAAGTCGCGGGCGCAGCTAGTATAGAATAAATTTCAATATGTCCGCTATCCGCAATCACAGTAAGCCAACATACAATTCTAAATGTACACGGTATCTGTTACATTAAAACACAAGCTTATCTCCCAGATAAGGCGAAATTTGTATGGACTAAACAAATATACCGAAATGTCTGCTGTGCAATACTGTGAAATTATCTTTTGTTTTATCGCGTTTTTCATTAAATCTCCAAATAACATCACGCCTGTTATGTACCTCATCATCATCTGCCTAGCCTTTTCCTAACTATGTTGGGGTCGGCTTCCAGTCTAACCGGATGCAGCTGAATACCAGTATTTTACATGGAGCGACTGCCTATCTGACCTCCACAACCCAGTCAGTCGCTCCACGTAAAAGACTGGTATTCAGATTTGTCTGGTCTGACTGGAAGCCGACCCCAACATAGTTGGGCAAAGCCACGTAGATAATGATGAGTTTCACCATTATAGGCAATTATTAAAGTCACGACTGACTCTTTGATCTAGAAAAATTGTAAGATATTTAATAAAAGAGCGGCGCCTCATGGCACAGGCGTCTATATTTTTCCAACGTGTAATAATGGAATAAAACATTTTCGATTGATTTATTGATTGATACTGCTGAGCATAAGGTCCTAAGTTCGATTCCTGGGTAAGGAAAAGTTGTTGGGTTTTCCCATGTGAAATTGCTGAGTAGCAGCGCGGTGTCTGGATTTATGCCCATTTGGTGGCAATATGAGCGCCCCCTATTACATGGGAATTAATCATAACTGGCGAACTGTGGGTCTACTATAAGCACATCTCTGCCTTCTGCCCTTATTCCAATTTATTTGGGGTCGGCGCAGCATGTTTTCTTCTTCCATACATCTATTTGCCGTCATCTCAAGGGTCACCTCTTTTCATGCCATATCATCTTTCACACAATCCATCCATCTTTTCTTTGGTCTTCCTCAACTCATGTAACCCTGCACATTCATACTCAAAACTTTCCTCACAACATGGTCCTCATTCCTCATCTCTGCCTAACCCTTTGGAGAATATAGACGATTGTTATGTGAACAATTTCTTTGTTTAATTACCATCATCATCTCAGCAACCAGATGTTGATTAATTCTCATAGTTATTGTACTATCTCTCATAATAATGTCTACTTTAAATTATCATGTAGATAATATTATTATTAATATAAACATGATAAGATAATTAGAAAACTGTCGCGCCTTATCATCCTTCAGGAGTTGTTGTTTTATTTGAGTAACAAGCTTTGTGTCTGATACAAAATGTAAAAAAAGGTATGCCTTTTTTCGCATACTTTTTGAGCATAATTTCCTCGTATGCATATTATTTATAACTCCCAATAAACTTTACGAATTCCACTCCCTTCTTCAACTTTCTTCTAATCAGATATTATTAAATATAAATGATGGCAATAACCATAAAATAATGACCATCAATAAAAGTCACCACTTTTTTGTTCCACTAAGTGCACGATGCGCGAACTTACCCCCACTACGCCAAAACCTTGCCAACTTACGTGCCGGTGACTATACCCTTTGAGTAACAAGCTTAGTGTCTGATACAAAATGTACTTGGTGGAAGAGTAAACGGCACTCAACCTGATATCATGAGTTCAGTACATGATTCTTGATCTCCCTGCCGCAAGCGTTGAATTTTTCCGCAGAATTTCCTACTTTCTACGTTTTCTTTCTAATTAAAAAGGAAATAATTCACTGTGCCCGTTTCTGTGCTTAACCTTTTGACCGCCAAAGCATAAACGCACGCGCGTGCCCTCTACGCCAAGCCTTTTAAGAAAAACGTTTAATTTCTTCTTTGTTATCATGAATATATCAGTATCCGTGGTGTATTTAATTTGTTTCATGCAATTTAATACGCACGGGAGCTTCTCCTATAAATGAACACACAAAAGTAATGATTTATTTGTCCATTTCGTGTTATAGTACTTAGAGTGCGCCGCATTTTTTGTCTCGTATTTGTGACGTTGGCGTACAGGGCATGCGTTCGCTTGTCACGTATTTGTGTCGATGGCGGTCAAAAGGTTAAACATAACTGGTTAAATGTGGGTGTACCAGTATAGGTAGACCTCTGCCCGACCAAAAAATTCATCCGCATCACTGACATCACATCACTACCAACGGGAAAAGTGGCCAGAAGGCTGGAACCATTGCTACGTTGAATGGCAATGTTGATTCTTTGACCAAAGCCTCTGGTCACGTGAAGACTCGACCAAACGCTTCGCGATGTTGCTATAAACTAAATGGGCACGCGTACCCCATGGCCCTAGTGTTTCAACCCCAAACGGCTCAAACTTAGAACTTCCGATAAGGTTGTTATTTTTTCGCCTATAGAGGATTTTAAAATGCAAAAAAATATACGTAGGTACTTAATATTATAAATGGGAAACTATGTGTGTCTGTTTGTACGTCTTTCACGGCAAAACGGAGCGACGAATTGACGTGATTTTTTAAGTGGAGATAGTTGAAGGGATGGAGAGTGACATAGTCTACTTTTTGTCTCTTTCTAACCTTCCTTACGCGAGCGAAGCCGCGGGCAATAGCTAGTATATCATATCTTCTCGACTCTACACTATTCAATTACTACTTTAGAATGAGTAGCCTTCATATACACGGAAGAAATGCATTTCTTTATCAGTACAGACAGACTGATTATGATATACGGTCATTGGACATTTCGCACTTATTAAATGATAAGAGTTTTTGCTAACCTCATTTCGTCCTTCGAATTTCTGTGCAGAGGTCAAAAGGTCGGACAAAGAGCGAGCCGGAATCGCCAACCGAAGGCTCTGCACTTTGGCAGGATTATAAATAAATATTTCTCTATTTTGTCTTGTAGTCGTAAGCGCTGTACTGCCACCTGCCTATCACGACCCACCCCCTCCCCTCTGGAGTGCCACGGGAAAGAGTATTTATTTATTTAATACTTTAAACACACACACATGTACAGAGATAGGCACTTTCTACCAGTCAACCTTTGGGTGATGCAGAGACAAACAGTGGTAGGTGCAAATTCTTAAAACAAAAAGGGAAAAGATGATATTTGCTTAGTTGCTTTGTATTCATCCCTTTTGTGTACCAATACTCTGTACCATCAAAAATTTCAAGTCAATCGTGTCTCTTGAGAAGTGCTTGTGAAATCGTTCAGAAGATTTTGATTTTTAATCAGTGAAGCGTGATACTGATTCAAGTACCTTACGCTTGACCTACCATTGCAGTGTTGACGTAACATCACGCTTGTAATCCCCGAAGGGCTAAGCAGAGCTAGCACAAGCACAAAGAAACCAAGATGCCAGACATCTAGTGTCTGACGCTGGTTTTCAACTGGACCTGAAGTTGTGAGATGTGGTTATCTTTAAGTCCTATGTTGTAATAGGAGACGGGGCCCACAAATCCAGACTGCTTCTGAGAGAAAGTACCATTAAAAAAAAAAAAAAAAACTATCAATACCAACTACTTCTCCTCGGACTCCTCCGTGCCTCGGCAAGTACGTAAAGCCGTTGCGTTGTTCCAAGCTGTCATTACGGCTAGTCAGAAGCCCGAAAGCCTGACATCCAGACTTACTAAGGGGTTTCGTATTGCCCAGTAACTAGGTTGTGGAGGTCAGATAGGCAGTCGCTCCATATAAAATACTGATATTCAGCTGCATTTGGTTAGACTGGAAGCCGACCCCAACATAGTTGGGAAAAGGCTAGGTATGTCGTCGCCTTAGAGTGAAACGCTCGTATATGCCAAAGAGGTAACTTTTCAGGACGAAGAAAAATCTGCGACCTGAAAAGGAATAAAAAGCCTATTAATCTCAATATATTGACGACTGATGGGCACGGCGGGCGAAGGTCCGCCTCCGACGCAAGAGGTTGCGGTTTCGATTTCCACCCTGGGACAAATGTTTGTACGATCTACAAAGATTTGTTCCGGGTGTTCTGGGTATTTCCTATGTATAATAAAAATATCTCTATGTAATGTATTGTATTAAGTATATCAGTCATCTAGTACCCATAACACAAGCTCTGCATAGCTTGGGGCTAGATGATGCTGTTTGGAAGACTATTCTATTATATTAGGACCAATAACAGTTCTTTTAAAACACAAACTTTTAATTTCTCAGTAGAATGTACAACCTTACACTTGATACGATTGAGGTCACGGTCTAACACATAAGGCCAGTCTAAGCTAAGAGCTAGGTTATAAGTTACTAGCTTCCGCCCGCGGCTTCATTCGCGTGTTTTGATAAAAAAAAAGTAGCATATGTCCTTTCCCGGGGTGCAATCTATCTCTCTGGCAAATGTTATCGAAATCCGTTCAGTGGTTTAGGCGTGAAAGACGGACAAACAGACACACACACTTTCCCATTTATACTCGTAATATTAGTATTAGTATGGATACTCCGTGATAAAAATATCAAAATGGGAATTTTCCGTTAACTAATTTTAAAGCCAGTGCCGGCCTCCTATCCTATCAAGATAGAGTGAGATAGACATTTGTTCCACGCTTTCACACCATCAATTGTTTTCAAAAATTATGTAGCTACAAAATAATTATGAGACTGCCTCGATAGTCTAGTGGTTACAAGCCCGACCGCTGAACACGAGCTCCTGGGATTTTACGATTTCAAGATCGGGCAAAGTGCTGTTGAGTTTTCCAATAGGAATTTTCTCATTGCAGCCCGTCTTGGCAATAAGCTCGCCTCCTGTTACATGGGACTTAAACAAAACCGGCTAATAGGGATGTGTCCTAGGTAAAAATATATTAAGTCTATTTAGTCCGTCAGTAAGATTACCAAAAAATATTGGACACGTATTTTTTGCTTACTTAATTCAATAAAAAGTGACAATAATATAGCACATCAAAGTTCAGGAGAAGGGGCTTGTGACGTCACGCCGTGCTACACTTTTAACGGAAAGTGTAGCACGGCGTGACGTCACGCGCAATTTCAACGCACTATACCGTCGTCATTTTTGGTTTACGTGACAAAAGAAAAAATACGTGTCCAGTATTTTTGAGTAATCCAACTTTCGGACCAATCAGATTTTTTAAGGACACTATCCTATTGGGGGTGTGACTATAGGTGCACTGCCCAACCCTTCGGGGAATATAGGCGTGGTGTTATTTATATGTTGTGTGTGTAAGAATTATAAGTATTATTCGCTATAAATTGATTTCGTATTTGGCATTTTGGCGTTACTTGCTGCCTGGCGCCTAGAGCGAACTCATCTCTCGATCAACCCTAGGGCTGCCGCTAGGTATCTCAAATAATAAAAAATCTTCTTGAAAGTAAAGGAGCAGACCTGTTAGTTAAAATCCGGCCAAGTGTGAGTCGGTATCGCACACGTTCAGTTCCGTTCTACAAGATTATAGATCGAGCGAAAAACGTTATAGCAAGCTAGAGTACGTCAGTTTATGTAGTATGTGGATGGTGGATGAATGGATGGTGGAGATGTCGCCATAGACTCATGCTACGGCATTTTTTGCGCAGCCGTGAGGCATGCCATTTTTTATTTTAATTTAATATCTAGTATCCGGATGAACGAGCTTTGCTCAGATAAAACGACGTTTTCTAGAAATGAAACCCAGCTAGCCATCGATTTATCGCCCCCGAAACCCCCTGCATACTACATTTCATGATAATCATTGGAGGCCGCTTCCGAGATTCAGATTATATATACACATACATACGAGTATATTAGATACAAGAATTGCTTGTTTAAAGGTATTAGATTTACCGTCAGCGTTTAAACACAATTATCTTTCTTTATTTTCTGTTTACTTTACTATTTAATAAAAACAAACACTTCTTCATCTCAGAATAATTTATTCAAAAGTATACGAATAAGGGAAACATCAATAGAATCAGTGAAACTTAAGTGCCAAATATACAAAGTGTTAAAAAGTACAAAACTAATATACAAGAAGACCAAAAACTACTGTGTCAACAAGCAAAAATCATCACTATGTGTAAGACATAAGAGTTGCAAACGTCATCGGTGAAGAAAGCACGAAAATAAATGTAAAGGAATTTCACCTTTAAGTGTACAGTATAGCAACGCTACCGAAAATGCAAATACCCACTTCCTAAGCCCTTGCAATGGAAATAGAATCGGATATAATATTAACAGCAAAGATGAAAGACAAGACGGAGAGAAGGAGATCGAGCATATTCTCTATGCTGAGAAAGAAGAAGCTCACTAGACAGTTCTCCGAGCCGGGCATCTTCACACTGAATCGGAAGTACTCGGTAGATTCCGCCATTCTTTCGGATTTTACGAAAACGGAAGACGGCAGTTACAAGATGTGTTTGGTGCAACAGGCGAATCACCGACATTCTAGTGTTTCAAACGGAGGTTAGTTTATAATAAGGGATTTATTTAATTATTTATTTATTACGTTTGGGAAAACAAACAGTAGTATATTTGTCTTTAATAAACTCAATCTTACTTGTGATATATATTCTTTGCTGTTATACGACTGTAAAAAAAACAATAACTAATTGGTTGAGATCTCTAACATATGAAGATACAGAAAACATTCTAATTAGGGTGAGCTAACATGCTGGATACCCACACACACACACACGCGCGCACACACACACACACACACACACACACAAACACATACACTCCTCACACAACACATGTACATATCGCATGTACTCCTCACACATCTAGAGCACCTTAATTTTTCATAGCTTTTTATTTTGATTTTGTTTTATTTATTTTTTTAATTTTTCATTAGCTTCATTACTTTCATTGTTAAGATAGCAAGCACATTCAGGGAAGAGCGAGACGACTCCGACACAAGTACTTCTGTAACTTACTGGAGCTGCCTCTATTTATGTAAGACACAATGATTGAGATGAAATAAATATTTTTGTATTTTTTGTATTGTATTTAAATGAAACTTAACAAATATACTACCCACACTATTTTCCATATATTATTTTATTAAATAATGAAAACAAGTTGTTTGCCAACGTTACCAGTAGCAACTTACTGATAAAGTTAAATGAAAAAAAACACAAGACATAATCAATATTCTACAAAAGAAGTAACAAACAAAAAATCAGAAAATGACCATTTTGTTTCGATGCTTCTTCTCAGAGTAGTGCCTTTTATTTATTAGCGCTACTGCTGATCATGAGGGCCGCGGTTCGAATCTCGAGTCGGGCAGAGAATCTGTGTGGTTCTTTCCTCAAAAGACCATCTCAGACACTCCTCACTTGATCTGACTGAAGTAATGTCTTTTAACTTTGAGACTGTGACCTCTGAGTTTGTTTCGGTATTTCATCTCAGTGTAGTCAGATACACAGTTGACTGCATTGTGGAAATAATGCCATTGCTTTATTCTATGTGAGTGTTTATACTTAGAGAAGTATTTGCCACGGGTTTGCCGGTCGTAAAATGTAAGATGCAGGTGGAACGCTGCGTCATACCTGTATATGTGTTACTTTGATTGAGGAGCTCGCGGCTAAATAAAAACAGCCGCACGGGTCGATTGAAGGTTAAGCTACTAACTTTGACGACCGATGTGGCGCGGCGGGCGATGGTCCGCCTGCGACGCAAGAGGTTGCGGGTTCGATTCCCGCCTTGGGACAAATGTTTGTACGATCTACAAATATTTGTTCCGGGTGTTCTGGGTATTTCCTATGTATAATAAAAAAAATATCTATCTATGTAATGTATTGTATTAAGTATATCAGTCATCTAGTACCCATAACACAAGCTCAGCTTAGCTTGGGGCTAGATGATGCTGTGTGGATTGTCCAGCAATATTTATTTATTTATATTTATAAGCTACGCTTGCCGAGGTCAGTCTGTACATGACCGTTCATTACATATCGAGACTCCTCCTTGCCTCGGAAAGCAAGTTTAAGCCGTCGGTCGGTCCCGGCTGTCATTTGTAGATCTTTGACAGTCGTTACGGGTAGTCAGTTTCCCGAAAATCTGACAACCAGTCTTACCAAGGGGTATCGGGTTGTCCAGTAACTCGGTTGTGGAGATCAGATAGGCAGCCGCTTCATTTTAAATAATTTTAAATAATGGTAATCAGCTGCGTTCGGTTCGACTGGAAGCCCCCAACATAGTTGGGAAAAGGCTAGGCAGATTTTTTATTTATATATCCTATAAGAAATATTGTTGTGTATCAATCTTATATGTTTTATATTAATCAGTAATAACCCAGATGGTCTGCGAAGAAATTCCAAATGTGTAGTGTGTTATCTTGATCGATGCACTTGAAATAACCTCTTATAGTTTATTTTTAAATTTTAAGTATGTACATTACCAAAATATTGACTACAGAAGTTTACGGAAGTTTTTCAAAGTGCTGATTATCAGCCATATTTAAATAAATGAATAGTAAAAGCTATAGTATAGATATAGTACCTATTTTGCTTTTTGGTTTACTTAGGTTTAAAGAAACTTTATTCTCAATAAAAACATAACATGTCACTTACTTGAGAACAATAAATATTACTTAACTTAATACCTATATTAGGTTCGACAACATCCGTCACAGACTAAATAAAACTACTCGAAACTCGACCCACCCAACGCATTCATTTTTCAAGTAATGTCCGGTTAGCGGTTAGATACAAGCTAAGCTGGTTTTTGAATGCATTGAATGAGTGTAGGTTTCTTATGCGGGAGGGTATCTTATACTTATTAGGTTTAAAATATGAACGTTCCTATGGGGACTTTATTAGAAATAAAGTCCTCCAACCAGGGCGTAAAAAAGTTAAAAACTAAGCGACCAACCGCTAAAGGCACCCCCTGTGGGGTACGAGCCGCGGCTTAGGACGTCACTGGGAGAGGACAGCAAGGGACGGGCTGGATCTAATAGATATATTATTTAGGCTCTAATTTAAACAATTACTGGCTCAGCAACGCAGGCTGGCTTGAGCAAAGGATCGGGAGGATAAAAGACTGGGCGTGCGTATATGACCAGATGTATGAACGTAAACGAAGCAAAAGGAGTAAGTATGCAAGAATCCTAGTAGGTAGCGTTCTGTAGTTTCTGTTCTACCTACCCCCATGAGAAAACGGCGTGACTTTATGTATGTATGTATATAGATTTCCAATATGGCCAATTACTCGTGCATCAATTTTTACAAGTTGTATGGAGCTGGCCTTCTGATTTGTTCTATGGTGTGGCACGGTCTAAAAAAAATATACCTACTTAGTAACTGTTCTAAAAAGAGATTGATAGTCTGTACCTACGTGCGTCTGGGCATGACGTATTGCTGGAATTTATTAAACAACTAGAGACCTGTCCCGGCTTCACACGGATACCAGAGGCCATGAGAACCAAAGTGGCCTAACTATTTTTTTTTCTTAAATAAAGGGTTGACCTATGTATAACGCATAACTAGAAGGGAGTTTAAAAAAAAAACAGAGTACCTATGTTTAAGAAAAAAAATTAGTTAGGCCACTCTGGTTCTCATGTCCTTAATTTAGAAACGATTGTCGCAGTGGCCGAGTGATTGGCTGCTGCGCTGCGTGTGGCGGGTTCGATCCACGCACGGAACAATTATTTGTTTGGCCTGCAGGTAGTTGTTCCGGGTCTGGCTGTTTGTGTATGTGAGTTTAAATGTTTGTGAAAGCACCCACGACACCTGATAAATTCCTTGTGAGGTAATTAGCGGGTACGCCCAAGGAGGCTTTCTATTCAGTTTTGCAGGCTTTGCTTTAGTTAATTGTCGATATTGGTTCAATTTTTTTTTGGCATATTGGTGTGTGCTATCTTATATGTGGCAAAATTATTTAAATTAATGATTTATAAAGTTGATTTATATTATTGTTTAACTTATATTGTAAAGATTCAAGTTCTTCAAACTTATCAGACATACGTGTTGCAGGGGAGTTTGTTGTAGTTACTATACGCATGAATATTCCATGATATCATGACATTTGAGCACACTTTCTAATTTAGAGATTTTGTTATACTGGTGATATTTATTTAAAAAATCATATTTTTTACGGGCGCTTAACTTTTTCAATGAAATATTACCTATAAATGACCTGAAAAATGCAATAAACCTTTTAAAATATCGCGGGCTTCTGCTACACAAGCCTTGACGAAATCTATTTGTTAAAACAAGACCAATTTAGAGTTATTTGTATACACTGGAAAATTAATGTGAGTGTTTTCTTTTGACTTCAAAGAACGGTGTTACATCGCGTCTCGTAAAAATATGTATTCGTAAAACTAACATCTATAAGTCTTAAGTTTTGTGTAGAAGGATTTTGTTCTTAGGAAAATACCTTTTAGAAATAAATCAGCTGTGCTTTGAATCTCAGTACAGTCGCGATGCAAATTATTTTGAACACCTTAAACTTATTTATATTTCATTAATTCTATATATGACATTTTGTATTTAATTTTAATTGTGTTTATGACATCGTGTATTCAATTTAATTATGTGTGTCATTGTGTATGTAATTTTAATGTATATTAGTTGTAATATTTTATTTTAATTTTGTGTAAGTACATAATATGGACATTGTCTGAATTAAATGAATAATAATAATAAAAATATAAAAAATAAACGCCAAGTGACCGACAAACAATACATTATAAATATACTAGATGGCCCGACAAACTTAGCTTTGCCATTTTAAGCAAATAAACAAATTATCTCTATGAACTGAGCTATTTTAGATTCGGCTCCCCGTTCAAACTAAACTCACACTAAACTCACTCACACTCTTTCACACAAACTCGCTCTTAGCTGGGGCTAAGGGCGAATTTGTGTGAAAGAGTGTGAAATTATGTATTTTTCTAACTCCTCCGCTGCTTTTTTCTGATTAATTTCGTTGCGAGATCCAAGACAGTTGAATCGTTTCTCCGGGACTCGTCGGGCTTCATTGTCTCGTTGCTTTTCTGGCGGTCGCCACTGTCGACTCTGGTTTTCAAGAGTTGCAGTGGTTTGGAAATAGTGTGGCGGGCTTGTCCCAAAAAAATCCACAGTGTAAGAACAGATATTTATACCTGTACCGTTTCATCGCTAGCAGTATACCAAGCTAAAGATTTTTTTGATCAGCTAGAATCCTCGCTTTGAGCACTGTAGTGAAGCTAACTCACACACACCTCCTTTTCTGCCTACACCCAGAGCTAGCCGGTGCTGCGTCCGACTCGGATAGCGAGGGCTCCCGAACCGGAATGCAGAACACCCGACCTTCTGAAATCAAGAAGAGGGAGATTCTAGCGGACATCGAGTGCAATTATGTCGCCGATACCAATTTTGATATTGGCGTGGTGAGTTTTTGACTTCTTACTGAGTTCAGTACAGACGCTAGCGAATCAAGCTACCCCGAACTTATTTACCTTAAACTTTTGTTACAAAGTTGAAAATGTATCGAGGATATTTGACACATTGGGGTAGCTTGATGTGCTGGCTGGTCTATACATGATCCTGGAACCCTAGATTTCAAATTTTTCGTCTGTTATTTCCTAGTTTTAAATTTATTTCTGATGAGTCAAAGAGAAATTTGATTAAAAAGTAAAATAAATCGATTTTGTTTCTGAAAAATCTCGTTGGGTTTTCTTTAAACTGTAGCTAGCCACGGAACAAGTCTGACAACCAGTTTTCCCAAGGGGTATCGTGTTGCCCAGTTACTTGGTTGTGGAGATCAGATAGGCAGTCGCTCCATGTAAAATACTGATATTCAGCTGCATCCTCCGGTTAGACTGAAAGCCGACCCCAACATACTTAGGAAAAGGCTAGGCAGATGATGATGATGAGGATGACAATGTACCATTTTTCTCAAAATTCTTGGCCGCAATCATCTTTATCATCTTCCTGCCCTTATCCCAATTTATTTCTGGTCGACGCAGTATGTCTTATTCTACTATACATCTCTATTTACCGTCATCTCAATAGTCATCACCTCCTCCCTAGCTAATTTTTTCACACAATAGGGTAGTGTCCTTAAAAATTGTGTTAGGCCCGATAGTTGGGTTACTTAAAATCACTGGACACGAAAAAACCAAACCTGGAAACCAAAAATGACGACGATATAGTGAGTTGAAATTTCGCGTGACACACGCCTTGTTAACATTTTTACGTAGAAGTGACGTCACAAGCCCCTTCTACTGAACTTTGATGTGCTATATCTTTGTCACTTTTTATCGATTTGAGTAAGGAATAAGTGTCTCATATTTTTCGGTAATCTAATTGACCAAATATACTTATACCTAGGATACATCCCTATTCATTCATATTATTTTTAATCTCATTTTTTTTTGTTATTAATATTTTCAGGCTGGGGAGCTAGTAGAAGAAGTGGCAGAAGAGAACAAGTCCCTTCTTTGGTTCTTGGTGAAGCAGGTCCGTCCCGGCATGGACCTCAGCAAGGTGGTGCTCCCCACTTTTATCCTGGAGCCGCGCTCCTTCCTCGACAAGCTGTCTGACAACTACTACCACGCGGATATACTGGGACAGTGAGTACCGTCATACTATAACACTACTGAGCAAAGAGATGAGACTATCGCCATATTGACGCAAGAAGTATTGCCATTTTGTTAATATTGGGTAATGTTGCCGTACTTTTCAGGTAATACTGCCATATTGGGTAGTAGTAGTAGTAGTACCAGCCTATTACTGTCCCACTGCAGGGCAAAGGCCTCTTCTCATACAGAGAAGGCATGAGCATTAATCACCACGCTTGCTCAAGACGGGTTGGCGATTTTAGACTTATATAAATTATATAAGTCCAGGTTTCCTCACGATGTTTTTTCTTCACCGATGTCAGTGATGTCCAAGATAAACTTAGAAACCATATTGGGTAATAATACCATACTGTTCAGGTAATAGATATTGCCAAACTGTCCAGGTGATACTGACAAAATGTCCAGGTAATATTGCCATATTGGGTATAATTGATTTATTGACAATAGTGGGTAATATTTCCTTATTGGACCCAGTGGTATGGGAATAGTGTGGCGGACTTGGCTCTTCACACATCTCTACCAGTAAATATAAAATAAACATGTCTTCCCTCCTTCTTCTTTCCAGAGCCCAGCTTGTAGCAGATCCATACCAAAGATTCGTGGCCGTCCTGCGCTGGTACCTCTCAGGGTTGTACCGGAAGCCCAAGGGTCTGAAGAAGCCGTACAACCCGGTGCTGGGTGAAACCTTCAGGTGTTGTTGGAGACACAGCCCTGAGTCGTACACTTATTACGTATCTGAGCAGGTGAGCGATATATCTTAGCTGGAGTAGAATCTTATCTCGTATCTTAGAGGAGTTAGTTTGGTCGTGAAGGAGGAACTTTTTGTTCGATTACTCCAGGCATGACCACCATAGACGGATTTTGTCGACAGAAGAATAGACTACATGACAGATTTCTACCGTCCTAAGCATGGCGATGTTAAAACTGAAGAGACGATTTTTTTATTCTCTACAGTGTACGGGGCGCCCCGTGCTGGGTAGAAGAGATGTCAAGTTGTAAAGAAAGAACGTTGTAGAATAGGCATAGAGTTGGTCATGATACGCGTGCTGAAAGCCGTACACTGAGCTTATTGGTGATGGTCTTTAGAAAGGTCACGTACGTAGTACTCGCAACTGGCGTGCGTGTATGACCGTTGTATGAACGTAAACGAAGCAAAAGGAATAATAATAATCTTTATTTTTCAAAAAAGCCAAACACAATTTGTCCATCTCAACCTAAATATAAGAATGCTATTACATGTATGAAATACAGAGCAATCATTATTTGAGACATAGTCTGGTATATGTGAGGATCGGAAAAAAGGCGTGTGTTCCTGTAACAACGCGTCTGTATTCCACGTCTATATCCTTTTAGTGCGTCCCCTCCCAGCGTTTTTAGTCACATTTGCCTAATAAATACCTTTTGTTAGTCGCATTTCATTAATCCTTATATTAATATAAAATAAATTCTGTGAAATTTGTGACATAATAATATCACGTACCCCCCATTTAATGAAGTTGAAAATATGCTTTAAAATCTAAGTGCTATGCACCTGATCTTTCTGAAGTACATCACCATCTACGATTGCATTTCACGTGTTGTAAAGATGTTGAAATATAAATAAAATAAAATAAATAATGCTGGACAATCCACACAGCATCATCTAGCCCCAAGCTAAGCAGAGCTTGTGTTATGGGTACTAGATGACTGATATACTTAATACGATACATTACATAGATAGATATTTTTTATTATACATAGCAAATACCCAGAACACCCCGAACAAATGTTTGTAGATTGTACAAACATTTGTCCCAAGGCGGGAATCGAACCCGCAACCTCCTGCGTCGCAGGCGGACCTTTGCCCGCTGCGCCACATAGGTCGTCAATATATGAAGTGTTAACTTTGTTTCCATTTACAGGTGTCCCACCACCCCCCTGTCTCCGCCTTCTACGTGACGAACAGGAAAGAGGGTTTCGTGGTAGAGGGTAGTCTGCTAGCTAGGTCCAAATTCTATGGTGAGTAGCCTACGTCATTCATCATCATCTGCCTAGCCTTTTCTCTACCATTGTGGGGGTCAGCTTCCAGTCTAACCGGATGCAGCTGAATACCCGTGTTTTAAATGGAGTAACTGCCTATCTGACCTCCACAACCCAGTTACTGGGCAACACGATACCCCTTGGTGAGACTTTTGGGACTTTTGGGTTTCTGACTACCCGTAACGACTGTCAAAGATCTACAAAGTTGTAAAAGGATCTAGTTGGAAAAGGCTAGGCAGATGGTGATGATGATCCAGAGTGCTGAAATAAATAGGGGTCCGCGAAAAAAAGTCATATAAAAATCGCGTATACTACGTGGAGAGGATGATACAACAATAAATGAAAACACTGGTAATACTAGTTCATAGGAATATTTTGAAACTATCAAATAAATCCTAGTACCAAAATTAAAAAAACAATCTTTTCAAACAAACTAAATAGCATAAAAATGTAAACAAAACAGAACACCATTTTTAAATATTGGTTCACTAACCTGTGAGAAGAGCGGCAACAGCGCGGGGTAATGTATCGGTGGTGCGTCGGGTCGTGCGACCCGCGCCGACGACGACGTGATTTTTTGCGCCATATTTATTTTTATGAATGCAAAAACAATTACACAGAATCACAAATTATTAACTGAATAGTCACAGTCACCCACGAGTAATTATTAATTACAATCACTTATCGTACATATTCAGACTTAGTAAGATTAAATTTTCAATATGTCCGCCATGAACCCGAACACACAAATTACACCGTCTTAAAATATTGTTTCTTACTCTTGATAAGAGGTCGCCATTAGCGGCCATTTGTTTAACTAGGTACCTATTACTACGTTGTGTCCTGTCACTAATTAAATAAAGCGTCTAATTTCTCACAATAATTCACAGTAAAGCGTCTTAAGGTAATCACAATTTCATAATTACAAACGAGCGGCGGCGGGCGCTTCAAAGGCAGCGAAACCGGAACACCTGCGCTTGCGATACGAAACAATGACGTGCACGACGTCATAGGATCACGGCGACCCGCGACACACTGACCTACACCAATTTTTGCAGGTTTCGGCAAGAAAGCGAAGTAGAAATAAACAAACTATCTAATCTATCCCTTTCGCACATACTTAATTTACGATTGACATGAGTGCGAAACAAGTAGTAATAACTTCCGCATGCATTATTTTCATATCTAAGTTTCTTCAGACGCTTTATGACTCTTATGCCTCAGAGATAAGGTATAATATGCATTAATTCTCATTGGGAAGTAAAATTTAAGAACAATTTTGGCGAAGGTTATTGAAGTAGCGAGCTGGCAACATGTTTTGTTTATACCGATATCACCGTTGCAGATTATTGCTGATGTCGTTAACCTGTCGGCGCTGGCTTATAGTTAGATACATCATGTAGAAAATCTTAAAAATGTAAAATAATGTCCTGTGACTAAACTATTGGATATATTTGATTGAATTTTTGTATGCAGACTGGGAACGGCATTAAGTATACGAAGTTTAATTTATTGTTGTATTGTCGTCTCCACCTCGTATAATCCTTATGCACCTCAATTAGAGTATAATTATGGCCAAAACTTATATTTTTGAAACCTAACCATTTTATTAAAAAAATCGTGTTGCCTCAGCATTACTCAATAAGACTCAATTTTAAATGCATTACATTTAAAATGGAGTCTTATGTCCTTGAAATAAGATTTAATTTTCTTAGGCTCAATCAGCGGTTAGATTGTCAAATAACTACCTGTAAAAAAGTTACTGAAATCTTTTCAGTTGCCGATTATGAACAAGCTACTTTCAGTATGACTGGCAGTAGCCCACCAGACACAACCCCCGTCTGGTTGGAGGATCCTCTCAGTTCTATGGTGGATGAGGAACTTTACACCCTGTTCCTCATACCCTTAAAAGGCTATCATACTATGCTGATGTCTGATATCTTCCATAAATGTCTTCCAGGTAACTCGACATCAGCGATATTAGAAGGCTGCGCTCGCATCCACCTACTGAACTGGGGCGAGACGTACATCACAACAGCACCGTACGCTCATTGTAAAGGCATCGTCATCGGGACGCTGAGCATGGAGCTCGGAGGAAAGGTACGACTTATCTCGTGTCGGCACAAGATACTGTATCTCGAGTCGGCACGAGATACGGTATCTCAAGTCGGCACTAGATACGGTATCTCAAGTCGGCACGAGATACTGTATCTCGTGCCGATGCCGTGCATGAGATTCATCATCTTTATTGTTTTATTTTGCTATCAAATCTCTATTCTACACCAGCAAGACGCGGATCTTTGCTTGGTTGACGACAATAGGGTCGCCCCTATCAGATGGGACTTAACCTTTTGACCGCCAGAGGATAAACGCACGCGCGTGCCCTCCACGCCAAGCCTTTTTAATAAAAACGTTAAATCTCTTCTTTGTCATCATGAATGTATCAATATCCGTGTTTTATTTTAATTTTTTTCATGCAATTAAATACGCACGGGCACTTCAACTTTTAAGATATATAAATTAACTCACACAAAAGTAATGATTTAATTGTTTATTTCGTGTTATAGTACTTAAGACTGTACGGCGTTTGTCACGTATTTGTGACGTTGGCGTACAGGGCATGCGTTCGCTTGTCACGTATTTGTGACGATGGCGGTCAAAAGGTTAAACATACCTGGAGAAATGTGGGTCCACTATACGTACAGGTCTACCTAACCCTCCGGAGAATACAGGCATGATGATAAGTCCGAAGCGATGCGCATTAAACTTACGGCACGGTTGGCGTCAGTAGCTGAGCAATTCGCTGCTGCGCTGCGTGTCGCAGGTTCGATTCCCGCACGGAACACATATTTGCATGGCCTACAGCCCTACGGATAGTTCTTCCGGGTCTGGCTGTTTGTGTATGTGAGTTCAAATGTTTGTAAACGCACCCACGATACTGGAGAAGTTACTAGTGTGGGGCAACGTTTCCAAAAAAAACTGATGAAACGCGAGTGAATACAGGCGTATTGTTATGTTAAGTCCGAGCCAATACCGATTAATTTAAGTCATTTTTTAAATACTGTCCTTGTCTTTTCAGGTACATGTAATGTGTCCAGAGACCGGCTTCCAGGCAGACGTAGAGTTTAAACTAAGAGTAAGTATAGTCTACTTCTTTGCTTGTCTATGACAATTTTGACGGCACGCTTGCCGCAGTGGCTGAGCGATCGACTGCTGCGTCGCGTGTGGTGTGTTGAATTCCTGCTCGGAACAAATATTTGTATGGCCTACAGGTAGTTGTTCCGGGGCTGTTTGTGTATGTGGCTTTAAATGTTTGTAAACGCACCCACGGTACAGGAGAAATTCCTAGCGTGGGGCAACGTATAATTAAAAAAGGAATGTATATGTCGGAAGCATATGGAAACACCTCCTCGTTAGGATGCATAACAGAAATAATAGTCACAACACTTAGTATAGATGTCTCATCAATTTGCAATTACGGGCAAAAGTAAGCTTTATATGTACACAGTAAAAACCAAACCTCTTTATTTGTTCCACAGTCATTCCTGGGCGGTGCAGATCAAACGAACTCAGTTCAGGGTAGGATCAAGCGTGGTAAGGATACCGTGGCTGTCCTCGAAGGTTACTGGGACGGCAAGATTGATATTAAGGATAAGAAGACTGGGGTAAGCAGAATTTGTTGTTTGTTAAGGTAAATGCTTTGTGGCGACCCGCGAAATTCTATTTTTCGTATCTTTTTTCTGTAATTTTAACTATGTTGGAGTCGGGTTCCAGTCTGACTGGATGCAGCTAAATACCAGTGTTTTACATGGAGTAACTGCCTATCTGACCTCCACAACCCAGGTACTAGGCAAACGCGATGCCCCTTGGTAAGACTGATTGTAGAATTTCGAGTTTCTGACTACCCGTAACGACTGTCAAAGATCTACAAAGTTGTAAAAGGATCTAGTTGGGAAAAGGCTAGGCAGATGGTGGTGATGATCCAGAGTGCTCAACATGCAGCCTGGTCCAGTACCGCATTATTGGACAATCCAGATCCATCCTCCATGCAAACAGCTGAAGGTAGCTGTTGGAACTGCCTCGTGCGCGGCGCATCAGGGATAGATAGATATATCATCATCCTCCTGCTCATATCACAATTTATTTGGGGTCGGCGCAGCATGATTTTTTCTTCCACACATCTCTATTTGCCGTCATGTCAAGAGTTACCTCTTTTCTAGCCATATCATCTTTCACACAATCCATCCATCTTTTCTTTGGTCTCCCTCTACTCTTGTAACGCTGCACATTCATACTCAAAACTTTCCTCACAACATGGTCCTCATTTCTTCGCATCACATGCCCATATACATTATAATAGGTCTTTACCTATGAAATTGCCGTTTTGTATGAAAAAATTTAAATGAATTTTTTTCATGTATTTTTTATTTGTATTAATCGAAGTAATCACCCATGCAATCAATGCATCTTTGCCAACGCAGTGGCAGTTTATTGATGCCCTTCTTAAAGAAATCAGCTGGACGGGAGGCAACAAATTCTTCAAAGGCATTTTGTACTGCCTCTCGGGTATTGAATTTTTTTCCCGCCAAGAAGTTATCCAAATTCTGGAAAAAGTAGTAGTCTGTAGGCGCAAGGTCTGGTGAGTAGGGCGGATGACGGAGAGCTTCCAACCCCAGTTCTTGCAACTTGGAGACCGTCTGCTGTGCAGTATGAGGTCGCGCGTTGTCGTGCAGGAGCAGCGGAGACGAGCGATTGACCAATGCTGGTTGGAGATGTGCCAGCTTCTCCATCATTGTGTTCAATTCTTCACAGTACACATCTGCAGTAATGCTCACCCCGTTTGGTAAGAAGCTGTGTTGAATCACACCGGCGCTAGACCACCAAACAGTGACCATCACTTTTCTTGGGGTAAGTTTTCGTTTAGGGCATTGTTTAGGTGCTGAACCAGGATCCAACCAACTTGCTGAGCGCTTGCGGTTATCAAACAGAATCCATTTTTCATCGCAGGTAACAATGCGGTTCAAAATTCCTTCATTTGTGTGTCTGTTGAGCAGTGCAAGGCACGTCTCGACGCGTACTTCGCGCTGGCGATCATTGAGTTCGTGGGGCACCCATTTGTCAAGCTTTTTTACCTTGCCAATTTGACGCAAATGGACCAATATTGATTTGACGCTAACGTCGAAAGCTGCTGCTAATTCAGCCGTAGATTGTGTATCATCAGCTTCCACAATCGCCTTTAATTCGTCATTGTCGACCAAAGTCTTCGGACGACCGCGAGGTTCATTTTTCAGGTCGAAATTTCCAGAACGGAAGCGAGCAAACCAATAACAGGTAGTGCGTTGGTTTGTAGTGTTAGCTCCGTAAACGTCGTTGATATTGCGTGCCGCTTGTGCCGCGTTGCTGCCACGACGGTACTCATATTCCATAATTACTCGAATTTTTAACGTATCCATGATGACGAAAAAGATTTAAATGCGATGAAAATGTAACACTAATCAATAAACAAATGACTACTTTTGGAAAAAAAAATCCATGTTTTTAAAATAAAATTAATTTGAAATTAGAATTCTTAGCCAAACAAAAAATATTTTGATTTGAAATGGCCAGTACTGCAGAACGGCAATTTCATAGGTAAAGACCTAATATATGTACGTGCCCAGGAACAGATAGATACTCGTATATAGATTTAGTAACCTTTTCATATTTTTTTATGCGGTCATTACTCATTCCCATTTGAGTCTTGCAGGTGACTAAAGCGCCACCCTGTAGATATACCTGACGCAAATAATAAATAAATAAATAAATAAATATTGCTGGACAATCCACACAACATCACCTAGCCCCAAGCTAAGCAGAGCTTGTGTTATGGGTACTAGATGACTGATATACTTAATACAATACATTACATAGATAGATATTTTTTATTATATATAGCAAATACCCAGAACACCCGGAACAAATATTTGTAGATCATACAAACATTTGTCCCAAGGCGGGAATCGAACCCGCAACCTCTTGCGTCGCAGGCGGACCTTCGCCCGCCGCGCCACATCGGTCGTCAAATGTATCGCCCTTACCATAAACCGCTTCAGAAATAGTTTTTAATCATCATCAGGCTATACTAGTCCACTGCTGGACATACCCCTCTCCCAATGAGCGCCATAGCGCCCTGTCTTCAGCTTGCCGCACCCAGCATCTGCCTGCAGTCTTTCGCAGATCGTCATCCCACCTGGTCAGAGGGCGTCCAACACTACGTTTTAAGGTTTTAATCAATGTCTTATTATTTTTCCAGGAAGAATCAAACCTCTTCGATGTATCTCTGCTAAAGGAACAGAGATTACCTCGCTATCTCATGAATTTGAACAGACAGCAGGAATTCGAGTCTGCCAAGCTCTGGATAAAGGTGTCGGAAGCCATCGCGAATGAGGATCAGGTACATCATCATCATTATAATATTTGTATGGCCGACAGGTAGTTGTGACGGATCTGGCTGTTTTTTTATGTGTGTTTGAATGTCTGTGAACGCACACACGATACAGGAGAAATTCCTAGTGCGGGGCAAAGTTTAAAAAAAAAAAAAACATCATCTCTGACATCTCTACAGGTAGCAGCTACAGAACAGAAGACGATAATAGAGGAGGCTCAGCGTAATCGCGCCAGGAACACCGTCAATCCCTGGGTGCCGCGGCTGTTCCATAGGAACATGAATCCTACACCGCCCGAGGGTCAGTAGCGTACCTATATTTATGTATCTTACAGTAATAATATAACATAACTTATAATTTCACTTTTTGCCACCGACATTTTACACCCTTTAGTGTTTTTTTTTAAGTTGTTTCATTTTTTGTCATCACCATCATCCTCCTGTCCTTATACCAATTTATTGGCGGTCGGCTCAGCATTTTTTCTTCTTCCACACATCTCTATTTGCCGTCATCTCAATAGTCACCTCTTTTCTAGCCATATCATCTTTCACACAATCCATCCATCTTTTCTTTGGTCTCCCTCTACTCCTGTAACCCTCCACATTCATACTCAAAACTTTTCTCACAACATGATCCTCATTCCTTCGCACCACATGCCCATACCATGACAACTTAAAAAACTTGTTTGTTTTTTCTTGCATAATGTTATTGTTTCTCGCTTTTCAGTGGGTTAGATAATAATTTATCTAAGATACAATAGTCTATTGTCAAAAGTCGTAGTTTTGCATCAATGTGATTTATTGAGTTGAATAGGTTGTAATTTTAAAACTTTCGCGGACCATATTCAAGCTCTTGGTTTCTCCAAGATGATTGGGAACTAATGTGGCTCAGCGGGCGAAAGTCCGCCTGCGACGCAGGAGGTTGTGGGTTCGATTCCCGCCTTGCGACAAATGTTTGTGCGATCTACAAACATTTGTTCCGGGTGTTCTGGGTATTTGCTATGTATAATAGAAATATCTATCTATGCAATGTATTGCATTAAGTATATCAGTCATCTAGTACCCATAACACAAGCTCTGCTTAGCTTGGGGCTAGATGATGTTGTGTGGATTGTCCAGCATTATTTATTTATTTATTTAATGTACTTTCTGTTACTTACAGGTATTTCCGATCAAGGATGGGTTTACAACCACTTAAATATTTCGTAAGTAAAATTATGAACTATAATAATAATAATTTATTTGCATCAGACACAACGATCCATACTTAGATCATAAAACAACAAGAGACAAATACACACCACAAAATACTCAAATATACTAGACAAAATAAAATTTAAATGAATACAATATTTTCTTGTCAGCTAAAAATATAAAATGTCCAAATTAAAAATAAAATAAGTCAATTTCAAATTCAAAATAAAATAAGTTAACTTAAAAATTAAAATAATTAAATCTCACTGAAAAGCTATTTTAAATTCTGTGGTGATCATTAAAATTTTGTGGTGATAATTAATTACTTTTTATTATATATACTGTAACCTTATTGGTAACTACAGTTTTGAGCCGTTTGGGGTTGAAACGCTCGGGTCATGGGGTCCGAGTGCACGTCAACTTTATAAAGAAATTTCTCGACGTCTGATCGACACTTCGCGTGACCAGAGGGCTGGCTCATTCTTTGCCCAAAGAATTAGTATTGCCATCCAACGTGGCAATGCTGCCAGTCTTTTGGGCACGTTTCCAGATGACAGCGATGCGGAGGAATACTTTGACGCCTGAGTGTCCTTGTCGGCTTTTTTTTGTTTTTGTAAATATGTATATACCTAGTTAGTTTTATAGTATAATTGTATATATGTGAATATCTAATTTATGAAATAATAAAAACACATAGTAGTGACTATTACTTTTTTAAACTGTATAGTTTTAAGCCCCTATAAGTAATGCAACACTAGGGGCCAGAGGTGGATCTATATGATGTGAATGGTAATTAGTGACGGATACTTAGACACGTCATTCTACTCATTAAATTAAACATATTTCCCAAAGAAACGTGTTTGACAGATACAAAAAAATATAGTACAAAGTTAAAAATCAAAAGTTATGGCGATTATTATCATAAAAATATAACGTAATCTTTTTTGGCTATACTACTAAATGTGTAAAAAAATATGTGAGCATCTGGATTATATTGTAATCATTTAGACTAGACGGCACGGTTGGCGCAGTGGCTGAGCGATTGACTACTGCGCTGTGTGTCGTGGGTTCGATTCCCGCACGGAACAAATATTTGTACGGACTACAGGTAGTTGTTCCGGGTCTGGCTGTTTGTGTATGTGTGTTTTAAATGTTTGTGAACGCACCCACGATACAGGAGACATTCATAGTGTGGGGCCACGTTTGTTTAAAAAAAAAAAAAATTAAACAACATGATGACACATGGATTATGAGCGTTATCAAACTAACCTTTTACCCCCTTCCCCCCAGGCCATGGCAAACAGAAGAGATACTAGAATACGAAGAAGAATTCGTTATAAAGACTCTGAGGGAAGGCGTGCCCTCTGTGAAAGCTCCCGGTGAACTGCGGAGGGAACTGGGCAGGAGGGTGTCTGATTCTGACAGCCATGATGAGCTCACGAGGCCCAAGTCTTCCGCGTGAGTAAAGGAGCTGTGTTAGGGTGTTAGCACACGGCGTATTTAAAACGCGCCGGCGACGCGCAGATGTATCGCATATACGCGCTTCAAATGAGATTTGAACCCAAAATCTTGGGCGCCGAAAACGCGCGTAGTCTGCGCGTTTAAAATACGCTGTGTGCTTACGCCCTTATTATTACTATTTGTGTCCACGGTGTCGTCCATTAATCACGTGATGCTTTTTAACACTGCCCCCTCCCGTGATATGTGGTGAACTAGTTTTGAGTACACTACTACACCCCTAGTCCAAAATCACACGAATTCCTTGTCAAAAACAATGCTTTTAATTACAGATATAATGTTATTTGGCAATAACCAGTCAATGCCGCATACTTCTCGATTTATATATCGCGGGTTCATCGATAAAGTAAATCCACGTGATAATTTCTCTACAGCCCCCCCCCCCCCCCCTACCTCTTGTGATGTTTTGTTTGTTACGAACCCCCCTCTATCCCTTTCGAGCTTCACGTGATTAAAAGGCGATCCATATTTGGTGATGGTAATATAGTTTTTTTTTATAAGATAAGATAAGATTATTTATTTCGCAAATATTTTTATTTTATTTTATTTATTAAGGAAAACCAACAATTACACATTTACATAGTTCAAAATGGCTTATAAATAGGTATATCAATGTGTAACCAACTACGTTATCCACATATTACATATTCGTATAGAAATTTTAAAGAGCACGAGTACAACTATACTAATTAAACTTAAAAATGAATATTTCTTATTCTTATAATACTAATATATACACATACATGTACGGAGACACGGTTAATCATCCGGTCCCTCGATCATCTTAAGAAGCCCAACACGAATTTTATTAGCCGACAAAGAGAACAAATCCAATTCTGAAAAAAGAGTATTATAATTTTTTGCTAAACGACGTAGAGGTGCGCGAACACCCGCGTTGGTGCGACAAGAAGACACTGCAAATAACGGGCACCCACGCACCCCACGCCGCACAACAATTCTAGGTACTATATAGCACAATTTATTTGTCAACTCTGAGCAATCATATTTGTTATTACACAGGTCATACAGAAACTTGAGTTTCCAAAAAAGTGCGTCTATTACATAAAGTAGTTAGTTTATAATATTTCAATAAATTAACGTAGGATGTTTGGGTACAGTACATGGTGTATAAAATAATTAGCAAAGTTCAGCCACATTTTACCATTAGGCATGCGAAAGGTCCAAGACCAGCAACAAAAATAATTATTACATAATAACATTCAACATTTAGTGATAGCCGTGTTTAATAGTTAAACAAATGCATTTTCTTTTTCTGCAAAAAACTCTGAAATGTTGTAATAGGCTTTACCCACTAGAAAAGAGCGTAGCTTTTTTTTGAATGAAGGTAGATTTAATGCCTTCCAAGATTTAGGTAGCTTATATTTATATAGGACGTTATAGCAAATTATTTGATTTTTTTTTGTGTGCAGTCGCACACAAAAAAAAATCAAATAATTTATTCTCTAAAGATCGGTTGACGTATCGGAAATACTCACAATCAGCTAACTGTTATAAGCATTTTATTTTGAAAGTTTCTAAAATTATTTAAAAGCTCTTATGCAACTTAAATCGTTCGGGGAAATGCGGTCACCATACATATTTTGGACGCTAATGGTTACTGTTCCGGGTTATATTTCTGCTTTGGGCTATAAAGGTCAGGTAGACAGTCGCTCCATGTAAAGTACTGGTACCCAGATGCTTCCGAGAAGACTGTTAACTGGCCCCAACATAGTTAGGAAAAGGCTAGGCAGATGTAAGACTGTTTGCAGAAGATCATAGGATACGGTGACCGCTTTCAACCAGATCGACATTTATTAAAGACTGTCTAGCTTTCGTCCTGATCCTTACTATTTCCCATCCTCCCTTGCACGAACAAGAGATTTTACCCAGTTTAGCTTGTACAAGGTCATATTAAATTGGCTCACTTACATAGACGGTATGGTGACGTCATATGATGATGAAATAAAAACTTCTTTAAAGATTTTCTTAAGTAATATTTTTAAGTAACTGCTATTTATCTTAGTGAGAATACCAGTGGTTCCGTCCTTAGAGTGAACCACTAGTAAAAAAACCTGGTAAAAAAATCTTCTGAAAAATACGACAAAAATTTCAATGTAGCTTACTTTGGGTCAAAAATCGTGAATCGAACCGATGGTATCAGGTTGTGCGTCGATGCCCATTCCACCCTGTGCTGTTTTATTCGCTATCGGGCGGACTGTGCGTGTACCAGCTCCAAAAAGTGACATCGCATTCGAATCACGCGCAGTTAATATTGTAGTTACTTGATATGATCAGTTTTCAAATTCATTTATATCTTGTCGTTTTCTTTTTTTTATTTTTATTTATTTGAGTGATCCACTGGTATTAGACACTTGGTAAAAAAACCTTCAGAAAAAATGATAAAAAAACGTCTTTGT